>CM067842.1:539149005-540399005 GCA_034509565.1 Triticum monococcum
AACTTAAACACACATCTGGGTGGATTGAGGCACCTGGGTATTCCAGGACTTGCCTATTTTCTTTTGGACCTCCACCCAGGCTCAAAGGGATCATGAGATTATTCATGCTAGAAACTTCTGTGTGCAGCCACAAGCTATTATGGGCTCTAGCATAGTTGACTAAGTCGTGCGAACTCTTACAATGGTAGACTAGCAGATGTAGGGGATGTAGGTGGTACGGTCTACCCGATCGTAAGGTGCTAGCACTTCTGAAAGACTATGTCTCGGTCATCCGTCTTCTCAAACACCCTGTAGTGCGAGAAACCAAACGGAGGCGATCGAGTCTTGTGGGGAAAAGTGCGCAAACCTCTGCAGAGTGTAATAAACTAATCATGGTTAGCCGTGTCCCCGGTTATGGACATCTTGAGTGTCTAGTACTTGGATTTTCATGTGAATCTCAACATGTTACTCTAAATTAATTTTGTTGGGTTATGTTTAATGATGATGCTTAATTGGGATTGAGAATGTTGTCAACCATTCTCAATGTTTAACAACCACCATGATAGTAATTAAATTTTATTCCTTTGAAGTAGGGAAAAATTGGCTTTACGCAAAAATTTAACCATAGAGCTTTCCACCAGCCAAATATGCATATAGTATAGTTGTTTCATTCCATTACTCTCTATGTGTTACCTTGCCAGCATATTCCATGTGCTGACCCGTTCTCGGGCTACAACGTTAATGTTGCAGACTTTTTACACGATGATTAAGGAGTTTTTAGGTCGTGGTTCTATACTCAGTGATGCCGTTGGAGTTGATGGACTCACTTATCTTCCAAGCCTTCCGCTGTTATCGTTATTAGATGGCCTTAAGCCATATTTATTGTAATAAGTTCTCTTTGGAGACACTTGATGTAATAAGTGTGTGATTACTACTCTATTATAAATCCTCCGAGTACTGTGTGGTGTCAGCATTACTGATCCAGGGATGACACCGGAGCACAGAGATCGGACTGTTTGAGGTCTGGTCGCTACAGTGTTAGAGAACAGAGATCCTTTTCCCAGATCACGTCTGTCCAATGTAATCTTTGATATTTTTCTATCACTTTTGGATTTATTTGACCTCCAAGTTCAACAATAGTTGACATATACTTATGTTGTAGATGACGCCACTTCCAACTATTTCGGTTAATGCTCTCAATATGTTTTCCATTCATTTGACCACAGGTCAGGTGAATGGGAGCAAACTGAATTTCGTTACTTTTTCTTTTTTGCGAGAGAACTTTTCGATCTATTCCCAATCAATCATGATAGTACAAAGAAGACTAGAGGTAATAAAATTACTACCAGGTCCATGGACCACATAGCGACGACTGCAAATACTGGAGCGAGCCAAAGGCGCGCCACCATCATCGCCCCTTCCGCACTGGAGTCGGGCAAACCTTGTTGTAGTAGACAGTCGAGAAGTCATCGTGCTAAGGCCCCAACGGACCAGTGCATTAGAGCAGCAACCATCGACGATGAAGAGAGACGTAGATCAAAAAGATCAAACCTGTAGCCACACGAACGAAGATACAAATAGATCCACTGAATACCAATACTTATCAAATTCCGCGATATTCAACGGTGACACACCTCCACATGCTCTTCGCCTATGCTACACAAACCATCGAGATAGGATCGGATGTGAAGACATTATCCCTACTAAGGGATATCGCCACCGTCACAAAGCCCCAACCAAGATGTTGAACCTAACAAAAACTGCATCAGCGTTCATCCTACCGGAGGGGGGGTGGGGGGGTGGGGGGTGGGTGGGCGAGATCCTCCACACCTCCACGACCCAAAGGCCATTGGAGGTGCTACCTCTTGAGCATTGCGTTGGATTTCCTTGAAGAGGAAAGGATGATGCAACAAAGTAGGGTAAGTATTTCCCTCAGTTTTTGAGAACCAAGGTATCAATCTAGTAGGAGGTTGCACGCGAGTCCCTAGTACCTGCACAAACAAATAACTCCTCGCAACCAACGCGATAAGGGGTTGTCAATCCCTTCATGGTCACTTACGAGGGTGAGATCTAATAGATATGATAAGATAGTATTTTTGGTATTTTTGTGGTAAAGATGCAAAGTAAAATAAAAGTAAAGTAAAAAGCAAAGGAAATAACTAAGTATTGGAAGATTAATATGATGAAGATAGACCCGGGGGCCATAGGTTTCACTAGTGGCTTCTCTCAAGAGCATAAGTATTTTATGGTGGGTGAATGAATTACTGTTGAGCAATTGACGGAATTGAGCATAGTTATGAGAATATCTAGGTATGATCATGTATATAGGCATCACGTCCGAGACAAGTAGACCGACTCCTGCCTGCATCTACTACTATTACTCCACTCAATTACCACTATCCAGCATGCATCTAGAGTATTAAGTTCATGAAAACAGAGTAACGCTTAAGCAAGATGACATGATGTAGAGGGATAAATTCATGCAATATGATAAAAAAAACCCATCTTGTTATCCTCAATGGCGACAATACAATACGTACCTTGCTGCCCCTACTGTCACTGGGAAAGGACACCGCAAGATTGAACCCAAAGCTAAGCACTTCTCCCATTGCAAGAAAGATCAATCTAGTTGGCCAAACCAAACTGATAATTCGAAGAGACTTGCAAAGATAACCAATCATACATAAAAGAATTCAGAGAAGATTCAAATATTGTTCATAGATAATCTTGATCATAAACCCACAATTCATCGGTCTCAACAAACACACCGCAAAAAGAAGATTACATCGAATAGATCTCCACAAGAGAGGGGGAGAACATTGTATTGAGATCCAAAAAGAGAAAAGAAGCCATCTAGCTAATAACTATGGACCCGAAGGTCTGAGGTAAACTACTCACACTTCATCGAAGAGGCTATGGTGTTGATGTATAAGCCCTCCGTGATGGATGCCCCCTCCGGCGGAGCTCCGGAACAGGCCCCAAGATGGGATCTCATGGACACAGGAAGTTACAGCGGTGGAATTAGGGTTTTGGCTCCGTATCTGATCGTTTGGGGGTACATAGGTATATATAGTAGGAAGGAGTACGTCGGTGGAGCAACAGGGGGCCCACGAGGGTGGAGGGCACGCCTAGGGGGGGGGGGGGTAGGCGCGCCCCTACCTCGTAGCTTCCTCTTTTGTTTCTTGACGTAGGGTCCAAGTCTCCTGGATCATGTTCGGTGAGAAAATCACGTTCCCGGAGGTTTCATTCCGTTTGGACTCTGTTTGATATTCCTTTTCTTCGAAACCCTAAAATAGGCAAAAACAGCAATTCTGGGCTGGGCCTTCGGTTAATAGGTTAGTCCCAAAAATAATATAAAAGTGGATAATAAAGCCCAATAATGTCCAAAACAGTAGATAATATAGCATGGAGCAATCAAAAATTATAGATACATTGGAGACGTATCAGGAGGTAGGGTGGACCGGCGGTGGCTCCCAAGGGGAGGAGGAAAGAGTATTCATAACTCCGACTCTTGCCATTTCCGGCTTTAAGTTATGAGATTTCCCTTCGTGGTTGGGTTTTGTCTTCGTTTTTCTTTTTGTTCACGTCATGCATTTCATATCATGTCATCATGTGCATCGCATTTGCATTCGTGTTCGTCTCATGCATCCGAGCATTTTCCCCGTACTCCGTTTTGCAATCCGACACTCCCACATGCACCGGCGCACCCCCTCTTGTCTCTTTTCATGAGCGGTTGTTAAACATTCTCGGAATGGACCGAGATTTGCCAAGTGGCCTCGGTACATCACCGGTAGACTGCTTGCCAAATTTCGTTCCATTTGGAGTCCGTTCGATGCTCCAACTGTTAACCGGGTTACCGCGAAGGCCTCTTTTGTGTTGCAGCCCAACAACCCTACAAAACGGCCCAATAACCCATCTAAACCACTTCCATGCCCTCCGTCATCGGATCACAATCGTGTGGGCGAAAACTACACTCCATTTGGACACTCTTACCTCCTCCTACCTATAAATAGGTGCCCCTCCCCGAATTTCGCGCAGATCTAACCCTAACCTAGCCCTCTCCGCCACCGGACACGTCCGGATCGGACCAGACGCGCCCGCCCCACCGCGTCCCGTCCAACCGCCGCCTGCCACGTGTCCACCGCCGCCGCCCCGCACCACCGGCCCGGCGAGGCCCGGATCGCCCCCCAACCCATCGCCGCGCCCCGCCGCCCAGCCTCCTCCGCGCCACCCCTGACCGCGCCCGCCGCCTCGGTCTCCTCCCGCCGCCTCCCGCGCCCTCGCCAGTCCCCGCCACCGCCCGCATCCCCGTCACCGACGCCAAGATCCGCCACCGCCGTGCCGACAAACTCCGGCGCCCCCCGCGCCCAGATCCACCGTCCCCGATGCTCCGGCCACCTCCTCACCTTCGGCCGCTGTCCCCGACAAACTCCGGCAAGCACTCCAGCCGTCCTCGGATTGCGCACCTGGAACCCTAGATCTGAGCAGGCCGATTCCGTTTTTCCACAAGTCTGTAATATTTGGTGTCCCCTTCATCATGCCATATCTCCATGACTGTAGCTCCGTTTCATGCATATGATATATCAAAATGTTCATTGTGAGATGCTCTTCATTTCATTCCATTGTGGCATGCTTGTTTGAGTTCATCGTGATTCCCTAATAATTGATGTAAGAGTGATATAAAATATTTACTGCTGCTACTTATCAGTTTATGGTGATTTGTCTTTTTTGTCGCATTTGATGTGTGCTTCATATGGGCATGAGCTCTACATGTGTTTTGAACTATGCCATGCCATATTTACATAGGTGCTTGACTTGTATTTTTGTGGTCAATGTGGTGACTAGCACAAGCATGCAAAGTAGCCTTCGTGATATTGCTGATTTCAGGGACTTAGGATTTTGCTAAGTCATTTTCCTGCTGTTATTTTGATGCCATGTAAACTTGATACTACAGTGATATCCATGCTTGTTTTGAGTTACTTCAGTAAAGGTGTTTTGAACATATGGTGATGCTCTATCCATCCATGCCCCTGTTTGCAATTATGGAGTGCCCTAGCATATCCTTTTCTTGCTCTACTTTTGGTATAAAATGTTCCTGGCAGAATGTTAACATGTTAATCAATTTTGCCATGGTTGTTGCTATTGGTCCATGCACGCTATGAACTTTATCTTGCCATGGTTAGCTTCATGAACATGTCATCTTACTGTCAGTATGCTTGTTTTGTCATGCAATGCTTTATGGTGAGTGATTTGAGCTTGCAAAGTTGCCTTCATAAATCTGTTTATGTCATGCTCTGTTTTCTGCAGTCTGAAACTGCTAACAAAACTTGCTATGTTTACATGGGTGCCATCATATCTTCTGTGCCTTTTTGGCTCATGTTCAGTAAGGAACTTTCGATCTATGCATTTAGTAGGTTCATGCCATGCCTTGTTTTCCTATGATATATTCCGGTAGTATGTTGTTTGTTAGCTCTAAACATGGCTTCCTGATGTTATTTCTGGCATGTTAGTATTTTCACTAAGTCTGTGAAGCTGATATCTTTTGCACTTTTTCCATGCTTGTTTGAACCTGCTCTTGTGTGATTTAGCCGTAGCTCAGTGTTCATGTTTTGTCAAGCATCTTGAGTACATCACTGCCATATTCTTTGTTGCTATGTTGGAGTGCAGTAGATTAGTTTCTTGTTGCATTCTAGATGGCATCATGCTGTTAATCGCAGAATTGTGTCATTCTTGTTTTGCTTGCCATTTGCAACCCGTGCATCCGTTTTCGGTGATCTTTATATCGATTTCAACCGAAATCATCTCATATTTCCAATGGAACACTTGGTTTGCCAAGTTGATGCCTTGATCATTATTTTCCTTCCAGAGCATGCATATGCATTGCATATCACATCTCGCATATCATGCCATGTTTTGCATCATGTTGTTTGTGCATTGCACCGTGGTTGATTGTTGTTACTTTGCTTGTGTTCTTGCCTTGGGTAGAGCCGGGAGACAAGTACGTGATCGAGGAACCTGTTGAGTACGCTAACGAGGATCAAGCTTTCGACAACTCTGAGAACTTTGCAGGCAAGATGACCATACCCTCGAAATCACTTCTATCTTTGTTGGCTAGTTGTTCGCTCTATTACTATGTCGCGCTACCTACCACTTGCTATATCATGCCTTCCATATTGCAATGTCAAGCCTCTAGCCCACCTTTCCTAGCAAACCGTTGTTTGGCTATGTTACCGCTTTTGCTCAGCCCCTCTTATAGCATTGCTAGTTGCAGGTGAAGATGAAGCTTGTTCCATGTTGGAACATGGATATTGTTGGGATATCATTATTATATCTTATTTACTTTAATGCACCTATATACTTGGTAAAGGGTGGAAGGCTCGGCTGTAGCGACCCGACCTCAGACGGTCAAGTCTCTGTGCTTAAGTGTCATCCCTGGATCAGTATGCTGACACACACAGTACTCGAGGATTTATAACAGAGGTAAATTACATGTATAAAGTAACGTAAATACTATTACCTTGATCTGAATAGCGGAAGTAACAACAAGGTTGTGGATTCCCATCAACACCAACAACAAAGTTGAGTGTAGAATCATAACCCTAATGTATCACTTACTCTTTGTAAGAATCCTGCAACATGAGACGTTGCATCCACAAAGGGTCAGTAAATTGAATGTACTGGCAAATTCACACCAAAGGATAATGATGAATAATAGCTATCACTACATGCATATATGGCTGGTGGAAAAGCTCTATGGTTATAGTTTTTGCGAAAAGCCATTTTCCCTACTGCAAAGGAATATATTTTATTTAACTACAAAGTTGGTTGAAAGATTGAGAAGGTTCCTCCAAATTAATCCCAAATTAACATCAATAACCCAAAAAATTATTTAAGTAACGTGATGAGATCAATAGGATAATCCAAGTACCAGAGACTCAAGATTGTCCATAACCGGGGACACGGCTAACCATGATTAGATTATACACTCTGCAGAGGTTTGCGCACTTTTCCCCACAAGACTCGATCGCCTCCGTTGGATTTCTCGCACTACACGGTGTTTGAGAAACGGATGACCAAGACACAGTCTTTCAGAAACATTAACTCTCTACTCTGGACAGACCATACCAAACCTACATCCCACTACCTGCTGATCTGCCTCTTCAAGAGCTTCACATAACTTACTCAACTATGCTAGAGCCCATAATAGCTTGTGGCTGCACACGGAAGTTTCTAGCATGAATCACCTCAGTTCCCTTTGAGCCTGGGTGGCGGTCCATAGGAAGATCACACGGGTACTCCGGGATTTCCAAAAAATACAGGCAACACTGGGTTCCCCAGGTGCCTCAATCCACCCAGATGTTAAATTAAGTTGCCACCTTAAGTTGAACCCTTAATTAACAATCTCACAGCTGTCATGGATTTCACTCAAACCCAAACCACGTCTACGAGCATAGCATAGCATAGTAATATAAGCAGCGTAGAAGTAACTCCCAGGGTTTGAATGTAACAGGGTAATAGGTTCTACCTCAACAACTACTTCCCAACCCACATGTTAAGGACATCCTAATCATGCAATGTGTGAGGATTAGAACTAATGCATAAAAACTGGGTGATAAAAGGGATATGATCAAAGTGTTACTTGCCTTGCTAACGGTCTGCGAAACCTAGGGACTCATAGTAGCACGCTTCACACTCCGGGTGTTCTATCGCAAACAAACAATAACATACATAAGCAACAAGGAAGAGATGCACAAGCAAAACTCAAATAAAAGAGATTGACCAGAAGGTTCAACTTAAGAACCCCGGTTCGCAAAAAGAATCAAATCAAATAGAGCAACGAAACTCAAACGGCGAAAAAGAGAAGCTTCATTTACTAATCTGAACCTAGGTCAAATTTTGCAGTAGAAAAAACTTATTTGAGTTGGTTAAACGGAAAGAGGGTCTCGAGACGAAGATCTAGGCGCTTGAATCGCCTGATTCAGAATAAGAGCGAAAAGATAAACAAAAACTAAGATTGGATTAGAAATCGCGATTGAGAAAAAACTCGTGGAATAAATCTGATAAAAGAAATCTGACGAACAGACTAACGAACGAGCGTTCATTAGCTGTAACTAACGAGCGAAAACCCGTTCATTAAAACGAACGTACGGACGAACGTCCGCTGACTAGAAGAATCGAGAAAAACCGGCGATCCAAAAAAAACAAATCTAGGGTTTTCTAAAAAACCCGAACGGTTTTAGAAAGAAAATCCGGCGGCGGATCCAGCGGCTACCTCCGGCGGGGCTCCGGCGAGGCGAGGGCGGCGGCGGCGGCCGCGGTGGTGGTGGGGGCTCGGTGGCGGGCTTTAAAGGGGGGGGCTTGCTTGGGCGAGGGGGCGCCCGGGGAGGAGTCTGAGCCAGACTCTCCTCGGCGTCCGTGCCGGGCACGGTGGCGCGGGCGAGGGAGCCGGTGGCGCGGGCGGGCCGGCCTGGCTCAGCTGGGCCTTAGGCCCAGTCGGGCGCGTGAACTTTTAAAAAAAATCACCGACCAAAATAAAATCCTAGAAAAATAAATAAAAATCTAAAAATGCCAAAACAAATTTTCACCGTCTAAATATAATATTTAGAATGGGACGAACATTTTCTTGGCCCTAAAATGCAATTTTGAAAACGTGCAATTTTTCTAATGCAAATAAAATCCGAATAAAATCAAATAAATTATTTTAATATTTTTCCTCGAATATTTCAATTATTTTGGAGAAGTCATATTATATCCTCTCATTTATTTTAATGTGAAATATTTTTTGGAGAGAAAAATAATTAAAATCAAAAATCCTCGTTTCAATATTTGATAAAAATCAAATATGAAAACAGGGAATTTCGAGGATCCTTGAGTTGCTTAGGATTTTCGAGGATTGCGGGACGAAAAGCAAATGAAATATGATATGCATGGATGACTATGTATAACATTCCAAATTGAAAATTTGGGATGTTACATCGGCCTTTTGCCTGGTGTTTTGTTCCACTCTTGCCGCCCTAGTTTCCGTCATACCGGTGTTATGTTCCTTGATTTTGCGTTCCTTACGTGGTTGGGTCTTATGGGAACCCCTTGACAGTTCGCTTTGAATAAAACTCATCTAGCAAGGCCCAACCTTGGTTTTACCATTTGCCTACCTACCACCAGATACCTTTCCCTTGGGTTCTGCAGACTCAAGGGTCATCTTTATTTTAAACCCCCGGGCCAGTGCTCCTCTGAGTGTTGGTCCGAAATGGGCAACCTGCGGGGCCACCTCAGGGCAACTTGAGGGTTGGTTTTACTCGTAGCTTGACCTATCCGGTGTGCCTTGAAAACGAGATACGTGCGACTCCTATCAGGATTTGTCGGCACATCGGGCGGCTTGGCTAGTCTTGTTTTACCATTGTGGAAATGTCTTGTAACCGGGATTCTGAGACTGATCGGGTCTTCCCGGGAGAAGGAATATCCTTCGTTGACCGTGAGAGCTTGTGATGGGCTAAGTTGGGACACCCCTGCAGGGTATAAACTTTCGAGAGCCGTGCCCGCGGTTATGTGGCAGATGGGATTTTGTTAATATCCGGTTGTAGAGAACTTGACACTTAAATTAATTAAAATGAATCAACCGCGTGTGTAGCCGTGATGGTCT
This sequence comes from Triticum monococcum, assembly GCA_034509565.1. Lineage (NCBI taxonomy): Eukaryota > Viridiplantae > Streptophyta > Magnoliopsida > Poales > Poaceae > Triticum > Triticum monococcum. The sequence goes on from CM067842.1 coordinate 539,158,625, forward strand.
CTTTTCGGCGGAGTCCGGGAAGGGAACACAGTCTTGTGTTATGCTTGAACGTAAGTAGTTTCAGGATCACTTCTTGATCACTTATAGCTTATCGACCATGCGTTGCTTCTCTTCTCGCTCTCTTTTGCGTATGTTAGCCACCATATACACTAGTGCTTGCTGCAGCTCCACCTTACTACCTTCTCCTACCCATAAGCTTAAATAGTCTTGATTGCGAGGGTGTGAGATTGCTGAGTCCTCGTGACTCATGAATACTTCCAAACAGTTGCAGATGCCGACGATGCCAGTGCAGGCGATGCTACCGCACTCAAGTGGGAGTTCGACAAGGATTCGGGCCGTTACTACGTTTCTTTTTCGGATGATCAGTAGTGGAGCCCAGTTGGGATGATTGGGGATCTAGCATTTGGGGTTGTCTTCTTTTATTTTGGTTTCGTAGTCGGACCTTCGATTGTATTTTGGATGATGTATGGATTATTTATGTATTGTGTTAAGTGGAGATTGTAAGCCGACTCTTTATCCCTTTCTTATTCAGTACATGGGATGTGTAAAGATTACCCCTCTTGCGACTGACCTACCATGCGGCTATGCCTCTAAGTCATGCCCCGACACGTGGGAGATATAGCCGCATTGTGGGTGTTACAGCCTACTCGCGCATACGTACGGCCAGGGCTCGTGTACATGACTGGGTCGGAACGGAGAAACTACGTCTTCGTTGTGTTCATGGGGAGCCAACCGGCTGGGTCAGAACGGAATGCGTCGTCGTGTTCATCGGGAGGGCTTGGACGGAACAACCAATGGAAACGAGGCCTGGCGTACCGCAGAACGGAGGAAACGGCACTGTGTTCGACTGGCCACGGTCGAAACGGGATCTTGTTCATCGGGAGGGGTCTGGCGTACCGCAAAAACGAAGGAAACGGACCTCCTATGGTCAAAACTAGGGTCATGTTGATCGGGAGGGGTGTGCCGTACCGCAAAACAGAGGAAACAGACTTGTGTTGGAGCGCTACAGTCGAAACGGGGGTCCTGTTCGTTGGGAGGGGTGTGGCGTACCACAAAACAGGACTCCATGGGATACTGTTCATCTCCACCATCGACCCCCTCCAGCCTCCATGGGCTACTGTTCATCCACCGTCGACCTCCTCCAGCCTCCACCTGCGAGTGTTCATCCATGGGCTCCTATTCATCCAGCCTCCACCACGCGCTACTCCACCGGCTACTGTTCAACCAGCCCTCCCCATGGGCTCCTGCTCAACCACCCCTCCACGGGCTACTATTCATCCATCCCTCTGCCATCTACTATTCATCCAGCCCTCCACGGGGTGGCCCTGTTCATCCTGCCCTCCATGGGGTCCTGTTCATCCAGCCCCAACCAGCTCGATCGATTGGGGTCCTATTCATCCAGAGGCAACACCACGGGGTCCTATTCATCCACCCCACCGGGAACTGTTCATCCAAACCCCCCAGCAACGCTCACTGTTCATCCAGAGGCAGCATCGATTGGCTTCAGTTAGCAGCAGTAGCAAAGGAATCACTCGATCGGGTTCAGTTAACAACCATCGATCGATCGCTCGGGTTCTGTAACGGGTAGCCTGCAGTGCAATCACTCGGGTTCAGTTAGAGCCCAATGCCTCGCACCCACGTGCGTGCGTGTACAAGATAAACGCACATCACTCGGCCACGACCACCCACGGTAACCGGGAACACCCCGATATTTTCCTCGCCCTTGCTTCTACCACGGTTTTTTTCCGTCATGGACGGCCCAAAGAATGTCATGCAGCTGCGTCTTCGGCCCGCCTAGGACGAAAAGCCCATTTTCTGTCATGATTTTTTGTCATAGAAGTAGGACCCCACCACATCTATGATGATACCGGGTTTTGTCACAATTATCGTCATAGAAGTGTCATAAGTATGACAGAAATTTTTTGCGTTCGGCCCAAAATATCACAGATGTGTCTTTTTTTGTAGTGGTGGAGCAGTGCCTGCCATGGCAACCACGCGGTGCGAGCGGAGCGCGGCTGATGAAGAAGCAAATCTTCGACATGCCCCTACCTGGCGCGCCAAATGTCAGATTCAGGGCTCTGCAGACCCAAGAAAGGTTCAAACTCTGGGGTTTGTGCGAAGAATTCAACCTCTTCAACCAACCAGTTCGTCGCCCTCATGGCCTAGCTTGATGAACAAGGAAGAAGATGGACACGACAGTTTACCTAGGTTCGAGCCACCTTGCGTGTTAGATGATAACCCACAAGTATAGGGGATCGCAACAGTTTTCAAGGGTAGAGTATTCAACCCAAAATTATTGATTAGACACAAGGGGAGCCAAAGAATATTCTCAAGTATTAGAAGCTGAGTTGTCAATTCAACCCCACCTGAAAGACTTAATATCTGCAGCAAAGTATTTAGTCGCAAAGTAATATGGAAGTAACGGTAACAGTGGCAAAAGTAACAGTAGCAGTTTTGTAGCAATCGTAACAGTGCCAACGGAAAGGTAACTGAGCAAAGATCAATATGAAATGAACTCATAGGCAATGGATCAATGATGGATAATTATATCGGATGGCATTCATCATGCAACAGTTATAACCTAGGGTGACACAGAACTAGCTCCAATTCATCAATAGAAGGTTGGCATGTATTCTGAATATAGTCATACATGCTTATGGAAAAGAACTTGCATGACATCTTTTTTCCTACCCTCCCGCGGCAGCGAGGTCCTATTGGAAACTAAGGGATATTAAGGCCTCCTTTTAATAGAGTACCGGACCAAACCATTAGCACTTAGTGAATACATGAACTCCTCAAACTACTATCAGCACCGGGAAGTGTCCCGACTATTGTCACTCTGGGGTTGCCCGATCATAACACATAGTAGGTGACTATAACTTGCAATATCGGATCAAGAATGCAAATATATTCATGAAAACATAATAGGTTCAGATCTGAAATCATGGCACTCGGGCCCTAGTGACAAGCATTAGGCATAGCAAAGTCATAGCAACATCAATCTTAGAACATAGTGGATACTAGGGATCAAACCCTAACAAAACTAACTCGATTACATGGTAAATCTCATCCAACCCATCACGGTCCAGAAAGCCTATGATGGAATTACTCAGACATGGCGGTGACATCATGAAATTGGTGATGAAGGAAGGTTGATCATGACGATGGCAACGATTTCCCCTCTCCCAAGCCCAAAACGGACCTGAGATCTGCCCTCTCGAGGAAGAACAGGGCTTGGCGGCGGCTCCGTATCGTAAAACGTGATGAATCCAGCCGGAAGGACAGGGCGTGGCATTCCTTAATGGTTTCCGTAAGGAAGAATTGTATATGATGCAGTCGGAAGGTTTTGTCGATCCTAAGAATGCTGACAAGGTGTGCAAGCTCCAACGCTCGATTTATGGGCTGGTGCAAGCATCCCGGAGTTGGAACATTCGTTTTGATGAGATGATCAAAGCGTTTGGGTTTATGCAGACTTATGGAGAAGCCTGCATTTACAAGAAAGTGAGTGGGAGCTCTGTAGCATTTCTCATATTGTATGTGGATGACATACTGTTGATGGGAAATGATATAGAATTCTTGGAAAGCATAAAGGCCTACTTGAACAAGTGTTTTTCAATGAAGGACCTTGGAGAAGCTACTTATATATTAGGCATCAAGATCTATAGAGATAGATCGAGATGCCTCATTGGTCTTTCACAGGGTACGTACCTTGACAAGATATTGAAGAAGTTCAAAATGGATCAGTCAAAGAAGGGGTTCATGCCTGTATTGCAAGGTACGAGATTGAGCACGGCTCAATGCCCGACCACGACAGAAGATAGAGAAAAGATGAGTGTCGTCCCCTATGCCCCGGCCATAGGGTCTAACATGTATGCTATGCTGTGTACCAGACCTAATGTAAACCTTGCCGTAAGTTTGGTAGGAAGGTACCAAAGTAATCCTGGCATGGAACACTGGACAGCGGTCAAGAATATCCTGAAGTACCTGAAAAGGACTAAGGAAATGTTTCTCGTTTATGGAGGTGACGAAGAGCTCATCGTAAAGGGTTACGTCGATGCTAGCTTCGACACAGATCTGGATGACTCTAAGTCACAAACCGAATACATGTATATTTTGAATGGTGGGGCAGTAAGCTGGTGCAGTTTCAAGCAAAGCGTTGTGGCGGGATCTACATGTGAAGCGGAGTACATGGCAGCCTCGGAGGCAGCACAAGAAGCAGTCTGGGTGAAGGAGTTCATTACCGACCTAGGAGTCATACCCAATGCGTCGGACCCGATGACTCTCTTCTGTGACAACACTGGAGCTATTGCCCTTGCCAAGGAGCCCAGGTTTCATAGGAAGACCAGGCATATCAAGCATCGCTTCAACTCCATTCGTGAAAGTGTTCAAAATGGAGAGATAGAGATTTGTAAAGTACATACGGACCTGAATGTAGCAGATCCATTGACTAAACCTCTCCCTAGAGCAAAACATGATCAACACCAGAACTGCATGGGTGTTCGATTCATCACAATGTAACTAGAATATTAACTCTAGTGCAAGTGGGAGACTGTTGGAAATATGCCCTAGAGGCAATAATAAAATGGTTATTATTATATTTCTTTGTTCATGATAATTGTCTATTGTTCATGCTATAATTGTGTTATCCGGAAATCGTAATACATGTGTGAATACATAGACCACAACATGTCCCTAGTGAGCCTCTAGTTGACTAGCTCGTTGATCAAAAGATAGTCATGGTTTCCTGACTATGGACATTGGATGTCATTGATAACGGGATCACATCATTAGGAGAATGATGTGATGGACAAGACCCAATCCTAAGCATAGCTCAAAGATCATGTAGTTCGTTTGCTGTAGCTTTTCTGAATGTCAAGTATCATTTCCTTAGACCATGAGATTGTGCAACTCCCAGATACCATAGGAGTGCCTTGGGTGTGCCAAACGTCACAACGTAACTGGGTGACTATAAAGGTACATTACAGGTATCTCCAAAAGTGTCTGTTGGGTTGGCACGAATCGAGACTGGGATTTGTCACTCCGTATGACGGAGAGGTATCTCTGGGCCCACTCGGTAATGCATCATCATAATGAGCTCAATGTGATCAAGTGGTTGATCACGGGATCATGCATTACGGTACGAGTAAAGTGACTTGCCGGTAACGAGACTGAACAAGGTATTGGGATACCGACGATCAAGTCTCGGGCAAGTAACGTACTGATTGACAAAGGGAATTGTATACGGATTGATTGAATCCTCGACATCGTGGTTCATTCGATGAGATCATCGAGGAGCATGTGGGAGCCAACATGGGTACCCAGATCCTGCTGTTGGTTATTGACCGGAGAGTCGTCTCGGTCATGTCTGCATGTCTCCCGAACCCGTAGGGTCTACACACTTAAGGTTCGGTGACGCTAGGGTTGTTAGGAAGACTTGTATGTGATTACCAAATGTTGTTCTGAGTCCCGGATGAGATCCCGGACGTCACGAGGAGTTCCGGAATGGTCCGGAGGTGAAGATTTATATGTAGGAAGTTGTCATACGGTCACCGGAAAGGTTCGGGGGCATATCGGTATTGTACCAGGGCCACCGGAGGGGTTTCGGGGGTCCACCGGGAGGGGCCACCTCTCTCGAAGGGCCTAATGGGCTATAGAGGAAAGGGAACCAGCCCTACATGGGCTGGCCGCATCCCCCCCCTTGGGCCCATGCGCCTAGGGTTGGGGGGAAACCCTAAAGGGGGCGCCCCCCTTGCTTGAGGGGCAAGCCCCCTCCCCTTGGCCGCCGCCCCCCTCTAGATCTCATCTAGAGGGGGCTGGCCCCCTTCCTCCTTCCCCTATAAATAGAGGGGCAAGGGGAGGGCTGTAGACAACATCCAAGGCGCAGCCCCTCTCCTCCCCAACACCTCTCCTCCTCCGTAAGAGCTTGGCGAAGCCCTGCCGGAGTACCGCAGCTTCACCACCACCACGCCGTCGTGCTGCTGTTGGAGCCCTCTTCCTCAACCTCTCCCTCCTCCTTGCTGGATCAAGGCGCGGGAGACGTCCTCACTCTGTATGTGTTTTGAACGCGGAGGTGCCGTCCATTCGGCACTAGGATCTTTGGTGATTTGGATCACGACGAGTACGACTCCATCAACCCTGTTCTCTTGAACGCTTCCGCTCGTGATCTATAAGGGTATGTAGATGCACTCCTCTCTCCCTCGTTGCTAGATGACTCCATAGATAGATCTTGGTGATGCGTAGAAAATTTTAAAATTCTGCTACGTTCCCCAACAGATGATGGTATGACGAGACTAGTGTATATGTATGATATGATGAGAATAGGGTATGTTTAGTATGATCTGATGAAACTACTGTATAGAGTCTATACAAATAAATCACAAATACATAGTGGGGGTATAAATCAGTGAAAGCAGGAATACTAGCAGTAGCGTTGGAAAGCATCTAGCAGCAGCGCTAGATTAGCAGCAATGCTTGCTTTGTTCAAGCGGTACCGATAGTTATCACTAGCGCTGGTCAGGGCAGCTACTGCTAACCATACTTACCAGTAGCGCTGGTCGGGGCAGCGCTACTGCTACAACTTAGCTTAGCGCGTTAGCAGTAGCGCTAGACCCAACGCTACTGCTATATGTATTTCAAGCGCTACTAGTAGGCTTTCTCTAAGTAGTGGTACCTTGAGCCGGTCTTCTCGCAAGTCGCCTTTTGGGCCTTGTCATTCATCTGACCCGCCGTCGGGGTCATCAGTGAGTCGCCAGACCAGTGAGTTGCTAGTCTTTGGGCAGGTTACCGATGAAGCGCCAAGTCTCAGCTGGGTCATATATCCGGCCGGGTCATACCGCGGGGTATATCCCCGACATTAGCCCCTAGTTTAATTTGGATTTATCCATGTTAAACTGATCCTGCAAAATAAACACAAGAACATATTTACCAGGTTGTGCTTCGGGTTAAAAGTTTTCTTGAACCGGCACCTGATCATCCTTAAATCCTTGTCATTTCCTTCCTGTGACGTGTCCATGATCTCATAGCAAATCTCCTTTAATGGATATGTTCAAACTTTGCCAATGCAAAAAATCCAGGTACTTCTTCTAAAAAGTCCGGGTAAATATGCCAGCTTAAAAATCAATCTGCTGATATTGGTTTCTTGCAGAAGAATATTATAAAGAATAATCCATTTGATTCGTCTTCCAATGCTCTAGTTTGACAAAAATATTGGTCTTGAAATACCCATCTGATTTTCAGCCGGCTTGAAGATGTAGATCTTGTCGATTTATGATTGCCAAAATTGTCGAGCTATAAAATAGATGATGACGGGTCATGATTGTTATAGATGTCGGGTTATGTAATTTGTCTTCCTGTGTTTTTCAGGCCAAATCCTTAAAAAATGAATCCTCACAATCCGGGTTTTCCTAGCCCGGGTCAATCTTATAATGACTTGGTGCTTGCTTTTTGGTAAATATAGCTTCCAATCATTGAGTCGGCTCTCCGTGCCCTTGTATGAATAGCTTAGAGGGAATAAACTTTAGCAATTTCTCCACTAATAATATAATACATGAGCTGCTCAAAGCTAAGAACTTGAAGGTGTACCTCCCTTATATCCATATTGCCCGTAGCCCCCAAGTTTTGAGTAAAGCAAAGTGATAACTTAAGACTTTCTGCAATATAAATACTGCAAGTTTGGAAAAATCCCGGTTGTTCATGTAAGCCGCCAGTCATAAACTGAATATTTTGTACTTCACATGTGTAGCCCCCAAGTGCCGGGTTGACTTGCCTGCAGCAACCTGGGACTTGTAACCGTCTTATGCTCATAAAATTTCAACCAATGTAGGCCCCAAGGGCTGGGTCATTATGCAATAATGAGCATGGACTTTGTAGATCTGATTATGTAAACTTTGACAGGAGAAATTAGTAGCCCCCAAGGCCCGGCTCATCACAATGTGATGGTTTGGGTCTTCAATAATGCAAGTTGAAAATGACCTTGCATTAGCCCCCAAGTGCTATGGTGCATGCTTGTAGTGACATGGGACTTGTATACATGCGTCTCTCGTCCCACTCAATCCCTCTCAAGCTACTACGTAGATGCATTGGCCTCATGACTAAGTTCTCACACTAGGACATCTGCCGTGACAAAACCACGGCAAGGCTCTTCGAGTGTTATGCACCCATTCCTTTCAAGATATGGAAGTGTTAACATGGGTGCCGAGTCCAGCTTACTGCACATTTGTGAGGTCTAGGATATTTAGCTCACACGGTAATGCACAAAATCTTTTCTTGTCGAGAGGCTTGGTGAAAATATCAGTGAGATTGTCTTTGGTCTTGACGTGGTTGATAACAATATCCTCTCGAGCCACATGATCGTGAATAAAGTGATGTCTGATGGCAATGTGCTTCGTGCGAGAGTGCTACACAGGATTGTGTGCAATTTTGATGGCACTCTCATTGTCACGGTAAAGAGGTATATGCTTGACCTTGATGCCATAATCCTTCAGTGTCTGCTTCATCCACAATAACTGAGTGCAACAAGAGCCAACAACAATATATTTGGCCTCAGCCATAGACAGAGATACACAATTCTGCTTTGAAGACCAACAGACCAAGAATATGCCAAGGAAATGACACGTCCCTGGAGTTGATTTCCTATCAGCCAGGCCACCAGCCCAATCTGAGTCTGAATATCCAACGAGATCAAACTATGCTCCCTTAGGATACCATAAAACTAAGGTGGGGGTGTGAGCCAAATATATCAGAATGCGCTTGACCGCTTGGTGATGCGATTCTTTCGGTGCAGCTTGATAGCAGGCACACATGCAAACACTCAACATAATGTCAGGTCTAGATGCACATAGATAAAGCAGAGATCCAATCATCAAACGATAGGCTTTCTGATCATAGTCCTTACCATACACATCCGCCTCTAGCTTACCATTCGTGGGCATAGGAGTTTTAGGGCCCTTCAGTTTGGAGTCTTGCATTTTGAACTTCTTCAAGCACTCCTTTAGATATTTTTTCTAAGAAATGAAGATACCATTCGCTTGTTGACGTATTTGTAGTCCGAGAAAAAAATTTGAGTTCACCCATCATGGACATTTGATATTTATCGGACATCATTTTCCCGAATTCTAAGCTGCAAGCATTGTTAGTACAACTGAGATAATATCATCCACATAGATTTTACAAACAAATACATCATTGTCAACTGCACGAGTGAAAAGTGTAGGATCAGTGGATCCTGGTTTGAACCCCTTGTTAAGCTAAAATTTCTTCAGGGTCTCATACCAAGCTCCAGGGGCTTGCTTTAGCCCATATAAAGCCTTCTTCTACCTGAAAACCTTATTAGGAAACTCAGGGTGTTCAAATCTAGGTGGTTTTCTAACATAAACTTCCTCATCAATTTCACCATTGAGGAAAGAACTTTTCACATCCATTTGATAAAGCAAGATATCATTTTAATTTGCATAAGCAAGAAGAATGTGAATTGCCTCAAGGCGTGCAACAGGAACATATGTTTTACCAAAATCAATGCCTTCTACCTGTGTGTACCCTTGAGCAACGAGTCGTGCTTTGTTTGTTACCACAATACCATTTTCATCTTCCTTGTTGCGGAAGATCCATTTTGTGCTGATGAAATTGTGCTTCTTTGGGATTCGGTTTGTCAACCAGTTCACATACATCATTTAATTCGAATTGCACCAACTCCTCTTGCATGGCATTCATCCAATCCAGATCATTCATTGTTTCTTCATATTTGGTAGGTTCTGCCAATGAAACAAAGGAGCATCTGCCGCAGTAGTTAGCCCAACGAGTACATGAACGAGTTGTCGGTCGATAACCAGGATTCTCAAGTTCATCGAGAATTATTGAGGGATCAACTCGATTTGCCACACGAGGATGAGCATTTTCTTCGTGATGGTTATTATCATCAGCATCACCATTTGTGTCATCATTCCCTTCAGGATTTCCATTTTGATCGGTATTTGAATTTTGACGGCCATTTCCATTCAGAGGAGCATTTGCTTCAGCAATGGCTTGACGAGTTCTGCTTTGAGTCATGGGAGCATCATCATCAGATGACTCAGGTGCATTTCCTTCAATAGGCTTGACACTCCCAATGGCCATTTTCTGAATAGCATCCGATATCAGCGGTTCATCTATCACATTTGGAAAGTGCTCCTTTTGAGAGCGGTTAGATTCATCAAACCGCACATTTACCATTTCCATAACGTTCATGTGGTGAGAGTTATAGACTTGAGAAGTATGCAAGTTTGAGCCATAACCAAGAATAAATCGTTCATGTGCCTTAGGTGCAAACTTGGAAGAATGATTCATATCAAGAATATAACAAGGTGCACCAAAGACACGAAGATAAGAAACATTTGGTTTGTTTCTAGTGTTAAGCTCATATGAATTTTTCTCGAGGAACTTGTGAAGATAAACACGATTGATAACATGACAAGCAGTGTTAATGGCATTAGCCCAGAAGAGAATGGGAGTTCTATACTCACTAAGCATTGTTCTTGCCATTTAAATGAGAGTTTTGTTCTTTCATTCAAGAACTCCATTCTGTTGAGGAGTGTAGCAGCAGATAACTCATGAGTGATACCATGATCATCGAGAAATTCAGCAATGTGAGTATTTTTGAACTCAGTTCCATTTGTCACTTCTGACATGCTTAATTCGCACAACATATTCATTCTGGGCCTTCTTAGCGAAGCTTTTGAAGATATCTTGAGTACAAGTCTTGTCTTCGAGGAAGAATACCCAAGTGTATCGAGAGAAATCATCAAGAATGACCAGACCATAATGACTACCACCGAAGCTTGCATAATTTTGAGGACCGAATAAATCCATATGAATAATTTCCAGTGGTCTTGTTGTGGTCATAACTATCTTGGACGAATGATGTTTCTTAGCCAATTTACCAGCTTCACATGTAGCACAGAGATGATTCTTACCGACTTTCACATTAGGAATGCCACGAAGATGCTTTTTCTACACCAGAGTCTGCAAATTTCTCATACCTGCATGACCATGTCTATGGTGCCTGATACGTCTCCAACGTATCTATAATTTTTTATTGTTCCATGCTATTATATTATCTGTTTTGGATGTTTAATGGGCTTTAATATGCTCTTTTATATTATTTTTGGGACTAACCTATTAACTAGAGGCCTAGTGCCAATTTCTGTTTTTTTGCCTATTTTAGTGCTTCGCAGAAAAGAAATACCAAACGGAATCCAAATGGAACAAAACCTTCGCGAGGATCTTTCTTGGAACAAACGCAAACCAGGAGACTTGGAGTGGAAGTCTGGAACTCCGTGAGGCGTCCACGAGATAGGAGGGCACACCCAGGGGGTAGGCGCGCCCCCACCCTCGTGGGCCCCACAGAGCTCCACCGACGTACTTCTTATACCCTAAAAACATCAGGAGGAGCCACAAAACCACTTTTCCACCGCCGCAACCTTCCGTACCCTTGAGATCCCATCTGGGGTCTTTTCCGGCGATTTGCCGGAGGGGGAATCGATCACGGAGGGCTTCTACATCAACACCATAGCCTCTCCGATGTTGTGTGAGTAGTTTACCACAGACCTTCGGGTCCATAGTTATTAGCTAGATGGCTTCTTCTCTCTCTTTGGTTCTCAATACAAAGTTCTCCTCGATGTTTTTGGAGATCTATTTGATGTAATACTTTTTGCGGTGTGTTTGCCGAGATCCGATGAATCGTGGATTTATGATCAAGTTTATCTATGAATAATATTTGGTTCTTCTCTGAATTCTTATATGCATGATTTGATATCTTTGCAAGTCCCTTCGAATTATCAGTTTAGTTTGGCCTACTAGATTGATCTTTCTTGCAATGGGAGAAGTGCTTAGCTTTGGGTTCAATCTTGCGGTGTCCTTTCCTAGTGACAGTAGGGGAAGCAAGACACGTATTGTATTGTTGCCATCGAGGATAAAAAGATGTGGTTTATATCATATTGCTTGAGTTTATCCCTCTACATTATGTCATCTTGCTTAAAGTGTTACTCTGTTCTTATGAACTTAATACTTTAGATGCATACTGGATAGCGGTCGATGTGTGGAGTAATAGTAGTAGATGCAGAATTGTTTCGGTCTACTTAACATGGCCGTGATGCCTATATTCATAATCATGGCCAAGATATTCTCATAATTGTGCGCTCTTCTATCAATTGCTCGGTAGTAATTTGTTCACCCACCGTAATACATGCTATCATGAGAGAAGCCACTAGTGAAACCTATGGCCGCCGGGTCTCTTTCTTATTATACTGAATCTCTTTTTATTTACATCGCATCTTGTTTACTATTTTGCAATCTTTACTTTACAATATATACAACAAAAATACCAAACATATTTATCTTATTATGTTTATCATATCTCACTTTTGCTAGTGACCGTGAAGGGATTGACAACCCCTTTATCGCGTTGGTTGCAAGGTTCTTGATTGTTTGTGCATGTACTAGGTGACTTGTGTGTTATCTCCTATTGGATTGATACCTTGGTTCTCAAAAACCGAGGGAAATACTTATGCTACTTTGTTGCATCACCCTTTCCTCTTCAAGGAAAAACCAACGCGTGCACATGAGGTAGTAGTGCCACAACCATCCTTCAGTTTCTTATGCAAGCAAACAAGTTTGGACTGAGGGACCCTTAGAGAAATCCACAATATAAAGATCACCCTTTCTAATTCCCTCAAAGACAAAGGAATGGTCAGAGGCCATGAAAGCAATGCATTTGGATATATAGAATAATACTAGCATGCCTAAATCACATAACTTGCCAACTGAGATAAGATTGAATCCAAGGGATTGGACAAGTAGCAAATCATCAATGTATTTGTCCTCTTGGATATAACAATTTTACCTGGCCCAGTTACCTTTCCTTTGTTGTTGTCGCCAAAAGTGATATACTTCAGAGGAGAAGCAGTTAAGTTGGGGTCGACAAACAACAACTTGTCTTCGGTCATATGACTAGTGCATCCACTGTCCATAATCAATTCAGTGCACCTGGAGACATAGTCCTGCAGAAGAATTAGGCCTTCTTAACCACCCACATTTTTGCAGGTGGCTTGAAAACAAATGAACGAGCAAGATATGATTTCTTTCGATAAGCGTAGTTTTTGCTCGATGAGGAGCAAGAGTAATTGAAAGAGTAAGCATTGAATTTTTTCCAGATGAATGAGCATAGTGATTGTATCCCGTATGCATATAATCATTCTGTCTAATTCTATGTGCCTTCATGGTTAGTCGACTAGAAACAAGCAGTGCATCAACATTTTTCCTAGTCACCCAAATGGCTTTCTTTGGGGGCCATTTCTATTGTTTGGTCCAACATAACGAGCAATTGTTTCACCATGTTGTTATTTGAACAATTTGTAGTTGTCTAAGGAATCATCATCAGGATATTCAGGAATGGGAGAATTATATCCTGAAAGTAATGCAAGGTCGAGCATTTTGCTTTTTGCAGGGACCTACACAGTCTGAGGATATTGATGTGGTTCCCAGTAAGTGACATTTTCATCCAGTTTCCTTTCAAAACCAAAGCCTTCCTTTCTGGGATTTTTGTGAAGAATATATTTCTTCAGAACATTGGAAAGGGTTTGGTGCCCTTTGAGAGATTTGAACATTCCTGTCTGAAGAAGATCCTTCAACTAGCATTTTCATCAGAAACAGAACTATTTTCCTCGATTGAGGGGTTAGCACTCACAGATGATTCAGAAATTAAATTCAACATTGTTTCTTTCAAGACATTTTAAACATGGTGGCTCAAACACTTTAGGTTTCTCCTTGATTTGCTGGGTGAGAAGAGAATTTTCTCTCAACAAGTATTCATGAGCCTCTCTCAGTGCCTCAAGTTCTTGTTTCCTTTTCAGGAAATCATAGGTCAATCTCTCGTGGTCTGCTGAGAGAAAATCATGAGGAGTTGTGAGTTCATACATTCCTGACTTGAGAGCAGCATACTCTTCGGACAACAACTGATTCTTTTCCATCTCCTCAACCAACAACCCTTTGGACTTCCTGAGGGTTTTCTCAATTTTCTCATGAGAGTTTTGTTGAATGTTGGAAATTTTGATCAACTTAGCATGGTCATCCTCATCAGAAGAATATTGATCACTGGAGTGAATCTTGTGAAGTTTGGAGTGTGCCTTTTATTTCGAGGCCTCAGCCATGAAGTAGTAGGCAGGAGTTTCATCGTCGCTTGACGGTTTCCCGAAGAAATTCGTCACCACGGAAGAGGCGCATGCTATGCCAGCCATGCCTGAGTCAGAATCCTCATTAGACTCATTTTCTTCTTCGGAAGCAGACGATTCTTCTTCTTCAGAATCCATCTCCTTGCCGATGCATGCCTTGGCCTTGCAATAGGTATTCTTGCAGTAGGAGGAGGACTTGGAAGGATTCATTGAGGAAGATCTAGAGGATGACTTTGAGGCGGAGTTGTCTTTCTTCTTGAAGAACTTATTTGTTTTCTTATCATCATCGGAGTTGTAGTTCTTGCTCTTGCCTTTGCTTCGATAGTTTCTCAAATCATATCTACCACTAGCACGGATTTCAGCTTCCTAGAGAGGGCAGTCCGAAATGAAGTGTGTCCAGGATTTTTGCACTTGAAACAGGTGTATTCTCCGGTAGGTTTTTAGGATTTTGAACCTCGAGAGTTGCTTGAACTTCTTTTCTCAAACTAGCTTTTCTTGTGGAAACATTGGAATCGCTTTGCGATCAGTGCGAGATCCTTGTTGAGTCATTCTGGATCATCAGAATCTTCTTCGACATTTCAATTGGAGGAGGAATCAACCACAACTTTGAGAGCATGGTTTTTGCGTTGAGTTGAGCCATATAGATCTCTCTTCTCTTCTTGTTCATTATGAGTGTTTAGTCTTTCCATGACATCAGCAGAGTTGAGGCTTTTGAAATCAGGAGGCTCTCGAGTCATCAGAACAAGCGTGTCAAACAAGGTGTCAAGTGACCGAAGCAGTTTCTTCACAACTTCATGGTCAGTGATGTCTTTGGCACCAAGTTCTTGAAGTTCATTGGCTATGTCAATGAGATGATCGAAGGTTTGCTTATAGCTTTCATTTCCAATGCGCTTGAAGCGATTGAACTTAGCCCGAAGAGTATCAATTCGAGCCTCCTTCTGAGTTGACACTCCTTCATTGATCTTTTGAGGACATCCCACAGTTCTTTTGCAGTTTCACACTGTGGATACTGAAGGAATTGAGCTTGAAAGAGATGGCCACCATTTTCATCTTTGGCTTGAGCATCTAGTAGGATGAGCTTATTTTCTTCATCGGTAGGAGCTTGAAGAATAACAACAGTGAACCCAATGTGCACGACATTCCACATCTCATCATCTATAGCTCAAAGACGGATCTTCATCTTCTCCTTCCAGAAGGTATAATCCATCCCATCGAATATGGGAATCTTGAGATGCGACTTTTAGTTGACTGAAGACATACTTAAACTCCAAAGTCATTAGACTAAAATGAGCAGAGTCAATGACTATTCTACCTCTTGAGCATGCGTTGGTTTTCCCTTGAAGAGGAAAGGGTGATGTAGCAAAGTAGCGTAAGTATTTCCCTTAGTTTTTGAGAACCAAGGTATCAATCTAGTAGGAGACTACACGCAAATCGCCTAGTACCTGCACAAACAAATAAGAACCTTGCAACCAACACGATAAAGGGGTTGTCAATCCCTTCACAGCCACTTGCAAAAGTGAGATCTGATAAAGATAATAAGATAAATATTTTTGGTATTTTTGTATAGATTGGAAAGTAAAGGTTGCAAAATAAACGGCGACAGAAATGGCTAGTTAACGGCAAACTAATATGATGTAATGTATACCTGGGGCCCATAGGTTTCACTAGTGGCTTCTCTCAAGATAGCATATATTACGGTGGTTGAACAAATTTCTACCAAGCAATTGATAGAAAAGCGCATAGTTATGAGAATATCTAGGCATGATCATAAACATAGGCATCACGTCCATGTCAAGTAGACCGAAACGATTCTGCATCTACTACTATTACTCCACACATCGACCGCTATCCAGCATGCATATAGAGTATTAAGTTCATAAGAACAGAGTAACGCATTAGGCAAGATGACATGATGTAGAGGGATAAACTCAAGCAATATGATACGAACCCCATCTTTTTATCCTCGATGGCAACAATAGAATACGTGCCTTGCTGCCCCTACTGTCACTGGGAAAGGACACCGCAAGATTGAACCCAAAGCTAAGCACTTCTCCCATTGCAAGAAAGATCAATCTAGTAGGCCAAACCAAACTGATAATTCGAAGAGACTTGCAAAGATATCAAATCATGCATATAAGAATTCAGAGAAAAATCAAATATTGTTCATATATCAACTCGATCATAAACCCACAATTGATTGGATCTCGGCAAACACACCGCAAAAAGAATTACATCAAATAGATCTCCAAGAACATCGAGGAGAACTTTGTACTGAGATCCAAAGAGAGAGAAGATGCCATATATCTTATAACTATGGACCCGAAGGTCTGTGATAAACTACTCACACATCATCGGAGAGGCTATGGTGTTGATGTAGAAGCCCTCCGTGATCGAATCCCCCTCCGGCAGATCGCTGGAAAAGGTCCCGAGATGGGATCTCACAGTTTCAGAAGGTTGTGGCGGTGGAAAAGTGGTTTCGTGGCTCCCTGGATGTTTTCAGGGTATAAGAGTGTATATAGGGGAAAGAAGTAGGTCGGTGGAGCTACGAGGGGCCCACGAGGGTGGGGGGCGCGCCTCCCTACCTCATGGCCGCCTCGTTGCTTCCTTGACCTCCACTCCAAACCTCCTAGGTTGCGTTTGTTCCAGAAAAGATCCTCGCGAAGGTTTCATTCCATTTGGATTCCTTTTGATATTCCTTTTCTGCGGAACACTGAAATAGGCAAAAAACAACAATTTGCACTGGGCCTTCGGTTAATAGGTTCGTCCCAAAAATAATATAAAAGTTCATATTAAAGCCCATTAAACATCCAAAACAGATAATATAATAGCATCGAACAATCAAAAATTATAGATATGTTGGAGACGTATCAAGCATCCCCAAGCTTAATTCCTGCTCGTCCTCGAGTAGGTAAATGATAAAAACAGAATTTTTGATGTGGAATGCTACCTAACATAATTTTCAATGTAATTCTCTTTATTGCGGCATAAATGTTTAGACCCAAAAGATTCTAGACAGAAGTTTTAATATTGACATAAAAGTAATAATACTTCAAGCATGCTAACCAAGCAATTATGTCTTATCAAAATAACATAGCCAAAGAAAGCTTATCCCTACAAAATCATATAGTTTGGCCACGCTTCATTTTCGTCACACAAAATGCTCCCATCATGCACAACCCCGATGACAAGCTAAGCAATTGTTTCATAGTTAGCCTTTTCAAACTCTTTCAACTTTCATGCAATATATGAGCGTGAGCCATGGACATAGCACTATGGGTGGAATATAATATGATGACGGAGGTTGTGTGAGAAGACAAAAAAGGAGGAAGTCTCACATTGACGTGGCTAATCAACGGGCTATGGAGATGCCCATCAATTGATGTCAATGGAAGGAGTAGGGATTGCCATGAAACGGATGCACTAGAGCTATAAATATATGAAAGCTCAACAAAAAAACTAAGTGGGTGTGCATCCAACTTGCTTGCTCACGAAGACCTAGGGCATTTTGAGGAAGCCCATCATTGGAATATACAAGCCAAGTTCTATAATGAAAAATTCCCACTAGTATATGAAAGTGAAAAAATAGGAGACTCTCTATCATGAAGGTCATGGTGCTACTTTGAAGCACAAGTGTGGAAAAAGGATAGTAACATTGCCCCTTCTCTCTTTTTCTCTCTTTTTTTTTTCTTTGGGCCTTTTTTCTCTTTTTTATGGCCTCTTTTTTTTCGTTCGGAATCTCATCCCGACTTGTGGGGGAATCATAGTCTCCATCATCCTTTCTTCACATGGAACAATGTTCTAATAATGAAAATCATCACACTTTTATTTAGTTACAACTCAAGAATTACAACTCGATACTTAGAACAAAATATGACTCTATGTGAATGCCTCCGGCGATGTACCGGGATATGCAATGAATCAAGAGTGACATGTATGAAAGAATTATGAAGGTGGCTTTGCCACAAATACGATGTCAACTACATGATCATGCAAAGCAATATGACAATGATGGAGCGTGTCATAATAAACGGAACGATGGAATGTTGCATGGCAATATATCTCAGAATGGCTATGGAAATGCCATAATAGGCAGGTATGGTGGCTGTTTTGAGGAAGATATAAGGAGGCTTATGTGTGATAGAGCGTATCATATCATAGTTAGTAGCTAGATGGCTTCTTCTCTCTTTTTGGATCTCAATACAAAGTTCTCCCACTCTCTTGTGGAGATCTATTCGATGTAATCTTCTTTTTGCGGTGTGTTTGTTGAGACCGATGAATTGTGGGTTTATGATCAAGTCTATCTATGAATAATATTTGAATCTTCTCTGAATTCTTTTATGTATGATTGGTTATCTTTGCAAGTCTCTTCGAATTATTCGTTTGGTTTGGCCAACTAGATTGGTAGTTCTTGCCATGGGAGAAGTGCTTAGCTTTGGGTTCGATCTTGCGGTGTCCTTTCCCAGTGACAGAAGGGTCAACAAGGCACGCATTGCATCGTTGCCATCGAGGATAACAAGATGGGGTTTATTTCATATTGCATGAATTTATCTCTCTACATCATGTCATCTTGCTTAAAGCGTTACTCTGTTTTTAACTTAATACTCTAGATGCATGCTGGATAGCGGTCGAAGAGTGGAGTAATAGTAGTAGATGCAGAATCATTTCGGTCTACTTGTCACGGACGTGGTGCCTATATACATGATCATGCCTAGATATTCTCATAACTATGCGCAATTCTGTCAATTTCTCAACAGTAATTTGTTCACCCACCGTAGAATACTTATGCTCTTGAGAGAAGCCACTAGTGAAACCTATGGCCCCCAGGTCTATTCTCATCATATCAATCTCCATTACTTTAATCTCGCTTTGCTTTTTTACTTTGCCTTTACTTTTTTACTTTGCATCTTTATATCAAAAATACCAAAAATATTGTATCTATCAGATCTCACTCTCGTAAGTGACCGTGAAGGGATTGACAACCCCTAATCACGTTGGTTGCGAGTAGCTATCATTTTGTGCAAGTATGAGGGACTTGAGCATGGCCTCCTACTGGATTGATACCTTGGTTCTCAAAAATTGAGGGAAATACTTACGCTACTCTGCTGCATCATCCCTTCCTCTTCGGGGAAATCCAATGCAAGCTCAAGAGGTAGCACCCACCGTGGGGCTATCACACGATGATTTCGAGTTCTTAAAGGGAAACTTCGAAGGATCAAGGGATATGATGTGGGCCAGATGACCAAAAGTCGCCGCGGCAAGTTCGACATTGATGACACTGGACGGGGCCCCGAGGCCGGCTCAATTGAGTACGGGTACCGGGTCCCCTTTGGCAGAATTCACGTCTTCATCCGCAAGGTCGGCGGACCGGGCCCTGAGTCGGACATCTACACCGACATCATCGAGACGGCTTAGCGTGTGAGACTCGCTCAGGTTCGGCCCACCATGAATCATGCCTTCGTGGGATGTATCCATGGAGCGGAACCTGAGGATAGATCAAAATATGGTGGTGAGACCGTCGTTTATTCTGATGACGAGTCATCTACTGGTGAGACCGAATCGTTGTATCAACTGCAAGAGGGCCGGCCTGGGGGATGTTCCGATGGCGACAGTATTCCGAACCCTTGTGAGCCACCCAATCGAGTTGCAATTTTCATGGCCGGTACACAGCCCATGTAGCTCTCATCAACTGCGGCGGAGCTGGTTTTTGGGTCAGAGGCGGCAGCTGCTGTCGGGGCAGGAGGCCCTGAGCACCCGCCGGCTCAGGCTTTAACTGATTTGCAGGATAAATTGACGGCGCTGTTAACAACAGTGGTTAACCCGGTGAATCAAGATCAACATAACGCGGGGATCACAAGATTGCACGATGAGATAACATAGGCTAAGGAGGAGCTAAATGCAGAAAGCGCTAAGATGGCTGAAGTACGGGCTGCTTGGGATGCCCAGTCACAACGGATTCAGGCGGAGTCTTACCGGCTCATGTTGGATCAGAATGCTTCAAATGATGTCATGTGGAGGAGGCATCAGACCCGTCTGCCGTCGGTTTATGAAGCAAGAAATATTTTTAACAGGACAGGAGCAGGAACCAGTAACCCGACAGGTGTAAACCGAGTCGAAGCACCTGGGATGGGTATGCCAGTTGAACCGCGCGTGATGGGTCCACCTCGTCAGAACGATAACCCGCCACAGCACGTGCCGACGCCACCGGGTCATTACTCCAACCGTTTGGATAACATGATCGCTGCGGCATCTTGATTGGTAGGTATCCTGGTTGAAGGTGAATCGCCAGCGGCTGTCGAGACACGGAGGGCTAGAGATCTTCTTCAGACAGTGCTAGTTCAACAACAGGCTTATTCTTACAGCCGCGATCGAGTTCATTCTACCCCTCGCCTGAGCCGGAGTTATAGCAAGCATCTTGATGAGACGGCTGTGTCAAGCAGTGGGCAGAATCGTAACCCACCCCGTGGGCATGACCCGGCGGGCGGTGGTGCAAATGCTCAAAACGTGGTGGATCAAGGTAGAGCTCGTCGAGAGGCCGAGCTGGCGGCTCAGTATGCGGATCGTCAGCCAACTCCGGTTCGTCCAACCACCTCTGTGGAGCCGGGTGTAACCTTTAGAAAGTTGGGCGTGCCATGCTTAGTACAAGATCTATGTAATGAGCGCCCACCCAAGGATTTCAAGGGCCCTCGCAAGGTGCCTAACTATACGGTCGATTTAAGTCCCAAGGCATGGATTGAGAGTTATGAGATGGCCATGGAGTTACTGGATGTCAGCGAGGCTGCGTGTGCTAAGTATTTTCCCCTAATGTTAGAAGGGACGGCCCGCACTTGGTTGAAGGGGCTCCCTGCCAATTCCATCAGGTCATGGGGAGAGTTGAAAGCCCGGTTCATCCAGAACTTCAAAGATACGCGCAAACAGCCCATGTCGATTGTGGGTTTAGCCTCCGGTGTGCAATAATAAGGTGAATCAACAACCCATTGGGTGCGCCGGGTCTCAACAATCTTACACTCGTCGTATTGCATCAATGCCGACTCAGCGGTGTTGATGTTGGAGAACAACTGCCGTTTCACGCCCTTGAAGCAGAAATTAGGGCGGCTCAAACGCCACTGCAATGACATGGGAACACTCATGGTGGCTCTGGTTAAATATGCTGACTCTGATAGTACCAAAGACCCCGAGTCTGATGACGATAAAGCGGGGAATGGGAAGAGGAGCAGCAACGCTAAGGGGCAGTAGTATAACCCGGGAGGCAACGGTAAGCACAAAGCTGATAATAGTTTTGACTTTGTGGCTAATAGCAATGAACAAAATAATGGTCAGTGTCGTAAGGGTAAACCGCCCCCACAAGCCGGCAGATCCGGTATCAATCTTGAGCGTATGTTGAATCAGCCCTGCCCATGACATGGTAAGAAAGAAAGACCATCTGGGCATCTATGGAAGGATTGTCACATCATGAAGGAGTACAAAAATTCAAATCTTTTCCATGACAGCCATGGGCCAGGTGGAGGTTCTGGGCCCGGCTCTCACAGTCTGGGTTATGGCGGTGGTAGTTCTAACTCTGGTTTCCAAGGAAATCAAGGTAATCACAACAACCAGGGTGGTTACAACCAGCAGAGTAATCAAGGGGGTCAGCAACGGCAACAATCTAGTTACCAGAGCAACCCGAAGTAGTTGAATAGTGGGTAATGTCATGTTTTTACCACTAGCTTGTGTAAGCGTGACCAGAAGCTTCATAAGATATTAGTCAATGTTGTTGAGCCGGCAGTTCCTCGCCATCTACGTTGGTCTGAGCAGCCCATCGTGTGGAGTCGGGAAGATCATCCACCCCGGGTTGATAATGCGGGTCATTTGGCTTTGGTGGTTGAACCACAGGTCGGAGGGTATAAGTTTACCAAAGTACTCATGGACGGAGGGAGCAACATCAATATCCTTTATTATGAAACTTCCCGTCGCATGGGGTTGACTGATAAAAATCTTAAGCCGTCAAACACTGTTTTCCATGGCATGGTGCCTGGTAAGTCAGCATATCCAGTCGGTAAGATAGCTCTGGAAGTTGTTTCTGGAGATGATCATGACTCTAGGTCGGAAACATTGACCTTTGAAGTGGTCAAGATCCACATCCCATATCACGCTCTGTTTGGATGGCCGGCTTATGCCAAGTTCATGGCACGGCCGTGTTACGTGTATCTGCAGCTCAAGATGCCAGGTCACAAAGGAACCATTACAATGCATGGGAGCCGTAAGATAGCTCTGGAGTGTGAAGAGGGGGATGCGGCTTATGCTGAGTCTGTTTGTGCAATGGAGGAGTTGAAATTTTACAAGGACAATGTTGACCCGGCAGATATGACGTCTTTAAAAAAGCCAATCATAGAGCATGATCCGGTGTTAAAGTTTAAGTCGGCATATGATACCAAGATGGTTGATTTTGTTCCTGGCGACTCATCCAAGCAGTTCAGCATCAGTGCTAATCTGGATCCGAAATAGGAAAGCATGCTCATCGAGTTCATCTGTGAGAACCGGGACATCTTTGCATGGAAACCTTCAGACATGCTGGGTGTACCGAGAGAACTCGTTGAGCACACTCTTAATATGGATCCAAAATTTAAACCGGTCAAACAGTTTCTTCGCTGTTTTAATGAGGAGAGACAGAAGGCCATTAGAGAGGAAGTAGCCTGGCTCTTGGGAGCTGGGTTTATCATTGAAGTTTTCCATCCTGAGTGGTTGGCTAACCCGGTGCTGGTACTTAAGAAAAATGGCACTTGGCGTATGTGTGTGGACTACACGGATTTAAACAAGGCTTGTCCGGCTGATCCTTTTCCTCTCCCTCGTATTGATCAGATTATTGATGCTACGGCGGGTTGTGAGCGTTTGAGTTTGTTGGATGCTTATTCTGGTTATCATCAGATCAAGATGGCAGTTAAGGACGAGGAGAAGACAACTTTCATAACTCCCTTTGGAGCCTTCTGCTAGGTGTCTATGCCTTTTGGGCTCAAGAGTGCCCAGGTGACTTATCAGAGGTGTGTGCAAAATTGCCTTCGTAACCAAATTTGGAGTAATGTTCATGCCTATGTGGATGATATTTTGGTGAAATCCAAAGAGAAAGAGACGCTGATAGATGATTTGAAGGAAACATTTGATAATCTCTGGTTTTACAAGATGATGCTTAACCCGGCCAAGTGTGTTTTTGGTGTGCCGGCAGGCAAGCTCCTGGGTTTTTTGGTGTCTAACAGAGGAATTGAAGCTAATCCGGAGAATATCAAAGCTATCACCTCTCTGGCTAAGCCGGTGTGTATCAATGATGTGCAGCGTCTGGTGGGTCGTATTGTAGTGTTAAGCCGGTTCATAAGCCGGTTGGGGGAGAAGGCTATCCCTCTGTATCTGATGATGACTTTTTCTGCAGTGATGCTACTGATACAACGTTTGAGGATTTGAAGAAGCAGCTGGTTCAGCCGCTAGTACTCGCAGCCCCTATTGATAAGGAGCCTTTGTTGCTATATGTGGCTGCTAATAGTCGGGCTGTCAGTGTTGCTATTGTGGTAGAAAGAAAGGAGACATGAAAGGAATATCTAGTTCAGACACCGGTTTACTATATCAGTGAGGTGCTTATTGAGTCCAAGCAGAGGTATCCACACTGGCAGAAGCTTGTAAATGGGGTGTTCTTGGCCAGCCGGAAGCTTAAACACTATTTTCTGGGTCATCCTATCACCGTGGTTAGCTCTGCTCCTTTGGGAGATATCATCCAAAATAGGGAGGCAACTGGCCGGGTTGCTAAGTGGGCCACTTAGCTTGGACCTCACGGGTTAAAATATGTGCCTTGCACGGCCATCAAGTCTCAAGCGCTGGTGGATTTCATCAATGATTGGACAGAGCTGCAGATGCCTGAGGAAAAACCGGATAACACATATTGGACTATTCACTTTGATGGGTCCAGGCAATTGGAGGGCTCGGGGCTGAAGTTATTCTTGCTTTCCCTCGAGGTGATAACTTCTGTTATGTTCTCTGTTTGATGTTTCCTTGTACTAACAATGCAGCTGAGTATGAGGCCTTGCTCCACGGTCTTCGGATGGCTAAGGAGATGAACTTAAGCCGGGTTAGGTGCTTCAGCGACTCAGATTTGGTGGCTCAGCAAGTCTTTGGTACTTGGGATTCTAAGGATCCACTCATGGCGGCTTATCGACGAGAGGAGGATGTTATTGCTGGTCATTTCAAAGGTTAACAAGTTGAGCATGTTGATCGGAGGAAAAATGAAGCGATGGATGCTTTAAGCCGGTTGGGTTCTCAACGTAAGCCGGTGCCGCCTAATGTTTTTCTTGACGTCTTACATAACCCGTCGGTCAAGTTACCTATAGAGGAGGATTTGGCTGTCCCTGACCCAGAGGCTCAATTGTGTGGCAGCTCTTCATGTAATCCTAGATTGGACAGTCCCTTACTTGGCCTATATGACCTGGGGAGATTTACCCGACGATGAAACTCTAGCTAGGCAGATAACCCGGCGGTCTAAGTCAATGACGATTGTTAATGGAGAGTTACATCATCGCAGTGTCACAGGGGCGTTTCAACGTTGTGTTTCTCCAGAAGAGGGCTGTGAGATCTTACGAGAAATTCATGAAGGAGATTGTGGTCATCATGCCGGTTCAGAGTCCCTTGTGGCTAAGGCTTTCCGTCATGGGTTTTATTGGCTAACAGCTCATGCTAATGCAGAGGACCTCGTCAGCAGGTGTGATGGATGTCAGAAATTTGCACGCCGAGCCCATGTGTCGGCTCAGGAATTGAGGATGATTCCAATTACTTGGCCACTCGCAGTTTGGGGGCTTGATATGGTTGGGACTTTCAAAAGATCCAAGGATAAGAAGACCCACCTTTTGGTGGCGGTTGATAAGTTCACTAAGTAGGTAGAGGCAGAGCCGGTCAGTAAGTGTGATGCAGCAAAGGCGGTTCAATTCATGAAGAAGTTGATCTTCCGTTTTGGCTTTCCACACAACATTATAACAGCCAATGGCACTAATCTCTCTAAGGGTGCTATGGACGAATTTTGTCAACGTGAGCATATCCATCTTGATGTATCATCAGTGGCTCATCCTCAATCCAACGGTCAAGTTGAGAGAGCAAACCAAGAGATCTTGAAAGGCATCAAACCCCGGCTTATGGTTCCCCTGTAGAGGACGTCGGGTTGTTGGGTGGAGGAGTTACCTTCCATGTTATGGAGCATCAATACCAACCCAAACAGATCTACCGGATACACACCTTTCTTCATGGTTTATGGAGCAGAGGCAGTTCTCCCTAGTGATATCCATCATGACTCGCCTTGTGTGGCCGCTTATGTTGAAGCTGACAATGAAAGAGCACGTCAAGAAGCACTTGATCTGTTGGATGAGGAGCGTGACATAGCAGCAGCTCGTTCGGTGATTTACCAGCAAGATCTGTGTCATTATCATAGCTGCCGAATTAAAACCAGAACTTTTCAAGAAGGCGACCTAGTGCTCCGGCTTATTCAGGATCAAACGGATATGCACAAGTTATCCCCGCCTTGGGAAGGACCCTTTGTGGTCAGCAAGAATCTAAACAACGGGTCATATTACCTTATCGATGTTTGAGACCACAAGGACTCACGCACGTCGGAGGAGGAGACCCGCCGGCCCTGGAATATTGCTCGGCTCAGGCCATACTACACCCGAGCCACCGACTCTTCCAATGTACATATTTTGACGATGTATATATTATGATCAAAATAATAAAGCCGGCATCCCTGCTAAAGCAGGGTCTCTGTCATTTTTTCCTCTCTAAATTAACGAGTCTTCGGTTACATGGGGACTTCTATTTTATACAACAAAGTTATAATTACCCTTTGATCCGGCCTATAGGTCACATAAAAATTTGGGGCCAAAGAGAGTCTGTGGCAAAAGCATGACGCAAACATAGGTACCCCCTGAGCATAGCTCAAAATATCACTCGGGGGCTCTTTTGTTCTAAAGAACGAAGAGTTCATAACATCGGGATAGCTAATAAAAGTTAGGCTTGGAAGCCAGGTGTATTCACCTATAACCCCGGGTTATCCTACCTGTATGCCAGATGCTTCTCCATCAGGTAATCCTGATTGACCCGCCGAACTCTTAACAGTCAATCTTTTAAAAAAGACCCTGAACTCATTAAGGTTAAAACGTCGGTTTGTCATGAGAGGGCACGGTTTACGGATAGCAAGGAGAAGCTCAAGCTGTAAAGCCGCCTTCCTTGAAACTTGGATAAATCGGCCTATGATGCATGATGCTTCTCTAACCCCGCGTACTCCTGATAAGTCTATCTTTAAATAAGAACTGAACTTATCTGGGTTAAAATGTCGATTGGGTCAATGAGGGCCGGCTCACGGAAAGCGCGTACCTTCCAGTGGCTAATGCTAGTTTCATTGAAGAAGATATTTTGGCTTGGCGGCCTATGAACGCCTCAGATTTTTCTGTTGTTTTGATTTGAATGTATTTTTGAGATTTTTTTTCTTTTGTGACATAGTAATACATGGTTGAAAAACAATAAGGCTTATAATTCCTTCTAAGTCATATATGACATTAATAGGTGTTTATTAATCCGGCCTGGCCTTTGAATATAAGTCGCTGTTGGGGATCGTAGCAGAAATGTAAAATTTTCTACACATCACCAGGATCAATCTATGGAGTCATCTAGCAACAAGAGGGAGAGTAGTGCATCTACATACCCTTGTAGATCGCGAGCGGAAGTGTTCAAGAGAACGTGGTTGATGGAGTCGTACTCGTCGTGATCCAAATCACCGATGATCCTAGCGCCAACGGACGTCACCTCCGCGTTCAACACACTTACGGAATGATGACGTCTCCCACGCCTTGATCCAGCAAGTAGGAGGGAGAGGTTGAGGAAGAGGGCTCCAACAGCAGCACGACGGCGTGGTGGAGCAGCAGTACTCCGGCAGGGCTTCGCCAAGCTCTTGCGGAGGAGGAGAGGTGTTGGGGAGGGGAGGGGCTGCGCCTTGGATGTGGGGTGCAGCCCTCCCCTTGCCCCTCTATTTATAGGGGAAGGAGGAAGGGGGCCGTCCCCCTCTAGATGAGATCTAGAGGGGGGCAAGGGGAGGGGGCTTGCCCCCCAAGCAAGGGGGCGCCCCCTTAGGGTTTCCCCCCAACCCTAGGCGCATGGGCCCAAGGGGGGGATGCGCCCAGCCCATGTAGGGCTGGTTCCCTTTCCTCTATGGCCCATTAGGCCCTCTGAGAGAGGTGGCCCCTCCCGGCGGACCCCCGCAACCCCTCCGGTGGCCCCGGTACAATACCGATATGCCCCCGAACCTTTCCGGTGACCGTATGACAACTTCCTACATATAAATCTTCACCTCCGGACCATTCCGGAACTCCTCGTGTCGTCCGGGATCTCATCCGGGACTCCAAACAACATTCGGTAATCACATACAAGTCTTCCTAATAACCCTAGCATCATCAAACCTTAACTGTGTAGACCCTACGGGTTCGGGAACCATGCGGACATGACCGAGACAACTCTCCGGCCAATAACCAACAGCGGGATCTGGATACCCATGTTGGCTCCCACATGTTCCACGATGACCTCATCGGATGAACCACGATGTCGAGGATTCAAGCAATCCCGTATACAATTCCCTTTGTCAATCGGTATGTTACTTGCCCGAGATTCGATCGTCAGTATCCCAATACCTCATTCAATCTTGTTACCGGCAAGTCACTTTACTCGTTCTGTAATGCATGATCCCGTGACCAACTACTTAGTCACACTGAGCTCATTATGATGATGCATTACCGAGTGGGCCCAGAGATACCTCTCCGTCATACGGAGTGACAAACCCCAGTCTCGATTCATGCCAACCCAACAGACACTTTCGGAGATACCTGTAGTGCACCTTTATAGCCACCCAGTTACGTTATGACGTTTGGTACACCCAAAGCACTCCTACGGTATCCGGGAGTTGCACAATCTCATGGTCTAAGGAAATGATACTTGACATTCAGAAAAGCTCTAGCAGATGAACTACATGATCTTGTGCTATGCTTAGGATTGGGTCTTGTCCATCACATCATTCTCCTAATGATGTGATCCCATTATCAATGACATCCAATGTCCATGGTCAGGAAAACGTAACCATCTATTGATCAATGAGCTAGTCAACTAGAGGCTCACTAGGGACATGTTGTGGTCTATGTATTCACACATGTATTACGATTTCCGGATAACACAATTATAGCATGAACAATAGACAATTATCATGAACAAGGAAATATAATAATAACCATTTTATTATTGCCTCTAGGGCATATTTCCAACAGTCTCCCACTTGCACTAGAGTCAATAATCTAGTTACATTGTGATAAATCAAACACCCATAGAGTTCTGGTGTTGATCATGTTTTGCTCGAGGGAGAGGTTTAGTCAACGGACCTGCGACATTCAGGTCCGTATGCACTTTACAAATATCTATGTCTCCATTTTGAACATTTTCACGAATGGAGTAGAAGCGATGCTTGATATGCCTGGTCTTCCTGTGAAACCTGGGCTCCTTGTCAAGGGCAATAGCTCCAATGTTGTCACACAAGAGAGTCATCAGGCCTGATGCATTGGGAATAACTCCTAGGTCGGTAATGAACTCCTTCACCCAGATTGCTTCTTGTGCTGCCTCCGAGGCTGCCATGTACTCCTCTTCACATGTAGATCCCGCCACGACGCTTTGCTTGCAACTGCACCAGCTGACTGCCCCACCATTCAAAATATACACGTATCCGGTTTGTGACTTAGTCATCCAGATCTGTGTCGAAGCTAGCATCGACATAACCCTTTAGGACGAGCTCTTCGTCACCTCCATAAACGAGAAACATATCCTTAGTACTTTTCAGGTACTTCAGGATATTCTTGACCGCTGTCCAGTGTTCCATGCCGGGATTACTTTGGTACCTTCCTACCAAACTTACGGCAAGGTTTACATCAGGTCTAGTACACAGCTTGGCATACATAATAGACCCTATGGCTGAGGCATAGGGGACGACACTCATCTTTTCTCTATCTTCTGCCGTGGTCGGGCATTGAGCCGTGCTCAATCTTGTACCTTACAACACAGGCAAGAACCCCTTCTTGGACTGATCCATATTGAACTTCTTCAATATCTTGTCAAGGTACGTACTCTGTGAAAGACCAATGAGGCGTCTCGATCTATCTCTATAGATCTTGATGCCTAATATATAAGCAGCTTCTCCAAGATCCTTCATTGACAAACACTTGTTCAAGTAGGCCTTTATGCTTTCCAAGAATTCTATATCATTTCCTATCAATAGTATGTCATCCACATATAATATGACAAATGCTACAGAGCTCCCACTCACTTTCTTGTAAACACAGGCTTCTCCATAAGTCTGCGTAAACCCAAACGCTTTGATCATCTCATCAAATCGAATGTTCCAACTCCGAGATGCTTGCACCAGCCCATAGATTGAGCGTTGGAGCTTGCACACCTTGTCAGCATTCTTAGGATCGACAAAACCTCCCGGCTGCATCATATACAATTCTTCCTTAAGGAAACCATTAAGGAATGCCGTTTTCACGTCCATTTCCCATATCTCATAATCATAGAATGCGGCAATTGCTAACATGATTCGGACGGACTTCAGCTTTGCTACGGGTGAGAAAGTCTCATCGTAGTCAACCCCTTGAACTTGCTGATAACCCTTAGCAACAAGCCGAGCCTTATAGATGGTCACATTACCATCCGCGTTTGTCTTCTTCTTAAAGATCCATTTATTTTCTATGGCTCGCCGATCAATGGGCAAGTCAGTCAACGTCCATACTTCGTTTTCATACATGGATCATATCTCGGATTTCATGGCTTCCAGCCATTTGTCGGAATCTGGGCCCGCCATCGCTTCTTCATAGTTTGAAGGTTCACCATTGTCCAACAACATGATTTCCAGGACAGGGTTGCCGTACCACTCTGGTGCGGAATGTGTCCTTGTGGACCTACGAAGTTTAGTAGCAACATGACATGAAGTTTCATGATCATCATCATTAACTTCCTCTCTAGTCGGTGTAGGCACCTCAGGAACATTTTCCTGAGCTGTGCCACTCTCCGGTTCAAGAGGCAATACTTCATCAAGTTCTACTTTCCTCCCACTTACTTATTTCGAGAGAAACTCTTTCTCTAGAAAGGATCCATTCTTGGCAACAAAGATTTTGCCTTTGGATCTGAGGTAGAAGGTATACCCAATAGTTTCCTTAGGGTATCCTATGAAGACGCATTTTTCTGATTTGGGTTCGAGCTTTTTAGGTTGAAGTTTCTTCACATAAGCATCACATCCCCAAACTTTTAGAAACGACAGCTTAGGTTTCTTCCCAAACCATAATTCATACGGTGTCGTCTCAACGGTTTTCGACGGAGCCCTATTTAAAGTGAATGCGACAGTCTCTAAAGCATAGCCCCAAAATGACAGCGGTGGATCGGTAAGAGACATCACAGATCGCACCATATCCAATAGAGTGCGATTACGATGTTCGGACACAGCATTACGCTGAGGTGTTCCAGGCGGCGTGAGTTGTGAAACTATTCCACATTTCCTTAAGTGCGTGCCAAATTTGTGACTCAAATATTCTCCCCCACGATCTGATCGTAAGAACTTGATTTTCCTGTCATGTTGATTCTCAACCTCACTATGAAATTCCTTGAACTTTTCAAAGGTCTCAGACTTGTGTTTCATTAAGTAGACAAACCCATATCTTCTCAAGTCATCAGTGAGGGTGAGAACATAACGATAGCCACCGCGAGCCTCAACACTCATTGGACCACACACATCAGTATGTATGATTTCCAATAAGTTAGTTGCTCGCTCCATTGTTCCGGAGAATGGAGTCTGGGTCATTTTGCCCATGAGGCATGGTTCACACGTGTCAAATGATTCATAATCAAGAGACTCCAAAAGTCCATTTGCATGGAGTTTCTTCATGCGTTTGACACCAATGTGACAAAGGCAGCAGTGCCACAAGTATGTGGGACTATCATTATCAACCTTACATCTTTTGGTATTCACACTATGAATATGTGTAACATCACATTCGAGATTAAATAAGAATAAACCATTGACCAGCGGGGCATGACCATAAAACATATCTCTCATATAAATAGAACAACCATTATTCTCGGATTTAAATGAGGAGCCATCTCATATTAAACGAGATCCTGATACAATGTTCATGCTCAAAGCTGGCACTAAATAACAATTATTGAGGTTTAAAACTAATCCCGTAGGTAAATGTAGAGGTAGCGTGCCGATGGCGATCACATCGACCTTGGAACCATTCCCGACGCGCATCGTCACCTCGTCCTTCGCTAGTCTCCTCTTATTCCGCAGCTCCTGTTTTGAGTTACAAATATGAGCAACCACACCGGTATCAAATACCCAGGAGCTACGACGAGTACTGGTAAGGTACACATCAATAACATGTATATCACATATACCTTTGGTGTTGCCGGCCTTCTTATCCGCTAAGTACTTGGGGCAGTTCCGCTTCCAGTGACCACTTCCCTTGCAATAAAAACACTCAGTCTCGGGCTTGGGTCCATTCTTTGGCTTCTTCCCGGCAGCTTGCTAACCGGGTGCGGCAACTCCCTTGCCGTCCTTCTTGAAGTTCTTTTTACCCTTGCCTTTCTTGAACTTAGTGGTTTTATTCACCATCAACACTTGATGTTCCTTTTTGATTTCCACCTCCGCTGATTTCAGCATTGAATATACCTCAGGAATGGTCTTCTCCATCCCCTGCATATTGAAGTTCATCACAAAGCTCTTGTAGCTAGGTGGGAGCGATTGAAGGATTCTGTCAACGACCGCATCATCCGGGAGATTAACTCCCAGCTGAGACAAGCGGTTGTGCAACCCATACATTTTGAGTATGTGCTCGCTGACGGAACTATTCTCCTCCATCTTACAACTGTAGGACTTGTCAGAGACTTCATATCTCTCGACCCGGTCATGAGCTTGGAAAACTATTTTCAGCTCTTGGAACATCTCATATGCTCCGTGTTGCTCAAAACGCTTCTGGAGCCCCGGTTCTAAGCTATAAAGCATGCCGCACTGAACCAGGGAGTAATCATCAACACGGGACTGCCAAGCGTTCATAACGTCTTGGTTTGATGGGGGTGGTGCTTCACCTAGCGGTGCTTCAAGGACATATGCTTTCTTGGCAGCTATGAGGATGATCCTCAAGTTCTGGACCCAGTCTGTATAGTTGCTACCATCGTCTTTCAGCTTGGTTTTCTCTAGGAATGCGTTGAAGTTGAGGACAACATTAGCATGGGCCATTTGATCTACAAGACATATTGTAAAGATTTTAGACTAAGTTCATGATAATTAAGTTCATCTAATCAAATTATTTAATGAACTCCCACTCAGATAGACATCCCTCTAGTCATCTAAGTGATACATGATCCGATTCAACTAGGCGGTGTCCGATCATCACGTGAGATGGACTAGCCATCATCGGTGAACATCTTCATGTTGATCGTATCTTCTATATGACTCATGTTCGACATTTCGGTCTTCCGTGTTCCCCTTTCAAGTCAACCTAAGTGTTTTGCGTGTGTAAATCTGGCTTACACCCGTTGTATGCGAACGTTAGAACCTATCACACCCGATCATCACGTGGTGCTTCGGAACAACAGACCTTAGCAACGGTGCATAGTTAGGGGGAACACTTTCTTGAAATTATTGCGAGGGATCATCTTATTTATGCTACCGTCGTTCTAAGAAAATAAGATGTAAAACATGATAAACATCACATGCAATCAAATAGTGACATGATATGGCCAATATCATTTTGCTCCTTTTGATCTCCATCTTCTGGGCGCCATGATCATCGTCGTCACCGGCATGAGACCATGA
This sequence comes from Triticum monococcum, assembly GCA_034509565.1. Classification (NCBI taxonomy): domain Eukaryota; kingdom Viridiplantae; phylum Streptophyta; class Magnoliopsida; order Poales; family Poaceae; genus Triticum; species Triticum monococcum. The sequence goes on from CM067842.1 coordinate 539,191,721, forward strand.
TCTCCATCATCGTGTCTTCATGAAGTTGTCTCGTCAACTATTACTTCTACTACTATGGCTAATGGTTAGTGATAAAGTAAAGTAATTACATGACGTATAAGTTGACACGCAGGTCATAAATAAATTAAGACAACTACTATGGCTCCTGCCGGTTGTCATACTCATCGACTTGCAAGTCGTGATTCCTATTACAAGAACATGATCAATCTCATACATCACATATATCATTCATCACATCCTTTTGGCCATATCACATCACACGACATATGCTGCAAAAACAAGTTAGACGTCCTCTAATTGTTGTTGCAAGTTTTTACGTGGCTGCTATAGGTTTCTAGCAAGAACGTTTCTTACCTACGCCAAAAACCACAACGTGATATGCCAATTTCTGTTTACCCTTCATAAGGACCCTTTTCATCGAATCTGATCCGACTAAAGTGGCAGAGGCAGACACCCGCTAGCCACCTTATGCAACTAGTGCATGTCAGTCGGTGGAACCAGTCTCACGTAAGCGTATGTGTAAGGTCGGTCCGGGCCGCTTCATCCCACGATGACGCCGAATCAAGATAAGACCAGTAACGGCAAGTAAATTGACAAAATCACCGCCAACAACAACTTGTGTTCTACACGTGCATAGAAACTACGCATAGACCTAGCTCATGATGCCACTGTTGGGGATCGTAGCAGAAATTTAAAATTTTCTACGCATCACCAAGATCAATCTATGGAGTCATCTAGCAATGAGAGGGAGAGGAGTGCATCTACATACCCTTGTAGATCGCGAGCGGAAGCGTTCAAGAGAACGGGGTTGATGGAGTCGTACTCGTCGTGATCCAAATCAACGATGATCCTAGCGCCGAACGGACGGCACCTCCGTGTTCAACACACATACGGAGTGAGGACGTCTCCCGCGCCTTGATCCGGCAAGGAGGAGGGAGAGGTTGAGGAAGAGGGCTCCAACAGCAGCACGACGACGTGGTGGTGGTGGAGCAGCAGTACTCCGGCAGGGCTTCGCCAAGCTCTTGCGGAGGAGGAGAGGTGTTGGGGAGGGGAGGGGCTGCGCCTTGGATGTGGTGTGCAGACCTCCCCTTGACCCTCTATTTATAGGGGAAGGAGGAAGGGGGCCGGCCCCCTCTAGACAAGATCTAGAGGGGGGGCAGCGGCCAAGGGGAGGGGGCTTGCCCCCCAAGCAAGGGGGGCGCCCCCCTTAGGGTTCCCCCCAACCCTAAGTGCATGGGCCCAAGGGGGGATGGACCCAGCCCATGTAGGGCTGGTTCCCTTTCCTCTACGGCCCATTAGGCCCTCCGAGAGAGGTGGCCCCTCCCGGTGGACCCCCGGAACCCCTCCGGTGGCCCCGGTACAATACTGATATGCCCCCGAACCTTTCCGGTGACCGTATATAAATCTTCACCTCCGGACCATTCTGGAACTCCTCGTGACGTCCGGGATCTCATCCGGGACTCCGAACAACATTCGGTAATCACATACAAGTCTTCCTAATAACCCTAGCGTCATCGAACCTTAAGTGTGTAGACCCTACGGGTTCGGGAACCATGCAGACATGACCGAGACAACTCTCTGGCCAATAACCAACAGCGGGATCTGGATACCCATGTTGGCTCCCACATGTTCCACGATGATCTCATCAGATGAACCACGATGTCGAGGATTCAAGCAATCCCGTATACAATTCCCTTTGTCAATCGGTATGTTACTTGCCCGAGATTCGATCGTCGGTATCCCAATACCTCGTTCAATCTCGTTACCGGCAAGTCACTTTACTCGTTCCGTAATGCATGATCCCATGATCAACTACTTAGTCACACTGAGCTCATTATGATGATGCATTACCGAGTGGGCCCAGAGATACCTCTCCATCATACGGAGTGACAAATCCCAGTCTCAATTCATGCCAAACCAACAGACACTTTCGGAGATACCTGTAGTGAACCTTTATAGCCACACAGTTACGTTGTGACGTTTGGTACACCCGAAGCACTCCTACGGTATCCGGGAGTTGCACAATCTCATGGTCTAAGGAAATGATACTTGACATTCAAAAAAGCTCTAGCAGACGAACTACACGATCTTGTGCTATGCTTAGGATTGGGTCTTGTCCATCACATCATTCTCCTAACGATGTGATCCTGTTATCAATGACGTCCAATGTCCATGGTCAGGAAACCGTAACCATCTATTGATCAACGAGCTAGTCAACTAGAGACTCACTAGGGACATGTTGTGGTCTATGTATTCACACATGTATTACGATTTCCGGATAACACAATTATAGCATGAACAATAGACAATTATCATGAACAAGGAAATATAATAATAACCATTTTATTATTGCCTCTAGGGCATATTTCCAATAGTCGCCAGTATAAAATAAAGGTAAATATCCATGTTTATTAGCCCGGTCTGGTTTTGTTCATAAGCCGGCAATCTCTTATAAGTACTAGCATCCAAAGTCTTGGGTTATCGCCCTTACTACACTGGCTTGGTAAAATCAACAAGTGTGGTCAAATATCACAGGTATGATATTTTTTTTCATATATGATTATTATTTTGACCAGCCTTGGTTGTAAATCATGATAAGTTCATGTTGGGGCATTTTAACCCGTCCAGCGCTAAACCGCCAGGACACTTTTTATCTGTTGTATGCAGGAACAGATTCAAAAAATTTAATATCATAAGGGTTATATAGCATATCTTCACATAACGGATAAATAAGTGTTATAAGCAGCACAGTATGCACGATGGCATAGCAGAGCAAGAAGTTTAAAGCTAGCATATTACAAGGCGCTTGGAGCCCAAAATTATAAAGTGTTTTCAGTCTCCCATACATCAAATGATAAACTGGAGCCGATTCATGAGTCTTGGCCTGGCTGACTTGATGGTTGCGCCTCATCCCTTGTCGGTTCGTCCTCCTCCACCGTCTGTAAGTTGGGTTTGGACTAGTCAAAGCCATGAAGGGCGACGAATCAGTCTCATCATCAATCAGACCAAACGAGTCAATCTTAGGGGTGAAAGTGTGCTTACGAATCAGCGGGATTAAGTCCATCACTTTATATGAAGGAGTCGTCATCTTCTTATTGTCTGCATCAAAACCCGGCTGATACTTAGTGAGGTTGGTTTCTTCAGCAATGATGGTAGCATGAGGGCGAATTTCTTTTACGCAGGCAGCAAAATCTTCTTCGTCAAAAGGAGATCCATCTTCCTTAAGGCTGGGATACCCACTAGCTACGTCCGCCGAGTCTAACTCTGGTACCCAGGCTTTGGAGCGGCTCAAAGCTGTCATGGCTCTAGCTCTAGCACAAGATCGCTTGATTTCTTGGAACCTAGCGGGCAAGATAGACAGCTTATTCAAGACATCACTTAATAAGTTTGTTCCTTGATTCACGGGGGAGATAATGGCAAGAGTCCGTTGAGCTCCAGTATACAATTGCTCCACAAGCGTGTAAACCGCCTTGAGCTTTACCAGTATATCTCGGCTCAGATTGCTGCCCCTGGGACCTGTAAAGTTTACACAATGGGTTAAGTGGCGGCTTATAATGGAAAATACTTACTTTGAGTACGTAACAAGGTGACATGCCGAAGATTGCAGAAACCATCTGAGACACACGTTTCTTTAAACCGGTGAGTTCAGCGGTAACCTCTTCCATAGCCGCCTCAGCCTTCTCCGCACGCTGCATCAAGGCAGCCTTCTCATTGGCCCAAGCCTGTTTCCCCGTAGTAAAGTTGGTCTTTAGTTTTTCTGTTTCAGACAGACTCAACTGGAATTTGGATTTAGCTTTCTTTGTTTCAATCTCTTGAGTCACTAGTCGGGTCTTGGCCTTAGACAATTGGGATTCCAGTTCTGCAGTCGTAGCCTACATACAACATAAGGTTGTTCAGTTTCATGGCAGATTATAAAAAACAAGTCCCAAGTGCTTTGCAAGCAATAAAACTTGGCACTTGGGGGCCAATGTCTGTCAGTGCAAAATTTTCAAAGGAAACGGCTCTTTCTAAAAAGTCCCAAGTGTTTTGCAGGCAACAACACTTGGCACTTGGGGGCTAATGCATATTGCTTGACTTTTTCTACAGATGAGCTGGATAAGCTGTCAACAGTCTTAGCCGGCTCATGAGGGCTATATGGTTCAGTTCTATGCAATGACTAGTAGGACCGGCTCATTCATACTGATTAAACCGGCCCTTGGGGGCTACACATGCAAATGGAAATATTATCAGCATCCGATTTAGTTATAAACCGAACTTGGAGGGAGTCTAAGGCAGAGGCTTTTAAGTCTTTTAAGTCTACAGATCATTCAATTTTATCATAATCAGAAGACTTGGAGGCTGGCAGGGTATATAACTTATATAAACCGGAGAATGTACCTCATATTTTTGGTGCATCTATTTGACCATCTCAATTTCTGAATCATGACTGGAATGCACTTGAATGAGATAACCAGATAGCACTTCACTAATACTCGGATGAGCATAGTGGGAAATATCAAACCTTACTTTTTGCCTTTCCATAACTTCCTATTTGGCAGAGTGTCTTGCTAGAACAGTTGGATTCCCCAGTTCGATGAATGTGGTACTAGTGATTAAAACATCATTGCCGTGAGTCTCTGGCGGGTTAGCTGAGCTTGACGGTTCAATAGTTGATGGATCTAGAATGGTTTCGTCAATAGATGGCTCAGGTAAATCCGGTTGAGCATTGACAACAGGATCTTCCAGAGCTTCAGAGTGTTCCGGTACAAGGATTGGCTATTCCAGTTCAGCAGATTTTGGAGGCTTTGTCACCTTTGCTTTTTTGGGCTTTGCTTGGCCGCTAAAGGAATTTGAATGAGTTAGTATAATGATGCGGATATAAAGGTACAGAAGAAGGACAATTATCTTTACCCGGGGGCGGTCTTGAAAGCCGGCAATTGAGTTTGTGATGAATCACCATAGGAGGAATGAGAAATCTCCTGCAAAGAGTGGAATCAAAATTGAGTGATTGATAAAAGTAACTCATTGGTAAATACAAAGGGTTAAAGTTAAAAGTAACCTCATTTTGGCGTTTCCGAGGAGTATTCGGTAAGCCGGAGGGTAAATCGTCATCTCCACCAGTCCGGGTCTGGCGGCGGCTCTCATGTTGCTGTCGTTTCAAAAGAAAATGAGGATCTAAATAAGCCAAGGGGTGTGAAAACTTTACTTTCCGGGTTACCCGCCAAAGTTTCTACCTTGGTAAAGGTTCTGAGTTGGAGGAAATAATAGGTACCTCTTCTTCGACTGCCTGGCTGGTCCCCGTGTCATCCTGGCAATAGTCAGTGTCAATAAGATTGTTAAAAAACAGACCAAGAGAGTCAAGGGCTACCTCCGACTCAGAGATGTCATCCAGCTTGAATAAATCAGAGGTAGTCGGTTTCTTCTTAGATTTTCTGACGGTCTTCTTGGCGGCTATCGCAGCAGCTCTAGCTTTTTTGGTAGCCTCATGGTCGTATTTGGCTTTCCAAAAGTCAGATTTAGCCTGTGAAAGGAGAACATGTTGAAATTCATGCAAATACTTAACTGCCGAGGAAAAAGAAGTCAAAGGATTTACCTCTGGTGCCGGGTTAATCTTACAAAAAGGGTTCAAACCTACTTGGCTGCGGTCTTCATATTTGTTGTTAAAAAGAGTGGTTGCCATCTCAATGATACCTTCTTTGGTCAGTCGTAGAGAGCTATGGCGTAGAGGGTCATCTGTTCCTCCGGTATAGTTACATATCAAGCCGGATCGGTGACTCAGAGGAATGATCCGCCATGCGACCCAACAACGGATTAAGTCAACTCCAATTAAGGCATTTCCCAGTAAGGCTTGAACTTTCCTGATTGTGGGGACAAGTTTCTTGCATTCGGCGGCAGTAAGTTTATCAGGGAGTTGGTATTTGGGGTCAAGACGATCAGCGTGGTAACCCGGCATTGGATTTTCGTCAAATGGCGAGGTATCCTTGCAATAAAACCATGTTTGATTCCAGTCCTTAGGATGGCTTGGCAGGACTACAAGAGGGAAGATGGCATCTCGTTTGCGTTGAATTGAAATCCCGCCAAGTTCCAAGCTGGGACCATTGGTATATTCATTCTGGCGGTTCAAGTAGAAGTATTCTCTAAAGAGTTCAATAGTAGGTTCTTCTTGAAGATAAACCTCACGAAAAACTTGGAAGTTGCAAATATTTGATATGGAATTGGGTCCGATATCTTGCGGGTGAAGTTTGAAAAAAGGCAGAACATCTCTAAAGAATTTTGAGCCAGGTGGCGAGAAGCCCCGGTTCATATGATCGGTGAAGACAATAATTTCACCGTCCTTCGGCTGAGGTCTCTCTTCAGACGGGTCAGGAGCGCGATAAGACATGACACTTTTTTCGGTAAATATCCAACAGTGACAAAGTCTTTCAAGGCGCCCTCGGTGATTATGGAAGGGACCCAGATGCAAGTTGTCATCGTCTATGGCGGCATGGTGAAAGGATAATCTAGAAGGAAATAACTTACCGGCTCAAGTTAGTTGGTAGAATTGCAAGTCAACAATTATAGTGCATGTTTATAATGGCGTCTTCAGCGAGGGCTAATGATATATGAAACTAAGATAAGTCGGCGGAGTAAGCCGCCATGACTAAGTTATTCAAGAGTTGTCAAAAACAGAATTTGCTAAGTATTGGGACAAACAAATTCCGCAGATTGAGGTTATAAATTTGGATCTGCCGCTGTTCAAAAGAAGCGAGGATAAATTCATCTAAAAAAGTGATAGAGGAAGAGTAGAGAAGCCCTAGAGGAGATCTGTCGCGGTGGGGATATATTTTAGTATGAAAACAAGCACTGAAACTGCTACCGCGCAAGATTCCTATAGCTTTTGGATCTAACCTATGGATCTAAGCAAAGAAACAGGAAGGATAGTGACGAACACCGATGAACACCGAAGAACACCAACAAACCCTAATGACTGATCCATGATGAGGAACGAAAGGCTTACCAATGCTGTTCGGAAAGCGGGGTGGCGCCGCCGTTCTCTGGTCCACTCAAGGCGATGCAGCGGCCGGAGTTGAGGTCGAAGACGGAGGTCGACGACGGCGAGGTTAGTGCGGGATGACGCGTTGCGAGGAAGAAAGGAGAAGGAGAAGAACGAGAGATGACCTTATAGCCCTATTTATAAGGTGACAGGAAAACAAGCAGGCGTGAAAGATGAGGAGGCCGAATGATGGTTATCCAGCTAATTGAATGCCTCAATTTTCGGGAGGACATTAAGATAAAGATCCGTTAATGATGATGTCGTGGCGGGTTTCCGAAATTCTTGGAGATGACGTGATGGTGGGTTACAGAGTTTTTGTAGCGGATATGGAAGGATTTTTCTAAGTCTTGGAGATTGACATGAACAAGTTCAAGTCAACCTGGGGCCTAATGTTGGGGTATAACTATTAGGTATGACCCGCCCCAGAGGGGCCGGGTCATCCCTATGACAATTCATCTCAATGAAGCCCAAGAGCTTACACCAATAAGGCCCATGAGTGTAAACCGCCATGTATGTAAACTTGTATTGTATGGCATATGTGGAAGATCACCGAGCCGGATACGTTGTATAAGCCGACCGAGACTCTAAGGGCCGCAGGGCGTCAACCCATGTATATAAGGGGATGACCTAGAGGCGGCTTAGAACAATAAACAACAGATCGAGAGCCGGGTCAAGCGTATTCGGTCCCTGCTCACCGAAACCCTAGCAATACCAACTACAAACTGGACTAGGCTTTTACCTTCATCGTAAGGGGTCGAACCAGTATAAACTCCTCGTGTCCTTTGTCCTAATTAACCCCTTTAAGCTAACCTCAATGCGATGGCTCCACGACTAAGTCCTCAAACTAGGACATCTGCCGTGACAATTCCACGACAAATGGTGACATTACTTGAGGAACAAGTAATGCTAACTCCTCTGTCCCAGGCAAACCTCTCGCAGCGAAGAAGATCACAGCCTCTTGCTGGCAAGTATTTGCTCGGAGCACAAAGAGATTTCTCTTACAACTTTCATAGGTTTGGGTTTAGCATCAGAGAATTAAAGCTTCAAAATGCTATACCCCTCTTAATATAGTGGCGGTCCTATTACTCAATAAAAGAAGAAGAACAATGAAATAAATGCTACGTCTTCACTTCGTCTTCATTCTTCCTCGAGCGCGGTCATTTGCTTCAAACAATCACCGAACCAATTGCTTAGACTTCAACTATTTTTAGGGGTCACTCTCGTTAGCTTTATCTTCGGTGATAACCTTAGCTGCTGCGCAGGGAGATTATCTTCGTCATTTTCATCAAACTCCTCGATTACTCCAGGGACCTGTTACTCTATGTGCACTAGCAAACACATAAGTCCCAAACTGTTTATCTCAACAAACTCCAAAACATAAGGGGCCTATCATTGCACCAACAACTTCATTGAGCTCATAGCCCAAGGATGGGCTAGGGCCAAGGGATATCGAATATTGAGAGATGTCAAAATAAGATTAGGCACTTGAGGCAGTTCCTGAGGGGCTAGCCTAAAAATGTAAGTGGAATTTACGAGGTGGAAAAAGATAGGCTTATAAACCTTATAAATGAGCTTGATCTCAAGGCCGAATCCACCTTTTTAGATGCAAATGATTGGGCATCTAAGACGGAGGCTGAGAAAAGATTGCGGGAGCTTCTCAAAGAAGAAGAGATGAAATGGGCACTTAGAGCCAAAGTGTGGAAGATCGTCCAAGGGGACGACAATACCCAGTTTTTCCATATGATTGCAAATGGAAAACACAGAAAGAAGAAAATTTTCCAACTTGAGCAGGATGAGGGTACAATTGTAGGACACGAGAACCTAAAATTGTATATCTCTAATTACTATAAACAATTGTTTGGGGCTCTCGAAGACAACTTTGTGTCTATGGATGGGCACATGGTCGGGGATATTCCTCAGCTCGGAACACACGAGAATGAGATTTTATCTTCACCATTCATGGAGAAAGTTGTGTTTGAGTTAATTTCACAGATGAACAATAATATGGCGCCAGGTTCGGATGGGTTCACAGTAGAATTTTACAAGAAGTGTTGGTATATTATTAAAGGTGGTCTACTACCGATGTTCCATGACTTATTTAGTGGCCATCTGCAGCTATTCCACTTGAACTTTGGAACAATAACATTGTTGCCAAAGAACGAGGAGGCAGTGCACATTGAGAAGCTCCATCCAATTTGTCTGCTTTATGTGAGTTTTTTTTTTTTTACTAAAGTTGGGACAAACTAACTGACACAGATTGCACATAGTGTGGTGCAACCAACTCAGACGACTTTCATGTCGTGCAGAAACATACTAGAGGGTGTGGTTGTCCTACATGCATGAAACACTCCACGAGATCCACTCAAAGAAACTGGATGGGGTGGTCTTCAAAGTGGATTTCGAGAAAGTGTATGATAAAGTTAAATGGCCGTTCCTACATCAGGATTTACGTATGAAGGGATTCGATGTTTCCTGGAGGAAACATGTCAATTCATTTACAAAAAGGCAGTGTTGGGATTAAAGTGAATGATGGCATAGGTCACTACTTCCAGACGCACAAGGGTCTAAGACAGGGGCGCCAGATGTGAACTGCATAACCTACCGTTTAGCTGTCTCGGCATACCAATTAACCATCACAAGCTATGTAAGAAGGATTGGAGGTGTATTGAAGATGGATTTGAAAATAAACTAAGCTACTGGAAGGGCAAGCTTATGTCATACGGAGGTCGGCTTGTTGGAAATATGCCCTAGAGGCAATAATAAAACAATTATTATTATATTCCTTGTTCATGATAATTGTCTATTGTTCATGCTATAATTGTATTAACCGGAAAATGTAATACATGTGTGAATACATAGACCACAGCATATCCCTAGTGTTCCTCTAGTTGACTAGTTCATTGATCAATGAAGGTTGTGGTTTCCTGACCATGGACATTGGTTGTCATTGATAACGGGATCACATCATTAGGAGAATGATGTGATGGACAAGACCCAATCCTAAGCATAGCATAAGATCGTGTAGTTCGTTTGCTAGAGCTTTTCTAATGTCAAGTATCATTTACTTAGACCATGATATTGTGCAACTCCCGGATACCATGGGAATGCTTTGGGTGTATCAAACGTCACAACGTAACTAGGTGGCTATAAAGGTGCACTACAGGTATCTCTGAAAGTGTCTGTTGGGTTGGCATGAATCGAGACTGGGATTTGTCACTCCGTATGATGCAGAGGTATCTCTGGGCCCACTCGGTAATGCATCATCATAATGAGCTCAATGTGACCAAGGAGTTAGCCATGGGAACATGAGTTACAGAATGAGTAAAGAGACTTGCCAGTAACGAGATTGAACGAGGTATGGGGATACCGACGATCGAATCTCGGGCAAGTAACATACTGATGGACAAAGGGAATTGTATACGAGATTGATTGAATCCCTGACATCATGGTTCATCCGATGAGATCATCATGGAACATATGGGATCCAACATAGGTATCCAAATCCCGTTGTTGGTTATTTTCCGGAGAGATGTCTCGGTCATGTCTGCATGGTTCCCGAACCCGTAGGGTCTACACACTTAAGGTTCGGTGACGCTAGAGTTGTTATGGGAAATTGTATGTGGTTACCAAAGGTTGCTCGGAGTCCCAGATGAGATCTCGGACGTCACGAGGAGTTTCGGAATGGTCCGGAGGTGAAGATTTATATACGGGAAGTCCAGTTTCAGTTGCTAGAATGGTTTCGGGGGTTATCGGTATTGTACCGGGACCACCGAAAGGTGTTCGGGGGTCCACCTGGTGGGGTCACCTGCCCCGGAGGACTTAATGGGCTGAATATGGGAGGGAACCAGCCCCCTAGTGGGCTGGTGCGCCCCCAAGGGCTCAAGGCACCTAGGGTTGGAAACCCTAGGGGAAGGGGGCGCCTCCGACCTGCTTGGGGGGCAAGTTTCCCCATCCTGTCCGCCCCCCTCTAGATGCATCTAGGGGGTCGGCTCCCTCTTCCCTTCCCATTATAAATAGTGGGGGGGGGAGGGCAGCCGCACCCCTTCCCCTGGCGCAACCCTTCCCCCTCCAACACCTCCTCCTCCGTAGTGCTTGGCGAAGCCCTACCGGAGAACCACAGGCTCCACCACCACGCCGTCGTACTGCCAGAGCTCTCCCTCAACTTCTCCTCTCCCCTTGCTGGATCAAGAAGGAGGAGACGTCCCCGGGCTGTACGTGTGTTGTACGCGGAGGCGCTGTCTGTTCGGCACTTGGATCAGATCTTTCGTGATTTGAATCACCGCGAGTACGACTCCATCAACCGCGTTCCTGTAACGCTTCCGGTTATGGATCTTCAAGGGTATGAAGATGCACTCCCTCTCTATTATTGCTAGCATCTCCTAGATTGATCTTGGTGACATGTAGGAAAATTTTGAATTATTACTATGTTCCCCTAATAGTGGCATCATGAGCTAGGACTATGCGTAGATTCTATGCACGAGTAGAACACAAGTAGTTGTGGGTGATGATTTGTTCAATTTGCTTACCGTTACTAGTCTTATCTTGATTCGGCGACATTGTGGGATGAAGCGGCCCAGACCGACCTTACACGTACGCTTACGTGAGACAGGTTCCACCAATTGACATGCACTTGTTGCATAAGCTGGCTAGCGGGTGTCTGTCTCTCCCACTTTACTCGGAGTAAATTCGATGAAGAGGGTCCTTATGAAGGGTAAATAGAAATTGGCATATCACCGTTGTGGCTTTTGCGTAGGGATGAAACGTTCTTGCTAGAAACCCATAGTAGCCACGTAAAACATGCAACAACAATTAGAGGATGTCTAACTTGTTTTGCAGGGTATGCTATGTGATGTGATATGGCCAAAAGGATGTGATGAATGATATATGTGATGCATGAGATTGATCATGTTCTTGTAATAGGAATCATGACTTGCATGTCGATGAGTATGACAACCGGCATGAGCCATAGGAGTTGTCTTAATTTATTGTATGACATGCGAGTCAATGTAAACGCCATGTAATTACTTTACTTTATTGCTAACCGTTGGACATAGTAGTAGAAGTAATAGTTGGCGAGACAACTTCATGAGGACACGATGATGGAGATCATGGTGTCATGTCGATGACAAAGGTGATCATGCCACGCATCAAAGATGGAGATCAAAGGCGCAAGATGATATTGGCCATATCATGTCACTTTATGATTTGCATGTGATGTTTGTCATGTTTACATCTTAATTGCTTGGAACGACGGTAGCATAAATAAGATGATCCCTCACTAAAATTTCAAGAGATGTGTTCCCCCTGACTGTGCACCGTTGCGAAGGTTTGTTGTTTCAAAGCACCCCGTGATGATCGGGTGTGATAGATTCTAACGTTCGCATACAATGAGTGTAAGCCAGATTTACACATGCGAAACACTTAGGTTGACTTGACGAGCCTAGCATGTACAGACATGGCCTCGGAAAACGAGAGACCGAAAGGTCGAACATGAGTCATATAGTAGATGCGATCAACATGGAGATGTTCACCGTTGATGACTAGTCTGTCTCACGTGATGATCAGACATGGCCTAGTAGATTCCGATCATGTATCACTTAGATGACTAGAGGGATGTCTATCTGAGTGGGAGTTCATTAAATAATTTGATTAGATGAACTTAATTATCATGAACTTAGTCTAAAATATCTTTACAATATGTCTTGTAGATAAAATGGTCCACGCTAATGTTGCCCTCAACTTCAAAGCGTTCCTAGAGAAAACCAAGCTGAAAGACGATGGTAGCAACTATACGGACTGGGTCCGTAACTTGAGGATCATCCTCATAGCTGCCAAGAAAGCATATGTCCTTGAAGCACCGCTAGGTGACGCACCCATTTTCCCAGCAACTCAAGACGTTATGAACGCCTAGCAGTCGCGTAGTGATGATTACTCCTTGGTTCAGTGCGGCATGCTTTACAGCTTAGAACCAGGGTTCTAAAAGCATTTTGAGCAACACGGAGCATATGAGATGTTCCAAGAGCTGAAAATGGTTTTCCAAGCTCATACCCGGGTTGAGAGATATGAAGTCTCCGACAAGTTCTACAGTTGTAAGATGGAGGAAAACAATCATGTCAGTGAGCATATACTCAAAATGTCCGGGTTGCACAACCGCTTGTCTCAGCTGGGAGTTAATCTTCCAGATGACTTGGTCATTGACAGGAACCTCTGGACGCTTCCACCTAGCTACAAGAGCTTTGTGATGAATAGTAATATGCAAGGGGTGGAGAAGTCCATTCCTGAGTTATATTCAATGCTAAAATCAACGGAGGTGGGGATCAAACAGGAACATCAAGTGTTGATGGTGAATAAGACCACTAGTTTCAAGAAAGGCAAGGGTAAGAAGAACTTCAAGAAGGACGGTAGGGGAGTTGCCGCGCCCGGTAAGTCAGTTGCTAGGAAGAAGCCAAAGAATGGACCCAAAGCCCGAGACTCGGTGCTTTTATTGCAAGGGAAATGGTCACTAGAGACGGAACTGCCCCGAGTACTTAGCGGATAAGAAGGTCGGCAACGCCAAACGGGAGCTGTGGAATAAGCTAAGACAGGCGAAGGACGAGGTGACGATGCGCGTCGGGAATGGTTCCGAGGTCGATGTGATCGTCGCCGACACACTACCTCTACATCTACCTTCGGGATTAGTTTTAAACCTCAACAATTGTTATTTAGTGTCAGCTTTGAGCATGAACATAGTATCTGGATCTCGTTTAATGTGAGATGGCTACTCATTTAAATCCAAGAATAATGGTTGTTCTATTTATATGAGAGATATGTTTTATGGTCATGCCCCGCTGGTCAATGGTTTATTTTTATTGAATCTCGAACATGATGTTACACATATTCATAGTGTGAATGCCAAAAGATATAAGGTTGATAATGATAGTCCCACATACTTGTGGTACTGTCGCCTTGGTCACATTGGAGTCAAACGCATGAAGAAACTCCATGCAGATGGACTTTTGGATTCTCTTGATTATGAATCATTTGTCACGTGAGAACCATGCCTCATGGGCAAAATGACCAAGACTCCGTTCTCTAGAACAATGGAGTGAGCAACCAACTTGTTGGAAATCATACATACTGATGTGTGCGGTCCAATGAGCATTGAGGCTCGCGGTGGCTACCTATCGTTATGTTCTCACCCTCACTGATGACTTAAGTAGATATGAGTATGTCTACTTAATGAAACACAAGTCTGAGACCTTTGAAAAGTTTAAAGAATGTCAGAGCGAGGTAGAGAATCAACGTGACAGGAAAATAAAGTTCTTACGATCAGATCGTGGAGGAGAATACTTGAGTCACGAGTTTGGCACACACTTAAGGAAATGTGGAATTGTTTCACAACTCACGTCGCCTGGAACACCTCAGCATAATGGTGTGTCCGAACATCGTAATCGCACTCTATTGGATATGGTGCGATCTATGATGTCTCTTACCGATCTACCGCTATCATTTTGGGGTTATGCTTTAGAGACTGCCGCATTCACTTTAAATAGGGCTCCGTCGAAATCCATTGCGATGACACCGTATGAATTATGGTTTGGTAAGAAACCTAAGTTGTCGTTTCTAAAAGTTTGGGGATGCGATGCTTATGTCAAGAAACTTCAGCCTGAAAAGCTCGAACCCAAATCGGAAAAATGCGTCTTCATAGGTTACTCTAAGGAAACAATTGGGTATACCTTCTACCTCAGATTCGAAGGCAAGATCTTTGTTCCCAAGAACGGATCCTTTCTGGAGAAGGAGTTTCTCTCGAAAGAAGTAAGTGGGAGGAAAGTAGAACTTGATGAGGTACTCCCTCTTGAACCGGAGAGTAGCACAACTCGGGAACTTGTTTCTATGGTGCCTGCACCAATTAGACAGGAAGTTAATGATGATGATCATGAAACTTCGGATCAAGTTGCTACTGAACTTCGTAGGTCCACAAGGACACATTCCGCACTAGAGTGGTACTGCAACCCTGTACTAGAAATCATGTTGTTAGACAACGGTGAACCTTCGAACTATGAAGAAGCGATGGCGGGCCCGGATTCCAACAAATGGCTTGAAGACATGAAATCTGAGATAGGATCCATGTATGAAAAAAAAGTATGGACTTTGATAGACTTGCCTGATGATAGGCAAGCCATAGAGAATAAGTGGATCTTTAAGAAGAAGACTGATGCAGATGGTAATGTGACCGTCTATAAGGCTCGGCTTGTCGCTAAGGGTTATCGACAAGTTCAAGGGTTTGAATACAATGAGACCTTATCACCCATAGCAAAGCTGAAGTCAGTCTGAATCATGTTAGCAATTACTGCATTATATGATTATGAGATATGACAAATGGACGTCAAAATGACATTCCTTAATGGTTTCCTTGAGGAAGAATTGCATATGATGCAACTGGAAGGTTTTGTCGATCCTAAGAATGCTGACACGGTATGCAAGCTCCAGCGCTCCATCTATGGGCTGGTGCAAGCATCTCGGAGTTGGAACATTCGCTTTGATGAAACGATCAAAGTGTTTGGGTTTATACAGACTTGTGGAGAAGCCTGTATTTACAAGAAAGTGAGTGGGAGCTCTGTAGCATTTCTCATATTGTATGTGGATGACATACTATTGATGGGAACTGATATAGAACTTTTGGAAAGCATAAAGGCCTACTTGAATAAGTGTTTTTCAATGAAGGATCTTAGAGAAGCTCCTTACATATCAGGCATGAAGATCTATAGAGATAGATCGAGACGCCTCATCGGTCTTTCACAAAGCACATACCTTGTCAAGATATTGAAGAAGTTTAATATGGATCAGTCCAAGAAGGGGTTCTTGCCTGTATTGCAAGGCATGAGATTGAGCACGGCTCAATGCCCGACCTCGGCAGAAGATAGATAAAAGATGAGTGTCATCCCCTATGCCTCAGCCATAGGCTCTATTATGTATGCCATGTTGTGTACCAGACCTGATGTGAACCTTGCCATAAGTTTGTGTGACGCCCGGATAATCAAGCTACAGTAAACCCCTGCTAGTGTTGCCACGTCACCACGATTACTGTTGAAAATCTCGCGATGATTCAAAACTCGTTCAAATTCAAATTTTAAATAAAGTCAAACTAGAAAAAATTTCAAACGTCAAAACTAAAATGTTCGGGTTGTGACAAATAAATCGTAAGTAATTATGGTGGAGAAACCAAACTTTGATATAAAGTTTAAAGGCTCTAAATTGATTTAAAAAAATGGCTAAAAACAAATATTTAAATGCCTTCTAAATTTATAGAAGTGCAAAATATTTCATTTAGGTACCAAACTTTTTGTGACCGTGTCTCATTTTGCCACTCTAAATATGGAGCCAGTTTAATATTTTGTAAAACTATTTTACTAACAAAAATAAAAGAAAACAGTACAGGAAAAATAAATAAAAAGAAGAGGTATAAACAAAAAAAAGAACCCCCCCCCACTGGGCCAGCTGGCCCAGCTGTTGGCCAGGCCGGCCCAGCTGCTGGCCAGCCCAACTGGCCCCAACCGGCCCACCCCGCGCCTGGCCTATATGGCCCCTCACCCCGAAACCCTAACCCCCTCCCCTAGTCACCCACTCCCCCCACTCGCCCCCCTCCCCCAGTCGCTCTTCCCCCCTCCTCCCCCGATCCAGATCGGATCGAGGGGAACGCACCTCCTGCCCGACGCCGCCACCCGTCACCTCCACCTCGCCCTCGTCCGCCGCCGCTCCACTAAGGCTGCCGCCCCTCCCGGACTCCTCCGCGCCCCTCCTCTCACCTCCCTCGACTGGATCGGGGTAGCGCCCCGCTGCCCACCTCGGCGGGTGCCTCCCGTCTCCGCCACCAGGCTGGCGCCCCTCGTCGGGCCCGCCTTGTAGCCGGAACATGCTAGCAGGGTCCCGCCGGCGCGCACCGGACCCTGCCGCGGCCGCTCCCAACGAGTCGACCCACCTCTCCGACACCGATGCCCCGGAGCGCCTTCGCCGGACCTCCCCGCTGGACTGCCTCCTCTCCGGCGCACGTCTTCGACCTCCACCTCGCGCCCCACTGCCCTTAACCCTACGGCCCCAGTGAGCGCCTCCCTCTCCTCGTCTCTCCCCGGTTCGCCCCGACACCGCGCACCCCGGTCCCCACCTTCGCGCGCGCCCGCGCCATCCCTGGTTGCGCCCGATGCGCGTTCACCGCGCCCCCATCCGCGCGCACAGGTCCCTGGACCGCCCTCTGCCGCGCCCACCTGCGGGTGACCGCGCGCACCGTGCTCCCCTGGCCGAAGCGCTCCGACCCCGCCCCCTGCTCCCCACGCATTCGCCGCCGCAGACCTGCCGGGCCACTACCTCCCCAGGTCACCGTGGGCTCGCCTGTGCCACGTCATCGCCGCCACGGCCGCCTGACTGGCGCCGTGGTCACCGGCCCCTCCCCTGCTCCCTGCCGGCTCCGCCCGCCCCTGGTGTTGCGCCCGAACGAACGGGGGTCACGCCCGTAACCCGCCCGCGGCACCCTGTGCCTGCTAAGGCCAGGGGCCAATGACATGTGGGGCCCCTGGCCCAGAACGTTTAATTAAAAAAAGTAACTAACTAAAAGTAATTAATAATTAACATTAAATAAATAAAATAATTAATTAATTAATTAACTTAATTAGTTAACTTAATTAATTCTGTTAACTAACTATTAAACCTAATTAACCTGCAAATTAATCTAACTAAACAGTTAGTTAGTTAGACAATGACAGTGGGACCCATGCGTCAGATTGACCAAGTCAACTGACTGTTGACTGCTGACATCACCCTGATGTCATGCTGACCTCATAATGGCATTTCCTAATTAAATTAATTCTGATAATTCTAAAAATAAATTAATAAAATCTTTAGAAAATCATATCTTATAAACCGTAGCTCGGATAGAAAAACTTTGTACATGAAAGTTGCTCAGAACGACGAGACGAATCCGGATACGCAGTCCGTTCGTCCGCCACACACCCCTAACCTATCGAACCCACAACTTTCCCCCTCCGGGCTCCTCTGCCCGAAATCACGAAACACCGGGAATACTTTCCCGGATGTATCCCCCCTTAACCGGTACCACCTCATACCACGTTAGGGCACGCCTAGCATCGTTACTTGTCATGTCATGCTTCCCTAAGCATATGCTTGCATTATATTTATTGTTTCTTCCCCCTCTTCTCTCTCTAGACACCGAGACCGACGCTGCTGCTACCCCGTACGACTATGGTGTTGACGACCCCTCTCTCTTGCCAGAGCAACCAGGCAAGCCCCCCCTTCGATCACCAGATATCGCCTACTCTTCTCTATACTGCTTGCATTAGAGTAGTGTAGCATGTTACTGCTTCCCGTTAATTCTATACTGATGCATAGCCTGTCCTTGCTACTACTGTTGTTACCTTTACCTGCAATCCTAATGCTTAGTATAGGATGCTAGTTTATCATCAGTGGCCCTACATTCTTGTCCGTCTGCCATGCTATACTATCGGGCCGTGATCACTCGGGAGGTGATCACGGGTATATACTATATACTTTATGCATGATACATGTGGTGACTAAAGACGGGTAGGCTCGTAGGAGCACCCGCGAGTGGATCTTTGAGGCGGAGCGACAGGGCAGGTTCCGACCACCTAGGAGAGAGGTGGGCCTGGCCCTGGTCGGTGTTCGCGGACACTTAACACGCTTAACGAGATCTGGGTATTTGATCTGAGTCTGGCCATTTGGTCTATACGCACTAACCATCTACGCGGGAGTAGTTATGGGTATCCCGGCGTCGTGGTATCAGCCAAAGCCTTCGTGACGTCAGCGACCGAGTGGCGCGCGCCGGATTGGACTGGAAAGCCACTAGGCTAGGTCTGCTTCCGGCCGCGTACGCAACGTGCAGGTGTGCAAAGGGCGATGGGCCCAGACCCCTGCGCCATAGGATTTAGACCGGCGTGCTGACCTCTCTGTTGTGCCTAGGTAGGGCTGCGACGTGTTGATCTTCCGAGGCCGGTCATGACCCAGAAAAGTGTGTCCGTCCAAATGGGATCGAGCGTGTTGGGGTATGTGGTGCACCCCTGCAGGGAAGTTTATCTATTCGAATAGCCGTGTCCCTCGGTAAAAGGACGACCCGGAGTTGTATCTTGACCTTATGACAACTAGAACCGGATACTTAATAAAACATACCCTTCCAAGTGCCAGATGCAATCGGTGATCGCTCTCTCACAGGGCGACGAGGGGAGGATCATCGGTTAGGATTATGCTATGCGATGCTACTTGGAGGACTTCAGTCTACTCTCTTCTACATGCTGCAAGACGGCGGCTGCCAGAAGCGTAGTCTTCGACAGGATTAGTTATCCCCCTCTTATTCTGGCATTCTGCAGTTCAGTCCACATATGATACCCTTATTCCATTTGATACCCATGCATATGTAGTATAGCTCCTTGCTTGCGAGTACTTTGGATGAGTACTCACGGTTGCTTTCCCCTTCTTTTCCCTCTATCCCTTCTACCTGGTTGTCGCAACCAGATGTTGGAGCCCAGGAGCTAGACGCCACCGTCGATGACGACTCCTACTACACCGGAGGTGCCTACTATTACGTGCTGCCCGCTGGCGACGACCAGGAGTAGTTTAGGAGGATCCCAGGCAGGAGGCCTGCGCCTCTTTCGATCTGTATCCCAGTTTGTGCTAGCCTTCTTAAGGCAACTTGTTTAACTTATGTCTGTACTCAGATATTGTTGCTTCCGCTGACTCGTCTATGATCGAGCTCTTGTATTCTAGCCTTCGAGGCCCCTGGCTTGTAATATGATGCTTGTATGACTTATTTTATTTGTAGAGTTGTGTTGTGATATCTTCCCGTGAGTCCCTGATCTTGATCGTACACGTTTGCGTGTATGATTAGTGTACGATTAAATCGGGGGCGTCACAGTTTGGTAGGGAGGTACCAAAGTGATCCCGCTATGGAACACTGGACAACCGTCAAGAATATCCTGAAGTACCTGAAAAGGATTAAGGATATGTTTCTCGTTTATGGAGGTGACAAAGAGCACGTCGTAAAGGGTTACGTTGATGCTAGCTTCGACACAGATCTGGATGACTCCAAGTCACAAACCGGATACGTGTACATTTTGAATGGTGGGGCAATCAGCTGGTGTAGTTGCAAGCTAAGAGTTATGGTGGGATCTACATGTGAAGTGGAGTACATAACTGCCTTGGAGGTAGCACAGGAAGCAGTCTGGATGAAGGAGTTCATCACTGACCTAGGAGTGATTCCCAATGTGTCGGGCCTGATGACTCACTTATGTGACAACACTGGAGCTATTGCCCTAGCAAAGGAGCCTAGGTTTCACAAGAAGACCAGGCACATCAAGCGTCGCTTCAACTCCATTTGTGAATATATTCAAGATGGAGACATAGATATTTGTAAAGTGCATACGTATCTCAATATCATAGATCCATTGACTAAACCTCTTCCACGATCAAAACATGATCAACACCAGAACTCTATGGGTGTTCGATTCATCACAATGTAACTAGATTATTGACTCTAGTGCAAGTGGGAGACTGTTGGAAATATGCCCTAGAGGCAGTAATAAAATAGTTATTATTATATTTCCTTGTTCATGATAATTGTCTATTGTTCATGCTATAATTGTATTAACTGGAGACCGTAATACATGTGTGAATACATAGACCACAACATGTCCCTAGTGAGCCTGTAGTTGACTAGTTCGTTGATTAATAGATGGTTGTGGTTTCCTGAGCATGGACATTGGATGTCGTTGATAACGGGATCACATCATTAGGAGAATGATGTGATGGACAAGACCCAATCCTAAGCATATCTCAAGATCGTGTAGGTCGTTTGCTAGAGCTTTTCTAATGTCAAGTATCATTTCCTTAGACCATGAGATTGTGCAATCTCGGATACCATATTTATGCTTTGGGTGTATCAAATGTCACAACGTAACTGGGTGGCTATAAAGGTGCACTATAGGTATCTCCGAAAGTGTTTGTTGGGTTGGCACGAATCGAGATTGGGATTTGTCACTCCGTGTGACGGAGAGGTATCTCTGGGCCCACTCGGTATTTCATAATCATAATTAGTTCAATGTGACTAAGGGGTTAGCCACGGGATCATGCGTTATGGACGAGTAAAGAGACCTGCCGGTAACGAGATTGAACGAGGTATGGGGATACCGACGATCGAATCTCGGGCAAGTAACATACCGATGGACAAAGCGAATTGTATACATGATTGATTGATTCCCTGACAACATGGTTCATCCGATGAGATCATCATGGAACATGTGGGAGCCAACATTGGTATCGAGATCCCGCTGTTGGTTATTGGCTGGAGAGATGTCTCGGTCATGTCTGCATGGTTCCCGAACCTGTAGGGTCTACACACTTAAGGTTCGGTGACGCTAGAGTTATTATGGGAAATTGTATGTGGTTACCGAAGGTTGCTCGGAGTCCCAAATGAGATCCCGGACGTGATGAGGATTTCCGGAATGGTCCGGAGGTGAAGATTTATATATGGGAAGTCCAGATTCAGTCGCCGGAATGGTTTCGGGGGTTATCCGTATTGTACCGGGACCACCCAAAGGTGTCCAGGGATCCACCGGGTGGGGTCACCTGCCCCGGAGGACTTAATGGGATGAATATGGGAGGTAACCAGCCCCTAGTGGACTGGTGCACCCCCCAAGGGCCCAAGGCACCTAGGGTTGGAAACCCTAGGGGGAGGGGGCGCCTCCCACCTGCTTGGGGGGCAAGTTTCCCCCTCCTGGCCGCCGCCCCCTCTAGATGCATCTAGGGGACAGCCCCCTCTTCCCTTCCCTATAAATAGTGGGGGGTGGGAGGGCAGCCGCACCCCTTCCCCTGGTGCAGCCCTTCCCCCTCCAACACCTCCTCCTCCTCCGTAGTGCTTGGCGAAGCCCTGCCGGAGAACCACAAGCTCCACCACCACGTCATCGTGCTGCCGGAGCTCTCCATCAACTTCTGCTCTCCCCTTGCTGGATCAAGAAGGTGGAGACGTCCCCGGGCTGTACATGTGTTGAACGCGGAGGCGCCGTCCGTTCGGCGCTTGGATTAGACCTTCCGTGATTTGAATCGCTGCGAGTACGACTCCATCAACCGCGTTAACGCTTCGCTTAGGGATCTTCAAGGGTATGAAGATGCACTCCCTCTCTCTTATTGCTAGCATCTCCTAGATTGATTTTGGTGACACGTAGGAAAATTTTGAATTATTACTACTTTCTCCTAACACGGCTAATACTAATAAACTCAGTGCTCACGAGTATGACGATGTTCCTCTTGTCCTTGTTTGAGGTACGTGTAGGGGTATGAAAAAGATTGGACTTTTATTGATCACAATTCATTTGGAAGAGTGATGAAATAAAGAGGAAGTATAGGCTTACTAAATGGGACATCATTTGTAGGGCGAAGGACCAGGGTGGTCTTGGGATAGAGAATTTAGAGGTAAAGAATAGATGTCTGCTCAGTAAATGGTTGTACATGCTTTTTGTGGAGACCGAAGGTAGGTGGGTACAAATTTTACGTAATAAGTACTTACAATTTAAGACCTTGGCCCATGTTACCGTCAGACCCAATGATTCACCTTTCTGGAAGGGCTTGATGAGAACGAAAGTAACCTTCTTCCATAGAACTAAATTCATCATTAGAAACAGTAATTCGACAAGATTCTGGGAGAATACGTGGTTAGGGGAGATGCCTTTAGCCACACAATAGCCATCTCTATATAACATTGTAAAGTGTAAGGAGGCTTACATTTCTACAGTGTTATAGTCCAACCCTCTAAATATTCAATTATGGAGATCTTTGGTAGGAGATAGATGGGAAGCAAGGCTACATCTGGCCAGAAGGTTGATGGATGTGAACCTCTCTGAGGAGTCTGATAGTATTCACTAGAAATTAACTATGAATGGCATTTTCTCAGTGAAATCTATGTACCTGGACCTAATTGATTCTGGTCCGATTCTGAAATCGATACATATTTGGAAAATCAAAGTACCATTAAGAATCAAAGTCTTCATGTGGTTTGTTCATGAGGAGGTGGTTCTGACTAAAGATAACTTGGCAAAACACAATTGGGAGGGTAGTCAAAGATATAGCTTTTGTGATCAGGATGAAACTATCAAACACCTCTTTCTCGATTGTCTGCTGGCCAAATTATTATCTCGTTCAGTTCATATAGTCTTTAATATCATCCCTCCATGTAGTATACACACGTTATTTGGGACGTGGCTAAATGGAGTAGAGTCAAACATTGTGGGACATATTCAGATAGGAGTATGTGGATTACTATGGTTTTTAACATTGTTGGACATATGGAACTATAGGAATGACATGGTTTTTAACAGACAAACTCGTATAATTTTTTTGCAGGTTATCTATTGGGCCACTACTTGCATTCGTATGTGATCGTTACTCATTCCTGTGGAAGCCAGTGAGCCTTTGGTTACTGGGTCTGCCCGATGGGAGATGGTAGCTCGGGATATCTAGAACCGGTTTGGATGGCGGTCCAGTAATAGTATAGGTGTTTAGTCATCTCGTTCTATTTTCGCCGGTTGTGACACTTTATACTTTTTTATTTTAGTTTAGCTCGGAGCGACCTTGTTGTGGAACACAAACGTTTTGGTCACTTTGCTTAATAATAAAGGGGCTGCATGCATCAGTCTGATACAGATGCCGGAGGTAATCCTCATTTTCTAAAAAATAAATAAATGTATTTTTGCGTTTAGTATATAATAATAAATAAATAAATAGATAGATGGATTTGATAAATGATAGAATAAACAGATAGATATTAGATAGATAGATAGTAGATGCTATCCACACTATCCTACAAACATATATCTCGTAGATATAAGATGAATGCTATGGGTACATTGTAGAAAGTTTGACCATGCCAAAAATCGTACACGTCTTTGCAGCCTGCATGAAACAAGAAACATGGCATGTACTTATATCTTTGAGAAATAATGTACGTGAGATATAGATATCTTGGGAAATTAAATTTGATTATGACTACGTGCGATATGAGAAAGGTAATGTTGTAGCCATAAGTAAATTATAAGATAATCAAGGAGAGCCATGTCAGCATACATCCAACACATTATTGCACCTGTGAACACCTAGACTATACATGGATCACAACAAAATGATAATAGCCCCCAACCGACAAGGCTATGTTGACGATTCTTTTTTCCTCAAGAAAAAGGAAAAAAAGAAAAAGGCAAGGCTATCTTGGCTATATATACGGATATTGGAAGGGGGAGGAGCAACCAAACAAAGCATAGGCATGGCCATAGGAGTGTGGTGGACGATGAATAAGAGCTTATTACTGAAACTGAGTGTGTATCTGCTGATCATCGCCATGGCTAAGTGCTCTCGGGACATCCCTGACTCTGTTTCTGACCACCCTCATACGTAATTATTTCTTTTATTTTTCTTTCTTTCGACCGATTATAATTCTTGGTTAATCGTGACAACTGGTCGTGGGAGCAGCCGGGTACATCATTTGTGGCGAGATTAGTGCGACATGGGGCAAGCATCTGTGCATCAAGCACGGCACCTGCAACAAGCCGTGCCGGGCAGAGGGGTACGACTCAGGCTACTGCGCCCCATTCCCTTGGTCGACCTACTGCTGCTGCAAAAATAATTGTGGCCAGTCTATGCAACCTCACAGGAGGAGCTTTATATGCGGCGATAATAGTCTACATTATTAACTGTAAGTATACATACCATGTATGGATGCATACATGGTTAGTGAAATAAATCTCATTTCCAGCCGCATGTGTACCTACTTGTAGAAGGAAAAAATAACCGTTCTTATAATTTGTGGGAACTACTATTTCTCATTGTCGAAGAACTACCTACCAAGTTACATACCGTCAGTTCATCATAACCTAGTGGATAAGATTAACCAGTCCTTGATGTCGCTTGAACCACGTTAGTATTTCCCAAAGAGAAATGGATCATGCAACACAAGATGGTAGGTATTTCCCTCGGTGCTGAGACCAAGGTTATCGAACCAGTAGGAGAACCAAGCAACACTATGTAAACGGTACCTGCACAGAAAGAACAAATACTTGCAACCCGACACGTAAGAGGGGTTGTCAATCCCTCCCAGGTAAAAGATGGACTGGTTTGTAGTAGATTGGATAAATAGATCTCACAATAAAACAAAATAAAATAAATAAAGAAAAAGTGCAGCAAGGTATTTTCGGGTTTTTAGAATAATAGATCTGAAAACAAAAGAAAATAAAAAAGATCTCAAAGCAAATATGATAAAAGATAGACCCGGGGTTCGTAGATTTCACTAGTGGCTTCTCTCAAGAAAAATAGCATACGGCGGGTAAACAAATTACTATTGGGAAATTGATAGAACTTTACATAATCATAATGATATCCAGGCAATGATCTATATATAGGCATCACGTCCAAGATTAGTAGACCGACTCTTCCCTGCATCTACTACTATTACTCCACACATCGACCGCTATCCAGCATGCACCTAGTGTATTAATTTCATGGAAAAACAGAGTAATGCAATAAGAACGATAACATGATGTAGACAAGATTTATTCATGTAGGAATAGACCCCATCTTGTTATCCTTAATGGAAATGATCAATATGTGTCTTGCTGCCCCTTCTATCACTGGGAAAGAACACCGCAGACCGAACCATCAAAAAGCACCTCTTCCCATGGCAAGAAAAATCGATCTAGTCGGCCTAACTAAACCAAAGATCCGAAGAAGAAATACGAGGCAATAAGTAATCGTGCATATAAGAGATCAAAAGAAGACTCAAATAACTTTCATGGATAAAATAGATCTGATCATAAACTCAAAGTTCATCAGATACCAACAAACACACCGCAAAAGAGTTACATCAAATAGATCTCCAATAGACCATTGTATTGAGATTCAAAAAAGAGAGAGGGAGCCATCTAGCTACTATCTACGGACCTGCAGGTCTACAATGAACTACTCACGCATCATCGGAGAGGAACCAATGAGAATGATGAACTCCTCTGTGATGGTGTCTAGATTGGATCTGGTGGTTCTGGAACTTGCGGCGGCTGGAATTGTGTTTTGTCGACTCCCCAATTTTTTTTGGATTTTTGAGGTATTTATAGAGAGAAGAGGCGGCACGGGAGACGGCCGAGGTGGGCACAACCCACCAAGGCACGCCTAGGCCCCTAGGCACGCCCAGGTGGGTTGTGCTCCCCTTGGAGCCCCCCTCTGATACTTCTTTGGCCCATCATGTTCTTTCTGGTCTAGAAAAATTCTCCAAAAAGTTTCACGGCGTTTGGACTCCATTTGGTATTGATTTTCTTTGAAGTAAAAAACAAGGAAAAAAATAGGAACTAGCACTGGGCACTATGTCAATAGGTTAGTCTCCAAAAATGATATAAAATTGCCATAAAATGATTGTAAAACATCCAAGAATGATAATATAACAACATGGAACAATTAAAAATTATAGATACGTTGCAGATGTATCAGTCCTCCCCCCTTGGGATCCGACCCTCTTCTCCATGGTTTCGTCCTCCTCTTCCGACTTCTCGCTCACGGTCACTCTTGCCTCAACCACCTCCCCTCACCTTTTTTGTCTTGAACGTCTATGCCCCTTCTGACCACTCTCTCATGGCGGCGTTCGTCGCTGATATGACTTCAGTCGCTGCTTCGATCTCAGCTGCTTGGATTATGCTCGGCGACTTCAACCTCATTCGATTCCCCCACGAGAAGAACAACCCTAACTTCGATGCCCCCATGCGGTGGTGTTTAGTTCGTTCATTAACTCCCTATCCTAGTTCGAGTTGCTCCTCTCAGATCGCCTCTTCACATGGTCGAACAAGCGCACCCCCACACACACTGGCTCACCTGGATCGGGGGTTTCTCAACATGGCGTGGGATTGCCTCTTTCCCGACTCCTCCCTCTCCTCTCATCCGCGTTCTACCTCTGATCATTTCCCCCTCCTGGTTCCGGCCTCGATGACCATCCCTACTTCCTCCTGCTTCTTTTTCGAGTGTGCCTGGCTCCTTGACCTTCTATTCCTTCCTTCAGTCCTCCCCTTCTGGAATCATGCGTTTGGCTCGTGATGCGCTGATGGCAGTTTGGCTTCTAGGAAGAAAGCACTCAGGTTTGTTTTCAAGGTTTGGAAATGATAACACAAATTAGTTCCTATTGTTGATAATGATCTGAAGTTTGTGATTTACCTGTTTGAATTTCTTGAGGGTTGTCTCTCTTTGTCTCCAGAAGAGGCCATCCATCGGGTGGACGCTCGCCTGTGCCTCGCGTCCTTGGTTTGGCGCCAATGTGTCTACTGGAGGTAGCGCATCAAGTGCAATGCGGCGAGGTTCGGCGATGAGAACACTCAGTATTTCCACACCCTGGCTTCATAGCGCTGGCAAGGAATGCGATTCGTTCCCTCTTTGTTGATGGCGTGGAGCTCATCGCGCAGAACGCCAAGGCCGAGGCTCTCCACTCCTTCTACGCCGACCTCTTGGGCCGCCTGAGCTGCGTCACCTGGGGGTTTGACCTTGACACCCTTTACTCCAACGCCCCAAGGGTTGATGGGGCGCCACTCGTGGCCCTTTCTATAGGGCGAAGATTAAGGCAGCGATGGACCAACTGGACCGGGCCAGTGCCCCTGGCCTAGACATCTTGGGCAAGGTGTTCTATCAGGGCTCGTGGACTGCGGTCGAGCTGCCCATCCAAGCTTTATTCGACGGCCTGCATGACCTGACCATGCGGCTAGATGGGATCAACCGGGCCTACATCATCCTTCTGCTTGCACACAGTGACTTCCACCAGGTTTCCTTACAGAATGGGGACGTCAAAATTCTCTACCAGGGGCTTACAACGAGGCTGCAAAAAAATTGTCAGCCTTATTGACGAGAACTACTCCGGCTTCCTGACCAGATGGAGTATCTCCAAGAACTTCACCTACGCGGACGAGCTCGTCCAGTGCTGCCTCGCTCGGTCTAGGCCAACCCTCATCTTCAAACTCGACTTTGCGAAAACATTCGACTCCATCGACTGGTCCAGTCTCCGGAGGATCATGCTGGCTCGGGGTTCCCCGCACTGTGGTGCGATTGGATGGACCTCATCTTCCGATCCTCATGATCTTCTATCCTCCTCAATGGCATGCCGGGGAGGTGCTTTGATGTGCAGGGTGGGCTTCGGCAAGGCGACCCGAGCTCGCCTTACTTTTTCCTCCTGGTGGAGGATGTCCTCTAATGCATGATCTGTCAAGATGGGGCCCTGTCACACCCTATCCTGGAAGGGGCACCGCCGTTCATGCTATATTATGCCGACGACACTCTCATCATCATGCGGGCCGATCCCATGGCTGCTGTGCGCCTCCGGGTTGTCCTTGACCTGTTCGCCGCAGCCACCGGGGTCGTCATCAACTTCCACAAGTACACCCTTGTTCGGATCCATGTCACCGCTAGGGTGATGGCTGAGGTGGTGGCGGCCTTCCAATTCCCGGTGGGGAGCTTTCCTCAGAATTACCTTGGGCTCCCACTGTCTTGTAATAAGCTCAAGCTCGAGGACTTTGCTCCAATGATTGCCAAGGTTGACCGCTACCTGGCCGGGTGGCGAGCTCACCTCCTCTTGCCCGCGAGTCGGCTGGTGCTAATCAACACCGTCCTCGATGCCATCCCATTCTATGCCATGTCTGCCATAAAGCTGCCTCCGAAGTTGGTAACAGCCGAGGATACTCGTCGGCGGGCGTTTCTGTGGAATGTGGCAGGTAGGGCTTCAGGGGCATAGTGTCTCGTTGCTTGGGATCGGTCACTAGTAGAAAAAGGGTCAAACGTGAAGCACATTAGTGCCGGTTTGTATTTGAGCCGGCACTAATGTATACATTAGTGCCGGTTCCAACGGCTAGCCGGGCCGCTTTCATTAGTACCGGTTCGTGGTGAACCTTTAGCACCGGTTCATGCCATGAACCGGTACTAATGAGAGTGGTGGCAGGATGTTGTCAGAATGGGGCCCCTCCAGCCCCTTTAGTACCGGTTCTTGGCACGAACTGGTACTAAAGGTCGTCCTACATAGACCCTTCGTCCACCAGCACTCTGTTCTTCCCCCTTTCCCCTCTCCCTCTCCTCTGTTCTTCCCTTCTTCCTCCCGAGTTCATCACAAAATTTGCCCAAAATTTGTCAAGATTTGAAGGCCCTCATCCATTCAAATGATCACAAAGGTTAGCAACTTTGTCCTTTCATCTCTCA
The DNA here is from genome assembly GCA_034509565.1 of Triticum monococcum. Classification (NCBI taxonomy): domain Eukaryota; kingdom Viridiplantae; phylum Streptophyta; class Magnoliopsida; order Poales; family Poaceae; genus Triticum; species Triticum monococcum. The sequence goes on from CM067842.1 coordinate 539,220,987, forward strand.
TTGCTAGATTAGCTCTTGCATTGGTTTATATAGTGATTAATTTGTGAGTTTAGTAATTTGGGAGGATATATATATGTGCTAGTATTTGATTTATATGCAATTTGAGGTCAAAAATAACACTTAGTTTGCATATGTAGGTGTGGTTTACTTAGTGCCTTCTAAATCTCCATCGTAGCCACCGTCGATCGCCCGCACCGTCCCGTTGCCGGCACCACCTTGTGGTGAGCCTCTTGTTCATGAAATTTTATATAAAAATTGATGTTTGTGTGATTTGGATATATAGTTACTCGTATAATTATCTTACCCGTACGTTGTTTGTTATACATATAGTGCCATGGTTTTGATATCCGTCCCCGTCGGCCCTAGTCCTTGTTATGATTCGGATGTGGTATGTATATTCTCTTTTAAAACTAGTTGCATTTCGTGTTTATGACAAATTATGCCCATCAAGTTGACATAGAAATTTTTTCTAGGAGGTATGTGAACCGGAAATTCCAACCGACCCTATTGCCGAGAGGTTAAATTTAGTTGAAAGAGAAAACGAGTACTTGAAAGAAAAATTGAAAAGAATTGAGGGGGAGAAGATGGAATTGGAGTTGCATGTTGCCGATGTCATCGATGATCACAAGATCAAGATGGAGAAAATGCGCTCGAAGATTAGAAAGATTAGAAAATATGCCATCGATAGTGAGGCTTGGTATCGTTGTGCTGTTGGATCCATTGTTACCTTAGTTGCGATCTTGATCATATTTGTTGTTGCATTTAAATGCTTTAGCTAGAGAGTTATTTGTTTGTTGGATTTAAGTGTTGTATGAACTTTATGTATGAACTTGTATTAATTGTATGAACTTGTATTAATTTGGTCTATTCGGTGTTGTGTAATGAAGATGAGCCAGCAATGGATGTACGATGACCGATGCTCTCCCCAGTTCGTTGAGGGCGTGCATACTTTTCTGCTTGCGGCTAAGGCAAACAAGCGGGCGGATGGTTTTATGCCTTGTCCATGTGCTCGCTGTAAGAATGGTCACAATTACTCTACGTCAAGAACCATTCACGTCCACCTGTTTAAGTCCGGTTTCATGCCCCATTATAATGTTTGGACCAAGCACGGAGAAAGAGGGGTTATGATGGAAGACAATGAAGAAGAAGAGGACGACGACAGCTATCCTGGCCATGGGTTCCCTGAATACGATGATACAACAAGGGGGGAAGAAGCTGAGCCGGTAATGCGGGAAGAAGCTGAGCCGGCAATGCGGGAAGAAGCTGAAGAAGAGGCATCAGATGAGCCCGTTGATGATCTAGGTCGGGCCATTGCCGATGCAAAGAGAAACTGCGCAAGTGATTTGGAGAAGAAGAAGTTGCAGCACATGTTAGAGGATCACAAAAAATTGTTGTACCCGAATTGCGTAGGTGACAAGAAAAAGCTGGGCACCACACTGGATTTGCTGCAATGGAAGGCAGAGAATGGTGTATCTGACAAGGGATTTGGAAATTTGCTGGTAATGATAAAGGATATGCTTCCAAAGGACAACGAATTGCCCGAGAGTACATACAAAGCAAAGAAGGCTGTCTGCCCTCTAGGGTTAGAGGTGCAGAAGATACATGCATGCCCTAATGATTGCATCCTCTACTGCGGTGAGTACGAGGATTTGAATGCTTGCCCGGTATGTGGTGCATTGCGCTATAAGATCTGCCGCGATGACCCTGGTGATGTCGAGGGCCGGCGCCCCAGGAAGAAGATTCCTGCCAAGGTGATGTGGTATGCTCCTATAATACCACGGTTGAAACGTTTGTTCCAAAAAAAGAGCATGCCAAGGCGATGCCATGGCACAGAGAAGACCGTAAGAAAGATGGAAAGTTGAGAGTACCCGCTGACGTGTCGCAGTGGAGAAAAATCGAAAGAAAGTACGGGAAGGAGTTTGCAGATGATGCAAGGAGCGTATGGTTTGGTCTAAGCGCAGATGGCATTAATCCTTTTGGGGAGCAGAGCAGCAACCATAGCACCTGGCCTGTGACTCTATGTTTATATAACCTTCCTCCTTGGTTGTGCATGAAGCGGAAGTTCATTATGAAGCCAGTGCTCATCCAAGGCCCTAAGCAACCCGGCAATGACATTGATGTGTACCTAAGGCCATTAGTTGAAGAACTCTTACAACTGTGGAATGGAACAGGTGTACGTGCGTGGGATGAGCACATGGGGGAAGAATTTGACCTAAAGGCATTGCTGTTCGTGACCATCAATGATTGGCCTGCTCTCACTAACCTTTCAGGACAGACAAACAAGGGATACCGCGCATGCACGCACTATTTGGACGATACCGACAGTATATATTTGGCTAATAAGAATGTGTACCTGGGACTTCGTCGATTTCTTCCGAGCAGGCATCCCGTAAGAAAGAAAGGCAAGCATTTCAAAGGTGAGGCGGATCACCGGACGAAGCCTCGCCACCGTACTGGTGCTGATGTACATGATATGGTCAAGGATTTGAAGGTGGTCTTTGGAAAGGGTCCTGGTGGACAACCTGTTCCGAATGACGCTGACGGACGCTCACCCATGTGGAAGAAGAAATCTATATTTTGGGACCTGCCCTATTGGAAAGACCTCGAGGTCCGCTCCGCAATCAATGTGATGCACGTGACGAAGAATCTTTGTGTGACCCTGCTTGGCTTCTTGGGCGTGTATGGGAAGACAAAAGATACACCTGAGGCACGGGAGGACTAGCAACGTATGCACGGAAAAGACGGCATACATCAGGGTCATGCAAGCTACGCACTTACCAAAGAAGAGAAGGAAATCTTCTTTGAATGCCTGCTCAGTATTAAGGTACCGTCTGGCTTCTCGTCGAATATAAAGGGAATAATAAACATGGCAGAGAAAAAGTTCCAGAACCTAAAGTCTCATGACTGCCACGTGATTATGACGCAACTGCTTCCGGTTGCATTGAGGGGGCTTCTACCGGAAAACGTTCGATTAGCCATTGTGAAGCTATGTGCATTTCTCAATGCAATCTCTCAGAAGGTAATCGATCCAGAAATCATACCAAGGTTACAGAATGATTTGGTGCAATGTCTTGTCAGTTTCGAGTTGGTGTTCCCACCATCCTTCTTCAACATCATGACGCATGTCCTAGTTCACCTATGCGAAGAGATTAACGTTTTGGGTCCTGTATTTCTACACAATATGTTCCCCTTTGAGAGGTTCATGGGAGTCTTAAAGAAATATGTTCATAACCGTGCTAGGCCAGAAGGAAGCATCTCCAAGGGCCGTCAAAATGAGGAGGTCATTGAGTTTTGTATTGACTTTATTCTTGACCTTAAGCCGATTGGTGTTCCTGAATCGCGGCATAAGGGCAGACTGGATGGAAAAGGCACGCTAGGAGGGGAACAAATAATATGTATGGACGGACATTCTCTCACTGAAGCACACTACACAGTTCTACAGAATTCCGCCTTGGTGGCTCTGTATATGGATGAACACAAGAATTTGCTACGCTCCAAACACCCGGAGCGGTCTGATGACTAGATTACACGTGAACAAACCAGGAGTTTCGCTAGCTGGTTGCAAGCACGTACCATGCATGACACCTCTATTGAAGATGACCTGTACTTGCTGTCCCAGTTACCATCTTCGAATATAATGACTTTCAAAGGGTACGAGATAAATGGTAATACATTTTACACGATCGCCCAAGATAAGAAGAGCGCCAACCAAAACAGTGGTGTCCGCTTTGATGCAGAAACAAAGACGGGAAAGGAAACATATGATGGTTATATACAGGACATATGGGAACTTGACTATCGACGTGGTTTGAAGGTCCCTTTGTTTCAGTGCAAATGGGTCAATATGACACGAGGCGGGGTAACGGAAGACCCGCAGTACGGAATGACAACAGTGGACCTCAACAATCTTGCGTATGCAGATGAACCATTCGTCCTAGCCAATGATGTGGCACAGGTTTTCTATGTGAAGGACATGTCTACCAAGCCAAGAAAAAGAAAAGATAAGGAAGCGAATGCATCGTACGATGAGCCAAAGCGGCACATAGTTCTTTCTGGGAAGAGAAACATCGTGGGAGTGGATGACAAGACAGACAAGTCAGAAGATTATGAAAAGTTTGATGAAATTGCTCCATTCACAGTGAATATTGACCCGAGCATCCCATTAAATGATGAAGATTTTCCATGGCTATGACGCAAAGGGACACACGCGAAGAAAAAGTTTCACACCCAAAGATCTGGGATGTGATCTGGGATGCAAGCAAATTCTTTCATGCATTTACTGATTTTTTCAGCTAAATGACCCTGAAGTTGAAAAGCACTTCAAATGAACTCAGAAAAGGATGAAAGTTGGCATGGCATCATAATTTCACCCACATAGCATGTGCAAAAAAGTAGAGAGGGTTACCGCAAAAACTGAATGCACTTCGTGTACAAAATGGACAATCTGTTTCGAAGTATCAGGGTTTCGGACGAAAACTCATCCGTTACAAAGTCATTTCATTTTTTAAATAACTTAAGCATTACCAAATTGAATATAATGATAAAACACACTAATATTAAACATAAGAAAAAAGAATCACTGGAAAATGTATTTTTAAAGTTAAGTTATTCACAAACTAGTGATTCACACAAATTTCAAATAATTCAAAATTTAAACTATTCAAATTTAAAAACTACCGGCACTAACTGAAAGTTTCTAAAAACTATCAAAAATATTCACAAAGAAACTCTAAATACAGCAAAAAACAACTAAAAATAAATAAAACAAAATAAATAAAGCAGAAAAGAAAAAACTAAATGAAAAAAGCCCACCTACCGGGCCACAGCGGCCTGCATACGACTAGAAACCCAACCTGTTATTGGGCCAGGATGCAGGCCTGCAAGCCCAATAGGCCCCACAGGGCAGAGTAGCAGAGGTAGGCCCAGAAGGCCTGCTTTAGAGAGGAGCTCGAGACAGCAGCGGCGGCGGGGCTTATAAGCAGGTGTAAGCGCCCTTCGGCTAGCGAGGTGGGACTAAACTTCTGCGCCCCTCGCCTGGCAGCGCACCCCCCTTTAGTACCGGTTCGTGGCATCAACCGGTACTAAAGGGGGGCCTTTAGTACCAGTTGGAGCCACCAACCGGTACTAAAGGGGGTCGCTTCCCGCCGCTTGGGCTAGCCAAAATAGACCTTTAGTACCGGTTGGTGGCTCCAACCGGTACTAAAGGTGCCTTCTATATACACAACACTTCGAAAAATTTCATTCTCCCACTCTGTTTCTTCCCGATCGACGCCGCACCCGTCCTACACCGTCCCCGTCACACCCTCGTCCCCGTCGCCGTCGCCGCCCTCGTCCCCGTCGCCGCCCCCGTCGCCGCCCTTGTCCCCGTCGCCGCCCCGTCGCCGTCCCGGTCGCCGATCGCCTCGCTTCGCCGTCGCCGTCGCCTCGACCTCGCCTCGCCGTCGCTGTGAGCCCATCCCCCGGCCCCTCTAATCCCTCCAATCGATCGTAGCGCACACCGGCGCCAGCGCCGGCGCTGACCGTAGCGCACCCACACGCGCGCGCGCACACACACACACACTACATGCACACACACACACACACACACTACACACACACTAGACGCGCACACACACACAATTTTTCTGTTTTTAGCTTTTAGTTTTTTCTGTTTTTCTGTTTTTCATAAAAAGTTTTAGATGAATTAATTAATTAGATTAGATTAATGTCAAATAGTATGTAGAAATGTTAGTTATAATATATATAATGTCAAATGTTATAGAAATGTTAGAAATTTTGGAAATGTTAGTTTTAGCTAGCTAGATGAATTAGATTAATTTCAAATTGTTAGACGATGATCGATGTTTTTTTAGTTTCTCATATTTTTAGTTATAAAATTTAGAATTTGCATATATGAAATCATCACAATCCATCATTTAAAAAATGTTACTTTACTTTTGCGGCATATAGTATTTTGTTGTCGATGATGCCCGGCCCGCATCCTCGCCGTCGACACGTCCGCGACGACGTCCTGCTTCAGAGGACCCATGTCCGGGACTGGGCTCCGCCGGGCTGGCACTGGGAGGTGCTACCTTCAGGGGCGCGACGCTTGGTGAGGAACCCGGCCCCCGGTCCCGTCGTCGACCCTCATCTTCTTTGGTGGCATTCGCGTGGGCCACTTTCGGTGCGGAGGGAGCCGGCCCCGCCGGAGGTGGTACGTCGCCGTGTCAGGGAGGAGGACGAGCACGTCCATCGCTACATGGCTTCTATGGACGTCAGGTTCTCCAATACCTGGCAGGTTCTTTGGGGAGATCACCCGAGCTATGATCCAGTGATGGTTCCTTCTCTTTGGGTGTCCACTGCCCGCACCTCAGGAACCGCGAGTGGCCTAGATTACTCTGTAGTATTCGATCTTTATTAGCTAGCTAGCTAGTGATGTATTCGATATATAATATTCGAGATGATTATATCTATTATTCGAGACGACGTATTTGAGATTAGATCTATTATTCGACACGATGTATTCGAGATTATATCTATTATTCGAGACGATGTATTCGAGATTATATCTATTATTCGAGATTATACTAAATTGTTTTATATTTCTTTTGGCATAGTTAAATAAAAGCTATGGCGGACAATACCGACAGAGAGAGAGAACAGACCATGTTCGATATCATATGCGGGCCAGATGATGATCAGAATGAAGAAGATTTTGACGGCTCCGAATTTCTAAACAACACCGGAGAGGGTGATATGATATTCGATCGCGACGACCGAGAAGATGAAGTCATGAACTATGACGAAGAACATGTTGATCCTGAAACAATAAACACCGGTGAGGTATATATATTTATATAAGCAGGAATCTGGTGATCATCGCATGTTTTAAATGAGTTGAAGATATATTAACGAATCGATCTTTCTTCTTTTAGCCATCCGGATCGAGCAAATCTTCAGGCAAAAGGACGAAACGAGGCCCGAACAAAAAGTTGAAGGAGGGCATAAAGTACAATATCGAGGCATTCAAACCTAATGGCGAACCATTAGCGCCTAAGAAGATTGCGGAAAAGTTCGTTCGTCAGTGTGGAGTTCTTGTGAAGGACCTACTCCCGATCTCCCTTCAAGAATGGAGAAAGCCAGCAAAGCCACGTCCAGATGTTACTTTTGTCGACGAGAATCAAAAAAACTGCTTTGGGATACTCTCATGGAACATTTCACCCTACCAGATAATATCACAGAAGCAGATGTGTGGAAAGTCAAGGACGCTGCTTTTAGGAAGATGGCGGTTGCATTCAAGAACCACAAGAGAATGACGTGGGAGAAGTATGTCAAGGGAGGAAGGAAGACTCCAGTATTCGAGGGGATACTAGAGAATCAAAGTGCTCATTGGGACGATTTCGTGAAATTCAAGGATTCAGAATTAGCTAAGGAACGGTCGAGAATAAACAAGGCCAATGCCGGAAAAAAGGATAAGTTCCATAAGCTGGGGCCAGGTGGCTACGCGGTGGCAATGCCTAAGTGGGATAAGTCTGAGAAAGAGATGGAGGATGCAAGTGTCACTCCGGTTACTAAGAACTGGCCCCCCAGGTGCAGGACTTGGTTCTATGCGCATGGGGGGGAGTTGGACCCGAAGGCAGGCAATGTTTCGACGAAGGCATGTCTGAACGGAGCCGACGATGCGCTACTTGTTGCAATAGAAGAGGCTCGATCGGGGGTGTTCCAGCCCAACAGAGAGAACGACGAGCTTACGCGTGCCCTGGGAAATCCTGAACACCTGGGAAGAACACGAGGCAAGGGCGCTATTCCGTGGTATGAGGGGTTTTCGGACTGGAACGCGGACTACAGAACCCATGCGAGAAAGAAGATTGCGGAGGACAAGAAGAGGAAGATGGAGGAGGAGCAGAGGAAGCGGGACTATGAATGCCTTCAAGGCCTAGAAGCAAGTCAAGCGGAATTGGCAGCTAAATTCCAGCGGCAGCAGGAGCAGATCGACTCACTTAGCCAGCAAAGGGGGTCTCAGCAGCTGCAGCAGCTAGCGGATGATCCAGCCTTGGATACCACCGCCCCATCCATGCCAAGAAGCAGCGTGGGTTTCGCCCCGGGCGACGCAGTAGTGCTGGATAGATACCCCGTGGATGACATCACGGAGAACACTAAGTGCGAGCTACACTTCAAAATGAAGAACATATCCATGAAGGTGGCGGAAGCCGTTGCTTTTTCAAATTCCCCCGAGGCAACCTTCCATTGCAACCCGATTCCAGCGGGCTATGCTCGTGTCTTGGTTGATGAGGTGGCGGACCAATATTCGGGGCTAGAGCTTGACATTCCTGGAGGTGACGAGGAGCACACACTCGGAGATACCAAACATCGTATCATCCTATGGAGAAAGGATTGCATCATTTTTCGTAGGCCACCGACACCGCGTCACCCGACTCCTCGTCGAAGTCCGCCACTGAGTCAGCAGACTCCCGCTCCTCCAAGTCCACCAACGCATGAGGCCACTCCTCCTCCTCCAAGTCCGGCAAAGTGTCAGGCCACTCCTCCTCCAAGTCCGACACAGCGTCAGACGTCCACTCCTCCTCCAAGTCCGGCACAGCTTCAGGCCACTCCTCCTCATCCAACTCAGCCCCGTCAGCCGTCTCCGCCGCCTCAGCAATCGCAGAAGAGACACCCCGCAGCTATGGTGCATAGCGGTACGAGTCGAGGTCATAGTACAGGAAGTACAGGCGGAGGCAAGCGATATAAATATGGTCCAAACCTCAGTACTCCTCTTCCTGTGAGGGCTTACGATAGGACCAAGGAGCAAACCAATGCCATAGTGCGGGCAGAAGTCGACGCCCATTTTGGACCGAAACCGCCACCGCCGCGAAGGGAGAAAGTGCCTGTGGAAGTAGTTGACCACTTCATTCGTATGGCTCAACCACCAGCTCCTAAGCCTGTTGACTCAGACTATGAGCACCACATCAGGAAGTTACATCGACAACGTCTACAGAAGGAGGCGAGCTCGAGCTCGAGCAAACAACAAGCAGCTGTAAAAAAAATGCGGGAAAACCGTTGCCCAGCTGGGAAAACAGGCGGCGCAATCGATCCCCCCACTTGTTGTGCCGCCAACAACACGTGACAGTACACGCGCCCAATATTATTGTGGTCAAACAGTTTACGTTCCCGAGGTGGGCGATGTGGTAATAACCCAGGAGCATATAATGCAGGCTGAAGAACTCAAGATCACTGTTGGACAATTCCTCGAGATCGAGGACATGCCTCCGATTAGAGAGGAGGAAATAAAACGGAAATTTGTCCGGGGCCAACCTTTGGTCGAGCCAGAAGATGTCAAGAAGCTCCCAACGAGAATGTATGAATTGCATCAATGGTACATGGACATTAGCAAGAGATCTGATTAAGAGTCCCTCATGGTGTATGTCAAGAAGGATGATTACTACCATGAGAAAGCTGTGGCCGTTGAGTATTCTGAACTGTTTCAGTTATACAATCAAGACGCACTCGACAAATCTATCGTCAGTTGCTATTGTCTGTAAGTGATTTCTTTCTGTAATTTAAGTCTCAAGCTAGCTGTAGTGATCCTTTTGATCAATCATTATGTGTAATTATCCTCACTATATTCTTTTATGTGGTATTATGCAGGATGAAGATGTATGAAATGAGAAAAGGTGGACGCTATGGCATTGGGTTCATTGACCCAAACACCGTTAATGAATACACACGGAAATTAGATGCATATTATGAAAAAGAGGTAGAGGACAGCATGCTAGAGTTCTTCAAGCGCCTCAAATACAATGAAGATATACTACTTCCTTACAACTTCGAGTGAGTCACACTTTCTTGTACTACAAATTCTCTGTTTTTGCCTACTAGCTAGCTACATGTTTTTGCTTACATATGCCCGCTTAATTAAGACATGCAAACTTGTGTGCATGCAGATTTCACTGGATCTTGTGTATCATTAAAGTTGACGCCGGAACAGTTGAAATACTGGACTCGCTACTCACAGCAAAAGGTGACTACAACATCTTGTATGGGATAGTCAACAGGTAATTTCAATCATTATTTATAACTACATATCTCGGCCTATTTAGTTCGTCATTTCATGATATGAACTATTTAATAACCCCTTTATTCATTTTCTTTGTCGGCGGGCAGGGCTTGGGCAAGGTTCATCAGCGTCACGGAAGGCGAATGGAAACCACAGCTGAAATGGTTTCGATCCAAGGCAAGTAATTAAGTAGTACTAGCTAGCTAGCTGCCATCTCTTTAATTATCATGCTTGATTAATTATTATCTAATAAAATTAAATTCCATTCTCGTAATAAAGGCCCTGAAGCAGGCGCAGGGGACTGATCTGTGTGCATACTGTGTTTGCGAGAACATTCGCATGATGGCGTCCGAAAGGAGCAGATCTCAAAGACAGGAATGGGTACGCTTGTCAGAACACTATTCACAATTTTTACACCATTATCGATATCTAGTCACACAACTAATACACATGCATATTGATATCCTTCTTAACAGTTCAAAGAGGTGCGGGACAAGCTCCTGCCAACGGAGCGCGTACAAGCACTTCAAGAGGAAATAGCGGGATTTTTGCTCGACCAAGTCATAAATCCGAAGGGAGAATACTATTACCCGCTACCGCCCCCATCGACCAAGTCATGAACCACTTCCAATTGTCATCGTGCTCCGAAGGCACCAATCAGGCTAATGCCACTGGCTCCGAAGGCAACATATGCATATGTAGGAGAAATTGTATATAGCTATACATGTGTGTATGTGTGAATTAATATGGTGGTTTGTGAGACATGATTGATGATATATATGATTGGTTCTAGTAGAAATTCTATATATATATATATATATATATATATGCATAACATGTACAATGTGTAGTACCGTAAAATATCAGCAAACGAAAAAGAATTAAAATGGAAAACACAAAATTAAATGAAAAAAAATCATAAAACCAAAAAACCCCCAAACCATTTAGTACCGGTTGGTTTTACCAACCGGTACTAAAGGGCTCCCGGCCCCCGGAGCTGGCTCGTGCCACGTGGTATCCCTTTAGCACCGGTTCGTGCTGAACCGGTACTAAAGGGGGGGGGGCTTTAGTGCCGAAATAATAGTGCCAGTTCCTAAACCGGCATTAAAGGGCCTTACGAACCGGTGCTATTGCCCGGTTTTCTACTAGTGGGTTTTGCCGCTCTAGGGCGGAAGGAGGCCCAGGCGTGCATGATCTAGCCATGTAGAATGAATGCCTCTTGCTGAAAATGCTTCATTGACTGCACACTACACCCCCTCTAGGTGCTATGGGTGGATTTGGGGCGATCTAGCCGGGGACTCACCCTGGTCGCCGGTGCCTCAACTCCTCGTGGCATCCGCTCATGAGGGTTGAAGGCCCTCCCCCCTGTACCCGGGGCTCACGCGGGTCTCGATGGGCTCCGGCGCGAAGACCTCATTATAGCATGATTATTGGCTACCTCTTGGCCCTCTGGTTTGCGCCTTCCCCGCCTTGTTCTAGCATGCAAATCGCCCTGAGGCTACGGTGCTGCAAGTCCGGACAGCGGGTCTGTAGGCGCTGCTCGTCCCTTGCCTGACCCGCCTGGCCTCCCGTGAGATGGGGGTGGTTCTCGAGCTGATGCGCGACTGTCCCATGTCCGACGTGGAGGATGTATGACAGGTCACGCTCTGCAGTGCTCCTGATGGGGTGTTCTCTCGCGGGGCATATGGACTGTTGCGGTTTGGAGGGGTCGCTTTGCCTTCTTAGGGCTTTCTATGGAGCTATCTCGCTCCGTCTCATGTGAAGTTCTTCGCCTGGCTATTGTCCATGGTGTGGGTGCATACTCGGGATGTCCTGCTTCACAAGAAAATTGTGGATTCCCCTGGTGCGACCTACCCTTGCTGCCCTGCCGTGCTTGATATGGTGGACTTCCCGTTCTTCGGCTACCCCTTTGCCCTTCCTTTTCTGGCGATGCCTCACCATCGACTCCGCCTACAGTAGGGTGCGCGATGTGCACTTGTTCAATGTTGCGTCGGTGGTTCACTACGAAAAAAGACACATCCGTGACATTTTGGGCCGAACGAATTTTTTCATGTCATGCTTATGAAACTTCTATGATGATAATTGTGACAAAACCCGGTACCATTATAGATGTGGTGGGCTCCTAATTCTCTGACAAAAAATCATGACAAATAATGGGCTTTTCTTCCTAGGCGGGCCGGAGACGCAGCTGCATGACATTCTTTGGGCCGTCCATGACGGAAAAACCCATGGTAGAAGTGAGGGCGAGGAAAATATCAGGGAGTTCCCGGTTACGGTGGGTGGTCGGGGCCAAGCCATGCATGTTTCTCTCATACATGTACATGCATGGGTGCGAGGCGTTGGGTTCTAACTCAACCTAAGCAAGGCGTTCGCCTACTGAACCCCAGCGATTGCACTGCAGGCTACGCGTTACTGAACCCAAGCGATCGATCGATTTGGCTATTAACTGAACCCGATCAACCGATTCTGTCGCTACTGATGCTAATTGAAGCTGATTGAACCTGCTGCCTCTTGATGAATAGTGAGAGTTGTTGGGGGTTGGATGAATAGCTCCCGGTGGGGGTTGGATGAACAGGACCCCGTGGTAGTAGAGGCCGTTGCCGCTGGATGGACAAGACCCCGATCGAGCTGGTTGGGGTGGATGAATAGGACCCGTGGAGGGCTGGATGAACAGGACCCTGTGGAGGGCTGGTTGAACAGTAGCTGGTGGAGGGCGGGATGAACAATAGCCCGTGGAGGGGTGGTTGAACAGGACCCCGTGGAGAGGGTTGGTTGACAATAGCCGGTGGAGGAGAGGTGGAGGCTGGATGAATAGGAGCCCGTGGATGAACAGTTGGTGGTGGAGGCAGGAGGAAGACGCCGTGGATGAACAGTCGCAGGTGGAGGATGGAGGAGGTCCACGGTGGATGAACAGTAGCCCATGGAGGCTGGAGCGAGGCAGTAGATGGTGGATGAACAATAGCACATGGAGTCCCGTTTTGTGGTACGCCACACCCCTCCCAATGAGCAGGACCCCCGTTTCGATGGTAGGAGGTCGAAGAGAAGTCCATTTCCTCTGTTTTGCGGTATGCCACACCCCTCCCGATCAACAGGACCCCGTTTCGACCGTAGGAGGTCGAAGAGAAGTACATTTCCTCCGTTTTGCAGTATGCCACACCCCTCCCGCTGAATAGGATCCCGTTTCGACCATAGGCGGTCAAACATAATGCAGTTTCCTCCGTTCTGCGGTACGCCGGGCCTCGTTTCGACTGTTCCGTCCAAGCCGGTTGGCTCCCGTTGAACACGACGCATTCCGATGCCTCCCGATGAACACGACGACGCAGTTTCTCCGTTCGGACCCAGCCATATACACGAGCCTTGTCCGTACATATGCGCGAGTAGGCGTTTGAGACCCCACCCATTTGTATGTATGTGGCCGTATTTACTTTCTTGCACCCTGGCTATACGTACGTGTACATGCTACATCCGCGCCTCTACTACGACACGTTCCCTTCCTTACTCGGCCACGGTTCATCGCTGCAGCCTGTAGACAGACCGATGGACCAGTATGTACGTACACGTCCGCAAACAGAATGACAACACTACGTACGCTTCGACCAGGTGGGTCCCGACTGTCAGGGAGGATAAGGAGGCACTTCCTTGCGTGAGAAGATGTAGCTGGTGGGTCGCAGCAGTTGGGGGAGAAACATTTTTTCATGAAATACGATGGCCCGTCCGGTGGGTCCTTGCTATTAGGTGGAGGAATCATTATTTTACGCATAATAAGGTTGCACTTCCTTGCTGCGGTGCATGACACGTCGACCCTGCTGTTCTGCACTTTTATTTGGTGCATGACACGTCGACCCGGGTTCTATATGTACCACATGTTGTCGAGAGGAAGTACAGAATTCACGAAAGCAAGCATCGACGGAGGAGTACTAGACACGGCTTGGTTTTTGCTGTTCGCAAGATCCATTGGTACAACCCCAGACTAAAAAAGGCGAGGGTGGGTCTTTTCCCGCGCGGCAGGCAGGGGAGTTTGACATACTTTGTTCGAGGCAATGAGGCAGGAAGGGAAACAAGAAAATAAATGTTGACCGACTTAGTTTTGGGAAAATATGATTTTACGAAGTATGTACCCACCATGGAGGTAGTACTACTTACTACTCCCTCCTTTCCCGTTTATAGGGCTCATCTAAAAAATTCATTTTTCCGTTTTATAAGTCTCAATTCTACTAGTAGTACCATCACATGTTTGGATTTCGAGGTGCATTAAATCACCCGATGCAAGCAGTATCAAGAGAAAACTTACCAATGCATGTAGAAGTTCATGGAAATTTAGTGGTCATGCATGCATTCGTTGTAATTAATGCATCGGTAAACATAACTCCTTGAGAAAAACGAGTGTACTAATTACCTGTGCAAACTACGAAATTAATTTCACCATTCACCATCTACCTTGGTTGGAGTGATTGTGAAATTGAACCATAAACCTGAAAAGAGGGAGTAGTAACATAGCCTAGGGTAGCTTGCTGCATCACGGACTCCAAGGAAATTGTTGTAGTACTACTCCTATGTACCACTATACTACTCCTACTACTAAGAGACATATTTCAAACAATATGATAATCTCTCTAACCAAGGTAGGGACGAGGAGTAAACAAAGGTAGTAGTCAACTTTTCTCCTCCTCCTGCGAGCCACCGCGCGCGTGGGCTAGGGAGCGGGTGTAGGTGTAGTAAGCAAGCTTCTCCTCGCCCTGTGACTCTGCGAGCCACCGCGCCCGTGGGCGGGGGAGATGGCGTACTAAGCAAGCTTCTCCTCGTTCTGCGAGTTGACAGGACACATAAAAAATAATACATACAGAGCATCTCTAGTGTATAGAGCCTTGCCTCTAAGATAGGCCCCACATGGTTTGCCTCTTATCAAATGAAAAAACTAAGCATGTGAGATGGTGAACGGAGGGAGTACGATACCATTAGTACTACCGTTCTTTTGGAAGGGTTGTAGTAGTCCCTCCCATTCACATGTTCACATTTCAAGCTTCAATAAAAATGTTGCACGCAAGGATTAAGAGAAACCTCGGCAATGCTTGTACTCCCTCAATCCATATAGGGTATAAAATGCATTTTGGAGGCTAACTTTGACCACATGTTAGAGCAATAATATGACATCCAACTTACACAAATCTTACCATCAAATCCATACGTGGTCATTATACTGCTAACACATGCATGTGTTGCAATTACTATGTAGATACAGTAGTAAGCACTCACTATCTAGTAGTACTCTACACTACTACTACTATGACGCCACCCAACTGTGTCCCAGGCTCCCAGCAGAAGACCACCGACACCGATCATTCATTCATATTTATATTTGTTTTCACATGGCAAAATATCTCTACTCTTATAAAAAACTGAGTTGGTGATGATGGTGTGCCTGCCATCTTGAAATATAGACCGTCCGATCTATATCTGACGGATAGAAAGCAAACTATGACAATTTTAAAAAAGATACCCGCAGTTCTCTCCACATTTACAGATAAGGCCTTGCCTCGTTCATCCTTATCTCCCACAACCTCATTACTGAGCAATTAAAAAGGAAGTCTCTGGAACAATCTAGCATGGTGGCCGCTGCCGCCTCCCGGCGTCATCCATCCCCATGCCCCCGCCCAGTCCGACCACCAGTGACCACCACGCCCCACTGCTCCTCACCTTATATATCATCTTTCTCGAGATATCATTTATTCGATGAAATACTCAAGATACCATTTTTTCGACAAAATTCTCAAGATATCATTAGTTTTTACACATGGGATTACTCCTGCATGGGTCAATCACAACAGGTGTTTTGTAAAAAAAATGCATCTTGATGTTCCGTGCAATGCACAAGCATCTTGCTAGTCCATGAAAACAACACACGACAAAATTTCACGGTGAATGAGGGATTTGAATGTTCTGGGAGGGGTGGGGCTGGGAGGGGCTGTCTGGATCTTTCCCGGGGTAGCCAAAATATTGGCGACCCTTTTGTCCATCCATGCCTTTGCTACCAATGAACGAGGAAGAGCTCGGATGCTCCTGCATCCTCCAGCGCACGCATTGGAGACGAGCTCACACGAGCTGTGCTTTTTTTTGTCACACCACGCCACCCGAGTCAGCCGCAGACCGACCGACGACCCACAAATTACGCCATCCAACCGTAGCCCACACATTCTGACAACAACACAACCAACTGGACGAAATTCATGCAGACACAACGATATTTCATATAAACAATGACGAAATTCAGAAAATACTGGATTTTCATACAAACATGACCAATTTCATTACATTCAAATCAACTAAGCGGTGCTAGTCCTGAACATCACAGGTATAATAATACCTAGCCTAAATGGTCGCCCGCCGATCCATTTGTCTTCCTCATGTCCGGCAGCACGATCACCGGACTACCGGGAGCTTGATACGTCTCCAACATCTCTATAATTTTTGATTGTTACATGATGTTATATTTTCTTTCTTGTATGTTTTATAATCATTTTATATCATTTTTTGGTACTAACCTATTGACATAGTGCCAAGTGCCAGTTGCTGTTTTTTGCATGTTTTTTACATCACAGAAAATCAATACCAAACGGAGTCCAAACGCAGCGAAACTTTTTGGAGATTTTTTTTGGACCAGAAGACAACCAATGGGCCAAAGAAGCACCTGGGAGTGCACCGAGGGGAGCACAACCCACTAGGGCGCTCCATGAGGCCCAGGTGCGCCCTGGTGGGTTGTGCCCACCTCGGGTGCCCCCAGAGCCGCCTCTCTGCTCTATAAATACCCCAATATTCCAGAAACCATAGGGGAGTCGAGAAAAATCAATTCCAGTCGCCGCAGAGTCCAGAACCACCAGATCCAATCTAGACACCATCACGGAGGGGTTCACCACTTCCATTGGTGCCTCTCCGATGATGTGTGAGTAGTTCTTTATTAACCTTCGGGTCCGTAGTTAGTAGCTATATGGCTTCCTCTCTCTCGTTTGCCTCTCAATACAACGGTCTCTTAGAGATCCATATGATGTAACTCTTTTGAGGTGTGTTTGTTGGGATCGAATGAACTTTGAGTTATGATCAGATCTATCTCTTTATCCAAGAAAGTTATTTGAATCTTCTTTGATCTCTTATATGCATGATTGCTTATAGCCTCGTATTTATTCTCCGATATTTGGGTTTTGTTTGGCCAACTTGATCTATTTATCTTGCAATGGGAAGAGGTGCTTTGTAGTGGGTTCGATCTTACGGTGCTTGATTCGAGTGACAGAAGGGGAACCGACACGTATGTATCGTTGCTACTAAGGATAAAACGATGGGGTCTATTTCTACATAAATAGATCTTGTCTACATCATGCCATCGTTCTTATTGCATTACTCCGTTTCCCCATGAACTTAATACACTAGATGCATGATGGATAGTGGTCGATGTGTGGAGTAATAGTAGTAGATGCAGGCAGGAGTCGGTCTACTAATCTTGGACCTGATGCCTATATAATGATCATTTGCTGGATATCTTCATGATTATTTGAAGTTCTATCAATTTCCTAACAGTAATTTGTTCACCCACTGTTTGCTATTTTTCTCGAGAGAAGCCACTAGTGAAACCTACGGCCCCCGGGTCTCTTCTTTAATATATTTGCCTTCACGATCTATTTTATTTGCCTTTTATTTTCCGATCTATTAAACCAAAAATACAAAATACCTTTCTGCAATTTATTCTCATTTATTTTATTTGGCTTTCGATCTATCAATCTACTACAATTTATTCACGTCCGTTTTGCCAATTCTGGCACAGTTACCCGAAAGGGATTGACAACCCCTTAAATACGTCGGGTTGCGAGTAGTTGTTATTTGTGTGCAGGCGCCGCTTATGTGTTGTTGCTCGATTCTCCTACTGGTTCGATAACCTTGGTCTCATCGCTGAGGGAAATACCTACCATCGTTGTGCTGCATCATCCCTTCCTCTTTGGGGAAATACCGACGTAGCTTCAAGCCACATCAAAAGGAATTTCTGGCGCCGTTGCCGGGGAGGATCTTCAACATATACCAGGTTCCTAATCACAAATCTCATCTCCTCACAATTTACATTATTTACCATTTGCCTCTCGTTTTCCTCTCCCCCACTTCACAAAAAATGCCGTTTTATTCGCCCTCTTTTTCGTTCGTCGTTTTCTCGTCAGATCTATCTTTTGCTTGCAATCGTGAGTGATTTCGGTATGGCGCCCACAGATGATGGCCTAACTCCTAAGATTGGACGTATGGGCAATCCTGATGCTAAAACTTTTATCTTGGGGCAAGGGAATATTATGGGAAAGGAACATATCCAAGAATTTTTCAATTGTGTGGGAAATCTAAGTTTTGATGATGCTCCTATAATTAGAACTACTAGGTCCTATGCGGATGCTATTTTAGCACTAGTTCTGAAAATTGAAAGTAAATTTATCTGTCCTAATTCTACTTTGCAAAGATTATTTTTTGAGCTCCCTGTTATAATAATCCTAAGGCTAAAAGGTTGGCCACTCTCGTTCTTATGAATGAGTTTGACTATATCATACAAGAAGCTAGGGAAATCTTTGATTTTTATGGTATGAATCGTGAAAAACCCGTGATAGATGAAATTATTTACAATAGTGATTATGTGTTAAGACATTTTCTTGGGGATAATAAAATCTTTGATGATAATCTTAAAAAGGAAGTCCCCATTCTAGATGTAATTCAACAAGTTTTTAATAATGTTAATCAACATTACTCTTGGATTGTTGCCGGAAATCAATGCGGTTATGATAATGGGCAACTTAATAGTGCTAAAGTTTCTATGGATAATATGTTTTAAGTTGTTTTTACAAAACACCATGATGAAAACACCTCTAAGGGAATTAAGAAGAAGGATGCCAAAACTTAGATCCTTACTTTATGCCTAGCTAGGGGCGTAAAACTATATCACTTGTTGGGAGGCAACCCAATGAATAAAATTTATTTTTGCTTTTTGCTTCATGTTTTTGAGTGTTTGCACAATTATGCTATTGTTATGATTGTGTTTTTAGTTTTCTAATTAGTTTTTGTGCCAAGTAAAGCTATTAGGATTTTCTTGGGTGATAGTTGTTTGATCTTGCTGAAAAAACAGAAACTTTTGTGCTCGCGAAAATAATTTTGATTTTTAACCAGAGAGCGATAAAATACCAATTCCTTTTGCAGTAGATTAATAAACAAATTCCTAGGACGTCCTAATTTTTTAGAGTTTTTGGAGTTACAGAAGTATTCAAAATATCCAGATTGCTACAGACTGTTCTGTGTTTGACAGATTCTGTTTTCTTTGCGTTATGTGCTTGTTTTGATGATTCTATGGTTTTCTTTGATAAATTTTTGCCATAGAAAATTTGAAATACAGTGATTTGTTTTCTTATACTAACGGATCTCACAAAGGCTTTTGTTGAGTTTTGTGTGATTGAAGTTTTCAAGTTTTTGGGTTATCTTACGATGGATGAAGGAATAAGGAGTAAGAAGAGTCTAAGATTGGGGATGCCCATGGCATCCCAAGCTATTGTCCAAAGAGAAGCAAGCAACTAAGCTTGGGGATGCCCCGAGTGGCATCCCCTCATTCTTCTAACGACCATCGGTATTTTACTCAAAGCTATATTTTTATTCGTCACATACTATGTGTTTTGCATGGAGTGTCTTGTATGATATGAGTCTTTGCTTGTTTTATTTTGCATTTTAAGTATTTATCCCTTGCTGGACACACCTATTTGAGAGATCCAAAATTATGTCATGACTTGTTAGAATTGCTTTCTATGCTTCACTTAAATATTTATGAGCTATGGATTTGCTCTAGTGCTTCACTTATATCTTTTTGAGCACAGTGTGCTTTAGTATTTTTGAAGAAATTCTCTCTTGCTTCACTTAGATTTATTTGAGATTTAGGAAAATTTTCAAGAAATTCTCTCTTGCTTCACTTAAATTAATTTGAGAGAAAGAAATTTTATGCTCATGATCTTCACTTATATTTGTTTGAGATTATCAAACGCAACATATGAAAATAAGTTCCAAAGTGATAGATATCCAAGAAGGATATAATTAAAACTATCATGAAGATCATTGGAAAAATAAACTTGATTCTTAGTAATAGTTTTGAGATGTGATATGTGAGTCATCTTGATGAGTAATTATGCTTTAGAAAGAATATTGTTATTAAGGTTTGTGATTCCCTATGCAAGCACGAGAGTCAGTAATTATGCAATGAATTTATATCCTACTTGTGGTGCATTATTCGGTGTTAATTATGCTTAATGCTCGCTTATGAGATTATTCGTTTCTTGGTTGGTCACTTCTCAATCTTTTGCTAGCCTTCATTTTGCAATAATGATCACTACTTGTGCATCCAAAAACCATTAAACTAGTTTTTCCATATGAGTCCACTATACCAACCTATATAATGTATTCTTTTTCCGTTCCAAGAAAATTTGTATGTGCAATATCTAATATTGAAAATAAATTTCTCTTTTGTGTGCTCGTACCACTAACAAGGCGGTGAGGGGTGGCTAATATTTTCCATGCTAGATGTGTTATTCTCACGATGAGTGTTTATTCACTTGTCATTGCACGAGAGTAAGGCAAAGGTATTAGGGATGGCCCGTCCCGAAATGAAAAATGAATTTACTTTATGTTATCAAATAATAAATTCTTGGACAGTGTTGGTTTGGAAGGCACCCGTCGATACGGTTAGCCATGGAAAATTAAAGTATGGTGGAAAAAGGAATAAACTTTAATTTCTGTTTGGGAACCGCCTATGATATATCTAGCATGGAAAGTGTTGGGAACTCTAAGTCGTTTTCATTGGTGGGAAACGTATGTCTCTCAAAATGTTTTTATCTCTCAATTTTCGCTTTGAGCTCTGGCACCTCTAAAAATCCCTACTTCCCTCCGCGAAGGGCCTTTCTTTTACTTTATGCAATTTCTATTTTGAATTTGAGTCTCCATCTTCTCTTATAAAGCAACAACTAGGAGGCACTATGATCGTACTTGAACATTGGGTGTAGTTAATATACGAGTGTGTTTCATGAATGGATCAATGCTTGAGCATAATGGGCTAGGGATAGCTTATTTTAGCATTGATATTTTGAAAGACATGGTTGCTTGTTGGCATGCTTGAGTATTTAAATTACCATGTCAAAACTAGATGCTTTGAACAATATAAAAGTCCAAAATGTCCATGCTATAAACAAAAGAATATGATATGACATGTTAGGCAGCATTCCACATCAATTTTTTTGTTTTTATCATTTACCTACTCGAGGACGAGCAGGAATTAAGCTTGGGGATGCTGATACGTCTCTAATGTATCTATAACTTTTTATTCTTCCATGCTGTTATATTATCAATCTTGGATGTTTTATAATCATTTTATAGTCATTTTATATCATCTTTTCGTACTAACCTATTGACATAGTGCCAAGTGCTAGTTGCTGTTTTTTGCATGTTTTTTACATCGTAGGAAATCAATACCAAATGGAGTCCAAACACAGCGAAACTTTTTGGAGATTGTTTTTGGACCAGAAGACAACCAATGGGCCGAAGAAGCACCTGGGGGTGCTCCGAGGGGAGCACAACCCACCAGGGCGTGCCAGGAGGCCCAGGCGCACCCTGGTGGGTTGTGCCCACCTCGGGTGCCCCCTGAACCGCCTCTTCTCTCTATAAATACCCCAATATTATAGAAACCCTAGGGGAGTCGATGAAAATCAATTCTAGCCGCCACAGAGTCTAGAACCACCAGATCCAATCTAGACACGGAGGGGTTCACCACTTTCATTGGTGCCTCTCCGATGATGCGTGAGTAGTTCTTTGTAGACCTTCGAGTCTGTAGTTATTAGCTAGATGGCTTCCTCTCTCTCGTTTGATTCTCAATTCAATGGTCTCTTGGAGATCCATATGATGTAACTCTTTTTGTGGTGTGTTTGTTGGGATTGGATGAACTTTGAGTTATGATCAGATCTATCTTTTTATTCATGAAAGTTATTTGAATCTTCTTTGATCTCTTATATGCATGATTGCTTATAGCCTCGTATTTTTTCTCCGATATTTGGGTTCTGTTTGGCCAACTTGATCTATTTATCTTGCAATAGGAAGAGGTGCTTTGTAGTGGGTTCGATCTTACGGTGTTTGATCCCAGTGACAGAAGGGGAACCGATACGTATGTATCGTTGCTACAAAGGATAAAATGATGGGGTTTATTTCTACATAAATAGGTCTTGTCTACATCATGTCATCCTTCTTATTGCATTACTCAGTTTCCCCATGAACTTAATACACTAGGTGCATGCTGGATAGCGGTCGATGTGTGGAGTAATAGTAGTAGATGTAGGCAGGAGTCGGTCTACTAATCTTGGACGTGATACCTATATAATGATCATTGCCTAGATATCGCCATGATTATTTGAAGTTCTATCAATTGCCCAACAGTTATTTGTTCACCCACCGTTTGCTATTTTTCTCGAGACAAGCCACTGGTGAAACCTACAGCCCCCGGATCTCTTCTTTAATATATTTGCCTTCGCGATCTATTTTATTTGCCTTTTATTTTCAGATCTATTAAACCAAGAATACAAAAATACCTTGCTGCAATTTATTCTTATTTATTTTATTGGCGTTCGATCTATCAATCTACTACAATTTATTCACCTATGTTTTGCCAATTTCTGGCACCGTTACCCGAAAGGGATTCACAACCCCTTTAATACATCGGGTTACGAGTAGATGTTATTTGTGTGGAGGCGCCGCTTACGTGTTGTTGCTTGGTTCTCCTACTGGTTCGATAACCTTGGTTTCATCACTTACGGAAATACCTACCGTCGTTGTGCTGCATCATACCTTCCTCTTTGGGGAAATACCGACGTAGCTTCATGCCGCATCAGAGCCCCGGAGGTATATGCTTTAGCGCAAAGGACTGCTTGCTTCCCCACTGCCCAACTGAGATCATTGGTTGATGCCCAAGATGGAGGTGGAAGTGGGCTTCTCCACTTCCGTGGAGCTCGTGCGGGGTCGATGAAGGTCCTCGTAGCAAAAGGATCCGGCAAGACACCTGCTACATACGCCGGAGTCGCCTCCACGGTGGCCTTCATGGGACCCAAGCGGCGGCGGCCTCCCGTGTTCTACTTCTCCTCGATGATGGCGGCGGACGCGGAGGCGCTGGCCACCGACTCATCGCTCTCCCGCACCCAGCTTTTGTGTCTGCTTGCATGGCACGGCCGCAGGCATGGGACTCTCAGCCACAGAAACAAGAGATGCGGTCGAAGAAACGGGAGGCGCGGTACAAGGCAATGGCATGGACAGCAGCGATGATGCCCGTGCTCCCCACTTGCTGGCATGGAGCAGCTCGCCGCTCCTCGTCAAGCCGGCCTATAGCGGCGAGTTGCTAAACCACGCGTCTGCTTGGGGCGGCAACTGGCTCTATCAGGCGAGGGAAGGAAGGTGTATCAACGAGTTGCATAGCTCGTATCCGGAAAGCTCGGCGGGCCACGCAGCCGGCTTGGATTTTGGATAAGTACTCTTCGTAAGCCATTGTAAGAGTGGACAAAATGGTGAACGAGGAGATATGGGAGTAGCAGAGGTGTGCGATACTTGGCCGGCGACTGGCCTTGTTTAAATAGGAGATTAAATAGATGGCAGACGGGAGGAGCTCGGCCAGTGTTGCATTTAATGTTGGCCCGTCCATGAACGGACATGTGTCCAAAGTGGGTTTCTCGGCTTCCACACGGGTTTCATGGATGCGTTTGAATGCGGCAAGGAGGCATGTTCAGTTGCGCGTGCAGCGAGCGGCGCCTTCGACTCAGACGTTCGACACCGCGCCATTCTTCCACTGATGTGTGGGATCTTTGGGTACCTGGCCTGCATGCCAGTGACCCAACACATGCAGCGCACGACAGAGGAGCTTTTGGTGGGCCAGGGCAGTCAGAAGCGGGCATTTCATAAACCGATGATTGTTCATTGAGTGTGACATCATCTATTTCATGTAGATAAGGTACTATATAACATAAGAGAATTTTAAAATTTCCATATATACGTTGATAGCCCGTTCGATACGTTGTGATTCATAAAGACCGCTACAAACATCAATGTTCTGCTTATCATAGATAAGATTGATTAATACCCATAACAATCTGTGTCCTTAACTATGTGTCTTGCGTTGTGTGTTGTGTGCATGCTGGCGTGCGAGTGTTGCATGCATGCATGTGTATGTTTCAGTGTTGCATGCATGTGTGCATGCGTGTGTTTGTGAGTGCATGTGTATGTGTCAGTGTTGCACGTCGGCAAGCGTGCGTGTGTTCCTAAGTGCATGTCTATGTGTTAGTGTTGCACTCCTGCGTGCGTGTGTTCATGCGAGTGTTGCATGCATGCATGTGTACATGCGGGGTGAGGCTACACGTCAGTCGACTGACTTTTTCATCTCTGGTCAGTCGATTTTCCAGCCGTTTGATACGAAATCAAGGGCCTGCAGTTCATCTTCAACCTCCACCCCCTGAGCCGCCAGCCACCACCGGCTAAACTGCTGGCAACCACCGCCCGCGCCCGTGCCGAAAACACTCCCCATTGTCGGTTTGTCGCCGCCCCGGCCATCCCTCTGGCCCCCCCCCCCCCCCCCCCGCACCGAGCTTTTTCTCCGGCGATCCCCACGCCACCGCCCAATCACCGCGCCCCCACCGGCAGTGACTGCCAACCAGAGGTCTCACGACTTCGAATCCGCACTGACCACTAATTTATTACCATTTCTGTCTTCCATATACGCGCTGACAGGTGAGCCCTATGGTAATAATGTGCGCTGCTGAATGTGGACTATTTGACTGATCAATTGATCGTGTCATCAACAAATTACAGAGCTGTATGTTGAGCCACTGACCATATGATCACCATAAAATGTATTTTATTAACACAGTACAGACTCAAGCTACCATTTCTTGGTTACGCGCGCCGATGGTGCAACACAAGTTGCGCCACGTGGAACGTTTGACTGGTCAATTGATCGTGTCATCAACAAAATACAGAGTTGTATGAGTGAGCCAGTGACCGTATAATCATGACATGTATTTTTTAACATGGTACAGATGCAAGCACGCATATATACGCGCAAACACTCACCGCTATAAGCACACACATGCAAACCCTACCCCTATGAGCACCTTCGAGAGAGTGAGCCAGCATATGATCTTGATATTTTATGAAGTCACCATAGGTGCCTCGTAGTCGAGGGAACCACTACAAAAAATAACACATCCGTGACATTTTGGGCTGAACAATTTTTTTCTGTCCTACTTATGACACTTCTATGATGATAATTATGACAAAACCCGGTATCATCATAGATGTGGTGGGGTCCTACTTCTATGACAAAAAATCATGACAGAAAATGGGCTTTTCGTCCTGGGCGGGCCGGAGACGCAGCTGCATGACATTCTTTGGGCCGTCCATGACGGAAAAAACCATGGTAGAAGCGAGGGCGAGGAAAATATCAAGGGAGTTCCTGGTTATGGTGGGTGGTCGGGGGCCGAGCGATGAGTGTTTCTCTCGTACGTACGAGAGTGTGTGCGAGGCGTTGCGCTCTAACTGAACCCGAGCGAGGTGTTGGGCTCTAACTGAACCCAAGCGATTGCACTGCAGGCTACGCGTTATTGAACCTAAGCGATCTATCAATGGTTCTTAACTGGACCCGATCGAGTGATTCCTTCGCTACTTCTGCTAACTGAAGCCGGTCAATGCTGCCTCTGGATGAACAATGAGCGTTGTTGGGGGGTTTGGATGAATAGTTCCCGGTGGGGGTTGGATGAACAAGAACCCGTGGTAGTAGAGGCCATTGCCGCTGGATGAACAGTACCCCGATCGATCGAGCTGGTGGATGAACAGGCCCTTGTGGAGGGCTGGATGAATAGGACCCCGTGGAGGGCTGGTTGAACAGTAGCCGGTGGAGGGTTGGCTGAACAGTAGCCGGTGGAGGGGTGGATGAACAGTAGTCGTGGAGGGGTGGTTGAACAGGACCCCGTGTAGAGGGCTGGTTGAACAGTAGCCGGTGCAGGCTGGATGAACAGGAGCTCGTGGATGAACAGTCGCAGGTGGAGGCTGGAGGAGGCCGACGGTGGAGATGAACAGTATCCTGTGGAGTCCTGTTTTGCGGTACGCCACACCCCTCTTGATGAACAGGACCCCCGTTTCGACCATAGCACTCCAACACAAGTCCATGTCCTCCGTTTTGTGGTACGCCACACCCCTCCCGATCAATAGGACCCCATTTCGATCGTAGGAGGTCCGTTTCCTCCGTTTTGCGGTACGCCAGACCCCTCCCGATGAACACGATCCTGTTTCCACCGTGGCCAATCGAACACAAGGTCTTTTCCTCCGTTCTGTGGTACGCCATGCCTCGTTTCCATCGGCTGTTCCATCCAAGCCGGTTGGCTCCCGATGAACAACACACGGTCTGTTGCCCTCGATGAACATGACACATTCCGTTGCCTCCCCATGAACACGACGACAGCGCAGTTTCTCTGTTCCGACCCAGCCACAGCCATGTACACGAGCCCTGGACGTACGTATGCGCGAGTAGGCGTTCGAGACCCCGCCCGTATGTACGTACGTGGCCGTATTTACTTGCTTGCACCCTGGCCGCTGTACGTACGTGTACATGTTACGTGCGTGCCTCTACTACCACACGTGCGCGCCTCTACTACCACACATGGGCGCCTCTACATCGACCAATATGTACATACACGTTCATGACCAGAATGACAACGCTACATACGCTTCGACCGGGTGGGTCCCGACTGTCAAGCACTTCCTTGCGTGCAAAGATGTAGCTGGTGGGTCCCAACAGTCAGGGGGCGAATCATTTTTTGCCCGTAATATGGATGCACTTCCTTGCATGCGAAGATGTAGCTGGTGGGTCCCAGCAGTCAGGGGGAAATGTTTTTTTCCAAAAATATGGTGGCCCGTCCGATGGGTCCCTGCTGTCAGGTGGAGGAATCATTATTTTCCATGAAATAAGGAGGCACTTCCTTGCTACGGCTATGAACCTAGCTGTCAGCCTCTCCATGTACAGTACTATTCCAATGGAAGCCGTGCCTTGACCATGTTGACCATGCCGCGGCGAGAGCACCAGGGCGGTGGACGACGACGAGGCCTAGGAAGGGGACGACGCGAAGCCAGGGAAGACGCGACAGTGGATGCCCACGCGGAGAGGATTACGAGGGTTCACTGGTTTGGCTGTGGTGTGAGGCTGCCGTTGCCGTAGGGCCTGGCGAGTGGTGGGAGTAGTAGGGCGGTGAGGCCTCTGTGGCATCACAGCCGGCCACGGGAAGCAGAAGCACGCGGCACGACCGACGCTAGTTTGGGCGGCTGGAGCAACAAGACCAGAGGTTGAAGAAGCACTACCACCGTTGGATGGACATCGTACAGTCACTGGAGGTAGAATCGTTCATATTGACTAAGTTGACAAAGCCCTCTGTCCCCGTCAACTTAGTAGGCCCACAAGTCAGCCTCCCACTATGGTGGGTCTCAGCTAGCAGGGGGTATTCATTTTTTTGTGCGTAATAAGCAGGCACTTCCTTGCATGCGAAGATATAGCTGGTGGGTCCGACCTGTCAGCAGGGGAAATGTTTTTTCACGAAATACAGGGGGCCTTCTGGTGGTCCCAGCTGTCAGGTGGAGGAATCATTATTTTGCGCGTAATAAGGAGGCATTTCCTTGCGTGCGGTCGTGGACCCAGCTGTCAGCCTCTCCATGCATAGTCTACTTCCGATGGATGTCGTTCGTTGACCACGTTGACTACTCTGTGCCGAGCGCATCCAAGGTGGTGGACGACGGCGAGGCCCCGAACAGCAACGAGCTGCAGATGGGAAGACGCAGGAGTAGAGTCGCAGACGGAGAGGTGTACGAGGGTTAACTGGTTCTGGTGCGGTGTGGTTCGGCAGTCGGTGGAGAAGAACAGGAGGTGTGGAGGGGTGGAGGGATGGCTTGGCCAACGGTGGGGTAGCGCTTCACAGCGAAGCGTGCTAAGCAGAGCTGATAGCAGCAGGAGGCGGTAGCAGGTGGTCCCGGCGGCGCTGGAGGAAGAAGACGAGAGATTAAAGATGGATGCCGGTCGTTGGATGTAAATCGAACGGCTAACGATGTCAGAACCATTTGTTGACTAAGTTGACAATGACTTGCGTTGGCTTCGACCTATTGGCCCACGTTTCAGCCTCCAAAAATGTGGCACGTATTCAACCCATTTTTTTTCTAGAATTTATAGTCCATTTGATCTTTTTTTTAGAATTACAGTCCATTTGCTGGGCTGGGTGAACAAATAATGTAGCGTCCATGCGGCCGATTTATTTTTCTCCTAAAAAATTACAGGCCATTTGCACTTTCTCGAAATGCACGATTTTGCGGGGCTGATTCTAATTATAATGTTGGGTTGGGCGCATCAATGTTATCAATAAATAAACAGGGGCTAAGCATTTTGTTATAAATATATTTAAATAATAAGTGATTTATTATTACATTGGTCCTTAAATCTTACCAAGCTTTTGTAAACAATCACCAGGATTTTCGTTGCCAAAAAATCTAGTATTTTATTGTTAAGAAATTATTTTTATAAGTTAATAAGATGTGGGATATTATTTTCTTACATATGTAAGTATCTGTTAAATATATGATGACAATAACAATAATATATAATAACATATAAAATAATTTAAATAAATATAATATAGTTAGAAGGGAAACAAAAGTTGGACCTGGCGTTCGTATTCTTATATAGAAAAATAGAACAGACCTCTGCGTTTTCTTCAAAAAAATGCATAAATTGGGCTGCCGATGTTTCAGGAAAAATAAAACGTCGGATGGGATGTCCATAGGCTGGTCGATACATGACGGCCCTCAAAAAAATACAAACCGGCATGTCGTGGGCTGCGCATGTTAAAAAAGAAAGCCTAAACGGGGTAGCCCAAAACCCAGTGGACACTTGCTGCCCAGTGATAATAAATGATACGACCCGCCAGCTCCACAGCTTCATTGTGAATTTATCTCCTACATTGAAGCACCTAAAAAATGTAACTATGTTGACAAAACCATGGGCCCGAACGTTAGTATAGCATTAGGAAGTTTTTTTTCGATGAGGCACTTGCTTGTGTACGGCCATAGACCTGGTGGGTCCCGACTGTCCGCCTTGATATGTCTCCAACGTATCTATAATTTTTGATTGCTCCATGCTATATTATCTACTCTTTTGGATGTTTATGGGCTTTATTATAAACTTTTATATCATTTTTGGGACTAACCTATTAACCCATAGCCCAGTGCCAGTGCCAGTTTCTGATTTACCTTGTTTTAGAGTATCGCAGAAAAGGAAAATCAAACAGAGTCCAATTGACCTGAAACTTCACGGAACTTATTTTTGGACCAGAAGAAACCCAAAAGACTTGTCTACGTAAGGGAAGCTTCAAGGAGGCCACGAGGTAGGGGGCGCGCCCACCCCCCTGGGCGTGCCCTCCACCCTCGTGGGCCCCTCGTGGCTCCCTTGACGTACTTCTTCTACCTATATATATCCATATACCCTAAAACTACCGAAGAGCACAATAGATCGGGAGTTCCACCGCCAGAAGCCTCCGTAGCCACCGAAAACCAATCTAGACCCGTTCCGGCACCCTGCCGAAGGGGGAATCCCTCTCCGGTGACTATCTTCATCATCCCGGTGTTCTCCATGACGAGGAGGGAGTAGTTCTCCCTCGGGGCTGAGGGTATGTACCAGTAGCTATGTGTGTGATCTCTCTCTCATGTTCTTGAGGTGATACGATCTTGATGTATCGCGAGCTTTGCTATTATAGTTGGATCTTACGATGTTTCTCCCCCTCTACTCTCTTGTAATGGATTGAGTTTTCCCTTTGAAGTTATCTTATCGGATTGAGTCTTTAAAGGTTTGAGAACACTTGATGTAGGTCTTGCCGTGCGTATCTGTGGTGACAATGGGATATCACGTGATTAACTTGATGTATGTTTTGGTGATCAACTTGCGGGTTCCGCCCATGAACCTATGCATAGGGGTTGGCACACGTTTTCGTTGTGATTCTCCGATAGAAACTTTGGGGCACTCTTTGAGGTTCTATGTGTTGGTTGAATAGATGAATCTAAGATTGTGTGATGCATATCGTATAATCATACCCACGGGTACTTGAGGTGACATTGGAGTATCTAGGTGACATTAGGGTTTTGGTTGATTTGTGTCTTAAGGTGTTATTCTGGTATGAACTCTAGGGCTGTTTGTGACACTTATAGGAATAGCCCAACGATTTGATTGGAAAGAATAACTTTGAGGTGGTTTCATACCCTACTATAATCTCTTTGTTTGTTCTCCGCTACTAGTGACTTTGGAGTGACTCTTTATTGCATGTTGAGGGATAGTTATGTGGTCCAATTATGTTATTATTGTTGAGAGGACTTGCACTAGTGGAAGTATGGACCCTAGGCCTTGTTTCCTAGCATTGCAATATCGTTTACGCTCACTTTTATCATTAGTTACCTTGCTGTTTTTATAATTTCAGATTACAAATACCTTTATCTACTATCCATATACCACTTGTATCACCATCTCTTCGCCGAACTAGTGCACCTATACAACTTACCATTGTATTGGGTGTGTTGGGGACACAAGAGACTCTTTGTTCTTTGGTTGCAAGGTTGCTTGAGAGAGACCATCTTCATCCTACGCCTCCCACGGATTGATAAACCTTAGGTCATCCACTTGAGGGAAATTTGCTACTGTCCTACAAACCTCTGCACTTGGAGGCCCAACAACGTCTACAAGAAGGTTGTGTAGTAGACATCAAGCTCTTTTCTGGCACCGTTGCCGGGGAGGTGAGTGCTTGAAGGTATATCTTTAGATCTTGCAATCGAGTCTTTTAGTTTCTTTTTTTATCACTAGTTTAGTTTATAAAAGAAAACTACAAAAAATGGAATTAAGGATGCCTCACATGCTTCACCTTTTTAATATCTGTCATGAAAATAAGGATTCCGATAATTGTGCTCAAGTGCTAGAAGAAGAATGCATTAGAATGTTTGGCACTAAATATTTGAATGATGGGCATGATTGCAATGTTGTTAGTATGAATCCCTTGAATATCCATGATGCTAATGATATGCAAAGCCACAAGCTTGGGGAAGCTATGTCTGATGAAGATGATATTTTTTGTCCCCCAGGTTTTGATGAGAACATTTATTATGATGAAAGCATGCCTCCTATTTATGATGATTATATTGATGAAAGTGGATTTGGAGAGGTCATGACTTTATTTTGTGATGAATCCACTATTTCGGGAGAGGTTCCAATTGATTATGAGAACAAAGTTGCTATCTATGATGATTATTGTGATGACTTGTATGCTATAAAGAATAATGATATCCATGAATCTTGTCATCATGATTTTAGTCTTCAATTGGATTATGCCTCACATGATAATTATTTTGTTGAGTTTGCTCCCACTACTATTCATGAGAAGAATTTTGCTTGTGTGGAGAGTAAAAAATTTTCTATGCTTGTAGATCATGAAAAGAATGCTTTAGGTGCTGGTTATATTGTTGAATTCATTCATAATGCTACTGAAAATTATTATGAGGGAGGAACATATGCTTGTAGGAATCGCAATAATATCAAGTTTCCTCTTTATGTGCTTATAGTTTTGAAGTTATGCTTGTTTTGCCTTCCTATGCTAGTTGATTGTTGTTCCCATAAGTTGTTTGCTCACAAAATCCCAATTCATAGGAAGTGGGTTAGACTTAAATGTGTTAGTCATATTATTCATGATGCTTATGTTTCAACTCTTATCTTTTATGTGAGCATCATTGAATTCATCATGCCTAGCTAGGGGCGTTAAACGATAGCGCCTGTCGGGAGGCAACCCAATTTTATTCTTGTTCTTTAATTTTTGCTCCTGTTTAGTAATAACTAATTCATCTAGCCTCTGTTTAGATGTGGTTTTATGCTTTTAATTAGTGTTTGTGCCAAGTAGAACCTTTGGGAAGACTTGGGGAAAGTCTTTGCGATCATGCTGTAAAAAACTGAAACTTTAGCGCTCACGAGAATCGCTGCCATTATTTTATTGGAGAGTGCTATTTAGTTAATTCTTTTTCCATATGATTAATAGATAAATTCCTCAGGTCCAGCAATTTATTTGAGAATTTTATGAGTTCCATAAGTATACGTTTGATCTAGATTACTACAGACTGTTCTGTTTTTGACAGATTCTGTTTTTCATGTGTTGTTTACTTATTTTGATGAATCTATGGCTAGTAAAAGAGTTTATAAACCATACAGAAGTTGGAATACAGTATGTTTAACACCAATATAAATAAAGAATGAGTTAATTACAGTACCTTGAAGTGGTGACTTATTTTCTTATACTAACGGAGCTTACGAGTTTTCTGTTAAGTTTTGTGTTGTGAAGTTTTCAAGTTTTGGGTAAGGATTCGATGGACTATGGAATAAGGAGTGGCAAGAGCCTAAGATTGGGGATTCCCAAGGAACCCCAAGGTAATATTCAGGGATAGCCAAGAGCCTAAGCTTGGGGATGCGCCGGAAGGCATCCCCTCTTCCGTCTTCGTTCATCGGTAACTTTACTTGGAGCTATTTTTTTATTCACCACATGATATGTGTTTTGCTTGGA
This sequence comes from Triticum monococcum, assembly GCA_034509565.1. Classification (NCBI taxonomy): domain Eukaryota; kingdom Viridiplantae; phylum Streptophyta; class Magnoliopsida; order Poales; family Poaceae; genus Triticum; species Triticum monococcum. The sequence goes on from CM067842.1 coordinate 539,253,711, forward strand.
GCGTCAATTTATTTTGTTAAGATTTGCTTTCTGTTATTTATAAAAATGTTTTGCATCTTTTATTTCAATTAAAGTGGCATTGATAGCCTTTACTATGCCTATTTTAGAAGTCCACATGTTGCTGTTTGAAAATAGAAAGTTTACCGCTGTTGCAATAATTCCCTAGAAAATTAAGAATGTGATTAAATGTTGAAACCTTTTGCATATTAAGATCTGATAAATTTACTACAATGTGAATTTTATTTCATAATTTTTGGAGTTAGGGAAGTATGGATCTTGCTTCACTCTTTACAAACTGTCCTGTTTAGGCAGATTGCTGTTATGTTTGCATTGTTTGCATATGTTTGCTTCTTTAATGATTCTATTTGACGATAGGACTATTAAATATGCAGAGGCATTTAGTATGCAATGTTGAATAATAATTTTAGCGATTTGCTACAGTAGAGTATGATAAGGTTTTTGCAATGGTTTATACTAACTTATCTCACGAGTCCTTGTTGAGTTTTGTGTGGGTGAAGGTTTTGAGATTCAGGGAAGACCATGATATGAGAGGAATTAAGGAGACACAAAAGCTCAAGCTTGGGGATGCCCAAGGCATCCCAATATAATATTTCAAGATGTCTCAAGCATCTAAGCTTGGGGATGCCCCGGTTGGCATCCCACCTTTCTTCTTCAACAACTATCAGTTAGTTTTGGTTGATCCTAAGTTTTTGCTTCTTCACATGATGTTTGTCATTCTTAGAATGTCATTTTATTTTTCTTTTCTTGCTGTTTGAATAGAATACCAAGATCTGAAATTATTAAATGTTAGAGAGTCTTCACATAGTTGCATAATTATTCGACTACTCATTGATCTTCACTTATATCTTTCAGAGTAGTTTGTCATTTGCTCTAGTGCTTCACTTATATCTTTTAGAGCATGGTGGTAGTTTTATTTTGAGGAAATAGATGAAATCTAATGCTTCACTTAGATTATTTTGAGAGTCTTAAACAACATGGTAATGTGCTGAATCCTAATATGCTAGGTATTCAAGATTAGTAAAAACTTTCTTATGAGTGTGTTGAATACTAAGAGAAGTTTGATGCTTGATGATTGTTTTGAGATATGGAGGTAATAATATCAAAGTCGTGCTAGATGAGTAGTTGTGAAATTGAGAAATACTTGTGTTGAAGTTTGCATGTCCTGTAGTATGCACGTATGGTAAACGTTATGTAACAAATTTGAAACATGAGCTGTTATTTGATTGTCTTCCTTATGAGTGGCGGTCGGGGACGAGCAATGGTCTTTTCCTACCAATCTATCCCCCTAGGAGCATGTGCGTAGTACCTAGGTTTTTGATGATTTGTAGATTTTTGCAATAAGTATGTGGGTTCTTTAGGAATAATGTTTAGTCCATGGATTATACGCACTCTCACCCTTCCATCATTGCTAGCCACTTCGGTACCGTGCATTGCCCTTTTTCACATTGAGAGTTGGCGCAAACTTCGCCGGTGCATCCAACCCCCGTGATATGATACACTCTTTCACACATAAACCTCCTTATATCTTCCTCAAAACAGCCACCATACCTACCTATTATGGCATTTCCATAGCCATTCCGAGATATATTGCCATGCAACTTTCCACCATTCTGTTCATCATGACACATTCATCATTGTCATATTGCTTAGCATGATCATGTAGTTGACATAGTATTGGTGGCAAATCCACCATTCATAATTTTTTCATACATGTCACTCTTGGTCCATTGCATATCCCGGTACACCACCGGAGGCATTCATATAGAGTCATCTTTGTTCTAGTATCAAGTTGTAATCATTGAGTTGTAAATAAATAGAAGTGTGATGATCATCATTTTCTAGAGCATTGTCCCAAGTGAGGAATATAAAAAAACGAAAAGAAAAGAGAAAGGCCATAAAAAGAGAAGGCCCAAAAAAAGAGAAAAAGGGAAGAAAAAGGCCATAAAAAAGAGAAGGCCAAAAAAATGAGAGAAAAAGAGAGAAGGGACAATGCTACTATCCTTTGCCACATTTGTGCTTCAAAGTAGCAACATAATCTTCATGATAGAGAGTCTCTTGTTTATTCACTTTCATATACTAGTGGGAATTTTTCATTATAGAACTTGGCTTGTATATTCCAACAATGGGCCTCCTCAAGTGCCCTAGGTCTTCATGAGCAAGCAAGTTGGATGCACACCCACTAGTTTCTTTTGTTGAGCTTTCATACATTTATAGCTCTAGTGCAACCGTTGCATGGCAATCCCTACTCCTTGCATTAACCTCAATCGGTGGGCATCTCCATAGCCCATTGATTAGCCTCGTTGATGTGAGACTTTCTCCTTTTTTGTCTTCTCCACATAACCCCCATCATCATATTCTATTCCACCCATAGTGCTATATCCATGGCTCGCGATCATGTATTGCGTGAAAGTTTATAGGTTTGAGATTACTAAAGTATGAAACAATTGCTTGGTTTGTCATCGGGGTTGTGCATGATGAGAGCATTCTTGTGTGACGAAAATGGAGCATGACTAAACTATATGATTTTGTAGGGACGAACTTGCTTTGGCCATGTTATTTTGAGAAGACATAATTGCTTTGTTAGTATGCTTGAAGTATTATTTTTTTATGTCAATATGAACTTTTATCTTGAATCTTTTGGATCAGAATATTCATGCCACAATTAAGAGGAATTACATTGAAATTATGCCAAGTAGCACTCCGCATCAAAAAATCTGTTTTTATCATTTACCTACTCGAGGACGAGTAGGAATTAAGCTTGGGGATGCTGATACATCTCCAACGTATCTATAATTTTTGATTGCTCCATGCTATATTATCTACTGTTTTGGATGTTTATGGGCTTTATTATAAACTTTTATATCATTTTTGGGACTAACCTATTAACCCAGAGCCCAGTGCCACTTTCGGTTTTTACCTTGTTTTAGAGTATCGCAGAAAAGGAAAATCAAACGGAGTCTAATTGACCTGAAACTTCACGGAACTTATTTTTGGACCAGAATAAACCCAGAAGACTTGGAGTCTATGTAAGGGAAGCTTCGAGGAGGCCACGAGGTAGGGGGGCGCACCCACCCCCCTGGGCGTGCCCTCCACCCTCATGGGCCCCTCGTGGCTCCCCTGACGTACTTCTTCCGCCTATATATCTCCATATACCCTAAAACTACCGGAGAGCACAATAGATCGGGAGTTCCGCCGCCAAAAGACTCCGTAGCCACCGAAAGCCAATCTAGACCTGTTCCGGCACCCTGTCGGAGGGGGAATCCCTCTCCGATGGCTATATTCATCATCCAGGTGCTCTCCATGATGAGGAGGGAGTAGTTCTCCCTCAGGGCTGAGACAAGAGACTCAAGAGACTCTTTGTTATTTGGTGTGTTGGGGACACAAGAGACTCTTTGTTATTTGGTTGCAGGGTTGCTTTAGAGAGACCGTCTTCATCCTACGCCTCCCACGGATTGATAAACCTTAGGTCATCCACTTGAGGGAAATTTGCTACTGTCCTACAAACCTCTATACTTGGAGGCCCAACAACGTCTACAAGAAGAAGGTTGTGCAGTAGACATCACGCCTCTCCACGTACAGTCCTCTCCAGATTCCTCTCATTTGTTCAGCATGTTCACAATGGCAGACAGCGGCGCCGCGGCGAGCGCACAAAGGCGCAGGAGGTGATCGGACCACCCAAGGCAGTGCCTTATTTGTAACGAAAGTACTGAACTAGCCGAGTGACCAAGTGACACTAGCCGATAGCTATTCCCACGGGTTCGATTCCAGCCGATGCAGGGAAAATATGTCCAATTTTTTTGCCTCTGCCATTATTGACATGCGGGTCCCCATTGTCATCTATGCACACCACGTCCAACACTTGCCAAAACTTCGTCCCTTGTTTTCTCTATTTTTCGCACACTCAACATTGTGTGGGCATTTTGAAAATATCATATCTTTTTGACTGTGCATCATATGAAGATGTGCTATGCATGAATGTTGATCAGCATGATGTTAACTGGCTGGTAGTTCCATTTTCGACCATGAATAAAACTTCCAACATGATGTTAACCCTATTTGAAAAGGCTGTGTTAATATAAATGCTCTGCCTCTGAAAGTTGCAGTTTCTTATCTGAAACCGAACTTGCAGTTTCTTCTCTGAGAATCACATTGTCTGCACTTTTATACTCCTATGAAACTACATTTTTAGGTGCTAAAAATAGATCTCTAGACTTCATAAAATACTTCATATGCTCAATACTGCAAATCTGAAATTCAAAAGACATTCATATCTGAAAGTACTCTCAAAATACACAAGACAAAATGCACAACCTACAAATACTGACAACCCTAAGCTCCTCTTGACAAATCACAACCTGCCCGACTATTGGGGTGGGGGGGGCAGTCTCCTCCTATTCCTCGGCGGCAGACAGTCTCCCCGTGAAACGATGTGAACAGCAAGGGAGAGGATGGCGGGGAAGAATCGTCGGGCCAATTGCTTTTCTCCTCTAGCAGCTGGGTTCGGTCGACGAAGACTCCACCAGCTCGCTCTGGCACGACACGCTCACAAATGACACCCTGTAGACACTCGATCCTTCAATCTCTGGTGGATGCTACATCTGGGATCGATACTCCCACCGCCGCTCCCTCACGATTGGATTCGGTGAATCTGTTTGCTCCATGGCCCAGAGGAGCAGCTCTATGTACTCCCGCACGACTCCCTTCGGGAGTATCGCCACCTTTTCACTCTGTTGCAGATATTTGGCCATGGATGTGGATGTCGCCGCTAGTTGGTCCTTGGTGTCGAACCAAGACTGTATCTCCAACATCCTAGCTAGCTTCACAGGGTCGCCGTCTGCGATCCTCATGTATCGGTTGTACTCCTCCATCGATCTACTTCTCCACAACACCTTCACTCGCCGGCGGTTGTTTTTGAATGGAAGAGGAGAGGAGCAACACTGGTTTTGGATTAGAACCGGAGAGAGCGGCGCTGGTTTTGGATTGGAACAGGGGAGGAGGGGCGGTGGTTTTGAAATGGAAGAGGAGAGGAGCAGCGCTGGATTTAGATTGGAACACGAGAGGAGCGGCGCTGGTCTTGGAAGTATTTTTTGTTTTGCGTACTTCGGGTCAAGGTTTGACCACGTACTGTATTTCAGAAGCAAAATGTGAATGCATGTCACCAAAAATTGTATCGTTTGGTTCATATCTGAATGTACTTTCAAATTATATTATTTTTGCAACATATAACATATATTTTATTTGTGAAAATCATGGTTAATTATGACCCAGAATAAAAGGTAGACTAGTTAATGTGGGGTCGCTTTCTTAATTGAAGGGTAAATTTATTTTGATTTTGATCCAGTCACAGCGTGCCGGCTCTCTCGTCCAAACCTAAATCGCTGCCACACGCTCCTCTCCCTCTTCTCCATTGCAAAACCACCTCCTCTCTCTTCGGACGAGGATCCCCTGATGTAGCCCATCCTACCATTGAGACACTGATACATGGGTCCCACCAAGCATGGGGCCCACCTATCAGCGACCGAAAAGTAGGGAAACCTCTCCTCTCCATCATCTCCATTCCAAAACCGTCGTCTCGCCTCTCCCTCTTCTCCATTTCAAAACCACCCCTCTCCTCTCCATCATCTCCATTCCAAAACCACCATCTCGCCTCTCCCTCTTCTCTATTGCAAGACCAGCGTCCAGGCAAAGTTAGCCAGGTTGAAGGAGATCCTTACTTGGTTTGACAATGAGTGGGAGATTTCAAGGACGGTGAGGGCCATGTGGAAATGTATGTGAAAGAGCGAGACGGCGGCGATGTACTCCTTGGTGGTTGTCACGCCGTAGTCCTTCGAGTGCATCGAGTATCTCCTCTGGGCGATGGAGCAGACAGATTCGCTTGAGGTGAAAGTCAGGCTGAGGTGGTGGGCATACAGGTCGAAGGTCGAGCACCCAGATGATAAAGAATCGATCGAGTACGGTGTGCCATTCATGAGGGTGTAGAGCCAGCCGGAGCCATAGGAGTATTCGTTCTCCCACCGCAAGGGGAGGCCGAATGGCGTGACGTTGCTTCCCAGTTGTTCTGCACGGTTCCCTCGATGCTCGCCTCATTTCAACGGCGTCGGTAGGGTTTAAGGTAATCTTCGCACTAACCTAATCTTCCATCTGCTCATGCTTACAATCAGTGTGACAACTAATAAAAATCATGCTTACGACCAGTCTCCGAGTACTATGCTAATCACCCTAAAATAGCTTGTGACCTTTGGGTCAAAGTTGTGACATTGTGTACAAATGAAGAAAAATAGATTGGTGCTTCTTTCAGAAAAGAGTAGACCCTAGAAAACTGCTAATATAAGCTACTAGTATTTTTTGAAGTCTAAGCTACTTGTATTTGGTTAGAGGATTTGTTGCCGAGAAAGATCCGTCCACAGTGAGCGCCACACATCCCACAGACGGTGGTGGATGCCAATACTTAGATGGAGCAGGGTTGGTGTCGGTTTTTACTTGGCACCTCGCACTCTGCATATATGCCGGTTCCATCTGTACATTTGTGCAGTTCCACCAAAATGCAGCTGAATAACCCTGTTTGCACAGATAATGAAAAGGCGTGATTACATTATAGTGGCACTAGTTGATGAAACATACACTAATAAATAGAAGAAAATATTGCGATAGTATCATAGTATGCCATGCTGCGAGGGCGAGATGGGCCCTGCGATGCCTCATACGGTACGCCACATACTGGAAATCAACCCAAGTCTCCCCGATACACCTTCTGCCAGTGATGAACATCAGTGTACAGCGGTAGTACAAGGAGGGGCCTTGAGACATTTCAATATCTATTTTTGTGTAGATCAACTAAAATTAAGCAACCCAGTTTGCAGAAATGCTTAAACATTAACAATGGGACTAGTTGATGAAACATATACTAACAAAGAGAAGCAATTTCTTTATCTACATTGGAAATGAAACAATAGAGAGGACACTCGCTCTATTTTAACTGTATTATTACTTCATTTTATCAGTGGCACTAGGGTCGAGCAGGTGGCACTAGGCCGCGCCGAGAGCACCAGGGCGGTGGACGACGGCGAGGCCTAGGAAGGGAACGACACGGAGGCAGGGAAGACTCGGCAGTTGTTTCCCACGCGGAGGGGAGTATGACGGTACGAGGGTTTACTGGTTCGTCTGCCGTCGCCGGAGAATAACAGCAGGTGTGGGTGAGTAGAGGGATGGCTAGGCCAACGATGAGAGTACGGTGGGGCGGTGAGGCCTGCGCGGCAGCAGAGCCAGCCGCAGGGAGGAGGGAGCAGGCAGTCCCGCCGGCGCCTATTTGAGTGGCTGGAGCAGGAAGAGCAGGGATTGAAGAAGCACGATGGCCGTTGGATGGCCATCCAATAGTCACTGCTTGTGCGTCAACCTTTTTTTAGGAAAGCCTCAAATCTGTGGAAAATAGCATACAACCCATTTGCTAATTCTTAAGGTTTTTTTGGAGCCCATATTCTTTTTGTTAGCATTACAGCACATACTGTGGGCACGGTTAAAAAATTATACAAAATTTTCCATATTTCGGTGCGGTCCAAACTGTTTTAATCCTGAAATTTTGACACACATTCAAACTGATTTTAAAAATAAATGTATATCAATATAAAATCCAACAAATTCTCCACGCATAAAAATTAATGTAATTTAAAATCTCGAAATGAAAAAAAAGATATTAGAAACTAATTGCTGGTTTGATGTGTTTTAAAAATGTACAACCCATTTCTCATTACTGATGGGCCATTTTCTCGGCCAGCCGAATGAAAGCACTCCTCGTCTTGAAAGATTTGTAGCCCAACAGGCCTGACAAAGTGACTTACTTGGCAAATCACAAAAAAACTGGGCTGTGGCCATGGACCCAGCTGTCAGTCCATTTGTTTTTTAGTCCATTTGGTGGGCTGGGTGAAACAATGATGTAGCATCTATGCAGCCCATTTAAATCCCATTTCCATTTTTCTCGAAAGCCACGGACTTGCTGGGCTGGGTGAAAATATCATGTTGGGCTAGACGGAGAAATGTTATAAAAACATAAACACATGATTGCACGTCAGTAAAATCTTTGCAAGCTTATGTACGCAATCACTAGGAGTTAACTTGCCAAGTTATATATAAACAATTATTATTATTTTTTTGTAAGAACTTTCAACTTACGAAATAAAATATCATTTTAATTTGATGACTTAATAGTACGTGGGATATTATTATTTTTTAGGCTAGACGTGCGACAGTTGAGTTGGTTCTAGGGGAAAGTACTAGGAGAAAACTCAGTTTACATCGAAAAAGGAAGTGGGAGAAAATTCAAAGACTTGCTGGGTCCACCTGAGGAGGGGAATATGTTGAGAGGAAGGAGATTCAAAGCACGACAGCCGAGTGAACTAGTTTTTTTTACGGACAAGTGAACTATTTTACATACATAAGCAAATTGCCACTAAAAAAAGCAATCAGGTTAATGGGTTCTTAAAAGAAATATTTCGGACAAAACAGATAATTATGACACATAGGCTAATGCATGAAACACTCACATGATAAAGGTGCTTATAAACAGATAAAGTACAACATCTAGACCTTCCTGGCACGCTTGATCATGACGCTACGGCTGTCCGTGTACTCGTCGGTTACGGGAAGCAGACACGCCCTCATGTCCAAGATCTGCATGTACATGTCGTAGCATGCATATGCACCCTTGGCCGCGTAGGTTATGTAGGCTAGATTCAGAGGTACCTCCCATGTGTTCAGGTTGTCTTCTTTCATGTTGGCGTATCAAAAGTCGATGATGGTCTCAGCGAGGTCAACCACGGAGTCCTTCTCCTGCCCGTTGCCAATGATCTTGTATTGCTTCTGGATGTCGACAAGCTTGTTGCACCAGATGGCCGAATCGTCGCGTTCTTCCTTCTCTCCACTGTAGCGAAGGTGTAGTCGGCGCTGCCGATGAAACGGGCGAATGCTCCAGAACCTGGTGCAGCAATAGGACTGAGGCGAGGCAGAGCTTCACCGAGTCCATATCATTGGTGTACATCACATTCAACTTGGTGCAGCCATAGGACTGAATGGCGAACTCAATGGGAAACTCCTTGCTGAAGTCCATATCCAGCAGGCTCACCCCTCGGATCGCCATTGGAGTCTCTTCGAGTGAACGAGTGTGTAGGTGGCGGCAGCAGTTCGTTTTTCAGCTCTTGGGGAACTAGATTCAACAGTAAGCTGAGTGTGTACATGCGACAACAGTTACTACCCCTCCCTCGTCTGCTGCATGCCCGGCAGAAGATGCACCCTCGGCCACACGTGGGTTCACGAGCAGGTCTGTATTGGTACTGTAATAACAGGAGTTAGTGGTCACTTTACTTAAATTTAATTAGCCTTAATAGAAATTTGTACTTAAAACAAGCAATGCATTCGCTCGTTCTATCAGTGCCACAGGATCGACATGCACAACAATTAGAATTATTATTCTCAGGACGCACACGATCATCACATTTGTCGCACTTTCACAAAGATAATACTACCGAGTTTGAACTGTTTGTTATGGTTGTTGTCCTCTGCATCATCATGCCGTGTTTCCCAGCTTGCAAGATTCAAAACCAACAAATAAGATCCAAATAATAAGTACAACAAATATGCCTACACATCTCATTGATTCCCAGCTTGCAAGATTCAGAACCAACAAATAAGATCCAAATAATAAGTACAACAAAGATGCCTACATATCTCACTGATTCTCAGCTTGCAAGATTCAGAACCAACCCATTAGAGACTTTTCATAAAGTGAATATCGGGATTAAATCCATCTTGGCTAGCCATGTCATACAATCAAAGAACTTGGCGAATGCTCTTGACCGTCACAACATATGTAGTTGAGTATTCCTGTTTGCACAGCATGTTTGCACAGCACAAACAAGGAGACAGGAGAGCATGATGTCGCTTTAATAGCGGCCTCCTTGAACTCAACCTCCAGCTCTACTTGGATGAGGTCTGCCTGGAGTTCCATGATTCAATTCATGCGCCTTTTTCTGCAGTTCACCTGAAATGAAGCAAAGATTGCATCATTCAGCTAGCAAGAAGTACTTGCTCTTGTGAGCTGGCAGGTTCTTCTTTAGTAGTTGCACTAAAATTGAGGAACATTAAGGTTGGATGTCCGGCTCATGTAAGGTGCAACTATAATTTTCTTATCCTTTTGTGCAGTTCCACTAAAATAAAGTGCCATTGTGGTGACAGTGACGGCTCCATCTTGCAAAGGCTAATAAAATGTTGCACGAGATTACCAGCAGAACTTGACGGAGATTTTGGAAACTCCAATCACCATTTTGTGCAGTTCCACCAAAATTGAGAGATGTTGCCCACATGACATTTTAGTTGAACTGCACAAGACACTCATTCCAAAAAAGTGTTTTCTGCAGTTCAGCAAAACATCACAATAGCAACAAGGTGAAATGGATATCCCTATCTGCACAAAAAGATAGAAAGTAAACAGTTGCTGGTCAATAAGAATATACGAAACATATACAAAATGAAAAGAAGCATCTTAATTATGTTCATGGCAATCACGCAAGGACAATAGAAATTTTAAAACGTCAGCGACGCTTCATGTTACCAGAAGCATTACGATCAACAATGAGATTCCTCAAATATGGGATTACTTTAGTGGTGGCATTGCTTGTTTACCAGACATAGTACATCAACAGCAGCTAAAGAGTTGGCTTAAGGGCATGGGACCATGGGGACACCAGGACACTCAGCAGCGTAAAGGAGCAACTTACTTATGATACTTGGGAAAACAGCAGGAGTGCCATTGTACTATGTGAGGGCAGCAAATCTAATCCTGGAGACCTTTTACTATGTGAGGGCATCAAATTTAATCCTGGAGACCTTTTACTATGTGAGGGCAGCAAATCTAATCCTAAGACCTTTTACTATGTGAGGGCAGCAAATCTAATCCTGGAGACCTTTTACTATGTGATGTCAGCAAATCTAATCCTGGACATACTCTCTTGACTTGTCCACCAGCCGCCAAATTCTATCCTTTTTTTAACCAATAATAGATCTGTTCCTTATCCAGTTTGTACTTTGTTTTCCCATTATTTCCCTTTTCAACGAAGACACCGGTTGGGTATCCGTTCTCTACTACTTTCACCATATTATTTCCTCTTTGAATCAAGTCCTAGATTCATGCTACAACTTTCCCCCTTTCTTCGTTGTTTGAACAAAGCCCTAGATTTGAATGCATGAAGTAGCTTTACCTCTAATAATACTAAAAATTTAGGTGGTTTTGGAAGAGCTAATGGGAATAGAAAAAGATGCACATGCAGACACATGGGGAGCTGGGGTAGTAGAGCAAGGCCGCTTTCGAAGAACTTATACCTGAGGGTCGCCGGGATGTCGGCGGTGGCAGGTCGGATCTGCGGACAATATGGCAGGGAGGAAGAAGGGCCGGAGGACCTCCCGAGCCGGCCATGTGTCAGAGAGAACGACACGGGAAGAGGATCGGGCCCCTCCGGCAGCTGTGGGTTTCCTCCCTCGGCGGCGATGACCGCGTGAACAATGCACCTTTTAGTCCTCTACACACAGTGACCGAAGGGATCCGACCGGATCTATGAGCAGCGGCGAGCAGAGAGAAAATGTCGCTACCGCTGTCTTGTTTATATCTGGAGAGGATGAGATAATGAAGAGAGCAACCTTAGTAAAGCAAGCGCTCAGGCCCCTGCATCCATATATAGTGGAGTGATTCTCTTTTTTCTCTCCACAACAAGCGTTTCAATTTGTGTATGTGGCATTAAAGAAAAGAAACTCTCTATTTAAGGTGACTACTGTACGACTCCTACTTACTACTAGTAGTACTACAGTATTGTTCACTTGTGCTCCCCGCCCCTCCATTCATTGAACAACCCCACGGGTGAATAAACATACAGTAAGTACTGTATTTATATAGAACGAACAAGCTCGAACTGTTTTCGCGTAGTTAAAAGTTGAGGGCGGGGCTTTTCCCGGGCAGTACGCGCGGCAGTTTTCGGGTAGGGCCAGAAGACTATTTTAAATTTTTTTTAAAACTTCGAGACGGCCACATAGCATGGAGCCGACCCCAATGATTTTAAGCTTACAGGAATGGTACACGCTATCCTAGACTACTATACACATGAAACTGCCACACGAGCGTCCGGGCTACGCTTGGCTCTTCGCCTCTTCGGAAAGTCGAACAATGATGGAATACTACTACACTGGAGGAGTACTACAGTACGCTTATGGCCATCTGACACCGATTGAACTGCTGCATGTCCACCGCGTGCGGGAGGGAGAGCGTGTAGCGAAAGCTTCTCCTAGTCTTGCCAGCCACCACGCTCATGGGCAAGGGATGGACGCTCCTGCCTTTGCGTGTATGACAGGTGGGCCCTACAGGTGTGTGGCCAACCTGTCATACAGCCAAAGGCATGTGCAGTTAAGTCAGCGAGGGAGAGGATAATCAAACTTCTCGTTGATGTACGAGTTGACGCGACACATCAAAGCACTGCACTCGATATATTTCAATAATTTGCGTGTGTGACTCCCAGATGCAGAGGCCGGGGGTCATCATCCTCCTTTTCGAGAAAAAATAGACGCGTGTGTCAGAGGACGAGTGCGTGCGTGCACCTCTTCTCTTCCTGTATAACGTACTACTAAACTCAGAGTACAAGTTTTTGTGGGTGGCACGATGGTGCGTGCGAGAAGTCCCGAAAGATAGGTTTAATGCATTAATTGCAATGCATGCATGCATAAAGTACATGCATTGGTCAATTTTCTCTTAATACTTGCATGCAATGATTTAATGCACCTTGGAATCTGAACATGTGTTGGGGACAACCAAATTGAGCCTTATAAAATGGAAAAACTAAAATTTTGAGATAAGCCCTATAAAACCGGAAATGAGGGAGTAGAAAAAGAAGTACTCCATCCGGGAATAGTGCCGCACTTCGAAACTAGAACCGTCAATAAATTTTGAGCTTGCGTCTCGTCACATTCCAAATTACTCCACGCTATATTGAATTGCAAACCTGTTCACACCGGTCACAACCTCAACGGTTTCCCACTTAGGAGCGTATTAGTACTCGGTTATAAATACTAGTATGCCAAGATGACTGCACATTCCTCCTCAACTCCTCATCCATCAAAACAAACAAGTCATTCAGCATCCTTCCCTTGCGTCTGCCATGGCCAGCGTGAGTTCTGGGTCGAGAGATTGCCACCAGGGAGAGGCGAGCATGGAAGCGGAATCACGAGAGATGTCCCGCCTCGCTGCGAGAGCAGCCGACATGTCCCGCCGTGCGGAAGTAGCAGCACAGAGGTCCCGCCGCGGCGTCGATGCAGCAGACTGGTCCGGCCGTGCCGCGGAAGCAGCAGAGATGTCCCGCCACACCGCGGCGGCCTGGGAAAATTTCTCGCGGACACACGACGACTGTTACAGGCGCATGCATGCGATCGTCCATAGCCAGATGGATCAGATCTCTGGCTCGGCGAGGTTGCAGGACGACATGATAGCCTCGTTTGAATAGGTTGCCGGCGTCATCCGGCAACTAAGGGAGGGCAATGAGAGGTTCCAGGCTGAGCGCGACCTGCTGAGGGAGAAGATCGTCCGAAGTGCAGACCTGCAGGAGGAGACTAGTGCCTTGTTGAAGAAACTTATGGACGAGAATGACATGCTCCGCAACAAGCGCCAAAGGCTGGTGGAGGAATCCGTGGATGTTCTCAAGCAGTGTCTTGAGGACACGAAAGAGCTCATTGCCGCTCGCCACGGAGACTAGTTCCTGGTTTCTTTTGATGTAATAATCGGTTTAGGATGTGGATTGTGTCGTCGGTTTTGAAATTTTGGGTTCTAGTGCGGATGTCTGGCCTTTGTTGGCCTCTTGGGAAGTTGTGATTTCAATCTGGTAGCTTTTAGTCCTTCGTGTTAGGCTGGAATTGTCTTGAACTTCTTGTGAATTGTGGTGGTTTTCAGTAATGAAAATCGGAAGGGGCAAGCCCTTCTTTGATCAAAAAAATTTAATCGTCCTTATATATTCACCAGTCTTGCTATAAGTCGCAGTAGATGCTATATAGGTCCGTCGGATCTTACATCAAGATCCGTGCTTTCAGATTTTCTTTTTTCTCTCTTAAATCTCAGTCGAGTGAGACATAGCCACGCCATTAAACAGAGGCTCGGGCGCCATTAATGGAGACCTTGGGAGAGAGGTGGACGGAAGATGGAGGTCAAAGGGCTCTCCTCCCGATAAGCACGCGCAGGCGTCTGATCGCACGCCTCTCGTACTCAAATAGCTACCCTGCACGTCGCCTCCTAGCTAATAAAAAAGGGGACGTGTGGCGGCACGTAAATGGTACTAGTAAGTAGAACGCCCACGGTTTCAATAATACTTGTGTTTCCGGTTGTAACGTTACAACACTTCTTCCAAAATGACTTTGTTGATTGTTAATGTGTGCGCCTTCGCAAATCGGACTGCAAATTTACCACAGCATGTTGGTGCCATGTCATGGCACCAAGCCAAGTTTCATTATTTTCATGCGTGTTTTGGATTTATAGGAATTAAAAAACTAAGTTTCTCAATGTTTCCAACCCAGCCACGACGCCCAGAATTTTGAATTTCATTCCCATTTCTTGCATGGAACCTAGAAATTTACCCGAGGACACACATCTGATTTTTCAACCAACTTTGGTGCACTGGAACATGTGCTTGTATTTCAAATTTGAATTATGCACACAAAGGTGACATGTTCCCTCCCAGAACCACGAGCCTTCTTGAGAGAAGCTCTAATTTGCAAGAAGCTTATACCAAAATTTGTTCCTATTCGGCCAATTTTTTTACCACGGCATGGTACTACCATGACATGACACCATGCCAAGTTTCATGATTTTAAAACCAAGTTTCTCAATGTTATCGACCGAGCCACGATGCCCAGATGTTTGAATTTTATTCTCATTTTTTGCATGGGACCTACTCCCTCCTTCCATCTGTGTAGGGCCTAATGTGTTTTTCAAGACAACCTTTGACTATTGACAAGATTAATAGCACATGAGTTGTATACTATGCAAATTATATTATTGGAAGCTCCTTTGACATACAAAATTGAAGGTATGCTTTGTGTAAGTTGCATGTCATATATTATTGCTCTAACGTTTGGTCAAAGTTAGCCTCGAAAAACGCATTAGGACCTATATGCATGAGAGGAGTCGACTTCGAGAGAACGTGTTTGTTCGAGAGACACCGAGGAAGACTACTATATATCGATGGTGCATGTAGGCGGGAATTAAACTAAGGGATGGTCTTATTGGTTTCGGGGATATAGGGGAAGAGTGAGAGCTGAGGGGGGGGGGTAGCTAGAGGAGATTGCTAAGTGTGAGTGTGTGTTTTACCCATCTAGGCGGAAGTTATGTGCACAAAAGAGGAGAACGATTCGATGTGGCTTTAGGATTGAGGGTAATTAACTACGTATGGAGACATAGAGACCGTGAACACACATCTGTGAGAGGTATACATGTATATGTGGGATGTGTGTGTGCGCGCGCGCATGATCGAGATAAAAGGAAGAAGACATAAGTCATAAGATCAACGACATGGGAGAGACGGATCGGTATGACAATATGCATGCATGTGAGAATGCATGGAAGAAGTCCCGACAATTGAGCATGTATTTTTTTTCTTTAAGAGATAGTGGCGTGGGCTGGAGCATGCATCTATGGCGAGCAGAGGGAGTGAGGTGCAACGATTGTGCAAAAGAGACCAACCTATAAATGCATATGTATGGAGAGACATATATATTGTGGATGATAGGAAGCAAGACTCCGTGCGAGAAAGAAATGTTGACGGAGAAACTACGGATAGATACAGAGATGGAGATGCTAGCTAGAGGGACATCCGCTAGTTGGGTGTTGGAGATGACCGTCGGGTGGTTCAAAGGGTGAAGTTATATATGTGTGTGAGAGGGCACTTGACTGCATGTAGAGAGAAACATATGTAGTGTGCGTGATAGGAATCAAGAGTGAGGGCGAGAAAGAAGGTTGACGGAGAAACAGATAAATAGAAAGATAAAGATGCTAGCTAGTGTGCATTAGAGATAGGAGTCGAGTGGATCAGAAGGCTGGGTTATGTGTGTGGGTGTGAGAGAGATAGAGAGAGGGTGCGTGTGAGTCACATACAAACATATATCAGAGAGAAATGAGATCCAGAGAGACGGAGTTTTGTGTCTGCGAGGAGAGAAAGATATTTCACAACGAGAGTTATAGCTAGGAGACATACGAGGTAACGCAAGATATCTCTAGGGAGAGAGGGTGTGTGTGAGCGACATATAAGAGAACAATGGAGAAATATGAGACCCTGGGAGACAGATTTTGTGTTTGTGTGTGAGAAAGAGATATTGAAGATGAAGAGTCATAGGTTCTCATATCTAAGGAGCGAAAGACATCTCTGTATGAGGGGTGTGCGAGTGGCACACATGGGAATAGTAGAGAGAAATGAGACCCCGGGAGACAAAGTTTTGTGTTTGTGTGAGAGAAAGAGATTCCACATGGAGAATCATAGTTAGAGACACATAGCAGGGAGCGAGATATACTTAGAGAGAGAAAGAGTGATGAAGGTCGAGGGAGAGAGGACCGTCAGTGTGTTACAAAGATAAAAGATCATTGTCGACATACAGGTAGCACGAGAGATACCTGAGAGACGATGAACGCGTATAGGTCCAGAGAGATAGTCCTATATAAGCATGAGTGATAGCTATATGAGACGAATATCTGGATTAAAGGGGATTCAAATATTTAAACTGGAGATCACGACATCGATAATATCATAACGCAAATTGGTGTATCAAACATGCATATTCATTTGAATTGGGGCACACGTATAATGTTATATAGTTTATCAATATTGGTGATCCATAGATTCTTCAATTACAAACAATGCATGGTTTATATGCAATTAATGTCTAAACGGGATTACACTATATGTTGCGTGTGTGAAACACATTATACATGTTTGAGAAGTAAAAAAACCCTCATGAAACACACATTAATTGGAGATAGTTAGCGAGGAATGCATACATTGGATTTCAACATAAAGTGGTTTCAAATATTTGGAAATCCAAATTGATGGATACAACCTTATGAATCTGCGATCATGCCATTTGTAAACCATATTTATGTATAAATGGTGTTGTGCTTTTGAAAGTATATATAAAAAATGATGTATATAGAATGTAATTCCAATTGAAAATGGATCCCGCCCAAAAAAAAAGAATACAAATGGGATTCGAATTGACTTGGCACGGTAAACGTGCACTATGCAAAATTTGAACAAAGTGGGGAAAGTCACAGTAACCGCCCGAAACCAAAATCTGCGAGATGGAAATCACTACTGCCTATCCCTGCCATGCAAAGCCTATATGCTGGATTTCTATAGGTCTCGATAGGGGTAGGTTTGTAATTTCACCCAAACGTGACGTAACTGCCTCTCACCCGGATTCATACACGGTGGGTGCCAAAACACAGTGTGTCCTCAGCCGAAATCGACTCCCTCCCCGATTCATATTCATACACGGTGGGCGCCAAAAACAAACTCTCGTCGGCAAATATTCGGTGTATGCGAGATTACCGTCCTATCCCCGACCGACTAGTGTTGTTGTGATGTAGTAGAAATTTGAAACGGGGGCTAAGTTTGTAAATTTCCTCGCATTTGAGACAAGCGTGCCCTGAATACATGGTTCCCCCCTTCCTCTCTACCTCCCTTTTCCCCATTCGTACTCCGTGGGCGCCAAAACACCCTCTCCACCCCACCCTCCTCCGTCCGCCGCCCGCCGCCACCCCATCCACCGCTGTCCTCCTCCACCATGCCGGAGCTGATACCCCGACGCCACCGTCCATTACAAGAGATCGTCCTCTCTCATCCACGGCTTCGGACCGGGATCCTTGCATCCCGTCCTCTCGCTTCATCCCCGCCGTCGTCCACCTTGCCGGCGCCGCTCCTACGACCGTCTCGTTCACCGCGCCGCGCCGCCACCGTCTACCCTCCTAGATCTGCTTCAGCGCTGCCGACAGCCATCGCTACCGCAGCACCGTCAAATTATCAGCAGATGCATACACGGCGCCGCACCAGAGGTGGTACTCTTTCGTATCTGCTCAACTTATTTATTGCAGCAAGAAAATGGATCGCCACTGCTTTACTCTGATTTCTTGTCTTGGTTGTGAAGTTGCCTTTGTTCGGTTTGCACCTTCAGATCCGCCATGGCACGCTCAACACCATACTCGTAATGCTTATGGTTCTCCCCTTTTATATTCCACACTAGTTAAATCACAGTAGACTAAATTTCAAAATTGGGTCAGTCGATTTTTCAGAGCTCGCCAGAGTTCGCCGGTGTGATCGAAGTGGCTCGAGTGGTTGTGGGGCCCCGCCGAATGAAGAAAACTCGACGCGGGTGGGGGTGGGGGTGGCGGAGGAACACAGGCGGTGGGGGCCGGTGGTCCGGCCGGCGGCCCGTGCGGTGTTCTGTATGGGAAGAATCAGAGACGAGGATGAAGAAGGGTTAGGAGACATAGGATCTTCATCCAACCACCTGAAATGGTCGAGAGACAGCTTGGAGTTGCATTCTTAATGCGCTCTGGTTCATCATGTGTGGGCACTGTGCAACCAACATTTTATTATCCAAAATCTGCTTGCTCTTCTTTACCATGTTCCTCTTCCGTTCTTCTTTAATATGTACTCTCTCCATTCCTAAATACAAGTCTTTGTATAGATTCCACCATGGACTACATATGGAGCAGAATGAGTGAATCTACACTCTAAAATGTACCTGGATACATCTGTATGTGATCCATAGTGGAAATCTCTACCAAGACTTATATTTTGGAACGGAGGGAGTATGATAGTAGTACAGTATGTTCCTTATACTGAAGATGAGCAGGGACTTTTGCAGTGTAGAGGTCTATACGATCGGTTGTGATGGACACTTTGAGCCTCTTTGATTCGTAGGATCTTGTAAACATAGGAATAGGGTTTGTAGTGGTCTGCACACTTGAATCCTATAAGAATAGCAAGGAAATGCGGGGAGCTATGTCGCCTTTGAGAGTTACATTGATATTAACAGTACCGCACCTTCACTTGAAGAGAGCTGGCATCCGAAGCCTTTCTAGCCGTATCGACAATACTAGCACATATATTCCAGCAAGTTCCACTTTGCTGATTTTACTCTGATGCTTAAGGTTTTCCCGTTATATCTACACTATGATCTGTGTAGCTGCTTTGTGTCACACTAGTAGCAGTCCACTCTTGAAGCTAAACACTGCAATGACTTACAAAATTGGCACCAAGGCATTGAGTGCCATTCTGGATGCAATGAAACTCATACGCTCCCCACCTGTTGATTCTTGTTCAGAATATGATCCTAATGACTATTCTAACCCCGAGGAGTCAAAGGCGGATGGCCTGTCCCGTTCACCCATCAAGGTGTCTGTTCTAATTTGGCAATATTTTATTGATTGCGGGTATCTTGCATATGTTGTCTTGCATTTCTTCTACTTTGTTGCACCACCATCAGCTTAGTTTACTCATCATATATGCCGAGATGCCATGCCCATCCATTATCAATACATATTCCATCTATCATCATACCATGTTTTTCCACTCAAATGTTGTTCTTGTGCATCGGACATCAAAAAGGAAGAGGGTGATTGCCGAACCTGAAGGAGCACCAGCAAAGTCCTTGAAAAACGTGGTGGTGCCGGAGAAATCAGACAGCACCCCACTTATATTGGCTGTACAACCAGTGACACAAAACGTAGGACCGACTCCAGCAGACTGTACCCATACTGCACTGGCCACACCACTAGCCCCACCACACAGGACCTGCACTCCAGCAAAAGGTATACCGATTTCATTTGCCATAGCACTAGCTGTAACATAGAAAAATCCCACTCCAGCAAAAAGTACGGCAAGTCCACTGGCCGAAGACCTATCCCAACTGCAGAGATGGCCAATTCCTGCAAATTGGAACCCCATTCCATTTATTCCCAGTTTAAAAGACAATGCTTTCAACGTTGTTAGAGACTACGTGCATATATTCCCATCATGGGAAGATTATTGTGAAGACAAACACCATTTTCACATCTTCATGTCCAACTTACGTGTAAGTGCTATTATTCATGGTTATTATTTTCCTGTTTTCTGCTGATTGAACACATGAATGATTTTGCATTACATTGTTGTAACTAGGCGAGGGTCAATCTGGATAGTCATGACGAGCAAATCTTGCTTGTGCTTTTCAAGGAAGCATTGCAGCAGTATCGGTATTACCTGAGGAAATCACACTTTAATGGCAAGTCTATAAACGAATTTTCGGTGAGGTCTCCTGTGCTAAATTTAGAAGACATTGAATGGAAAAACCTTGTTATGCACTGGTCTCGTTCCCAGGATGAGGTACTGTCTATGAAATCACATGACAATTTGAACTTCTACTTTTCCGCATGTGCCTTATAGATCTTTTTGTAGGAAATCTGCTCGAAGAAGAATTCCGGTTTGACAAGAACGACACGATATCGGAAATATGCTGCCCGCTGCTTTGCTCTTGTTAGTACTTGTTGTCCTGTATCATTGTACTTGCATACATACCTGGTTCATTATGTGACAGCAGTATGCATGATAGCTTGCTTATCAATTGTTCGCTCCAAATTATCTGATCTATATGAATGGTTACATTAGTGTAGAATATATCCAATGCCAATGTTTTTTAGCTCTGCATTGTTCTTGTAAGTACATGCTATCCTTTATTAGTGTACTTATAATGACAGGTAGTTGTTTATGTACCATCACTCTGCAGCTTATTTTCCTTTGCCCTCCATTTTCCACACATCAGATCTATAATTACTCTTACCATAAGGTTGGTACTGAAGAAGTTTTGCTGTGCATTGCTCTTGGCTGTATCTTTTGCCTATATCACTGCACTTACATTTATAGCTACTTGGTTATGTAGCATCACTCTTCATCTTATCTTAAATATTCTCCATTTTTTCGTATATTATCACATCTATATTTACTCTTAACAAAATGTAGAATAAAGGCAATGCTTTTGAAGAAGATTCTATGGTAAACTTCTTGAATTGCCCCCCCCCCATCAGCATGGACAAGGCCTTTATAGAGCCTGTCTTCACCAATAATGTAAGTTTGTCCATCTCAAGCCTTCAAACTTTGTTGTATATATTTGGTTAGGCATGACTGCAACAATTGTTTATTTTTGGTGTTTGCATCAAATTTCTTGTTTAAAGTTTATTATGTAGTTCATAAACAAAACTTTGTCCTTTCTCAATTTAAGTTTTCAGTTGTACAACCAACTTCCTTCTTCATACCACGTAAATTAAACTATACAGAGCAAGTGATCTTCTTTTGCATTTCATGTATGCTTCTGTTCTTCATCGTAATCCAGTGGTGTGGTGAACCTACCCACTACAGTATAATGTCATATTCTGCAATGTCTTAACTATGAACAATGTAATATCATTCTACTATTATTTAAACTGTCTCTTTATTTGCCAATCTGAAATGGTATAAATTGACAGCACACTAACCATTGATACTTATGAGTTCTTGATCTGTAATCCAGTGGTGTCGTGAAGCTGCCAACTCCTTCACAATGTCATTTCCTGCCATGTCTTGACCTGAACAATACCATATTGTGTTAATGCAAATTTAAACTGTGTCACTTTATTCGTCAGTAAGAAATGTGATGAATTGTCAGCACTGATACTTTTATGTGCAAAACATGTCATCTGTCTGCTTGTTTATCTTTCAGAGTGAGGAATATATAAGTGTTGAACAAGCGCAGTCTCATCATCTTGCTCAGCTGCTTGGGCTACAGCTCCCCAGGAAGGGTAACCTTTCTTGAAATCTATTGAAGTGCTGTCGGTTTTGTATATTATTTTGTCGGCGTGTTTATTTGCACTGGTGGCGATCTTTGATGCCCAGTGAATGTAATCTGTTGTCTGCTTGTGCTTTATTATCATTGTGGCAAACTTTGATGCCCAGTGGATGTAATATGTCGTAATTTCTTTATTGTATAGTATAGGTTTTTTCTTATTCACGATGCTGCAGTTATTTTAATGTATATATATCCTGTCTTCGCAGTAAACCGCCCAAACCGTAAAATTACGGTACATAATCGGGCCGTCATGCAATCACGATGTAGGTTGGGCCTGAAACGTGCCGATCAGCTCACGGGCCGGCAGCAGCCCGAAATGAACCCCGGCCCATGATTGTTCAAATCAAATCACGGGCTTTTAACAGGCCGAAAAATTGTCTCGATCATTGTTTGGCCCAATCAGATATCGGCTTTTAATAGGCTGAAATTAATATAGGGCCGAAATGTTAAACCGGGTAGTAGTTAGGCCCAACTATATGACTGGCTTTTAACAGGCTGAAATTAATATAGGGCCGAAATGTTAAACAGGCCCTTAACAGGCCATAACTAATATCAGGCCGAATTACTAAGTGGGCCCAAAAGCATAGTGTCTAGTTGATGGGCCGAATCTGATATGGGCCATAATTAGGCCCAAAACCTCTTAAAGGGTCGGACCTGATCTGGGCCATAATTTGGCCCAAAACGTGGTAGGCTTTTAATGGGCCAAATCTCATATGGGCCACTATTAGGCCCGGAGCGTGGCAGGCCATTAATAGACCGGATCAAATATGGGCCGGCATTTGGCCCAAAACATGGCAGCCAGTTAACGGGCCGGCCTACTAGGGTCCTCAAAATCTTGTGGGCCTACAGCTGGGCCGGCCCATTAATGTCGGTGAAATCTCGTGGGCCTTTAGCTGGGCCGGCCCATTATGATCCGCAAGAATTTTGTGGGCCTTTACATGGGCTGGCCTATTATGGCACACGAAAATCTTGTGGGCCTTTACCTGGGCCGGCCCATTATGGCCCGCGAAATCTTGTGGGCCTTTAGCTGGGCCAGCCCATTATTGTCCACAAAATCTCGTGGGCCTTTAGCTGGGCCGGCCCATTATGGTCCGCAAAATCTTGTGGGCCTTTAGTTGGGCCGGCCCATTTAAACTTGTTGGGCCGTGCCACTTGTCGACGTATCATAGGCGCCTTCGGTCCAGTGAGTGGATGACATCTGTCCCGATGATGAGCCGACACGTGTTTCCTCTAGCCAATGATGATTTTACACGTGGAAAATCCCTATTGGTCGGGGCTGTTAATGGGTTATCAGATCCAAAACCCGACCCGATAGCTTAACGGCGTTCCGTTACGGTGGATGCCACGTGTCGGTCACCCTTCATGAAAGCACTTCTGTGACGCGCGATTTATCATCATGGAAGTGGACACTTCCGTGATGATAATTTTGGTAATGTCATGGAACACTTCTCCGACAGCACAAGTATGACTATCTTGATTCTGGCATAAATTTGTCATGGATGTACATGCATGACAAAAAAGCGACCTACTGTGATAAACACGTATCATCACGGAAGTGTATTTTTTTGTAGTGAATGGATGGCTACCTTTGTTTCAATATCTACAAGGGTTGGATGAAGAGCAAGAGCCAAGTGTGCGGTTCAAGCAAAGAAGTATCACCCAAGAGGAAGAGGGACAAGGACGAAGTCGAGGGCGTGGACAAGGACTCCGAGTAAGGTGGCAGTGTCGTTGCTCATGGTGGTTCTAATGCAGTGTCTACCGGATTAGTTGCTTAGTTTAATTTCTGGTGTGCTTAGTTTTATTTGAGGGGTGTGTTGTGCCGAGCCCCCAGCAGAACTATGTTATGTTTCTTCTCGTTACTTTAACTCTTCAGTACATACATACTAGTATTTCTTACAGTTAATCTTTTAGTTGGTATAGTACTACGACTATGACTCGTTTCTTCACATTATATACATACACTATATATATGGCCAACATCATATAGCCAGCAATTTAGTTGTCAAAGAATTTCAGGGGGCTTAGTTTTGTCAAAGAATTTCACGGTGCTTAGTTTTATTTGACAGGTGTGTTGTGCTGGACACCATTATTGTGACTCAAATCTCTTTTTTCATGTTATAATGACATAAATACTGATGGACCAACATGCCATCTCTCCCTCTACCTCACTACCGTAAAATAAAGTGTGGGGCCTACTTGATCCCAACAGCGTTCTTATTTTCCTATAAAATTGTTCGCTTGGTTACTCCTGACAAGCGGGGCCACACTTATCATTGCGAGAATTGGCTTATTTTTTCATGTAACATGGTCAACGGGTTTGACGTGAACATCACAATCTCTAATGGTATTTTTGAGAAAACATCTAACTTAATGATGGCATTTTTTAGATATCTAATTGCATTTTTGAGCAGGCATCTCAGGGATCAATTGCATTTTTGAGTAGTTGTAACTTCTAGTGGCGAAACTAAGTAGTGATACACAAACTAGTGGCATAAATAATAAGAACCCAAGAATTAAATAGGTATGCTAATTTCTTTAATATAATTTAGCACCCCATTTAAGCACGTACTAACTTTTTAATAGTACTATATGCATAATTTGGCGACGAGCGCTCTCTATATGTACCACCTTTTTTCTTTAATTTCATCTTGTTAGTTTTGCTCCATGGTGCAATCCATCGATCCTACTATCGTACAAAAGTATACATTTTCTAAAGGCTAGAGGGCGGGGCAGTCTAGCTAGGTTGGTTTCAAGAGAGGCGAGGGCCTTTGTGATTTGACGGCTCATTACTGGTGGAAGGCGGGGCCTTGTGATTTTACTGCTCGTATAAATGTGTGGATGACCTGAGGAGGAGCAAAGAACCGTGCGGTATACTCAAGTTTTCCACTGGAATACGATGGAGGAGCACGAAACACGGCAGCCCAGTGCCATATCTCTACTCTCTACTCTCATTATATATTACTAGCAAGAGGCATTGTTCTATTGGCGATAAAGAATGATCTAATATGCTAGTCATCTCATTTTTAGCATTGTTCTATTCATGCCTCGAAGAGAACGTGACACGTGCGGTGAAACACCCGAAGCAAAAGAAGAAACACAGGAACAAAACAAGAATGAAGATTATCACCCCAAAAAAGGAAGACGCACACACAAGTCTGGGGCGTTGCTCTCACTACATGAAGGGTTGCTGGCCGCGGAGTCGTAACTGCTTCTTCATCGCCTCCACGACCTCCATCTCCTTGCGCATCTCCTCCGCCATATTCTTCATTATGTCCATGACACATGATTTCTTGATGTGAGCCTTCATCATCTGTTCCACAGCCGCATTACATACATTGACAGCAGCCGGGTGCTCGATGCAGAGCTTTGCCAACTCCTCCTTCTGTTCCATGATGAGGGCCTGCAACATCTTTATCGAGGAATTACTATTCTCATGCAGCTTCTTCCAGCCAGCGTTCTCCTCCTTCAGTAGGTCGAGCTCGTGGCAGAGCTTCACCTTGTGCTCCTGAAGTTGCAGGATTTTCCCGATCGCCTTCTTCTCCGAGGCAATGCTCTTCTTCAGCAGCATCACCAAGCCGGCGGTCAACTTCCCCTGCTCATTGAGCTCAGCGGGCATGTCGTTGAGGCTCTCCTTCAGCAGCTCCACCAAGCCATGGATGAACTACTTCTGCTTATTGAGGTGCTTATTGAGCTGACCGGGCATGCCGTCGAGGGATAACGACTCCAGCGCCGCGAGCTCGTCATGTTCGCCTCCGCGGCTAGGGCGCTCCTGGGAGCCATTGCCTGCCCGTGAGAGATCTTTTGAGGTCTCTGCGTGGTGGTGAGCCCTCTTCTTTTTCCGCAGCCTTGGTTGCCGCTCGCTTGTTACGAGTAGTTCTCGACCTAGAGCTCTACACACTGTCCATGGAAAGGACGGACGAAGAAGGAGGACTTATGAGCAGGAAGGTAGAGTAATTTTCGATTAGGTAGTTCCCCTTTTTATAACCTAAGTACTAGCACTAGTACTAAAACCTGCATAGTGGGAACACATTCAGGTTTGGTATGTACTGGTAGGTGTGAGCAGGCTTGCACTTAATTGTAGCACTAGTACTTTGGAATGCAATGGGAACAAGGTAAAGATTAATTGATGGTTTGGTTTTGAGGCCCGAAACGGCTCCCAATGAGTTTAGTGGAACATCAATTTCAAGTACTCCCGGTGAGTTTAGTAGAACATAAATTGTTTAACATAAAAATATATCATTAAAAAATAGAATATTTGAAGTTTGTAACGATATATTTTTCGTAATGTATACCTCTTATTAAGTTGGTCAAATTAACGACGTAGGTACATGTGCAAGACTTGTAAACTAAGATAGAGGGAGTACTACACTACTCAAATGCGGTCACACAAGTTAGTGATGTAACTGGTCGTACATGTCAGACCAAGCCGATGCGTGTCCCTTCGGTGAGACGCGGGTCCGACCAACCATCTGTTGGTGCGACCAAGCATAAAGTACTTACTTGATGGAGAATTCTGGTTGTGGCTTCGGTTGATTGTCACGACCAAGCATTCTAAAACTAGTGATAAATCAATTACCATCCTTTGCAAAATGTCAAAGTACTTTTTATAGGAAAACAATACATATAGATGGAGTGATTGTCAAGGTTGCAAACCGACATAGCGTTGCAAGTTCACTGCATCGCTGGGGGGGAAGGAGGGTAGCTCACCTCGCCTATGATGCATGCCCAGCGGCGCCGCCGCAACTGGTCCCGTGATTTGGCTTCTTCTACCGCCTATTTGAATAGTTGCACCGGCTGCTCATGCCATTGCGCAGGCATGCATGTTCTTTCCTCCGCAGTGGACTCCGTGAATATGATCCCTGCCATTAGCCCTAGCTGGAAATCAACGCGATGCTGCCAGATGCTGACATCCCTCCGCATCTCTCCCCTAAGATCGACTTGCGCCTCCGCCTTGTGCTGCGCCAGGCGCAGCTCCTTGGAACTTCTCTCCAATCGATGCGACGCTTCCTCGATCTGATTTACCCTTGCTGCCCACCACCTAGAACGTAGCCCTGGCATGTCCTCCGGCGCCACCGATATGTGATTCTAGAGTAATGGATCCCCTCTAAAACACATGTGGGTTTCGCTCAAAGGCGGCTGAAAGTGCAACTATCCCTGGGTGGTTTTGGTAATTCCTAACAACATATAGCTCATTGAGCTAACATTATTCCAAGATTAATATTTCAGGAAAAGCTCAATGAATGGCATGGCATGGATGAGGAAAGTGGATCCCTCAAAATTCTAAGGACAAAAAGTTTGGCTCAAGCTTGAAGCTCAAGACTCTACATTTTATATTTTAGTGATCCAAGATCACATTGAGTCTATAGGAAAAGCCAATACTATCAAGGAGGGATGAGGTGTTGCTTAATGGATTGCTTGCTCAAAATACTTAGTGATATGCTCCAAAACCCTCAACTACCTTCCCACACCCACATATGACCTAAACCAAAAGTCAAACTCGGCCCCACCGATTCTTTCAATCTGGCGCCACCCAGTTTCAAATGTCATAGCCACTGCCACAAACCCTAAGCAAATCGGTCTCACCGATAGGGATCTCGGTCTCATCGAGATGGGATTGTAATATCTCTGTTTCCCTTCGTAATGTTTCGATCTTACCGAGATGAGTGATCGGTCCCGCCGAGATTGCAATGTAAACTCTCTGTTTCCCTTTTGTAACACTTTGGTCTCACCTAGATGAGCGAATCGGTCCCACCGAGTTTACCTGACCAACTCTCTAGTTAGCTTATTACCAAAATCGTTCCTACCGAGTTTGTGTAATCGGTCACACCGTGTAACATCCCAAAATTCTAAATTTTGGAATGTTGTAATAAATTGATAGATTTGATTGACTGTTTGATTGATTGTGTGAAATTGAGTGAAATTCGAAACCTTTTTGAAAGTTAAATGAGAGGGAATAAAAGGACTTTCCCAAACTTTCATTTTTCATTTATGATCTTCTTGAATTCAAATACTTTCCATCACAAAACCCTGGAGAGAAGATGACATGACTTCTTCCATTTATTTAAATGATAAGGGGGTGTTGAAAATATTTGAATTTCATTTAGAAAATATTTCCACTTCTGAACTTTATGCAACTCAATGATTTGCATGAAAGAAGATAAAATGACTTCTTCAAAATATATGAAATATGAGTTGGGAGTTTTGAAGAATCAAATTCAAAGCCCTTTTGAATTTATTTTCAATTTGGAGTTATTTGAGTTTTATTCAAGTTATTTTTCTCCAAAAATAAAATATATGGAAATTAGGGTAACATGATTCCCTACAATAGAAAATTGGAGAAAAATTAATTTGAAATCATTTTTGGTATTTTTGAAATGATTTTTGTTGGATTTTAATAGACCAGTAGCACTCTTTGAATTATTAGAATTTGTGTGTATTTTATTTAATGCTGGAAAAATGTTCATGTCGTAGAAAATCTTTTTCTGAAAATTTTGATATATAATATGCCTATATAAAGTTTTATTTTATTTTCGTTTTTTAGTTTATCACATTCTGTAAAAAAAAACTGCACCGCACGGTGGGCCGAAGGCAAAAAAAAAACTGCACCGTGCCGCCGGCCGAAAGCCTTTAGGCCCATCGCCTCTTTTCTTCTCTGTTTCGTATATTTTCGTCTATGTTTAGTCCCACATTGCGTAGCCTTTGACCCCTAAGCCTCTTTTCCACCAATAAATATAGACCCATAGAGCCTCAAAAAAATCATCCGATTCGGGTTAAATCAATATTTAGGTTTGACTAGATTCATTTAAAAATATATATTTCTCCTCTCCGGCGCGACTTCTGGAAATTATCTCTTCTCTCTAAAGTCGTCTTTTCTCTGCCTTATAAAGGTATCTTTCTTTGTTTTTTTATCTTCTTATACCTCCGTAGTTTATTATTTTTGACTAATATGATAAAATAATTAGATTATTAATTAGTCTACGTATGTATACGTTGGACCTTAACCGTAGCTATTTTTTTTATCTTTCGTAAAACAGCTTGACTCTGATTTTTCAAATAGCCATAACTTTTTACTCGTTTATCCAAATCCAATGAAACCAACGCCCACTTCTTCGTTATGATCTCCTCTATCCAGTAATCCAACTCAAACATGTTTTTGAAAAGTTTAAAATTTGAATTAGATCAGATTTGAATTCAAACTTTGTTTGATCATAACTTGAGTTTCGTAACTCCGATTTAGTTGATTCTTTTTGCAAATCGAAGCTCTTGACCTAAATTTTCTAATAAGGCCAAATTCATATAATTTTGGAACTGTTTGAAATTGTTTTATGTTGCAAGAGTTATTTGCTTGGTTTTGATGTTTTCCGAATCGACTTCTTCGATCTTTCTGGTCTTTTGAGTGATTGCTTATGTGTGGTTACTATTGCTTGATTACGATAGATTGACCGGAGTGTGACGAGTAGAGCTATCAAGATTTTTGAGTGCGAATCATCTTCATCAACACTGCAGGCAAGTTCACACTTTAATCATACCTTTTCTACAACCCAGTTTTTCTTGCATTAGATCAATCCTCACACATTGCATGATTAGGATCTAATTAAATTGTGGGATGGGAAGTAGATGAGGTAGTACCTATTACCTGTTCATTATCAAACTCTTGGGAGTTACTATTACGTTAGGCTTATACTGCCATGCTATGCTCGTAGACGTGGATTGGGTTTGAGAGTATTTCATGACAGACGTGAGATTGTTAATTAATGGTTTACTTAAGGTGGCAACTTAAACACACATCTGGGTGGATTGAGGCACCTGGGTATTCCAGGACTTGCCTATTTTTCTTTTGGATCGCCACCCAGGCCCAAAGGGATCATAAGATTATTCATACTAGAAACTTCCGTGTGCAGCCACAAGCCACTATGGGCTCTGGCATAGTTGATTAAGTCGTGTGAACTCTTACAGGGTAGACTAGCAGATGTAGGGGAAAGTAGGTGTGCCGGTCTATCCAACGTAAGGTGCTAGCGCTTCTGAAAGACTATGTCTCGGTCATCCGTTTCTCAAACATCCTGTAGTGCGAGAAATCCAACGGAGGCGATCGAGTCTTGTGGGGAAAAGTGCGCAAACCTCTGCAGAGTGTACAAACTAATCATGATTAGCCGTGTCCCCGGCTATGGACATCTTGAGTATCTAGTTCTTAGATTATCCTGTTGATCTCATCATGTTACTCTAAAATTAAGTTTGTTGGGTTTAATGATGTTACTTAATTGGGATTGAGAATGCTGTCAACCATTCTCAATGTTCAACAACCACCATGATAGTTAATTAAAATGTATTCCTTTGCAGTAGGGAAAAATTGGCTTTTTGCAAAAACCTTATAACCATAGAGCTTTTCCACCAGCCAAATATGCATGTAGTGATAGCCTTTATTCATCATTCTCTATGGTGTGAATTTCCCAGTACATTCAATGTAGTGACCCTCTGTGGCTGCAACGTCTCATGTTGCAGGATTTCTTACGACGAGTAAGTGATACGTTAGGGTTACGATTTCTACACTCAACTTTGCCGTTGGTATTGATGGGAATCCACAACCTTGTTACTTCCGCTATTTTGGATTGAGGTAATAGTATTTATGTTACTTTTTACATGTGATTTACCTCTGTTATAAATCCTCGAGTACTGTGTGTGTTAGCATACCAATCCAGGGATGACACTTAAGCACAGAGACTTGACCGTCTGAGGTCGGGTCGCTACAAGATGGTATCAGAGCACATGTTGACTGTAGGACGTGACCCTAGAAACTTGGCAAGCCCATAGCAAAGATTTTTCTCTACAACTTTCCCGTTCAAAAGGATCTTTTACATCTCTTGTCTTCTGAGCTTATTAAAAAATTCCCTTTAGTGAGACCATACCCCTTTCCCCTTTTGACCACACGAAGATTTGACTGATGAGACCACTCCAAGAAGTACAAGATATCGGACAACTAAGACCACTTTGGAATGAAGAGTATTTTCTGTGCATCTGAATAATGGAAACTACAATGGTTGAAGACCGAAGACAAGTAGAATTTGAAGGCTCTGAAGAATTCCCAGATTTTTATGACCTAGGAAGGCTACCCTTATGAAACTTGGCAAAATATGGAAGTTGTCAATACCAGAGATCAAGGTGTATCGGAGAAAGACCGGAGCATGTAGAGTTAAGAACTCAGGGATTTGTCAAGAAAACCCTAAGGCAGGAGATATCAACTATGGAGAGATAGCTCATGGAAATGACAAGAGCAGAAACACGGTTATCCGTGATGTCATCGCCCGCTGATGCTATTGTCACCGTGCTGAGTTAAGGATGCTTTCTTCAGAATGGATTTGATGGAAGAAGGCTGATGGAGCACCTATTAGTAAGATGAAGTTTTAACCTTAGCTAGTGTATCACCAGGATCTGGAGAATTACATCAGGAATTTTAAGATGGACCTGCAGGAAGCCGTATTTTGACAAGGAAGTATTTCATGAAGAACTCAGGAACCAAAAGGCTGAAAGTAGCCAAGCTGGAGGAGCTACAACCTCGAGATACCGGAGATTCGTTGAGAACTGAAGGACAGCAGGATCATGGTTCAGGTCGAGTTTGATGAAACCCAGAAGTTTGGAATGCAACTCCAGAATATTAAAGGACCTCACGAGAGACTTCGCATCAACAAAGTTGATCTGTCAAAAGAACTTAAGAAAGAGAAGCATGATCGAAAGAAGCCATTGGAGGCATGAACAAGGCTTGAAGAGTTGATGATTTATTGACCTTTAGAAGACCAAACCCCTGTTATATACCTACATTAGATGCGACGTTTGTGAGCTGTCATCTGTTTGATGTTTTCCCGACAGCCACAAATAAAATCTTCCTTTTCAAAAAATTTTGTTTGTATTGTGTGCATCCCTCTCTATCTATCTTATCTCAACTCAAACCCATGGACCCAATAGAGGATGAATAAAGATGAGCTTGTATTTTCTGGACCGATGAGTCAATTGGAAACGGACCAATGGATTCAGAACAGGGAGGATCACATGGAGAATAACCCTATAGTTGGAAATGATATGACCCAGCATGCTCTTCAGTGCTTTGAAAGAGGTGCTGCTACTTGGTGGAGGATATACCAAACCATGAATGGATGGAAAGGAGTAACCACTTGGGAAGAATTAAAGTTGACTTTGCCAAAGTCTCGGCTTGTGTCCCAGAAGTTGAAGTCATATGGAAAGGATATAAGGAAACCTTGTGCATGCAAGATTTGTGGAGAAATCGGACACACCCATAAAGAACACAAGGATGAATGCCCTAATTGTGAAGAAAGTGACCCAGTTGAAGAATGCCCAATTAGGCAGATTACTTGTTTCTTGTGTGAAGGGACTACCCACTATCCTGCTCAGTGTCACATTTACCCCATGGTACAACGAACCATCCAGCAGAAGAAAGAAGTAATGAAAGGAGCCCTCATGAAAATTTTAGAAGAAGTTGTGATGAAGGAAGATATGGAGGACACACCTAAAGAATACCCGAGTAAACCCTGCACTAAGTCTGGCTATTCATGTGGAGAAGAAGGACACATCTCCCAAAATTGTTTGAATGGGGATCTAGTAGAATTCCCGACAGAGGAAGTAGAATATGACCCACAGGAAATAGAAGCCCTGATTGGAATGGAAAAGTCCAGGAAGAGAAACCGGTTGGAGCCCAGGAGGGACCTGAGTCATATCACCTGTTACAGGTGCAAGGAGTCAGGGCACTACCTCAACAGTTGCCCAAAAAGGAAACCTCGAGACTTGTCAGAAGTAATATGTTTTAGTTGTAATGGAGCAGGGCACTTTGCCAGAGAATGCCCTAAGGAGAAGGAAACTTGTGCTAGATAGTTGAGTTTGCAACAAAAGAAATGGAGTAGTAGAAGTGAGAACATTTTTCTTCTATATTGAGGTGTTGAGTTGAGACATGTAATGGAGAAGCGAGAGATTGTAATCACTTGAGAATGAATAAAGTTAGCATCGTTGGTACTGATATGGATTTTATGAGTTGTTACTCTATGAAGAAGAATTTTGGCCATTCTGAGGATATCAGAAATATGGTCTATGGAAGATTTGTACATTTTAAGGGTGGTAGTACCCTGTAAGAACCGTTGACCCCTGGAAAAGATAAGGATACTCCACTGAGTGGATTTCGGACAAAATGAATACAAGTTTTGTCTCCATATGTGTGAAACCCCAAGGGTGTGTGGGATGAAGTTCGAGACTATCAGTTGTTGGACCAAGTGTGATCAAGGAGTCAGAAGAGAATGTTAAGTTGATTCAAGATAGACTGAAGGTAGCTCAGCCCAGGCAGAAGAGTTATGCAGACTCAAAAACGCAAGGAGGTAGTCTATGAAATTGGAGATAGAGCATGTCTTCGTGTGTCCCCTCTGCGAGGAGTTAAACGATTTTGAGTTAAGGGACAGTTAGCCCCAATATTTGTAGGACCATACCGAGTTTTGGAGCGTATGAGAGAAGTGGCCTACAAGTTGGAGTTACCAGAAGGACTGTCAGGAGTTCATGATGCGTTTCACGTTTCCCAGTTGAAGAAGTGCCATGCAAAGATGGCCAATATTCCCCTGTAAGAACGCTTGACCCTGGAAAGGATAATGATGTTCCACGAAGTAGAGTATGGACTTCATAAGTATAAGTTTTACCTTGGTATGTGGGATATCCCACGAGGATGAAGAGACAAATTACTATTGGATATAAAGGAGGTATGATCAATGAAAATTCCATGATGAGTCTGAGTAATCATGTCCTAGTTTTGGTGCCAATAGAAGGAAGGAAGACAATACAATTGGATGGATTTAAGAATACTAGGAAGTTGGAAGTTGGAGTAATGATAAGTTGCCCGATGATAAGTTCAAGGACTACAAGTGATGAGATGGGCCATAACCCACAGGCTCCAGGACCTGCCAAGAAGCAAGCACATTCTCGCTGAAGGAAAAACCCTGGAAGAAGTTACGATTTTGTCGACAGACGATTTTATAGGAGTAACGCAAAACCTGAGAGTTGTGAAGAAACGATAGATGTTTGTCTGGCTTGCAGAATCAATGGATTTATCCGAACCTTGGTTCATCGACAAGAAAAATTCTGCAATGCTTGTGAGGATGACCGAGTGTTAGAATGCGAGATTCGCTAAACCGTATACAAGATAATGATTTGGGTGCGGGATGGATTGATCACCATACCGACTTACTCTTATTATTCGCCTTGCTATATGGGATGGTAAATCTGAGTGACTTGCCTATAGTAGAGAGACGACGATATTAAACCTTGTTAAACCTTAGAATGGTGTAAGAATTTTTCCCTGTACACGGCAGCTTTGCCAACCGTAGGTTATATGGTGAGGATCAGCCAGACCCATTTCTTGCAGGAGAAACCATAAATTGTTGACCACCATGAGATATCGATAGTTGTTTAGTTTTGGCGCCAGACCCGTCAGCTAAGAAGACCAGTCACAGAAGAACCTTACCAAGATGAAAGGACAGAAGAATTGTGGTAAAGGTTATGCCACTACCGAAAGAGCCAGAGAAGGAATTTTCTCAAGGATCTGAGAAGACCGACACTATCAATAATAAGGATGGAGTATATGAGTTTGATGGAACTGTAACCATGCTTCTAAGGGTGGTAGCACCCCAAACCCCCTCCTGCGACAATCAATGGATTTTGAGGAGACCCCAAACCTAACCTATTTCTTTCTAGCCTCTCCGAATCTCAAGGACGAGATTCATTTTAAGGGTGGTAGGTTTGTAACATCCCAAAATTCTAAATTTTGGAATGTTATAATAAATAGATAGATTTGATTGATTGTTTGATTGATTGTGTGAAATTGAGTGAAATTCGAAACCTTTTTGAAAGTTAAATGAGAGGGAATAAAAGGACTTTCCCAAACTTTCATTTTTCATTTATGATCTTCTTGAATTCAAATACTTTCCATCACAAAACCCTGGAGAGAAGATGACATGACTTCTTCCATTTATTTAAATGACAAGGGGGTGTTGAAAATATTTGAATTTCATTTGGAAAATATTTCCACTTCTGAACTTTATGCAACTCAATGATTTTCATGAGAGAAGATAAAATGACTTCTTCAAAATATATGAAATATGAGTTGGGAGTTTCGAAGAATCAAATTCAAAGCCCTTTTGAATTTATTTTCAATTTGGAGTTATTTGAGTTTTATTCAAATTATTTTTCTCCAAAAATAAAATATATGGAAATTAGGGTAACATGATTCCCTACAATAGAAAATTGGAGAAAAATTAATTTGGAATCATTTTGGTATTTTTAAAATGATTTTTGTTGGATTTTAATAGACGAGTAGCACTCTTTGAATTATTAGAATTTGTGTGTATTTTATTTAATGCTGGAAAAATGTTCATGTCGTAGAAAATCTTTTTCTAAAAATTTTGATATATAATATGCCTATATAAAGTTTTATTTTATTTTCGTTTTTCAGTTTATCGCATTCTGTAAAAAAAACTGCACCGCGCGGCCGGCCGAAAGCCTTTAGGCCCATCGCCTCTTTTCTTCTCTGTTTCGTATATTTTCGTCTACGTTTAGTCCCACATTGCCTAGCTTTTGACCCCTAAGCCTCTTTTCCACCAATAAATATAGACCCATAGAGCCTAAAAAAATCATCCGATTCGGGTTAAATCAATATTTTGGTTTGACTAGATTCATTTAAAAAAAATATTTCTCCTCTCCGGCGTGACTTCTGAAAATTATCTCTTCTCTCTAAGGTCGTCTTTTCTCTGGCTTAGAAATGTATCTTTCTTTGTTTTTTTATCTTCTTATACCTCCGTAGTTTATTATTTTTAGACTAATATGATAAAATAATTAGATTATTAATTAGTCTACGTATTTATACGTTAGACCTTAACCGTAGCTATTTTTTTTCTTTCGTAAAACAGCTTGGCCCTGATTTTTCAAATAGCCATAACTTTTTACTCATTTATCCAAATCCAACGAAACCAACGCCCACTTCTTCGTTATGATCTCCTCTATCCAGTAATCCAACTCAAACATGTTTTTGAAAAGTTTAAAATTTGAATTAGATCAGATTTGAATTCAAACTTCGTTTGATCATAACTTGAGTTTCGTAACTCCGATTTAGTTGATTCTTTTTGCAAATCGAAGCTCTTGACCTAAATTTTCTGGTAAGGCCAAATTAATATAATTTTGGTACTGTTAGAAATTGTTTTATGTTGCAAGAGTTATTTGCTTGGTTTTGATGTTTTCCGAATCGACTTCTTTGATCTTTCTGGTCTTTTGAGTGATTGCTTATGTGTGGTTACTATTGCTTGATTACGATAGATTGACCGGAGTGTGACGAGTAGAGCTATCAAGATTTTTGAGTGCGAATCATCTTCATCAACATTGCAGGCAAGTTCACACTTTGATCATACCTCTTCTACAACCCAGTTTTTCTTGCATTACATCAATCCTCACACATTGCATGATTAGGATCTAATTAAATTGTGGGATGGGAAGTAGATGAGGTAGTACCTATTACCTGTTCATTATCAAACTCTTGGGAGTTACTATTACGTTAGGCTTATACTGCCATGCTATGCTCGTAGACGTGGATTGGGTTTGAGAGTATTTTCATGACAGATGTGAGATTGTTAATTAATGGTTTACTTAAGGTGGCAACTTAAACACACATCTGGGTGGATTGAGGCACCTGGGTATTCCAGGACTTGCCTGTCTAGGCACCTGGGTATTCCAGGACTTGCCTGTTTTTCTTTTGGACCGCCACCCAGGCCCAAAGGGATCATAAGATTATTCATACTAGAAACTTCCGTGTGCAGCCACAAGCCACTATGGGCTCTGGCATAGTTAATTAAGTCATGCGAACTCTTACAAGGTAGACTAGAAGATGTAGGGGAAAGTAGGTGTACCGGTCTATCCAATGTAAGGTGCTAGCGCTTCTGAAAGACTGTCTCGGTCATCCGTTTCTCAAACATCTTGTAGTGCGAGAAATCCAACGGAGGCGATCGAGTCTTGTGGGGAAAAGTGCGCAAACCTCTGTAGAGTGTACAAACTAATCATGATTAGCCGTGTCCCCGGTTACGGACATCTTGAGTATCTAGTTCTTGGATTATCCTGCTGATCTCATCATGTTACTCTAAAATTAAGTTTGTTGGGTTTAATGATGTTACTTAATTGGGATTGAGAATGCTGTCAACCATTCTCAATGTTCAACAACCACCATGATAGTTAATTAAAATGTATTCCTTTGCAGTAGGGAAAAATTGGCTTTTCGCAAAAACCTTATAACCATCGAGCTTTTCCACCAGCCAAATATGCATGTAGTGATAGCCTTTATTCATCATTCTCTATGATGTGAATTTCCCAGTACATTCAATGTACTGACCCTCTATGGCTGCAACGTCTCATGTTGTAGGATTTCTTACGATGAGTAAGTGATACGTTAGGGTTACAATTTCTACACTCAACTTTGCCGTTGGTGTTGATGGGAATCCACAACCTTGTTACTTCCGCTATTTTGGATTGAGGTAATAGTATTTACGTTACTTTTTACATGTGATTTACCTCTGTTATAAATCCTCGAGTACTGTGTGTGTCAGCGTACCGATCCAGGGATGACACTTAAGCACAAAGACTTGACCGTCTGAGGTCGGGTCGCTACACACCGAGATTACGTTATGCCCTAACCCTAACCATATCGGTCCTACCGAGTTGCATCTCAGTCCCACCGAAAATCCTAACGGACACTAGGTTTGCTGAGTCGGTCCGACCGAGTTTGGCAAATTGTGTGTAACGGTTAGATTTTGTGTGGAGGCTATATATACCCCTCCATCCACTCTTCATTTTAGGAGAGAGCCATCAGAACATACCTACACTTCCAATACACATTTTCTGAGAGAGAACCACCTACACTTGTGTTGAGGTCAAGATATTCCATTCCAACCATATGAATCTTGATCTCTAGCCTTCCCCAAGTTGCTTTCCACTCAAATCTTCTTTCCACCAAATCCAAATCCTGTGAGAGAGAGTTGAGTGTTGGGGAGACTATCATTTGAAGAAGAAGAGCAAGGAGTTCATAATCAGCACACCATTTGTTATTTCTTGGAGAGTGGTGTCTCCTAGATTGGCTAGGTGTCACTTGGGAGCCTCCGACAAGATTGTGGACTTGAACCAAGGAGTTTGTAAGGGCAAGGAGATCGCCTACTTCATGAAGATCTACCGCTAGTGAGGCAAGTCCTTCGTGGGTGACGGCCGTGATGGAATATACAAGGTTGCTTCTTCGTGGACCCTTCGTGGGTGGAGCCCTCCGTGGACTCGCGCAACCGTTACCCTCCATGGGTTGAAGTCTCCATCAACGTGGATGTACAATAGCACCACCTATCGGAACCACAACAAAACATCCATGTCTCCAATTGCGTTTGAATCCTCCAAACCCTTCCCGTCACATTCTTGCAAGTTGCATGCTTTACTTTCCGCTGCTCATATACTCTTTTGCATGCTTGCTTGAATTGTGTGGAGATTGCTTGACTTGTACTAAGATAGCAAAAATCTGCCAAGAACTAAAATTGGGAAAAGGCTAGATTTTTATTTGGTCAAGTAGTCTAATCACCCCCCTCTAGACATACTTTCGGTCCTACAAGTGGTATCAGAGCTTTGGTCTCCATT
Organism: Triticum monococcum; assembly: GCA_034509565.1. NCBI lineage: Eukaryota > Viridiplantae > Streptophyta > Magnoliopsida > Poales > Poaceae > Triticum > Triticum monococcum. Next base: position 539,292,348 of record CM067842.1, read on the forward strand.
TGCTTTGATTTCCATAGCTTTTGGCGATCATAGCCTTGGTTTCACAACCTAGGAGAGTATGGCGTCTAGCGAGGGAAATTATCACCGTAGAGGTCCTTACTTTCATGGCACTAATTTTGCTTGTTGGAAGCATAAGATGAAAATGCATATTCTTGGACATAACCCCGCCATTTGGGCTATTGTGTGTATTGGCTTGCAAGGTGAATTCTTTGACGGGAAAGAACCGAACCATGAAGCCACCGCGGAAGAGTTGAAAATGCTACAATACAACGCTCAAGCTTGTGATATCCTCTTCAACGGATTGTTCCTCGAAGAATTCAACAAAATCAGCCGTCTTGAGAATGCAAAGGAAATTTGGGATACTTTGATTGATATGCACGAAGGTACCGACTCCGTCAAGGAATCCAAATTGGATGTGCTTCAAAGTCAACTTGACAAGTTGAAAATGAAGGATGGTGAAGGTGTTGCTGAAATGTACTCTAGGCTTGCTCTTATCACAAATGAGATTGCCGGCTTAGGGAGTGAAGAGATGACTGATAGATTCATCATCAAGAAGATCCTAAGAGCCTTGGATGGAAAATATGATACTGTGTGCACATTGATCCAAATGATGCCCAATTACAAAGATCTCAAGCCGACGGAAGTCATCGGAAGAATTGTTGCTCATGAGATGTCACTCAAGGATAAAGAGGAACTTCACAACAAATCAAGTGGTGCTTACAAAGCCTCATGTGAAGCCCCCACATCATCGAGTGAGAAACAAACCTTCAATGAAGAATTGAACTTAATGGTGAAGAACTTTAACAAGTTCTACAAGAGTAGAAGCAAAGACAGAAGCTCCAAGTCAAGGTCCTACAATGACAAAAGATCTTCTAGTCGAGAGCGAAACTGCTACAATTGTGGAAGGCCCGGACACTATTCCAATGAGTGTACGGCCCCCTACAAGAGAAGAGAAGATTCTCCCAAGAGAAGAAGTAGCAGAGAAGAATCACCATCTAGAGAAAGAAGGAGTAGAGATGATCATTATGAACGAAGACCCTCACGGAGAAGCAAGGATTCGGAAAGAAAGGACAAGTCATCAAGGAGCTACACAAAACGAAGACATCAAGCTCATGTTGGTGAATGGGTATCCGACTCCGACTCCGACAACCACTCCGAGAGAAGCTATCACTCCGACTCCGAATATACTCAAGGTGAAGGTGTTGCCGGTCTAGCACTTGTGACAACCAACTCCTATGACATATTTGACTCACCAAATGAAGGAGTTGGAACATGATTCATGGCTAAAGGCCCAAAGGTATCACACCCCAAGTATGTTGATTTCAATAGTGATGAAGATGACTTGTTAGGTGATGATGATTTACTTGTTGACAACTCTAGTGATGAATACTATGATGAAATGTCAATTAATCATGCTAATCAAGATAAAACGAATGACAATGATAAGGAGAAGATTGAGTCTCTAACTAAAGAACTAAACACTCTTAAGTTAGCTGATGAAACTATCTTAGGAGATCATCGAGAACTTTTAAGGACTCATGAGAAATTATGCTTTGAAAAGCTCAACCTTGAGCAAGAGCATGAGTTCTTAAAAGTAATCAATGATGATCTTTGCAAGAAAAGTTCTTCTTACATTGCCAAGCGTTTACTCTTATCCACTTACATGCCTCAAGTCAAGTCTAGTAACAAGAACAAGAAAGATTCTTCCTCTAGTAGTATCAATAATCATGCTAAATCCAATATTGTTGCTTCTAGTAGTTCTCTTGATTCCACTAATGATTCTCTTAGCCAAGTTACACTTGAGCAAGAAAATAGATTATTGAAGGGAATTATAGAGAAAGGTGTTTACAAGAGCCTTGCCGAAAGTAAGCAATTCGAGGAAATTGTACGCAGGCAAGGAAGGCACACAAGCAACAATCTAGGAAATTGTACATTGCCAAGATGAAGTTTGTTCCTCAACAAGAGAAGTATGATCCTACTTCTTTCAAAGGGACACAAGCTCAAGATGATCTTCCACCACAAGACCACAAGCAAAAATGCAAGGACAAGCTTCAAGAGGAAATTGATGCATTTGAAGAAGCTCCTAAGGCCTTGGTCAAGTGGGTTCCCAAGACTACTTCAAGTTCCACTTCATCAAGTACAACTACAACACCGAGGATTCCCATCAAGATGGTGTGGATCCTGAAGAAGAACTAGAGAGTTCTTGAGGGTGACTCCGCCAACATACTTCACTCTTATCATCTTGGCAAGAACAAGTGCAATCAACTTCCACATCTTGCACTAGTTCAAGGAGTCACAAACCCTCTTGTGGGTAAGACAAGGGACAAGGTAACCTAAAAGCTTTCACAGACATCATCTTGTGTGTGCATCACTCTATGTCTATGGATATCCTTGTTTGTTCCTTGTGGGACTAACCCGTGTAGGTATTGAAAGGTGCAACTCACTCCAATGGATAGCTCCAAATGATCTACATCAACATTGAGCATCCACATCTTGAACATCTACATGAAGTCATCATTGACAAAACCCAAGGTTAATTCATCCCTCTTAGGGGGGATCTCACATCTAGGGGGAGCTTTACTCTAAGAATTGAGCTAACGCAACTCTAATGGTGTGAACACAACAATGCTTTATGTAAAAGTGGTAACCCCACTTGTGCTTAAACAATGAGTATGACCTATGATCAAATGTTCTCATTTGACTCCTAAGTCAATATACTCATATATAGATGACCTAGTCATTGCAAATTGTTTGATAGATGCTAGAATTGGTTGTGCATGCTTTGCCACATATTTCAATTGCCATTTTATTGTGTGAGCATGTTGATTGCATATTTCACTCATTCGAGGACATCCACTTGTTGTTTTGATTGATTGTTTTTCTTTTCTTCTGCCAAGTGGATGGACAAGAATGCCTAAGAACCATCTCTAGCTATCTATGCTTTTCTCGTCTCAAACTCTATTCATGCTACATCACAAAATTTGATCAAGTCAGATTCGAACCACTCTGTGTGAGGAGCACTCGGAGTCCCCGATTCGTCATAGACTTAAACTTCCAAAACTTCTTTGTGCTTTTCAGTCTGACCGATTCCTCAATTTTGGTCATACCGAGATCACTAGGTCGATCTAGGTTTTCAATCTCGGTGCAACCGATTTGAACCTTTCGGTCACACCGAGTTTCCGCAACTGCTTGCAGTTATGAATCTTGGTGCCACCAAGTTGTTCCACTCAGTCACACCGACAAGGTCGCGCTATATATACTCACGGGAAATTTTTTGGAAATTTCTCCGAAACCCCTTCGCCCGCGCATAGCTCGCTCTGCCTCCAAGGTCTCCGGATCATGTTCCTCGTCGCCAGCCACCTCCTGTCGCTGGTCTCCGCCGCCGTCAACGGAATTCTTCCCCGCCGTTGCCGGCGTAGCGAGTTCATCGCCGAACTAGGGTATGGACTCGATCACAGTGCTATCCCCGTCCGATTCCTAGCACATTGTGTTCACTATGATTCTTACCACGATTGAAGCGCTTCTATCCAGTAAAAACACTCCGTAGATTAGAGTTGAATTGAAAATTTAGGGTTAGGTTTCCGCCGAAACCATCTCGGACCATCCGAGTTGTGGAACTCGGTACCACCGATTCGGCTCAGGCCATTGCACATGTAATTTTCGGTCTGACCGAGAATTGCAAATCGGTGTGACCGAGTTCAGGACTTTGTGAAACCCTAGCAGTCTCGGTGCCACCGAACTGTGACTCGGTCTAACCAAGTTCACTAGTTTAGGTTCCAACAGCTGCTTCGGTATCACCGAGTTTACAAATCGGTTGATCCGAAATGCTTTCTGTGGAAAACTAAAACTAAGTTTTTGACTCATTCTTTTGCAAAAACCTCTGCATTTTGTGATGCTCATCCACTCTATCTCATCTATATCTATTCACAGGGTCTGCTGTCAATGTTTGCAATGTGTCTGATCAAAGTGACAGCCAGAACAGGTCAGAGGAGCTGGTTCACCTGAGTGAGGGCACTAGTCCCTCTAGCAGTTCAGATGATGGTAGCAGGAGCACTCCCAGCAACTTGCCCAAAGCTGCCACCAGAACAAGGAAGAAGAAAACTTCAGAGTCCGAGGATGAAGACTATGTGGCAGTTGAGGATGAGGCCACTTCCAAGAAGAAAGTGGTTAAGAAGGAATATAGCACTGCTGCTGCCACCAAGCCAAGCATGAAGCAAAAGGTTCCTGCAAAGAGAATTCCAATGTCTAAGGCCAAAGCATCTACTCAAGTCCCTTTGGGATCTGAACCCAAAGAGGCTGCTGCAGAAGGGAAGAAAAGGAAGGAAAGGGTTAAGAAGACCATGGCCAGAGTGATTGGAAAGGCTTCCATGATGGAAGAAGAAGAAGAAGAGGTTGCTGCACTAGCACCCAAGGCACAGAAGCTTATGGGTGATGCTATCAAGACAGGGGCTGCTTCATCAAAGCCCAAAGCAGCCTCCAAGCCCAAGAGTGCACCTAAGAGGAATACCAGGAGTATACCAGCTGCTGAGAAGAACAAGGCCCTAGTGCCTAAAGTTGTTGCTGATGAAGATGATGAAGGACAAGTCCTGAGGAAGCTCAAACCCAAGATTCCAGACCACAATGATGCTCATCCTGTGGCTGAGAACATGAAGATCAGGAGAGACTCAGGACTGAGGAAATGGAGAGAGACAGACCCATATGCTACAAGAAGAAGAACTGTTGTTGATTACAGGTTCCACACAAAGGAACAACAAGATTTCTATGAGACAGTGCTGCTGGACAAGAAGCCTATAGTGTGTGAAATGAGGTGGGTCGACTGGAAGTATATCAAGGAAAATGAGGAACACTATCCTGGTGTGTTTGACAGCTTTAGTGCCTGTGGAGTTGCAGACTTTGTTGGGCAGAAGCTCACAAAGTGGAATGAGGAGCTCATAATGCAATTCTACTCCACAACACACTTCTATCCAGATGGCAGGATAATATGGATGTCTAAAGGTACAAGGTACCACTCAACTATTGAGGAATGGGCAAATCTGATCAATGCTCCTAAGGAAGAAGAAGATGACTTGGATGTCTATGCCAAGAAGAAGATGGATCACAACTCTATGGCAAACATGTACAAGGAGATTCCTGAAGATGATCTTGAGACTCACCAGTTTGGGTCAGTAAAACACTTGCTGTCAGGGCTGCCTACAATCAATTGGATCCTTAGGCACACTCTCTTGCCCAAGTCTGGTGATCACAGAATGATCAAAGGCCATGCAATTAACTTGCTACATATATTTGATGTGCCACAGACGTTAAAGGTCATGAGCCTTATAGTTGAGACTATCAAGAGGACTGCAGCAGACCAAAAAAGAAGTTGTGGATATGCCCCACAAATCCAGGAGTTGATAAACTCAAAGATGGGCACAGGCACATACCTGTTGGATAAGGAACACTTGCCTATCTACCCAGACTTCGAGGACAATCAAGTTGTGATGAATGAGAATGAACCATCATCAGTACAAGCTCAAGAGAAGAAGGAGAAAGCAAAGAAAGAGAAGGCTGCCAAGATGCCAACTCAATAGGAGGCATCTGAGTAAATTTTGAAAAGCAAGCAGGACCAGCTTGGTTATTTGATAGCATCAACTCTGAGGATTGAGAAGGGCTTGGCCACCCTGACTCAAAACCAGGAGAGCTTGGAAAGAATCGTGGAGCAAAAATTCTATGATTTAGATGTCAAAGTAACTGAGATTCAGTCAGTTGTGGAGCAGCTACAAGATGATATGCAGGAGAGGAAGGGCAGAACAACCACTGATGCATTTGCCAGAGTGCCTCGAGCTCAGAGATCAACTGCAGTGCCAGTAACAGACACCAGAGCCACTTCATCTGCACCAGCTACTGCTTCAGTGCCACCAGCTCCAGCACCTACCCCAGCAGCTCCATCTACTTCAACTGAAGCCTTCGTTCTTGGAGTTCTCCGGACACCACCACCTGAAGACCAAGCCTGAGAGACATTTTAGTGCTATGCATTTTCTATGAACTTTTTGGTAATTTGTTGCCAAAGGGGGAGAAAAATGTATAGATCACAGGCTTCGAGAGAGAGAGAGAGAGATTTTGCTTTTGTTCTCTCTTGTCTTCTTGGTTGAACTCTATTTGTCTTTTGATTGCTTGAGATACTATGCTATTATCTATGAGACATTGATGATCATGTGGTTGATCATAAGCTACACTTATTCTTGTTAGATGATATTATCTTACTTATCCTTATATGATCATTCACTTTGCTTGGTGATGAGTGCATGTATTTAATTCTTATCATTTTGAGCGCTCCACCAAGATGTATGTGACATGGAAGAGTAACCCATGATCCTAACTCATTGTGCATTTGCAGTTCAAAGCAAATCTTAAGATATGCACAAATTTAGGTGGAGATCTTGCTTTTCACATACCTCTCAAAGCGACAATATCTTTCACTCTTATTATCATTTGTCGAAGCTTTGATCTATATGTTGTCATCAATTACCAAAAAGGAGGAGATTGAAAGTGCAACTATCCCTGGGTGGTTTTGGTAATTCCTAACAACATATAGCTCATTGAGCTAACATTATTCCAAGATTAATATTTCAGGAAAAGCTCAATGAATGGCAGGGCATGGATGAGGAAAGTGGATCCCTCAAAATTCTAAGGACAAAAAAGTTTGGCTCAAGCTTGAAGCTCAAGACTCTACATTTTATATTTTAGTGATCCAAGATCACATTGAGTCTATAGGAAAAGCCAATACTATCAAGGAGGGATGAGGTGTTTCTTAATGGCTTGCTTGCTCAAAATGCTTAGTGATATGCTCCAAAACCCTCAACTACCTTCCCACACCCACATATGACCTAAACCAAAAGTCAAACTCGGCCCCACCGATTCTTTCTATCCGACGCCACCGAGTTTCAAATGTCATAGCCACTGCCACAAACCCTAGGCAAATCGGTCTCACCGATAGGGATCTCGGTCTCACCGAGATGGGATTGTAATCTCTCTGTTTCCCTTCGTAACATTTCGGTCTTACCGAGATGAGCGATCAGTCCCACTGAGATTGCAATGTAAACTCTCTGTTTCCCTTTTGTAACACTTCGGTCTCACCGAGATGAGTGAATCGGTCCCACCGAATTTACCTGGCCAACTCTCTGGTTAGCTTATTACCAAAATCGGTCCTACGGAGTTTGTGTAATCGGTCACACCGAGATTACGTTATGCCCTAACCCTAACCATATCGGTCCTACCGAGTTGCATCTCAGTCCCATCGAAAATCCTAACGGTCACTAGGTTTGCTGAGTCGGTCCGATCGAGTTTAACCATTGTGTCCCACCGAGTTTGGCAAATTGTGTGTAACGGTTAGATTTTGTGTGGAGGCTATATATACCCCTCCACCCACTCTCCATTCTAGGAGAGAGCCATCAGAACATACCTACACTCCCAATACACATTTTTTGAGAGAGAACCACCTACACTTGTGTTGAGGTCAAGATATTCCATTCCAACCATATGAATCTTGATCTCTAGCCTTCCCCAAGTTGCTTTCCACTCAAATCTTCTTTCCACCAAATCCAAATCCTGTGAGAGAGAGTTGAGTGTTGGGGAGACTATCATTTGAAGCACAAGAGTAAGGAGTTCATCATCAACACACCATTTGTTATTTCTTGGAGAGTGGTGTCTCCTAGATTGGCTAGGTGTCACTTGGGAGCCTCCGACAAGATTGTGGAGTTGAACAAAGGAGTTTGTAAGGGCAATGAGATCGCCTACTTCGTGAAGATCCACCGCTAGTGAGGCAAGTCCTTCGTGGGTGACGGCCGTGATGGAATAGACAAGGTTGCTTCTTCGTGGACCCTTCGTGGGTGGAGCCCTCCGTGGACTCGCGCAACCGTTACCCTCCGTGGGTTGAAGTCTCCGTCAACGTGGATGTACGATAGCACCACCTATCGGAACCACGACAAAACATCTGTGTCTCCAATTGCTTTTGAATCCTCCAAACCTTTCCCGTTACATTCTTGCAAGTTGTATGCTTTACTTTTCGCTGCTCATATACTCTTTTGCATGCTTGCTTGAATTGTGTGGAGATTGCTTGACTTGTACTAAGATAGCTAAAATCTGCCAAGAACTAAAATTGGGAAAAGGCTAGATTTTTATTTGGTCAAGTAGTCTAATCACCCCCCTCTAGACATACTTTCGATCCTACAGCGGCTGTGCTGCGGGCAGCAGCGAGAGGGCGGCCCGTTGGATCCTAGGATCTAAGGGATTATCCATGGCGGGATCCTCCATGGAGGGATCTGGTGGGCAAGGCGGGGAGGCGAGCCTAGGCGCTGGGAGAGCCCTACGAGGCTAAGATAAAGATTGTACTACTCCACCCCGTCCATATTTAAATACAAAGGCCACCAATAGTAGCCGTGGCAAAAAATTGATCATGTTGCCTGCGTCCTGGTTTATTGGCCCCCTTTTTTTGTGCCACTTTTTATGAAATGCATAAATATTATGTTACTTACAAATATGGTCAAAAATTGGCACAAAATACAAGGAGACCAATGGAAATACTGGCACCCCATGATTTAACTACTCGCATGCGTGCAGTGGATTAGTAATGTCTTTCTTCCACCCTCACGTCCAGTCAATTTGCATGCGCTGTATTGATTGACCATCAATGAAATGAAGGACTTTACACGCGTCAAATTATCACATGGGGCGGATCTTCGTACAAAATGTGACGCCCCGTGTACCCGCGTGTGCGTGCGAGGGAATGAGTGCGTACGTGGCATGCGTGCACATCTTCGCTTCATGCATGTACCTCTAGTGTGGCTCAGAGAGGACGAGTACATTCTTCTGGAAGCAGCAACACGTCACTGTGATCAATCCACACAAGGAGGTCGCGACAACGCCTCCACGTGTGCCACGTAGCTTCATGAACTATAAGAGAGACATTGTGTAGCGTGCCATTGGAATTCTAATTTACGTGTTTGCACATACTCGAGTACTAGTAAGGTACACGTGCATTGCATACATCAGATCTGGCAACCAAATTATGCATAAATACCACAGTATAGCATGTAAGCTTTGAGTCATATATGCCTAATGTAGACCTTCGTTTAATTCTTATAGTTCCTCTCATTCAAAATAAATTAGTTTTTATAAAAAGCTAGGGCCTCTTTGATTCATAGGATTTCCAAAATGCGGGAATAGGAAAAACATGGGACTAGAATGGAATGTCATCTTGAATCCTACAGGATGGTACGAGTGTTTGATTGTGCATAGAAAAAACGCATGATTCTTTCTATGTGGTTTGAGTGGATGGGATGTTTCCTATGAAATCTAGTGCAAATGAATCCTATGGAAAAATTTCTATGGTTTACAATCCTACGAATCAAAGAACCAATATAGGAAAAAATCCTAAGGATTAGAATCCTCCAAAATTACTTTGAGAATCCTTTGAATCAAAGAAGCCCTTAATCTATTTTACGATTCATGGAATTGTGCATTGTAAATCATAAAGTAAAAACAAATAATGGGAATTCAACTAGAAAAAAAGTTTGGGCAGTTATGATATGGAAGATTCTAGAACAAAGGACAAGCACTTGTGTTTTAAGGTTTGTGCATTATGCTTAAGTTCAACCATGGAGTCTGCTAGATTGTACATGTGGCAAAATCCGATGGGGGGCTAGAAGATGGTGCGAGGGGCCAAGTGGAGGGAGACTATGAAGGGGTGCACAAGTGCGAGATCGATATTTGAAGAGAGAGGGGGGCGAGAACGTGCGCTATTGTGCAGTGGCGGATCCATGAAAAATAAATGATCTAGGGGGCCAAGCATTGCTAATCCGTTACGAGGAGGGCCAATTCCTCAACTTAAACCATTTTACTAGCAATTGTCTAATGATCACATTCATATTAGCCTCGATATATAGTGATGTTAGGGGGGCAGGGCCCTTGCTGCCCCTGTCTTCACCACTGTGCGCGCATCTGAGAGATGAAGCGGGGGCATGGATGATGAGAGGGGGGCATTGGATATATAATTAATGTGGGTGTATTAGCTATGCAATCCTATATAGCGAGGTATAGATTGATTGATGTGGACGTGGGAAAGAGGGTGAGAACTCACTAGAAATATAGATTGATCGGTTTGTGTGGAAAACTGTGAAAGACCTAGCTATATATATACACACATAGAGGAACATCGATCATTGCGCATGCACGTGAGAGATAAAGAATGCCCAATATGATGGGGAGGGGAGGTGTGTGTGTGTGTGTGTGTGCATGCATGGGAGACCGACCTGAAGAAAAAGATTGCATGTGTGCGATGGGTAATGCCGACTGGTACTGTGTGTGCATGCATGCACGAGAGGAAGTTAATGGTACAATTATAAAGAGAAGATGACTGTGTGGGTGTAAAAGACTAGGTGACGTCATAATCAATGTAAAGTAGAATTCAAATACTTGAATAGGAGATCATGATGTTTGAAACCCATGCATGCATGAATATAACTGAGATATGCGTGGTGTGGTTTGGAAACGAGCATGTTGTAGTGTATACACATTGAACAAGGTCAGACTGATTTGTATTTGAGATATCGATGGCAGACATCGTTTGGCCACATTGCATCCGTGCATGTACACACTATTCTAATTGGACATGATGGGTGGCTTTCGCATCACATATCTATATCTATACCCCTATATATATATATATTATATTTTATATATAGTGTGCGGATAACTTTAACTTTGAAAGATGGTTGTTGGATGAGGCCAATCCGATGGTGCAGAGGTGCCAAATTTGAGCACCACTGGCCTTTGGATATCATCTAGATTCCACCAAATTTTGCCACATGTACAATCTAGAAGACTCCATGGTTGTATAAAAACTAGCTTTCTTATAAAAACTAGATGATTTTGAATGAAATGAACTATAAGAATTAAACGAACATCTACATCATGCATATATGACTCAAAGCTTACATGCCATAATGTGGTATTTATTCATAATTTGGTTGCCAAATCTCATGCGTGCAATGCACGTGGACCTTACTAGTCTAAATGGTGTTTGTGTGTGTTGTTCTTGTTAAACACATTGTACATAGTATATCATACATGGTTTAGATTCCGAACATCTAGCTAGAGCGTACATGTACTATGATTAGAATTCAGCATAAAATCTATACATATATTTGAATTTGAGATCGTATGTACATGTAGTTTGTATTTATATAGGAATTTACTTCCCCTATATTCATGTCATGTGTTGTGAAGATAATATTTAGATGGTTGTATAACTAACCCGAGTACAATCCCATTCAAATAGGGAAAATGTACTCAAATTTAGTCCATATGCTAGACAACACACCTTCTTTTTTATTGTTGAGGGAAGTGCAAATTTGTTTTGGTACTGTACACGTTATGTTTGTTGTCCTGATTTTCTTATTTTTTAATTGTATTTGAATGCATTTCTAGTAATATAGTAAAACAGGCATAGCTCTCTCTAGTGATGAGGTGCGAATTGTCTTTTTTGGGTACACGTTAAGCTTGTTCTCCCGAAATTTCAAGCCACGCCTTGTTATGCTGAAATTCCAAGCTAGCGTCTCTGTCTGTCATGCTGCGAAACTCCCGCTTCTTCAACCCGCACCTTGTTACCCTGAAATATTTAAGATATATCTTTGTCTCGTTGTGCTCCGACAACTCCATCCATCTCAACCTGCGCCTTGCTATTCCAAAATTACGACACACGCGAAAACTCCCACCTCATGTGAAATACCGACACACGAAATGCCCGTGATACCCCTGAACTGAAAGAACCGCCTAGCTCAAATCAGTGGGGTTACTTTCGTAACTTACCCCACATTTCGGAAAAGCGCGTCCCTAAGCCATGGTTCCCCACTCCCATCCCATCCACCCACCCATTCGTACACCGAGGCCGTGAAAACCCGTGAAGCCCCACACCCTCCTCCGTCTGCCACCCAGCCGAAGCCTCTTCCCTGACGACATCGTCCACATCAACACCTCGACGTCCCTCATCCACTGTACCAGATGAGGATCCGTCGTCGATCTCGTCGTCCCGCCGGTTCAGCCACCCCATCCTCCACCTCCAAGGAGCTGCCCCGACGTTCCCCTCGTCATTCGCACCACCTACATTCCCACACCGCCGTCTTCACCTGTGACACCGGAAAGCATCATCATCACCTTTTCCTCGGATGAAGTTGAGGCCTAATCGGCGCCACCAAAGAGGTTGTACACTAATCGCCGCATTTTCTTCTTGATTCGATCTCATGGTGCTGCCGGCGCTCGGTCCCGAGCTAACATGGCGCGGCTCCATCCACCGCGGTGTCGCCGGCCACTTCCTCCATGGCGTTGCTCCCTAAGCGGCGACGTCCACATTAGTAGGAGCTGCTGCTTCTTTAGCTCTCGCTCGCGCTGCTGCTCTACTCTTGCTCTCGGTCCCTTGCTTGCTCTGCTCTTGCTCTTGCTCATGCTACTGCTCTCACTCTTGCTCTTGATTGCGATGCTGCTCCGATTTAGCTAAACTTCAGTCGACTGAATCGACTTTTGGGTCAGTCGATTTTCAGGGGGTGGGGGGGTGGGCTCGCCGGAGTTAAGGAAGAACCAGCCACAGCGGGGAGGGGGCTCGCCGGAGAGGTACCCCAGTATCTATCTTAGGGTTCGGGGTGGGGGCGGTGGTCACCGGTGGTGGTAGGGCGGTGGCGTGGGGATCACCGGAGAAGAAGCTCGACACGGGGGGGGGGGGGCAGTGGGATGGCTGAGGCAGTGGCAAACCGGCAGTGGGGAGTGGTTTCGAGGCGGAAGGGGCGGCGCACCACCGGCCACGGGCGGCGGGGGCGACTGTTTGGCCGGTGGTGGCCGCCAACTCAGGGTAGCCTCACCTGATGCTGCTACATGACCAGCTGCCCCGGCTCTCGCACGTGCTGCTGCTACTGCTTTTCTGCTACTAGTGCGTTCAGTTTCGATAGAAAAATTCAGTTTCGACAATTAAGTTCAGTTTCGACAGTTAAATTCAGTTTCGACAGTTAAGTTCAGAGATGAGCGGCTGATGTATTTTACATCTACCACTTTGTGGTTATGTATTTTACGTCATCTATTGGAGATTCTAGTAGAATTCCACTCAGTTTAACGTTGTCTCTCTTGTCCTGCTTCAGCCTCGGCGTCGTACAACTCACCGGAGCTGCTCCAACAACGAAACCCTCCATCACAGTGGAGTAGTACCCCGGGCTCCATCTCCAGATGCCTAAGATCTTCTTCCCCTCCTCCAACAGCCAAGTCAGCCGGATCATCCTCACTGACCAACCAAATCACGCTGAGATCGACATGGCTTCGCCAAAGAGGTTGTACACTTGTTCCATCTCTTTTTACTCTACATGCTATATATATTGTCCACTGAGCACACGCGGTAACGTGAAATATGATTAGTTTCGCCTACTATATGACAAGGAGTGAGGTACCAGTCAACTTCGCTATCTGTGATGGACTCTCTTGAACGCCATCATTATTAATCTCTATGCGTTTGAGCTGTGCATTTGTCGATGGGCCTGGGAGTTGAGCTAGTAGGGCAATGGCCTGGGTCCAAAGTAATAGAAGTAGCACAAAAACATTTTTTGAGTGTAGGCTTTTCCTTTCTCAAGCCTGCCTACTAGAATCGCCAGTGCTTGAAAGGAAAAGTGAAGGAAAAACATAGGAATTGGAAAGTTTCCTATGGTACTACTATTCATGAATTTGGTTCAAAGCAATGGAGCAAAGGAAAACTGTAGGATTTGTTCCTTTAGTGTCTCCTTGAAAGAAAAACCATAGGAATTTTAATTTCCACTTGTCCTCCTTTTCATATTCCTATTCATGAAGCACAATACTAAGAGATAGTAGCATAATAGCATTATAAATGTACATTTTCTTGTGGTTTGACTTAATCTCACCTTGCTTCTTTGCATCCAGTGATCTTCCAATTCTTGTGAATTGAACACCCAAATTGGCATAAATCCTGTGTTTTTAAATTCTCTATTTTACACGTGCATTCGTATCCTATTCTTGTCTATTTCCTATCCCTGCATTGTAGAATCCTCAAATTCAAACAAGACCTTACACAATTACTTTTGTTACAGATATGTGTCAAAGAAAACCTTGTGTGGTTTGTCCTGCTCCTGCTGCGCTATGTTCCACCCAGCTCAGCTGCTCCAACGATGGAAGGGTTCACCACAGCAGGGATCCACTCTCCAGACTATCTTTCACCGCCTCAGATCTTCTTCCCCGCCGCCGGCAGGCACGACAACTGCATTACCATCATCAACTGAGCAGATGACCTTGAGGACTACAAGGGTCTGCAAGAGAGGTCACACTCTTCCGTGTCTGCTTACGTTATGCATCACTTAGTATGATGGCATGCTACTTTATCATCGTGTTCACCTATTAGACTCCGAGTCAGGTCCAAACTAATGTTGAAACTTGAGTTTTAAATGGTTGTGGGGTATATATTGGGGCAGCAATCAGTACTATTTGTCTACTATCTGGTTAATCTCGGGTGTCCACTATGAGTTTCATGTTGGGTGCAAACAAACATTAAAGGAGCCATTATCTGTATTTTTTAACTAAAGCTATTATCTGCCTGCTATCATTGGTTTTGGGTCTATCCACAGTTTGCTACCACCACTCTGGATTTGTGCATGCACTCCTTACATAATCTCACTATGTTTTATTCCTATGCATGTCCGCTATTGTACACAATGGAACTGAACATGTAGAGCAAAAGAGACGAGCCTTGCGTGGCAATAAAATTTCATGCAAACGTCGCTCCATGGTGGGCGCAAAGGCAGCCCCCCTCAACCCATTTCGGATCGTAATCAAGAGGAAGATAACTGTTCTGAGGGAGTTTCAAAAGGAGAAGACCACTCCTATTTACCTCCTGAGGTCTTCGCTCTAACTTGGCATGCTGATGTTGGTAATATCTTGCATACGGTGCCTTGCATTGCTTACTGGATACATCAAATATGCCATATGCTTAGTTTAGACATGCTTTGTGTCAATGCCATCTGTTTAGTTTCTTTATCGTATATGTGAATCACGCAATGCCATCTTGTTTAGCAAGGCATCATATATGTGAATTTTGCAATGCCACCCTGGTCAGCCAGTCATCTTATATGTGAATTATATCATGCCATCATTTTTTTATTACGTGTTAAATTTGTCAACAATTTTAGTACATTCAATTACTCTTCCTGTGCATCAGCCATTCGGCACGGTCATGGAAAAAATTTGAAGTGGAAACAAGGTCTTCAGAGAAGACAATTCTATTCGACGAAGCGCGTGTCTTGCTGGTTATGGATAGCTCCTCGGAGGAGGATTCGGAGACAGATGACCAGTCCTATCCCCCCCCCCTCGATGTCAAGTCGAGTAGTTGCCGAGGCAGCGTGGGGAAGCACAGACGCCCACGTCCAATCAACCGCCACGCGCCGACCAAGGCCATAGGCTATTGGGGCTCGCGGCGCTCCATACTTCCCCCTTTGGCTTCGCCTCGAAGCTAAGACCGAGCGTGCCTTGGGCCCGGGGGCTACTGTCGGCATTCTGGGAATGGCGGTCCCCAAACTTGCCTGCCTGCGGCCCATGGCGTGGCTTTGCGACCGGGCCCGTACGGCCCATCTTCAACAGCAAAGACTCAAGACCCTTGCGAGGGGCCAAGCCTCGCGAGGCAGACGACACAAGACCTCAGGAGCGGCCTCACCAGGCTGGCTCGCGAGGGGCGGAGAGATCAAGGCTAGGCAAACCTCGCGAGGTTCCGATGACGTGAGCCATGACTATCGAGATCAGGGGGGCGTCAGGCGGGCGCCAGCGCACACAATGTCCTCATTTCCTATTTGGTGCCAACGGAACAAACGCAGGCGCAGGGTACCGAGGTGTCAAGCAAAGGTTTCCATATCGGTGCAACAAGACCAAGACCAGCACGACGGCAAGTGGGAGGTCACCGCGGAGCCCAAGACGGCGTCACCCCTAGAGCCTTTTGCAGGCGAAGACTGCTTTTGTCAGGATAAGGTGTACTAGCTGTCCCCTTTCGAATTGGCCGTTGTTGGCTCCCTTCCCACTCAATATTTGGGGAGAGTACCAGGGCCTCTATAAATAGGACTAGCCACCACTATAGCTGGAGGGAGATCGGACGGATCGAGAGGGACCAGAACCACCTCCAGCTCACCGAGCACAAGAACACCTCTCCTCAGGAGGCTGTTCTTCCCCTTGTACTGTTCATCCTCAGCCCAAAAGGAAATTCACCACACCACACTGGAGTAGGGTATTACACCACAACGGTGGCCCGAACAAGTATAAATCTTGTGTCCTTTGTGTTGCGAGTTCGTCGAGTTAGCCCGTAAGATCATAGTAAAGCTAGGACGTGGATCGGTAGGGGGAGATCTTCGCGCGCACCCCGGTGTTTGAACCTTGAGGGGTTTACTGGAACCCGTGATCCGACAGTCCATATTGGCCAAGGAGGACGCGGAACACGAAAGTCTGGGCATCCCAGACCCCTTGGCGGACTTCACCGTCCCGCAGGAGCGTGACGTCCTCAGGGCACGACACCATTGGAACTCAGTCAAGAAGGTTTTCGAGGCAGACCCGGTCACGACGGAGTTCATGAGACTGCTGGTAATTTTAGTTTCTGATCAATTCAACTGCATGTTTAGTCATATTTGTAAATGATCCTTGTTCCTGTTGCAGAGAAAGCAGCACAGGATTGCGACCGAAAGCGACTCACCGTCTGAGGCGTTGGCGAGGCCCAAGTGGGACACTCCATTCAACCGGGCATCGAACATATTGAAAGGACTTCCGGTGGACACTCGGCCATCGTATGGATGTGTGCACGGTGTCGGAGACGGCACCACGTGGAAGAAGTACTACCGTGAGACCACGTAGGAAAGAGAGGAAAGGCGGAGGTTAACTGAAGAAAACATTGACTAGAAGGTTGAGATTGCGGTTGAGAAGAAGTCAGCTGAGACAGTTGCAACAACAGTGGCTTCCGCAAAACAGGTGATTGCAGTTATGTCTAGTGTCTTGGTTCCGGCCGTTTTCAATTGGAGCAGGCAAAATCCAGAAAAAATGCAGTGGACTTTCCCCTTGCCGACTTCTTCGGGAGCATCTCAACTAGCATTACACCAGCACATGCTCCTGCACCTGCTCCCGCGCCGGCTCCCGCACCTGCTCCTACACCGGCTCCTGCAAGGGCTCCCACACCTTCTCATAGCAGCCCGTCCTCCATCTTGGACATGCTCGGCGGTGCTTCCTCTTTGGCTAAGCTCGACACCCTCACGGTATCTGTCACACCGGCCCTCTTCAATAAATATATAATCTCCCCTTTCCGTTGCCTTTCGGATGTCTCACATCGCAGACATGTCTTTGCAGGCCAACGTAACCCCATGCAGCATATTGTACACCATCGACGACCAGAAGGTGGACGTGGGGAAGGCGGCGATAATGAAGCCGAAGGAACCGTTGTTCCATAGCCGGCTGATCCCCCCTGACATCTTCAAGGTTTCCATGGTCAGTGTCAAACCGGGCCACGAGAATTTGGCTCCTCCGATATTAGGGGGGATGACAACGAGACCCCGCGGCAGCTTGGTGGTTGCAATGGGTGGGTCCTATTGTGGCCAAAGAGTTTGCTTCATCTGGAGGAGACCAGGAGCACACCCACGAGCATGCAACCTCAGCGCGGTATAAACATCAACACCCCACCTACCCAATTAGCATCGGCTATCGTGTTGGGTGATAGCGGACGGGGTGAGGAAGAGGCTCCATTAGTCGCTGCTGACATCGCCATAGATGAGGATGACGATGACGATGACACTGAAAAGTATCTCAATATTGGCGCCTATGATGAGTACTCAGGGTTTGAGCATCATGAGTCGGTGCGTGAACTGCCGCCTCCGAAGGCTGAACGTATTATAGATGAACTTCCTATAGGAAAGAAGCATAGGAAGAGACGGAGGAAAGGCAACAGAGCTGCTTCTATGATCCAGCCACCTCAGCAGCCTCGGGTTCAAGACCGTATACTACTACCTCTATTAGCACTGTGTTGGTTTTCCCCGAAGAGGAAGGGATGATGCACCAATGTAGCGTAAGTATTTCCCTCAGTTTTTGAGAACCAAGGTATCAATCTAGTAGGAGGCTACGCGCGAGTCCCTCGCACCTGCACAAAACAAATAAATCCTTGCAACCAACGCAAATAGGGGTTGTCAATCCCTATAGGGCCACTTACGAGAGTGAGATCTGATAGATATGATAAGATAATATTTTTGGTATTTTTATGATAAAGATGCAAAGTAAAATAAAGGCAAAGTAAATAACTAAGTAGTAGGCGATTGATATGATAAAGATAGACCCGGGGACCATAGGTTTCACTAGTGGCTTCTCTCGAGAGCATAAGTATTCTACGGTGGGTGAACAAATTACTGTTGAGCAATTGACAGAATTGAGCATAGTTATGAGAATATCTAGGTATGATCATGTATATAGGCATCACGTCCGAGACAAGTAGACCGACTCCTGCCTGCATCTACTACTATTACTCCACTCATCGACCGCTATCCAGCATGCATCTAGAGTATTAAGTTAAAAACAGAGTAACGCCTTAAGCAAGATGACATGATGTAGAGGGATAGACTCATGCAATATGAAGAAAATCCCATCTTGTTATCCTCGATGGCAACAATACAATACGTTCCTTGCTGCCCGTACTGTCACCGGGAAAGGACACCGCAAGATTGAACCCAAAGCTAAGCACTTCTCCCATTGCAAGAAAGATCAATCTAGTAGGCCAAACCAAACTGATAATTCGAAGAGACTTGCAAAGATAACCAATCATACATAAAAGAATTCAGAGGAGATTCAAATATTATTCATAGATATACTTGATCATAAACCCACAATTCATCGGTCTCAACAAACAAACCGCAAAAAGAAGATTACATCGAATAGATCTCCACAAGAGAGGGGGAGAACATTGTATTGAGATGCAAAAAGAGAGAAGAAGCCATCTAGCTACTAACTATGGACCCGTAGGTCCGAGGTAAACTACTCACACTTCATCGGAGGGGCTATGGTGTTGATGTAGAAGCCCTCCGTGATCGATGCCCCCTCCAGCGGAGCTCCGGAACAGGCCCCAAGATGGGTTCTCGTGGATACATAAAGTTAGGGCGGTGGAATTAGGGTTTTGGCTCCGTATCTGATCGTTTGGGGGTACGTGGGTATATAAAGGAGGAAGAAGTACGTCGATGGAGCAACAGGGGGCCCACGAGGGTAGAGGGTGCGCCTGGGGGGGGGGGGGGGGGGGGGGGGGGTAGGCGCGCCTCCCTACCTCGTGGCCTCCTATTACGTGTCTTGGCATAGGGTCCAAGTCTCCTGAGTTGTATTCGATGAGAAAATCACGTTCCCGAAGGTTTCATTCTGTTTGGACTCCGTTTGATATTCCATTTCTTCGAAACCCTAAAACAGGCAAAAAAACAGCAATTCTGGGCTGGGCCTCCGGTTAATAGGTTAGTCCCAAAAATAATATAAAAGTGGATAGTAAAGCCCAATAATGTCCAAAACAGTAGATAATATAGCATGGAGCAATCAAAAATTATAGATACGTTGGAGACGTATCAAGCATCCCCAAGCTTAATTCCTGCTCGTCCTCGAGTAGGTAAATGATAAAAACAGAATTTTTGATGCGGAGTGCTACTTGGCATAATTTTAATGTAATTATTCTTAATTGTGGTATGAATCTTCAGATCCGAAAGATTCAAGACAAAAGTTCATATTGACATAAAAATGATAATACTTCAAGCATACTAACTAAGCAATTATGTCTTCTCAAAATAACATGGCCAAAGAAAGTTCATCCCTACAAAATCATATGGTTTAGTCATGTTTCATTTTCATCACACAAGAATCCTATCATCATGCTCAACCCCGATGACAAGCCAAGCAATTCTTTCATACTTTAGTAATCTCAAACCTATAAACTTTCACGCAATATATGAGCGCGAGCCATGGACATAGCACTATAGGTGGAATAGAATATAATGAGGGGGGTTATGTGGAGAAGACAAAAAAGGAGGAAGTCTCACATCAACGAGGCTAATCAATGGGCTATGGAGATGCACACCGATTGATGTTAATGCAAGGAGTAGGGATTGCCATGCAACAGATGCACTAGAGCTATAAATGTATGAAAGCTCAACAAAAGAAACTAGTGGGTGTGCATCCAACTTGCTTGCTCACGAAGACCTAGGGCACTTGAGGAGGCCCTTTCTTGGAATATACAAGCCAAGTTCTATAATGAAAAATTCTCACTAGTATATGAAAGTGATAACATGAGAGACTCTCTACTATGAAGATCATGGTGCTACTTTGAAGCACAAGTGTGGCAAAGGATAGTAACATTGTCCCTTCTCTCTTTTTCTCTCATTTTTTTCTTTTTTGGGCCTTTTCTCCTTTTTATGGACTTTCTTCTCTTTTTTTATATTCCTCACTTGGGACAATGCTCTAGAAAATGATGATCATCACACTTCTATTTATTTACAACTCAATGATTACAACTCGATACTAGAACAAAGATGACTCTATATGAATGCCTCCGGCGGTGTACCGGGATATGCATTGGACCAAGAGTGACATGTATGAAAGAATTATGAATGGTGGCTTTGCCACAAATACTATGTCAACTACATGATCATGCTAAGCAATATGAAAATGATGAATGTGTCATGATGAACGGAATGATGGAAAGTTGCATGGCAATATATCTCGGAATGGCTATGGAAATTCCATAACAGGTAGGTATGGTGGCTGTTTTGAGGAAAATATAAGGAGGTTTATGTGTGAAAGAGTGTATCATATCATGGGGTTTGGATGCACCGGCGAAGTTTGCGCCAACTCTCAATGTGAGAAAGGGCAATGCACAGTACCGAAGAGGCTAGCAAGGATGGAAGGGTGAGAGTGTGTATAATCCATGGACTCAACATTAGTCATAAAGAACTCACATACTTATTGCAAAAATCTACAAGTCATCAAAAACCTCGGTACTACGTGCATGCTACTAGGGGGATAGATTGGTAGGAAAAGACCATCACTCGTCCCCGACCGCCACTCATAAGGAAGACAATCAAATAACACCTCATGTTTCAAATTTTTTGCATAACATTTACCATACGTGCATGCTACGGGACTTGCAAGCCTCAACACAAGTATTTCTCAATTTCACAACTACTCAACTAGCACGACTTTGATATTATTACCTCCATGTCGCAGAACAATCATCAAGCATCAAACTTCTCTTAGTATTCAACACACTCATAAGAAAGTTTTATTATTAATCTTGCATACCAAGCATATTATGATTTTAAGAAAATTACCATGCTATTAAGGCTCTCAAAATAATCTAAGTGAAGCATGAGATATCAATAGTTTCTATAAAACAAACCCACCACCATGCTCTAAAATATATAAGTGCAGTACTAGAGCAAAATTATATAACTCAAAAGATATAAGCGAAGCACATAGAGTATTCTAACAAATTCCAAATCATGTATGGCTCTCTAAAAAGGTGTGTACAGCAAGGATGATTGTGGTAAACTAACAAGCAAAGACTCAAATCATACAAGACGCTCCAAGCAAAACACATATCATGTGGCGAATAAAAATATAGCTCCAAGTAAAGTTACCGATAGAAGTAGACGAAAGAGGGGATGCCTTCCGGGGCATCCCCAAGCTTTGGCTTTAGGTGTCCTTAGATTATCTTGGGGGTGCCATGGGCATCCCCAATCTTAGGCTCTTGCCACTCCTTGTTCCATAATCCATCAAATCTTTACCCAAAACTTGAAAACTTCACAACACAAAACTTAAAGTAGAAAATCTCGTGAGCTCCGTTAGCGAAAGAAAACAAAAGACCACTCAAAGTTACTGTAATTAACTCATTATTTATTTATATGGGTGTTATACCTACTGTATTCCAACTTATATATGGTTCATAAACTATTTTACTAGCCATAGATTCATCAAAATAAGCAAACAACACACGAAAAACAGAATCTGTCAAAAACAGAACAGTCTGTAGTAATCTGTAGCTAACGCAAGATCTGAACCCCAAAAATTCTAAAATAAATTTCTGGACGTGAGGAATTTATATATTAATCATCTTCAAAAGGAATTAACTAAATATCACTTTCCAAATAAAAATGACAGCAGTTCTCATGAGCGCTAAAGTTTCTGTTTTTTACAGCAAGTTCAACAAGACTTTCCCCAAGTCTTCCCAACGGTTCTACTTGGCACAAACACTAATTAAACACAAAAAACACAAACAAAACAGAGGCTAGATAATTTATTTATTACTAAACAGGAGCAAAAAGCAAGGAATAAAAATATAATTGGGCTCCCTCCCAACAAGCGCTATCGTTTAACGCCCCTAGCTAGGCATAACAAGTAAGAATAGATCTAGGTATTGCCATCTTTGGTAGGCAATCCATAAGTGACTCTCATAATAGATTCATAAGGTAATTTAATTTTCTTTCTAGGAAAGTGTTCCATGCCTTTCCTTAATGGAAATTTAAATCTAATATTTCCTTCCTTCATATCAATAATTGCACCAATCGTTCTAAGGAAAGGTCTACCAAGAATAATAGGACATGAAGGATTGCAATCTATGTCAAGAACGATAAAATATATGGGCACATAATTCCTATTTGCAACAATAAGAACATCATTAATTCTTCCCATAGGTTTCTTAATAGTGGAATCCGCAAGGTGCAAGTTTAGAGAGCAATCATCAAAATCACGGAAACCTAACAAATCACACAAAAGTCTTTGGAATCATGGAAACACTAGCACCCAAATCACATAAAGCATAGCATTCATGATCTTTAATTTTAATTTTAATAGTTGGTTCCAACTCATCATAAAGTTTTCTAGGGATAGAAACTTCCAATTCAAGTTTTTCTTCATAAGATTGCATCAAGGCATCAACGATATGTTTAGTAAACGCTTTATTTTGACTATAAGCATGAGGAGAATTTAGCACGGATTGCAACAAGGAAATAAAATCAATCAAAGAGCAATTTTCATAGTTAAATTCCTTGAAATCCATAATAGTGGGTTTAGCAACATCTAGGGTTTTAATTTCTTCAATCCCACTTTTATCAAATTTAGCATCAAGATCAAAATATTCAGAATTCTTGGAAAGCCTTCTAGGTAAAGGTGGATCATATTAAGTCCCATCATTATCAAGATTCATATTGCAAACCAAAGATTTAATAGGGGACACATCAATAACTTTTAGATCTTCATCACTATATTCATAGGAACTAGAAGAACACGCTTTTATAAAGGCATCTTTCTTAGCACGCATCCTAGCGGTTCTTTCTTTGCACCCATCAATGGAAATTCTCACGGCTTTGAGAGACTCATTGATATCATGCTTAGGTGGAATAAATCTAAGTTTCAAAGAATCAACATCAAGAGCAATTCTATCAACTTTCCTAGCCAAATCATCAATCTTAAGCAATTTTTCTTCAATCATAGCATTAAAATTCTTTTGCGAAGTAATAAATTCTTTAATATTAGATTCAAAATCAGAGGGCATATTATTATAATTTCCATAAGAATTGTTGTAGGAATTGCCATAATTATTAGAGGTATTACTAGGTTAAGGCTTAGGGTTGAAATTTCCTCTGTACGCGTTATTACCAAAATTGTTCCTACCAACAAAATTCACATCCATAGATTCATTATTATTCTCAATCAAAGTAGACAAGGGCATATCATTAGGATCAGAAGAAACACTCTTATTAGCAAATAATTTCATAAGTTCATCCATCTTTCCACTCAAAACATTAATTTCTTCTATCGCATGCACCTTTTTATTAGTAGATCTTTCAATATGCCATTGAGAATAATTAACCATAATATTATCTAGGAGTTTAGTAGCTTCTCCTAAAGTGATTTCCATAAAAGTGCCTCCCGCGGCCGAATCTAACACAGTTCTAGAAGCAAAATTCAATCCGGCATAATTTTTTGTATAATCATCCATAAATTTAAACCATGAGTAGGGCAATTACGTATCATTAATTTCATTCTCTCCCAAGCTTGTGCAACATGTTCATGATCAAGTTGCTTAAAGTTCATAATATCGTTTCTAAGAGAGATGATCTTAGCAGGAGGAAAATATTTAGAGATAAAAGCATCTTTGCACTTGTTCCATGAATCAATCCTATTTTTAGGCAAAGACGAAAACCAAGCTTTAGCACGATCTCTAAGCGAAAAAGGAAATAGCTTAAATTTAATAATATCATTATCCACATCTTTCTTATTTTGCATGTCACACAAATCAACGAAGCTATTAAGATGGGTAGCGGCATCTTCGCTAGGAAGGCCGGAGAACGGATCTTTCATAACAAGATTCAGCAAAGCAGCATTAATTTCACAAGATTCAACATCGGTAAGAGGAGCAATCGGAGTGCTAATAAAATCATTGTTGTTGGTATTGGTGAAGTCACACAATTTAGTATTATCTTGAGCCATCGTGACAAGCAAGCAAACTAACACACAAGCAAATGAAAAGCAAGCGGGCAAAAAGAGGCCAATAGAGGGAGGATAGAGAGAGAGGGGGCAAATAAAATGGCAAGGGTGAAGTGGGGGAGAGGAAAATGAGAGGCAAATGGAAAATAATGTAATGCGGGAGATAAGGGTATGTGATGGGTACTTGTTATGTTGACTTTTGCGTAGACCTCCCCGGCAACGGCGCCAGAAATCTTTCTTGCTACCTCTTTTAGCACTGCATTGGTTTTCCCCGAGGAGGAAGGGATGATGTAGCAAAGTAGCGTAAGTATTTCCCCCAGTTTTTGAGAACCAAGGTATCAATCTAGTAGGAGGCTATGCGCGAGTCCCTCGCACCTGCACAAAACAAATAAATGCTCGCAACCAACGCAAATAGGGGTTGTCAATCCCTATAGGGCCACTTACGAGAGTGAGATCTGATAGATATGATAAGATAATATTTTTGGTATTTTTATGATAAAGATGCAAAGTAAAATAAAGGCAAAGTAAATAGCAAAGTAAATAACTAAGTAGTAGGAGATTGATATGATAAAGATAGACCCGGGGGCCATAGGTTTCACTAGTGGCTTCTCTCGAGAGCATAAGTATTCTACGGTGGGTGAACAAATTATTGTTGAGCAATTGACAGAATTGAGCGTAGTTATGAGAATATCTAGGTATGATCATGTATATAGGCATCATGTCCGAGACAAGTAGACCAACTCCTGCCTGCATCTACTACTATTACTCCACTCATCGACCGCTATCCAGCATGCATCTAGAGTATTAAGTTAAAAACAGAGTAACGCCTTAAGCAAGGTGACATGATGTAGAGGAATAGACTCATGAAATATGAAGAAAAACCCATCTTGTTATCCTCGATGGCAACAATACAATACGTGCCTTGCTACCCATACTGTCACCGGGAAAGAACACCGCAAGTTTGAACCCAAAGCTAAGAACTTCTCCCATTGCAAGAAAGATCAATCTAGTAGGCCAAACCAAACTGATAATTAGAAGAGACTTGCAAAGATAACTAATCATACATAAAAGAATTCAGAGAAGATTCAAACATTATTCATAGATAGACTTGATCATAAACCCACAATTCATCGGTCTCAACAAACACACCGCAAAAAGAAGATTACATCGAATAGATCTCCACAAGAGAGGAGGAGAACATTGTATTGAGATCCAAAAAGAGAGAATAAGCCATCTAGCTACTAACTATGGACCCGTAGGTCTGAGGTAAACTACTCACACTTCATCGGAGGGGCTATGGTGTTGATGTAGAAGCCCTCCGTGATTGATGCCCCCTCCGGCGGAGCTCCGGAATGGGCCCCAAGATGGGATCTCATGGATATAGAAAGTTACGGCGGTGGAATTAGGGTTTTGGCTCCGTACCGGATCGTTTGGGGGTACGCGGGTATAAATAGGAGGAAGAAGTACGTCGGTGGAGCAACAGGGGGCCCACAAGGGTGGAGGGCGCGCCTGGGGGGGTAGGCGCGCCCCCTACCTCGTGGCCTCCTGTTATGTGTCTTGATGTAGGGTCCGAGTCTCCTGAGTTGTATTCGATGAGAAAATCACGTTCCCGAAGGTTTCATTCCGTTTGGACTCCGTTTGATATTCCTTTTCTTCAAAACCCTAAAACAGGCAAAAAACAGCAATTCTGGGTTGGGCCTCCGGTTAATAGGTTAGTCCCAAAAATAATATAAAAGTGGATAATAAAGCCCAATAATGTCCAAAACAGTAGATAATATAGCATGGAGCAATCAAAAATTATAGATACGTTGGAGACGTATCATATACCTATCCCCGGTGCGGCAAAATGGCATATCACCGGTTAACCAACCCTACCTAAGGCAGCGTTACAGGCCACACACGGTAATCTAAGGAAACTTCATGACATGTGTTGCAGAGAGAGAAAAGCTTCATTGCCTCGGAAAATCCAGGATACCCACTCTATGTGGTTAACGTGCCGCGGCAAAGGTCGTACGTCCACTCATGCCCCACGGACAAGTTCTTTCTTCGATTCGATTACATCTTCGACATGTTTCACTTGAAGAAGCTGGATTTTACATTTGTCCCGCTTTTTGCCTTGAACATGAATTACATCATCAGGATTGAGTAGATACCTTATATCTGTGTCGCTGACCCGTACTTCATGCACGAGGGCTTCTTAGCAGTCTGCGCAGAGCACCGTGAATATGCGAGGGACTACATCGTCGGTTTCATGGTCGCTAATAAGGACAAGGAGGCAAGTCCCGTGCCTTATCATCCCCTGTAAGTCTCCGCGCGGATATCCTTCCTTCGATTTCAATCATTCATTTGCACGGTGGAGGCTAATTAATTTGAGGTGTACTTATTTTGCGCAGCGGCGGGCGCGCAATCCTCATCATCCTTTACCCCCGATACTCCCATGCTCTTTACTTGGACTTGTCGAAGAATATGAACAAAAAGGATTACACCCACATCAAGTCCGTTCTCGATAGTGCTATCTTTTACTACAACGTACGGGGTGGAGAGATCAAGGACAAGTAGAAAAAGGACGACAGGCCCGCCTTCGCTCATAAGACCGACTCCTGCTGCATCCAGCAACCGAGTGATTCTCTTAGTGATGGATTCTATGTCCTACACCACATGCTGGAGTACAGACGGGATCATCAGGACCTTCGCATGCCACCTAAATCTGGCGATGCCCATATTCTACAATGGGCAAAGAACGTAGGAGATATCCCGGATCATCGACTTCGAGCTGAGTTCTATCACATCTAGCATGAACTTGCCCAAGTCATCGTGAAGGAGGTCCTCGACAAAACAGGTATGTTCTATGAGGAAGGGCAAATGTCGCGGGAAGATGTCCGAACATGCTTAGACACTCAGTGTCTCGACCTGAAGCCTTTCACTAACCCCGGGGACTATCTCCCTGACTTGGATGGATGGAACGACATGTTTGAGTGATTGTTGATATAGGACAATGTGTCCATTTAGTCCATACTTTCTGAATGACAAAACTTTGAGTTATGCACAACGAAACTTTATTTGTGATGTAATTAAACGTCATCCTCAACTAGCGAAGATCACTCCGGTTAGGGCATTGTGGGTATGATGAACTTTGTTATTTATGCTTATGATATGTTGCTTCTATTTTTGCCAAGTCTGTCTCTTTCTGTTTCTCAACTATGTATGTTGCATATCATCGACTCATGTGACAATGCAGGTGCGTAGATCATCGATGACGAAGAAGTGCAACGCCAGGAGTATATGACGAGTGGCCGGAGTGTCAGTCCCAAGGTGTACCGGTTTCCGGTTTTCGAGCGACAGCCAGTAGTTAGTTTATGTTCACACTACTGTGAGAGAGGGATACAAACTCATGTACTGCATAGTTCCGCTCTCACTCATAGTGATAGCTCTTCTCGCGTATATCATTGTATATATGGATGACGATGTCGTTGCAAGTAACTGAGACTTGTATCGCTATTTTTGAGATGATGATGAGAGACCACTTTGTGTTGGATGATGATTATGATGACGACA
The DNA here is from genome assembly GCA_034509565.1 of Triticum monococcum. NCBI lineage: Eukaryota > Viridiplantae > Streptophyta > Magnoliopsida > Poales > Poaceae > Triticum > Triticum monococcum. The sequence continues at coordinate 539,320,446 of CM067842.1, forward strand.
AGATTTGATGAGACTATCTGTATGTATATGCTATGATTACATTTGTATGTGTTTGATATGCTAAAGATTATTGTATAAAGCCTGTTCAAATACTAAACAAATATGCAGAAAAAATAGAAACTAATAAAACTAGCATTAGCGAGGGGAATAAAGTTAGCAGTAGCGCTCTCTTACCTGTAGCGCGTCCTGGTCAAAAGTGTTGTAGCTATTAGCAGCAGCGCATGGCACAAAAGCCCACTCTTGCTAGCCATGTATAGCAGTAGCGTGGGATGGCACGCGCTACTGCTACATGTTAGCTATAGCGCCTTATCAGTAGCGCGGCACCCCATGCTACTGCTAGGCCAAATACCCGTGCTACTGCTAGGCGTTTCCCTAGTAGTGACTCCTCTTCCCTTATTCGTGCAAATCTTACGTCTCAGCTCACACCGTATTCATCCCATGAAAGAAACTAGTTGGGCGCTTCTTACTTCATCTTCTTCATGATACTAAACGCACAAGGTTTCCTCCCATTTACTATTTCACCTTGGCTAGAGATCAGTAGCCCACCTGGATTTCAATTCAGGGTAAGTTGATTCTCAATTAAAAGAAGTAGCACCCGCTTAGGCGCGTTGAGCACCTAGTCCGCCTATTCGCCGGGGAAGCGGCACATTGGTGTCTATCATAGGGGAGTGGAGCGCAGGAGCTGCTTGCGCACGATCTAGAGGTCGACGGGGCTTGAAGGGATGGCCCGAGGCGGTGCCAAGCACGGCGGTGCGGTGAGGTCGAGGGGAGGGCGGAGGCAGGGGACTGGGCCGGTGGTCACTGGCATTTCGAGGAAGATCGTCAACATTGATTGGCTGGAGGTCAATGAATGCGATCTACCCGTTCTTTGTACATTGGACTATGCAGAAAAAATGGACTAATCTATTTGTTTTCGGTCGACTGTTATTTTCATAGGACCACACCTTGTGGTGTGCTGGAGGAGCATCTGCATTTCCCAGCCATCCCTATGCTCATATTTCAAAATCCTAGAATCTAGTAATTTCATGTGACATGCATGTTGTAGAGCTATCATATGTCTCCCGTCATTTATTTCTCACTGACCTGCTATCTGCTACTTTTACACTGTACTACTTGTGCACACACTTCACCCATACTCACACTATTGTTTTTTCATGCATGGGTATTTCAGACTCTGATGCAGTGTTGATGAATACACAGAAGAAAAGACAGAAGTCGCTCCGGTGTAATTCGAAGATAAGCACTAAGCGTTTCAACACTCTAAAGGGTGTAGTGTCAGCAGATGGAGACAGTAAACGTAGCTCGGCAGTTGATGATCTCAACTGCCACACACAACCATCCCAGGTGCTTGCTTTAACTTCGTGCTGTCAAATGTGGTTGCATCTTGCATATGGTGTCTAGCTTGTATTGCTTCCAATTTGGTTAAATTGCATCTGCTTACTTTACACATTATACCTTTGATAATGACATGCCTTCCTGTTTTTGATACATACTACATATGTCCATTAACCATGTTCGTACATTGAACTAATGCTCTTTTGTATCCCTCATCAACCACTTATGATGAGACAGTCACCCCAGTGGGTTACTGTGAGACGCGCTACTCATTTAAAGAGTGCAGTGTCATCCTCCCCACATGATTCTCAAGAAACAGCAAGGCTAAATGAAGATAGTCAACATAGCTCTCTAGTTGATGATCACAATTCCCCTACACCACCATCATAGGTGCTTGCTCTTACTTGGCAGTGTGATATGTGGTTGCATGTTGCATATGGTGTCTACCTTGTCATGCTTCTAATTAGGGTAAATTGCATCTGCTTAGTTAACACATTATACCTGTGAATATGACATGCCTTCCTGTTTTTGGTACACACTACATCTTTCTATTAACCATGTTCTTACATCAAACTACTTTCCGTGTGTATCCCTCATCAATCACTTCTGACGAGACACCTTCAAGTTGACAGTGTAATATTGGTTGCATCTTGCATATCATTTCAAACATGTATTGCCTCTAATTTGTTGAAGTGCCACTTATAATGAGACACATGTAACTTGGTAGAGTGATTTTGGTTGGATCTTTCATAGGGTGCCTCGATTGCATTGCTTCCAATTTTTTTGAAATGCCTTCTGCTTAGCGTTTTTCATACATATTCCATCTTCCTACAACATGGTTTCCATACATAAAAGTTGTGTTCATCGGTATCATGCACCAACTAATTTGGAAGTGCGAATTTCATTCCTTTTTCTTGTGTGTTTACTTGATAAAGCAAAATCTAAAAGGACAAAGGCACAGAATGATGGTGGTCCTCTGGAGCAACCGAAACAGATGACCTCTGCAGATTCTCCTGCTACCCCTACTACAGTGCAAGTTCCAAATCTCATCTCCCCTACCCCACAACCCTAGATTCTCCTGCTACCCCTACTGCAGCCCAGAGAAACAAATACTACTAGTACAGTGGAGACACTCTACAGCTATCCAGAAAAACAATTACTACTAGTACAGTGGATACAATACCACTTCTGGCTCCTCCTAGGTCATCGAAACGTCTCCCTCTACTGAATGCCGTTATACTTTTGTTCACCGATATGCAGGCCATGCAGCGTGCGGGCCCAAATGCCATCCACCAACTTAGAAGGCAGTATGCAGGAGGAGAGTCACCCCGGTCGTAGCGCGGCAATAATGAGCCGTCGTATCACAAAACCCCACCTCCCCGCAGTCTAAGTTTGAAGGACGAAGCAACATCATTTCACTCTTCTTTGAATCCCCTTCTCCCTCACTATCTTCAAGAAAGGCAACACTCGCATCTGCCACTGTTCTTCTCTCCCAATGAAGGGGAGTTAAGCGGATCCGTGATGTTGGTATATTTTCGTTCAGAGAAAAAAAGAACTTTTGCAAAGCAGTTACCGATCCTCACTCTCTTTTTTGTTTCATTGTCATTGCGATTGTGTTTTCCTTTCAGTGGTCTCCTAGTATTCGTCAGTTTCATGATGGACCAAGGAGAACTAGGGAAAGATCTGCCGATATTGGAGTAGACACGGGAGGCTGATCCCCACGAGACAGAGAGCTCCAAGAAGATGGAGTCAGCAACCGAGCCGACCCCAGATACGCTCACGGCCACTATTGAGATGGTTAACACCCCGTTTGAGGTTACAACCCCCGTGGCATTGCAGGAGCAATTTTCCCCCTTTGAGGATGTGTCCCCCCCTCCCGCTGAGCTGCCCAAGGTGATTTTCTTCTTTGCCGATCTCGATTGTGGTTTTTCATCTAAGTATGTGTTTATTTCATATTATCGATCCATAGAGTGAGGGTGGTTTGAAATACAGGCAATGGATGCTTTTGAAATTCATATATAAACATTAGTTAGTGCACTCCATGTTGTTAGTGTGAAGCACTTTATACGTTTGTCACTTGCATGGATGCATTCCAAATTGCTAGCTACGGAATAGAATACATGTCGAATTCAACATAAAGAGGATTTCGAAGATTCGAATTCATAGGAAGTGCATTCATCTATTTGAACCCGAGATAATGGCATTTGTAAATCGGATGTAAAAGGGGGCATCAATCTTTGTTGTGCGTTTGAACATGCTATATATATATTCATACGCATGTCTAACTTTTTTTGCAACCAAGGAGATTATATCTGGAACCATGCATGAACTGAGGTAAGTTGCATACTTTTAATATATACTCGTGTACATTGTATATTCAAATGTACCACCTCCATTCCAAAATAATCGTAGCTTTAGGATTTTCAGGAGTAAAGATTTGTGAAGTTTGAAAAATCCTGAATGTTCAATTCAAGAGAACCGAAAACGTTATTGCTTCTGCTCCCAAATATTGAACGAAGCACCAAATAGGCCTCTGGTCACCCGAAACCGCGCAAGACTAATGTTTAGTGGTAGGAAATTACTGTCCCGACTCTGGCCCGTGTAGCCTATCAGCCCGATGTCGAAAGGTCTAAACCGGGGTAGGTTTGTAACTTCACCAAGATGCCAGTCTCAACCGCCTCCAAGAGGCATTCATACGCCGTGGGCGCCTAAACACCCATGCGCTCGGCCGAAATCTATCCCGCCCACATTTGGGACACCTGAGATTACTGTCCTACCCCCAACCTGCAATATGTCCAAAATTTTAGATGGGGGCAAAGTTTGTAACTTTCCCCAAATTTCAAACAAGCGCGTCCCAAACCGAAATGTTGTTCCCCCTTAAGTTCCCCGCCTCCCTTCGTTTCCCCATTCATACTCTGTGGGCGCCAAAACACCCTCTCCACCAGCCGCGAAACCCCAGCCTCCTCCGTCCTCCACCCCATAGCGCCCAATCCACCGCTGTCCTCCTCCATCACGCTAGAGCCGGTACCCCGATGTCGTCGTCCAATGCAACCGCAACCGCAACGCCCTCAAGGACTTAGCAGCTGAAGCCGAGGTAGAGCTGCCTCCACGACCCCGACGCCTATGTGCGCCATACCAGAACTACTCCGACCACGCCGTCCTACGCCTCACTGTTGCCGCTCCACTGTCGCAACCGTCCACCGCACTGGAGCTGTTCCCGCTACACCGTCGTTCGCCGCCTGGAATTTGCTTCCCCGCCGCCGACAGACGGCCACCGCACCACACTCAACAACTTGGCCATGGGTTCGTCCAAGGCTGCACCGTCCTCCACAACTTCTCGTTTCAAGCGAACCACAAGAAGATCATTGGAAAAACAGAAGGAGGACACAACACTACCAGCAGAAAGAGGTACTCCTCTTCCCTTATTCGTGCAAACCTTACATCTCTGCTCACACCGTATTCATCCCACGAGAGAAACTAGTTGAGCGCTTCTTGCTGCATCTTCTTTGTGATACTAAATGCACAAGGTTTCCTCCCTTTACTATTTCACCTTTGCTAGAGGTTAGTAGCCCACCTGGATTTCAATTCAGGGTCAGCTGAACCGCAATTAAAAGAAGTAGCACCCGCTTAGGCGCACGGAGCACCTAGTCTGCCTGTTCACCGAGGAAGCGGCGCATCGGTGTCTATCATAGGGCTGTGGGGCGCAGGAGCTGCTTGCGCCCGATCTGGAGGTCGGCGGGGTTTGAATGGATGGCCGGGGGCGGTGCCAGGCACGGCGGTGCGGTGAGGTCGAGGGGAGGGCGCAGGAAGGGGACTAAGCCGGTGGTCGCTGCCGTTTCGAGGAAGATCGTCAACACTGACTAACTGGAGGTAGATGAAGGCGATCTGCCCGTTCTTTGTACATCGGACGGTGCGCAAAAATGGACTAACCTCTTTGTTTTCAGTCGAATGTTATTTTCATAGAATCCTGTAGTAATTTAGTGTGCCATGCATGTTGTAGAGCTATCATATGTCTCCCCTCATTTATTTCTCACCGACCTGCTATCTGATACCTTTACACTGTACTAGTTCTGCAGACACTTCACCCAGACTCACACTATTGTTTTTTTATGCATGGGTATTTCAGACTCTCACGTAGTGTTGATGAATGCTGAAAAGAAAAGACAGAAGTCCAGTGTAATTCGAAGATAAGCACTAAGCTTTTCATGGCTCTAAAGGATGCAGTGTCAGCAGTTGGAGACAGTAAACGTAGATCTACAGTTGATGATCTCAATTGCCACACACAACCATCCCAGGTGCTTGCTTTAACTTCGCGCTGTCATATGTGGTTGCATGTTGCATATAGTGTCTAGCTTGTATTGCTTCCAATTTGGTTAAATTGCATCTGCTTACTTTACACATTATACCTTTGATAATGACATGCCTTCCTGTTTTTGATACATATTACATATGTCTATTAACCATGTTCGTACATCAAACTAATTCTCTTTTGTATTCCTCGTCAATCACTTATGATGAGACAATCACCCGAGTGGGTTACTGTGAGAGGACATACTAGTTTAAAGAGTGCAGTGTCATCCTCCCCACATGATTCTCAACAAACAGCAAGGCTAAATGAAGATGGTCAACATAGCTCTCTAATTGATGACCGCAATTCCCCCACAGCACCATCACAGGTGCTTGCTCTAACTTCGCAGTGTGATATGTGGTTGCATGTTGCATACAGTGTCTAGCCTGTAATGCTTCTAAATAGGGTAAATTGCATCTGCTTAGTTTACACATTATACATGTGAATATGACATGCCTTCCTATTTTTTGTACACACTACATCTATGTGTTAACCTTGTTCTTACTACCTCTCTTCTGTATCCTGCATCAATCACTTACGATGAGTCACCTTTATTCGTTGCATATTTCATATTATTTCTAGCATGTTGCCGTGTATTGCTTCTAATTTGGTCAAATACATTTGTTAGGGCACCCTTTTAATTTGGCAGAGTGATATTGGTTTCATCTTTCATTTGGTTTCTAGCTTGCATTGATTCTAACAAGTTCAAGCACCTTGTGCTTAGTTTACACTTTATACATCATACATGTCAATATGTCACGCCGTCATGTTTTTCATACATATTCCATCCTCCTATCATGCGGCTGCCTTACATGAAAGTAGTGTTCATCAGTATCATGCATGAATGAGTTCTGAAGAGCAAATTTTATTCCTTTTTCTTGTGGGTTTGACTTGACAAGGCAAAATTAAGGAAGGGGAAGGAAAAGAGTAAGGAAGGCGATGATGGTGGTCCTCTACAGCAATGTAAACGGAGCATTTGTACCGATTCTCCCTGTATTGATAGTGCATTACAAGGTCCAAGTCTCTGCTCCCCTACTCGACCATCCAAGGTGCTTGCTCTAACTTGGCAGTGTGATATCTGGTTGCATGTTGCATATGGTGCCTAGCTTGTATTGCTCCTAATTTGTTAAATTGCATCTCCTTAGCTTACACATTATACATGTGAATATGACACGCCTTCCTGTTTTTGGTACATACTACGTCTGCTTATCACACCATGTTCTTACATCAAACTACTATTCTTGTGTATCCTGCATCTATCGCTTATGATGAGACAGTCACGCCCGTGGGTTAGTATGAGACGCGCTACTCTTATAAAGGGTGAAGTTTCATCCTCCCCACATGATTCTCAAGAAATAGTAAGCCTAAATGAAGATATTGAACGTAGCTCTGTACTTGAAGACCGCATTTCCCCTACACCACCATCGCAGGTGCTTTCTCTAACTTCACAATGTAATATGTGGTTGCATGTTGCATACGGTGTCTAGCTTGTAATGCTTCTAATTAGGGTAAATTGCATCTGCTTAGTTTACACATTATGCATGTGAATATACATGCCTTCCTATTTTTGGTACATACTACATCTATCTTTTAACCATGTTCTTACATGAAACTACCTCTCTTCTATATCCTGCATCAATCACTTACAATGAGACACCTTTATCCGTTGCATATTGCATATTATTTCTAGCCTATTGCCATGTATTGCTCCTAATTTGATCAAATACATTCATGAGGCCACCCTTTTAATTTGGCAGAGTGATATTGGTTTCATCTTTCATATGGTTTCTAGCTTGCATTGCTTCTAACAAGTTCAAACACCTTGTGCTTACTTTACACTTTATACATCATACATGTCAATATGTCATGCCATCCTGTTTTTCATACATATTCCATCCTCCTATAATGTGCTGCCTTACATGAAAGTAGTGTTCGTCAGTATCATGCATCAATGAGTTATGAAGAGCAAATTTTATTCCTTTTTCTTGTGGGTTTGACTTGACAAGGCAAAATCAAAAAAGAGGAAGGAAAAGAGTAAGGAAGGCGATGATGGTGGTCCTCTACAGCAACGTAAATGGAGCATCTATACGGATTCTCCTCGTACTTCTAGTGCATTACAAGTTCCAAGTCCCCGCTCCCCTACTCCACCATCCAAGGTGCTTGCTCTAACTTGGCAGTGTGATATCTAGTTGCATGTTGCATATGGTGTCTAGCTTGTATTGCTTCTAAGTAGTGTAAACTACATCTGCTTAGCTTACACATGATACATGTGAATATGACATGCGTTCCTGTTTTTGGTACATACTATATCTGTCTATCACACCGTGTTCTTACATGAAACTACTCTTCTCGTGTATCCTGCATCAGTCACTAATGATGGGACACCTTTAAGTTGGTAGTGTGATATTGGTTTGCGTCTTGAATATGATTTCTAGCATGTAGTGCTTCTAGTTTGATGACCGCCGCCTATGACGAGATAGTTTTAACTTGGCAGAGTGATATTGATTGCACCTTCCATATGGTGTCTAGCTTGCAGTGCTTCTAATTTGTTGAAGTGCCTTTTTCTTAGTTACCACATCATAGGTGTGAATATGTCAAGATGTCCAGTTTTTCATACATATTCCATCCTCATATCATGACTTTGCCTTTCATCAGAGTAGTGTTCGTCAGTATCATGCATGAATGAGTTCTAAAGAGTGAATTTTATTCCTTTTTATTGTCGGTTTGACCTCACAATGCGAAATCAATAAAGCGGAAGGAAATTGGTAAGGCATTGGATGATGGTGGTCCTTCTGAGCAACTGAAACAGAGGGTCTCTACAGATTCTACTCCGCCATCTTCCCAACAAGATTCGCAAGACAACGCAATGCTAGATAGTCAACGTAGATGTGTAGATGATGAGCGTATCTCCCCAACTCCACCATCACAGGTGTTTTCTCTAACTTGGCACTATTATATGTGGTTGCATGTTGCATATGATGCCTAGCTTATATTTCTTCTAACTTTGTTGAATTGCATCTTCTAACTATACACATAATGCCTGTGAATATGACACGTGTTCCTGTTTCTAAAACATATTATATCTGATCACACCATGTTCTTACATCAGACTACTGTTCTTGCATATGCGGCATCAGTCACTTATGATAAGGCACCTTTAAGTCGCCACTGTGATATTGGTTGCGTCTTGCATATGATTTCTAGCATGTGCTGCTTCTAATTTGTTGAAATGCCAGACAATTTGAACTTGGCAGAGTGATATTGGTTGCATCTTTCATATGGCTTCTTGCTTGCGGTGCTTCTAATTTGTTGAAATGCCTTCCGCTTAGTTACCACATCATATGTGTGATATGTCACGCCGTCTTGTTTTTCGTACATATTCCATTCTCGTATCATGTGTTTGCCTTTCATCCGAGTAGTGTTCATTAGTATCATGCATGAATGAGTTCCGAAGAGCGAATTTTATTCCTTTTTCTTATCGGTTTGACTTCACAATGCAACATCAATACAGCTAAAGGAAATTAGTAAGGCAGTGGATGATGGTGGTCCTTTGGAGCAACTCAAAATAGAGGGTCTCTATAGATTCTACTCAGCCATCCTCCCAACAAGATTCACAAGACAACACAAGGTGGACAGTCAACGTAGCTGTGTAGATGATGAGCACATCTCTCCTACTCCACCATCACAGGTTCTTGCTCTAACTTGGAACTGTTATATGTGGTTACGTGTTCCGTACGATGTCTAGTTTTTATTGCTTCTAATTTTGTTGAATTGCATCTGCGCAGCTTACAACTTATACCTACAACAATCACTTACCCATAAGACACATTTAACTTGGGAGTGTGATGTAGGTTGCATCTTGCATTATCTTCTAGCTTGTACTGCTTAAAATTTCTTGAAATGGCACTTCCGATGAGACACTCTTTACCTGATAGTGATATTGGTTGCATGTTCATATGGTGCCTAGCTTTCATTTCTTCTAATTTTGTTGAAATGGCTTTTGCTTACTGTTTTTCATACATACTCCATCCTCCTATCGTACGTGTGAATATGCAATGTTGTATTTTTTGTATATATTCCATCCTCCTATCATGCGCTTGCCTTATATAAAAGTAGTGTTCGTCTGTATCATGCATCAACCGGTTATGCAGAGCTAATTTTATTCATCTTCTTGTGGTTTTGACTTCATAAGGCAATATCAGAAAAGAGGAAGGAAAAGAGTATGTTAGGGGATGTTGGTGGTCCTCCGGACCGATGCAAATAGAGATTCTCTAGATTTGCCAATGCTACTGCTAATGCAGTTGAAGTCCCAAGTCTACATAATGAGTTCATCTCCCGTACTCCACCATCGCAGGTGCTTGCTCTAAGTTGGAAGTGTGATAATTGGTTTCATGTTGCATATGTTGACTAGCCTGTATTTCTTCTATTTTGATTAAATTGCACCTGCTGAGTTTATACGTTATACATGTGCATATGACATGCCTTTCTGTGTCTAGAATACATTGCATCTATCTAGCATACCATGTTCTTACATCAAAGTACTGTTGTTGTGTATCTCGCATCAATCACTCATGATTTGGACGCTTTTAACATGGGAGTTTGATAATTGTTGCATCTTGCATTGATTTCTACGTTGTACTGCTTCTAATTTTTCAAAATGCCACTTATGACAAGACACTTTTAACTTGGTAGAGTGATATTGGTTGCATCTTTCAAATGGTATCTAGCTAGCATTACTTCTATTTTCTTGAAAATCCTTCTGCTTAGTTTACACATCGTAGCTGTGAGTATGTCACGCCGTTCTATTTTTCTTACATATTCCACCCTCATACGGTTGTCTTACATCAAAGTATTGCTTGTCTGTATCATGCATCAATGAGTTTTGAAGAGCGGTTTTATTCTTTTGTGTTGTGGGTACGACTTGACATGGCAAAGTCAAAAAAGAGCAAGGAAAAGAATATAGTAGGGAATGGTGTTACTCGTCGGGTGAAACAGAAAAGGATCTACCCGCAAGATTCTGCTGGTGCTTATAGTGGAGTAGAAGGTCCAAGTCCACCGGCTAAATCTACAAACACAGTATCACCTGCTCCACCAGCAGCAGCATCCGCTTCAACTATACCAGCATCTCAACGAGTTACTCGTTTGTTTGCTCCAGAACTGACTAGTTCCTAAGCTGCCTTCACACCTAACACTACTTCCGAAGCACTGCTGACACAACAGGACTTGGCAAGATCAGATGAACCTCATGAGCATCAACACCAAGACGGTACCTAACCGAGTCAAGTTGCAGTTGCATGCTCCTTTATATGTACTCTCACAGTTTGATGTGCACTAACACTTTCCATATTCGTTGTTGAACTAGCACCACGGTGCAAGCAGAAACACACATCAGGGATAATGCTTGACATATTAACAAAATCTAAAGGAGGAAGAATGGAGATCCATTTTGAGGCAGGTTTAAAAAGGCCATGTGATTCTACAGAGTTAGCCAAGTTAGTAATAGAGGCAGCTGTTGCGTTAGGTGTCATGCACGTATCCTCCCAACGTGGATCCAGTACAGGAATGAGAAAGACAATATCCGGTTTAACACCTTCCTTGACCATTTATCCGTAAGTAATGTTATTCATCGCAATTTGTAATATTGCCTTGCTCTGTCCCATACTTTCTAGCTTCCTCCTAATAAGACTCACATGAGGTTCAAGTTGGATCCGAAAGATGATGCAACTAAACAAGGATGCACTCATGTTTTTTAGTCTGCTCTGCAACAGTATCGGTACCACCTTAGAAAAGCTCACTTTGAAGGCAAGGCTAAAAATGAAATCGCCCAAACATCTCTAGTGGAATATATTACAGATGAAGACTAGACAACGCTTGTTAAACACTGGTCCGATCCAAAGTATCAGGTAGGGTATATGTATTTGATCAGATCACATATTGAACTTGTATTTATGTATGTTCCTTACAAGTGTATCTTCTTCTAGGCTAACTTTTTAAAGAACAAGACCAACCGTTCTAAAGTGAAATTACAACAGACAACAGGATCTCGTAGCTATATTGCACACTATGAGGCTCTTGCAAATAGCTGCTAGTTTCTTCTTTTTTTTTGTGACATATTATCGTATCTATATTAACTTGTTCCAAATACAGAGGAAAGCCCGTGCAGACCAAAAAGAACCTGAACCGAGTGCAGGGGAAATCTTCAAGGATTGCCACACTAGCAAGATGAAGGGCATGAGCACACTAGTTCAAGCCACTGTTGTAAGTCCTTACTCCTCCTGCCTTTGAATTGCTTGTTACTATGACGTGTTCATTTAACTGCTTGGTTTGCAGCCAATGTCAGCTACTTTATTCACTTTTGTACACAGTTGTCTTAACGTATCATTTCACCTTACACGGTTTAAAAGAAATGAAGGCTATTCTTTTGGTCTTGATCTGTAATCTAGTTGTGATGTTCACGTGCCCACACAATTATCCAATAACCTATTTGTTTTATATCTATTTGCCCATGATATGAATGATGCCATACTATGTTCATCCTACTTTAAACCATGTCTCTTTATCCTTACATGTCAACGAATGTGAGTAAATAGACAATACAATAGGCATGCTACATGGACATATGTTCCGGAAGTGGTTTTATTATGTAGTTGGCACTACAATACATGCTAATGTATTACAGTAGTTCACCAAAATAAGTTATGTATAAACGTGAAACCTATTTTGTTTGTTTTTGTCTCATTAGTAACTTATCTGGTACACTAATCACAAGTTCAAACTTTTAGCAAGCTATGGAACAAATGACTCAACAGCCACAACCACCTGAAGCTCACGAGGCTACCACAAGCACAATGTCACCTCTTGCTGCAGTGCATGTGTGTCTCTCCACTAACAGTGCAAAAAGAACCTTCCTGTGTAATTCTGAGTTGGTTGTCAAGGTAACCTCATCCAAATCGCCTACTGAACAAAATCTTCCGGCTAGACAGTGTGATATATCTATGCTCCAGACACAAGTCCAATCCCTAATGGACGTCATTTTGGAAAAAAGAATAGTGGTTGAAAAATGTCGTCAATATATGAATGGTTTTGAAACCAGACTATCAGACATTTGCTTCATTGTTCAAGAGCAATGGAGGGAAAAAAGGGGAAGGTCATGCTGCTCCATCAGATTCTACAGCCTGAAACATTAGGACTCAGGTTAAATGATTTGTGCTTCTATACATCTGATGGTGCTTTTATCTGCAAGGACTGTAAACTTTATGCCAACAGGCCTTTTGTTGCATGGTTGGAATTTATTTTGTTCTGATACACCATTTATGGTGCTGCCAAAGGCTGCAAACATTACGACGCTATTTTTGTATAGTGTAGGTTTATCTTAGTAATGTATTCGCCCGAAAGATTTGTAGGAGCCCAATGTGCCAACATTCGTCGGGCCCATTCCAATTGGGCTAAAAACGATTATGGGCCGTAATTTGCATGTAGCCCACTAAAAATATCTAGGCCTAAATCAGCATAAGCTTTCATTTTTTGGTAGGCCTGTGCCCACAGTTGGCCTTTAATAGGCCTAAACATAATTTGGGCCCTAAGTAACAATAGGCCGTTAACATGTGTAAATATCTCAATCCCATAAAAATATGGGCCTTTAATAGGCCGAAAGTGAGATTGGGCCCTGATTGTGCCAAATAACCCACTGGTCATTAGCAAGCCAAAATGTATCCCAGCTCATGGTGGCCCATTTACAATGCGGGTCGTTCACAGGCCAAAATTCAGACGGGTCGTAAATGGGCCGACCTACTACACGGGCCTTTAAGAGGTCGGAAGTTCGGTTGGGCTTGATTAGTGTTAGTTTTATATGGGCTGTTAATAGGCCCGATGTGACGTTGAGCCACACATGGCCCATGGATTTCGCCCGACGTTAACAGGCCAAAAATCACAACAGGCTGAAAGTTGCCAAAATCTATAGTGGGCCTCTAACAGGCCGAATGTTAGACATGGCCGAATATGACCCAAATCCTTCACGGTCGTTTATGGGCTGAAAGTTTCAATGGCCTATAAATGGGTCCAAATGAAGCAGGACCTTTAACAGGCCGGAAACACATCGGGTCGTAATTCGGCCCAAATACTTAGTGGACTGTTAACAAGCCAGAAGTGACCATGGGCCACGATGATGACAAGTTTAGGGAGAGCCGTTGACGGGCCGATTTAACACTAGTTGTATGGGCCTGAACTGCAAACGGGGCGTATGCAAGCAGGCCGTTAATGGGTCGGTCCGCTAATTTTGACTGGGCCAGCCTTTTTAACCTAAATGGGCCGTTGTTGGGCCATGCCATGTGTCGACGTATCATAGGCGCCTTTGGTCCAATGAGTGGATGACATCTGTCCCAATGGTGAGCCGGCACGTGGTTCCTATGGCCATTCAGAATTTTACACGTGGAAAATCCCCGTTGGTCCGGGCTGTTAATGGGCTAGCGGATCCAAACCGGAACCTGATAGCTTAACAGCGACCCATTACGATGGATGCCACGTGTCGGTCACCCTTGATGAAAGCACTTCTATGATGCTCAATTTATCATCATGGAAGTGGACACTTCCGTGATGATAATTTTGGTAATGTCACAAAACACTTCTACGATAGAACACGTATGACTATCTTGATTCTGTAATAAAATCGTCATGGATGTACATGCATGACAAAAAACATGACCTACTCTGACAAACACCTATCATCACGGAAGTGTATTTTTTGTAGTGGTTGGTGCTGCCTCCCCCATTGCCTTCCTCCTTCTCTGCCTGTGGCACCTTTGGAAGCGGCGGAACTCCGTTGTTTTCCGTGATACTTTCCCCTCGTTGGCGGCCATGATGAAGTGTTGTCGGGATGATGTCGTGCTCTGGCATGGCAGGTTCAAAGATGACGGTAAATAGCACGTCGATGTGTGGCCGAGTAAGCTTGTTGACTGAGGTGTGGCGAGGCTCCCGCCCTGTAAAAATCTCTGTAACTGTTGGTTCCCTAGTGAAATAAAGCGATTCAGGTGGGGGAGTTCTCTCCCCTCCCATTCAAATTTTCAAAAATTAATACATATAATTTAACTGTAAGGCCGCATTTGGATTGTTGTTTCATGGTTGTATTTATTTTACATGTGTAACAGCTTAGAGAAACTCTTGCCGATCCCATAAAACTGTTTAGAGGGGTTAAAATCCTATTTACTCATCTAATTAGCACCTAGTTGATCTCCTAAATGCTACAATGGAGTATAAATCTTACTCCTTGCCGCTTTGGTGGAGTAAAAGTACTCCACTTCTCAGACTTGGAGTAAAAACTCCCCACTGCTCTACACCCT
The DNA here is from genome assembly GCA_034509565.1 of Triticum monococcum. Classification (NCBI taxonomy): domain Eukaryota; kingdom Viridiplantae; phylum Streptophyta; class Magnoliopsida; order Poales; family Poaceae; genus Triticum; species Triticum monococcum. The sequence goes on from CM067842.1 coordinate 539,335,464, forward strand.
CCTCTGCCGCTTGCCCCCCCAATCCCTCTCACAGGCATCTCAGCCACCACTCTCGCACCTCCACTTATGCCGCCATGGGCCGGATACCGAGGTTGACGCTCTCCACCGGCTATCCGTAGCACGGATCCACGCTGCAACCAGCGCAGCACTGTCGCAACCTCCTCACGCCGCCACCGCGGCGCTGCAACCCCATTCAGTAGGCTCGTCGGCTTCTTCGACCTCCCCACATCGTCCCTGCCACATAGGTTGTACCTAGGGGTGCGACAACGGGCATGTGGGATGTGGGTGGCGGAGATTATAGATCGGGAGACCCACAAAAAATTGTGGCTCGGATCCTTTCACACCGCCAAGCACGACACCCGCGAGTACGACATCTAGTTTGTCCGCTTGAACGGCGTCACGGGCCACCAAAATTTTGAGTGGGGCGAGATGCCAATGCTCGATCCTCCCCAACTAGGGGTGGTGAATACACGGGTGGATCGGGAGGACCGGGAGGCGAGGGAATGGCTCGCGTTGAAGGTGACCGATGAGGCGTATATGGCCATCCTTCATTGTCAGTACCCCGAGCTAGTGAAGGCGGAGCGCCTCCCATGTGAGCAGCGAGCAGTCGGCGGGGGGCGGATGTCATCTTAATCTCAATGGATGAGGAGGACAATGGAGCCAACGTCAATGACATAGGAGGCGGCAACAATGGTGGCTTCGACATTGAAGAGTGGCAAAGAACCTTCCCCGGTTGCGACGATGACTACACAGGGCCTGGACCCATGGGCGGTGGGATGTCTAGGGTGCACTATTGTCCCTCGCGAAGTCGGATAATGACTAAAATTTCTATTCGGTATATATTTTTGTTCAAGTTTTAGTTCCAGTTTAAATAGACTATGTTACGGGGGATGGTAATGTGAATTATGTGTCAAATTTTGGTGAAGAAGTTTGTCTAAATCAAATCCATGTTCCTTATCCAAATTTCCTTTTCACTCTGCTAAATTTACTTACTCGGCCAGATACTTTTGTTTTTAGGGTGTCTACTAGATTTGGTCTTACACCCGTATTAAATTGGGCGCGTGTAAAATCCGGGCAGAAAGGAAACGGATGGTGAAAGATGTGTTTATTTTTTTCCAGGGGAAGGCACAGAACTACCCCTTTTCTGTTCTGAATGGTAAACCAAGCACTCCGTTTCCAGTCGCACCTAATAATTTTCCGGTGTACTCCCTCCAAAATTAATATATAATACTCTAAACGCCTTTATATTTCTTTGCGGAGGGAGTAGATCTTACACATGTAATCCCTGTAAAACGGCAATCCAAGTGCGGCCTGAGTGTAGAAAGGCTCATTGCAGCCCTATATTTTCTATCCAACAAAAGTATTCCCTCCTTTCTCATTTATGAGCCACACAAACTGTCATGATGCGAGGAATCCAATAGTACAAACAGTTTGCGTTTTGGACACTTCGATTACATAACAATGATGTGATGTTACTATGTAATACACTTAAATATTATTCCCTCTGTTCCTTTATATAAGGTGTATTTGACTTGCACGGAAATCAATACACCTTATATTCTGGAATGGAGGGAGTACCCCCTAAGAAATATATTACGAGTGTGATAATATTTAAGTGTATTACATGCAACATCACATCATTGTTATGTAATCAAACCACCTCATTTATCTACGTAGGTGTTGTCGTAGGTTTATATTATAACAATATAATTGCGAGTGTGTTGCAATGGAAGAATAAATATTCAAATGATATTTAATTTGGTAAGCACTTGTTAACTTACCAAACAAACACGACAATTTTCATATGAAATAAGACATTGGACTAATGAGGTGGTTTCAAGGAAAAATGGCAAGAGAAAAAAAGAGATGGAAAGGGAGAAATAAAAATGGGGAGGATGTAGTGGACGAGCGTGTGGTGAGAGATAACCAAGATCCCTCTCGGGCTATGATCGTAAGCACGACAAGTCCCTACCAGAGAGCACCACAAGTGGCATCCATGACGACATTTCCTTGTGTTTATTTATCCTCTTCTAGTAATATTCCTATATAACCATTGTCTCATGTCGCGTTGAAAGTGTGGTGCCCAATGTAGAGAGATTTGGGGGGGTCATCTGCTCTATTTGGCTATTTGTTGTTTCTCCTATCGATTCATTGTCCGATGATGACAATGAAAATAAGGTGGTTGGATGTACCACTGTCCGAATCGAGGCTTCGGGGACCCAAAGTAAGGCTCGAACTCTAGGGTGTGCGTGCAGAACTCCACTAGCTACGACCCGCTACTCGCTGCCTCATGGTGATGCTCTGGTGTGCTCGAGCGTGAGGGAAGACAGGGTGCAACACGATGATTTACCCAGGTTTGGGACACCTTGTGGTGTAAAACCCTACTCCTGCTTTGGGGTGGATTGCTTCACGAGGAGGATGAGTATGAGTACACGGATGAACTGGCTCTACGAGCTCAGGACTAGATCCCTCCCTATGGTGGAGACTAGCCTATATATATATACTAGCCCTGGTCCTCTTCCCCCGAAAACTCTAGGCGGGAAGGGATGCCACAACAGACAATTTTGAAGGGGGACAATAGTACATCTTATCCTGGCAAAAGGTAGTCTTCACCTGCAAAGCTTTTGGCCGTGATGCACAGGTGGGCTCGGCGATGACCTCCGCCCTGATGAGCCCATGTCCTGGTCTTCTAGCTCGAGAATGACTACCTTTGGGGATTGCTTCAAGAACCGACGAGCTGCCTTGCTCCCTTAGCACCAAAGAGGAAAGCGTCCTCGTCTGCGCCTGTTGGTGCCATTCTGGCTCCGCCCATCGTGGCTCGCGTCACCCATCACTACTACAGGTTGCTGCTAACGCGATACTACGATCAAAGACCCTTCAATGAAACTGTGTGCGATGCCATAATCACAAACGATGGTGTAAAATAATCGTCAAAAAAGGTGCAAAACGTTTGCGATGGAGGATGCATCAAACATAGTTCAGATTTTAGTTGTGTGTGCGATGCAGGGCATATGGTTCAGCTCAATTAACTGTTTGCGATGAGGAGGAACAAAAGAAACGAGCAGCCAGATGAAGGTGTGCGCGATATACGGCATACTGTTCACTCGGTTGAACTGTTTGTGATTAGGCAACACAAAAGAAATGGGCAGCCAAATGAAGGTGTGTGCGGTATACGGCATGCGGTTCACTCGGATGAACTATTTGCGTTGAGACAAGAGAACAGAAATGGTTCAATATAACAAGATGTGTGTGATATGCGGCAAACAGGTCTGTAATTAGAAATGTGTGCGAAGACCAATAATAACACAGACGGTTGCTTCTAATAAGACATATGTGATATGCCCTGTCTACACAACATCTATTCGCCATTGGGGGACGGGCGGTCATCCAGATATGCCATAAGGATGCGAAGAGGCATCCTATCAGCAAGGACTAGTTGTTCCACCAGTAGCTCATGTAATAAAACTCTTAAGTTAAGTGTGCTCACGCTGGAGCAGGCATCAGATGGGTGACTGGATGGGAAGTTGTGTTGATGTTAAATTAACTGATAGGATGGGTCATATCTGTCAAATTAAATGACTGATATGACCCATCCCATGAGTTAACTGAAACTTGAGGTCCTTGTTTTTTAACACATGTTAAAGAAGGTCTACCGCATTACTTTTTGACAATGTGTGATACGTGGCATATGGTTGATCCATCCGACCTGTTTGTGATGGAATAGGCCGTGTGTGTTGTGGGCAAACGCTTGCTAGTATTCAATCGTTTGGGATTGATGAATTCATCACCGACGGGTTCCCTAGTGTGGTCCGTGTTCATCTGATCATCATCTACTTCTTGTGCTAGCTCGATGTTCCCTGTATGCTAAGTTTCCATTAACTGATAGTGTTTTATGAACACGCCACCGTTTCCCGCCATTTCCTCACCTATTTCCCGCCACCCAGCGATATTGTGCATAGGCGGCGTGCGACGCACGGAGGCGACAAGCGCAGCCTGTAGCACATCCACCTTTCCCAACCATGCCAACCAACCAAAGTGTCACCTCTGCCATCAACCTCATCGACGAGGAAAACGAGTAGGCGCCACGGCCCGTCGAGGCCGAGGCGCTCCCCGGCAATGCGATGGACGATGTTGTGATGCGCGTCATCGCCAGGGTTGAGCAGACCTTTGGCGCATGGTGCTTGAGCGCCGCGGATCAAGATAGGCATGTCACCGCCGACAGGCTCCAGCTCGCCGCACAACATGATCGATGCCGCGCCACCGAGCAAGCTAGGTGCGTCCGCACCGATAGGCTGCGGCTCACCGCACGACGAGACCGTTGGAGCGCCGCAGAGCGAGAGGCGCCATGCGCCGCACAGCAAGAGCGGATCCATCGACGCTTGCTTGCTGTGGACACGGCATCGCAGCTGGGTACACGTCCCGTCAGTACCCCCATTCCTCGCCAGGAATGGCAAAGGCCCTCAACGTCATACTTGTACCAGAGGTTGGCCGCGCTGTAGTTGCACCGGACGCCCGCCGCGCCGTTCGCATGGGTGCCGCCATTCGCCATGTCCGCGGCCCGCTGGATGCCAACGCACTAATCCGTAGGCTCGACCGCCTCCTTGGCCTAGGTGTCCACCTAGGCCCAGTAGAGGAACATGGCCGTCGCATCCTCGAGCTGGTGATCTCAGATGAAATAGCCAACTTGGAGCTCAAGATCACACTCCAGATGTACCACGAGCGTGTCGACCGCTTGGACGAACGCCTGCATGAGTTCAGGCAGAGCCAAGAGCTACCGTAGCCAAGGGCTGCTGGTCATGGTCTCATGGACGCGTTTTATTTTGAAAAGTTGTTTCGACGTGGATAGCTATGTATTCACAGCAATCATAGTGTTGCTCTTTTTATTGCTCTGTTTCAATGTGTGTACTCTGTTTTCCATTCTTATATGTTCTGTTTCAATGTGTGTATATATGCTTTCCATTCTGTATATATGGATGATAACAGCTAGATTCAAATTAGTATACAAAAATAGATAGAAAATGGAATACATAATATATATATATAATATATATATATATTGTTCATTAGTTCATCACAGAATATATATATATATATATATATAATATCATCACATATACGTGATGATACTTAACAACTAGGTACAATGCATAAAACTGAAAACAAACAATACTAAAACTAATAATCCCTCCTGGGGCCAGTATTCCGACAACCCCTCACCAGCAGCTCCCTGGTGCGCGGCGTCTTCCCAGTGCGGAGGCAGTACTCCGCCTCCTCCACCTCGCAGCACTTGACGTACCGATCCGCCTCTTGCTGGCGGATGCGCGCGACCGATCTTGCCATTTAATTGGGCGCCCACCGGAGCTCCTCGTCGGTGGCACGTTGGAGCATATCGACCCACCTCCATGCAGCGACGAGGCGCCCAGCGCCTATGACCTTCCTCGTGAAGTACCTGTATTCGTACACCTCCTCGGCACGACGACGTGCCCATGATACGTCTCCAACGTATCTATAATTTTTGATTGCTCCATGCTATATTATCTACTGTTTTGGACTATATTGGGCTTTATTTTTCACTTTTATATTATTTTTGGGACTAACCTATTAACCGGAGGCCCAGCCCAGAATTGCTGTTTTTTGCCTATTTTAGTGTTTCGGATAAACAGAATATCAAACGGAGTCCACACGGAATAAAATCTTCGGGAACGTGATTTTCTCACTGAACGTGATCCAGGAGACTTGGACCTTGCTCCAAGGAACAAAAGAGGAGGTCACGACGGTGGGGGCGCCCCCCTAGGGCGCGCCCCCTGCCTCGTGGGCCCCTCGGTGCTCCACCGACGTACTCCTTCCTCCTATATATACACATGTACCCCCAAACTATCAAACAGGAGCCAAAAACCTAATTCCACCGCCGCAACTTTCTGTATCCACGAGATCCCATCTTGGGGCCTGTTCCAGAGCTTCGCCGGAAGAGGGCCGTCATCATGGAGGGCTTCTACATCATCATAGCCTCTCTGATGAAGTGTGAGTAGTTTACCTCAGACCTTCGGGTCCATAGTTAGTAGCTAGATGGCTTCTTCTCTCTTTTTGGATCTCAATACAAAGTTCTCCCCCTCTCTTGTGGAGATCTATTCGATGTAGTCTTCTTTTTGCGGTGTGTTTGTTGAGACCGATGAATTGTGGGTTTATGATCAAGTCTATCTATGAATAATATTTGAATCTTCTCTGAATTCTTTTATGTGTGATTGGTTATCTTTGCAAGTCTCTTCGAATTATCCGTTTGGTTTGGCCAACTGGATTGGTAGTTCTTGCCATGGGAGAAGTGCTTAGCTTTGGGTTCGATCTTGCGGTGTCCTTACCCAATGACAGAAGGGGCAGCAATCACGTATCGCATCGTTTCCATCGAGGATAACAAGATGGGGTTTATTTCATATTGCATGAATTTATCTCTCTACATCATGTCATCTTGCTTAAGGCGTTACTCTGTTTTTAACTTAACTCTAGATGCATGCTGGATAGCGGTCGATGAGTGGAGTAATAGTAGTAGATGCAGAATCATTTCGATCTACTTGTCACGGATGTGATGCCTATATACATGATCATGCCTAGATATTCTCATAACTATGCTCAATTCTGTCAATTGCTCAACAGTAATTTGTTCACCCACTGTAGAATACTTATGCTCTTGAGAGAAGCCACTAGTGAAACCTATGGCCCCCGGGTCTATTCTCATCATATCAATCTCCATCACTTTAATCTTGCTTGGCTTTTTTACTTTGCTTTTACTTTTTACTTTGCATCTTTATACCAAAAATATTATATCTATCAGATCTCACTCTCGTAAGTGACCGTGAAGGGATTGACAACCCCTAATCGCGTTGGTTGCGAGTAGCTATTGTTTTGTGAAGGTATGAGGGACTTGAGCATGGCCTCCTACTAGATTGATACCTTGGTTCTCAAAAACTGAGGGAAATACTTACGCTACTCTGCTGCATCATCCCTTCCTCTTCGGGGAAAACCAACGCAAGCTCAAGACGTAGCAGCCCACCTCCAAAGCTCCACCGCCTCCTTTTTCCAGGCGGCATCACGGGCTTCACAGGCCGCCTGGTACCTGGCTTCCTCCTCCGCCATCTCCTTCTTGAACGCCACTTGCCTGGCTTTCTTAGCCGACGGCAGTGACTTCCACAGACAAAAATTGTATTGGCCCCAAAACCAATCCAAAGTTGGGTGGTCCGACGCAACCTTGTCAGGCGGTGCGTACGTGTCCTCATCGCTACTAATCAAGTGAGCGTCCTCGGGGGGCAGGGACTCCTCGTCAGCGCGTGGGCAGACCGGCGGCGGCATGGCAGAGATTTGAGAGAGAGAGGGATTAGGAAAGTGAGGGGGAGGATGTTGATGAGAATGCAGGCGGGACGACGTGAGCAAGGTAGTATTTATTGGCGGCCGGAATCTAGATCGACGGGGACAGTACACACGCCGGTCACTAGAATTTACGAGTACTATAGTTTGAATTACACACGATTCCCGCAGCAAAATCCATGTGTGAACAAAATAGCAAAAATCCGTGTGTGAACATAATAGCTGACGGTTTCCAATGCAGAACCGTGTCTGATTAATGATCCCCGCCACTCACCTACCAAACTTCGAGCCGCGAGATAGAGTGCTAATCGTGCGGGGGCTGTTTGTCTTGCTAGATCTTTACATTTTCTTTTTTGAACACCAGACATTTACATCATCTAATGATTTTTTAACTCTCACACAAGTACACAAAAATATGATTTTTCAAACCGTTATGGTTAGGCATTGCATGTAGATGTAGTTCAAATTTGAATTACGGTCATTAAGTGGTTAGAAAATCACTTAAATGTCTTTAAAAGATCAAATGACCCCTGAAAATTTCCAAATATTCACATGACTGTTCTATTAGTGCACGTTAAACGTAGAAAAAATTTGAAGGCCATAAGAGGAAGCTATCTCCCGTTTGTCATCAAACATGCATTGTTCTCTCTCGGAACAACGAACCTTCTAGTGAGTTGCTCCAGTTTGTGAGGGGTGTGTGTCCAAACTTTCATCAAACAGGCACATTTTTTACCACATCATCTTGGTGGCTTGACATTAAATCAAGCAAGGTTTCATGTTTTTCTGATCATTTTTTAATTTTTTGGAATTAAAATGCCATGGCACTCCATGCAAGTGTCCATGCCTTCCGACCAATATGTTTGAAAATTCCTTCTAATTTACTGTACATGGAATTAACTCGCACACAAGTACAATAAAAATATGATTTTTCAAACGTTTTGGTTAGGCGTTTCATGTAGATGTAGTTCAAATTTGAATTACGGTCATTAAATGGTTATAAAATAACTTAAATGTCTTTAAAAGTTCAAATGACCCCTGAAATTTTCCAAATTTTCACATGACAGTTGTATTAGTGCACGTTAAACGTAGAAAAAATTTCAAGGCCATAAGAGGAAGCTATCTCCCGTTCGTCATCAAACATGCGTTGTTCCCTCTCGGAACCACGAACCTTCTAGTGAGTTGCTCTGGTTTGTGAGTGGTGTGTGCCCAAACTTTCGACGAACATGCCAATTTCTTTACCACATCATCTTGGTGGCATGAAATTACAACAAGCAAGGTTTCATGTTTTTCTGATCATTTTCTTGCCATGTCACTCCATGCATACGTATGCATGTGTCCATGTCGTGAGACCATTATGTTTGAAAATTACTTCTAATTTACTGCACATGGAATTAACTTGCACACAAGTACACAGATATGATTTTTCAAACTATTTTGGTTAGGCGTTGCATGTAGATGTAGTTAAAATTTGAATTAAGGTCATTAAATGGTTAGAAATCACATAAATGTCTTTAAAAGGTCAAATGACCCCTAGAATTTTCCAGAATTTCACATTACAGCTGTTGTAGTGCATGTTAGACGTAGAAAAAAATTGAAGGCCGTAAGAGGAAGCTATCTCCCGTTCGTCATCAAACATGCATTGTTCCCTCTCAGAACCATGAGCCTTCTAGTGAGTTGCTCTAGTTTGTGACGGGTGTGTGTCCAAACTTTCGCAAAACACGCCAATGTCTTTACCACATCGTCTTGGTGGCATGACATTACATCAACCAAGGTTTCATGTGTTTCTAATTTTTTTTGGAATTAAAATGCCATGTCACTCCATGCATACGTATGCATGTTTCCATGTCGTGAGACAAGTATATTTGAAAATTCCTTCTAGTTTACTGCACATGGAATTAACTTGCACACAAGTACACAAATATGATTTTTTTTTCAAACCGTTTTGGTTAGGCGTTGTACGTAGATGCAGTTCAAATTTGAATTACGGTCATTAAATGGCTAGAAAATCACTTAAATGTCTTTAAAAGGTTAAATGACCCCTAGAATTTTCAAAAATTTCACATTACAGTGGTAGTAGTGCATGTTAGACGTAGAAAAAATTTGAAGGCCGTAAGAGGAAGCTATCTCCCGTTCTTCATCAAACATGCATTGCTCCCTCTCAAAACCATGAGCCGTCTAGTGAGTTGCTCCGGTTTGTGAGGGGTGTGTGTCCAAACTTTCGTCAAACAGGCCAATTTTTTACCAGATCATCTTGGTGGCATGACATTAAATCAAACAAGGTTTCATGTTTTTCTGATCATTTTTAATTTTTTGGAATTAAAATGCCATGGCACTCCGTGCATGTGCCCATGCCTTCAGACCAATATGTTCGAAAATTCCTTCTAATTTACTGCACATGGAATTAACTCGCACACAAGTACAAAAAATATGATTTTTCAAACTATTTTGGTTAGGCGTTCCATGTAGATGTAGTTCAAATTTGAATTACGGTCATTAAATGGTTAGAAAATCACTTAAATGTCTTTAAAAGGTCAAATGACCGCTGAAAATTTCCAATTTTTCACATGACAGTTGTATTAGTGCACATTAAACATAGAAAAAAATTTGAAGGCCGTAAGAGGAAGCTATCCCCCGTTCGTCATCAAACATGCATTGTCCCCTCTCGGAACAACGAACCTTCTAGTGAGTTGCTTCGGTTTGTGAGGGGTGTGTGTCCAAACTTTCATCAAACATGCCAATTTCTTTACCACATCATCTTGGTGGCATGACATTACATCAACCAAGGTTTCATGTTTTTCTGATCATTTTTTTATTTTTTGGAATTAAAATGCCATCTCACTCCATGCATACATATGCATGTGTCCATCTCGTGAGATCAATATGTTTTAAAATTCCTTCTAATTTACTGCATATTGAATTAACTCACACACAAGTACAAAGATATGATTTTTCAAACCGTTTATGTTAGGCGTTGCATGTAGATGTAGTTCAAATTTGAATTACGGTCATTAAATGGTTATAAAACCACTTAAGTGTCTTTAAAAGGTCAAATGACCCCTGAAATTTTCCAAGTTTTCACATGACAGTTGTATTAGTGCATGTTAAACATAGAAACAATTTGAAGGCCATAAGAGGAAGCTATCTCCCGTCGTCATCAAACATGCATTGTTCCCTCTCGGAACCACGAACCTTCTAGTGAGTTGCTCCGGTTTGTGAGTGGTGTGTGCCCAAACTTTCGACAAACATGCCAATTTCTTTACCACATCATCTTGGTGGCATGACATTACATCAACCAAGGTTTCATGTGTTTCTATTTTTTGGGAATTAAAATACCATGTCACACGATGCTTAATTGTGTCATAGCCGTTAGACCAATATGTTTGAAAATTCCTTCCAATTTACTGCACATGGAATTAAATCGCACACAAGTACATGAAATATGAGTTTTCAAACCGTTATGGTTAGCTGTTGCATGTACATGTAGTTCAAATTTCAATTACAGTCATTAAATGGCTAGAAAATCACTTAAATGTCTTAAAAGGTCAAATCACCCATGAAATTTTCCAAAATTTGACATGACAGTTGTATTAGTACTAAAAAAATTCTTGTTCATTTAAAACACCATCCGTTGCCACTTTACTCCAAATTCGTCTTCCATAGCTAATAAAAAATATCTACAACATCACACACAGTTGTTTTCTAGGAACCGTTTGCGATGAAAATTTCTAGGTATATTTAAGTCTCCCTCCCTAAGCTTCGTGGGCTCGTCTGCTCCAGTGCCGGCAACCCCCGAATCCACGAATCCCGATCCCCATTCCCGCACCCCCTTCTTGCAAAGATGACGTCGTGGAAACGCTTCGTGAAGGCCCGTACGATGGCCGCGTCCCCCCCAAGCGCCGCCGCTTGCGCCGAGAGCGCGGCCGCCTACGCTAGAGTGCTGCCGCATCCGCATTGAGTGCGGCCACTTCCGCCGAAAGGGCGTTTGCGGCAGCCGACAGGGCAACTATAGCAGCCGAGATGGCTGTAGCTGCTGCCGCGACGGCGGCTCCAAACGTCGAGAGTGCTTGAGCTGCCGTCCGTGTCGCCGATAGTCGCCCTGGCCCGGGTCGAGGCGATCCACACCAAGATCTAGGATGCACACGCCAAGATATTCCAGGCCACCTTGGGCTCCAGCATGCAACCCACGTCTAAAAAGGAGGCGATGGCCATGGAGCACCTGCTTCCTCATGAGGTCGCCGAGCAGGAGCTGGAGATGCAGGAGGCGGCGGAGACCGAGGAGCGCCGGGAGGAGGAGTTGCGCGTGGCCGAGGTCGAGGTAGAGAAGAGTCTGTCCGTCGAGGAATCACCGGTGGAGTACCAACGGAAGCTTTGGCACAGCCACTACTGCGAGTACTGCAAACTTGAGGGCTGTGCCGAGGACGAGGACGAGGACGCGGTCGACTTCAGCAAGGGGGACATGGAGTCCACCAACGGCGGCATGTCGCCAGGACAAGTCATCGACGTCTCATCTCACACCGGCGATGCATAGGCTGACAAGGCAGTGGATTTGTTAAAACTATGCATACTTAGGCTTCGTTTTTAATGCTGGTCTTTTGTTAGAGTAATGTTTAGGTCAACTGGCTCTGTTTAATTACTAAAACTGCTCGATTCAGTAAGTGTGCTCTATCTGCTGTACACACTTTTGTGTGCCCAAATTAGCAAGCGATGTTAAATTATGCAATAACATACCTGGGGAAATTTCCGCCAAAATTTGAATTATCAAACTACTCCCATGCGCGTAAAGCAGAAGAATCGTTCGCGCTGCACACAATCATCAAAGTGAATGGTCCAGCGGCAGTGGACGCAAAGTTTCCCTCCACATTTTCGAAATTGTGGCCTACTGCCAAAATATCTACCCCGCCCCCCTTCCCCACCCCCTTTTCTCCCCGACCACAAGTCACATTTCCCCTGTTTCCTCCTTGCTTCCTTCCTTGCTAAGCTATAGCCGCTTCCTCGCTCTCGCCGTCTCGCATCCTACCGCCGGAGTTGCCATGGTGTTCTTCAAAGACCTCTCCAGCGGTTCCTCCTCCAGTGATGACTCCTTCACCACCCGGGTATGCCTCTCTTCTCTCTCTCGAGCTATGACCTGGAATGAAGGATTTATACCCGACGGTCGATTTGAGTCATTTCTTCCTCTTGTAGCTTCCTAGGACCATCAGTGGAAACAAATGGAGAGGGGTGGTTGAAGATCTATCTGCTCGTTGTCACCATCAATCTCCATGCGTGAAGCTAGTTGCGTTTGATTCTGTGGATAGTGGGAGGAAGTTTCAGGCATGTGCAGAGAAGGTTAGACCCTCTTTCGTTGTTATAAATCATTTGTTAGATGTGATTCAAACACTATCACGATCCCAACCCGTTCATACCACACCTTCAACCAAACGCATCCCACGACAGTGTCACAGTTTGTACCTAGTATCTCAAATTGTTGCCATCTCATCAGCGGTGCCATTAGAAAATTATTTGGCACCGCTTCAGCAGTTTGTGCAGCCAACTTTGGTCCACACATCCGAGCAGCCAAGCAGTAAAATACTAAATCTTTATGGCACGAAGGAACTGGGCATCGGAGCAACTACGTGCTCTAGAGTCGGGGTCCGTGATTTTTTTCCGCTGCATCGGCTCGCCAGTGCAGGGCACCGGTGCGAGATGTAGCAACAGTTGTCTTTACCCCAGTTTTGGCATACATAGTGGATGACTTTAGTGCTATTAGTTCTATGTTACTAAATTTGTGCATGTACACACCTATTAGTATCAATTTGTTGCCATCCAAACACTGCCGCTATGCAGTTGTAGTTATATTTACCTTCCTCATAAAATGTTCAATTTGTTATTTATTGTACATGAGTAAGAACTTGTAGCGTTGTTGTAGTTAATTATAGCTTCTGATGTTCCAGAATTTAGTTGTTGTCTCAATACCAATTACTTCATTTGCACATTGATCTTTTTGAGAAGATATGTCATAATTAACATGTTTCTTCACTTTTTCAAAATAAGCATTGGTGATTTTCTATGTTGCTATAAACCCATTTCCCATACAGTTGTTACTGATCTAGTTTTAAATATTATAGGATGAACAGAAGTGTTCTTACTTGGAGTGGCTTGATCAAAAGTGGCCACAGTCTTTGAAGATATGCCTAGCAAAGCTCTGGAGCATGTATGAGGAAGAGAATAGATGTAGGCTTAGAGAAACTGTTGTCAATGTGGAAGAATATTTGAAGATGCAGGATAAAAAGTTGAAGGTGGAGAATGAGCTCAGATTTTTTAAATCAAACTTTGCTAAGATGGTGTTGGCGAAGGAGGAGGCACTTACCCAGTTGGCCCGTGCAAAACATGTTCTTACTGAACTGAAAGCAGAGGTGGATAAGACGAGCCTGGATGATCTCGATTAGGGAAATGAATGTATTGTTCTTATGAAGTTGAACTAGTTATATGTTTTACTGTGCTATTTTCATGTAGCTACCGTACTGTGATGTTATAATATATTTATGTGCCTGATATGAAATTAGCAAACAGCTGTTCGATATGAAATGTGAATTTGTGTAATACTGGAATTATTAATTGTAAACTAATAAACCTGCTAAATGTGTCATGGACCTTTGCAAACGGTTCTAGTAGTAAAAGCGCTTGCGATGGATAGCCCAATGCCACACATTTTTCTTCATCAAATCGTGTGTGATATAGTTGATAAAAGCAAATAGTTTACCAAGGCAGACCGTGTGTGATAGTTACACCTATCATATACGAGCCTACACATAAATATGTGTGGGATGTACGTACAAATGGAAACTTTTTCCCTGGATTGACTGTGTGGGATGTACATAAGAACGGAAACGTATTCCTTGGATTGACTGTGTGTGATATACATACAAACGGAAATGTTTTTCTGGGATTCACAATGTGGGATGTACATACCTATAGAAATAATTTTCTCGGATTACCATGTGGGATGTACATACCTACGGAAATGATTGGGTTTTGATGCCTCGCCCGATCGCACACGGCCCCAACCTATGTCCCAGGAGGGCCTATCCCCGACGATTTCTGGGTTGTGTGGGAAGGACACCCTATCACACACACTCACTTGGTGACGGTTCCAAATGTCGTCGCGGAAAGGGGTTAAAAACCGTTTGTATAGCACCGACGCATACCAGTGCAAGTGCATCGCGAGGTGGGGTGGCGAGCTGATAACCCACAAGTATAGGGGATCGCAACAGTTTTCAAGGGTAGAGTATTCAACCCAAATTTATTGATTCGACACAAGGGGAGCCAAAGAATATTCTCAAGTATTAGTAGCTGAGTTGTCAATTCAACCGCACCTAGAAGACTTAATATCTGTAGTAAAGTATTAATTAGCAAAGTAATATGGAAGTAACGGTAACCGTGGCAAAGGTAACAGTAGCAGTTTTGTAGTAATTGTAACAGTGGCAATATAAAAGTAACTAAGCAACGATCAATATGTGAAAAGCTCGTAGGCATTGGATCAGTGATGATAATTATGTCGGATGTGATTCCTCATGCAACAGTTATAACATAGGGTGACACAGAACTAGCTCCAGTTCATCAATGTAATGTAGGCATGTGTTCCAAATATAGTCATACGTGCTTATGGAAAAGAAATTGCATGACATCTTTTGTCCTACCCTCCCGTGGCAGCAGGGTCCTATTGAAAACTAAGGGATATTAAGGCCTCCTTTTAATAGAGTACCGGAACAAAGCATTAACACTTAGTGAATACATGAACTCCTCAAACTATAGTTATCACCGGGAGTGGTCCCGATTATTGTCACTTCGGGGTTACCGGATCATAACACAGAGTAGGTGACTATTGACCTACAAAATAGGATCAAGAACTCACGTATATTCATGGAAACATAATAAGTTCAGATCTGAAATCATGGCATTCGGGCCCTAGTGACAAGCATTAAGCATAGTAAAGTCATGGCAACATTAATCTCAGAACATAATGGATACTAGGGATCAAACCCTAACAAAACTAACTCGATTACATGATAAATCTCATCCAACCCATCACCGTTCAGCAAGCCTACGATGGAATTACTCATGCACGGCGGTGAGCATCATGAAATTGGTGATGGAGGAAGGTTGATGATGACGATGGCGACAGATTCCCCTCTCCGGAGCCCCGAACGGACTCCAGATCAGCCCTCCTGAGAGAGATTAGGGCTTGATGGTGGCTCCGTATCGTAAAATGCTATGAATCCTTCTCTCTTATTTTTTTGTCCCCGAACGTGAATATATAGAGTTGGAGTTGAGGTCGGTGGAGCCTCAGGGGGCCCACGAGACAGGGGGCGCGCGCCCCACTCTCGTGGACAGGGTGTAGGGCCCCTGGTGTTGATTCTTTCACCAGTATTTTTTATAAATTCCAAAAATATTCTCCATGAAGTGTCAGGTCATTCCGAGAACTTTTATTTCTGCACAAAAATAACACCATGGCAATTCTGCTGAAAACAACATCAGTCCGGGTTAGTTCCATTCAAATCATGCAAGTTAGAGTCCAAAACAAGGTCAAAAGTGTTTGGAAAAGTAGATACAATGGAGACGTATCACGAGCCTAGAGATGTATGCCCTGCGAGGGGCCTTGGGAGGCCGCCCTGCAGGAGGCCCTCAGGAGGTCTCGATGGTCCTTGCTGTCGTACGCCTCGCGAGGTGGGAGCCCTCGCGAGGGTCTTGCTCATGAAGCCTTGACGCTGGGTCGCACCATGCCTTCTGACCATGCCACGCGATGGGCCACAGGCAGATGGGCCTGGGTACCCCTAGTCCCACGGGCCCGACTGTAGCCCCCGGGCTCGCGGCGCGCGCGGCCTTACTTGGAGGCGGAGGTAAAGAAGAGATGGCGAAGTGACACGGGCCCCAACCGCCTACAGGCCAAGCTCGACGCGTGGCGCACAACGGGGCGAGCGACGCCCCCATATCCCCATGTCGCCTCAGCAACTGCCCAGGTTGGCAAAAGACCTGGCGGACACCATGGAGCCATCATTGCTTCGAAGGTGAAGGGGCCCGGACCGACCCCTCCGATTCTATATAAGGGCCAAGGGAGGACTCCTCGGCTTGTCTTCTCCGACGTGCCTCTCCATTTCCAACCACCACTGATGCAGCCATGGCACCCTTGAGGAGGTTTTCTACCACTTAAAAGGGGAAGGCAATGTTGGAGGGAGCACAGTCATCGCCGCCCAAGAGGGGGCGAGGCCGTGTGATAGCCTGGCTTATTAGGGATGATAGACTACACATATCAATAATGAATTCCTTCTTGTTTGGGAGCCCATTCGGACAGAACTCCAAAGATAAGCGTGCTCATCTTGGAGTAGTTTCAGGATGGGTGACTGACCGGGAAGTTGCTCCTGGGTGCGCATGAGTGAGGACAAAGTGCGCAGAAAAGACTAGTATTGATCTGTGGGGCCAGTCTAGATCCCGCCAGGAGTAACGACCACCGGTGGGTGTGTCCGGGGCGTGATAAGTTGGTATCAGAGCCGACCCTCACTGTTACAAGGATGTTTGCGAACATGTGCGTGGTCATGTTGTTCATGACGTTTGTGACCCATCATAGCACACAGCATGGTACATGTACTGGACTGGAAGCATAGACGTATGTGCCAAGAGGGAACGTTCCCGTGGCCCGACGAGGATGTCGGTTCTTTGAGTAGGGGTGTATGTGATAGCCTGGCTTATTAGGGATGGTAGACTACTCATATCAATAAGGAATTCCTTCTTTTCTAGGATCCCATTCGGACAGAACTCCAAAGTTAAGTGTTCTCAGCTTG
The DNA here is from genome assembly GCA_034509565.1 of Triticum monococcum. Classification (NCBI taxonomy): domain Eukaryota; kingdom Viridiplantae; phylum Streptophyta; class Magnoliopsida; order Poales; family Poaceae; genus Triticum; species Triticum monococcum. The sequence continues at coordinate 539,352,635 of CM067842.1, forward strand.
GAGTAGTTTCAGGATGGGTGACCGACCGGGAAGTTGCTCCCGGGTGCACACGAGTGAGGACAAAGTGCGCAGAAAAGACTAGTATTGATCTGTGGGGCCAGTCTAGATCCCGCCAGGAGTAACGACCACTGGCGGGTATGTCCGGGGTATTACAGGCCGCCCCACAAGTCTGCCGCTACATCCGGGGCGCCTCCCCGGGAACGCGGTTGTCCTCCATCGGCAACCCTCACTGTCTCGGGCAACCGCAAAAAGAATGATACGTCTCCAATGTATCTATAATTTTTTATTGTTCCATGCTATTATATTATCATTCTTGGATGTTTTACAATCATTTTATATCATCTTTTGGGACTAACCTATTGACATAGTGCCCAATGCTAGTTGCTGTTTTTTGCTTGTTTTTTACATTGCAGAAAATTAGTATTAAACGGAGTCCAAATGGAGAAAAACTTTTTTTTGGAATTTTTATGGACCAGAAGACACCCAATGGGTCGGATAAGCAACTGGGGGATGCCTCGAGGGGGGCACAACCCACCAGGGCGCGCCTGGACCCCCAGGCGCGCCCAGGAGGGTTGTGCCGACCTTGATGGCCTCCCGCACTGCCTCTTTGCTCTATAAATAACCCAATATTCCAAAAACCCTAGGGGAGTCGACGAAATCAATTCCATCCGCTGCAAGTTCTAGAAATCATATATCCAATCTAAATACCATCACGGAGGGATTCATCATCCTCATTGGTGCCTCTTCGATGATGCGCGAGTAGACCTTTGTAGACCTACGGGTCCATAGTTAGTAGCTAGATGGCTTCCTCTCTCTCTCTCTCTCTCTCTCTCTCTCTCTCTTGATTCTCAATACAATGGTCTCTTGGAGATCTATTTGATGGAACTCTTTTTGCGGCTTGTTTGTTGGGATCCGATGAACTTTGAGTTTATGATCAGATATATGTTTTTATTCATGAAAGTTATTTGAGTATTTTCATCTATTATATGCATGATTAATTATAGCCTCGTATTTCTCTTTCGAATCTTTGGTTTAGTTAGGCGAACAAGATCGATTTTTCTTGCCATGGGAAGAGGTGCTTTGTGATGGGTTCGATCTTACGGTGCTTGATCCCATTAATAGAAGGGGAACCGACACGTATGTATCATTGCTATTGAGGATAACAAGATGGGGTATATTTCTACATAAATAGGTCTTGTCTACATCATGTCATCATTCTTATTGCATTACTCCATTTCTCCACGAACTTAATACACTAGATGCATGCTGGATAGTGGTCGATGTGTGGAGTAATAGTAGTAGATGCAGGCAGGAGTCAGTCTACTAATCTTGGACGTGATTCCTATATAATTATCATTGCCTGGATATCGTCATAATTATTTGAGGTTACATCAATTGCTCAACAGTAATTTGTTTACCCACCGTTTGCTATTTTTCTCGAGAGAAGCCACTAGTGAAACCTAAGGCCCCCGGGTCTTCTTTCTCATAGATAGATCTTGTCTACATCATGTCATCATTCTTATTGCATTACTCTGTTTCTCCATGAACTTAATACACTAGATGCATGTTGGATAGCGGTCGATGTGTGCAGTAATAGTAGTAGATGCAGGCAGAATTCAGTCTACTAATCTTGGACGTGATGCCTATATAATGATCATTGCCTGGATATCGTCATGATTATTTGAAGTTCTATCAATTGCCCAACAGTAATTTTTTTACCCACCGTTGCTATTTTTCTTGAGAGAAGCCACTAGTGAAATCTACGGCCCCCGGGTCTCTTCTTTATTATATTTTCCTTCACGGTCTACTTTTATTTCTAGATCTATTAATCCAAAAATACAAAAATACCTTGCTGCAATTTTTATTTATTTATTTTATCTCGCATTCCCGCGAGATCTATTTGTCCAATGTACTACAATTTTACCTACCTTTTTACCCATGAGGGATTGACAACCCCTCGCTTACGTCGGGTTGCATGTATTTGTTCTTTGTGTGCAGGAGTTGTTTACATGGTGTTGCGTGGTTCTCCTACTGGTTCGATAACCTTGGTCTCATCACTGAGGGAAATACCTACTGTAGTTGTGTTGCATCACCCCTTCCTCTTTGGGGAAATACCGACGTAGTTCAAGTCGCATCAAAAGGAATTTCTGGCGCCGTTGCCGGGGTGACATCATCAACATCTACCATATTCCTAATCACAAATCTCATCTCCTTGCAATTTACATTATTTTCCATTTGCCTCTCGTTTTCCTCTCCCCCACTTCACAAAAAATTGCCGTTTTATTCGCCCTCTTTTTCGTCCTCCGTTTTCTCGTTGGATCTGTTTTTGTGTGCAATATCGCTTGCTACGTTTTATCATTATGGATAGTTCTTCCGCTATTGCGTGCACTCCGGAGAACAAGGTTCTTAGCTTTAAACAAAGGGGAGGAGAGAATTTAAAGGATGCTTTGTATAGGATTTGCAATGCTCATAATAGATCTATCCGTAAGCAATCTACCGTTGTTCTTCTTCGTTTTTTATGTGCGCATCACCACTTGGTATAGATTCGTCCTTGATACGATTTCCAGTGGAAATTTCTTGATGTGTCCGTCTCTTGATGCTTCTAATGCTATGAAAAATTTAGTGGGCTCACCACCGCTTATGATTAATGAAACAACTTTGACTCTTGAGCATGTTATGGAAAGACTAGATGCTATTGAAAAGAAAATGCTTACCAAAGAACATATTGAAAACTTGGATAAAAAATATGCATAATTTTGCTACTAAAATTGGGTCAAAAGTGGGAGAAGTTTTTAAGTTATTAAAATAAAAGGGCACCGTAATTCATGAAAGAATTGACGAAAGCCCATCTCGGATTGATAATGTGGAAGAAATCTTTAGTAACCTAAGTATGACTTTTGCTTCTGCTAAATCTATTGAAAAAACTCCCGTAAAAATTGACAAGATTACTCAAGTTACTAAGAACAAGGGTGCAACTTCTAGTAATAGCAGTAGAGAAGATCTCAAGATGATTAGTATTCACCGAGATTTTGTTAAAGTTATGAGAGATCCTTTGTGCAAGAATGAATTCCTTAAACTTGTTCCTTGGAGTATTGTCATTGAAAATTTGTATGCTAAAGCCTTGAAGAATTCTAAGTGTTTGATTGAAGAGTTGGAAACTAAAGATGACAATACTTAGATCCTTCGCATTATGCCTAGCTAGGGGCGTAAAACTATAGCGTTTGTTGGGAGGCAACCCAATGAATAAAAATTATATTTTATCTATTTCTTTCTGTTATTGACTGTTTGCGCGATTATGCTACTGTTATGATTGTGTTTTTTGTATTTTAATTAGTGTTTGTCCCAAGTAAAGCCTTTGGGATTATGTTAGGTGATAGTTGATTTGATCTTGCTAAAAAACAGAAACTTTTGCGCCCAGCAAAATAATTTTCATTGTTAACAAAAGAACGATAAAATACTGTTTGTTTTCACAAGATTAATGAACAAATTTCTCATGCTTTCCTAATTTTTCAGAATTTTTGGAGTTACAGAAGTATTCGAAATCTCCAGATTGCTACAAACGGTTCTGTTTTTGACAGATTCTGTTTTCTTTGCATTGTGTGCTTGTTTTGATGATTCTATGGTTTTCTTTGAAGAGTTTTTGCCATACAAAGTTGGAATACTGTAGATATAATGTAAAAAAATGTGAATGGGTTTGTAAAATTACTTATAGTACTGATTTGCTTTCTTATACTAACGGATCTCACGAAGGTTTTGTTGAGTTTTGTGTGATTGAAGTTTTCAAGTTTTGGGTGACTTTACGATGGATGAAGGAATAAGGATTAACAAAAGGCTAATCTTAGGAATGCCCATGGCACCCCAAGATAATATTCAAGAACTATCAAGCAACTAAGCTTGGGGATGCCCCCGAGTGGCATCCCCTCTTTCTTCTAACAACCATCCGTATTTTACTTGAAAATAAATCTTTATTCGTCAGATATTATGAGTTTTTCTTGGAGCGTCTTATATGATATGAGTCTTTTCTGGTTTTGCTTTGTATTTTTAGTCATGAATCCTTGCTGGACACACCTATTTGAGAGAGCCAAAATTATGCCATGACTTGTTAGAATTACTCTCTATGCTACACTTAAATATTTTTGAGCTATGGAATTGCTCTAGTGCTTCACTTATATCTTTTTGAGCACAGCGTGCTTTAGTATTTTTGGAGAAATACTCTCATGCTTCACTAAGATTTATTTGAGAGTTGGTAAAAAAATTAAGGAATTCTCTCTTTCTTCACTTAAATTATTTTGAGAGAACAAATTTTTTGTATGCTCATGTTCTTCACTTAGATTTGTTTGAGCTATCAAAAGCAACTTATGAAACTAGTCCCAAAGTGATAGATATCCAAGGAGGATATAATAAAAACTTTCATGAAGATCATTGGACAAAATAAACTTGATTCCTTGTAATAGTTTTGAGATATCTTGATATAATATGTGAGTCATGTTGATGAGTAATTATGCTTTAGTAAGAATATTGGTGTTAAGGTTTGTGATTCCCTATGCAAGCACGAAAGTCAATAGTTATGCAATGAAATTACATCCTACTTGCAGTGCATTATTTGGTGTTAGTTATGCTTAATGCTCGCTTATGAGATTTATTGTTTCTTGGTTGGATGCTTCTCAATCTTTTGCTAGCATTCATTTGCACTAAGTGTGATCACTACTTGTGCGTCCAAAATCCTTTAAACTAGTTTTGCCATATGAGTCCACTATACCTACCTATATGTGGTATTCTTTTGCCGTTCTAAGCAAATGTGTATGTGCCATCTCTAATTTTCAAAATAAACTTCTCTTTTGTGTGCTTGTACCAGTCATGAAATGGTAGGGGGTGGCTGATATATTTCCATGCTAGATGTGCTATTCTCAAGATGAGTGTTTATTCACTTGTCATTCCTCTAGAGTACGGCAGAGGTATTAGGGATGCCCAGTCCCGAAATGAAAAATGAATTTACTTTATGTTGTCAAATAATAAATTCCTTGGAAAGTGTTGGTATGGAAGGCACCCGTGGATACGGTTAGCCATGGAAAGTGAAAATATGGTGGGAAAAGGAATAAACTTTATTTTCTATTTGGGAACCGCCTATGATATATCTACCATGGAAAGTATTGGGAACTACTCGGTCGTTTTCGTTGACAGGAAAAGCATGCCACCCAAAATATTTTATCTCTATCTTTTTCGCTTTAAGCTCCGGCACCTTTACAAATCTCTACTTCCCTCCACGAAGGGCCTTTCTATTTACTTTATGCAATTTTTATTTTTACTTGAGTCTCCATCTTCTCTTATAAAGCACCAACTAAGGGGCACTATGATCGTACCTGAGCATTGGGTGTAGCTAATATGCGAGTGTGTTTCATGAATGGATCAATGCTTGAGCATAATGGGCTAGGGATAACTTGCTTTAGAGTTGATATTTTGAAAGACATGGTTGCTTGTTAATATGCTTGAGTATTAAAATCCTCATGTAAAAACTAGACTATTGCTTTGAACCATATAAAAGTCCAATTGTCCATGCTATAAAAGAAAGAATATGTGATGAACATGTTAGGCAGCATTCCACATCAAAAATTCTGTTTTTATCATTTACTGCCTCGAGCATGAGCATGAATTAAGCTTGTGGATGTTGATACTTCTACAACGTATCTATAATATTTGATTGTTCCATGCTGTTATATTATCATTCTTGGATGTTTTACAATCATTTTAGAATCATTTTATATCATTTTTTTGGGACTAACCTATTGACATAGTGCCCAGTGCCAGTTGCTGTTTTTGCTTGTTTTTTACATCACAGGAAATCAATATCAAACGGAGTCCAAATGCAGTGAAACTTTTTGAGGAATTTTTATGGACCAGAAGACGCCCAATGGGCCGGTGAAGCACTTGGGGGTGCCCCGAGGGGGCACAACTCACCAAGGTGCGCCCGGGCCCCTAGGCACGCCCAGGTAGGTTATGCCCACCTCAATGGCCTCCTGCACTGCCTCTTTGCTCTATAGATACCCCAATATTCCAGAAACGCTAGGGGAGTCGACGAAAATCAATTCCAACTGCAGCAAGTTCCAGAAACAACATATCCAATCTAAACACCACGGAGGGGTTCATCGTGAGTAGTCCTTTGTAGACCTACGGGTCCATAGTTACTAGCTAGATGGCTTCCTCTCTCTCTCTCTCTCTCTCTCACTCTCTTGATTCTCAATACAATGGTCTCTTGGAGATCTATTTGATGTAATTATTTTTGTGGTGTGTTTGTTAGGATCTAATGAACTTTGAGTTCATGATCAGATCTATGTTTTTATCCATGAAAGTTATTTGAGTCTTTTGATCTCTTATATGCATGATTACTTATAGCCTCATATTTCTTCTTCGAATCTTTAGTTTAGTTAGTCCAACTAGATCGATTTTTCTTGCCATGGAAAGAGGTACTTTGTGATGGGTTCGATCTTACGGTGCTTGATCCTAGTGATAGAAGGGGAACCGACATGTATGTATCGTTGCTATTAAGGATAACAAGATGGGGTCCATTTCTACATAAATAGGTCTTGTCTACATCATGTCATCGTTCTTATTACATTACTCTGTTTCTCCATGAACTTAATACACTAGATGCATGCTGGATAGCGGTCGATGTGTGGAGTAATAGTAGTAGATGCAGGCAAGAGTTGGTCTACTAATCTTGGATGTGATGCCTATATAATGATCATTGCCTGGATATCATCATGATTATTTAAAGTTCTATCAATTGCCCAATAGTAATTTGTTTACCCTTCGTTGCTATTTTCTCGACAAAAGCCGCTAGTAAATCCCTGGGTCTCTTCTTTATTATATTTGCCTTCACGATCTATTTTTCTTTGCTTTTATTTCCATATCTATTAATCCAAAATTACAAAAATACCTTGATATAATTTTTATCTATTTATTTTATCTCATGTTCCCGCGAGATCTATTTATCCAATCTACTACAATTTTACCTACCTTTTTACCCTTGAGGGATTGACAACCCCTCTCTTACGTCGGGTTGCAAGTATTTGTTCTTTGTGTGCAGGAGTTGTTTACATGGTGTTGCGTGGTTCTCCTACTGGTTCGATAACCTTGCTCTCATCACTGAGGGAAAATACCTACCATAGTTGTGTTGCATCATCCCTTCCTCTTTGGGGAAATACCGACGTAGTTCAAGACGCATCAAAGAGCCCTGCCTATGGGCGCGGCCATACGAGCCGAGGCGCTCACAATAGAGGGGGAAGAGGCGGTGCAACCGCTCGGCCTCCGCTGGCATGGTCCCACTCCACCGACACGACCCATGAGTTCGTAGTGTAGATGGACTGCCCGCCCTGCGCCTGACTCCAGCGCCTGAACTCCTTCACAGAGGAGCTAGTGGCAAACGCACCCCTAGGACTGTGGCTGCAGTTTGATGGCTGCTACAACAAGTCTTCTTGGGTGGCGGCTGACGTCACCCCTACCGGCTTCGTGTATCTGATGCGGGGATGGGAGCCGTTCGCCCGTGCCCGCAGCCTAAAGGAGGGGTAAACCTTCCAATTGAAGCTCGATGGGGTCGCAATGCTCTTCGTGAAGATCTTCAGGGAGGACAGCTTCCGCTGGGAGTGCTACAAGGAGAGCGATAGCAACAACAGTGGCTACTCCTCTGACGGCGGCAGCGGCGACACCTCCTCCCAGGAAAGCGGGAGCGATGACGACTCCGATGAGCCCCCACGCCGCCGCATCAAGAAGGAGGAGGACTCCTACTAGGTGCCGGCGTAGCTGGAGCCGGGGCCTCGGGAGAGGCGGCCTCCGCGGGGAGTTTCTTTTGTTTTGCTTTATTTCCTACATCAGAATGACATGGGCCCCACAGGGGCATGTAAGAACTCAAGCGCTTGCGCCTTGACTTAAACGCTTTTGGTTCGAGTCTTAATTTATCATATCGCCCCTTTGATACGTCTCCGTCGTATCTATAATTTTTGATTGTTCCATGCCAATATTCTACAACTTTCATATACTTTTGGCAACTTTTTATATTATTTGTGGGACTAACATATTGATCCAGTGCCCAATGCCAGTTCCTGTTTGTTGCATGCTTTATGTTTCGTGGAATATCCATATCAAATGGAATCCAAATATGATAAAAATGGACAGAGAATATTTTTGGAATATTTGGAGAATTCTAGAAGAAAAATCCACGCGCGACGGTGCCTGAGGTGGCCACGAGGCAGGGGGTGCGCCCCTGACCCTCGTGGGCCACGTGTAAGGTGGTTGATGCCCTTCTTCAGCCGCAAGAAAGCAAATTTTTGGTAAAAAAAATCACAGCGAAGGTTTTGGTCCAATCGGAGTTACGGATCTCCATATATATACGAAACGGTGAAAGGGCAGTAGACCAGAACGCAGAAACAGAGAGAGACAGAGAGACATATCCAATCTCGGAGGGGCTCTCGCCCCTCCCATGCCATGGAGGCCAAGGACCAGAGGGGAAACCCTTCTCCCATCTAGGGAGGAGGTCAAGGGAGAAGAAGACGAAGGGGCCCCCTCTCCCCTTATCTTCCGGTGGCGCCGGAACGCTGCCATGGCCATCATCATCATCACTGCGATCTACACCAACACCTCCGCCATCTTCACCAACATCTCCATGACCTTTCCCCTCTATCTACAGTGGTCCACTCTCCCGCAACCCGCTGTACCCTCTACTTGAACATGGTGCTTTATGCTTCATATTATTATCCAATGATGTGTTCCCATCCTATGATGTCTGAATAGATTTTCGTTGTCCTATAGGTGGTTGATGAATTGCTATGATTGATTTAATTTGCTTGTCGTTATGTTGCTGTCCTTTGGTGCCCATCGTATGAGCGCGCGCGTGGATCACACCATAGGGTTAGTTGTATGTTGATAGGACTATGTATTGGAGGGCAAGGGTGACAGAAGCTTCAGCCTAGCATAGAAATTGATGCATACGAGATTGAAGGGGGACCAATATATCTTAATGCTATGGTTGGGTTTTTACCTTAATGAACGTTAGTAGTTGCAGATGCTTGCTAATAGTTCCAATCATAAGTGCATAGAATTCCAAGTAAGGGATGACATGCTAGCAGTGGCCTCTCCCACATGAAACTTGCTGTCGGTCTAGTAAAGTAGTCAATTGCTTAGGGACAATTTCTCAACTCCTACCACCACTTTTCCACACTCTCTATATTTACTTTATTGTGTCTTTACTTAAACAGCCCCTACTTTTTATTTACGTAATCTTTATTATCTTGCAAACCTATCCAACAACACCTACAAAGTACTTCTAGCTTCATACTTGTTCTAGATAAAGCGAACGTCAAGCGTGCGTAGAGTTGTATCGGTGGTCGATAGAACTTGAGGCAATATTTGTTCTACATTTAGCTCCTCGTTGGGTTCGACACTCTTACTTATCGAAAACTGTTGCGATCCCCTATACTTGTGGGTTATCAAGACCTTTTTCTAGCGCCGTTGCCGGGGAGCAATAGCATGGGGTGAATATTCTCGTGTGTGCTTGTTTGCTTTATCACTAAGTAATTTCTATTGGCTGTTCTTAGTTGTTTTCTATCTTTAGTTATGGGTAGGAAACGCAAAATACCAAAAAAATAGTTGTACCTACTAAACCAATGGCTGAAGAACCACTCAAAATCTATCACATTGCTGAAGCTTATTACTTGGATGATCTTTGATCCCTATGTGCTCATGTTGAAACCCCAACTAGCTTAGTTGAGGGCAAATCTTTAGATGAGCATGCTTGTTATGTGCGACACCGAATATCTGAAAAAGGAAAATTTTACAAGGGTCAAATTCATCGTTTGCAATGCTATGCTTGGAATTTATGCAAAATATATGATATTACTTGTTATTCTGAAAACCCTAAGAAACACCTTCCCTATCAATGTGAGTTTAGTGATAATGGAATCGTATCTTCGTATGCTAAGGGTGTTTATAGTTACTATGATGTTCAACAAATTGAAGAATTTGTTGCTTTTAACGGTGCTTATGAAGTTGCTTCTTTGATTGAAACGTATGATGCTAATCTTTACAAATCTGAAATTTTTGACATACTTAAATATTGCTATGATAATTATGCTTCTAGTGCCTATGTTGAACCATATATTGAGGACTACCCCGCTGTCCAAGAAGAGACTAATATTTTGCAGGATTCTATGGAAGAAGAAATTGATGAAACTGTGAGCTCATTGGATCAAAAAGATGAGGAGGAGAGCGAAGAACAAAAGGAGGAAGAGCGGATTGGCTACCCGTGCCCACCTTCTAATGAGAGTAACTCTTCAACTCATACATTGTTTAATTTCCCTTCGTGCTTACCGAAGGATGATTGCTATGATGATTGTTATGATCCCGTTGATTCTCTTGAAATATCCCTTTTGGATGATGCTTACTATGCTTGTGGCCAAGATGCCAATATGAATTATGCTTATGGAGATGAACTTGCTATAGTTCCTTATGTTAAACATGAAATTGTTGCTATTGCACCCACACATGATAGTCCTATTATCTTTTTGAATTCTCCCGACTACACTATATCGGAGAAGTTTGCCCTTATTAAGGATTATATTGATGGGTTGCCTTTTACCGTTGCACATGATGATTTTGATAGATATAATATGCATGTGCTTTCTGCTCCTACTTGCAATTATTATGAGAGAGGAACTACATCTCCGCCTCTTTATGTTTCCAATACAACAAAATTGCAAGAAACTGTTTATACTATGCATTGGCCTTCACTTTGTGTGCATGAATTGTTCTTTTATGACATGCCTATGCATAGGAAGAGAGTTAGACTTTGTCATTGCATGATATATGTTACTTTGTGCTCACTACTAAATTACAAATAATTGTTAATTAAAATTGGCTTTGATATACCTTGGGATCCGGGTGGATCCATTACTTGAGCACTATATGCCTAGCTTATTGGCTTTAAAGAAAGCGCTGCCAGGGAGACAACCCGGAAGTTTTAGAGAGTCATTTATTTCTGTTGAGTGCTTTCATATAGTTTAAAAACAACAAAAATAAAGAGGGGAACCCAAAACTTTTTCAAAAAGGAAAGTGAAAGTGAGAAAGACAAGCATTGTTGAAGTGGGAGAGCTCCTTGAACTTTGTTCATGCTCACGGCAACTTTGCGAATCTTGATTACAAAAACTTTTCAACAAAAATAATTATCCCCTTGTACAATTCCATTGTATTATAAAAATAATGTGCCAAGGTTTGCCTTTAGGATGTTTACATTTGCTTGATGGTTTGTACGGTGCAGGACAAAAACATTGGCTGTAGTGCGCGATTTTACATTTTTAGCTGGAACATCAAATGGTTCTTATTCTTTTTGCACTTTCTTTATATAAAAATTGTTTATTGTTCCTAATTTTGTCAGAAGTTTTCAAGTATTAGAAGTATGGTGGATGTTCAGATTATTACAGACTATTCTGTTTTCGACAGATTCTGTTTTTGATGCATAGTTTCCTTGTTTTGATGAAACTATCAATTTATATTAGTGGATTAAGCCATGAAAAAGTTATATTGCAGTAGACACAATGAAAAAACAAAATATGAATTGGTTTGCAACAGTACTTAGAGTAGTGATTTGCTTTATTATACTAACGGATCTTACCGAGTTTTTTGTTGAAGTTTTGTGTGGATGAAGTGTTCGATGATCGAGAAGGTCTCAATGTGAGAAGAAGGAAGAGAGGCAAGAGCTCAAGCTTGGGGATGCCCGAGGCACCCCAAGTAAATATTCAATGGGACTCAAGCATCTAAGCTTGGGGATGCCCCGGAAGGCATCCCCTCTTTCTTCAACAAGTATCGGTATGTTTTCGGATTTGTTTCATTCATGCGATATGTGCAATCTTGGAGCATCTTTTGCATTTAGTTTTCATTTTTATTTTATGCACCATGCTGGTATGAGATAGTCCTTGGTTGATTTATAGGATGCTCTATGTACTTCACTTATATCTTTTGAGTACGGCTTTATAGAATGCTTCATGTGCTTCACTTATATCATTTGAAGTTTGGATTGCCTGTTTCTCTTCACTTATACAACCGCCATTTGTAGAATGCTCTTTGGCTTCACTTATATTTGTTAGAGAGTGGGCATATCTTTTGTAGAAAGAATTAAACTCTCTTGCTTCACTTATATCTATTTAGAGAGATGACAGGAATTGGTCATTCACATGGTTAGTCATAAAATCCTACATAAAACTTGAAGATCGTTGAATATGATATATTTGATTCCTTGCAATAGTTTTGCGATATAAAGATGGTGATATTAGAGTCATGCTAGTGGGTAGTTGTGGATTAGTAGAAATATTTGTGTTGAGGTCTGTGATTCCCGTAGCATGCACGTATGGTGAACCGTTATGTAACGAAGTCGGAGCATGAGGTATTTATTGATTGTCTTCCTTATGAGTAGCGGTCGGGGACGAGCGATGGTATTTTCCTACCAATCTATCCCCCTAGGGGCATGCGTAGTAGTACTTTGCTTCGAGGGTTAATAAACTTTTGCAGTAAGTATGTGAGTTCTTTATGACTAATGTTGACTCCATGGATTATACGCACTCTCACCCTTCCATCATTGCTAGCATCTCTAGTATCGCGCAACTTTCGCCGGTACCATAAACCCACCATATACCTTTTTCAAAACAGCCACCATACCTACCTATCATGGCATTTCCATAGCCATTCCGAGGTATATTGTCATATTACAACTTCCATCATCATCATATACATGACTTGAGCATTTATTGTCATATTGCTTTGCATGATCGTAAGATAGCTAGCATGATGTTTTCATGGCTTGTCCGTTTTTTGATGTCATTGCTACGCTAGATCATTGCACATACCGGTACACCACCGGAGGCATTCATATAGAGTCATATCTTTGTTCCACTATCGAGTTGTAATATTGAGTTGTAAGTAAATAACAGTGTGATGATCATTATTATTAGAGCATTACCCCCCCCCCCCCCCAAAGAGTGGCCAAAGAATCCAAAATAAAAAAAGGGGGCCAAAGAAGCCCGCAAAAAAGAGAAAAGGGGGCAATGTTACTATCCTTTTACCACACTTGTGCTTCAAAGTAGAACCATGCTCTTCATATAGAGAGTCTCTTGATTTATCACTTTCATATACTAGTGGGAATTTTCATTATAGAACTTGGCTTGTATATTCCAATGATGGGCTTCCTCAAATGCCCGAGGTCTTCATGAGCAAGCAAGTTGGATGCACACCCACTTAGTTTTCAGTTTGAGCTTTCATATACTTATAGCTCTAGTGCATCCGTTGCATGGCAATCCCTACTCACTCACATTGATATCTATTGATGGGCATCTCCATAGCCCGTTGATACGCCTAGTTGATGTGAGTCTATCTTCTCCTTTTTGTCTTCTCCGCAACCAACATTCTATTCCACCTATAGTGCTATATCCATGGCTCACGCTCATGTATTGTGTGAGGGTTGAAAATGCTGAAGCACGTTAAAAAGTATGAACCAATTGCTCGGCTTGTCATCGGGGTTGTTCATGATGTGAATATTTTGTGTGGTGAAGATGGAGCATAGCCAGACTATATGATTTTGTAGGGATAACTTTCTTTGGCCTTGTTATTTTGAAAAGACATGATTGTTTTATTAGTAGGGCTTGAAATATTATTGTTTTTATGTCAAATGATAGACTATTGCTTTGAATCACTCGTGTCTTAATATTCATGCCATGATTAGATATGTGATCAAGATTATGCTAGGTAGCATTCCACATCAACAATTATCTTTTTTATCATTTACCTACTCGAGGACGAGCAGGAATTAAGCTTGGGGATGCTGATACGTCTCCGTCGTATCTATAATTTTTGATTGTTCCATGCCAATATTCTACAACTTTCATATACTTTTGGAAACTTTTTATATTATTTTTGGGACAAACATATTGATCCACTGCCCAGTGCCAGTTCCTGTTTGTTGCATGTTTTATGTTTCGCGGAATATCCATATCAAACGGAATCCAAACGGGATAAAAAACAGACGGAGAATATTTTTGGAATATTTGGAGAATTCCGGAAGAAAAATCCACGTGAGATGGTGCTCGAGGTGGCCACGAGTCAGGGGGGCGCGCCTGCCCCCCTGGGCGCGCCCCTGACCCTCGTGGGCCACCCGTAAGGCAGTTGATGCCCTTCTTCGGCCGCAAGAAAGGTAATTTTTGGTAAAAAAAATCAGAACAAAGGTTTCGGTCCAATCGGAGTTACGGATCTCCATATATATACGAAACGGTGAAAGGGCAGCAGACCAGAATGCAGAAACAGAGAGAGACAGATCCAATCTCGGAGGGGCTCTCGCCCCTCCCATGCCATGGAGGCCAAGGACCAGAGGGGAAACCCTCCTCCCATCTAGGGAGGAGGTCAAGGGAGAAGAAAATGAAGGGGCCCCCTCCCCCCTTCTCTTTCGGTGGCGCCGGAACGCTGCTGTGGCCATCATCATCATCACTGCGATCTACACCAACACCTCCGCCATCTTCACCAACATCTCCATCACCCCCCCCCTCTATCTACAGCGGTCCACTCTCCCGCAACCCACTGTACCCTCTACTTGAACATGGTGCTTCATGCTTCATATTATTATCCAATGATGTGTTGCCATCCTATGATGTCTGAGTAGATTTCCGTTGTCCTATCGGTGGTTGATGAATTGCTATGATTGATTTAATTTGCTTGTGGTTATGTTGCTGTCCTTTGGTGCCCATCATATGAGCGCGCGCGTGTATCACACCATAGGGTTAGTTGTATGTTGATAGGACTATGTATTGGAGGGGAAGGGTGACAGAAGCTTCTGCCTAGCATAGAAATTGATGCAAACGGGATTGAAGGGGGACCAATATATCTTAATGCCATGGTTGGGTTTTACCTTAATGAACATTAGTAGTTGCGGATGCTTGCTAATAGTTCCAATCATAAGTGCATAAAATTCCAAGTAAGGGATGACATGCTAGCAGTGGCCTCTCCCACATGAAACTTGCTATCGGTCTAGTAAAGTAGTCAATTGCTTAGGGAAAATATCGCAACTCCTACCACCACTTTTCCACACTCGCTATATTTACTTTATTGTGTCTTTACTTAAACAGCCCCTACTTTTTATTTATGTAATCTTTATTATCTTGCAAACCTATCCAACGACACCTACAAAGTACTTCTAGCTTCATACTTGTTCTAGATAAAGCGAACGTCAAGCGTGCATAGAGTTGTATCGGTGGTTGATAGAACTTGAGGGAATATTTGTTCTACCTTTAGCTCCTTGTTGGGTTCGACACTCTTACTTATCGAAAACTATTGCGATCCCCTATACTTGTGGGTTATCACCCTTGTCTTGACTTAGCCTTTTCTTCCTAATCACGTTGATGCTCTGCATCGCTAGGACCAGGCCCCGAGCAAGCCTCAACCGTCGCTGGTATGCCAGGTCACGGTGCCTTGGCAAGGTCAGGAGGTGAGGGGCTCGAGGTCCGGTAAGATCTCTTGAGGCGCGATGCTCGAGGGCCCCCCTTGACGTGCAAGCAACTCACAAGAGAGGAAAAGTTTCCGCCCAGACGAGATTGAGAAATTAGTGGTGAAGCGTTATTAGTAAGACTCGCTGTAACGCCCCGAGATCGTTGCGCTAGGTGTCTTCCAGTTATTCGTTGTTGTTGCCTTTTCTTTCGCTTGCGTGTTGCATCTTTCCATGTCATCATCCCCATTGCATCATCATGTTTTCAAAACTTGCATTCGTCCGGGTCTCCCCGTTCCTTCCGTTGTCTGCTCTGAGCCCAGACACACTTGCACGTGCCCGCGGCACCTCCGAAATATTATTTTACAAGTGGCCGGAAAATGTTCTCAGAATGGGATGAAAGTTTGCGGGTGGTCTTATTATAGTGTAGATAGACCGCCTGTCAAGTTTCATTGCATTTGGAGTCTGCTTGATACCCCAACGGATAACTATAGTGGCAGTATAGCTGGTCTTTTCGTCGGACGTTTTCGGTCTCCGGAAACTGTGCCGGGCTGCATCTCTCCCATCTTCTCTCAGACCAACCCGCTCTCCACAGTCCACCTAGGACCAGGCCTACCCCTCTTTGTGTCCGGAGCCGTCTGATGCGATCGCATGGTCCGAAAACCCCTCTTTGCTCAGTGCACAAACCCCCTCGCGTGCGTGTCCGATACTTCCCCGAACCCGACCCAGGCAGTCGTCACCGTTGGGTCCAGTTCGTCCCCAAACATCCCTAAACCACCTCCTTTTTGTTAATTGGGCTCTCCTAACCTAATTATCTCGGGCCGCTCGATTACGATCGGACGGACCTAACCGCCCTAAACTGATCTGTATTGCTATATATAGTCCCCTTTGTCCACTTTCTACACAAACCCTACTCCATCCGTCCATGAATAAGTGTACTTCTAGCTTTTGTCTTAAGTCAAAGTTTTAAAACTTTGACCAACTTTATAGGAAAAAGTAGCAACATTTATGGCACTAAATTACTATCACTAGGTTCGTTTTGAATTGTGCTTTCATAATATATCAATTTGATGTCATATATGTTACTATTCTTTTGTATATAGTTGGTCAAAATTTTAAAACTTTAACTTACGATAAAATCTAGAGAGTTAAATACATCTATAGTACATAAACTTGCGTGGTGGGTACATAATCATACATAAAGTTGAAAAATGATGCAAATGGGTCACTGAACTATAATTTCGGATACATTTTGCTACACCTGTTGTTAAATCTAACGGTAATTGCAAGGCTTGCCGTTAAATCACAGGCCAGCATGGTAGTGGGTATATGTATATGCTGGGTCCACTTGTCAGTTGACTAGAGATGGAGAAGCAAATAAAAATATGTAGACGCAGGATTCGACCTTCGGACTTGAGATGTTTCAAGCACAGGGCTATGGGCATTTCGAACGCCGACGCAAACCTCATGCAACGATCCAAACCGAGGAAGTCATCCAACGCGGGCCTGTATCGGTCCGTGCCGCGTGATTCAGACGTGATTTCTTCCGCAAATTGGAGATAAAATTGGGGGAGGTTTGCGGGAGTCCAGACCGATCCCAAACCCGTTTCTGACCGTCCTGACCCACTAAAAACCCCTCCCCCTTCCGCGCATTTTTGGTCAGCGCCACTCCAGAGCACCAATACCCACATTCATGCCCGGTCAAAGCGGATGCGAACGCTCACTGGCGCCGGCATTGAAACGGCGCGCGGGCCGAGAGAGCGCCACCTGCGTTGCTTCCCAGTGCAGGCGACTGTCGTGCATTCAAGCGGCACGACGGACTCCCATCTGTCCGTCTGTTGCCCGCATTTATGGCACGCGGTTGCCGAGGTGTCTCCTCCGGCGCCACCCGTCTGGCCCTCAGCCACCCATTGATGCTATAGGAACTGCTGGCCCGTTGCCCCGGCAATAGCCACGATCATCTCTCTCCACACCGCTCCCCGCCAAGGATCCCTCCGCTGCCAAATCTCACTAGGACAGGCTTACGTTGGAGCGGAAGAAGGCCATGCCCGCCATGGGCTTACGTCCACGGGCGCCGCCGACAGCGTGGAAGAGTAGTGCACGGTAGGCCGCCGCCGCTCGTATCCCTGGAAGGCCACTGCTCGTCCCCTGGCGTCAAGCATGGTGGGCTGAGCATCTTCGGCCGATTAGTAGCTTGGCGGCGACGTTGAGGCAGACAGCTTCAGTTCCCGGGGCTTCGGAAATGGAGGTCACGGAGGCGGAGCTGGAGAGCACCGAGACAGAACTGGAGATGGCGAAGCTTCAGTTCTCGGTGCTGATGGCCGGAGACGGGGACCGAACACCGTCGATCATTTAGATTAGATATTAATTATACTTCAGAGCCCGCCTAGAACCGCTTTAATGTATTTGTAATGAAATCTGTCATGTTTATATGAAATCCGATATGCTTATATGAAATCCGGCCATGTTTATATGAATTCTGGACATGTTTGAACGAATTTCGTCCGGTTGGTTCGAGTTGTTGTGAAAATGTATCCAACTAGCGTTGGATGACTGTCTCCCTGTCTACAAACTGTTTCCCCTATCTACGAACAGATGCAGGAGGAAATTTACGACTTACCATTGAAGATGCCCTAACCACTGACCGCATAAATTGTTGTAAGTATGGTCATTTACAGTTTTATGTAAAGGATACCTGGTCGATCTTTTTGCAATTAAATGAACTCAATATCTCACGTACAAGCATGTGGCTTCTAAATCAGGCTAGTGGATTGATATTGCAGCTCGACACGTTAAAGCTAGCTAGCTTTGTACACCAGTGAGATCGTATTGCCAACGGGCCACATACCGAATACACAGGCCGATGAAGGTCAAGGCCGCACGTATGATACCCTCGTCAACTTCGCTCTACGAGAAGTCCAACCTCTCTGCCGTCGTCACCAGCACATATCTAGTCAGCTGACAGGTGGACCCGCATGTTGGAAATATGCCCTAGAGGCAATAATAAAAGCATTATTATTATATTTCCTTGTTCATGATAATTGTCTTTTATTCATGCTATAATTGTGTTATCCGAAAATCGTAATACATGTGTGAATTCATAGACACCAACATGTCCCTAGTAAGCCTCTAGTTGACTAGCTCGTTGATCAACAGATAGTCATGGTTTCCTGACTATGGACATTGGATGTCATTGATAACGAGATCACATCATTAGGAGAATGATGTGATGGACAAGACCCAATCCTAAACATAGCATAAGATCGTATAGTTCGTTTGCTAGAGTTTTTCCAATGTCAAGTATCTTTTCCTTAGACCATGAGATCGTGTAACTCCCGGATACCGTAGGAGTGCTTTGGGTGTGCCAAATGTCACAACATAACTGGGTGACTATAAAGGCACATTACAGGTATCTCCGAAAGTGTCTGTTGGGTTGGCACGAATCGAGACTGGGATTTGTCACTCCGTATGACGGAGAGGTATCTCTGGGCCCACTCGGTAATGCATCATCATAATGAGCTCAAAGTGACCAAGTGTCTGGTCACGGGATCATGCATTACGGTACGAGTAAAGTGACTTGCCGGTAACAAGATTGAACGAGGTATTGGGATACCGACAATCGAATCTCGGGCAAGTAACGTACAAATTGACAAAGGGAATTGTATACGGGGTTGCTTGAATCCTTGACATCGTGGTTCATCCAATGAGATCATCGAGGAGCATGTGGGAGCCAACATGGGTATCCAGATCCCGCTGTTGGTTATTGACCGGAGAGCCATCTCGGTCATGTCTACATGTCTCCCGAACCCGTAGGGTCTACACACTTAAGGTTCGGTGACGCTAGGGTTGTAGAGATATGAATATGCAGTAACCCGAAAGTTGTTTGGAGTCTCGGATGAGATCCCAGATGTCACGAGGAGTTCCTGAATGGTCCGGAGGTGAAGAATTATATATAGGAAGTGCAGTTTCAGCCATCGGGAGAGTTTCGGGGGTCACCGGTATTGTACCGGGACCACCGGATGGGTCCCGGGGGTCCACCTGGTGGGGCCACCCATCCCAGAGGGCCCCATGGGCTGAAGTGGGGAGGGGAACCAGCCCATAGTGGGCTGGTGCACCCCCCTTGGCCCACCCCCTGCACCTAGGGTTGGAAACCCTAGGGTGGGGGGCGCCCCACTTGGCTTGGGGGCCACTCCACCCTTGGCCGCCGCCCCCCTAGGAGATCCCATCTCCTAGGGCCGGCGCCCCCCTTGGGGAGCCTATATAAAGAGGGGGGAGGGAGGGGAAGCCGCACCCTTGACTCTTGGCACCTCCCTCTCCCCTGCTACACATCTCCCTCTCGCAGAAGAACGGCGAAGCCCTGCTGCGGTGACTGTTGCATCCACCACCACGCCGTCATGCTGCTGGATCTTCGTCAACCTCTCCTTCCCCCTTGCTGGATCAAGAAAGAGGAGACGTCACACTGACTGTACGTGTGTTGAACGTGGAGGTGCCGTCCGTTCGGTGCTAGGATCTCCGGTGATTTGGATCACGTCGAGTACGACTCCCTCATCCCCGTTCTCTTGAACGCTTCCGCTCACGATCTACAAAGGTATGTAGATGCAATCCGATCACTCGTTGCTAGATGAACTCATAGATGGATCTTGGTGAAACCGTAGGAAATTTTTTGTTTTCTGCAACGTTCTCCAACAGTGGCATCATGAGCTAGGTCTATGCGTAGTTCTCTTTGCACGAGTAGAACACAATTTGTTGTGGGCGTAGATGTTGTCAACTTTCTTGCCGCTACTAGTCTTATTTTGCTTCAACGGTATTGTGGGATGAAGCGGCCCGGACCAACCTTACACGTACGCTTACGTGAGACTGGTTCCACCGACTAACATGCACTAGTTGCATAAGGTGGCTGGCGGGTGTCTGTCTCTCCCACTTTAGTTGGAGCGGATTCGATGAAAAGGGTCCTTATGAAGGGTAAATAGAAGTTTACAAATCACGTTGTGGCTTTCACGTAGGTAAGAAAACGTTCTTTATAGAACCCTATTGCAACCACGTAAAACTTGCAACAACAATTAGAGGACGTCTAACTTGTTTTTGCAGCAAGTGTTCTGTGATGCGATATGGCCAAAGTTGTGATGAATGATGAATGATATATATGTGATGTATGAGATCATGTTCTTGTAATAGGAATCACGACTTGCATGTCGATAAGTATGACAACCGGCAGGAGCCATAGGAGTTGTCTTTATGTTTTGTATGACTTGCGTGTCATTGAGGAACGCCATGTAAATTACTTTACTTTATTGCTAAACGTGTTAGCCATAGTAGTAGAAGTAATAGTTGGCGAGCAACTTCATGGAGACACGATGATGGAGATCATGATGATGGAGATCATGGTGTCATGCCGGTGACAAGATGATCATAGAGCCCCAAGATGGAGATCAAAGGAGCTATGTGATATTGGCCATATCATGTCACTATTATTATTTGATTGCATGTGATGTTTATCATGTTTTTACATCTTGTTTACTTAGAATGACGGTAGTAAATAAGATGATCCCTCATAATAATTTCAAGAAAGTGTTCCCCCTAACTGTGCACCGTTGCGACAGTTCGTTGTTTCGAAGCACCACGTGATGATCGGGTGTGATAGATTCCAACGTTCACATACAACGGGTGTAAGACAGATTTACACATGCAAACACTTAGGTTGACTTGACGAGCCTAGCATGTACAGACATGGCCTCGGAACACAGAAGACCGAAAGGTCGAGCATGAGTCGTATAGAAGATACGATCAACATGAAGATGTTCACCAACGTTGACTAGTCCGTCTCACGTGATGATCGGACACGGCCTAGTTAACTCGGATCGTGTTATACTTAGATGACTGGAGGGATGTCTATCTGAGTGGGAGTTCATTGAATAATTTGATTAGATGAACTTAATTATCATGAACTTAGTCTAAAACCTTTACAATATGTCTTGTAGATCAAATGGCCAACGTTGTCCTCAACTTCAACGCGTTCCTAGAGAAAACCAAGCTGAAAGACGATGGCAGCAACTATACGGACTGGGTCCGGAACCTGAGGATCATCCTCATAGCTGCCAAGAAAGACTATGTCCTACAAGCACCGCTAGGTGAAGCACCTGTTCTCCCTGCAGAACAAGACGTTATGAACGCTTGGCAGACACGTTCCGATGATTACTCCCTCGTTCAGTGCGGCATGCTTTACAGCTTAGAACCGGGGCTCCAAAAGCGTTTTGAGAGACACGGAGCATATGAGATGTTCAAAGAGCTGAAAATGGTTTTTCAAGCTCATGCCCGGGTTGAGAGATATGAAGTCTCCGACAAGTTCTTCAGGTGTAAGATGGAGGAAAACAGTTCTGTCAGTGAGCACATACTCACTATGTCTGGGTTACATAACCGCTTGACTCAGCTGGGAGTTAATCTCCCAGATGACGCGGTCATTGACAGAATCCTTCAGTCGCTTCCACCGAGCTACAAGAGCTTTGTGATGAACTTCAATATGCAGGGGATGGAAAAGACCATTCCTGAAGTATTTGCTATGCTGAAATCAGTAGAGGTAGAAGTCAAAAAGGAACATCAAGTGTTGATGGTGAATAAAACCACTAAGTTCAAGAAAGGCAAGGGTAAGAAGAACTTCAAGAAGGACGGCAAGGGAGTTGCCGCGCCCGGTAAGCAAGCTACCGGGAAGAAGCCAAAGAATGGACCCAAGCCTGAGACTGAGTGTTTTTATTGCACGGGAAGTGGTCACTGGAAGCGGAACTGCCCTAAATACTTAGCGGACAAGAAGGCCGGCATCACGAAAGGTATATGTGATATACATGTAATTGATGTGTACCTTACCAGTACTCGTAGTAGCTCCTGGGTATTTGATACCGGTGCAGTTGCTCACATTTGTAACTCAAAGCAGGAGCTGCGGAATAAGCAGATATTGGCGAAGGACGAGGTGACGATGTGCGTCGGGAATGGTTCCATGGTCGATGTGATCGCCGTCGGCACGCTACCTCTACATTTACCTACGGGATTAGTTTTAAACCTCAATAATTGTTATTTAGTGCCAGCTTTGAGCATGAACATTGTATTAGGATCTCGTTTCATTCGAGATGGCTACTCATTTAAATCCGAGAATAATGGTTGTTCTATTTATATGAGAGATATGTTTTATGGTCATGCTCCAATGGTGAATGGTTTATTCTTAATGAATCTCGAGCGTAATGCTACGCATATTCATAGTGTGAATACCAAAAGATGTAAAGTTGATAATGATAGTCCCACATACTTGTGGCACTGCCGCCTTGGTCACATAGGTGTCAAACGCATGAAGAAGCTCCATGCAGATGGACTTTTAGAGTCTCTTGATTACGAATCATTTGACACGTGCGAACCATGCCTCATGGGTAAAATGACCAAGACTCCGTTCTCAGAAACAATGGAGCGAGCAACCAACTTATTGGAAATCATACATACTGATGTGTGTGGTCCAATGAGTGTTGAAGCTCGCGGTGGCTATCGTTATGTTCTCACCCTCACTAATGACTTGAGTAGATATGGGTATGTCTATTTAATGAAACACAAGTCTGAGACCTTTGAAAGGTTCAAGGAATTTCAGAGTGAGGTTGAGAATCAACGTAACAGGAAAATCAAGTTCTTGCGATCAGATCGTGGGGGAGAATACTTGAGTCACGAATTTGGCACACACTTAAGAAAATGTGGAATAGTTTCACAACTCACATCGCCTGGAACACCTCAGCGTAATGGTGTGTCCGAACATCGTAATCGCACTCTATTAGATATGGTGCGATCTATGATGTCTCTTACCAATGTACCGCAATCATTTTGGGGCTATGCTTTAGAGACTGCCGCATTCACTTTAAATAGGGCTCCGTCGAAATCCGTTGAGATGACACCGTATGAATTATGATTTGGGAAGAAACCTAAGCTGTCGTTTCTAAAAGTTTGGGGATGCGATGCTTATGTCAAGAAACTTCAACCTGAAAAGCTCGAACCCAAGTCAGAAAAATGCGTCTTCATAGGATACCCTAAAGAAACTATTGGGTATACCTTCTACCTCAGATCCAAAGGCAAGATCTTTGTTGCCAAGAATGGATCCTTTCTAGAGAAAGAGTTTCTCTCGAAAGAAGTAAGTGGGAGGAAAGTAGAACTTGATGAAGTATTACCTCTTGAACCGGAAAGTGGCGCAACTCAAGAAAATGTTCCTGAGGTGCCTACACCGACTAGAGAGGAAGTTAACGATGATGATCATGAAACTTCAGATCAAGTTGCTACTGAACTTTGTAGGTCCACAAGGACACGTTCCGCACCAGAGTGGTACGGCAACCCTGTCTTGGAAATCATGTTGTTAGACAACGATGAACCTTCGAACTATGAAGAAGCAATGGCGGGCCCGGATTCCGACAAATGGCTGGAAGCCATGAAATCCGAGATAGGATCCATGTATGAAAACGAAGTATGGACTTTGACTGACTTGCCCAATGATCGGCGAGCCATAGAAAATAAATGGATCTTTAAGAAGAAGACAGACGCGAATGGTAATGTGACCATCTATAAAGCTAGGCTTGTTGCTAAGGGTTATCGACAAGTTCAAGGGGTTGACTACGATGAGACTTTCTCACCCATAGCGAAGCTGAAGTCCGTCGGAATCATGTTAGCAATTGCCGCATTCTATGATTATGAGATATGGCAAATGGACGTCAAAACGTCATTCCATAATGGTTTCCTAAAGGAAGAATTGTATATGATGCAGCCGGAAGGTTTTGTCGATCCTAAGAATGCTGACAAGGTGTGCAAGCTCCAACGCTCGATTTATGGGCTGGTGCAAGCATCTCGGAGTTGGAACATTCGCTTTGATGAGATGATCGAAGCGTTTGGGTTTACGCAGACTTATGGAGAAGCCTGCGTTTACAAGAAAGTGAGTGGGAGCTCTGTAGCATTTCTCATATTATATGTAGATGACATACTTTTGATGGGAAATGATATAGAACTCTTGGACAGCATTAAGGCCTACTTGAATAAGAGTTTTTCAATGAAGGACCTTGGAGAAGCTGCTTATATATTAGGCATCAAGATCTATAGAGATAGATCAAGATGCCTCATAGGTCTTTCACAAAGCACATACCTTGATAAGATATTGAAGAAGTTCAATATGGATCAGTCTAAGAAGGGGTTCTTGCCTGTGTTGCAAGGTGTGAAATTGAGCTCAGCTCAATGTCCGACCACGACAGAAGATATAGAAGAGATGAGTGCCATCCCCTATGCCTCGGCCATAGGGTCTATTATGTATGCCATGCTGTGTACCAGACCTGATGTAAACCTTGCCGTAAGTTTGGTAGGAAGGTACCAAAGTAATCCCGACAAGGAACACTAGACAGCGGTCAAGAATATCCTGAAGTATCTGAAAAGGACTAAGGACATGTTTCTCGTTTATGGAGGTGATGAAGAGCTCGTCGTAAAGGGTTACGTCGACGCTAGCTTCGACATAGATCTGGATGACTCTAAGTCACAAACCGGATACGTGTATATTTTGAATGGTGGGGCAGTAAGCTGGTGCAGTTGCAAGCAGAGCGTCGTGGCGGGATCTACATGTGAAGCGGAGTACATGGCAGCCTCGGAGGCAGCGCATGAAGCAATTTGGGTGAAGGAGTTCATCACCGACCTAGGAGTCATACCCAATGCGTCGGGGCCGATCAAACTCTTCTATGACAACACTGGAGCTATTGCACTTGCCAAGGAGCCCAGGTTTCACAAGAAGACCAGGCACATCAAGCGTCGCTTCAACTCCATTCATGAAATGTTGAAGATGGAGACATAGATATTTGTAAAGTACATACGGACCTGAATGTAGCAGTTCCATTGACTAAACCTCTCCCTAGAGCAAAACATGATCAACACCAGAATTCCATGGGTGTTCGATTCATCACAATGTAACTAGATTATTGACTCTAGTGCAAGTGGGAGACTGTTGGAAATCTTCCCTAGAGGCAATAATAAAAGCATTATTATTATATTTCCTTGTTCATGATAATTGTCTTTTATTCATGCTATAATTGTGTTATCCGGAAATCGTAATACATGTGTGAATTCATAGACACCAACATGTCCCTAGTAAGCCTCTAGTTGACTAGCTCGTTGATCAACAGATAGTCATGGTTTTTTGACTATGGACATTGGATGTCATTGATAACGAGATCACATCATTAGGAGAATGATGTGATGGACAAGACCCAATCCTAAACATAGCACAAGATCGTATAATTCGTTTGCTAGAGTTTTTCCAATGTCAATTATCTTTTCCTTAGACCATGAGATCGTGTAACTCCCGGATATCGTAGGAGTGCTTTGGGTGTGCCAAACGTCACAACGTAACTGGGTGACTATAAAGGTACATTACAGGTATCTCCAAAAGTGTCTGTTGGGTTGGCACGAATCGAGACTGGGATTTGTCACTCCGTATGACGGAGAGGTATCTCTGGGCCCACTCGATAATGCATCATCATAATGAGCTCAAAGTGACCAAGTGTCTGGTCACGGGATCATGCATTACGGTACGAGTAAAGTGACTTGCCGGTAACAAGATTGAACGAGGTATTGGGATACCGACGATCGAATCTCGGGCAAGTAACGTACCGATTGACAAAGGGAATTGTATACGGGGTTGCTTGAATCCTTGACATCATGGTTCATCCGATGAGATCATCGAGGAGCATGTGGGAGCCAACATGGGTATCCAGATCCCGCTGTTGGTTATTGACCGGAGAGCCATCTCGGTCATGTCTACATGTCTCCCGAACCCGTAGGGTCTACATACTTAAGGTTCGGTGACGCTAGGGTTGTAGAGATATGAATATCCAGTAACCCGAAAGTTGTTCGGAGTCCCGGATGAGATCCCGGACGTTACGAGGAGTTCCGGAATGGTCCGGAGGTGAAGAATTATATATAGGAAGTGCAGTTTCGGCCATCGGGAGAGTTTTGGGGGTCACCGGTATTGTACCGGGACCATCGGATGGGTTCCGGGGGTCCACCGGGTGGGGCCACCCATCCCAGAGGGCCCCATGGGCTGAAGTGGGGAGGGGAACCAGCCCATAGTGGGCTGGTGCGCCCCCCTTGGCCCACCGCCTGCGCCTAGGGTTGGAAACCCTAGGGTGGGGGGGCGCCCCACTTGCCTTGGGGGCCACTCCATCCTTGGCCGCCGCCCCCCCTAGGAGATCCCATCTCCTAGGGCCGGCGCCCCCCTTGGGGAGCCTATATAAAGGGGGGGAGGGAGGGGCAGCCGCACCCTTGACTCTTGGCGCCTCCCTCTCCCCTGCTACACCTCTCCCTCTCGCAGAAGAACGGCGAAGCTCTGCTGCGGTGACTGCTGCATCCACCACCACGCCGTCGTGCTGCTGGATCTTCATCAACCTATCCTTCCCCCTTGCTAGATTAAGAAAGAGGAGACGCCACGCTGACCGTACGTGTGTTGAACACGGAGTTGCCGTCCGTTCAACGCTAGGATATCTGGTGATTTGGATCACGTCGAGTACGACTCCCTCATCCACGTTCTCTTGAACGCTTCCGCTCGCGATCTACAAAGGTATGTAGATGCAATCCGATCATTCGTTGCTAGATGAACTCATAGATGGATCTTGGTGAAACCGTAGAAATTTTTTTGTTTTCTGCAACGTTCTCCAACACCGCATGCGTATACACAGAACATAGTGGGCTGCAAGTTAATGTCACACTGTTAGATTTAACAGCAAATGTATCAAAATGTACCTGAAATTATAGGGACCCATTTGTATCATTTCTCATGTTTATGTATGAATCTATACCCACCGCGCAAGTTCATGTACTATAAGTGTAATTAGCTCAAAGCTAGAAGTACACTTATTCGCGGACGAAGGGAGTACATTCTAGGCACCTTGTCCCATCCACTTGTCACCGCCGCCACTTCATCGAATCCACATCGGCATCCCACCTGCCCAGATCCGCCGCCACTTTCCCCTTGCTCTTCGTGCCCAACCTACCACGCCGCGCCCCTGATCCAAAAAATCCCTCTCGGCCTCCCCACCTCGAGCTCCTATCAGATCACCACGCCGTCTCGCGAGCGCCCAAGCCCCTCGATCCAGCCGTCCAGGAGGACGCCGCCGTGGACACCAGGCACCATCTCCCCGATGTCTCCTCCTCCGCATGGCATTTCCCTCTGGATCTCTCTTTCTTTCACTCAGTTTTCCTCTCTCTCTCTCTCTCTCACACTTGGTTCACAGGAACGTCGATATGGAAGCCGCGTCGACTTTGTCTCCTCCAAAGCCCCGCCGACGACCTCCACCGCCCAGGGCCCCGGCGACCTCTCCGTCCTGGCCTCCTCCGCCGCACCGGCGAGCGCGACGCGGGAGCACCGCAGGTCGCTTCGCGCGCCAAGCTCGCCTTCGCCGCTCTCCTGCATCACCGCTGTCGCCTCGTACCTCTCCTGCTTCGGCCTCCAAGTCCCGCTGCGCAGTCCCGCGCCGTCGCCTCCTCTGCATCGAGCGGGAGGACGAAGAGCAGTGCCTCCCCTGCACCCGAGCTCCCCCTGACCTGAGGCCGTCGTCCTCGCCCCCGCACTGGTTCTACGCCTTGCGGTCGCGCCGCCGCGATGGTGGGTGCTGCCTTCTTCAGCTCCGCCCGCAAGCAGGTTGCCGGACCCGCCTCCATCGGCCTCCGTTCGGCACGCCGCCGCCGGGACTTGCTCGCTGCCTCACTGACCCGCCGCCTCCCTACTGCCAAGTCACAGCACGCGCCCGCGAAGACTCTACCTCCAGTGCGCCGCTTTGTTGGTTCTTTGCCGCGTCAAGGAGACGCTCGATCTGGCCCCATTGACCGCGAGTGTCGTCTGGGTCACAGCCGCGCCAGGCCCAGCGGCCTCCCCTCCAACTCCTGGGCTGAAGCCCATGGTGAGGGCACCCCGCGCCCCTCCTTTTTTCTCTCCCTTTCCCTCGTGTTGGGCCAGCCTGCTGTGTTTCGGCCCATAGACATTTTTTCCGTTCTGCAAATTTATCATTTTTCCTGTGCATGCATAATTACAGAAAATGCCCTTCTTTCAAATTGTTAATAACTAAATAACCGTGCATCGGCTAAAAATGATTTAAACATGTAAAACACCTAGAATTTCATCTAGTTTCATAATATGCCAATTTCATGCATGATAAAAATGTTTAAAAAGATGTTTGCTTATATTTTGCCTATTGCCATGCTAAAATGCTTTATTTCATAACTAATTAACCGTGGCTCGGTTTTAAATAAACTTTATATGTAATTGGGTAGAAAAATGCCTAGTTTAACATGGTGTATTTACTTTGCATGTTTAATAACTCTAAAATTGTGTTTAGGGCAGAACAGTACCAAATCCATAATCATGCACATGAGGATTTTATGGAATTGTTGTTTGTTGTTTCCGGCCTCATTTAAACTTGATAGTTAGTTTGTGTATGCTTCACCTCTTGCCATGTTAAGCAACATTTAATATTATTGGGTACTTAAACGAGATCGAACTAAATGACTTGGTTGTGGTGTTTCGTCAATATGCAACGGAGTTGCATATTGAGCTCCACTTAATTTATAGGATTGTTTGTGCACTTTGCCATGCCATGTATCATTAAACCGGACATGCATCATACTTGGTTGTGCATCATGTCATGTTTATGTGATGGTTGTTTACTATATATTGCTTGCTTCTTTTCCAGGTTGCTTCTCTTGTTAGCTTCGATTTCGTTCCGGAGTTGTGAGG
This sequence comes from Triticum monococcum, assembly GCA_034509565.1. NCBI lineage: Eukaryota > Viridiplantae > Streptophyta > Magnoliopsida > Poales > Poaceae > Triticum > Triticum monococcum. The sequence continues at coordinate 539,381,920 of CM067842.1, forward strand.
ATTCATTCGACTACGTCCGCTTGTCTTCTTCATGGACTCGTTCTTCTTCCTTGCGGGATCTCAGGCAAGATGACCATACCCTCGAAATCACTTCTATCTTTGCTTGCTAGTTGGTCGCTCTATTGCTATGCCGCGCTACCTACCACTTGCTATATCATGCCTCCCATATTGCCATGTCAAGCCTCTAACCCACCTTTCCTAGCAAACCGTTGTTTGGCTATGTTACCGCTTTGCTCAGCCCCTCTTATAGCGTTGCTAGTTGCAGGTGAAGATGAAGTTTGTTCCATGCTGGAACATGGATATGTTGGGATATCACAATATCTATTATTTTAATTAATGCATCTATATACTTGGTAAAGGGTGGAAGGCTCGGCCTTATGCCTGGTGTTTTGTTCCTCTCTTGCCAACCTAGTTTTCGTCATACCGGTGTTATGTTCCTTGATTGTTGCGTTCCGTACACGGTTGGGTGTATGGGAACCCCTTGACAATTCGCTTTGAAGAAAACTCCTCCAACAAGGCCCAACCTTGGTTTTACATTTGCCTAACAACCTAAGCCTTTTTCCCTTGGGTTTCCAGAGCCCAAGGGTCATCTTTATTTTAACCCCCCTGGGCCAGTGCTTCTCTAAGTGTTGGTCCAACCTGAGCAATGTCCGGCGCCCCTTGAGCAACCAGGGTCTATGCCAACCCGATGTCTGGCACATCCAGTGTGCCCTGAGAACGAGATATGTGCAGCTCCTATCGAGATTTGTGGGCACATCCGGGCGGCTTTGCTGGTCTTGTTTTACCATTGTCGAAATGTCTTGTAACCGGGATTCCGAGCCTGATTGGGTCTTCCTGAGAGAAGGAATATCCTTCGTTGACCGTGAGAGCTTGTGATGGGCTAAGTTGGGACACCCCTGCAGGGTTTGAACTTTTGAAAGCCATGCCCGCGGTTCTGGGCAGATGGGAATTTGTTAATGTCCGGTTATAGAGAAATGGATACTTAACTTAATGAAAATGCATCAACCACGTGTGTAGCCATGATGGTCTCTTTCCGGCGGAGTCCGGGAAGTGAACACGGTTCTTGTGTTATGTTTGTGCGTAAGTAGTTTCAGGATCACTTCTTGATCACTTCTAGTTCACATATGTGCATTGCTTCTCTTCTCGCTCTCTTTTGCGTATGTTAGCGACCATATATGCTAGTGCTTGATGCAGATCCACCTCACTACCCTTTCCTACCCATAAGCTTAAATAGTCTTGATCTCGCGGGTGTGAGATTGTTGAGTCCTCGTGACTCACAAATACTTACAAATAGTTGCAGGTGCCGATGATGCCAGTGCAGGTGACGCAACCCAGCTCAAGTGGGAGCTCGTTGATGTTCTTGATCGTTTTTTATATCTTTTCCGGTTGATCAGTAGTGGAGCCCAGTTGAGACAATCGGGGATCTAGCATTTGGGGTTGTCTTCTTTTATTTTGGTTCCGTAGTCGGACCTTGACTGTATTCTGGATGATGTAATGCTATATTTATGTATTGTGTGAAGTGGCGATTGTAAGCCAACTCTTTATCCCTTTCTTATTCAGTACATGGGATGTGTAAAGATCACCCCTCTTGCGACATGCCTACTATGCGGTTATGCCTTTAAGTCGTGCTCCGACACGTGGGAGATATAGCCGCATCATGGGTGTTACAAGTTGGTAATCAGAGCCATCCCCGACTTAGGAGCCCCCTGCTTGATCAAATCGTTGACGTTGTTGAGTCTAGAACAAAATGTTTTGAGTCTTAGGATTATATATATCGGAGAGTAGGATTCTTTTTACTCCTCAGTCCCTTCGTCGCTCTGGTGAGGCCTCCTGACGTAGAAGTTTTGACTCTTCTCTCCTCAAATTTCACTAAAAAAATTTAGGACCACGCGGGTATCTTGGAATCATTCCAATGGTTTTGTGACGAGAACATTGTTCTTGGTGCCTCCTGACATTTAGGGGTTGTGGCAGTGTCCCGGGGAGTTGAGCTCCGAGGTGTTGTTGTCATAATTTTATCATTGCAGTTCTGGAATACCTGAGTTCGCCGACATCGAAAATCTCCTTTATGCAGTTGTTGGTGAGATAACCTCGACGTCACCCAGTATTGGGGCGGGAGTTCGGGAGTATTGCCATAACTCGTATAACGGATGCTTTTCGAAGGTTGAGGTAAATGATTTCCGAAGGTTTCTTGGTTATGTGTTGAAGGATGGATATAGCTGGATGTAGGATTTGTTAGTTTTGGGTGAGATATTATGCTTCCCCTGTATCCCCAACACCTGATTGCATAACCAGAAAGTTTCGGGAGTTTATAAGTGGGAATTCAAGTAGCTCCTAGAATATCTTTCCAACAGACACATGATATGATATGGGATCTATCATATGTTTGTTTCCGACTTATTCTGCAAGCCAATCCTTTGTTTTGTTTTCAGTTGTGGTATTCGAGTTGCTTCAAAGTCAAGTGTTGATTCCATACCTTCATTAAGCGATGCTCTCATATTTCTATGAGAGTGTTAATCCTTTTTGATCATCAAGGTTTTCATCTCAATTCTATTTCCAACCGGTGTGTTTCTCTTCAAGTGGATCCGACCATTTTCCCATCCGCAAGATCAACTCAAAGTCTTCTCAACATTATTTGTTTCATCCGTCCGAAGTTGCCTTTGTTTTCCCGCCCTCCCACCCCTTTTTCTTCAAGGACTCGGAGATATTCAAATCAAGTATCCTTTTTATTCATTTGAATTTTCTCCATTCCTTTCTTTCAATGTTCTTATCCGGTGATTCGCAGGAAGATTCTAACGGAGCCTCAAGTTCATCATTCTTCATTCTTTTCTTCTCCGGTGGATTCAATTCAAGCTTTCGGTGTCGATCATATTCTTTTCCTTATTTCAAATGTTTTCTCGTGTCAGTGCACCCCCTAATCATTCACCTCTCGCTATTCATTTGTTCCGGAGTACTGAGATATCTCAGAAGATTCAAGTTTCCATTCTAAATTCGTTCAAGTTCTTTTGAGGATGTTATCTCATTCAAGCCATTTAATTCAACCGGCGCAATCTCTCTTTTAAATCTTTCAACGGTGTATCTTTTGAGTGGGCCCTAACCCACATGTCTTTTCCCAAGATCTTACCTGACTCTTCTAATTTTTCCGGAGTTATTCTCATATTCTTTTTCAAAGTTTGACGTAAGAGTGAGTTATCATCATTCTTATGTCTTTCTCCAAGATCTTTCAAATTCTTTTCATTGTTGATTCAACCTTTATATTCTTCATTATTCCGGAGTACCTCAACAATTCATGGTGGTGTTTCCCGTCGTCATTCTGGGATTTGAAGATCCAAGAGGAGTTCCTCTTAAATTCTTACCCGCTCTTCTAAAGATTCGTGATTCTAGCTTGATGCCATCCTCTCTTAATTGTTTTTGATTGTGAGATATTCTTTTCACCCATCTGGAGCAATTCACGAGTCTTTTGAGTCTGATTCTCTGGAGGCCATCATTTCGGGTTTATTCATTCTCATCTTTCAACTCTCATTCTCAAAATATTACCGGTGCATCGCTCAAGTATTCTCTAGTAAGTTTATGATCTCTTCGTTTCACTTGTATCTAAATTCCCTCAAGTATCTTCATTCATTTTTCCAATTCTACCCGGTGATTTGTGCCTTTGCTACTCTCATTTTCAATTCTTACGGTGGTTCACGCAAGAGTTTTATTCCTTGGTTATCATATCAATTCATTTGTTCTTTCAAATCCTAACGGTGGTTCGTTGAAGCCTTTTCTCAAGTTTGCGCTATATCTATCTTAATCCTTTCCACGAGAATAAGTAGTATGCCAAATCCGTTGCTTGTCATCAATTTAAATTGGTGAAGGATACGCATAACATAATTCTTATTCTTGCTTCATCCAAATAATGGATTCTTTTATTCCGGAGATTGTCCATGATGAGTTAATTCTTGATTACAAGTGAGTCATCTTTCTTTTCCGGAGTTCCAAGGTTTTCTGCTTTATCTCGTCGCGAAGCTCCATCTAAATCATTACAATGCTTCACCTTGTGTTTTAAACTTTCCTTTCTTTTTTATCAGCATTTTGTTACCGGAGCTCTTCATGGAGGCTCTACATGGTGGTTCATCAAGGATTCCTTTCATTCGTCAATTGTTTGTCAAGATTTCTCTCGAAGCTATGATCCGCCAAGCTATACTTCAAGTATTCTTCATCTTTCATTTCGAAGTGCAATTCTTTCATATCTCATCTTTTGAGGTGGTGTTATGTCATTCTTGATAATTTCCCTTTGTTTCATGATTCACAAGTTATCAAGAATGAGATATTTTAAATCCATTACTTTCTTCGTTCGAGTTGTCTTGTGTCATATTTCACATAAAGCCTTCCCTAAGAAATGTTGCTATTGTGGTGCTTATCAATGATTCAAGTTATCTCTCTATCTTCTTGGTGGAAGAAGTTTTCATCTCTTCTTTATTCCCGATCAATCATTGTTTTTTTCTTAGTGGTAGAATCTCACCTCAAGTTTTCCAGATGTTTTCCATAAGCCCACCACAAGCTTACTCTTTTCGTTGTTGGATTTCCAACAACTCTGTTCGACCCTCCTCCTAAAGATGCTTTTCCAAGCTCATTTGAGGTAGAAGATGTGGTATTCTCCTCTGTTCTTTTGATTTCATTCTTACTTTTGTTCCGGAGGCATTGTGATGTTGCTTTCTTCGACCCATCATCTTGTTTTGTCAAGATCATGTTCAATTCCTTCCATTTACAGTCGGAGTGCTACCCAAATTATATCATTCTTATCACTTCCCTATCTTGTTTTAACCAGAGTGTTGTGTCTATCATTCTTCTTCTAACCGGACTCTCATCCAAATTCTTTCATTTTGCCAAGCTCATATTCTTTAACTTCCATTTCCAACCGGAGTGTTGTCGTAATTGATCCTTATCGTTCCTTGTACATCTCGTTCTACTGGAGTGCTTGCATGTACTTCTTGTCCATTGCAACCCTTTTCTTATGTCTTTCAACCTACAAGGTTCTAGTAAGGTTCCTTGTTCCTCTTTTCTAACGGAGTGTTTTCAACTTTGTTCATCTTCGTTGTATTCTTTCTTTCAATTGTTTAACCTCTCAAGGTTCTTTGGTTTCACTCGTTTGTCCAAGAAGCAACTCTGTTTTACCTCTTCTCTTCCTCTCCCGTCTACCTCCGGTGCCATCCTAGATCTCGGGACGAGATCCTCTTGTAGTGGTGGAGTGTTGTAACGCCCCGAGACCGTTGCGCCAGGTGTCTTCCAGTTATTCGCCATTGTTGCCTTGTCTTTCGCTTGCGTGTTGCATCTTGCCATGTCATCATCCGCATTGCATCATCATGTTTTCAAAACTAGCATTCGTCCGGGTCTCCCCGTTCCTTCCGTTGTCCATTCTGAGCCCAGACACACTTGCACGCGCCCGCGGCACCTCCGAAATATTATTTTATAGGTGGCCGGAAAATGTTCTTGGAATGGGATGAAAGTTGGTGTGTGGTCTTATTATAGTGTAGATAGACCGCGTGTCAAGTTTCATCGCATTTGGAGTCTGTTTGATGCCCCAACGGATAACTATAGCGGCAGTATAGCCGGTCTTTTCGTCGGACGTTTTCGGTCTCCGGAAACTGTGTCGGGCTACATCTCCCCCCTCTTCTCTCAGACCAACCCGCTCTCCACAGTCCACCTAGGCCCATTCCTACCCCTCTTCGCGTCCGAAGCCGTCCGATGCGATCGCACGGTCAGAAAGCCCCTCTTTGCTCAGTGCACAAACCCCCTCGCATGCGTGTCCGATACTTTCCCGAACCCGACCCAGGCAGCCATCACCGTTGGGTCCAGTTCGTCCCCAAACATTCCTAAACCATCTCCGTTTTGTTAATTGGGCTCGCCTAACCAAATTATCTCGGGCCGCCCGATTACGATCGGAGGGACATAACCATCCTAAACTGATCTGTATTGCTATATATAGTCCCCTTTGTCTATTTTCTAGACAAACCCTTCTAGGCACCTTGTCCCATCCACTCGTCGCCGCCGCCACTCCACTGAATCCACATCGGGATCCCACCTGTCCAGACCCGCCGCCACTTTCCCCTTGCTCTCCGTGCCCAACCAACCACGCCGCGCCCCTGATCCAAAAAAATCCCTCTCGGCCTCCCCACCTCGAGCTCCTACCAGATCACCATGCCGTCTCGCGAGCGCTGAAGCCCCTCGATCCAGCCGTCCAGGAGGACGCCGCTGTGGACACCAAGCACCATTCTCCCCGATGTCTCCTCCTCCCCATGGCGTTTCCCTCTGGATCCCTCTTTCTTTCACTCAGTTTTCCTCTCTCTCTCACACACTTGGTTCACAGGAAAGTCGCCATGGCCGTCGCGTCGACTTTGTCTCCACCAAAGCCCCGCCGACGACCTCCACCTCCCAGGGCCCCAGCGACCTCTCCGTGTTGGCCTCCTCCGCCGCACCAGCGAGCGTGACGCGGGAGCACCGCAGGTCGCTTCGCGCGCCAAGCTCGCCTTCGCCGCTCTCCTGCATCGCCGCTGCCGCCTCGTACCTCTCCTACTTCGGCCTCCAAGTCCCGCTGCGCAGTCCTGCGCTGTCGCCTCCTCTGCATCGAGCGGGAGGACAAAGAGCAGTGCCTCCCCTGCACCCGAGCTCCCCCTGACCTGAGGCCGTCGTCCTCGCCCCCGCACTTGTTCTGCGCCTTGCGGTCGCGCCGCCGCAATGGTGGGTGCTGCCTTCTTCAGCTCCGCCAGCAAGCAGGTCGCCGGACCCGCCTCCATCGGCCTCCGTTTGGCACGCCGCCGCCGGGACCTGCTCGCCGCCTCACTGACCCGTCTCCTCCCTGCTGCCAAGTCACAGCACGCGCCCGCGAAGTCTTTGCCTCTAGTGCGCCGCTTTGTTCGTTCTTTGCCGCGTCAAGGAGACGCTCTATCTGGCCCCGTTGACCGCGAGCGTCGGCTGGGTCACAGTCGCGCTAGGCCCAGTTGCCTCCCCTCCAACTCCTGGGCTGAAGCCCATGGTGAGGGCACCCCGTGCCCCTCCTTTTTTCTCTCTCTCTCTTTCCCTCCTATTGGCCTAGCCTGCTGTGTTTCAGCCCATAGACGTTTTTTCCGTTCTGCAAATTTATCATTTTTCATGTGCATGCATAATTACAGAAATGCCCTTCTTTCAAATTGTTAATAACTAAATAACCGTGCATCGGCTTAAAATGATTTAAACATGTAAAATGACTAGAATTTCAGCTAGTTTCATAGTATGCAACTTTCATGCATGATAAAAATGTTTAAAAAGATGTTTGCTTATATTTTGCCTATTGCCATGCTAAAATGCTTTATTTCATAACTAATTAACCGTCGCTCGGTTTTAAATAAACTTTATATGTAATTGGGGTAGAAAAATGCCTTGTTTAACATGGTGTATTTGCTTTGCATGTTTAATAACTCTAAAATTGTGTTTAGAGCAGAACAATACCAAATCCATAATTATGCGCATGAGGATTTTCCGTAATTCTTGTTTGTTGTTTCCGGCCTCATTTAAACTTGACTAGATAGTTTGTTTGTGTATGCTTCACCTCTTGCCATGTTAACCAACATTTAATATTGTTGGGTACTTAAACGAGATCGAACTAAATAACTTGGTTGTGGTGTTTCGTTAATATGCAACGGAGTTGCATATTGAGCTCCACTTAATTTGTAGGATTGTTTGTGCACTTTTCCATGCCATGTATCATTAAACGGACATGCATCATACTTGGTTGTGCATCATGTCATGTTTATGTGATGGTTGTTTACTATATGTTGCTTGCTTCTTTTCCGGGTTGCTTCTCTTGTAAGCTTCAGTTTCGTTCCGGAGTTGTGAGGATTCGTTCGACTACGTCCACTTGTCTTCTTCATGGACCCGTTCTTCTTCCTTGCGGGATCTCAGGCAAGATGACCATACCCTCGAAATCACTTCTGTCTTTGCTTGCTAGTTGTTCGCTCTATTGCTATGCCGCGCTACCTACCACTTGCTATATCATGCCTTCCATATTGCCATGTCAAGCCTCTAACCCACCTTTCCTAGCAAACCGTTGTTTGGCTATGTTACCGCTTTGCTTAGCCCCTCTTATAGCGTTGCTAGTTGCGGGTTAAGATGAAGTTTGTTCCATGCTGGAACATGGATATGTTGGGATATCACAATATCTATTATTTTAATTAATGCATCTATATACTTGGTAAATGGTGGAAAGCTCGGCCTTATGCCTGGTGTTTTGTTCCACTCTTGCCACCCTAGTTTCCGTCATACCGGTGTTATGTTCCTTGATTGTTGCGTTCCTTACGCGGTTGGGTGTATGGGAACCCCTTGACAATTCACTTTGAATAAAACTCCTCCAGCAAGGCCCAACCTTGGTTTTACATTTGCCTAACAACCTAAGCCTTTTTCCCTTGGGTTTCTGGAGCCCAAGGGTTATCTTTATTTTAACCCCCCGGGCCAGTGCTTCTCTAAGCGTTGGTCCAACTGAGCAATGTCCGGCACCCACTGGGCAACCAGGGTCTATGCCAACCCGACGTCTGGCACATCCTGTGTGCCCTGAGAACGAGATATGTGCAGCTCCTATCGAGATTTGTCGGCACATCCGAGCGGCTTTGCTGGTCTTGTTTTACCATTGTCGAAATGTCTTGTAACCAGGATTCCGAGCCCGATCGGGTCTTCCTGGGAGAAGGAATATCTTTCGTTGACCGTGAGAGCTTGTGATGGGCTAAGTTGGGACACCCCTGTAGGGTTTGAACTTTAGAAAGCTGTGCCCGCGGTTATGGGCAGATGGGAATTTGTTAATGTCCGGTTGTAGAGAACTTGATACTTAACTTAATTAAAATGCATCAACCGCGTGTGTAGCCGTGATAGTCTCTTTCCGGCGGAGTCCGGGAAGTGAACACGTTTCTTGTGTTATGTTTGTGCGTAAGTAGTTTCAGGATCACTTCTTGATCACTTCTAGTTCACGTCCGTGCATTGCTTCTCTTCTCGCTCTCTTTTGCTTATGTTAGGCACCATATATGTAGTGCTTGCTGCATCTCCACCCCACTACCCTTTCCTACCCATAAGCTTAAATAGTCTTGATCTCACGGGTGTGAGATTTCTGAGTCCTCGTGACTCACAGATACTTCCAAACAGTTGCAGGTGCCGATGATGCCAGTGCAGGTGACGCAGCCCAGCTCAAGTGGGAGCTCGTTGAAGTTCTTAGTCGTTGTTTTATGTCTTTTCCGGTTGATCAGTAGTGGAGCCCAGTTGGGACGATCGGGGATCTAGCATTTGGGGTTGTCTTCTTTTATTTTGGTTCCGTAGTCGGACCTTGACTGTATTCTGGATGATGTAATGCTATATTTATGTATTTTGTGAAGTGGCGGTTGTAAGCCAACTCTTTATCCCTTTCTTATTCAGTACATGGGATGTGTAAAGATAACCCCTCTTGCGACATGCCTACTATGCGATTATGCCTCTAAGTCGTGCTCCGACACGTGGGAGATATAGCCGCATCGTGGGTGTTACACTCGCGCGCCGCGCGAGGCAATCAACTTAGTTTAGGGTGCAGCGCGGGAGAGTCTGCGGCCTATTGGGAATCCGTGCAACGTGCGGGTGCGCTTCCTTAGAGCTTGGCTTCTTGTCCATCTTCCATTATGCGGCAAATTATAATGGGCCATTAATGGGTATAAAGTGGTACACTGTTCATTATGGGCCAGTTTCACTACGGGTCGTTAATGGGCCCAGAATTACAAAGGGCATCATATGGGCCGAAAGATGTCATGGGCCATACATGGGCCGGAAGTTACAACGGCTGGAACCATATTAGACGGCCTAGATGACGGTACCGAGCCTAATTCTGATAGGCCATAATGGGCCATCAAAGAGTGGGTTGTAAATGGGCTATATTCAAACAAGCCGTTAATAGGCTTTCCGTGGGCCGGACCGCTTGGTTTTGACCAAGTCAAATAGGCCAACCTTTTTACCTGAATGGGCCACTGTTGGACCGAGCTACGTGCTAGCGTATCATAGGTGCGTCCCGTCCATTCGCTGGATGACATCTGTCCCAAAGAGGAGCTGACACGTGGTTCCTCCCGCGAATGAGAATTTTACACGTGGAAAATCCCCATTGGTCCTTGCTATTATCGGGTTATCGGATCCAACCGGAACCTGATAGCTTAACGGCGACCCGTTATGGTGGATGCCACGTGTCGGTTACTATTGATGAAAACACTTCTATGACGCACCATTTTATCATCATGGAAGTGGACACTTTCGTGATGATAATTTTGGTATTGTCATGGAACATGTAAGTGCATCTAGTGCCCCTTAGTGATTTTGGTGTATTGAAGACTTATAGGTTAAGGGACTAATGCATTTGTGAGTGTACACAGGTCTATAAGGCTATGAGGAGGTTGATATTTACAGAGAAATTTGACCAATAAAAATGAATGTCTTCAACTGAAGACTTTGGCTTTCTGAAGACTTTGAAAGTGAAGAAATTGGTGTGACCTTGAAGACTTGGTATTCATACGAGGAATATTAAGCGTGAAGACTTTTGTTCTCGTAGTTTCATTTTCTACTTCTTGAGTCACATGAAACACCGTACTGTTAAAGGGGGTGGAGGTAAAACTAAGGAAAAGTTTCCAAGTGATGCTCAACTCAAAATCCTAAACCTACCAATCCTTTCGAGTGAAGCTGGTTGGCTGCTCCACAAGAAACTGACACTTGTCATTGAGAGCATCCCATCCTCCGAGGACTTTGAGCGAAAATCATTAAGCGAGGAAAACCCAAACCCAAACACCTACAACCCAAAGTGATTGAGAATCACTGAAGAGATTGTTCCTGTGTGGAACTGACCCTTGTTATCTTTGAGGACTGCGCATCCTCCAAACGGTTAGGCGTCATGGTCTAGAGCGTCCAAGAGAAAATTGCGGATCACCGAGTGACCGAGTCTGTGAAGGTTTGGAAGTCACCTGTAGACTTACCACGAGTGATTGGGCGAGGTCTGTGTGACCTTAGCTCAAGGAGAATACGGTGATGACTGTGTGTCCTCAGGTTTAAATACCTATCCGCTCCAACCATATGTACGACTGTCACAACAGTTGGAACTGGTCTACCAAATCACTGTCTTCACCGAGCTACTGGTTCTATTTCCTCAACCCTTTCATTTCCTCATTCATATGCTGAAGTATTTGATCGTTACTGTTTGAAGACTTTGACTGAAGACTTTCTCAATTTCCTCAATCCTATTTCTTCAGTCACTTTGTCTTCAGCCTGCTATCCTGTGTTTACGCTACTTGTACTCTATGCTTGTTTTCATTTCATCATGATGACTGTGCTACTGCTCTGTTATGCTTGCATCTCAGTACTTATTCCACTACTAGTTGTTCGTGACTTAGGAATTTCCTCACCGTGAAATTCCTTAGTGACAAATTTGTAAAAATCGCATATTCACCCCCCTCTGGTCGATATAACGCACTTTCAATTGGTATCAGAGCGAGGTACTCCCTTGTTTTGTGTTATTTTGGTTTAATCACCTGGAGTTTTAGTTATGTCGACTGCAGGTATGATCAATGTCTCTACTGGGTGTCCTGCCTTTGATGGGACAGACTATCCCTACTAGAAGAATAAGATGCGAATGCATCTTGAGGCAATTGACAACGATCTCTGGTACGTTGTGGAAAATGGCGTTCCCTCTGTCACTCCTACCATCAACGCTGCTGATGTGAAGAGATTCAAGCAACTCAACTCTCAAGTGAAAAATATCATATGTGGCCATCTGAGCAAAGGTCAGTATGGCAGAGTGAGTGCTTTGGAGACAGCTAAGATCATCTGGGACAGGCTGTCAAAGGTCAATGAAGGAGTGTCAACTCAATGTTACTCTCGAGTTGACGTTCTTCGCAATCTCTTCAACCGCTTGAAAAGACTCAATAATGAAAATGTTTAGCAAACCTTCGATCGCCTCACTGACATTTCAAATGAGCTTCAAGCACTTGGTGCCACTGACATCATCGACCATGAGGTGGTGAAGAAATTGCTGAGATCGCTTGATTCCTCATTTGACACTCTGGCACTGATGATACAAGAACGTGGAGACTACAAGTAACTTGATCCCGCTGATATCCTCGAGAGGCTAAACACTCATGAGTTCCAACTTGCTGAGAAGAGAGATCTCTATGGATCGAGCTATGGCAGATGACGTGCACTAAAGGCCAAGGCAGTCTCTGAATCTGAAGGTGAGGATTCTGGTAGCAGCCTTGGTGATCCTGGAGAACTGAGCCAGGATGCTTGTGAGGAAATTCCATAAGTTCTCAAAACGTGGTCGCTTTGGTAAATCCTTAAGAGGTGATGCCATGAGACCAGATTCCTCATCCCATGGCTACAAGAAAAGAACTTGCCACAAATGCAAGACACCCGGTCACTACATCACTGATTGTCCTCAATGGGAGAAGCAATCAAAGAAGAAGAAATACAAGGATTACAGTTCTAATGACTCAAAGAAGAAGAAGAAATCTTCAAAGTCCTCATCTTCAAAATCTTCAAAGTCTTCATCTCACAAGAAGAGCAGCTCCAAAAAGGCTTGGGCATTCATTGGCAAGGAAATGGACTATGAAGTTGAATATGAGGAAAATGAGGAAGAGGAGGCATATGAAGAGTTATACTCTGGTGTGGCGAGCCTAGCCCTCGCTACTGCTTTCGTCAGCAAGTCCATCTTCAACTCTGAGGAAGATGACTTCCCCTACACTGCCGACGACGGCGATGATAACTACGCTCCCACCTATTGCTTCATGGCAAAATGTGCCAAGGTACTCAAATAACCCTCCTCTAAATCAAGTGAGGATGAATCGGATGAAAACCTCAAGGCTAGCTATTCTAAACTTGCTAAGATTGCTCTGAAACAACAAAAGGCTTTTGAAAAGGTTCAAAATATGCTAAACAAAAGCGATGACCTATTGGGTGAAGAAATGGATCAAACTCAAACTGATAATCTTCAGAGACTTCAGACTCAGTTTGACAACCTTCAAAGTTATCATAACACTCTCTTATCTGATCATGAGAAGCTTTCTTATAAATCTATTATATAATTAAAACAATAGGCAAACAAAGCATTACGTTTGTCCACATAGATTGAATTATCATGACCGTAAATTTCTAATATTAACGGTCCAGATTTAAAGTATGTAGCGTAACATATAGTATATATTTATCGACACACAGGTTGACACATCATGTGTCACGTATTAATAGTTCAACATGTCTTTGCTTCGTTAAAAAAAACTCATATGACTTCCTATTATAATGTTAGTCCGAATCAGATAGACTTGGCAACATTGGTGTATAAAAAAGGAGGACACTAGCTTACGTTTTGGTGTTACATGGTATGGCAACCAAAAAGTAGTTCGGCAGACAACTAGGTAAGAGTCCAAGTAGGAAAAAAGAGATTAGGAAGAGTCCGACTATAACGCTCCCAACCATATAAAAAGAAGATGCGTCCGAGCAGAACAAGTACGTGGGCTGAAATAATACGGGATATGATTTCAGCAAATTAATTAATCCAGACTCTTTTATTGCGTTAAGGAAAATCTATCTGCAGTACTACATTTTTTTTTGACGTTATCTGTAGTACTACATTAGCGCTTCACGTTGGACAACAACTCATGGGCAAAGTTTTTTATCCTCAAACCAGATTAAAAGAGTAGATATGTACGTACTATTTTTTTTAACTTAGAGATATGTATGTAGCACAGAGCATGGGGCAAACAATTTGACAAAATACTACTTTACACAGCTTAAATTACCTCGACCCTTAATTTCAGATATAGACGGATGAGATTTAAAGATCTAACATTACGTACAAATATTACATACTTTTTTTTGCGGACACAAATATTATGTACTTGCACCTGTGAATTCTATCACGTGCCAAGACACAAGAGAAAAATCTATCACGTAGTATATGTCTATATAATGAAAAGGGGCAACCACAATCACGTACAGTAAAGGAGAAGGAAGGCATGCATGGAAAAAACATCATATAACGCACTATGCATGCAATTTCTAAAAAAAGAGAAGCAAATACAGGCCGGTTTAAAAAGGTGCCCATGAAGAACTCAATCAAGCCACCACCAAACGCACCATATGTTTGCGACTTCCGAAGAAAACAAATAGTTGTACATGACAGTCCGAAAAGGTGTCCTAAGGACTCGAATAAGTGGCAAACACAAGCACGCCGCTCTTGCATGCAACTTTTGAGGAAAAAACCCGGATACAAGCTATAGAACGTCCGTCTGAAGAAGTCAAATAGTACCATAGCATCACATGTGCATGCACACTAAAAGAAACACAAGTATATGCATCCATGCAAGTAAAAAAATATATTTATATCAGATAAGTTGTACAAAGAATTATATTTAGGAACGGAGTAGAATATAAGATGGACCAGCAATATAGCATACCATATGCATGCAGTAAGAAAAACAAGTACGTTTATGAAAGAGAAAAGTGGATGGATTAGCTCAACTTTACTGTCCGATATATAAATGCATGGAAAGATATATGATATATGCATGGAAAGGACACATGGAACGGCACATGCACCCCTGGCCAGCAACCAATACGCACCTAGCGCATTTCACCTAAAAAAACGCACCTTTGCTGCGTATGACTAAAACATAAAGAATCGATATCATATGTACATACATGACCTTGCATAAAGGAAGCAAAAATAGGCAAATCTATTAACAAAAATAATAAAGATATACACATATAGACCACATTGGAAGTAAGCCTGACGGTCGGCAAAAAAGATTAGCATATATGTTTAAGTGTGCAATGAGTACAAACCGTACGCTGGGAATGAGTAAATATAGACATATTTAAAACATGGAAAAGACATCTTATGCCCAGAAATATTTTTTCAGGATGATGCAATCAGCTGTATGATCTAATCCTTCGCATAAATGTAATCAACAATCACGGTCGACGGCTCAGGTTGTTATTCTCTTTGTTGTTCATCTCTATACTTATCTTTTTTATTTCACAAATGAAATTGTACTCATAAAAACATCTTATAAGTTGAGCCGACAAATACGTGTTCCATTTGGTACGAGGATATAGTTTCCCATCAAAAATTAATGGGAGTGCACAAAAAATTTGAGGAATATATGCAACTGTTAAGAGCATCATGATGTATAGACGAGAGGCTAATCCAAAATCCCCAAGCATAATAGACCCCATATGCACCAATGAAATTATATATTTTTGACCATTATAGACGAAACTAAAAGACAATCTTGAAAGAGTGCTTAAGCTACACAAATATCGTTGCAAATGTAATGATGAAATAAATCTAAAGATAGATAGTTGTAGGATAAGTATTTTGTAAAATAATGAGTGATAGCCCGTATTATATCTAATTATGGTGCAAGAAGGATTATATAAAAAAATCCAAATGAGCAACAGTAAATGTTAAAATGGCTATGCCAAGAAGGATATCTTAATTAGACGGGGAAGCACAAGCATCTCGAAGCATGGATTAAAGATGGATAAAATAAAAACAAAGTTTAAGAACATATTAAAAAAATAAAAAATTTCCAATAGTTATTTGTTGAGATGTGAATATGTCATCTAACTATATTGTTCATATGAATTATATATCAATGTTAATGTGCCCGAAACTAAAACCAAATAACAATTCGAATAGCAGGAAATATCCGGCGAACAAAGAATGGCCTTTTTTTGTCCGTGTGCCTTTTAGCTACAATTTTCTATAATCATTGAAAGTGCTTACTAATAATCTACAAAACATCTCAAGGATAATACAGGAAACATTAAAAAAACAAATTTAACAACATAACAAATCTAGCCGCGCAAACGCGCGGGGCACACCGCTAGTTTATTCAAAGAAAGCAAGATCTTGAGAAGCTAAGGGTGAATTATGAAGATCTTCAGAAGGAACGTGATTCATTGGTTGCTCAACAGATCAGTTCCGCTCAGGTTGAATTCATTCTACCATGTTTGAAATGCATTGAACGTGAATCTGCTAATTCTTCACCTGAAAGTTCAAATGCTTCTATTGCTGCAAATTCTTCAACTATCTCTACTATCACAAATTCCTCATCTGAGGATGCTACTAGTATCATTGACCATGCAGGACTGAAGGAATTGTATGTGACAGGCATGTACAAAAGCCTCAAAGGGCATCAGGCTCTTTGTGATGTGCTCAAAAAGCAGATCCTTAACAGGAACCCTAGGAAAGAGGGTATTGCCTTTATGAGGAAACTCAATGCTGATGGGACCTATTGGAAACCTGAGAAGTATCCCAAAACCTCGTGGGTTGCTGCAAAGGGACCTCCAGTAGATCCATCCACTGTATCTGGCTTTACATGTGAATATTCATATTCTTCTGATGAGTCATTTGACTCCAATTATAAACTGTTCAAAAATCAGAATCCTGAAGTATTTGCTAGATATGTTGGCACTAACTGCAGGAACGTTCCCCCTATGAAGAATCTCTGGGTTCCCAAAAGGTGCCTTGAAAGTCTTCAGGTGAATGTCATCACGACACCACCTGTGAAGAATAGGAACCCCAGATCAAATTCTTCATATGGACCAAAGTCTTCATATGGATCCAAGTCCTCACATGGACCAAATTCCTCATATGGATAAAAAATCCAAAGATGAACATCATCGTGTTAACACTTCTATTTCGCAGGGAAAGCCTAAGGGATATGAATATGTGCATTATTCTTCAAATAATCATGTTCATAAGTCCTCGAAGAATTTCTCTGCTTATTCATATGCTTACTCTAACCCCTCTTTTGTTAAACGAAGTGGACTGGCGTTTATGCCACCTTTCTCTTATGGAGCTCGCAGAATGATGAACTCTTTGCCACCCCTCCGGATGTGGGTGGTGAAGAAAAAGAACTAATTTCTTATGCAGGGTCAGGTCTCCAGACGAACTTAAACGTCTGGAGAATTTGCTAGAGACTTGAATATGCTTGAAAGGACGCAAGCTAATCATGAAGAAATGAATTTCATTTCTCATGTCCTCATACTGCTATATCTGCTGAATTGTTTGATGAAATTGATGTCGTATTCTTCACTAATGAAGTATATGAGTTCATAAGATGCACTAATTCATCTGCATGATGATCAACCCAAAGCCACCGGGTGGGTCCTCGACAGTGGATGTAGAAATCACATGACTAGTGACAAGAACCTATTGATGGACACTGCTTTATCTCCATCACATCTGAAGCATATCACCTACGCTGACAAAGGCAAAGTCAAGGTATTGGATCTAGGTAGGGTTGCGATCTCAAAGGATCGACACATGGACAAAGTCATGCTTGTCAAGTCCTTAGGATTCAACCTCATGTCTGTCTCAATGCTTTGTGATCTTGATATGGTTGTTGTCTTTGGAAAGTATCGTTGTGTTGTGATCATGGAAGCTGTCAATTCCAAAGTCTTCGAAGGATCTAGGAGAGGAGACTTGTATATTGTTGATTTCTCTATAGGACCACAACCTGCCACGTGTCTACTAGCAAAAGCTTCAGAGGGCTGGTTATGGCATCGACGACGTGGTCATGCTGGCATGAGGAACTTGCGCACACTCGCGAAGAGGAAGTATGTCATTGGCATCGAGGGTGTCAAATTCCTCAAGGATCACCTGTGTGGAGCTTGTGAAGCTGGAAAGATGACCAAGGCCAAGCATCCCTCAAAGACTATCATGAATACCACTCATCGATTTGAATTGCTTCACATGGATCTCTTTGCCCTACTCATTATTCCACATTCACTAATGCTGCATCTTTATATGGCTTTGTCATTGTTGATGACTATTCTCGTTACACATGGATGCATATCATCACTTACAAAACTGAAGTGCAGGAAGTCTTCAAATGATTTTCCTCGAGGGCTTCAACCAAATTTGGTGCGAAAATCAAGCACATCAGACGTGACAATGGGACCGAGTTCAAGAATACTGGTCTTGATGACTATCTTGATGAACTTGGTATTACTCATGAATTATCTGCTCCTTATACTCCTCAGCAGAATGGCATCGTGGAGCACAAGAACATGACTCTTGTTGAGATGGCTCGCACTATGCTTGATGAATACAAGACACCACGACATTTCTGTCCTGAGGCAATTCATACTGCATGCCACATCATCAATAGGGTATATCTTCACAAATTCTTCAAAAAGACTTCATATGAACTCCTCACTGACAAGAAACCCAATGTGAGTTATTTCAAAGTCTTCGGTGCTAAATGTTGGATTAGAGATGTGGCACCCTGGCTCAGAGCAACCGGTTTACCTTGCATGGCCAGCCCAGTGATCTTGTCTTCTGGCAATACACAACATCTTGGTACAGAAGCAACCGCTTTATTGATGCTAGCGGAACGTAGTCCATATTACAACAAGTTGCGAGGTCAAGCGGCACACATGGTGCGGCTGAACAATATGTACATTATTTAGTGAACATAAAAGGGGCCTCGATCATGACAACTACATGGTAGTGGAACGACGACGAAGCGGGACTCCATAGCATAGGGACACCGATGTGGACACGATCTAGACTCGGACATCACTCCTTTCCAATGAGACTTTCCTGAAAGCTGGCATGACACGCCAGGTCAGTACATTGAATGTACTTGCAAGCTCACAACAAGCGTAAACATAATGACAAACAATATCATGATAATTAAACCATTTAATCCTTAATGCAAAACCATACTTAGGATGCAATGCTCATGATCTCATGACTTAAGTCCCTTGGACTTGCTTACCAACCGGTGATCCCTCTTGGACCACAATCAGACCAACATCCTGGTCTTTAATCGGGTTACCTCGTAATGAAACCGTGATCATACTCGGATCACCAACTAGCCAACAACTTGGCCTCAACATCAAGATGATTTCTCAACCACCCTCTCTCCAATAGTGCAAGGTTATTATCTTAGTGTGCAAAATTATTTAAACGTTGATCCATGGTGTGACCTAGTTTCGAGCTTGTCCGTAATTGTGGACTCGGCTATCAATAGATTTAATACACTCTGCAGAGGTACCGCACTATACCCACAACTCGGAACCCATGGCCTCGCGCTCCCATTCGGGTGGACCAACGGCATTCCGACAGAACCCCTCTATTGCCATGACACTCTCCTGGCCACTCCGACTAACTCCCCACTGGGCTAAGTCATGGGTGGCCCCGTGTCTACCAAATACACCAACGGCCACCGTCGTGGCAAAACATAAATGGACCCAAACGGGGACAAGGTACCATAACAACAACAGACACAGAAGGTTATGTCTGGTTATTGGGCTAGGGTAATGCATGCCCATAACCTTCCCTCGTTGGAGGCACCGACCAAAGGCATGACAATGAACCGAATAAAGGCCTTCCCACAAAAGCAAATGTGGTTGCACTGGGGAAGATCTCGATTCAGTGGCACCATGACCCGATCAACGATATGTTTAAGTTGAATTATTTTCAGGTTCAACTCAAAGTGAAAGTAACCGGTGTAATGATATGCCATGAAAATGCAACACTAATATATATGCACCACATATCATCGGAAATAACTGAATCAACTTCATCAAATACTAAGCATAGATCTCAATGACACACCACACTTCTCTGGTTATGTTTATTTAGCAAATTAACCATGACAATATCTTAGCATAATTCTTTTCTCACTCAAGAAAATATTAAGGCAACTGATTCATTTTTCATAAACATAATACTTCTTCATAATCAAAAGTTTCTTCTAATGACTTAAACTAACTTAGTTAGTTGTAAACTTCTGTATACTACCATATCAACTTAAACAAGCACACAAAAGAATATAAATATATACTTTAGTGAATTAAATGCATGGATTAACTCATTTGTTCAAGTTGAAAAATCACAAATATTGTAATGGCACCATGAAAATGTTGTTGTGGCTTGCCTTAGTGCAGGTGAGGGTCACACTCCACCTGGTGATCCTCAAGACAAGCTTCACCTTCTGGAAACAAATATAAACACAAAAAGAAAACATCAAGAACCACTCTGAAATTCACCAGAAAATCTTGACAGCGGATAAAAATCTCATATTTGGTGTGCTGCTAGATATTTTCATGAAGAACACAATGCAAAAGAATCAATTCATTTGGACTTATGGTTAAAAAGTTGTGATCGTTTGAAGCTCTCTGGAATATTTTGAATTTGATTTAAATGAAACAGAACTAGGGGGGTGACATCAAAGGCGTAAACACCGCGGGGCGCCACCACTCGTACCGCATCAGGCGCGGCCAGAGTGGCTGACTAGCGGGCCCCACTAGCCAGGTGAGAGGGAGGGGAAGGGGGAAACAGAGTGCGGCGGGGCTCCGCCGGAGAACATGCCGGCGAGGAGGGCATCTTGGCCCGAGCTAAAGGAATGGATCGAAAGAGAAGACGAAGGCGCACCTGCCCGTACCCGTAGATTGGCTAGGGGTGGTTGGATGGCATCAAAAACGACCTCTCCAGCGGCGACAGAGAGCGCGATTCGCCGGAGTTGGAGATGACGGCGACTAGAGGCGGCACCAGAGGCTCCAATTGGGCAGGAAGGCACCACCGAAGCACGGCGGAGGCCCTAAAGGGGTGGACGGAGCTTGGGTGGGGCTGGAGCTGCGAAGACGACCCGAGGGGATCGCCGGCGATCTCGAGCTCGGGGACGCCGGACCACGGCCTGCCCGGCCGGGCTACGGCTACATACTGGCTTGTGGAGTGTGTGAGAGGAGCGGATGATCCTCGAGAAGGCTGGAGAGGGCTGTATTTATAGCGGAGCAGGGTGAGTGGTTCGGGCTCCGCCGAAGGACACCTGGACACGGCGCTCGGCGACGAACGGCACCAGTGAGCGAGGGAGAAGGCAACGCAGCTCACGCGGACACTTTGGGCGAGCGGAGACTGTCGGCGTTCTAGGAACGGGGGTCCCCAGACTTGCCTGCCTGCGGCCTACGGCGTGGCTCAAAGGGGGCCCCAGCACGGCCCATCTTCACCAACACCGACCCAAGACCCTCGCGAGGGGCCAAGCCTCGCGGGGCGGACGACGCAGAGCTTCCTCAGGCACGGCCTCATCAGGCTGGCTCGCGAGGAGGCGGAGAGATCAAGGCGGGGTACCTCATGAGGTGCCTGTGACGCAAGCCATGACGACCAAGGGCGCCAGGCGGGTGCCAGCCCACGCAGTGTCTTCCTTTCCCCTTTGGTGCAAAGGGGGCAAGCGCAGCCGCGGAGTACCGAGGCATCAGGCAAAGGTTGCCATTTCGGTGCAACAAGACCAAGACCAGGAGGACTGCAAGACGGAGGTCATTGTGGAGCCCAAGACGGCGTCACCACCAGAGCTTTGTGCAGGCGAAGACTACTTTTGTCAGGATAGCTGGTACTAGCTATCCCCCTTCAAATTAGCCCGCCATTGTTGGCTCCCTTCCCGCTCAATATTTGGGAATAGGACCAGGGCCTCTATAAATAGGACCAGCCACCCGTAGGATGAAGGGAGGCTCGGTGAGAGGTTGAGCGAGGGGAGAGAAAGGGAGAAGGGTGACTGAACTCCTCCCAGCAGTTCATCGCCCCAGCCAAGAGCAGACCCTCGCGAGGCTGTTCTTCCTTGTATTGTTCATCATCATCAGCCCAAGAGGCAATCCACCACACCACACACTGGAGTAGGGTGTTACATCACAACGGTGGCCCGAACCAGTATAAACCCTGTGTCTCTTGTGTTGTTCTTTCCATAGCTTAGATCTTAGCAAGGCGGAGGGGTGCAGGTAGGTAGGAGGCGAAATCTCCGCGCGCACCCCAGTGTTCGAACCTTAAGGGTCTGCCGGAACCTGAAATCCGATATTTGGCGCGCCAGGTAGGGGTGCGCCGGGATCCACCTTCTACCACTTCATGCCCCGTCGCGTCGTCATCACCATGTCCGGCGACCAGGCGGGCAACCCAGATCCATGGGCGGCGTGGCCCGCCCGCGCAGAGCCGCTCGCCTCGGGCGACCCCGTGCCCCAGGCAGCTCGCAGTCTGCAGGGTGCTGCGGGCCGCGGGCGACGCGGACAGGCTTCGACAGCTCTCACACCGCGGCAGGCGCGGTCGGCAGCAAGGGCCTCCAATCACGCCGCGACCACGACACCGTACACCCGCCGGGAGCAGGCGAACTCGAGGGCCGCGCTCACGGTGGCCCGAGAGCTGCTGCAGTACAGGCTGCTGGAGGGCGGCCGCGACGTGCTGCTAGAGCGGGTGGCAGAGCTCCTGGGCTTCGCCGCCTCGGGGGCTCACCCCTTCCGCACCCAGCTCCCATCTCAAGCCCAGGGCGGCCAGCGCAGGGGCTCCGTGCATGCCCGCGGGCTCCAAGGCTACTCCAACGCCAGCGAAGCTGTCAGCACCGGACCGGCGGCGGCGCTGCCCCCGCTCCCGGTCCATGGAGAAGAAGGACTCGACGTGGCCCGCGGCCTCGGTGGACTTCCGCACTGCCACCCCACGGTGGGTGCGTCAGGCAGGACCGCGTGGCACGCAGAGCACTACGGTGTGGCCTTCGGGATGACGGCGCCAGAGGAATATATGCCCCTCATGATGGACCAAGGACACCCTCATGAGAGCGAACAAGGCTCGCTCCTCAGCCCAAGCTGGGGGGATGAGGCGCCAGAAGCCGAGCCTTTCCAGGAGCCCCGAGACGGTCCCACTGGCCACGTTGGAGGCGACGATTATCGAGTACCGCTAATTCTTCAGGAGCAGGCATACGCTCACCATGGATCGCAGGAGGTGCAGGTCGCCACAGCGGGCAGCTGCCCCGCTCCCACAGTCTCCTACCCCTCGGGAGGAGGGCGCAGGGGGCTGCAGGAGAGGGGCCGCGATCCGACATCACCACCACGACGCTCGGAGCAAGGCGTTCTCAGGAGGTAGGCCCTCCGTTGGGGAGGTGCCTCAGGGCCTGCCCCCGGCGGAGGACCCGTGGTCGTCGGGGGAACCACTGGCGACCGCTCTACCACATCGGCGGCGTCCTGGTTTTCGGTTGTCGTCGATGGCACTAGAGTGTGGCGCAAGGCGAGGCCCTCGTCTAGGGATATGAAGCAAGGCCGGTACCTGTGAAGAAGGCCCAGTGCCTGTGAAGCTCGCCGCCCCGTGACACTCTCATGTAATAATGAGTGGGGCTGTACAGGCCCCGGAGTCTCAGGGGTGCCGGCCTCAGGCCCTGGGGCTCCCTCCCACGGCCAGTGGCGGCACTTAGCTCCGCGCTGGTGAGAAGACGTCCAAGACTAGATTAGGTGCCGGACGCGGCCTTTTGTCTTCTTTCATTGCTTTTCCCTTTGATTGTCGCTTTCCCCCGCTGAATTTGAGTTGGATTCGAATTTGAGATTTGCGTGTGTTCGGGGAAGGGGTGCTTAGTCTCGTTCGAGAAATTTCTCGTGTTTTGGTTACCACTTCGCCTCAGCTGCCTCCCCTCGTGAGCCCCTCGCGAGCCGGGTCAGGCCTAGCTTGCGCGCAGCCCAGACTGCCGCCGCCGCGTCCTCTTAGGAGGGTGTTTTACTGCAGATCCTACGGATTCAGTCAGGGGACAGTCAGGGCACCACGGCCTCCCACGGGCTACCTCGGGGCCAGCACGGGACCAAGGTAAACTAGCCGACCAGCGCGTCGCTTAAGCCAACCACTTGGCGCGGGCGCATGGGCAATGTAGCGTATACTGATATGATGAACACAAGTTTTACATGAGGGGTTCCCCCTCCAAAATGCTCTCACAGCCATCAGGCCAAAGCCTGAGTTCTATTCATGCAGGGTAAGGAAGCAGGAACGATGCACAATCAGTCGGATAAATCCCCCAATGCATCCTCAGGAGCACCACCCGAGCCGTTGCTGGCGTCGCTGAACTCGCCATCGCTGTCCGCGTCGCCGCCAGCGGCGTCAGGGCCGTTCACCACGCTGCCCTCGTCGGCAGCCACGATCATGCCGTCGTTGTCCGAAGCAAAGGCCCTGATAAGAGCATCCACATTGTCTTCCACCCAGTGCGCCAGATCGCCTCGGATGGCCTGGGGGACTGGGGCGATGGCGGCATCGAAATCGAAGTGGGGATCCATGTTTCAGAGATGGCTGAAGACGCGAGAAAAGGCGCGCCCGAGGAGGGCGCGGCTCCTCTCCTCCACCAACCTGTCAGCCCTGACCGACCGCCCTCCAGCTGCGTCACCACATCAGTGAAGAACTGAAGATTGCAGGCGTAGTTGACTGCGTGCGGCTCGCCAACGGCCGCCTCGCAGATGTTGCCCAAGGCTGCGTTGGCTCTCTCCCAGAGCATGGTGAGCATGGGGCCATGCTCGTGCTCCAGGATCCGCTGCTGACGTATCTCGTCCGCATTCTGGCGCGCGAAGACCTCAGCCTCCTCCACCCGCTGGCGGAGAAGGAGCACCTCGGCCTAGGAGATGGTTAACTCACCTTACGCCACCTCAAGGGCGGCCCGGAAAGCATCGGCCCGCCGCGTCGCCTCCTCCAGCTTGGCCCTCAAGGCAGCAGTCCTACCTTCAGCCTCAGCCCGGATCAACCCCAGCCTCTCTTCGAACTCGTGCTCGAGGTTCAAATGCGCCATCGCCACCCAACGTCCGACCTCCTCCAGGACACGGGCTTCCTGTGCAGCGACATCATCCTCCGCATGCGTCACCAAGCGCTCGCTCGTCTCCAGACGCTCGTACTCGCGGGTACGTTCGGCGGCTTCCAGCGTTAGTGCCTCCTCACGCTTCTGGAGCTCTGCTGAGTCACCAGAGGCCACCTTCATCGACGCGAGGGCTACCTCATGCAGCTCCACCTGCTCCTCCAGTGAGTGGCACCAGGCCAGGAGCTCCCGAGCCTGCTCCTCCACCGCCTTTCGCCGCCGGTCCGCTTCCCGGGCCTCCTCAGCGGCCCAAGATCGGGCCTCCCAAGAGGCTGCCAGCAACGCCTTGGCCTCTGCATCGTCAAGATCGTGCTGACGGCACGCAAGGGCGATGGCGCCCTCCAGCTCGCGCCTCTCTGCGGCCAGGCGCAGGCCCTCGGCCTCAAGGCACGCGTCTTCATCAGCAAGCTCCTCACCAAGCAGGCTTACCGCGTCAGCCGCCCTTCGAAGGAATCCTTGGCGGAGAGCGCGACGCCCCCGAGCGCGCTCGAGCACGTCTTCCACACCATCACCTGCCCCAAGCAGGCGCCAGGGGCCACGAATCAGCACTCCCCCTCCGGGCTGGGGGCTGGCACCCTCGCGACGGCCGGGCACGCCGCGCCAGAAGCCCGGCCTGGAGCTAGCCCGTCCCCAGGTGAAGAGCGCAGGGAGCGCCTCAGCCAATCGCAGTCCACGACCAGGCGAGAAGACCACGGCAGGCTGGCTATGCCACGAGAAGGCCCGTGGAAGAGGATCGCGAGTGCGCAGGGCCATGATGCGCCTTGGGACGGTCCGCCTCTTCGATCGCCCTCACCACAAGTGCCATGCTGCTCGGGGCGCTTGAGGACGATGGAGGGGGCGAAGCCAAGGGGGACGGCACCTCAGCCGTCTCCACAAGCTCGGCTGGAAGGGGCCTGCGAAGCAAGGGTCAGTAAAAGCAACAGAAGGATCAGGAGCTGGGAAAGGAGAAAGCTTACTCATCAGTGGCGAAGTACTTCCTACGCTTCAGCAGGCGACAAGGGTAATCGTCGCCCAGGGCCTCCCTTCTCTTCTAGAGGGCCTCAAAGTCCACGCGGAAGCGGCCCAAGAGTTGGGCGCAGGGGTCCACCTGTGATGAAGACGGAGCGTCAAGGCGATCTACGTTAGGGGAGCCTACCTGATGCGCGCTGCCAATCGCCTTGCCAAGAGAAGCAGCTGGAGCCTCAGGGGCATCAGTCGCAGGTGCTGAGGGCAGCTGCTCGTCACCCTCAGCCTCAGTGGCACGGGCCCCAAGAGCTGCTCCCTCATGAGCATCGCCCGACGCTGTCACCCCGCCGGGAGCCCCCTCGGCCTCGGGCGCCTCATGCCTCCCTGCTCTGCCGCTTGAGGAAGAGTTGCCGTGGCCGGCTGGAGGGGCAGTCACCATCACTGGGTTCTCGCGAGGTCCCTAGAGGCCGGCGGGGCGCGGCCCCCACTCATCAAAGATAGGCATCTACTTCACAAAATCGCCCCTACTCTGGCAGAGATATAGCAAGGTCCCTCCCTGCTGGATGTTGCCAGGGTTGGGGTCCCCAGTCAGGGTCAAGAGCACTGTCCTCAGCACTTCAGGCGTCAGGTCCTCTTCCTGGAGCCTCATATGATCATCGCGCCCGCTGAAGGCCCACATCTGGCGGGAGTGGCGTAGGAGAGGAGCAATGCAGCGTAGCAGGAACTCCTTCACCACCTTGGGCGCTTTCATGCCAAGCAACCTCAAGAACGCGAAGCGGTGCCAGACGAAGACGAGCCGGGGGCTCTCAAGCATCTCCTGGCCCCAGCCCGAATTGGGGACAGCAGGCGAAGTTGGCTCCGATAGCAGGGGGCTGGGCACCCCTACATCCACATACAGCCACCGCTCGCAGAACCCAGCCGCGGGCAGAGGGAGCTTGAAGTCAATCCCAGAGGCCGCTGTCTCAGACGCGGCAATGAAGCTCACACACGCCCAGCATTGGGTAGGGTCGACAAGGCGCAGCGAGAAGAAGTGGCGCAGCAAGGCAACCGGAGGAAGGATGCCCACCATAGCCTCGCAAACAAAGGCGAAGACTGAAAGGAGGGTGATGGATTCAGGACCCAGATGCATCATGTGGATCTGATAGTGGGAAAGCACGGCATTGAATAAATCAGAAAAGGGAGGAACCAGACCCGCCCACAGGGCGTCGGCAAAATACGGGACCTCGGTGACTATCCTACGATGGAGAAGTGGGATGCGGGCCAGGCCGCCGTCCTCCCGCATTCGTTGAAGATGGTGGCCAGAGCCGAGCTGACCTTGCCCAAGCCCTCGGCGGGGGCCGCCAACGGTGGCGGGCAAGGCGGAGACACGTGTTTCTTCCCTCTTCCCTTCTTCGTCGGAGCCATGGCGATGGGAAGGGAGGGAGGTTCGAGATTCGGTTGAAAACAGAAGCCGGAGTTCGAGCGGAGGAAGGACAGAGGGCGCTCGAGCAACAGAAAGGGGAACGGCTGTGTACGACTACGAGTCCGCCTAGCGTGGCGCAAAATAAGGAGGGCGTGGGGGAACAGTGCCGCCCACGTCCAATCAACCGCCACGCGGCGCCCAAGGCCGCAGGCTGTTAGGGCCCGCAACACTTCGCTCTTGCCCTTCCGCCTCCCTACACGGCCAAGTCCGGGCGCGCCTTGGGCCCGGGGGCTACTGTCGGCGTTCTGGGAACGGGGGTCCCCAGACTTGCCTGCCTGCGGCCTGCGGCGTGGCTCAAAGGGGGCCCAGCACGGCCCATCTTCACCAACACAGACCCAAGGCCCTCGCGAGGGGCCAAGCCTCGTGGGGAAGACGACGCGGAGCTTCCTCAGGCACGGCCTCATCAGGCTGGCTTGCGAGGAGGCGAAGAGATCAAGGCGGGGTACCTCACGAGGTGCCCGTGATGCAAGCCATGACGACCAAGGGCGCCAGGCGGGTGCCA
The DNA here is from genome assembly GCA_034509565.1 of Triticum monococcum. Taxonomy (NCBI): domain Eukaryota; kingdom Viridiplantae; phylum Streptophyta; class Magnoliopsida; order Poales; family Poaceae; genus Triticum; species Triticum monococcum. The sequence continues at coordinate 539,409,476 of CM067842.1, forward strand.
GCCCGCGCAGTGTCCTCCTTTCCCCTTTGGTGCAAAGGGGGCAAGCGCAGCCACGGAGTACCGAGGCATCAGGAAAAGGTTGCCATTTCGGTGCAACAAGACCAAGACCAGGAGGACTGCAAGACGGAGGTCATCGTGGAGCCCAAGACGGCGTCACCACCAGAGCTTTGTGCAGGCGAAGACTACTTTTGTCCGGATAGCTGGTACTAGCTGTCCCCCTTCAAATTAGCCCGCCATTGTTGGCTCCCTTCCTGCTCAATATTTGGGAAGAGGACCAGGGCCTCTATAAATAGGACCAGCCACCCGCAGGATGAAGGGAGGCTCGGTGAGAGGTTGAGCGACGGGAGAGAAAAGGAGAAGGGTGACTGAACTCCTCCCAGCAGTTCATCGCCCCAACCAAGAGCAGACCCTCGCGAGGCTGTTCTTCCTTGTATTGTTCATCATCATCAGCCCAAGAGGCAATCCACCACACCACACACTGGAGTAGGGTGTTACAGCACAACGGTGGCCCGAACTAGTATAAACCATGTGTCTCTTGTGTTGTTCTTTCCATAGCTTAGATCTTAGCAAGGCGGAGGGGTGCAGGTAGGTAGGAGGCGAAATCTCCACGCGCACCCCAGTGTTCGAACCTCAAGGGTCTACCAGAACCCGAAATCCGACAGAGACGAGCACAAGAGCGAGGGGATGTCGATGAACACAGTGCGCGGTGCACTATTGGGTTGGCCGGACCACGCCCGTGCTTGCTGCGGCCAGCTCCGGCGTCCGCGAGCGCCAGGAGGGAGTTAAGGGGGTCGGGACGATGATCGTGGTGAAGTTTGGCAAGGCGTGGCACACGGGGAAGCGAGCATGTGCTCAACAGCGGCTCGGGCGCGTCGTGGAGCGCATCGGCCGTATGCCAGCATGCCTGGACGAATGCAGTCACCATGTGAACTATGACATCAGGCCGCGCTAAGCCTAAAATTCATGTCTGGCATGTAGTCCTTGGTAGTTTGAGTAGTTATCACACTTTGGGTTGAGCTCAGGTGCAGTAAGATGGATTTCTACTTCGAGGTAAGTTTCTGGGCAGTAACTTTGTGAGCTTACTGTGGTCAAAATACTAAGAGTTGGAGGCTGAGCTTTGGAGGCTAGCAATCATCTAGGAGGGTGGTGATACACAGGAAAATCCAATAGCATTTGAGCAAGTAAAATGGTAGTTGTTGTAGAAACTACCATTTCTGTCCAAAACAGAAAATATTTTCTGTAGCAAAAATATTCCAAAAAGTGATGCAATATTTTTGCTCAGGAAGGTTGCCAAGGGTTCAAAGAATATTTGTGAATTTTCTCAGATTTTTGTGGGAAAAAAACCGAGGTTGCTTTGGAGCACAATGGGCTAGTTAGGGTTTTGGGAGGGAAAATGAATATTTTTCATTTAAGAAAAATATTCACAAGATTATATTAAGTGTATCAGAGAAGAAATGATGGCTAGGGAGAGAAATGAGTCACTTGGGTGTAAGTCAAGGGGGTACCCAAGTTCTTAAGTCCATCTGAAGTGATTCAAAATTCCTAATTCAAATCCAAACTGAATGAAAATCAGACAAAGAAGAGGGGGCAAAAATTAGGCTGTCACAAACCTCCCCCACTTAGGATGAATCTCGTCCTCGAGATTTGGTTGATCGAGAAAACAATTCTGGATAATGTGCCTTTAAAAATTCTTCTTGTTCCCAAGTGGCTTCTACCTCTGTGTGATGCTTCTACTAAACCTTGTAAAACTTTCTTGCTTTACTACAAGTGACCCTTTCCATGTCATCCAAAATTCTGAACAGTCTCTCTTCATAGGTTAGATCCTTAGCCAACTCTATTTCTGTCATGACCGTCTTTTTCTCGGGCAGCGATATACATCGCCTCAACTGTGAGACATGGAACACATCGTGCACTTCTGACAACTCTGGGGGCAGTTCCAACTGATATGCAATAGTACCCACCTTGGACATAATTGGGAATGGACCAATAAACCTGGGTGCCAATTTTCCACGAGTTTGAAATCTCTTGACCCCTTTCATAGGAGTGACTCAAAGGTATACATGTTCTCCGGGTTCGAAACTGACCTATCGGTGCTTTGCATCATAATAACTCTTCTGTCGAGATTTAGCCAATTTCAATCTGTCTCTGATTTTCTTGACTTGCTTCTCAGCTTCCATCATGAGATCCGTTCCGAAAATATGGCTATCTCCAGTTTGAGACCAATTCAAAGGTGTGCGGCACTTACGGCCATACAGAGCCTCATAAGGGGACATCTTTAGACTGGTCTAGAAGCTATTGTATGAGAACTCGGCGTATGACAAACAGTCTTCCCATTTAGGTCCTTGGGCCAAGGCATAGGCTCGAAGCATATCCTCAAGTATTTGGTTTACACGCTCAGTCTGTCCATCGGTCTGAGGGTGATAAGCAGTACTATATTTTAGCGCGGTCCCCAAGGCTTAGTGGAGACGTGACCAGAAAGCGGAGGTAAAAAGTGACCCCCGGTTGGAAGTGATTGTTCGTGGTACTCCATGTAGACTGACTATTCTAGACAATACAGTTGTGCGAGCTGATTGTCTCAGTATGTGGTTTTGATGGGGATAAAATGAGCTACCTTGGTTAAGGTGTCCACTATGACCCATACTGCGTCATTTCTTCGCTGAGTCTTTGGTAGCCCTGCGACAAAATCCATGCAGACATCATCCCACTTCCATTGTGGAACGAGCAATGGTTGGAGGAGTCCAGCTAGTTTCTGATGTTCTGCCTTTACTTTGTTGCATATGTCACAACATGCCACAAAATAGGCAATGTCTTTCTTCATCCCATCCCACCAGAATATTTGTCGAAGGTCTTCGTACATTTTAGTTCCTTCGGGGTGAATAGAATATGAAGATTCGTGTGCTTCTGACAGTATTCTCTTCCTTAAATCTTCTTGCCTGGGTACACAAATCCTTCCACGGAATCGCAGTGTACCTAGTGGATCCTTAGAAAAAATTGAGGTCTGTCCTGCTAACATACACCTGGCATATTTCTGATTGGGTCATGTGGCTGGACCTTGTGGATCTCTTCCTCGAGGGTAGGAGTAACTTCCATGATATTAGTAAGACCCGCGCCAACTATGACCAGGTCGAGCTGAGCAATCTCTTTTTGAAGTTCAGGAGGCAAAGCTTCCATTATGGTGTTCAGGCTGACTGGCTTTCAGCTGAGTGCATCGGCAACCACGTTGGCCTTACCTGGGTGGTAATTTATTCCAAGATCGTAGTCCTTGACTAACTCAAGCCATCTTCATGGCAGAGATTTAAATCTAGCTGAGTAAATATGTACTTGAGACTTTTGTGGTCAGTAAAGATCTGGCACCTCTTCCCAATGAGATAGTGCCTCCAAATTTTTAGAGCATGAACCACCGCGGCTAATTCCAGATCATGGGTAGGATAGTTCCTTCATGGGGTCGTAGCTGTCGCGATGTGTATGCTACCACTTTGCCATATTGCATAAGTACGCATCCGAGGCCCTGTCTAGACGCGTCACAGTACACATCAAAACTACGGTAGATGTCTGGAAGAGTCAACACTGGTGCTGTTTTCAGCCGGATTTTCAGCTCATTGAAACTTTTCTCACAGTCCTCAGTACACTCAAACTTCTTATAATTCTTGAGCAGCTCCGTCATTGGTTTGTCAATCTTGGAGAAACCTTCAATGAAATGACGGTAGTATCTAGCTAATCCGAGAAAACTCCGGATTTGGGATACTGTCGTGGGTGCCAACCAATCAAGCACGTCCTTTACTTTGCTCGGGTCCACAGCTATACCTTCTGCAGACATCACATGCCCAAGAAATCCAACTCGCTTGAGCCAAAACTCACATTTACTGAATTTGGCGTACAGCTGATGGTCGCGAAGTCGTTGCAATACGGCTCTGAGGTGTCCTTTATGCTCTTCTTCACCCTTTGAGCATATGAGTATGTCATCGATGAAGACCACCACAAATTTATCTAGGAAGTCCATGAACACCTTGTTCATCATATGCATGAAGAAAGAAGGGGCATTGGTGAGGCCAAAGGACATAACGGTATATTCCTAAAGACCGTTCCGTGTAGTGAATGCGGTCTTAGGAATATCTTCCTTTTTAATCTTGAGTTGGTGGTATCCTGTCCTTAAATCAATCTTGGAGAATACCTTTGCCTCGCTGAGTTGATCAAACAGATCATCGATCCTGGGCAGTTGATATTTGTTTTTGATGGTGACATCATTCAGCTGATGGTAATCCACACACATACGGAGACTACCATCTTTCTTATCCACGAATATAGCAGGTGATCCCCATGGTGAAGAGCTGGGACAAATATATCCTTTCTGAAGCATCTCTTCAAGCTGTTTCTTTAGCTCCACTAATTCCGATGAAGGCATCCGATAATACTTCTTGTATAACGGTGCAGTCCTGGGCACAAGATCTATTGCAAACTCAAGCTCTCAATCTGGCGGCATGCCTGGCAGTCTTCTGGGAACACATCGGGGAACTCACTGACCACAAGAATTAATTCCAATTCACCAGCCATAGTGGTGAAGACCATTTCTTTCTTGGGCATGCTCCTACGTGCATATAATTTTGTAGTCTGCCCCTCTTGACTTGTCAAAGTGACTACTCGGGTTGCGCAATTAATGCATACTTGATATTGGGTTAACCAATTCATCCCCAAAATAATGTCCAACTTGCCAGACTCAATTACTATCACGGAAGTTGGAAAACGGACTCCGTTGATATTAATTTCTAGATTACGGCAGACCAGGTTGCTTCTGAGCAAAGATCTCAAGGATTGTACCAGCATACTCTTGCTCAAAACGGAATAAGGAAATTTGTTTCGGGCAACAAAACTCCGCGAAATAAAAGAGTGGGAAGCCCCAGAGTCCAATAAAATAATGGCAGGTATGCTATTAACAAAAAACATACCAATGACGACTTCGGGGTTCTCTTGGGCTTTGTCTACGAAGAGGTGATGGATCTGCCCAGTGATGTTTTGTTGGATAGGGTATGACCCCATAAAGTTGACTTGAGGCCTGAATGGAGCATTAGCCTTGCCGTTCTTGGGACACTGTCTGGCATAATGTCTGATTTTCCCATAGCTGAAACAAGAATTGTTGCGCTAGCACTCTTCTCGCACCAGGTTGGTCACGACATTCTTGACTTGCGTAGTGGTTTTTTTAACATTCTGCTGCAAATTGGGCTTGTACTCTACCTGAGTATGCTGCCAGGTACGAGCCTTTTGCACTGGCTACACTTCCTTCCTTGGCTCGAACTTGCGCTTGTGATCGTTATTTGCAGACTTGTTGTCATGTATGAGCTTGTGCTCCTTTTCAGTGATGAGAGCCTTGTTTACCAGAGTTTGGAAATCCAGGAAGTCAAACATACTAAGGGTGCATCGGATATGCTGGTTTAATCCCCCAATAAACCTGTCAATCTTTCTTTCTTCGGTGGCCACATCATGAAGAGAGTAACATGCCAAATGATTGAACTTATGCAAATATTCACTCACAGACTGACTTCCTTGGAGGAGCGCGAGGAATTCACGCTGCTCAAGCTTTATAATTCCTGTGGGAATATGGTATTTACGAAACTGGTCCTTGAATTTTGTCCAGGTGATTTCTTCATCAGCAGGTCACATGGCTTTTGCATTTTCCCACCATATGGGGGCAGCGCCTTCAAGATAATGAGTTGCAAACGGAACCTTGTCATCCTCTTCAGTACGAGCAATCTCATGCTTCTTCTCAATGGTTCGCAACCAGTCATCTGTGTCCAAGGGAGTAATAACCTGACTGAAACTGGGAGGCTTGGTTCTTTGAAAATCTGACAGCTTGGAGTGATGACCGTTCAGATTTCCATTCTGTCCAACCATAGCTTGCACTTCTTAATATTTCAGTCAGATCATTATTCCTCCTTTCCTCAAACATACGCATAATTTGCTCGGTGGAGGGTGGATTAGGCGGTGGAGGCGGTGGTGGAATGTACGGCTCGGGGGAGTGTCCTGCCTGTCGTGCAGAGCGGCGAACAGGGACATCCTCACAAACGGCACTACTGCTGCCTCCTCGCGTCATCTTATTGTTCATTTTTCCCAAGATAATGCATCCGAGATGAGTAACATCCAAAAATATAGTGGAGAAAAGCCACGACAAAACCCGAAAGAAAAAGAAAAAATGAGCAAAGCATAGCGAATAAAAAGAAGTTCCAACATAAGTATACATAGACTCATACATAAAAGATAAATGACATGATAAGTTCGACAACTCTCATACATAGAACGGGACATCATGACTCATACGACTACATCCGTACATCACCCTGACAAATGCGGATACTCGAGTGCTCTAAAGCCCTGCTGATGCTGCGAGGTCCTCTCCTGAAGGGGACTCGGATCCTGAACTGACGACGTTAACCGAAACCTTCAGGTTAAAGGTAACACAATGACACTGCCTCGAGGGCTCTCCCTCTGGGGCAGGTGCAGGATGAGGCTGAAGCATCGGAGCTACTAGAGTAGCGAGAAGGGAAATCCACTCAGCAGTGGTACTGAGAGGATTCACGGTCGAGGTGCCCGAGCTACTCGGAGGAGTAACTGGTGAAATAGGTGAACCAGAACTGGAGGGAATATAAGGAGTAAATCCCATAGACGATGGAGTAGTGGAAGCTCTAGTAGCAGCTAAAGCAGTGCGAGCACGAATCAGCTCTCGAGCCAGCTCATGAATCATAAGATAGCTAGCAGTGATATAACGAGAAAGGTGGCTAGCAGTACTATCAGACTCCGGATCAATGATAGGAAAATGGATATGACCATTGTCGTGCAGGGAAGGATAGTAGTGGAAACCTGGATGGTTCTGCATTCGGACCTCGTTATAATGCAGCTCGACGAGGACCTCAAATGCAGAAAACTGGACAGCCTGAGAAGCGGTAGAAGCGAAACCGCTCCTAGAGGTACAAATATAGGTGCTAGAAGATGAACTGGTGTGCAGAGTGACCACTGCATGATACTCATACACTGAATCTGCTAGACGCTCTCAGTACACACGATAGACTGGGTCGTCACCGAGGGGGTACAGCCGACACCACACGTTACGAAGGAGATGCGGCGACGTGTACGGCATCAGCTGCAACTGGCACAGATACGACATCGGAACCATTTACACCCACAGCCATTAGTAGGTTAGAATAAAAATAAATGAGCACATACAATGCAACAACAGCTACAATCACTACCAGCACTCAACTTATACCCTGACTAACGTCCAGTTAACACGCTGGCAGCCTAGCGTGTCCTACAGTCAGTGCGACTCTGATACCAAGCATTGTGGCACCCCGGCTCAGAGCAACCAGTTTACCTTGCATTGCCAGCCCAGAGATCTTGTCTTCTGGCAATACACAACATCTTGGTACAGAAAGCAACCACTTTATTGATGCTAGCTGAACGTGGTTCATATTACAACAAGTTGCGAGGCCAAGCGGCACACACGGTGTGGCTGAACAATATGTACATTATTTAGTGAACATAAAAGGGGCCTCGATCATGACAACTACAAGGAAGCGGAACGACGATGAAGTGAGACTCCATAGCACATGGACACCGATGTGGACAGGATCTAGACTCGGACAACACTCCTTTACAACGAGACTTTCCTGAAAGCTGGCAGGACACGCCAGGTCAGCACATTGATTGTACTTGTAAGCTCACAACAAGCATAAACATAATGAAAAACAATATCATGATAATTAAACCATTTAATCATTAATACAAAACCATACTTAGGATGTAGTGCTCATGATCTCATGACTTAAGTACCTCAGACTTGCTTACCAACCGGTGATCCCTCTTGAACCGCAATCAGACCAACATCTTGGTCTTTAATTGGGTTACCTCATAACCAAACCGTGATCATACTCAGATCACCAACTGGCCAACAACTTGGCCTCAGCATCAAGATGATTTCTCAACCATCCCCTCTCCAATAGTGCAAGGTTATTATCTTAGTGTGAAAAAATATTTAAACGTTGATCCAGTTTCGAGCTTGTCTGTAACCGTGGACTCGGCTATCGATAGATTAAATACACACTGCAGAGGTAGCGCATTATACCCACACCTCGGAACCCATGGCCTCGCACTCCCATTCGGGTGGACCAGCGACATTCTGATAGAACCCCTCCATTGCCATGACACTCTCCCGGCCACTCCGACTAACTCCCCACTGGGCTAAGTCATGGGTGGCCCCGTGTCTACTAAAGACACCAATGTCCACCGTCGTGGCAAAACATAAACGGTCCCAAACAGGGACAAGGTACCATAACAACAACGGGCACACAAGGTTATGTCTGCTTATCGGGGCAGGGTAACGCACACCCATAACCTTCCCTCGTTGGAGGCACCGACCAGAGGCATGACAACGGACCGAATAAAGGCCTTCCCACAAAGGAAAATGTGGTTGCACTCGGGAAGATCTCGATTCAGTGGCACCATGACCCGATCAACGATATGTTCAAGTTGAATTATTATCAGGTTCAACTCAAAGATCGGTATTTACACTTCATATGTTTATCCCCGTTGAAAACTTTACCTATATTGTCATCAATCACCATAAAGGGGGATATTGTAAGTGCATCTAGTGCCCCTTAGTGATTTTGGTGTATTGAAGACTTATAGGTAAGGGACTAATGCATTTGTGAGTGTACACAGGTCTATAAGTCTATGAGGAGTTTGATATTTACAGAGAAAGTCGACCCCTAAAAATGAATGTCTTCAACTGAAGACTTTGGCTTTCTGAAGACTTTGAAAGTGAAGAAATTGGTGTGACCTTGAAGACTTGGTATTCATACGAGGAATATGAAGCGTGAAGAATTTTGTTTTCATAGTTTCATTTTCTCATTCTTGAGTCACAGGAAAGACCGTACTGTTAAAGGGGGTGGAGGTAAAACTAAGGAAAAGTTTCCAAGTGATGCTCAACTCAAAATCCTACACCTACCAATCCTTTCGAGTGAAGCCATTGGAAATCTCATACAGTTCAGTCAATTTCTTCAATGACAGAGACGAAGATCTTCTGATCTCCGAGGAATTTGTTTTGACTAAGGAGTTAGGAATTCGCCAGTGCGGATTGCCTACAAGTGAGGAACATGATAGCCCTAAGGAATTTGATAGCCAAATTTCCAATCGTTGATGTGTTATGTGCCAGCTGTCCCAAAAATATCTACCCACCTAACGGTCATATCATTGAAGGGCATTTATGTCTTACCATGTCAGGCTGCTCCCTAGGGTATAAATAGCCCCCCTACAACCACTAGCTGGTTGGCTGCTCTGCAAGAAACTAACACTTATCATTGAGGGCATCCCATCCTCCGAGGACTTTGAGTGAAAATCATCAAGTAAGGAATACCCAAACCCAAACACCTAGAACCCAAAGTGATTGAGCATCACTGAAGAGATTGTTCCTGCGTGGAACCGACGCTTGTTACCTTTGAGGACTGTGCATCCTCCAGACGGTTAGGCGTCATAGTCTAGAGCATCCAAGAGGAAATTGTCGATCATCGAGTGACCGAGTCTGTGAAGGTTTGGAAGTCACCTGAAGACTTACCATGAGTGATTGGGCAAGGTCTGTGTGACCTTAGCTCAAGGAGAATACAATGAGGATTGTGTGTCCTCAGGTTTAAATACCTAGCCGCTCCAACCAGACGTACGACTGTCACAGTAGTTGGAACTGGTCTACCAAATCACTGTCTTCACCGAGCTACTAGTTCTATTTCCTCAACCCTTTCATTTCCGCATTCATATGTTGAAGTATTTGATCGTTACTGATTGAAGACTTTGACTGAAGACTTTCTCAATTTACTCAATCCTATTTCTTCAGTCACTTTGTCTTCAGCCTGCTATCTTGTGTTTACGCTACTTGTACTCGGTGCTTGTTTTCATTTCATCATGATGACTATGCTACTGCTCTATTATGCTTGCATCTGAGTACTTATTCCGCTGCTAGTTGTTCGTGACTTAGGAATTTCCTCACCCTGAAATTCCTAAGTGATGAATTTGTAAAAATCGCCTATTCACCCCCCTCTAGTTGATATAACGCACTTTCAGAACACTTCTATGACATCACATGTATGACTATCTTGATTTTGTCATAAAATCATCATGGATGTACATGCATGACAGAAAACGTGACCTATTGCGACAAACATGTATTATCACGGAAGTGTTTTTTTGTAGTGGTTGGATGCTCCTAGATCGAACACAAATCCTCACCCCTTTCATCAGCACATGCAGTTACGTCTAGGATTTGATATGTATGCACTAAATGCATGATAAATGCCAAAATTGGCTTAAATATAGCAAACAAGACCTAAAATGCGCTGGAAAATCAAACATGTGGTATAATGCTGATTGTGTACCATGGAACATTGTCGGGCCCGTGGGACCGGGGGTACCCAGGCCTGTCTACCTGCAGCCCAAGACGTGACGCATACCAAGGGACCAGCAGATGGCCCATCAGCATGCTTCACAAGCAAGACCGCTTGCGAGGCCCTCGCCTCGTGGGGCCCATGTTACCAGCCATCCCGAGTCGACCAGGTGGTGGCACCAGGAGCCATGTGAGGCTCTCTCATGAGGTGGCCTCTCGAGGCCGTACTCCCAAGGCAAATAGCTCGAGGGCAACTCTACCCGGCCTTGTGGGCCTGTGCGCATCATATGGGTGACACACGTGGCGATGAAGGATAGCAGGACCGTGCCAGCCGGCACGGATGAGGTGGCTTTCCTCTTTTGCGTTAAGGGAGCAAGACCAGCTACCGATTCCCAAGGCAGTCCCCAAAGGTTGCCTTATCGGTCCAAGAAGACCAAGAGGACGGGCGCGCCATGGTTTAGGTCATTCCCGAGCCAACTGACATGTCATTGATTGGAGCTTTGCAGGCGAAGACCACCTTTAGTCGGGATAGATTGTGCTCCTATCCCCCTTCAAACTAGCTGTTGTGGCAACCCTTCTCGCCAAGTGTTTTCAGGGGAATAGGACTAGAGGCATGATATAGAAGGAGGGCAGGTTTTCTCCATAGAGAGAATGCAATTCACGAACTAGAGCCACACCATTGTACCCTCTCTCCCTCAAGCAATCCCAACCAAGCAGGAGTTGGGTTTTACAACGCAAGGTGGCCCGAACCTAGGTAACTGATGTGTCCTCGGCTTTTGATGACGACATGACAGCCATAGACCTGTTAGAGTCGACGATGACTCCTTTTAAAGAGGGGGAGGATGATGAGGACATGACAACCATTTATACATCCTTGTTCATCAAAGGAGAAATCATAATATTTTGTGGCAAATGAACACATTGCCAGGTAAACGCTAACTTAAGTTTATACTATAATCTTGAACACATGGCTGCACTTTCATCTCCTTTGTTACTGGTTGAACTCGGCTGCAATACCGAAGACGGCCAAAGACATTTTAGTCCGTGCAAAACAATGTTATATGGCAAAGAAACAAAGTTAGGAGTTCATGAACAAATGAGTTGTCTACTGAAGAAACATTGTTCTGATTCCGAAGAAACAATGTTTTGCATGAATTTTGATATCCCAACTTGCGAAGGTTTCCAAAACTCGAGTTTGCTACTGAAGGAAACATTGTTTGACTGTAGTGAACAATGTTTGGTCGGGAACTGCCAACCACCTACGACGAGAGATTTCCATAAGCTACTTCATTAAGTCTTGAAGCCATTTAGTCAAACAAAGCTAGTTCACTTTCACATCTAAGCTGGTTCCAGAAGCTAGTTTGCTTCCACACCTATCCAAGGGGGTTGTCCCTAATATAAATAGCCTAGCTCTTCCCTTCGTTGGGGACTTTTGCCATTTCTATCCAAGACCAAAGACATAGAATCCTCTTGAGATTTGAAGAGCTCTTGTTATCCTTATGCTCGTGATTTCTTGAGAAATTGCTCCTAATTCGTGCTCCACGACTAGATCATGTTGTGTGGGTTAGAGTTCGTGGTTTCCCTTGCATATCTCTCCATGACTTGAGTGTGGTTTTGTGGGGTAGTATTGCGGGTTTTGGATCAGTGAATGCTCAGATTGCAGGCTTCGGTGAGCATCCTCCTCGTCAGGTCATAATATCTTATTTTCCAATTTTCGGCTGCTTGCAGCTAGTTATCCCCATCCATAATATCCTATGCCGTGAAGATCGGACCTATCCTTGTACACCCTCTTCTCCAAAGACGGTGTCACGTCATTTGGTATTCAGAGCAAGGTTTACATGGTAGGATTTGTATCTTTGTTGCTAGATCTATCCTTTTTAGTTTGATTTTTCCCATCCTAGAGTCCAAAGCCACAAAGCCACAAAAAATCCAAGCCTTTGTTTGCTGAGATCTAGTCGTTTGCTTTCCTCTTTATGTTTGCACCAAGTTCTATCCAAAGTTGTTGTTGTTTTTCTTTGAGTCTTGTTGTTGGATCTATAGTGTTGCAAAAAAAGAGTGGAAAAAAGCAAAACGAAGAGCAAAAAAAGAGAGAAGAGAAAGTGTGCAATCATATTCAGTTTGGTGAAAAAATTCAGAAGTTGTAGTGGCATGTATTGCAGCTCAAATGTGGTATAAGGATCTAAAAATTTGTCTTGTTAATTTGGTTCACATCAATTGGATCTCAACACTAGCCCTCCTCAATTTACCCCACCCAGATCCACCTAGAAACTGTCAGCTTCCTTCCTTTCACTCGCCCGTCCACTCCTGATTTTCTACCACCACACAGCTGCCAAGGAATCATTAGAATTTGGGTAAGCAAGAAGGTGAGCTGAGTGTTTTCCGCATATATATTTTTCTTTTGACCACTTGTTTTCGGGAGTTAACATGACAGGATCCAATTTGAGTGTACATGGACATCAACATGTGGAAGATGATCTCCCAAAAACTCATGTAATACTTGGTGATATGATTGAGGAGAGTATAGTTTCTGCTATGCAAAGGATGTTCCGTGCCGTCTTCCTGTCACCGGTAATTGGGATCACCATCAAGACAGCCCCGTTGCCTCACTGGCCGCTGACAACCGATGATGTCAAGGAAACCAAGATCACCACGATGGTCGTGGAAGACTGGCAGGAGCTGCTGCCGATGGCGCCCCTGTTGTTGGTGCTGAACGGAGGCGTGGCGACTTTGCTACCCCCGTGCGTGTGGGCTGCATGGAGGAGAAGCTCACGGGCAGGGTCATGACCATTGTGGGTTTGCCGCTGATCACCGGCGACGAGCTGCACATGATGGGGATGACATCTCCCTTGAAGATCTTTCCGAGCATGGTGATGAAGATGAAGACATGGGGGACTATGAACCCTCCTCCCTGCCTCATCATGGTGACATTTTTGGTCGCAACGGTCATCTTTATGACCGTCGTGATCAAGATGACCGTGACAACCAAGCGAGAGTGAAGCTACATGTGCCATCCTTCATGGGAAAAGAGGATCTAGATACATATATTGGGTGGGAGGAGAAGTGCAATAAAATCTTTCGCATCCATGGTTTTCTGAAGCCAACAGAGTTGATCTTGTTGTTATGGAGTTGCCTGGTTATGCTCTTACATGGTCGAATCAGCTGTAAGACAATCAGTTGATGTTGGGCAATAATTATATCCGCAGCTGGACTTTGATGAAGCAAGTCACGAGGCATCGTTTTGTTCCATCATACTATGAGAGGCAATTGTACAAGCAGTTGCAGGAGCTCACTCAAGGTTCCTGCACTGTTGAGGAGTACTATAAAGAGATGGAGGTGGTGCTAATTCAGACAAGGACCCGTGAAAGTGATGAGGCGAAGATGGTGAGATTTTTAAATGGGATGAATGATGAAATATCAGATTTTGTGGAGATGTTTCCTTATGATACACTACAAGATGTGGTTCATCAAGCTATACGAGTTGAGAAGAAGAATAAGCGTGACAGTCGTACTTGTGTTTTCCAAGGTCGCACCACCACACGCTCATGGTAGCGACCATAACAGCCATGTGGTTCTCAGTTTGAGGGTGCACCACCTAGCCACCCACATACCTCGACCGCTTCCTCACCTGGTATTCGCAATCAAGAAAGAGGTCATCATCTAGTGCAGCAGGAATAACCTCCACTCCACCTCCAGAAACGAGTTCTACACACAACAGTGACATTCAATGCCACAAGTGCAAAGAAAGAGGTAATATTTCTTCGGAATGTTCAAGAAAAAGAACTCTGACCATCAATGAACAAGGTGAATGGGAGTCTAAAAGTGATCTTGAAGGTGGCAATGATGAATTGGAAGAGGAGAAAGGTTGGGAAGTATGATGCACTGTTTTATCTCATGAAGAACTTGATGGTGAAGCTTTGGTTGTATGTCACTCCCTTAATGCCCAGGTTGTGGAGGAGGAAAAGGGGCAGCAGCATTATCTTTTCCACACCCATTGCCTTATCAACTCAAAGATATGTGGAGTGATTGTTGATAGTGGCAGGTGCAACAAGATTGCAAGCACAGAGATGGTCAAGAAGCTTCAATTGCAAACAAAACGTCACCCACATCCATTCTGCATGCAATGGCTAAATGATTGTGGCGCAATTAAGGTGATTAACAGTGTGCGAATACCAATTTCAGTAGGGACATATCAGGATGATGTTGAGTGCGATGTGATGCCGATGCACGCTTGTCACTTGCTTCTTGGACGACCGTGGCTGCATGACCATGATGTGCAAATCAGCGGGCGTGCGAATCGCTTATGTTTTGTCCATAGAGGAGTTCACTTGGCTGCCCATGACACTCGAGGAACTCTATCTTTATGAGATGAAAATAAAAGGAAAGAAAAGGGAGAGAGTGAACATACACAAAGAGTGAGCCACCAACTTAGTGAGGGAGTGTGTCCACAGTCAAAAGCTCCACAACCAAATATAACCAAGCCCCGAGAAAACAAGGATTAGTTATGATGGCTAGGAAAAGGGATATGCGGGAATGGCGAGAACCTAATGCTCCATTCTTTGTACCCATGTACAAGGAAAGTTTATTTGGCTGCTAACGACTTACCCTCAACTCTTCCTAGTGTTGTATTTGATCATTTGCAGGAGTATGGGGATGTGTTTCCCAAGGAGGTGCCACCCGGATTGCCACCAAAGTGAGGCATTGAACACCAAATCAACTTGGTTCCAAGCGCCCCGCTTCCGAAAATTCCACAAATTTAGAGTGATAAGAAAATAATTTGAGTGATTCCACCAACTACGAGGAAGAGTGCCCACTTCCAAAAATTCCACAAATCGAGAGAGATAAGAAAAGTGATTTGAGTGATTCCACCAACTGTGAGGAAGAGTGCCCACTTCCAAAAATGACACGTATTGAGAGGGACAAGAGAGGTGAGGCGAGTGAGTCCACCAAATGTGAGGATAAAATTATCCAACCTGATATTAGAGAAATGAGTGTTATACCACACCATCAAAGTGAGAGGATTAGTGACATGTGTGAGTACACCAAATCTGAGCTTGTAGTGTTTACAGACAATATCAAAGAGCTGAGTGATCCACCAAATGAAGGGATAGAAGACTATTCAATTACTAACCATTCACAAAGTTCTCTTTATTTGAAGGATGTGCAGATGCAAAAGTCATACTTTGTTGCCCTACTGCACAATTGGAGGATGAGATCCATGAACAATTATGGCGCATGTGGAGTACCATCAAAGAAACATCATGTGGGGTAAGTGACCTTCAAAAAGGCATGGAGGTACTCAGTGAGGTAAAAGAAAATGGATCATTCATTTTGAAGCACCCCGAGGTATGCACGTATAAACTCTTAAAGCATTGGCGCGATAAAATTAGGAAAATATGTTTGTTGTGTCATCCATCCAATAATACCCTTTTGGTAGTCATAACAAAACCATCAAGGAGCCAACAAAAGTAAAAACTCAATATGCTGATTCAACTTTTCCTTGGCTGAGATATTTTTTATTGTCCCCGTACTATAATTTTGTAGACTGAAGGAAGTCGAGGGAAACTTTTCTTCAAGAGAGGGAGGATAATATGAACATGGATGTGCATGATTCCAAGTTTGCACTCCATGGAAATGTTAGCTGGAAAGAATTGTTGAGTCGAACAAAACATTTGAAGTTCGCAAACGGGAAAGCTATACTTAAGCATTTGATAAAACTTTTCATTGCTTCTTGGTACTCGCCTATTTTCTTTTGTGTGATGACTAGGTACATGACTCTTTCTCAAGAGCGGGAGGATGATGAGGACATGACAGCCATAGACATGTTTGAGTCGAGGACGACTCCTTTTCAAGAGGGGGAGGATGATGAGGACATGACAACCATTTATACATCCTTGGTCATCAAAGGAGAAATCATAATATTTTGTGTCAAATGAACACATTGCCAGGTGAACGCTAACTTAAGTTTATACTATAATCTTGAACACATGGCTACACTTTCATCTCCTTTGTTATTGGTTGAACTCAGGCGTAACATTGGAGAAGGCCAAACACATTTTAGTCCGTGCAAAACAATGTTTTACGGAGAAGAAACAAAGTTAGGAGTTCATGAAGAAATGAGTTGTCTACTGAAGAAACATTTTCCTGATTCCGACGAAACAATGCTTTGCACGAATTTTGATATCCCAACTTGCAAAAGGTTTCTAGAACTCGAGTTTGCTACTGAAGGAAACATTATTCGACTCCATTGAACAATGTTTGGTAGGGAACTGCCAACCACCTCCGACGAGAGATTTCTAGAAGCTACCTCATTAAGTCTTGAAGCCATTTACTCAAACAAAGCTAGTTCACTTTCATACCTAAGCTGGTTCCAGAAGCTAGTTTGCTTCCGCACCTATCCAGGGGGGTTGTCCCTAATATAAATAGGCTAGCTCTTCCCTTCACTGGGAACTTTTGCCATTTCTATCAAAGACCAAAGACATAGACTCCTCCTGAGATTTTGAAGAGCTCTTGTTTTCCTTATTCTCATCATTCCTTGAGAAATTGCTCCTAATTAATGATCCACGACTAGATCATGTTGTGTGGGTTAGAGTTCATGGTTTCCCTTGAAGATTGCACCTACCCCGTGCTCCATGACTTGAGTGTGGTTGTGTGGGGTAGTATTGCGGGTTGTCGATCGGTGAATGTTTGGATTGTAGGCTTCGGTGAGCATCCTCCACGTCGGGTCACAATATCTTATTTTCCATTTTCCGGCTGCTAGCAGCTAGTTATCCCCATCCATTTATCGATCCTACGCCATGAAGATCGGACCTACACTTGTACACCCTCTTCTCCGAAGACGGTGTCGCATCATTTGGTATTCAGAGCAAGATTTACATGGTAGGATTTGTATCTTTGTTGTTAGCTCTATCCTTTTTAGTTTGATTTTTCCCATCCTAGAGTCCAAAGCCAAAAAGCCACATAAAATCCAAGCCTTTGTTTGCTGAGATCTAGTTGTTTGCTTTCCTCTTTGTGTTTGTAGCAAGTTCTATCCAAAGTTGTTGTTGTTTTTCTTTGAGTCTTGTTGTTGGGTCTATTGTGTTGCAAAAAAAGAGTGAAAAAAAGTAAAACAAAGAGCAAAAAATAAGAGAAGAGAAAGTGTTGATAAAGTGTGCAATCATATTTAGTTGGGTGAAAATTTCAGAAGTTGTAGTGGCAATTATTATAGCTCAAACGTGGAACAAGGATATACAAATTTGTCTTATTTATTTGGTTCGCATCAATTGGATCTCATCACTAGCCCTCCTCAATTTACCCCACCCAGATCCACCTAGAAACCGCCAGGTTCCTTCCTTTCATTCGCTCGTCCACTCCTGATTTGCCACGACCGCACAGTCGCCAAGGAATCATTAGAATTTGGGTAAGCAAGAAGGTGAGATGGGTGTTTTCCACATATATATTTTTCTTTTGACCACTTGTTTCCGAGAGTTAACATGAAAGGATCCAATTTGAGTGTACATGGACATCAACATGTGGAAGATGATCTCCCAAAAACTCACGCAACACTTGGTGATATGATTGAGGAGAGTATAGTTGCTGTTATGTGAAGGATGTTCGGCGGCCATCTTCCTACGCGGGTAATGGGGATCAATGCTACCTCTTGAGCACTGCGTTGGTTTTCCCGAAGAGGAAGGGATGATGCAGCAAAGTAGCATAAGTATTTCCCTCAGTTTTTGAGAACCAAGGTATCTATCCAGTAGGAGGCTACCTCGTACCTGCACAAAACAAATAAATCCTCGCAACCAACGCAAATAGGGGTTGCCAATGCCTACACGGCCACTTACGAGAGTGAGATCTGATAGATATGATAAGATAATATTTTTGGTATTTTTGTGATAAAGATGCAAAGTAAAATAAAGGCAACGTAAAGAGCAAAGGAAATAACTAATTAGTAGGAGATTAATATGATAAAGATAGACCCGGGGGCCATAGGTTTCACTAGTGGCTTCTCTCGAGAGCATAGGTATTCTACGGTGGGTGAACAAATTACTGTTGAGCAATTGATAGAATTGAGCATAGTTATGAGAATATCTAGGTATGATCATGTATATAGGCATCACATCCGAGACAAGTAGACCGACTCCTGCCTGCATCTACTACTATTACTCCACTCATCGACAGCTATCCAGCATGCATCTAGAGTATTAAGTTAAAAATAGAGTAACGCCTTAAGCAAGATGACATGAGGTAGAGGGATAGACTCATGCAATATGATGAAAACCCCATCTTGTTATCCTCGATGGCAACAATACAATACGTGCCTTGCTGCCCCTACTGTCACTGGGAAAGGACACCACAAGATTGAACCCAAAGTTAAGCACTTCTCCCATTGCAAGAAAGATCAATCTAGTAGGCCAAACCAAACTGATAATTCGAAGAAACTTGCAAAGATAACCAATCATACATAAAGAATTCAGAGAAGATTCAAATATTGTTCATAGATAGACTTGATCATAAACCCACAATACATCGGTCTCAACAAACACACCGCAAAAAGCAGATTACATCGAATAGTTCTCCTCAAGAGAGTGGGAGAACATTGTATTGAGATCCAAAAAGAGAGAAGAAGCCATCTAGCTAATAACTATGGACCCATAGGTCTGAGGTAAACTACCCACACTTCATCGGAGGGGCTATGGTGTTGATGTAGAAGCCCTCCGTGATCGATGCCCCCTCTGGCGGAGCTCCGGAATAGGCCCCAAGATGGGATCTCGTGGATACAGAAAGTTGCGGCGGTGAAATTAGGTTTTTGGCTCCGTCTCTGATCGTTTGCAGGTACGTAGGTATATATAGGAGGAAGGAGTACGTCGGTGGAGCAACAGGGGGCCCACGAGGGTGGAGGGCGTGCCTGGGGGGGGGGGGGTAAGCGCGCCCCCTACCTAGTGGCCTCCTCTTTTGTGTCTTGATGTTGGGTCCAAGTCTCCCGGGTCTTGTTTGTTGAGAAAATCACGTTCCCGAAGGTTTCATTCCGTTTGGACTCCGTTTGATATTCCTTTTCTTCGAAACCCTAAAACAGGCAAAAAACAACAATTGTGGGCTGGGCGTACGGTTAATAGGTTAGTCCCAAAAAAATAATATAAAAGTGGATAATAAAGCCCAATAATGTCCAAAACAGTAGATAATATAGCATGGAGCAATCAAAAATTATAGATACGTTGGAGACGTATCAAGCATCCCCAAGCTTAATTCCTGCTCATCCTCGAGTAGGTAAATGATAAAAACAGAATTTTTGATGCGGAGTGCTACTTGGCATAATTTTAATGTAATTCTTCTTAATTGTGGTATGAATATTCAGATCCGAAAGATTCAAGACAAAAGTTCATATTGACATAAAAATAAAAATACTTCAAGCATACTAACAAAGCAATTATGTCTTCTCAAAATAATATGGCCAAAGAAAGTTATCCCTACAAAATCATATAGTCTGGCTATGCTCCATCTTCACCACACAAAATATTTAAATCATGCACAACCCCGATGACAAGCCAAGCAATTGTTTCATACTTTTGGTGTTCTCTAGCTTTTTCAATCTTCACGCAATACATGAGCGTGAGCCATGGACATAACACTTATAGGTGGAATAGAATGGTGGTTGTGGAGAAGACAAAAAGGGAGAAGATAGTCTCACATCAACTAGGTGTATCAACGGGCTATGGAGATGCCCATCAATAGATATGAATGTGTGTGAGTAGGGATTGCCATGCAACGGATGCACTAGAGCTATAAGTATATGTAATCTCAAAAAGAAACTAAGTGGGTGTGCATCCAACTTGCTTGCTCATGAAGACCTAGGGCAATTTGAGGAAGCCCATCATTGGAATATACGAGCCAAGTTCTATAATGAAAAATTCCCACTAGTATATGAAAGTGACGAAATGAGAGACTCTCTACTATGAATATCATGGTGCTACTTTGAAGCACAAGTGTGGTAAAAGGATAGTAGCATTGTCCCTTCTCTCTTTTTCTCTCATTTTTTTATTTGGGCCTTTTCTCTTTTTTATGGCCTCTTTTCTTTCTCGTTTTTTTATTTTTCGTCCGGAGTCTCATCCCGACTTGTGGGGGAATCATAGTCTCCATCATCCTTTCCTCACTAGGACAATGCTCCAATAATGATGATCATCACACTTTTATTTTCTTACAACTCAACAATTACAATTCGATACTTAGAACAAAATATGACTCTATATGAATGCCTCCGGCGGTGTACCGGGATATGCAATGATTCATGAGTGACATGTATGAAAGAATTATGAACGGTGGCTTTGCCACAAATACGATGTCAACTACATGATCATGCTAAGCAATATGAAAGTGATGGAGTGTGTCATAATAAATGGAACAGTGGAAAGTTTCATGGCAATATATCTCGGAATGCTATGGAAATGCCATAATAGGTAGGTATGGTGGCTATTTTGAGGAAGGTATATGGTGGGTGTATGATACCGACGAAAGGTGCGCGGTATTAGAGAGGCTAGCAATGATGGAAGGGTGAGAGTGCGTATAATCCATGGAATCAACATTAGTCATAAAGAACTCATATACTTATAGCAAAAATCTACAAGTTATCAAAGCAAAGTATTACGCGCATGCTCCTAGGGGGATAGATTGGTAGGAAAAGACCATCGCTCGTCCCCGACCGCCACTCATAAGGAAGACAATCAAAAAATGAATCATGCTCCGACTTCATCACATAACGGTTCACCATATGTGCATGCTACGGGAATCACAAACTTTAACACAAGTATTCTTCAAATTCACAACTACTCAACTAGCACAACTTTAATATCACCATCTTCATATCTCAAAACAATTATCAAGCATCAAACTTCTCATAGTATTCAACACACTCATAAGAAAGTTTTATTATTAATCTTGTATACCAAGCATATTATGAAATTACCATGCTATTTAAGAATCCCAAAATAATCTAAGTGAAGCATGAGAGATCAATAGTTTCTACAAAAATCCACCACCGTGCTCTAAAAGATATAAATGAAGTACTAGAGCAAAACTATATAACTCAAAAGATATAAGCGAAGCACATAGAGTATTCCAACAAATTCCAAATCATGTATGGCTCTCTCAAAAGGTGTGTACAGCAAGGATGATTGTGGTAAAATAATAAATAAAGACTCAAATAATACAAGACGCTCCAAGCAAAACACATATCATGTGGCGAATAAAAATATAGCTCCATGTAAAGTTACCGATAGAAGTAGACGAAAGAGGGGATGCCTTCCGGGGCATCCCCAAGCTTTGGATTTTAGGTGTCCTTAGATTATCTTGGGGGTTCCATGGGAATCCCAAAGCTTAGGATCTTGCCACTCCTTGTTCCATAACCCTTCAAATCTTTACCCAAAACTTGAAAACTTCACAACACAAAACTTAAAGTAGAAAATCTCGTGAGCTCCGTTAGCGCAAGAAAACAAAAGACCACTTTAAGGTACTATAATGAACTAATTATTGATTTATATTGGTGTTATACCTACTATATTCCAACTTCTCTATGGTTTATAAACTATTTTACTAGCCATAGATTCATCAACATAAGCGAACAACACAAGAAAAACAGAATGTGTCAAAAACAGAACATTCTGTAGTAATCTGTAGATAGGGCAAGATCTGGAACCCCAAAAATTCTAAAATAAATTTCTGGACGTGAGTAATTTATCTATTAATCATATGAAAAAATAATTAAGTAAATAGCACTTTGCAAATAAAAATGGCAGTAGTTCTCATGAGCGCTAAAGTTTCTGTTTTTTACAGCAAGTGTAACAAGACTTCCCCCAAGTCTTCCCAACGGTTCTACTTGGCACAAACACTAATTAAACACAAAAAACACAACCAAAACAGAGGATAGATAAATTATTTATTACTAAACAGGAGCAAAAAGCAAGGAATAAAAATAAAATTGGGTTGCCTCCCAACAAGCGCTATCGTTTAACGCCCCTAGCTAGGCATAACAAGCAAGGATAGATCTAGGTATTGCCATCTTTGGTAGGCAATCCATAAGTGGCTCTCATAATAGATTCATCAGGTAATTTAATTTTCTTTCTAGGAAAGTGTTCCGTGCCTTTCCATAATGGAAATTAGAATCTAATATTTCCTTCCTTCGTATCAATAATTGCACCAATTGTTCTAAGGAAAGGTCTACCAAGAATAATAGGTCTTCCAATTCCTTGTCAAGAAAAATAAAATCTACGGGGAAATAATTCCTATTTGCAACAATAAGAACATCATTAATTCTTCCCATAGGTTTCTTAATAGTGGAATGCGCAAGGTGCAAGTTTAAAGAGCAATCATCAAAATCACGGAAACCTAACAAACCACACAAAGTCTTTGGAATCGTGGAAACACTAACACCCAAATCACATAAAGCATAGCATTCATGATCTTTAATTTTAATTTTAATAGTTGGTTCCCACTCATCATAAAGCTTTCTAGGGATAGAAACTTCTAATTCAAGTTTTTCTTCATAAGATTGCATCAAGGCATCAACGATATGTTTAGTAAACGCTTTATTTTGACTATAAGCATGAGGAGAATTTAGCATGGATTGCAACAAGGAAATACAATCAATCGAAGAGCAATTTTCATAGTTAAATTCCTTGAAATCCATAATAGTGGGTTTAGCAACATCTAGGGTTTTAATTTCTTCAATCCCACTTTTATCAATTTTAGCATCAAGATCAAAAAATTCTGAATTCTTGGAACTCCTTCTAGGTAAAGGTGGATCATATTCAGTCCCATCATTATCAAGATTCATATTGCAAAGCAAAGATTTAATAGGGGACACATCAATAACTTTTAGATCTTCATCTTTATTTTCATAGGAACTAGAAGACCACACTCTTATAAAGGCATCTTTCTTAGCACGCATCCTAGCGGTTCTTTCTTTGCACTCATCAATGGAAATTCTCATGGATTTGAGAGACTCATTGATATCATGCTTAGGTGGAATAGATCTAAGTTTCAAAGAATCAACATCAAGAGAAATTCTATCAACGTTCCTAGCCAACTCATCAATCTTAAGCAATTTTTCTTCAATCAAAGCATTAAAATTCTTTTGCGAAGTAATAAATTATTTAATATTAGATTCAAAAATCAGAGGGCATCTTATTATAATTTCCATAAGAATTGTTGTAGGAATTACCATAATTATTAGAGGGATTACTAGGATAAGGCCTAGGATTAAAATTTCCTCTATACGCGTTGTTACCAAAATTGTTCCTACAAACAATATTCACATCCATAGATTCATTATTATTCTCAATCAAAGTAGACAAGGGCATATCATTAGGATCAGAAGAAACACTCTTATTAGCAAACAATTTCATAAGTTCATCCATCTTTCCACTCAAAACATTAATTTCTTCTATCGCATGCACCTTTTTATTAGTAGATCTTTCAGTATGCCATTGAGAATAATTAACCATAATATTATCTAGGAGTTTAGTAGCTTCTCCTAAAGTGATAACCATAAAAGTGCCTCGCCGGGCCGAATCTAAAATATTTCTAGAAGCAAAATTCAATCCGGCATAATTTTTTTGTATAATCATCCACAAATTCAAACCATGAGTAGGGCAATTATGTATCATTAGTTTCATTCTCTCCCAAGCTTGTGCAACATGTTCATGTTCAAGTTGCTTAAAATTCATAATATTGTTTCTAAGAGAGATGATCTTAGAGGGAGGAAAATACTTAGAGATAAAAGCATCTCTGCACTTATTCCATGAATCAATACTATTCTTAGGCAAAGACGAAAACCAAGCTTTAGCACGATCTCTAAGGGAAAAGGGAAATAGCTTCAATTTAACAATATCATTATCCACATCTTTCTTCTTTTGCATATCACACATATCAAGGAAGCTATTTAGATGGGTAGCGGCATCTTCACTAGGAAGGCCGAACAATGGATCTTTCATGACATGATTTAGCAAAGCAGTATTAATTTCACAAGATTCAGCATCAGTAAGAGGAGCAATCGGAGTGCTAATAAAATCATTGTTGTTGCTATTGGTGAAGTCACATAATTTAGTATTATCTTGATCCATCATGACAAGCAAGCAAACTAACACACAAGCAAACAAAAAAAACAAGCGGGCAAATAGAGAAAGAGATGGAGGATAGAGAGAGAGGGCGAATAAATTGGCAAGGGTGAAGTGGGGGAGAGGAAAACAAGAGGCAAATGGAAAATAATGTAATGCGGGAGATAAGGGTATGTGATGGGTACTTGGTATGTTGACTTTTGCGTAGACCTCCCCGGCAACGGCGCCAGAAATCCTTCTTGCTACCTCTTCACCAGTGCGTTGGTTTTCCCCGAAGAGGAAGGGATGATGCAGCAAAGTAGCGTTAGTATTTCCCTCAGTTTTTGAGAACCAAGGTATCAATCTAGTAGGAGGCTACGCACGAGTCCCTCGTACCTGCAGAAAACAAATAAATCCTCGCAACCAACGAGAATAGGGGTTGTCAATCCCTACACGGCCACTTACGAGAGTGAGATCTGATAGATATGATAAGATAATATTTTTGGTATTTTTGTGATAAAGATGCAAAGTAAAATAAAGGCAAAGCAAAGAGCAAATGAAATAACTAAGTAGTAGGAGATTAATATGATAAAGATAGACCCGGGGGCCATAGGTTTCACTAGTGGCTTCTCTCGAGAGCATAAGTATTCTACGGTGGGTGAACAAATTACTGTTGAGCAATTGACAGAATTGAGCATAGTTATGAGAATATCTAGGTATGATCATGTATATAGGCATCACGTCCGAGGCAAGTAGACGGACTCCTGCCTGCATCTACTATTATTACTCCACTCATCGACCGCTATCCAGCATGCATCTAGAGTATTAAGTTAAAAACAAAGTAACGCCTTAAGCAAGATGGCATGATGTAGAGGGATAGACTCATGCAATATGATGAAAACCCCATCTTGTTATCCTCGATGGCAACAATACAATACGTGCCATGCTGCCCCTACTGTCACTGGGAAAGGACACCACAAGATTGAACCCAAAGCTAAGCACTTCTCCCATTGCAAGAAAGATCAATCTAGTAGGCCAAACCAAACTGATAATTCGAAGAAACTTGCAAAGATAAGCAATCATACATAAAAGAATTCAGAGAAGATTCAAATATTGTTCATAGATAGACTTGATCATAAACCCACAATTCATCGGTCTCAACAAACACAACGCAAAAAGAAGATTACATCGAATAGTTCTCCACAAGAGAGGGGGAGAACATTGTATTGAGATCCAAAAAGAGAGAAGAAGCCATCTAGCTAATAACTATGGACCCGTAGGTCTAAGGTAAACTACTCACACTTCACCGAAGGGGCTATCGTGTTGATGTAGAAGCCCTCCGTGATCGATGCCCCCTCCGGTGGAGCTCCAGAACATGCCCCAAGATGACATCTTGTGGATACAGAAAGTTGCGATGGTGGAATTAGGTTTTTGGCTCCGTCTTTGATCGTTTGGGGGTACGTAGGTATATATAGGAGGAAGGAGTATGTCGGTGGAGCAACAGGGGACCCACGAGGGTGGAGGGTGCGCCTAGGGGGGGGGGGGGGGGGGTAGGCGCGCCCCCTACCTCGTGGCCTCCTCTTCTATGTCTTGGCATAGGGTCCAAGTCTCCCGGCTCTTGTTTATTGAGAAAATCACGTTCCCGAAGGTTTCATTCTGTTTGGACTCCGTTTGATATTCCTTTTCTTCGAAACCCTAAACAGGCAAAAAATAGCAATTCTGGGCTGGTCCTCCAGTTAATAGGTTAGTCCCAAAAAATAATATTAAAGTGGATAATAAAGCCCAATAATGTCCAAAACACTAGATAATATAGCATGGAGCAATCAAAAATTATAGATACGTTGGAGACGTATCAATCAACATCAACATAGCCCCGGTGCCTTGCTGGCCGCTGACAACCGACGATGTCAAGGAAAAGAGGACTGCCACGATGCTCGTGGAAGAGTTGCAGGAGCTGATGCCCATGGCGCTCTGGTTGATGGTGCTGAACGGAGACGTGGTGACTTTGCTGCACCCCGTGCGCGTGGTCTGCATGGAGGAGAAGCTCGCGAGCAGGGTCATGACCACCGTGATGTCACCTGAAGCTACGTCGTTATTTCCCCAAAGAGGAAGGGATGATGCAGCATAGCGGCGGTAGGTATTTCCCTCAGATATGAAACAAAGGTTATCGAACCGTAGGAGAACCAAGCAACACAATGTAAACAGCCCTTGCAGACACATCACAAATCCTCGTAACCCGACGTGTTAAAGGGGTTGTCAATCCCTTTCAGGTAACAGTGCCATAAATTGGCAAACGGGCATGAGAGAGTTGTAAATATTGATAGATCGAACGCCAAATAAAATAAATTGCAGCAAGGTATTTTTGTATTTTTGGTTTAATAGATCTGAAAATGAAAGGCAAATAAAATAGACCGCAAAGGCAAATAATATGAGAAAGAGACCCCGGGGCCGTAGGTTTCACTAGTGGCTTCTCTCAAGAAAAATAGAAAGCGGTGGGTGAACAAATTACTGTTGGGCAATTGATAGAACTTCAAGATGACCGTGACAACCAAGCGAGAGTGAAGCTACATGTGCCATCCTTCATGGGAAAAGAGGATCTAGATACATATATTGGGTGGGAGGAGAAGTGCAATAAAATCTTTCGCATCCATGGTTTTCTGAAGCCAACAGAGTTGATCTTGTTGTTATGGAGTTGCCTGGTTATGCTCTTACATGGTCGAATCAGCTGTAAGACAATCAGTTGATGTTGGGCAATAATTATATCCGCAGCTGGACTTTGATGAAGCAAGTCACGAGGCATCGTTTTGTTCCATCATACTATGAGAGGCAATTGTACAAGCAGTTGCAGGAGCTCACTCAAGGTTCCTGCACTGTTGAGGAGTACTATAAAGAGATGGAGGTGGTGCTAATTCAGACAAGGACCCGTGAAAGTGATGAGGCGAAGATGGTGAGATTTTTAAATGGGATGAATGATGAAATATCAGATTTTGTGGAGATGTTTCCTTATGATACACTACAAGATGTGGTTCATCAAGCTATACGAGTTGAGAAGAAGAATAAGCGTGACAGTCGTACATGTGTTTTCCAAGGTCGCACCACCACACGCTCATGGTAGCGACCATAACAGCCATGTGGTTCTCAGTTTGAGGGTGCACCACCTAGCCACCCACATACCTCGACCGCTTCCTCACCTGGTATTTGCAATCAAGAAAGAGGTCATCATCTAGTGCAGCAGGAATAACCTCCACTCCACCTCCAGAAACGAGTTCTACACACAACAGTGACATTCAATGCCACAAGTGCAAAGAAAGAGGTAATATTTCTTCGGAATGTTCAAGAAAAAGAACTCTGACCATCAATGAACAAGGTGAATGGGAGTCTAAAAGTGATCTTGAAGGTGGCAATGATGAATTGGAAGAGGAGAAAGGTTGGGAAGTATGATGCACTGTTTTATCTCATGAAGAACTTGATGGTGAAGCTTTGGTTGTATGTCGCTCCCTTAATGCCCAGGTTGTGGAGGAGGAAAAGGGGCAGCAGCATTATCTTTTCCACACCCATTGCCTTATCAACTCAAAGATATGTGGAGTGATTGTTGATAGTGGCAGGTGCAACAAGATTGCAAGCACAGAGATGGTCAAGAAGCTTCAATTGCAAACAAAACGTCACCCACATCCATTCTGCATGCAATGGCTAAATAATTGTGGCGCAATTAAGGTGATTAGCAGCGTGCGAATATCAATTTCAGTAGGGACATATCAGGATGATGTTGAGTGCGATGTGATGCCGATGCACGCTTGTCACTTGCTTCTTGGACGACCGTGGCTGCATGACCATGATGTGCAAATCAGCGGGCGTGCGAATCGCTTATGTTTTGTCCATAGAGGAGTTCACTTGGCTGCCCATGACACTCGAGGAACTCTATCTTTATGAGATGAAAAGAAAAGGAAAGAAAAGGGAGAGAGTGAACATACACAAAGAGTGAGCCACCAACTTAGTGAGGGAGTGTGTCCACAGCTAAAAGCTCCACAACCAAATATAACCAAGCCCCGAGAAAACAAGGATTAGTTATGATGGCCAGGAAAAGGGATATGCGGGAATGGCGAGAACCTAATGCTCCATTCTTTGTACCCATGTACAAGGAAAGTTTATTTGGCTGCTAACGACTTACCCTCAACTCTTCCTAGTGTTGTATTTGATCATTTGCAGGAGTATGGGGATGTGTTTCCCAAGGAGGTGCCACCCGGATTGCCACCAAAGTTAGGCATTGAACACCAAATCAACTTGGTTCCAAGCGCCCCGCTTCCGAAAATTCCACAAATTTAGAGTGATAAGAAAATAATTTGAGTGATTCCACCAACTACGAGGAAGAGTGCCCACTTCCAAAAATTCCACAAATCGAGAGAGATAAGAAAAGTGATTTGAGTGATTCCACCAACTGTGAGGAAGAGTGCCCACTTCCAAAAATGACACGTATTGAGAGGGACAAGAGAGGTGAGGCGAGTGAGTCCACCAAATGTGAGGATAAAATTATCCAACCTGATATTAGAGAAATGAGTGTTATACCACACCATCAAAGTGAGAGGATTAGTGACATGTGTGAGTACACCAAATCTGAGCTTGCAGTGTTTACAGACAATATCAAAGAGCTGAGTGATCCACCAAATGAAGGGATAGAAGACTATTCAATTACTAACCATTCACAAAGTTCTCTTTATTTGAAGGATGTGCAGATGCAAAAGTCATACTTAGTTGCCCTACTACACAATTGGAGGATGAGATCCATGAACAATTATGGCGCATGTGGAGTACCATCAAAGAAACATCATGTGGGGTAAGTGACCTTCAAAAAGGCATGGAGGTACTCAGTGAGGTAAAAGAAAATGGATCATTCATTTTGAAGCACCCCGAGGTATGCACGTATAAACTCTTAAAGCATTGGCGCGATGAAATTAGGAAAATATGTTTGTTGTGTCATCCATCCAATAATACCCTTTTGGTAGTCATAACAAAACCATCAAGGAGCCAACAAAAGTAAAAACTCAATATGCTGATTCAACTTTTCCTTGGCTGAGATATTTTTTATTGTCCCCGTACTATAATTTTGTAGACTGAAGGAAGTCGAGGGAAACTTTTCTTCAAGAGAGGGAGGATAATATGAACATGGATGTGCATGATTCCAAGTTTGCACTCCATGGAAATGTTAGCTGGAAAGAATTGTTGAGTCGAACAAAACATTTGAAGTTCGCAAACGGGAAAGCTATACTTAAGCATTTGATAAAACTTTGCATTGCTTCTTGGTACTCGCCTATTTTCTTTTGTGTGATGACTAGGTACATGACTCTTTCTCAAGAGCGGGAGGATGATGAGGACATGACAGCCATAGACATGTTTGAGTCGAGGACGACTCCTTTTCAAGAGGGGGAGGATGATGAGGACATGACAACCATTTATACATCCTTGGTCATCAAAGGAGAAATCATAATATTTTGTGTCAAATGAACACATTGCCAGGTGAACGCTAACTTAAGTTTATACTATAATCTTGAACACATGGCTACACTTTCATCTCCTTTGTTATTGGTTGAACTCAGGCGTAACATTGGAGAAGGCCAAACACATTTTAGTCCGTGCAAAACAATGTTTTACGGAGAAGAAACAAAGTTAGGAGTTCATGAAGAAATGAGTTGTCTACTGAAGAAACATTTTCCTGATTCCGACGAAACAATGCTTTGCACGAATTTGGATATCCCAACTTGCAAAAGGTTTCTAGAACTCGAGTTTGCTACTGAAGGAAACATTATTCAACTCCATTGAACAATGTTTGGTAGGGAACTGCCAACCACCTCCGACGAGAGATTTCTAGAAGCTACCTCATTAAGTCTTGAAGCCATTTACTCAAACAAAGCTAGTTCACTTTCATACCTAAGCTGGTTCCAGAAGCTAGTTTGCTTCCGCACCTATCCAGGGGGGTTGTCCCTAATATAAATAGGCTAGCTCTTCCCTTCATTGGGAACTTTTGCCATTTCTATCAAAGACCAAAGACATAGACTCCTCCTGAGATTTTGAAGAGCTCTTGTTTTCCTTATTCTCATCATTCCTTGAGAAATTGCTCCTAATTAATGATCCACGACTAGATCATGTTGTGTGGGTTAGAGTTCATGGTTTCCCTTGAAGATTGCACCTACCCCGTGCTCCATGACTTGAGTGTGGTTGTGTGGGGTAGTATTGCGGGTTGTCGATCGGTGAATGTTTGGATTGTAGGCTTCGGTGAGCATCCTCCACGTCGGGTCACAATATCTTATTTTCCATTTTCCGGCTGCTGGCAGCTAGTTATCCCCATCCATTTATCGATCCTACGCCGTGAAGATCGGACCTACACTTGTACACCCTCTTCTACGAAGATGGTGTCGCATCATTTGGTATTCAGAGCAAGGTTTACATGGTAGGATTTGTATCTTTGTTGTTAGCTCTATCCTTTTTAGTTTGATTTTTCCCATCCTAGAGTCCAAAGCCAAAAAGCCACATAAAATCCAAGCCTTTGTTTGCTGAGATCTAGTTGTTTGCTTTCCTCTTTGTGTTTGTAGCAAGTTCTATCCAAAGTTGTTGTTGTTTTTCTTTGAGTCTTGTTGTTGGGTCTATTGTGTTGCAAAAAAAGAGTGGAAAAAAGCAAAACAAAGAGCAAAAAATAAGAGAAGAGAAAGTGTTGATAAAGTGTGCAATCATATTCAGTTGGGTGAAAATTTCAGAAGTTGTAGTGGCAATTATTATAGCTCAAACGTGGAACAAGGATATACAAATTTGTCTTATTTATTTGGTTCGCATCAATTGGATCTCATCACTAGCCCTCCTCAATTTACCCCACCCAGATCCACCTAGAAACCGCCAGGTTCCTTCCTTTCATTCGCTCGTCCACTCCTGATTTGCCACGACCGCACAGTCGCCAAGGAATCATTAGAATTTGGGTAAGCAAGAAGGTGAGATGGGTGTTTTCCACATATATATTTTTCTTTTGACCACTTGTTTCCGAGAGTTAACATGAAAGGATCCAATTTGAGTGTACATGGACATCAACATGTGGAAGATGATCTCCCAAAAACTCACGCAACACTTGGTGATATGATTGAGGAGAGTATAGTTGCTGTTATGTGAAGGATGTTCGGCGGCCATCTTCCTGCGCGGGTAATGGGGATCAATGCTACCTCTTGAGCACTGCGTTGGTTTTCCCGAAGAGGAAGGGATGATGCAGCAAAGTAGCATAAGTATTTCCCTCAGTTTTTGAGAACCAAGGTATCTATCCAGTAGGAGGCTACCTCGTACCTGCACAAAACAAATAAATCCTCGCAACCAACGCAAATAGGGGTTGCCAATGCCTACACGGCCACTTACGAGAGTGAGATCTGATAGATATGATAAGATAATATTTTTGGTATTTTTGTGATAAAGATGCAAAGTAAAATAAAGGCAACGTAAAGAGCAAAGGAAATAACTAATTAGTAGGAGATTAATATGATAAAGATAGACCCGGGGGCCATAGGTTTCACTAGTGGCTTCTCTCGAGAGCATAGGTATTCTACAGTGGGTGAACAAATTACTGTTGAGCAATTGATAGAATTGAGCATAGTTATGAGAATATCTAGGTATGATCATGTATATAGGCATCACATCCGAGACAAGTAGACCGACTCCTGCCTGCATCTACTACTATTACTCCACTCATCGACAGCTATCCAGCATGCATCTAGAGTATTAAGTTAAAAATAGAGTAACGCCTTAAGCAAGATGACATGAGGTAGAGGGATAGACTCATGCAATATGATGAAAACCCCATCTTGTTATCCTCGATGGCAACAATACAATACGTGCCTTGCTGCCCCTACTGTCACTGGGAAAGGACACCACAAGATTGAACCCAAAGTTAAGCACTTCTCCCATTGCAAGAAAGATCAATCTAGTAGGCCAAACCAAACTGATAATTCGAAGAAACTTGCAAAGATAACCAATCATACATAAAGAATTCAGAGAAGATTCAAATATTGTTCATAGATAGACTTGATCATAAACCCACAATTCATCGGTCTCAACAAACACACCGCAAAAAGCAGATTACATCGAATAGTTCTCCTCAAGAGAGTGGGAGAACATTGTATTGAGATCCAAAAAGAGAGAAGAAGCCATCTAGCTAATAACTATGGACCCATAGGTCTGAGGTAAACTACCCACACTTCATCGGAGGGGCTATGGTGTTGATGTAGAAGCCCTCCGTGATCGATGCCCCCTCTGGCGGAGCTCCGGAATAGGCCCCAAGATGGGATCTCGTGGATACAGAAAGTTGCGGCGGTGAAATTAGGTTTTTGGCTCCGTCTCTGATCGTTTGCAGGTACGTAGGTATATATAGGAGGAAGGAGTACGTCGGTGGAGCAACAGGGGGCCCACGAGGGTGGAGGGCGTGCCTGGGGGGGGGGGTAAGCGCGCCCACTACCTAGTGGCCTCCTCTTTTGTGTCTTGATGTTGGGTCCAAGTCTCCCGGGTCTTGTTTGTTGAGAAAATCACGTTCCCGAAGGTTTCATTCCGTTTGGACTCCGTTTGATATTCCTTTTCTTCGAAACCCTAAAACAGGCAAAAAACAACAATTGTGGGCTGGGCGTACGGTTAATAGGTTAGTCCCAAAAAAATAATATAAAAGTGGATAATAAAGCCCAATAATGTCCAAAACAGTAGATAATATAGCATGGAGCAATCAAAAATTATAGATACGTTGGAGACGTATCAAGCATCCCCAAGCTTAATTCCTGCTCATCCTCGAGTAGGTAAATGATAAAAACAGAATTTTTGATGCAAAGTGCTACTTGGCATAATTTTAATGTAATTCTTCTTAATTTTGGTATGAATATTCAGATCCGAAAGATTCAAGACAAAAGTTCATATTGACATAAAAATAAAAATACTTCAAGCATACTAACAAAGCAATTATGTCTTCTCAAAATAATATGGCCAAAGAAAGTTATCCCTACAAAATCATATAGTCTGGCTATGCTCCATCTTCACCACACAAAATATTTAAATCATGCACAACCCCGATGACAAGCCAAGCAATTGTTTCATACTTTTGGTGTTCTCTAGCTTTTTCAATCTTCACGCAATACATGAGCGTGAGCCATGGACATAACACTTATAGGTGGAATAGAATGGTGGTTGTGGAGAAGACAAAAAGGGAGAAGATAGTCTCACATCAACTAGGTGTATCAACGGGCTATGGAGATGCCCATCAATAGATATGAATGTGTGTGAGTAGGGATTGCCATGCAACGGATGCACTAGAGCTATAAGTATATGAAAGCTCAAAAAGAAACTAAGTGGGTGTGCATCCAACTTGCTTGCTCATGAAGACCTAGGGCAATTTGAGGAAGCCCATCATTGGAATATACGAGCCAAGTTCTATAATGAAAAATTCCCACTAGTATATGAAAGTGACGAAATGAGAGACTCTCTACTATGAATATCATGGTGCTACTTTGAAGCACAAGTGTGGTAAAAGGATAGTAGCATTGTCCCTTCTCTCTTTTTCTCTCATTTTTTTATTTGGGCCTTTTCTCTTTTTTATGGCCTCTTTTCTTTCTCGTTTTTTTATTTTTCGTCCGGAGTCTCATCCCGACTTGTGGGGGAATCATAGTCTCCATCATCCTTTCCTCACTAGGACAATGCTCCAATAATGATGATCATCACACTTTTATTTTCTTACAACTCAACAATTACAATTCGATACTTAGAACAAAATATGACTCTATATGAATGCCTCCGGCGGTGTACCGGGATATGCAATGACTCATGAGTGACATGTATGAAAGAATTATGATTGGTGGCTTTGCCACAAATACGATGTCAACTACATGATCATGCTAAGCAATATGAAAGTGATGGAGTGTGTCATAATAAATGGAGCGGTGGAAAGTTTCATGGCAATATATCTCGGAATGCTATGGAAATGCCATAATAGGTAGGTATGGTGGCTATTTTGAGGAAGGTATATGGTGGGTGTATGATACCGACGAAAGGTGCGCGGTATTAGAGAGGCTAGCAATGATGGAAGGGTGAGAGTGCGTATAATCCATGGAATCAACATTAGTCATAAAGAACTCATATACTTATTGCAAAAATCTACAAGTTATCAAAGCAAAGTATTACGCGCATGCTCCTAGGGGGATAGATTGGTAGGAAAAGACCATCGCTCGTCCCCGACCGCCACTCATAAGGAAGACAATCAAAAAATGAATCATGCTTCGACTTCATCACATAACGGTTCACCATATGTGCATGCTACGGGAATCACAAACTTTAACACAAGTATTCTTCAAATTCACAACTACTCAACTAGCACAACTTTAATATCACCATCTTCATATCTCAAAACAATTATCAAGCATCAAACTTCTCATAGTATTCAACACACTCATAAGAAAGTTTTATTATTAATCTTGTATACCAAGCATATTATGAAATTACCATGCTATTTAAGAATCCCAAAATAACCTAAGTGAAGCATGAGAGATCAATAGTTTCTACAAAAATCCACCACCATGCTCTAAAAGATATAAATGAAGTACTAGAGCAAAACTATATAACTCAAAAGATATAAGCGAAGCACATAGAGTATTCCAACAAATTCCAAATCATGTATGGCTCTCTCAAAAGGTGTGTACAGCAAGGATGATTGTGGTAAAATAATAAATAAAGACTCAAATAATACAAGACGCTCCAAGCAAAACACATATCATGTGGCGAATAAAAATATAGCTCCATGTAAAGTTACCGATAGAAGTGGACGAAAGAGGGGATGCCTTCCGGGGCATCCCCAAGCTTTGGATTTTAGGTGTCCTTAGATTATCTTGGGGGTTCCATGGGAATCCCAAAGCTTAGGATCTTGCCACTCCTTGTTCCATAACCCTTCAAATCTTTACCCAAAACTTGAAAACTTCACAACACAAAACTTAAAGTAGAAAATCTCGTGAGCTCCGTTAGCGCAAGAAAACAAAAGACCACTTTAAGGTACTGTAATGAACTAATTATTGATTTATATTGGTGTTATACCTACTATATTCCAACTTCTCTATGGTTTATAAACTATTTTACTAGCCATAGATTCATCAACATAAGCAAACAACACAAGAAAAACAGAATGTGTCAAAAACAGAACATTCTGTAGTAATCTGTAGATAGCGCAAGATCTGGAACCCCAAAAATTCTAAAATAAATTTCTGGACGTGAGTAATTTATCTATTAATCATATGAAAAAATAATTAAGTAAATATCACTTTCCAAATAAAAATGGCAGTAGTTCTCATGAGCGCTAAAGTTTCTGTTTTTTACAGCAAGTGTAACAAGACTTCCCCCAAGTCTTCCCAACGGTTCTACTTGGCACAAACACTAATTAAACACAAAAAACACAACCAAAACAGAGGATAGATAAATTATTTATTACTAAACAGGAGCAAGGAATAAAAATAAAATTGGGTTGCCTCCAACAAGCGCTATCGTTTAAAGCCCCTAGCTAGGCATAACAAGCAAGGATAGATCTAGGTATTGCCATCTTTGGTAGGCAATCCATAAGTGGCTCTCATAATAGATTCATAAGGTAATTTAATTTTCTTTCTAGGAAAGTGTTCCGTGCCTTTCCATAATGGAAATTAGAATCTAATATTTCCTTCCTTCGTATCAATAATTGCACCAATTGTTCTAAGGAAAGGTCTACCAAGAATAATAGGTCTTCCAATTCCTTGTCAAGAAAAATAAAATCTACGGGGAAATAATTCCTATTTGCAACAGTAAGAACATCATTAATTCTTCCCATAGGTTTCTTAATAGTGGAATGCGCAAGGTGCAAGTTTAAAGAGCAATCATCAAAATCACGGAAACCTAACAAATCACACAAAGTCTTTGGAATCGTGGAAACACTAACACCCAAATCACATAAAGCATAGCATTCATGATCTTTAATTTTAATTTTAATAGTTGGTTCCCACTCATCATAAAGCTTTCTAGGGATAGAAACTTCTAATTCAAGTTTTTCTTCATAAGATTGCATCAAGGCATCAACGATATGTTTAGTAAACGCTTTATTTTGACTATAAGCATGAAGAGAATTTAGCATGGATTGCAACAAGGAAATACAATCAATCGAAGAGCAATTTTCATAGTTAAATTCCTTGAAATCCATAATAGTGGGTTTAGCAACATCTAGGGTTTTAATTTCTTCAATCCCACTTTTATCAATTTTAGCATCAAGATCAAAAAATTCCGAATTCTTGGAACTCCTTCTAGGTAAAGGTGGATCATATTCAGTCCCATCATTATCAAGATTCATATTGCAAAGCAAAGATTTAATAGGGGACACATCAATAACTTTTAGATCTTCATCTTTATTTTCATAGGAACTAGAAGACCACGCTCTTATAAAGGCATCTTTCTTAGCACGCATCCTAGCGGTTCTTTCTTTGCACTCATTAATGGAAATTCTCATGGATTTGAGAGACTCATTGATATCATGCTTAGGTGGAATAGATCTAAGTTTCAAAGAATCAACATCAAGAGAAATTCTATCAACATTCCTAGCCAACTCATCAATCTTAAGCAATTTTTCTTCAATCAAAGCATTAAAATTCTTTTGCGAAGTAATAAATTATTTAATATTAGATTCAAAAATCAGAGGGAATCTTATTATAATTTCCATAAGAATTGTTATAGGAATTACCATAATTATTAGAGGGATTACTAGGATAAGGCCTAGGATTAAAATTTCCTCTATACGCGTTGTTACCAAAATTGTTCCTACAAACAATATTCACATCCATAGATTCATTATTATTCTCAATCAAAGTAGACAAGGGCATATCATTAGGATCAGAAGAAACACTCTTATTAGCAAACAATTTCATAAGTTCATCCATCTTTCCACTCAAAACATTAATTTCTTCTATCGCATGCACCTTTTTATTAGTAGATCTTTCAGTATGCCATTGAGAATAATTAACCATAATATTATCTAGGAGTTTAGTAGCTTCTCCTAAAGTGATTTCCATAAAAGTGCCTCGCCGGGCCGAATCTAAAATATTTCTAGAAGCAAAATTCAATCCGGCATAATTTTTTTGTATAATCATCCACAAATTCAAACCATGAGTAGGGCAATTATGTATCATTAGTTTCATTCTCTCCCAAGCTTGTGCAACATGTTCATGTTCAAGTTGCTTAAAATTCATAATATTGTTTCTAAGAGAGATGATCTTAGAGGGAGGAAAATACTTAGAGATAAAAGCATCTCTGCACTTATTCCATGAATCAATACTATTCTTAGGCAAAGACGAAAACCAAGCTTTAGCACGATCTCTAAGGGAAAAGGGAAATAGCTTCAATTTAACAATATCATTATCCACATCTTTCTTCTTTTGCATATCACACATATCAAGGAAGCTATTTAGATGGGTAGCGGCATCTTCACTAGGAAGGCCGAACAATGGATCTTTCATGACATGATTTAGCAAAGCAGTATTAATTTCACAAGATTCAGCATCAGTAAGAGGAGCAATCGGAGTGCTAATAAAATCATTGTTGTTGCTATTGGTGAAGTCACATAATTTAGTATTATCTTGATCCATCGTGACAAGCAAGCAAACTAACACACAAGCAAACAAAAAAAACAAGCGGGCAAATAGAGAAAGAGATGGAGGATAGAGAGAGAGGGCGAATAAATTGGCAAGGGTGAAGTGGGGGAGAGGAAAACAAGAGGCAAATGGCAAATAATGTAATGCGGGAGATAAGGGTATGTGATGGGTACTTGGTATGTTGACTTTTGCGTAGACCTCCCCGACAACGGCGCCAGAAATCCTTCTTGCTACCTCTTCACCAGTGCATTGGTTTTCCCCGAAGAGGAAGGGATGATGCAGCAAAGTAGCGTTAGTATTTCCCTCAGTTTTTGAGAACCAAGGTATCAATCTAGTAGGAGGCTACGCACGAGTCCCTCGTACCTGCAGAAAACAAATAAATCCTTGCAACCAACGAGAATAGGGGTTGTCAA
Organism: Triticum monococcum; assembly: GCA_034509565.1. Classification (NCBI taxonomy): domain Eukaryota; kingdom Viridiplantae; phylum Streptophyta; class Magnoliopsida; order Poales; family Poaceae; genus Triticum; species Triticum monococcum. The sequence goes on from CM067842.1 coordinate 539,448,021, forward strand.
TCCCTACACGGCCACTTACGAGAGTGAGATCTGATAGATATGATAAGATAATATTTTTGGTATTTTTGTGATAAAGATGCAAAGTAAAATAAAGGCAAAGCAAAGAGCAAATGAAATAACTAAGTAGTAGGAGATTAATATGATAGAGATAGACCCGGGGGCCATAGGTTTCACTAGTGGCTTCTCTCGAGAGCATAAGTATTCTACGGTGGGTGAACAAATTACTGTTGAGCAATTGACAGAATTGAGCATAGTTATGAGAATATCTAGGTATGATCATGTATATAGGCATCACGTCCGAGACAAGTAGACCGACTCCTGCCTGCATCTACTATTATTACTCCACTCATCGACCGCTATCCAGCATGCATCTAGAGTATTAAGTTAAAAACAAAGTAACGCCTTAAGCAAGATGGCATGATGTAGAGGGATAGACTCATGCAATATGATGAAAACCCCATCTTGTTATCCTCGATGGCAACAATACAATACATGCCATGCTGCCCCTACTGTCACTGGGAAAGGACACCACAAGATTGAACCCAAAGCTAAGCACTTCTCCCATTGCAAGAAAGATCAATCTAGTAGGCCAAACCAAACTGATAATTCGAAGAAACTTGCAAAGATAAGCAATCATACATAAAAGAATTCAGAGAAGATTCAAATATTGTTCATAGATAGACTTGATCATAAACCCACAATTCATCGGTCTCAACAAACACAACGCAAAAAGAAGATTACATCGAATAGTTCTCCACAAGAGAGGGGGAGAACATTGTATTGAGATCCAAAAAGAGAGAAGAAGCCATCTAGCTAATAACTATGGACCCGTAGGTCTGAGGTAAACTACTCACACTTCACCGAAGGGGCTATCGTGTTGATGTAGAAGCCCTCCGTGATCGATGCCCCCTCCGGTGGAGCTCTAGAACATGCCCCAAGATGACATCTCATGGATACAGAAAGTTGCGATGGTGGAATTAGGTTTTTGGCTCCGTCTTTGATCGTTTGGGGGGTACGTAGGTATATATAGGAGGAAGGAGTATGTCGGTGGAGCAACAGGGGACCCACGAGGGTGGAGGGTGCGCCTGGGGGGGGGGGGGGGGGGTAGGCGCGCCCCCTACCTCGTGGCCTCCTCTTCTATGTCTTGGCATAGGGTCCAAGTCTCCCGGCTCTTGTTTATTGAGAAAATCACGTTCCCGAAGGTTTCATTCTGTTTGGACTCCATTTGATATTCCTTTTCTTCGAAACCCTAAACAGGCAAAAAATAGCAATTCTGGGCTGGTCCTCCAGTTAATAGGTTAGTCCCAAAAAATAATATTAAAGTGGATAATAAAGCCCAATAATGTCCAAAACACTAGATAATATAGCATGGAGCAATCAAAAATTATAGATACGTTGGAGACGTATCAATCAACATCAACACAGCCCCGGTGCCTTGCTGGCCGCTGACAACCGACGATGTCAAGGAAAAGAGGACTGCCACGATGCTCGTGGAAGAGTTGCAGGAGCTGATGCCCATGGCGCTCTGGTTGATGGTGCTGAACGGAGACGTGGTGACTTTGCTGCACCCCGTGCGCGTGGTCTGCATGGAGGAGAAGCTCGCGAGCAGGGTCATGACCACCGTGATGTCACCTGAAGCTACGTCGTTATTTCCCCAAAGAGGAAGGGATGATGCAGCATAGCGGCGGTAGGTATTTCCCTCAGATATGAAACAAAGGTTATCGAACCGTAGGAGAACCAAGCAACACAACGTAAACAGCCCTTGCAGACACATCACAAATCCTCGTAACCCGACGTGTTAAAGGGGTTGTCAATCCCTTTCAGGTAACAGTGCCATAAATTGGCAAACGGGCATGAGAGAGTTGTAAATATTGATAGATCGAACGCCAAATAAAATAAATTGCAGCAAGGTATTTTTGTATTTTTGGTTTAATAGATCTGAAAATGAAAGGAAAATAAAATAGACCGCAAAGGCAAATAATATGAGAAAGAGACCCCGGGGCCGTAGGTTTCACTAGTGGCTTCTCTCGAGAAAAATAGAAAGCGGTGGGTGAACAAATTACTGTTGGGCAATTGATAGAACTCCAAATAATTATGCTGATATCCAGGCAATGATCATAGGCATCACATCCAAGATTAGTAGACCGACTCTGCCTGCATCTACTACTATTACTCCACACATCGACCGCTATCCAGCATGCATCTACTGTATTAAGTTCATGGAGAAATGGAGTAATGCAATAAGTACGATGACACGATGTAGAGAAGATCTATTTATTTAGAGATAGACCCCATCGTCTTATCCTTAGTAGCAACGATACATACATGTTGGTTCCCCTTCTGTCACTGGGATCAAGCACCGTAAGATCGAACCCACTACAAAGCACCTCTTCCCATTGCAAGATATATAGATCAAGTTGGCCAAACAAAACCCAAATATCGGAGAAGAAATACGAGCCTATAAGCAATTATGCATAAAAGGGATCAAAGAAACTCAAATACTTTCATGGATATAAAAAGATAGACCTGATCATAAACTCGAAGTTCATCGGATCCCAACAAACACACCACAAAAGAGTTACATCATATGGATCTCCATGAGACCATTGTATTGAGAATCAAGAGAGAGAGATGAAGCCATCTAGCTACTAACTACGGACCCGAAGGTCTACAAAGAACTACTCACGCATTATTAGAGCGGCACCAATGGAGGTGGTGAACCCCATCCAAGATGGTGTCTAGATTGGATCTAGTGGTTCTGGACTCTGCGGCGTCTGGATGAATATTTCGTCGACTCCCCTAGGGTTCTAGAAATATTGGGGTATTTATAGAGCAAAGAGGCAGTCCGGGGGGGGGGGGCACCTGTACCGCCCCAAGACCATTGCGCCAGGTGTCTTCCAGTTATTCGCCGGCGTTGCCATGTCATTTGCTTGCGTGTTGCATTTGATCATGTCATCATGTGCATTGCATCATCATGTTTTCAAAACCTGCATCCGTCCGGGTTCCCCCAGTGCCATCCGTTGTCAGTTCTGAGCCCAGACACACTTGCACGCGCCCGCGACACATCCGAAATATTATTTTATAAGTGGCTGAAAAATGTTCTCGGAATGGCTTGAAAGTTGGCATGTGGTGTTGTTATGTTGTAGGTAGGCCGCCTACCAAGTTTCATTGCATTCAGGGTTCGTTTGATAGCCCAACGGATAACTATAGCGACATTATAGTCGATCTAACGTCGGATGTTTTCGGTCTCCGGAAAATGTCGCCGGGTCTCTCTCTCTTCTCTTCTCTCAGGCCAAAGCTTCTGCACAGTCCGCCGACAACTGCCAGACCCCGAAACCCTCTCTGCACAGTGCTTCAAATCCCTCACGCGCGCGTTCGAAACTTCCCCGGACCCGACCCGGGCAGTCGTCACCGTTGGGTCCGGATCATCCCCAAACATCTACAAAACGTCTCCGTTTTGTTAATTGGACTTCCTAACCAATTAATTCTCGACCGCCTGATTACGATCGGACGGACCGAATACCCCCGTTACACTATTTCCCCTACCTATATAAACAACCTAACCCTAAAATCTCGGACGGCTGTCCCATCCATCCCCTCACTCGGCGCCGCCGTTCATTCCAAATCCTCCTCGATTTCCTTAGCCACCCAACCAGCCTCCACCTTCCCGATCCACTCCACCCGAGCCAACCCGCAGTACCACCTACCTTGCTCGATCTGTGCGCTTGCCCAACTGGCGCTGCAGCTCTCCACCTGCTCGATCCAAGGAAAGGAGATCCTCTCCTGAAGCCCCTGTCTCTTCTCTCGCCCGTCCCTAACCTCTCTCTCATGCCCCGTTGCCTCTCCCTCTCTGTACCAGGAACATCCATGATGGCTGCAGCTCCCTCGCCGCCGTTTGCACCAGGTCTAACCGAGAGACGGACGGATCCATCCTCCCGCGTCCACCCCGCGTCTCGTTCGTCCCAGAGCACTCCTGCTATGCCAAGTCCACAAGCTCCATCGCTGCAGGGAACGAGGAGCACTCCGCCCCGATTGCATGGACCTCGGCCGGATCGACGCAGTCTGCCGTCGCACAGTCCTATAGCCCCACCAAGTCTCTGGAGCCGCTGCGCCTGCTGGTTCCTGCAGCGCCCGAGCTGCTCTTCCCCGCTGCTGCGTATCCGCCTCCCTCCGTGCTAAGTCCGCTGCCGTCCTGCTTCACTAGCTCGGGCACGAGCGCCCCGTCTTCCTCCTCATCGCGCGGATCCAGGAGGAGCCCCCGCCGCCCGCGACCTCCTCTGCGTCGTTTCCATCGTCTAGACCCCGCCGCCCGGCCAAGTACCTCACCGGAGTAGGCTACTAGCACCGCTGCTCCTCTGCGCCCTCGCTGCACCAAGCCGCCATGTACGCCGATGCCTGGAGCTCCAAGTCTGTGGCCGCCGCCTTGCCTCGTCGCTGGAGTCCCGCTCCTCTACGTCGCGCCTTCGTTGACCCAGGCGAGCGCCTCCTCTGTTGAATCACGACCCCAGCGCTCTGCTGACTCTGTCGTCTCGCCAAGGCCGGCTTCTGACACCCGTTCCTCTGCATCGAGTGAGGTAGTTCCATCTAGACCGATCCTGCACGGTCAACGCAGCGCAGCGCAGCGTCAAGCCCCAACCGCAAGCCCAGCGCGCCCCGCTAGGGCGCCGCCAGCTTCCCTCGCTGACTGGGCTTGACCCTTTGGTGAGAAGCCCAGTCCGCCTGAGTTCCAGCCCTTTTACTGTTTTTTACAGATCTGTGAATTTAGTTTTTTTCAGAGAGACCTGTTTTACAGAAAACCCCCTATTGTTTAGACATTTAATAACTCACAAACGGTGCCTCATATTAAAACAAATTATATATGTAAAATGCTTATAATCTTGTGTAGATTAATAATTTGCAACTTTCATCTATGTTTAAAATGTTTAAGCTGCTGTTTGTTTAAATTTTCTTAAATAACTTTTTAAAATGATTTAATTCATAACTAAATAACCATAGCTCCAATTTTAATAAACTTTATATGTAAATGGGGTGGAATAATGTCTAGTTTATCATGGTGGCATCACTTTGCATGTTTAACAACTCGAAAATATGGTTTAGGGCAGAACAGTACCAAATCTATAATATGCTCATGAGGAGTTTCTGAAAATGTTGTTCGTTGTTTCCGACCTCATTTAAACTTGCCTAGATAGGTAGTTTTGTTGTGTTTCACCCCTTGCCATGTTAAGAACATTTAATATTGTTGGGTACATAACGAGATCGAACTAAATAATGGAACGTGTTGTTCCGTCAATATGCAACTCCGTTGCATAATGAGCTCCACTTAATTTGTAGGATTGTTTGTGCACTTTGCCATGCCATGCCTCATTAAACCGGACATGCATCATACTTGGTTGTGCATCATGCCATGTTTATGTGGTGGTTGCTTACTATGTTGTGTGCTTCTTTACGGTGTTGCGTCTTCGGGTTGGTTCCGATAACGTCACGTTTGTGAGGACCCGTTCGACTACATCCATATGTCTTCTTCATGGACTCGTTCTTCTTCCTTGCAGGATTTCAGGCAAGATGACCATACCCTCGAAATCACTTCTATCTTTGCTTGCTAGTTGCTCACTCTTTTGCTATGCCTATGCTGCGATACCTACCACTTGCTTATCATGCCTCCCATATTGTTGAACCAAGCCTCTAACCCACCTTGTCCTAGCAAACCATTGTTTGGCTATGTTACCGCTTTGCTCAGCCCCTCTTATAGCATTGTTAGTTGCAGGTGAAGGTTGAAGTTTGTTCCTTGTTGGAACATGGATATTTTGTTGGGATATCACAATATATGTTATTTAATTAATGCATATATGTACTTGGTAAAGGGTGGAAGGCTCGGCCTTATGCCTGGTGTTTTGTTCCACTCTTGCCGCCCTAGTTTCCGTGATATCGGTGTTATGTTCCCGGATTTTGCGTTCCTTACGCGGTTGGGTTATAATGGGAACCCCTTGACAGTTCCTTTGAATAAAACTCCTCCAGCAAGGCCCAACCTTGGTTTTACCATTCGCCACCTAGCCTTTTTTTCCCTTGGGTTAGGCCAGCCCAAGGGTCATCTTTATTTTAAACCCCCCGGCCAGTGCTTGTCTAAGTGTTGGTCCAACCCAGAGCACCGTGCGGGGCCGTCCCTTGGAAACTTGGGTTACATTGGCTCCCGTACGCTTAGCTTATCCAGTGTGCCCTGAGAACGAGATATGTGCAGCTCCTATCGGGATTTGTCGGCACAGCGGGTGGTCTTGCTGGACTTGTTTTACCATTGTCGAGGATGTCTTGTAACCAGGATTCCGAGTCTGATTAGGTCTTCCTTCTAGAAGGAATATCCTTCGTTAACCGTGAGAGCTTGTGATGAGCTAAGTTGGGACACCCCTGCAGGGATTTGAACTTTCGAAAGCCGTGCCCGCGGTTATGGGCAGATGGGAATTTGTTAATGTCCGGTTGTAGAAAATCTTAAACTTAACTTAACTAAAATACATCAATCGCGTGTGTAACCGTGATGGTCTCTTCTCGGCGGAGTTCGGGAAGTGAACACGGTGTTGGAGTTATGCTTGACGTAGGTTGTTCTAGGATCACTTATTGATCATAGTTGTTCGACCGTGCTTTTGCCTTCTCTTCTCGCTCTCTTTTGCGAATAGGTTAGGCACCATATATGCTAGTCGCTTGATGCAGCTCCACCTCATACATTTACCTTACCCATAAGCTTAAATAGTCTTGATCGCGAGGGTGTAAGATTGCTGAGTCCCCGTGACTCACAGATACTTCCAAAACCAGCTTGCAGGTGCTGATGAAACCGTGCAGATGACGCAATCAAGCTCAGGAGGAGCTCGATGAAGATCTTGTCCTTTATGTTGTTTCGTTCTAGTTGATCAGTAGTGGAGCCCAGTTGGGGTCGATCGGGGATCTGTGTAGCATTTGGGGTAGTCTTCTTTTATTTTGGCTCCATAGTCGGGCCTTGATTGTATTTGGATGATGTAATGCTTTATTCATGTATTGTGTGAAGTGGCGATTGTAAGCCAACTATGTATCTCTTTCCCTTATGTATTACATGGGTTGTGCGAAGATTACCTCACTTGCGACATTGCTTTCAATGCGGTTATGCCTCTAAGTCGTGCTTCGACACGTGGGAGATATAGCCGCATCGAGGGCGTTACAAGTTGGTATCAGAGCCTTCCCCGACCTTAGGAGCCCCCCTGCTTGATCAAATTAGCTGGCGTTGTTGAGTCTAGAAAAAATGTTTTGAGTCATTTAGGATTATATATATCGGAGAGTTTGGGAATTCTTTTTACTCCCGAGTCCCTTCATCGCTCTGGTAAGGCATCCTGACGTAGAGTTTTGACTCTTCTCTTCCCAAATTTCACAAAAAAAATCTAGGATCACGCGGGTATCTTGGAGTCATTCCGATGGTTTTGTGACGAGAACATTGTTCTTGGTGCCTCCTGACATTTAGGGGTTGTGGCATTGTCCCTGGGAGTTGAGCTCCGAGGTGTTGTCGTCACAATTTTATCGTTGCAGTTCTGGAATACCTGAGTTTAGTTTCGCCGACATCAAAAATATCTTTTATGCAGTTGTTGGTGAGATAACCTCGACGCCACCCAGTACTGGGGCGGGAGTTCGGGAGTATTGCCATAACTCGTATAACAGATGCTTTTCAAAGGTTGAGGTAAATGCTTTTCGAAGATTTCTTGGTTATGTGTCGAAGGATGGATACAGCTGGATGTAGGAATTGCTAGATTTGGGTGAGATATTATGCTTCCCCTGTATCCCCAACACCTGATTGCATAACCGAAAAGTTTTGGGAGTTTATAAGTGGGAATTCAAGTAGCTCTTAGGATATCTTTCCAACAGATGTATGATATGAAATTGGGGTTCGACGTCTAGTGGTCCGCCTATCCGCGGTTGGTTTTACAGTGGTCTCATTGTGTCTTAAAGAGTCCTTGGCTATGACGACTCGGGGACGCTTCATATGTCATGTGCACTGCCTTGTACATGATGGTGTTGTACGATCGAGCCCGTGTGGGCCCCACCACAAAAACTTCGGATGAAATCTCTATCATATGTTTGTTCCGGCTTATTCTGCAAGCCAATACTTTGTTTTGTTTTCAGTTGTGGTATTCGAGTTGCTTCAAAGTCAAGTGTTGATTCCATACCTTCCCTAAGTGGTGTTCTCATACTCCGATGTCAATACCAATCCTTCATGATAATCGAGATCGTCATGTCAATTCTTTCCAACCGGTGTAATTATCTTCAAGAGGATCCGATCATTTCAACATCCGCAAGTTTCAATCTTAGCTTTCTCAACGGTGCTCGTTTCATCCATCCCAAGTTGTGTTTGTTGTCCCTCCCTCCCACCCTTGTTTCTTCAAGGACTCAGATTTCTTAATCAAGTATCCTTTTATTGATGGGAAGCCTCTCCATTCCTTTTCTGTCAATGTTCTTATCCGGTGATTCTCATGAAGATTCTAATGGAGCTTCAAGTTTGTCATTCTTCATTCTTTTCATCTCCGATGGTTTCAAGTCAAGCTTTGTTGATCATATCCTTTCCTCGTTTCAATGCCTTCTCATGCCGGTGCACCTCTTAATCATCCATTTCTCGTTATTCAATTGTTCCGGAGTGCTGAAGATATCTCAAAAGGTTTGTGTCTCCGTTATCAATCCATCCAAGATATCTCGAGGTTGTTATCTCATTCAAGCCTTTTAATTCAACCAGTGCTATCTCCTTTTCAAGTAATTGTTCTATGGTGTTTTCTTTTAGTGGGCCCTAACCCACAGGTCTTTTCCCAGGATCTTACCTGACTCTTCTTATTTTCCCGGAGCTATCCTCAAATTTCTTTTCGAAGTTTGACGTAAGAATGAATTTTCCTTAGTCAGATGTGTTTCTCAAAGATCTCTCAATTTCTTTTCATCGTTGGTTCAACCTTTCTAATATTCATCCCGGAGTATCTCAACAACTCATGTTGATGTTTCGCATCGTCATTCTCAACATTTGAAGACCAAAGAAGAGTTTTCCTCCAAATCTTATCCGTTCTATCAAAGATTCATGATTCTAGCTTGATGCTATCCTCTCATAATTGTTTTCGATTGCGAGAATTCTTTTCACCCATCCGGAGCAATTCAGGAGTCATTTTAGTTTGATTCTCTGGAGCCCATCATCTCAGAATTATTCTTTCTAGTTTTCAGTTCTCGTTCTTTAAATCTTACCTGTAGTAACGCCCCGAGACCGTTGCGCCAGGTGTTTTCCAGTTATTCGCCGGCGTTGCCATGTCATTTGCTTGCGTGTTGCATTTCATCATGTCATCATGTGCATTGCATCATCATGTTTTCAAAACCTACATCCGTCTGGGTTCCCCCAGTGCCATCCGTTGTCAGTTCTGAGCCCAGACACACTTGCACGCGCCCGCAGCACGTCCGAAATATTATTTTATAAGTGGCCAAAAATGTTCTCGGAATGGGTTGAAAGTTGGCATGTGGTGTTGTTATGTTGTAGGTAGGCCGCCTGCCAAGTTTCATCGCATTCGGGGTTCGTTTGATAGCCCAACGGATAACTATAGCGACATTATAGTCGGTCTAACGTCGGATGTTTTCGGTCTCCGGAAACTGTCACCGGGTCTGTCTCTCTCTTTTCTTCTCTCAGCCCAAAGCTTCTGCACAGTCCGCCAGACCCCGAAACCCTCTCTGCACAGTGCTTCAAATCCCTCACGCGCGCGTCCAAAACTTCCCCGGACCCGACCCGGGCAGTCGTCACCGTTGGGTCCGGAACATCCCCAAACATCTATAAAACGCCTCCGTTTTGTTAATTGGACTTCCTAACCAATTAATTCTCGACCGCCTGATTACGATCGGACGGACCGAATGCCCCCGTTACACTATTTCCCCTACCTATATAAACAACCTAACCCTAAAATCTCGGACGGCTATCCCATCCATCCCCTCACTCGGCGCCGCCGTTCATTCCAAATCCTCCTCGATTTCCTCAGCCACCCAACCAGCCTCCACCTTCCCGATCCACTCCACCCGAGCCAACCCGCAGTACCACGTACCTTGCTCGATCTGTGCGCCTGCCCAACTGGCGCTGCAGCTCTCCACCTGCTCGATCCAAGGAAAGGAGATCCTCTCCCGAAGCCCCTGTCTCTTCTGTCGCCCGTCCCTAACCTCTCTCTCATGCCCCGTTGCCTCTCCCTCTCTGTACCAGGAACATCCATGATGGCTGCAGCTCCCTCGCCGCCGTTTGCACTAGGTCTAACCGGGAGACGGACGGATCCATCCTCCCGCGTCCACCCCGCATCTCGTTCGTCCCAGAGCACTCCTGCTACGCCAAGTCCACAAGCTCCGTAAATGCAGGGAACGAGGAGCACTCCGCCCCGATTGCATGGACGTTGGCCGGATCGACGCAGTCCACCGTCGCACAGTCCTGTAGCCCCACCAAGTCCCTGGAGCCGCCGCGCCTGCTGGTTCCTGCAGCGCCCGAGCTGCTCTTCCCCGCCGCTGCATATCCGCCTCCCTCCGCACTAAGTCCGCTGCCGTCCTGCTTCACTAGCTCGGGCACGAGCGCCCCATCTTCCTCCTCGTCGCGCGGATCCAGGAGGAGCCCCCGCCGCCAGCGACCTCCTCTGCGCCGTTTCCATCGTCTAGACCCCGCCGCCCGGCCAAGTACCTCGCCGGAGTAGGCTACTAGCACCGCCGCTCCTCTGCGACATCGCTGCACCAAGCCGCCATGTACGCCGATGCCTGGAGCTCCAAGTCTATGGCCGCCGCCTTGCCTCGTCGCTGGAGTCCCGCTCCTCTACATCGCGCCTTCGTTGACCCAGGCAAGCGCCTCCTCTGTTGAATCGCGACCCCAGCGCTCTGCTGACTCTGTCGTCTCGCCAAGGCCGGCTTCTGACACCCGTTCCTCTGCATCGAGTGAGGCAGTTCCATCCAGATTGATCCTGCACGGTCAACGCAGCGCAGCGCATCGTCAAGCCCCAACCGCAAGCCCAGCGCACCCCGCTAGGCCGCCGCCAGCTTCCCTCGCTGATTGGGCTTGACCCTCTGGTGAGAAGCCCAGTCTGCCCGAATTGCAGCCCTTTTACTGTTTTTTTTACAGATCTGCGAATTTAGTTTATTTTCAGAGAGACCTGTTTTACAGAAAACCCCCTGTTGTTTAGACATTTAATAAATCACAAACGGTGCCTCATATTAAAACAAATTATATATGTAAAATGCTTAGAATCTTGTGTAGATTAATAATTTGCAACTTTTATCTATGTTTAAAATGTTTAAACTGCTGTTTGTTTAAATTTACTTAAATAACTTGTTACAATGATTTAATTCATAACTAAATAACTGTAGCTCCGATTTTAATAAACTTTATATGTAAATGGGGTGGGATAATGTCTAGTTTATCATGGTGGCATCACTTTGCATGTTTAACAACTCTAAAATATGGTTTAGGGCAGAACAGTACCAAATCTATAATATGCTCATGAGGAGTTTTCGGAATTGTTGTTCGTTGTTTCCGGCCTCATTTAAACTTGCCTAGATAGGTAGTTTTGTTGTGTTTCACCCCTTGTCATGTTAAGAACATTTAATATTGTTGGGTACATAACGAGATCGAACTAAATAATGGAACGTGGTGTTTCGTCAATATGCAACTCCGTTGCATAATGAGCTCCACTTAATTTGTAGGATTGTTTGTGCACTTTTCCATGCCATGCCTCATTAAACCGGACATGCATCATACTTAGTTGTGCATCATGCCATGTTTATGTGGTGGTTGCTTACTATGTTGTGTGCTTCTTTACGGTGTTGCGTCTTCGGGTTGGTTCCGATAACGTCACGTTTGTGAGGACCCGTTCGACTACATCCATTTGTCTTCTTCATGGACTCGTTCTTCTTCCTTGCAGGATTTCAGGCAAGATGACCATACCCTCGAAATCACTTCTATCCTTGCTTGCTAGTTGCTCACTCTTTTGCTATGCCTATGCTGCGATACCTACCACTTGCTTATCATGCCTCCCATATTGTTGAACCAAGCCTCTAACCCACCTTGTCCTAGCAAACCATTGTTTGGCTATGTTACCGCTTTGCTCAGCCCCTCTTATAGCATTGTTAGTTGCAGGTGAAGATTGAAGTTTGTTCCTTGTTGGAACATGGATATTTTGTTGGGATATCACAATATATGTTATTTAATTAATGCATATATATACTTGGTAAAGGGTGGAAGGCTCGGCCTTATGCCTGGTGTTTTGTTCCACTCTTGCCGCCCTAGTTTCCGTCATATCGGTGTTATGTTCCCGGATTTTGCGTTCCTTACGCGGTTGGGTTATAATGGGAACCCCTTGACAGTTCCTTTGAATAAAACTCCTCCAGCAAGGCCCAACCTTGGTTTTACCATTCACCACCTAGCCTGTTTTTCCCTTGGGTTAGGCCAGCCCAAGGGTCATCTTTATTTTAAACCCCCGGGCCAGTGCTTGTCTAAGTGTTGGTCCCACCTAGAGCACCGTGCGGGGCCGTCCCTTGGCAACTTGGGTTACGTTGGCTCCCGTACGCTTAGCTTATCCGGTGTGCCCTGAGAACGAGATATGTGCAGCTCCTATCGGGATTTGTCGGCACAAAGGGTGGTCTTGCTGGACATGTTTTACCATTGTCGAGGATGTCTTGTAACCGGGATTCCGAGTCTGATCGGGTCTTCCCGCTAGAAGGAATATCCTTCGTTGACCGTGAGAGCTTGTGATGGGCTAAGTTGGGACACCCCTGCAGGGATTTGAACTTTCGAAAGCCGTGCCCGTGGTTATGGGCAGATGGGAATTTGTTAATGTCCGGTTGTAGAAAACCTTAAACTTAACTTAATTAAAATACATCAACCGCGTGTGTAACCGTGATGGTCTCTTCTCGGCGGAGTCCGGGAAGTGAACACGGTGTTGGAGTTATGCTTGACGTAGGTTGTTCTAGGATCACTTATTGATCATAGTTGTTCGACCATGCTTTTTCCTTCTCTTCTCGCTCTCTTTTGCGAATAGGTTAGCCACCATATATGCTAGTCACTTGATGCAGCTCCACCTCATACCTTTACCTTACCCATAAGCTTAAATAGTCTTGATCGCGAGGGTGTAGGATTGCTGAGTCCCCATGACTCACAGATACTTCCAAAACCAGCTTGCAGGTGCTGATGAAACCGTGCAGATGACGCAATCAAGATCAGGAGGAGCTCGATGAAGATCTTGTCCTTTATGTTGTTTCGTTCTAGTTGATCACTAGTGGAGCCCAGTTGGGGTCGATCGAGGATCTGTGTAGCATTTGGGGTAGTCTTCTTTTATTTTGGCTCCGTAGTCGAGCCTTGATAGTATTTGGATGATGTAATGCTTTATTCATGTATTGTGTGAAGTGGCGATTGTAAGCCAACTATGTATCTCTTTCCCTTATGTATTACATGGGTTGTGTGAAGATTACCTCACTTGCGACATTGCTTTCAATGTGGTTATGCCTCTAAGTCGTGCTTCGACACGTGGGAGATATAGCCGCATCAAGGGCGTTACAGCACCCTAGGTGGGCACAACCCACCAGGGCGCGCTTGGGCCTCCTGGCACGCCCTGGTGGGTTGTTCCCTCCTCGGGACTCCCCTAGGTGCAACCAGGGCCCAACATGTTCCTTCTGGTCCATAAAAAATCTCCGTAAAGTTTTGTGGCATTTGGACTCCGTCTGACATTGATTTTCTGTGATGTAAAAAACAAGGAAAAAACAGGAACTGGCACTTGGCACTTTGTCAATAGTTTAGTACAAAAAATGGTATAAAATGATTAAATGATTATAAGACATCCAAGATTGATAATATAACATCCTGGAACAATAAAAAATTATAGATACGTTGGAGACGTATGAGCATCCCCAAGCTCAACCCCTACTCACCCTCGAGTAGGTTAGTGATAAAAACAAATTTTTTGATGTGGAATGATGCCTATCATGTCATATCATATTTCTTTCTTTATAGCATGGACAATTGGAGTTTAAGTTATTCAAAGCAATAGTCTAGTTTTGACATGATAATTTAGATACTCAAGCAATATCAACAAGCAACCATGTATTTCAAAATATCAATGCTAAAATAAGTTATCCCTAGCCCATCATGCTCAAACATTGATCAATTCATGAAACACACTCGAATATTAGCTACAATCAATACTTCAGTACGATCATATTGCCTCCTAGTTGGTGCTTTTATAAGAGAAGATGGAGACTCAAATTCAAAAATAAAAATTGCGTAAAGTAAAAGAAATGCCCTTCGTAGAGGGAAGAAGGGATTTGTAGAGGTGCCAGAGCTCAAAGCCAAAACCTTAGAGATAATTTTTTTGAGAGGTGTATCCATCCCACCAACAAAAACGACTTAGAGTTCCCAATACTTTCCATGCATAGATTTATCATAGGCGGTTCCCAATCAGAAAATAAAGTTTATTCCTTTTTCCACCATAACTTTTACTTTACATGGCTAGCCGTATCTATAGTTGCCCTCCATACCAACACTTTCCAAGGAATTTATTATTTGAAAACATAAAGTAAATTCATTTTTTTGCATTTCAGGACTGGGCATCCTTAATACCTTTGCCTTACTCTCGTGAAATGACAAGTGAATAAACACTCATCTTGAGAATAACACATCTAGCATGGAAAATATTAGCCACCCCTCACCACTCCGCGAGCGAAACAAACACACCAAAGAGAAGTTTATTTTGAAAATTAGAGATGGCACATGCAAATTTTCTTAGAATGGCAAAAGAATACCGCATATAGGTAGATATAGTGGACTCATTTGGCAAAACTGGGTTAAAGGTTTTTGGATGCACAAGTACTGATCACACTTAGTGCAAAATGAAGGCTAGCAAAAGATTGGGAAGTGACCAACTAAGAAACGAATAATCTCATAAGCAAGCATTAAGCATAAATAACACCAAATAATGCACCACAAGTAGGATATAATTTCATTGCATGACTATTGGCTTTCGTACTTGCATAGGGAATCACAAACCTTAACACCAATATTCCTACTAAAGCATAATTACTCATCAACATGACTCACATATCACATCATCGTATCTCAAAACTATTACTAAGGATCAAGTTTATTTTGTCCAATGATCTTCATGAAAGTTTTTATTATATCCTTCTTGGATATCTATCACCTTGGTACTAATTTTCATGTGTTGCTTTTGACAAGCTCCAACAAATATAAGTGAAGATCATAAGCATAATATATTTTTCTTTCTCTCAAATTAATTTAATTGAAGGAAGAGAGAATTTCTTGACAATTTTACTAACTCTAAAATAAATCTAAGTGAAGAAAGAGAGCATTTCTTCAAAAATACTAAAGCACACCGTGCTAAAAAAGATATAAGTGAAACACTAGAGCAAGTCCATTGCTCATAAAAATTTAAGTGAAGCATAGAGAGCAATTCTAACATGTCAAGACATAATTTTCGCTCTCTCAAATAGGTGTGTCCAGCGAGGATTGATGACTTAGAACACAAAATAAAACAAGCAAAGGCTCATATCATACAAGACGCTCCAAGCAAAAAAGATATCATGTCATGAATAAAAATATAGTTTCAAGTAAAATATCGATGATCACTGGAAGAAAGCGGGGATGCCACTCGGGGGCATCCCCAAGCTTAGTTGGTTGTTCATTTTTGGATAATAGATTGGGATGCCGGGGCATCCCCAAGCTTAGGCTCTTCCATCTTCCTTCATCCATCATAACATAACCAAAAACTTGAAAACTTCAATCACACAAAACTCAACAAAACCTTTGTGAGATCCGTTATTATAAGAATAATAGACCACTACTAAAAGTGATGTATGAAACCAATTCATATTTTGTTCTTGTATTATATCTACTGTATTCCAACTTTTCTATGGCAAAAACTCATCCAAGAAAACCATAGAGCCATCAAAATAAGCACACAACACAAAGAAAACAGAATCTGTCAAAACAAGATAGTCTGTAGCAATGTGACTATTCCAAAAAATTCTGAAAAATTAGGACGGCGTGAGCAATTTGTATATTGATCTACTGCAGGTAGAATGGATATTTTATCGCTCTCTGGTAAAAAAATGAAAATTAATTTAGTGAGCATAAAAGTTTCTGTTTTTTCAGCAAGATCAAACAACTATCACCCAAGAAGATCCTAAAGGCTTTACTTGGAACAAACTCTAATTAAAACATAAAAAACGCAATCATAATAGTAGAATAATTGTGTTAACACACAAAAACAGGAACCAAAAAAGAAAAAAGAAAATTTATTCATTGGGTTGCTTCCCAACATGCTCTATAGTTTTATGCCCTTAGCTAGGCATAAAGCAAGGATCTAAGTTTTGTCAACCTTGTTCTTAAGTTTCTTAGAGGTATTTTCATCATGAGGCTTTGTAAACACAACATAAAACATGTTATCCATAGAGGCCTTAGCAATCCTAAGTTGGTTTGCATCATACCCCTTTTGATTTCCCGTAACAATCCAAGAGTAATGTTGATTAACATTGTTGAAAACTTAGGATTGTTGCGTGAAATAAAGGTTTGATGACAATCCTATAGTTTGATTTCCCTTGCCCCAAAATAATGGTTTTGGCATCCAAATTGCCCGTACATCCAATTTTAGGAGTTAGGCCATCATCTGTTGGTGCCATACCGAAATCACTCATGATTGCAAGCAAAGGATAGATCTGACAAGAAAACAGCGAACAAAAAAGAGAGGCGAATAAAACGGCAATTTTCTGTGAACTGGGGGAGAGGAAAACGAGAGGCAAATGGCAAATAAAGTAAATTGCAAGGAGATGAGATTTGTGATTAGGAACCTGGTATAAGTTGAAGATCCTCCCCGGCAACGGCGCTAGAAATTCCTTTTGATGTCGCTTGAAGCTACGTCGGTATTTCCCCAAAGAGGAAGGGATGATGCAGCAGAGCGGCGGTAGGTATTTCCCTCAGATATGAAATCAAGGTTATCGTACCAGTAGGAGAACCAATCAACACAACATAAACAGCCCCTGCACACAGATAACAAATCCTTGCAACCTGACGTGTTAAAGGGGTTGTTAATACCTTTCGGGTATCGGTGCCAGAAATTGGCAAATGGACGTGAGAGAGTTGTAAATATTGATAGATCGAACGCCAGATAAAATACATTGCAGCAAGGTATTTTTGGATTAATAGATCTGAAAATAAAAGTCAAATAAAATAGACCGCGAAGGCAAATAAAATGATAAAGAGACCCGGGGGCCGTAGGTTTCACTAGTGACTTCTCTCGAGAAAAATAGCAAAGCGGTGGGTCAACAAATTACTATTGGGCAATTGATAGAACTTCAAATAATTATGACGATATCCAGGCAATGATCATTATATAGGCATCATGTCCAAGGTTAGTAGACCGACTCCTGCCTGCAAGTACTACTATTACTCCACACATCGACCGCTATCCAGCATGCATCTAGTGTATTAAGTTCATGGAGAAACGAAGTAATGCAATAAGAACGATGACATGATGTAGACAAGATCTATCTATGTAGAGATAGACCCCATCGTTTTATCCTTAGTAGCAACGATACATACGTGTCGGTTCCCCTTCTGTCACTGGGATCAAGCACCATAAGATCGAACCCACTACAAAGCACCTCTTCCCATTGCAAGATAAATAGATCAAGTTGGCCAAACAAAACCCAAATATCAGAGAAGAAATACGAGGCTATAAGAAATCATGCATAAAAGAGATCAAAGAAACTCAAATACTTTCATGGATATAAAAAGATAGATTCGATCATAAACTCGAAGGTCATCGGATCCCAACAAACACATCGTAAAAGAGTTACATCATATGGATCTCCAAGAGACCATTGTATTGAGAATCAAGAGAGAGATGAAGCCATCTAGCTACTAACTACGGACCCGAAGGTCTACAAAGAACTATTCACGCATCATCGGAGAGGCACCAATGGAGGTGGTGAACCCCATCCGAGATGGTGTCTAGATTGGATCTGGTGGTTCTGGACTCTGTGGCAGCTGGGTGAATATTTCGTCGACTCCCCTAGGGTTCTGTAAATAGTGGAGTATGTATATTGAAAAGAGGTGGTCCGGGGGGCACCCGAGGTGGGCACAACCCACCAGGGCACGTCTGGGCCTCCTTGTGTGCCCTGGTGGGTTGTCCCCTCCTCGGGATTCCCCCCAGGTGCAAGCAGGGCCCAACATGTTCCTTCTGGTCCATAAAAAATCTCTGTAAAGTTTCATGGCTTTTGGACTTCCTCTGATATTGATTTTCTGCGATGTAAAAACATGGAAAAAACAGGAACTGGCACTTGGCACTATGTCAATAGCTTAGTAACAAAAAATGATATAAAATGATTATAAAACATCAAAGATTGATAATATAACATCATGGAACAATAAAAAATTATAGATACGTTGGAGACGTATCATACCGCGGGTTTGTCGGTGATCACCGGGGACGAGCTGCACATGATGGTGATGGCATTTCCCTTGAAGGTCTTTCCGAGCATGGTAACAAAGATGAAGGCGTGGGGGACTATGAACCCTACTCCACGCCTCATCGTGGTGTCGTTTTTGGTCGCAACGGTCGTCTTTATGACCGTCGTGATCAAGATGACTATGAAAACCAAGCAAGAGTGAAGCTACATGTGCCATGCTTCATAGGAAAAGAGGATCCGGATACATATATTGAGTGGGAGGAGAAGTAGGATCAAATCTTTCACATCCATGGTTTTCTGAAGCCAAGAGAGTTCATCTTGCTATTATGGAGTTTTCTGGTTATGCTTTTACAAGGCAGAATCGGCTACAAGACGACCAGTTGATGTCGGGCAATAATTATATCCGCAGTTGGACTTTGATGAAGCAAGTAATGAGGCTTCATTTTGTTCCATCATACTATGAGAGGAAATTGTACAAGCGGTTGCAGGAGCTAACTCAAGGTTCCCGCACTGTTGATGAGTACTATAAAGAGATGGAGGTGCTACTAATTCGGACAAGAACCCGTGAAAGTGATGAGGCGAAGATGGCGAGATTTTTACATGGGATGAATGATGATATATCAAATTTTGAGCAGATGTTTCCTTATGATACACTATACGAGTTGAAAATAAGAATATACGTAATGGTCCTACTCGTATTTTCCAAGGCCGCACCACTACACACTCATGGCAGCGAGCACAACAGCCATATGGTTCTTAGTTCGAGCATGCACAATCTAGGCACCCAAATACCTCGATGGCTTCCTCACCTGCTATTCATAATCAAGATAAGAGGTCATCATGTGCAGCAGGAGTAACCTCCGCTCGACCTCCAGAAAAGAGTTCTACACACAGCAGTGACATTCAATGCCACAAGTGCAAAGTAAGAGGTCACATTTCTTCGGAATGTCCGAGAAAAACAACTGTGATCATCAATGAACAATGTGAATGGGGTTCTGAAAGTGATCCTGAAGGTGGCAATGATGAATTGGAAGAGGAGTAAGGTTGGGAAGTATGATGCACAATTTTATCTCATGAAGAACTTTATGGTGAAGCTTTGGTTGTATGTCGTTCACTTAATGCCCAGGTTGTGGAGGAGAAAAGGGGTAGTGGCATAATATTTTCCACACCTATTGCCTTATCAACTCAAAGGTATGTCGAGCGATTGTTGATAGTGGCAGCTGCAAAAATATTACAAGCATGGAGATGGCAGAGAAGCTTCAATTGCAAACAAAACGTCACCCACATCCATACCGCATGCAATGACTGAATGATTGTGGCGCAATTAAGGTGATTAGCACCGTGCGAATACCAATTTTATTAGGGACATATTAGGATGATGTTGAGTGCAATGTTGTGCTGATGCACGCTTGTCACTTGCTTCTTGAATGACGGTGGCTGCATGACCATGATGTGCCAATCAGCGAGCGTGCGAATCGCTTATGTTTTGTCCATAGAGGAGAAAAGTTCACTTGGCTACCCAGGACACCCGAGGAACTCTATCTTTATGAGATTAAAAGGGAAGGAAAGAAAAAAGGAGAGAGTGATCATGCACAAAGCGTGAGCCACCAACATAGTGAGGGAAAGTTTCCACAGCCAGATATAACCAAGCCCCGGGAAAAACAGGGATTAGTTATGATGGCTAGGAAAAGGGATATGCGGGAATCGATGTCGGTGTTCTAGAACGGGGGTCCCCAGACCTGCCTATTTGTGGCCCTTGGCGTGGCTGAGCCAGTAGGCCGTACGGCCCGTCTTCATCAACAAGGCATCCAAGACCCTCACGAGGGGCCAAACCTCGCGAGGCGGGCGACATAAGACCTCTTCTAGAGCGGCCTGGTCAAGCAGGCTCGCGAGGAGTGGAGACATCAAGGCGGGGAGAACCTCACGAGGCTCTCATGATGTGAGCCATGACGATCGACACCAGGTGGCTGCCAGGCGGGCGCCAGCGCGCGCAGCGTCCTTGTTTCCTCTTTGGTGCCAAGGAGGCAAGCGCAGCCGCGGAGTACAGAGGCATCTGGCAAAGGTTGCCATTTCGATGGAACAAGACCAAGACCAGGAGGACTGCAAGACGGAGGTCATCATGGAGCCCAAGATGGCGTCACCACCAGAGCTTTATGCAGGCGAAGACTACTTTTGTCAGGATGGCTCGTACTAGCTGTCCCCCTTCAAATTAGCCCACCATTGTTGGCTCCCTTGCCGCTCAATATTTGGGAAGAGGACCAAGGCCTCTATAAATAGGATTAGCCACCACAGTAGAAGGGGAGGAGAAGCAGAGAGAGATCTCAACTTAGCTGGAGAGAGACATGCAAGTCTGAAAGCACAAGAACACCTCAACCTCAGGAGGCTATTCTTCCCTTGTATTGTTCATCATCAGCCCAAGAGGCAATCCACCACAACCACACTGGAGTAGGGTATTACACCACAACGGTGGGCCGAACCAGTATAAACTCCGTTTCTTTCTTTGTTGTGAGTTCATTGAGTTCGTCCGGAAGATCCTAGAGAGCTAGAGCATAGATCGGTAGGAGGGAAAGACTTCGCGCACACCCCAGTGTTCGAACCTTAAGGGTTTGCCGGAACCCAACATCCGACATTGGGCGCGCCAGGTAGGGGTGCACCGTAGCTTCCTTTCCGTCTC
This sequence comes from Triticum monococcum, assembly GCA_034509565.1. Lineage (NCBI taxonomy): Eukaryota > Viridiplantae > Streptophyta > Magnoliopsida > Poales > Poaceae > Triticum > Triticum monococcum. Next base: position 539,469,163 of record CM067842.1, read on the forward strand.
TCCTTCGTCTCCATGTCGGACGCTCGCCGTGCTTGAGCTGAGCGTCAGGCCGCCCTCGCTGCCCGTGTCGCTCAGACGGCTCCCGTCGGCGGGCCACCTCATTGTTCTCCGTCCCCCGCCGCCAACGCTGCCACCGGCCTGGTGGGGAACGAGCAGCAGGCGTCCTCGCTGCATCCTTCAGTGCGGCAGGAGGGCCGCACCGCTACTCCATCGCTCACCCCTGCTGGTTCTTCGTCCCACGCGCACCGCGCTCCCATGGGGGCACGGGCCACGCTCATCGCGGCGAACGAGCTCCTGCGTTACTGCCCCGTCAACGACCTCTATGAGGAGTGGCTCGACTGCGTCGCCGAGCTCGTCCATAGCACAGGGGGCTCTCCGACACCGTCCCACTCTCTGCGTCCCCCTCAACCAGTCGTGGGCAACGGGGCTCATGGCGTGCCTCCACTGCCTCAACCCCAAGACGGTGCATTGGCACCAAGGCGCCCGCCTCCACGGCGTGATCCACCGCGCCCAGCGCCCGCGCATGAAGAAAGAAGCTGCCAAGAAATCCCGCGGCCACGAGAAGCTGTACCGGCGCTCCCCGCGCCACCTCGTCAAGACCATGTACCGCCTGCAGCGGTGCAGCGCGGACCTCTCCAAGACCAAGCTCCACCTCCGAAGCGGGCCCGGCGACCACGGCAGGCTGCCGTGCCTTCACCCCTGAGCTGCGTAGCGTCGCCTGGCCAGGCAAGTTCCAGCCAGATTTACCTCCTCGATACGATGGCACCGCCGACTCCGCGGAGTTCCTGCAGCTCTATGAGTTGAGCATTGAAGCGGCCAACAGCAACGTAAAGGTCATGGCGAGCTGGTTTCCCATGGCTCTCAAGGATGGGGCCCGCTCCTGGCTCCTGAACCTGCAGCACGGCTCGATCTCCTCCTGGGAGGAGATGCGCGACCGCTTCGTCGCCAACTTCCAGGGCACTCGCGACCGCCCACCGGCCGCGGGCGATCTACGCCGCATCAAGCAACAGCCAGGAGAGACCCTCCATAAGTACATCCAGCGCTTCAACAACACCCGCCTCAAGATCCCCAAGGTCACGGATGAAGCCACCATCTCCGCGTTCTCAGACGGTGTCCGTGACGTCAAGATGAAGGAAGAGCTGGCTATACACAAGGAGCTTTGCACATCTCAGGAGTTGTTCAACCTGGCGACCAAGTGCGCAAGAGCTGAGGAGGGGCGCCTCTCTCTCCTTGAGCTGCCACCTGCAGGAGTGGAGGAGAAGAAGGCCAAGGCCAAGGACGTGAAGCGCAAGGAGGCAATAGTTCTCGCAGCAGAGCTCGATAGCAAGCGAGGCAGAGATCAGCCCGAGTCATCCAAGAACGGCCGTCCGTTCTGTGCCTTCCACAACCTGAATACCCACAACACCAGCGACTGCCAAGAGCTCAGAGCCATTCGGGAAGGACGCTTCGTTCGATGCCCCGAGCGCAACGACCGGGGCTACGACCGCGGAGGAGGACGTGGAGGCGGACACTAGGACGACCATGGCCCACGCCTGGAGTGGCGCGACTGGCCTCGTGAGGACCACTGGCAGGTCCAACCTCGCGAGGGCGCCTGGAGGGACCCGCCTCATGAGGATCACCCCCAGGGCAACGCCGATCTTCCCCCGTTGCCGCCACCAAGAAGGAACGACGACCACCACCAGGACGAGGGGGCTGGGGGCTTCCAGGACCCGCGTGAGATCGCTTGCATCTTGGGCAGTGCTTAGGCCCCGGCCTCTCAGCGCATCTTCAAACAGTTTGTTCGCGAGGTGAACGCGGTACTCCCCAAGCTCGAGGCCACGCGCCTGCTCAGGTGGTCCCAATGCGCCATCACCTTCAACTCGGCAGACCAGCTCAAGTGCGCGGCCACCACTGGCACCCTGCCTATGCTGTGTTCCCCAGTCATCAGCAATGTGCAGGACACCAAGACTCTCATCGACGGCAGCGCAGGGCTCAACGTCCTATCCCTTGACACGTTCGACAATCTCCATGTGCCCTATGAGCAGCTCCAACCAACCAAGCCTTTCTCAGGAGTGACTGACGGTTCCACCACACCGATAGTGTAGGTCCGCCTTCCTATCACTTTCGGGGAGCGCAAGAACTACCGCACCGAGCTCATCGACTTCGATGTTGCGCACATCCGCTTGCCGTACAATGCCATCCTCGGGTATCCAGTCCTGGCCAAGTTCATGGCAGTCACTCATCATGGCTACAACATCCTCAAGATGCCAGGAAGCGGGGGAATCATCACGGTCGCATGTGAAGAAAGGGATACGATGTGCTCCCTCGAGCGCGCCTTCCAAGCCGCAGCAATTGACAACCCTGACAGAAGAAGTGAAGGCCCTCCGGAGACCATCCCCAAGAAGAAGCTGCCGCGCCACGCAGGACCCCAAGAAGATGGCGTCACATCAGGAGCCTCGTCAGGATCAGCGCCCGCTCCAGGGGCGCCTCCCTCCACAGCATAGGATAGCGCGTCCGGCGCCCTCCTCCGGTAGGGCTCGGGGGCTCTCTCCTGGAGAGCCTCAGACCTTGCCAACCTCACGAGGGAGGCGCTTGGGCACCACTTGGAAGCGTGCTTCACGGCATGCTTTCCTCAAGAGAGCACGGGGCAAGCAGTGCCCACCACCCAGGAGTTCATCATCAGGACCACCCAGGAACTTCAAGAAGCAAGAGACATGCGCGGCCACAGCCGCTCACAAGGCGCAGCCCCCCATCCAGGCGAGGATGCCGGGCTGCGTGTCTGCGTCAACGTCCCAGGGCTCAACGGGGCCGCATCTCAGGAACGCTTTTGGCGATCACGTGCGGGCCGCTGTGAGGGTCCACCACACAGCTACGTTCGCATGCCCTTCAGCTTGCCGAGCGTGGTGTCAACCTATCGGCACAATGTGCGGCAAGTCCTGGCGGCTCAGGAGGCCAGATCCCACGCCGCTCTGGGGGATATGGGGACGGTCTTCAAGGAACCTCTCGAGCCCCCTGAGCCTCCCGAGGCTCAGGGTCCCAGCGGCTCATGAGGAGCCATTCCTTCAACGCGTGGCTTCAGCTGCACCAACTCTACTTCGTCTACAGGACCAGGTGACATCTTCCAAGTCCATTTAAGCTGGGAGCACCCCTCAGACTGCATTATTCCCAGGCCACATGGGTCTGTCCCTGTGGCATGTATCCCTTTTGCTTATGTCTTTAGCTTACCTTGTTGGGGGCGCCCCTCGAGCTGCAACATCCCCATGTCGCTCGGGCCAGACCCAGTGGCATGTATCTTCCTGCATTTATCCAAGCCGATCTGCTCTTCATGCTTAACCTGCCAACTGCTGTCACCTGCTCGATCACCGCCCGCCACGGGTCCGTTCACCCTATGCAATTCACTTGCACGTTAAAAGGGGGCTCCTGAGCATCACGACTCCGGAGCTCTTACTAGCTCTCCAGCCCTCACCCCTGGCCTTGACCACGGCATCGCGACCTGGAATACCAGCGGCAGCTGAGCTCGCTCGAGGGCCGGGACCTGAGGACGTAGAGTACTTGCATCTAACCGCCTTGCAGGAACATACAGTCACCAAGACTCAAGACGAGACGCAACCCGCCTTGAGGTAGGGCCTCGTGAGTCCCGTGCTGGCTCACGAGTGCCCAGATACACCTCGCAGCCCTGCCGTGCAAGACACGTGTCAGGGCGGGGCTGTACACGCCCCGGGGGCTCCTCCCGAAGGGGCCCCCCATCCCACGCCCAAGTGGCAGCTCCATGCTCCGCGCTGGCTGTCGACACTGCAGAGGAGAAGCTATGCCCATGCACAAGTGGAAGCACTATGCTCCGCGCTGGTGATAAACAACTGAGGGCGACCCCACGGTCGTACCAACCTCAAGGCGCCTAGAGCTCAACGCCCAGCCTCACCACGACACCTCCCCTCGGGAGATTCGCGCGAGGGGGCTGGGCACGGGGGCTGCGCTCGGGTCACGCCCAAGCACACGCCACCCAACCAGGTCCGCCGGACCTAGGCGTCGCACGCCCCTCCCGAGGCCTCAGCGAGGGCAGGTATGGAAACTGTTTGAACGTCAAGGGGGACTCCTAAGCATCGCGACTCAGGAGCCTAACTGGTCACTTAGCCCCTCACTCCTTGGACCATCCTGGTCTCCGGTCGGCCCAATGGCGGTTGAGGTATGCGCGGGGCCGGGCTCTACCGACATAGAACATTAATCTATCCTCACGAACTCTCCCTATATGATGTTCGCATGTCAAGGGGGACTCCTGAGCATCGCGACTCAGGAGCCTAACTGGTCACGTAGCCCCTCACTCCTTGGACCGTCCTGGTCTCCGGTCGGCCCAATGGCGGTTGAGGTATGCGTGGGGCCGTGCTCTGCCGACACACAACAAAGCAAATAGGAAGGAAAATGAAAAATCTTGAAGCAAATATTACAAGCATATTGTTCTCACAATACCAAATGAAAAGTCTAAACGCCTCCACGAGGCCTGATGTATGTCGCAGGAATGAAACGAGAAGAACAGCCGCAGGTCACCCCTGGATATCATCATCGCCTGCGGAAGGTGCTCCCCCGTGGGTGACGATGCTCTCACCTTGACCACCAGCCGCAGGATCCACGCCATCGCCAGACAGAGGATCGGAGACGAAACCGCGGAACTTTCCCAGCAAAGCCTCCACTTGACCTTGAACAGCTGCGGCAGCGGCTTCGCAGAGGTCTTCAGCCACAGGCTCCAGCAGCTCGTCAAGGCGGGCGTTGGGGTCACGGAGGTGGAGATGGCTGAGGACGCGAGTCAGTGCGGCTGAAGACAGAACGTGAGCTTCTGCCTCCGCCATGGGACCGAGGCCCTCAACAACCTCCTCAAGCACCTTCACCACGAGAGGAAGCAGCTAGGCGGGTCGTCCTCGTCAGTGTCCAGCTGCCTCTCTAGGCCGTGCTCGTAGAGTGTCCTCAGTGCCTTGCGAGACCTATTCTCGAGATCGGCGAAGGCCACACAGTCTTCGGCCAGGACTCGCGCCTTGGCGGCAAGATCGGCCTCCTTCGCCCCGATCTTCTGCTCCAACTCTTCCAACCGGATGCGCTCGGTAGCCTGCTTCTTCCCTAGCTCCGCCAGCTCAGCGTCACAGTTCTTGACGGCTTCCTCCCGGGCCTTCATCTCCTTCTCCTCTACTTGGCGGTGGCGTACCTCTTCGGCGTGCTTGTCTCGCAGGCTCTGTAACTCGCCCTCTAGCACTTGGCAGCTGTCACGGATGGCCTTGGTGTCTTTCAGCGCCACCTCCTGATCGGCTGCAGCACCGACAGCTCCTTGCTTCTCCCTCTAGGAAGCCGCAACAGCCCGGCCCAGCATCGCGCGTACCGCCAGGTCAGAATGAAGCTAGCCGGAGGCCAACTCCAGACGCCCGGCCACCAGGCGCGGGTCAGCGCTCAGGAGATCTGCCTGCAGCTGGGTTATCTCTGACAGGGCACGCTCCAAGATGGCAGCAGGAGTAGAAGGTGGAGGTGCAAAAGTAGGAGGAAGCGACGCCATCACCAGGGGTTGGGAGACCGCTGGCCCCGGAGCACCTGGGACCTTGTCACCCGCGCCAAGTATCGGCACCTTCGGAGCCAGTGGGGCCATGGGGGTTGGCTTCACGCGGCGATGCTCCTCTTGGCCCCGCGAGGACGACCGGGCTGGGGAGACACGGGCGATGTTGCCCCCTTGCTCTGCGGAGGGAGGCACAGCCGCCGTACCCTCTTTCCTCCTCTTCATTGAAGATGTCGGCCTGATCAACCAAAGGCGAGCATCAGGAAATAATAAGTACTAGCAGGGACAAAGCGAAGTTCGAGACACCTACCGGTCCACCACGAGGTACTCCACCTTTCGCTTGTGAAGCTTTAGGCCTGACAACATCGGGGCCTGAGGGGCAGCCGTTCAGGCTCTAGCGGCGCCATGCGGTGCGGAGGAAGAACCGGATCCAGCCCCAGGACGTGTTGGGGCGGAGGCGTCACCACGACCCACCAGCGATGACCTGCCCTTCGTCGGGACAAAGGGTTGCTCCTTCTCTCCTTGGTAAGCATCGGCATCGGCATCATCAGGAAGGGCACGGAGAATCTCGGCCTTGCTCGGAGGGGAGGTCTCCCCCACCTCTTCCAGGGTCTCCTCCGAGTCCACCTCTTCCCCCTCTCCGCGGGACTCGCCAGAAGACAACTCCACCGGTTTCTGCACCATGGGAGCACCCGAAAACACCGATGGCACCAGTCCACGCGCATCAAAGGTCGGCCTGGAGGCAACGAATTCCTCCCGGTCCCTGCGTTGAAGCAGAGGAATGAAGGCGCTAGGCGGGTACTCCTGGTTGTCTCCGACTATGAGACCCAGGACGGTGTCCAGTTCGTCGTCAGGCAGGTCCCCCGGCCTCAGGCGGGCCTTGTTGTCCCCTTATTCAAGCTCCCATAAGGGGCACGCGCGCGCCTGGAGTGGGGCGACCCGCAGCGTCAAGAACTCCCTCAGGAGCATCGCTCCTGGTATTTTGGCCGCCCTCGCATTGCCTGACTTCAGGCCAGTCATCATCTGCCCCAACACTGACGATGCCCGCTCGTCGACAAGCTCCGCCCTGGGCCACTCCTTGCCTTGCTGGGGCGCCTCCGTCAGCAACACCAGGCGCAGATGGGCGAGCTTGGCATCCACCATAACCCATTTGGATCGAATGTTGTCGGTCCTCTTCCCGATGCTCGAGATCGAGTTGGCCTTGCCGGATGCAACGAAGTTGGCGCATCCAGAGATGTGACCCTCGCTGACACGGAGGAAGAAGAAATGGCATAGGAGCGCCACGGACGGCATCACGCCCAGGTACACCTCACAGTAGTAGGCAAAGATGGATAGGAGGAGGACAGAGTTGGGATGGAGATGCAACGCTTGCAGCCCATAGTGGTCGAGGACTTCATAAAAGAAATCAGAGAAGGGAGGAACCAACCCGACGGCAACACTGCTCGAAAAGAAGGGAAAGAAGGTGCTCCCCTCAGGCTCCGGCTCGTCGGAGGCAAGCCAGAGATCCCTCTTCCCCCACTCGTTGCTCTCTCCTATCGTCAGTAGGCGCACGGAGGCAAGGCTCTTCTCCGTGACAGTGGGCGCCACAAGAGCGGGCTCGTACCAAGAAGGAGCCGAGGAAATCTTGACCTTGCGCGACGCCATGGGCGGCAGATGCAGAGCAAGGCCATAGCAGATCTGTAGGTAGTGGCGGCGAAGAGCGAGAAAGGGGATCTAGAGCGGGGCAAGGAAGAAGCAATGAAGGAAAGTGCCGCCCACGCTAGCCCTTTGTCAGGTCAAGCAGTTGCCGAGGCAACGTGGGGAAACGGAGACGTCCATGTTCAATCAACTGCCACGCGTCGACCAAGGCCGCATGCTTTTGGGGCCCGCGGAGCTCCGAACTTGACCCTTGGCTTCGCCGCGAAGCCAAGCCCTCGCGCACCTTGGGCCCGGGGGTTATTGTCGGTGTTCTGGGATCGGGGGTCCCCAGACCTACCTGCCTACGACCCATGGCATGGCTGAGCCAGCAGGTCATATGGCCCGTCTTCATCAACAAGGCATCCAAGACCCTCGCGAGGCGGGCGACACAAGACCTCCTCTAGAGCGGTCTAGTCAAGCAGGCTCGCGAGGAGCAGAGATATCAACGCGGGGCGAACCTCATGAGGCTCTCGTGAAGTGAGCCATGACGATCGACACCAGGCGGGTGCCAGCGCGTGCAGCGTCCTTGTTTCCTCTTTGGTGCAAAGGAGGCAAGCACAGCCGCGGAGTACCTAGGCATCAGGCAATGGTTGCCATTTCGGTGCAACAAGACCAAGACCAGGAGGACTGCAAGATGGAGGTCATCATGGAGCCCAAGACGGCGTCACCACTAGAGCTTTATGCAGGCGAAGACTACTTTTGTCAAGATAGCTCGTACTAGCTGTCCCCCTTCAAATTCGACCGCCATTGTTGGCTCCCTTCCCACTCAATATTTGGGAAGAGGACCAGGGCCTCTATAAATAGGATTAGCCACCATAGTAGAAGCGGAGGAGAACCAGAGAGAGATCTCAACTTAGCTGGAGAGAGACACGCAAGTCTGAAAGCACAAGAACACCTCAACCTCAGGAGGCTGTTCTTCCCTTGTACTGTTCATCATCAGCCCAAGAGGCAATCCACCACCACCACACTGGAGTAGGGTATTACACCACAATGGTGGCCTGGACCAGTATAAACCCCGTGTCTTTCTTTTTTGTGAGTTCATCGAGTTCTTCCGCAAGATCCTAGAGAGCTAGAGCGTAGATCGGTAGGAGGGAAAGACTTCGTGTGCACCCCAGTGTTCGACCCTTAAGGGTTGGCCGGAACCCCACATCCGACAATCAAGAGAACCTACTGATCCATTCTTTGTTGACTGCTAACGACTTACCCTCAACTCTTCCTAGTGTTGTATTTGATATTTCGGAGGAGTATGGGGATGTGTATCCCAAGGAGGTGCCACCCGGATTGCCACCAAAGCAAGACATGAACACCAAATCAACTTGGTTCCGGGCGCCCTGGTTCCAAAAATTCCACAAATTGAGAGTGATAAGAAAAGTGATTTGAGTGATTCCACCAAATGTAAGGACACTACTACAGGATGCTGCTAACGCGACACTACGATCAAAGACCCTTCGACAAAACTATGTGCGATGCAATAATTGCAGTCGGTGGTGTAAAAAACCCGTCAAAAAAGGTGTAAACCGTTTGCGATGACGGATGCATCAAACTCGGTTCAGATTTTAGTTGTGTGTGTGATGCAGGGCATACGGTTCAGTTCAATTAACTATTTGTGATGATGAGGAACAAAAGAAACGGGCAGCCAGATGAAGGTGTGTGCGATATACAACATATGGTTCACTCAGGATGAACTGCTTGTGATTAGGCAACACAAAAGAAACGGCCAGCCAGATCAAGGTGTGTGCGATATACGGCATGCGGTTCACTCGGATGAACTGTTTGCTTTGAGCCAAGACAACAGAAACGGTTCAATATAACAAGATGTGTGTGATACGCGACAAACATGTATGTAATCAGAAATGTGTGCGAAGACCGATAATAACACAGATGATTGCTGCTAATAAGCCGTGTGTGTTGTGGGCAAACGCTTGGTGGTATACAATTTTCAGCGACTAATGAAATCATCACCGACGAGTTCCCCAGTATGATCCGTGTGCGATGTCATTGCACATAGAACAACAACATATGTACTTACAACTTATAAGGACTTGATTCCATAAACAGATTGAACATCGAATTACATATGTGGCTAGTACACACATGACCTTTGCACACACGAAAGTACGTTCTAAAATGCCTAGGAAACTCAGATAATGTATAAAAATACAAAACGAACTATGAATAATTTCATATTTTTAGGATGATGCTACTATATATAGTTGCATGTTGCCTCTGTAAAATAAATCAAGGCGGGAAGAGACAGCGTATGTCATTTCGCACACATAGGTGGCAATGTCCCTCTCGGAACCATGACCCTTTTTGAGAGAAGCTCCAGTTTTTAAGAAGTTTGTACCAAAACTTGTCCCAAATTGTACTAATTTTTTACCACAACATGTTGGTGCTATGTCATAACACCTGCCAACTTTCATGAGTTTCAGGCGAGTTTTGGATTTATATTAATTTTAAAACCCGGTTTCTCAATTTTTACTGTCGATTCGGCACCGCCCTGGATAGGCTTTTTCCTCATGGGTCCCAAATGACAAATCCAAATTTGTCACTACCATGCAACTTTTCTTATTAAGAATTGCAGCCCATTTGGTGTGCTAGCTGAAAATAAGTTTGTGGGTGTTGGTGGGCGCTAAGAACTTGCGGGTTCTATAATGAACAAAGATCTTGAGGTTCCCACGAGAGTGATGTTCTTTCCCTATGTTGTGAATGCTTATAATATTTATGTCTTACTTCAAGAAATGGCAAGCCATTGGCCCAGTATGAAAGAAAATATGGGTCAATACCGACTTGAAAATGGAAACAATATCTAACTCTAGCTTACAAACAATACAAAAGCACGAGGATTAATTGCTCATCGGGTTTAGAAAAAAATCTGAATTGAACGGGACAATGGCATCTAACTCAACCAAAGTTTTCGGCAGTGACAATCAAATGGATCGGTCTAATCCATAAAATCAAGATCCCCGACCAGAAATTCTACTGGTACATGATGACAACATGTTGTAAATAGAAGCCGAGCATGATCATAAACCCTTAGGTCCACCTGAAACTTGTTTTTATGTTGTTCAACACTTGCAGTCGTAAGAAATTTCTTGTCGAAAAACTTAATCCTCACGGACAATAGTGCCCACGCATTCAACATGAAGAATGTGACAAAGCTAGTGCTTGCATTGTTGGATGCATATCCTTCTAGTGTTACTGTCTTCAAACGAATGTCATGAGATCTGAGAAAATCCCGGTCCTTCTTGAACCATCGATTGGTTATGCCCTTTTCTCCATGTGTTAGTGCGCAAATAGAGATGAAGATTGAAAACAGTTAATGTCTAAATACGATTATGTTGAAAGTGTGATAGCTGGACGATTAATTATAGTACATTATATATGGGCTTTCAATGTGCGTGAAATCATCACCTTTATGTACAAATTCTCCAGACATGGAAAGCATTGCAGCAAGCCAATAATCATGTTCAGATCAAAACACCACATACTGATAGGTAAGGTCTTGACAGAATCCACCACCACTGATAGGATGGACAAGCTCTTCATTGAGCATAGAACATAATATTAGTACCAAAAGTGTACTCCAAGATGATACTTAACTTATGCGCACAAATGAAAAAGGCAGATTACAAAAGTTTACGCGAATAATATACAGTACCTCAATAGGTGTGGAGCCAAACACCATCTTGAACCATCTAAAAGGATCACGAATTGCACCCAAGATCTCCAGTTTTGGCATAGACACTATAGTTATTTGCGCATGGTACTATACCAGAATCAAGGAGCAACCTTTGAAGTGAAGGGGCATCTTCGATGATGAGCTCATATCCAAAAAACAAATTCCAATGCTTACAAGGTGGGGCGACTTTATTTTGAGACAACGAATATGAATTTCCATTGCAAAAACAAGCAGCAAGCGCTCCAGGGCAGGGTAGCTGGAGTGGATGATGCTATGCAGTGCGGCCTCCGACAAATCAACCACCACAAGCGCAAGTTTTTTAGCAGTGGGATTTGAAGCATTTGTAAAAGATTGTCTGCTAGATGGCACCTGGCAAAGGTGGCGGTGTGGAGAGAGGAGGAAAACCACGTGATGGACATCGGTGGTGAGGGCACAAATACAACAGTTCGTGGTATGTTACATACATAGTCATGGTAGAACTCAAGCTGCTGGAGTTTATCGAATTGACGGGATGTCAGCCAGGTGGCCACCCTGCAGGGTATGTCCAGCAAGTAGCATGCCGGGATGCAGATGCGTTAAACGGAGCCCTGGTGGGAGGAGATGATGGCTCCGAGGAGTTTAGAATCATCATCGAGAGATAGTTGACGACAATCGAGATTAAGAGGCACGGTGCACCATAGAGTGCGCCACCGAGATGTGAGGACTTGTGTGTAGAAGGGAGATGATCTCCCCAAGGATGCCGTCCAGGAGATCGCTGATGCGGTCCTCCAGAGATTCTACTGGTTCCTCAAGTCCAGGGGGCGCTTCTCGCCGCACAGTCAGGTCCAAGATCTACATCCGGCGGTGGCACTGGCCGGAGCCTCATCTATGTACATACCAATCTGAAATAAAAAAATGGCATAACATTTAGGACACTCGAAATCAATTCTCAAGATCAGGAAGAAAAAAGGCACAAACATATATGTAGGACATTCAAAATCAATTCTCAAGATCTAGCCATGAATTATTAGCACGCAAGCTAACCCTAGTCGGATTATTAGCAAAAATCATTTGTACAGAACAAACAATTAATCACTAATTCTATATGGATAACATTGGGTATATAGATGACTAACCGGTTTTCCGCTGGAGTCACGGTCGTTGCCGGAGTTCCTGTTAACCTCCGGCACCTATTGGGGGCACGACGGTGTAGACGAAGTCAAGGTCGTGCTGCTACCTGCGTGAGACCTCGTCAACGGCGACGGAAACCTCTGTGCCCAGCTTCACGCGTTGCGCGGGTGCTTCACCAGCCCCGGCGTCGCCACCCCCTCTGATGGTGTGCTTCGGCGGCATCGTAATACACTACAGAGTCCAGACGTTGGTGACCACTGTGGACCGGGGGTGCGGCCGCCTACTATGGCCGGAGGCTCGGGCACGCAATTAATACGGACCAGTGGGAGCGAGGTAGGTTGCGGTCAAAAGTTGTCTTTCTTCCCGGTGAGCCTGCGCGGTGGACTTCTGACATTCCTACCATTATTTCACACAGCTACTCGCACGCCTCCCCGTCAATACGCACACCTGCACGCACGCATCCCGGTATGCCTGCACGGCGCACTGCTCACATGCGTCCCGTCAACTCATGCCTGCTTGCATGGCACACGGGGCGTCTGGCAGCACGTATATTTTTTGGTTCATTTTTTGTCGCTTTACTCCTTAACTGAACCGTTTGCGTTGAAGGGATGCTCAAATCCTGCATTGAACAGCTCGCACGCTTCCCGGTGAACCTCTGCACTCGACGAGTTTTGGATTTACCAGAATTTAAAAACCAGGTAGCTCAACGTTTTGCTGGCAAATGACAAAGCCCTGGTGTTCGAAATTCATTCCCATTTCTTGCATGGGACGTAAGCATGCACCCAAGTACACATATTTGACTTTTCAACCAATTTATATGCACTGGAGCATGTGCATGTATTTCAAATTTGAATTATGCACATAAAATGCCTAGAAAATTCAGTTAATGTAAAAATTTGTCCAAACGAGCCTCGAAAAATTCCAAAACTTAACACAACACTCTTGTTGTTCTATGTTGACACTAGAAATTTTTTGAAAGCAATAAGAGGCAACGGATATCGTTTTATCCCCAAAGGTGGCATGTTCCCTACCGAAACCACCAGACTTGTTGTGAGAAGCTCTGGTTTGCGAGAAGCTTATACCCAAACCTGCCCCAAATGGGACAAAATTTTTACCACGACATGTTGATGTCGCTCCATGATACCATGCTAAGTTTCATGAATTTCAGACGAGTTTTGGATTTAATATAATTTAAAAACCAGGTATCTCAACGTTTTGCCGGCAATCAACAGTGCCCTGGTGTTTGAAATTCATTCCCATTTCTTGCATGGGATGTAAGCATGCATCCAAGGACACATATTTGACTTTTCAACCAAATTATATGCACTGGAGCATGTGCACATATTGCAAATTTGAATTATGCACATAAATGCCTAGAAAACTCAGTTAATGTATAAAAATGTCCAAACGAGCCCCAAAAAATTCCAAAACTTAACACAACACTCATCTTGTTCTATGTTGAGACAAGAATTTTTTTTAAGCAATAAGAGGCGACAAAAATCGTTTCGTCCCTAAAGTTGGCACGTTCCCTACCGAAACCACCAGGCTTGTTGTGAGAAGCTTATACCCAAACCTGCCCCAAATGGGACAAAGAATTTACCACGGCATGTTGATGCCACTCCATTATACCATGTCAAGTTTCATGAATTTCAGAAGAGTTTTGGATTTACTGGATTTTGAAAACAAGGTATCTCAATGTTTTGTCGGCAATCAACAGTGCCCGGGTGTTTGAAATTCATTCCCATTTCTTTTATGGGACGTAAGCATGCACCCAAGGACACATATTTGACTTTTCAACCAATTTATATGCAACGGAGCATGTGCATGTATTTCAAATTTGAATTATGCACATAAAATGCCTAGAAAACCCAGTTAATGTGTAAAAATGTCCAAACGAGCCCAAAAATTCCAAAACTTAACACAACACTCATGTTGTTCTATGTTGACACTAGAAAAAGTTTGAAAGCAATAAGAGGCAACAGATATCGTTTCGTCCCCAAAGGTGGCACGTTCCCTACCGAAACCACCAAGCTTGTTGCGAGAAGCTCTGGTTTGTGAGAAGCTTATACCCAAACCTGCCCCAAATGGGATTTTTTTACCACGGCATGTTGATGCCGCTCCATGATACCGTTCCAATTTTCATGAATTTCAAACGAGTTTTGGATTTACTAGAATTTGAAAACCAGGTATTTCAATGTTTTGCCGGCAATGAACGGTGCCCTGGTGTTTGAAATTCATTCCCATTTCTTCGATGGGACCTAAGCATGCACCCAAGGACTCATATTTGATTTTTCAACCAATTTATATGCACTGGAGCATGTGCATGTATTTCAAATTTGAATTATGCACATAAAATGCCTAGAAAACCAAGTTAATGTATAAAAATGTCCAAATGAACCCCGAAAAATTCCAAATCTTAACACAGCACTCATGTTGTTCTATGTTGACACTTGAATTTTTTTAATGCAGTAATAGGCAAAGGATATCATTTTGTCCCCAAAGGTGGCACATTCCCTACCGAAACCACCAGGCTTTTTGTGAGAAGCTCTGGTTTGTGAGAAGCTTATACCGAAACCTGCCCCAACTGGGACAAAATTTTTACCACGGCATGTTGATGTCGTTCCATGATACCATGCCAAGTTTCATGAATTTCAGATGAGTTTTGGATTTACTAGAATTTCAGAACCAGGTATCTCAACGTTTTGTCGGCAATAAACAGTGCCTTGGTTTTGGAATGCATTCCCATTTCTTGGATGGGACCTAAGAATGCACCCAAGGACACATATTTGATTTTTTTTCAACCAATGTATATGCACTAGAGCATGTGCATGTATTTCAAATTTGAATTATGCACATAAAATGCCTAGAAAACCCAGCTAATGTATAAAAATGTCCAAATGAACCCCGAAAATTCCAAAACTTAACACAGCACTCTTGTTGTTCTATGTTGACACTAGAATTTTTTTGAAAGCAATAAGAGGCAACAGATATCGTTTCGTCCCCAAAGGTGTCGTGGTGTTTGAAATTAATCCCCATTTCTGGCATGGGACATAAGCATAAAACCATGGACATAAGCAAATAAATGGTCTAGCAATTCAAACATCGTCCATTGCTGTTGTTACCCCATTATGTAATTCAAATCAAGATGGAAAATCAAGTAGATCCCGCATAGTTTATTATCACAAACCATGTGAGATGCAATACAAAATATCCTGGAGCACCGTCGGTGTATAGTACACCTATGGCTTACGTGAGAAGGTGCATTGGATACAGTCCACGGTATTACTGCCTCGTAGTCTTGAATATATCTACCGCCTGGAAGGTTTTAATGTTTGATAGCACACGTGTAATTTGTGAGGACCGTGTGCGATGCCTGATACTCCCGCTCTGCTTCAGTCCCTTGATTCAAATTTTCAGTAGCCCCGGCATTTTACACCCGTCTCTGCATCCCTCGCAATCTCAAAAATATATTCTTGCCCTTGATCCAAATTTTTTGTAGCCCCGCCTTGTTACTCCCGCCTAGTAAAATTTTCAGTTGCCGCAGAATTTGATCAAACACCTCCTTGCCCCCCCTCCACACAGAACACTCACTCCCCAAAACCTCCGCTCACAAAGACACACACCACCCCCAAAAGCATTGGCAGGTCATCATCGTCGCCGGCACATCCATCCTTAACCTCTGCCTGTGTGCTGGGGAGCTCGAGGAGCCAATGGCCAAAAAGAGCTTTATTGCGACTGAGGGAATACTGGATTAGGGGGTCCTCGGACAGCCGGACTATATACTTTGGCCGGACTATTGGACTATGAAGATACAAGACTAAAGGCTTCGTCCCGTGTGCGGGTGGGACTCTCCTTTGCGTGGAAGGCAAGCTTGGCAATTCAGATATGTAGATCTCCTTCTCTATAACGGACTTTGTGTAACCCTAGCCCCCTCCGGTGTCTATATAAACCGGAGGGTTTAGTCTGTAGGACAACAACAATCGTAATCATAGGCTAGCTTCTAAGGTTTAGCCTCTACGATCTCGTGGTAGATCAACTCTTGTAATACTCATATCATCAAGATCAATCAAGCAGGAAGTAGGGTCTTACCTCCATCGAGAGGACCCGAACCTGGTAAACATTGTGTCCCCCGCCTCCTGTTACCATCAGCCTTAGACGCACAGTTCGGGACCCCCTACCCGAGATCTGCCGGTTTTGACACCGACATTGGTGCTTTCATTGAGAGTTCCACTGTGTCATCACGTAAAGGCTTGATGGCTCCTTCGATCATCGGCAACGATGCGATCCAGGGTGAGGTTTTTCTCCAAGGACAGGTCTTCATATTCGGCGGCTTTGTAGTGCGGGCCAACTGGCTATCAGGTCAGGTTTGGAAGCTTGAACTATACTGCCGACATCCGCGGAGACTTGATCTTCGACGGATTCAAGCCCATGTTAGGTGCACCGCACAGTCACGATGAGCATGACTTAGCTCTGCCGCCGGACGGTGTTCGGGAGATCACACCTGTGGCTACTCCGGCCCTCAATCTGGAGCAGATCGTGCCGTCCGAGGACAGGTGGATGGACCCCGCCACGGAGGCCGCACACTCAGCAGCGATAGAGCCGAATACTGACTTCACCTCCTATGAGACCTTTGTTGCCTGACCCTTGGATTCGTCCCCGACCATAGGCTCCGAACCGCCTGCGTCCGTGCTTATCGAATCTAATTGGGCAACGTGCTAAATTCATTGAGGTCTCTCTCCTTGTCAGGAGACCCATGACCGAACTATGTCCGGCTTGAGTGGGAAGCAGACGACGAAGAAATTCATTCCCCACCCACCACCCACTTAATATCCACTGTCCATGACTTAACCGACTTGCTTGATTTTGGCTCCGAAGACATCGACGGTATAGACGACGATGCAGGAGAAGAACAGGAACCACCGCCCACAGGGCGCTGGACAGCCACCTCATCATATGATATATATATATGGTGAACACCCCCAAAGAAAGCGATGGCAATAAGGAAACGGAGGATAATCCCCTCGAGAAGCAATCAAAGCACCGGCATCATCAGCGTCGCTCTAAGCCCCGCCATGGCAAAAGCAGCAATACCGGCACAAGAGACAATAACGATGCGGATAGTGGCGAAGATGAAGACAATCCCCTCCAGCCAGGCTTCGAGCGGGAGGATTGGCAAGCTAGCCCTAAGGAACATGCGATAGACGGAGAATCAGAGGATGACAACTACATGCCCCTCTTTGATGATGAGGTGAGCCTTGGCGACGAAGAATACATCGTGCCCGAGGATCCCGTTGAGAAGGAGCGCTTCAAGCACCGAATTATAGCCACAACAAAAAGCTTGAAGAAAAAGCAGCAGCAACTTCAAGCTGATCAAGATCTGCTAGCGGATAGATGGAGCAAGGTCCTGGCAGCCGAGGAATACGAACCCGAGTGCCCAACCAAAAGTTACCCAAAGCGCAGGTTGCTCCCTCAAATCGAGGAGGAAGCATTAAAGCCTACACTACCAGCGTATGATGCGGATGACTGGCCACCTCGTGGCCGAGACAACGCGGCATATCAGCCCGAAGTCCAGCCCGCACCCCATTGCTAGTCAAACAAAAACACCAAGGCCCGGGGCAACACATAGGACCTGTGAGACGTATTGGAAAACAAAGCAGGACATACAAGATCGATCTACGGATCACGGGGGCGTGTCCCAACGCGTGTCGACGACCGTCACGCCGGATATACTAAAAGCAAATCCGGCTGAGCCGAATACAGCAGACAAGACTCGTATGAACTGCGTCGTGATATAGCCCGGCACAGAGGCGCCACACACCCCCTATGCTTCCCCGATGAAGTAATGGATCATGAATTCCCAGAAGGGTTTAAAACCGTGAACATTGAATCATATGATGGTACAACAGACCCCGCGGTATGGATTGAAGATTTACTCCTCCACATCCACATGGCCCGCGGTGACGATCTACATGCCATCAAGTACCTCCCACTAAAACTCAAAGGGCCGGCTCGGCATTGGCTGAATAGCCTGCCGGCAAACTCCATTGGCAGTTGGGAGAACTTGGAAGACGCATTCCTTGACAACTTCCAGGGCACTTATGTGCGACCACTGGATGCTGATGACTTGAGTCACATAACCCAACAGCTCGGGGAATCAGCCAGAAAATTCTGGACACGGTTCCTAACTAAAAAGAACCAAATTGTCGACCGACCGGATGCCGAGGCCTTAGCGGCATTTAAGCATAACATCCGCAACGAGGATCTTGCCCGACACCTTGGCCAAGAGAAGCCGAAGTCCATGGCAGCCCTCACGACACTCATGACCCACTTTTGTGCGGGCGGGGACAGCTAGCTGGCTCGCAGCAACAACACATCAAGAAATCCTGGCAATTCTGATGCCAGAGATAGCAACGGCAAGCCACGTCGCAACAGACACAAGCGCCGCAACAACGGCGACAACGCCGAAGACACGGCAGTCAATGCCGGATTCAGTGGCTCTCAATCCGGTCAGCAGAAAAAGCCGTTCAAAACAAGCAATCCGGGACCGTCCAGTTTGGACCGCATACTCGATCGCTCATGTCAAATTCATGGCACCCCCAATAAACCAGCCAACCACACCAACAAAGAATGTTGGGTGTTCAAACAGGCCGGCAAGTTGAATGCCGAAAACAAGGACAAGGGGCTGCATAGCGACGAGGAGGAGGAGCCCCAGCCGCCAAACACAGGAGGACAGAAGAAATTTCCTCCCCAAGTGAAAACAGTGAACATGATATACGCAACCCACATTCCCAAGAGGGAACGGAAGCATGCACTAAGGGACGTCTATGCGATGGAGCCAGTCGCCCCAAAGTTCAACCCATGGTCTTCTTGTCCGATCACTTTCAATCGCAGGGACCACCCTACCAGTATCCGTCATGGCAATTCTGCTGCATTTGTCCTTGACCCCATCATTGACGGATTTCACCTCACTCGAGTACTTATGGACGGTGGCAACAGCCTGAACCTGCTCTATGAGGATATAGTGTGCAAAATGGGCATCGACCCCTCGAGGATCAAACCCACAAAAACCACCTTTAAAGGTGTCATACCAGTTGTAGAGGCCTGTTACACAGGCTCAATCACACTGGAAGTGGTCTTCGGATCTCCGGACAACTTTCGAAGCGAGGAGTTGATATTCGATATCGTCCCCTTCCGCAGTGGCTATCACGCATTGCCCGGACGAACCACATTCATCAGATTCAATGCGGTACCGCATTATGCATACCGCAAGCTCAAAATGCCAGGACCTCGCGGGGTTATAACAGCTAATGGAAACACAGAATGCTCGCTCCGTACGGGGGAGCACACTGTGACCCTTGCAGCAGAAGTACAAAGCAGCCTTCTGAGGCAAACCGCCAATTCGGCGATAAAGCCCCCGGAGACCGTCAAGCGAGTCCGGAGTACCCTGCAACAGGATCGCCCGGCACGTTCAGAGCTCGCCTAGCAATTCGGCCTCCTTCCTAGTCCCATCCAAGCGGCGAAATTTGCACTGCACGTACATGATTATGCACTCAAAATACCATGGGCATAGGCGGAGGCACGGCTCTGGCACGGCCCACAATGCGGCTCAACCGCCTCAGGACCCGTATATCTTTACCATTTTCTTCCTTTCAGGACCCTATTCTCTGAAGGCCCCCTCCGATACCCTGATTCTCGGACCCATCACGGGAAGGAAACACCAAGGAAGCAAGAAGCTTTGACGTACAAGGGAATCCCAGGTGGTCTCTAATAACGAGCACTATACCTGTTTTACATACCCACACACAGCCTGCCCTTGGATAGGACATGTCAAATAGTCCTATTTTTTGCTTATTGCACTACTTGTATACATACGCTTTGAGGTATCATTTAAATAACAACGTATAGCGTTACCTTATTATTGCATTTCTTCATCTTTTTTCCCTGTCTGCTTATTCACGACAAATTGCACCCGTACATTCTGGTACGTCGAGTGCGCCAGGGGCTTCAGTGTACCCCATAACACGGCAAGAAAACACTTTCGACAGTGTGGCACCCCAAACTTATAGCATTATATGCATCACCTCCGAATCATGTCTTGGGTCAATAGTTGGGTTTGCCCGGCTCCCATGTTTTGGTACCTTACGTTCTGCTATATCGGCTAAGGTAGCACTGGGAGAACTACTGCGATTGTGTCCCGGTTCTTTCGGACGAGCACCTTAGTAGGGAAAGCCGAAAACTGACTGTCATGATGCGGCGAGAGCTGGTCGCTATTCGAGAGGTCTCAAATCCTTCAAGATTTTTTCCGCTTCGGGCAAGGGATCAGCCTTGTCCAATTTAGGCGTATATAGCCCCCAAGTTCGGCCTTCTGAATACTAGGGGCTTCGCCAAAATTTAAAATTGTAGACCTCTATGGCTAAGTTAGAGTGATAAAGCTGTATAGTATGATTGCCTTGTTTGCTGCGCTAAACACCTCCTTAAAGGACCAATTTTTTTGGATAAAGAGTGTTTAAGATTTATCCCGAACACCTGGGTACTAGTTACATGGGGGCAGAAGCCGACGACTGGCCAACCCTCAGATTTTCTTAACGGCCGCACAGAAGGTAATATTTTAAATCAACAAGCGTTATATAGCGCACATGAACTCGTTTTCATATTACAGGATCACATGAGTGCATTCATTCAGATATTACATCCTTAGCACATTCCTCCGCCACAAGGCGGGCAACCTTCAGGACACTGTCATAATACTTTTCGGGGTGGCGATGCTCCTTGCCCTCCGGTGGCCCCTCCTTCACCAACTTTTCGGCGTCCATCTTCGCCCGATGCACTTTCGCACGGGAAAAGGCCCTGCGCGCACCTTCAATGCAGACGGACCGCGTTATGAATTCAAACCGTCGGCAGGAATTCACAAGCCTCTTTACCAGGCCGAAGTAGCTACCAGGCAGGGGCTCCCCAGGCCACATCCGGACTATGAGACCCTTCATTGCTAGTTCGGCCGCCTTGTGAAGCTCGACCAGTTGCTTCAGCTGGTCGCTCAAGGGCATCAGATGTTCGGTCCCAGTATATTGAGACCAGAACAACTTCTCCATCGAGCTCGCTTCCTCGGCCCGGTAGAACTCCGCGGCATCCGATATGCTGCTTGGTAGATCTGCAAACGCGCCTGGAGAGCTCCGAATTCGGGTAAGTAAAAGGAAAGTTTCCTTCACATGCTTGCTTTGCATAAGGAATGCCTTACCCACCGCTATATTCTTGACCGCGTGAATCTCCTGGAGGGCCTTTTGGGCTTCGGCCTTGGCATTTTGTGCGTTCTCAAGGGCCTTCGCAAGCTCGGACCCCCGCGTCTTCGAGTCACGCTCCAAGGACTCGTATTTCTTGACAAATTCCTGGAGCTCTTGCTGAACCTCGCCGACTCGGGGCTCTTGCTTCTCGCGCTCGATGCGCTCCTTGGCTGCTCTGTCTTCGGCCTCGGACAGCACCTTCTTCAGGGCCGCCACTTCGGTCGTGGCCCCTAGCAAAATTCATGATGATCCTATGATTCAATAACCACCTTTTCTTTATCAATATACAGACGGGGTATCACTTACGTTTGTTCTCTCCGAGCTGCCTCTTGGTAAGGCCGATCTCTTCCTCAGATCGCTCAAGGTCCCGCTTCAGTCTGGAGACCTCCGCAGGACGAGCGGCAGTGGCCAGCAGCGAAGCCTGCTTAATCACATAGACATATTCTGATTAGACTCCTCTGATTATTATTTGATCCTCTATTCGGCCTTTCTTTGCGAACACCAAATAGAGCATCAGGGGCTACTATCTATGCTGTGATATTTTCTCGTAATTTGATTACTTACCTCAAAGCCTATTAGGAGGCTGGCACAGGCTTCGGTCAGTCTGCTTTTGGGGGACCGAACCTTCTCGACCACCGCACTCATGATAGTGCGGTGCTCTTTGTCAATGGAAGCGCCGCGAAGCGCTTCCAGTAAGTTGTCCGATGCCTCTGGATGGACAAAGGCCATTGGCATAGACGGCTTGCCCCCCTTAGCGAGGGGTCGCCTGGCAGAATCCAGAACCACTGGAGATTCCAGCGCAGTATCCGGCTGGGGGTCAAACTTGCTGCGGCCCCCATGATTAGAGCCCATGGGTGTCTTGCCCCCCATGCGCCCAGCAGCTGGGATGTCGCCTTGGGGCGCCTCCAGAACTATCTCCCCTTGGTTCGGTGCCCTTTGAGACAACACCTCGATGTCGTTTGTGGGCCGGGGGGAGGTGGCTGTCGGGAGTGAATCGCTGTTCACCGCCGACTGACCCAAAGACTCATCCGAAGAGGATACGTCGATATGGGTTTTGGATGGACTGCACGATCATGTTTGGCATGATAAGAAGCAATAAAACAAAACATACTAGAAATATTATAGTATCCGGATACTTACAACTTCGCTAGGGGCTTGTCCCTAGGCAACCACTCCTCGTTGCTGTAAGAGGCTGTTGTGGAGTAGTCCGGAAGGAGGGTCCTTCCCTTCTTGGACCCTTCGGCCTCCCCAGATGGGGTGGCCTTCCTTTTCTTGTCTCCCCCGGCTGGGTTGGAGAACTGTCCTCTTCCTCCTCATTTTCGTGGGGGGAGTGTGCCTCGGTGTTTTCGCACGATGAGTCCGATACAACCTTGCACCGGAGACCTTTCATGGTCCCCGCGGCCTTCTTCTTGGCCTTATTCTTCGGCGCTTCATAGGGCGCCAGAACCAGAATCTTCGTTAAGAGAGCCCTTGCTGGATCTTCGGGCAGTGGGGCTGAACAATCAATCCGCTCCGCTGTCGCTACCCAGTCCTGTTAAAATGGCGTGGAGGCTCAGATCCCTCACATGATTATACTGGGGAAAGGAACAACTTATGAGATATAAAGAGCTTACCGGTTGGCAGGGCGCTTTGCGCTGAGTCCGCGATCCTCGATAAGGGAAGGAGGTACCTCGGCAGCCTTGAACAGCACCTTCCAGACGTCTTGGTGCGTCATGTCGAAAAGCTCTCCCAGCGTCTGGTGTTTGGTCGGGTCGAACTCCCACATATTGAATGCCTGTCTTTGGCACGGAAGGATCCGGCGGAAGAGCATGACCTGGACCACGTTGACAAGCTTGATTTTCTTCCTTATCATAGTTTTAACACAGTTCTGGAGTCCGGTCATCTCCACCGATGAACCCCAGGATAGACCCTTCTCTTTCCAGGAGGTGAGCCGCAAGGGGATGCCGGATCGAAATTCGGGGGCCGCCACCCAGTTGTTATCACGCGGCTCGGTGATGTAGAACCACTCGGATTGCCATCCCTTCATGGTCTCCACATAGGAGCCTTCGAGCCTAGTGACGTTGGGCATTTTGCCCACCATGGCTGTCGGTGTTCTGGGAACGGGGGTCCCCAGACTTTCCTGCCTGCGGCCTGCGGCGTGGCTCGAAGGGGGGCCTAGCACGGCCCATCTTCATCAACACAGACCAAAGACCCTCGCGAGGGGCCAAGCCTCACGGGGCGGACAACACGGAGCTTCCTTTGGCACGGCCTCATCAGGCTGGCTCGTGAGGAGGCGGAGATATCAAGGCGGGGTACCTCACGAGGTGCCCGTGATGCAAGCCATGACGACCAAAGGCGCCAGGCGGGCGCCAGCCCGCGCAGTGCCCTCCTTTCCACTTTGGTGCAAAGGGAGCAAGCGCAGCCGCGGAGTACCGAGGCATCAGGCAAAGGTTGCCATTTCGGTGCAACAATACCAAGACCAGGAGGACTGCAAGACGGAGGTCATCGTGGAGCCCAAGACGGCCTCACCACCAGAGCTTTGTGCAGGTGAAGACTACTTTTATCAGGATAGCTAGTAATAGCTGCCCCCTTCAAATTAGCCTGCCATTGTTGGCTCCCTTCCCACTCGATATTTGGGAAGAGGCCAGGGCCTCTATAAATAGGACCAGCCACCCACAGGATCGGGGAGGTTGGAGGTTGGAGATCGAAATCAAACAGAGAGAGAAGGGTGACTGAACTCCTCCTAGCAGTTCGCCCCCCCCCCCCCCAGCCAAGAACAGACCCCCGTGAGGCTGTTCTTCCTTGTATTGTTCATCATCATCAGCCCAAGAGGCAATCCACCACACCACACACTGGAGTAGGGTAATACACCACAATGGTGGCCCGAACCAGTATAAACCATGTGTCTCTTGTATCGTTATTCCTATAGCTTAGATCTTAGCAAGGCGGAGGGGTACAAGTAGGTAGGAGGCGAAATCTCTGCGCGCACCCTAGTGTTCGAACCTCAAGGGTCTGCCGGAACCCGAAATCCGACATTTGGCGCGCCAGGTAGGGGTGCGCCGGAATCCATCTTCCACCACCCCGTTCTCCTCCGACCATCGCGCCCATGTCTGACGCTCGTCGGGCCCGCGCCGAGCGCCGGGCCGCTCTCGCTTCCCGCGTCGCCCAAACGGCTCCTGTTGGCGGGCGTCCTCGCTGTTCCCCGTCACCTGCCTTCAATGCTGCCATCGGCCCGGCGGGGGACGAGCAGCAAGCATCGTCTCAGCATCCGTCCGTGCGGCAAGACGGCCGCACCGCTACACCTTCGCTCTCCCCAGCTGGTTCTTCGTCCCGCGCGCTCCGCGCGCCCATGGAGGCTTGAGCTGCGCTCATCGCGGCAAACGAGCTCCTGCGCTACTGTCCCGTCGACGACGTCTACGAAGAATGGCTCGACTGCGTCGCCGAGCTCATCCGCGCCAGAGGGGGCTCTCCGGCGCCGTCCGTTCCGCTGCACCGCACCCCGCCCCGCGCGGGCGACGAGGCCCTGGCGTCGCCCCGGCCGCCTCCTCCTCAAGAAGGCACCATGGCTCCAAGGCGCATGGTCCCTGGGCGGAACCCGCTCCGTCAGGTGCCAGCGCGGCAAGAGCAGAGCTGCCAAGAAGTCCCTCGCCCGCAAGAAGCTGCCCGAGCGCTCCCTGCTCCAGCACGTCGCGACCATGCTCCTGCTCCCGCACGTCAAGACCCCGCTCCGCTCCCAGCTGCAGCACGTGGGGGCATGCAAGACCAAGCTCTCCGTCACCCAAGGCCTCCCGTGGCCACAGCAGGCTGCCATGCCTTCACCACTGAGCTACGCAGCGTCGCGTGGCCCGGCAAGTTCAAGCCAGACCTGCCTCCTCGTTACGACGGCATGGCTGACCCTGCGGAGTTCCTCCAGCTCTACGAGTTGGGCATCGAAGCTGCCAACGGAGACGAGAAGGTCATGGAAAACTGGTTTCCCATGGCGCTCAAGGACGGGGCCCGCACCTGGCTCCTGAACCTGGCTCCAGGCACGATCTCTTCCTGGGACGAGATGCGCACCCGCTTCATCGCCAACTTCCAAGGTACTCGTGACCGGCCACCTGCCGTGAGCGACATGCGCCGCATCAAGCAACAACCCGGGGGGACCCTGTAGAAGTACATCCAGCGCTTCAACAACGCACGCCTCAAGATTCCTAGGGTGACTGAGGAGGCCATCATCTCAGCCTTCTCCGACGGCGTGCGCGATGTCAAGATGAAGGAGGAGCTGGCGATGCATGAAGACCTGTGCACTTCCTTGGAGCTGTTCAAGTTGGCAACCAAGTGCGCCAGGGCTGAGGAAGGGCGTCTCTCCCTCCTCGAGCTGCCTGCCGCAGACCTAGAAGAGAAGAAGTCCAAGGCCAAGGATGTGAAGCGCAAGGGGGCTACCATGCTCGCGGCAGAACCAGACACCAAGCGGGGCAGAGATCAGCCCGAACCTTCCAAGGGCAGTCGGTACTGTGTGTACCATGACCTCCACACCCACAACACCAACGAATGTCAAGAGCTCCGAGCCATGCGAGAAGGAAGGATCGGCCGTCGCCCCGACCACGGTGACCGGGGCTACGGTCGAGGAGGAGGAAGGAACGCAGGACGCTGGGAAGACCGTGGCCCGCGCCAAGGGTGGCGTGATCAACCTCGCGAGGATCACTGGCAAGACCCGCCTCGCGAGGGAGACTGGAGGGATCAGCCTCACGAGGATCGCCCGCAAGGCAACGCAGGCCTCCCTCCGCTACCGCCACAGCCGAGGAGAAACAAGGACCGCCACCAGGACGAGGGGGCTGGGGGCTTCTAGGAGCCGCGCGCGATCGCCTGCATCCTGGGTGGGGCTCAAGCCCTAGCCTCTCAACGCATCTTCAAGCAGTTCGCCCGCGAAGTGAATGCAGTCCTCCCCTGGCTCGAAGCCACGCGCCGTCTCAGGTGGTCGGTGTGCGCCATCACATTCAGCTCAGCAGATCAGCTCAAGTGTGCGGCTACAGCTGGAGTCCTCCCAATGCTTTGTTCCCCAATCATCAGCAACATGGTGGTCACCAGGACCCTCATCGATGGCGGGGCAGGGCTCAACATCCTGTCCGTGGAAACATTCAACAATCTCCAAGTGCCCTACAGCCAGCTTCAGCCAACTAAGCCTTTCTCCGGAATCACTTACGGCTCCACGGTCCCGATTGGGCAGGTCCGCATCCCTGTCACCTTCGGGGCACGCAACATCTACTGCACCGAGCTCATCGACTTCGACGTCTCTCACATTCGCCTGCCGTACAACGCCATCCTTGGGTACCCAGCGCTGGCCAAGTTCATGGCCGTAACTCACCACGGCTACAACATCCTCAAGATGCCAGGAAGTGGCGGAGTCATCACGGTGCCCTGTGAAGAGAAGGACGTGGTGTGTTCCCTGGAACGAGCCTTTCAGGCCGCGTCACTGGAAGACCCGGATCGCGGAAGCAGGGGGCTTCCCGAGACCGCCCCCAAGAAGAAGAAGACATCATCTGGCCCGGTCCCTCGGGAGGCAAGCCCCTCTGGGCCCGCGCCTGCCCAGGGGGAACCTCCTTCCATCGCATAGGAAAGCGCGCCCAGCGCCCTCCTTAGGCAGGGCTCGGGGCTCTCCCCTGGAGGGCCACCGACCTGGCTAGGGTCACGAGGGAGGCGCTTGGGCACCACATGGAGGCGTGTTTCGAAGCACGTTTCCCTCAAGAAGGAGTAAGGCAAGGAGAGCCAGACCCTCAGGAGTTCGTCAGCAAGGCCATTCAGGAGCTACAGGAGTCAAGAGTCATGAAAGGCAGCCGCCGCCTACCAGCAGTGGCTCCCCATCCAGGCGAGGATGGTGGGCTGTGCGTCTGCATCGACATACCAGGGCTCAGTCGAGTCGCCTCTCTGGAGCGCCTCTGGCCCTCGCGAGTGGGGTGCTGCGGAGGTCCACCCCACAGCTACGTTCCCATGCCTTACAGCTTGCCGAACGCGGCTGCCACGCACCAGCGCCTCATGAGGGGCATCACGGAGGCACAAGAGGCCAGGCGTTCCGCAGCCCTGGCGGAGATGGAGATGGTCCGCGAGGAGCCGCCAGCGCCTCCGGAGCCTCCCGAGGCCCCTGGGCCTGGGGGCTCGTGAGGATCGGCTTCCGCAGCCCACCGAGTCCGCTACACCAACACCCCTTCGTCCTCAACATCATCAGGTGACATCTTTCAAGTTTCACTTCCAGCTGGGAGCGCCCCTTAGGGCTGCATTATTCCCAGGCCACGTGGGTCCGTCCCTGTGGCGTGTATCCTTTTATTTCATGTTGTTAGCTTACCTTGCTGGGGGCGGACCTTGGGCTGCATGATCCCCAAGTCGCTCGGGCCAGACCCAGCGGCATGTATCCCATTTGCATTTATTTCTGGTTATGCATTTGACCCACCATGCTTGATTATTTGATGCCGGTCCACGGCACCTCTTCTTCTCCATGCCGACCACTTGCATGTTAAAGGGGGGGTACCTGAGCATTGCGACTCAGGGCTCTTACTGGCTCTCCAGCCCTCACCCTCTGGCCTTGTCCACGGCATCGTGACCTAGCATACCAGCGACGGCTGAGACCAGCTCGAGGGCCGGGACCCGAGGACGTAGAGTGCCGACATCTAACCGAATTTACAGGAACACATCACAAGATAAGGCCCAGTGCCAGGCACAACCCGCCTAGAGGTAGGGCCCCATTAATCCCGCGCTGGCTCACGGGTGCCCAGATACACCTCGCTAGGCCCTACCGTGCCAGCCACATGTCAGGGCAGGGCTCTACACGCCCCGGGGGCTCCTCCCGGAGGGGGCCCCCCTCCCACGTACTAGTGGAAGCAACATGCTCTGCGCTGTCTGACGACACTGCCGAGGAGAGGCTATGCCCGTACACATACGGAAGCGCTATGCTCCGCGCTGGTGATAAACAACTGAGGGTGGCCCCCGGGCCCATCAACCTCAGGGAGCCCAGAGCTCAGTGTCTAGCCTCATCGTAATGCCTCCCCTCGGGAGTGCCGCGCGAGGGGGCTGGGCACGGGGGCTGCGCCTGGGTCACGCCCAGACGCACGCTGCCCAGCCAGGCCCCCCCAGGGCCTGGTTCGTCGCGCGTCTCTCCTCGAGCGGAGCCAAGGTACGAAGGCCGTTTGAGCGTCAAGGGGGACTCCTGAGCATCGCGACTCAGGAGCCTAACTGGTCACGTAGCCCCTCACTCCTTAGTTCCGAAAGGCTAACGGCGGTTGAGGTATGCGCGTGGCCGGGCTCTGCAGACGTAGAACGGTAGATCCACCCACATCACACCTCCCTACTTGCTGTTCGTGCGCCAAGGGGGACTCCTGAGCATCGCGACTCAGGAGCCTAACTTGTCACATGGCCCCTCACTCCTTGGCCCCGTCCTGGTTTTTGGTCGGGACTAACACTGGGTGAGGCATGCGCGGGGCAGGGCTCTGCCGGCATAGAACATAAGGAAGTAGGGAGGAAAATCACAAATTTCAAGGAATTCAAAAGCAAATATTACAGTCCACACTGTTATCTCAATGCCAAACGCAAGTTTAAACGCCTCCCCGAGGCATGATACATGTGCAGGAATTAAAGGCAGGACAGGAGCCACAACGGAGTCACTTGTCGGCGGTGGAGCAGCGCGGAGTGGGTTCGCCTTATGGAGTTGTGGGGTCGGCAGCGCCTTGCTTCGGCTTGGTGCTGAAGGCCCGGAACTTCCCCAGCAGAGCCTCCGCGCGACCCTTCACGGCCTCGGCAGTGGCAGCGGCACGCTCGCCGCTTACTGGCTCCAGCAGGCTGTCGAGGTCGACGTCGGGATCGCGAAGGTAGATGTGGGTGAGGACCCGCTTCAGTGCTGCAGAAGACAGGACACGCGCCTCGGCCTCGGCCATGGGGCCAAGGCCAAGGGCGACATCTTCAAGAGCACGAACCAGGAAGGGAAGCAGCTTGGTGGGGCCGTCCTCGGTGCCAGCCAGCGGGCTCTCCAGGCCACTATCGTAAAGCGTCCTCAGCGAGGAGCGAGCCTTCGCCTCCATCCCGTGAAGGCCACGCGGTCCTCGGCAAGAACCAGGGCCTTGTTGTCCAGCTCGGCTTTCCTCGCCCCCAACTCCTGCTCCAGCGCGCCTAGGCGGTCGCGGCGCTTCCTGAGCTTGACCTCCCTCTCCTTGACGGCCGCCTCGCGAGCCTTCACGCCTTCTTCCTGCTCTTGGCGAAGGCGGGCCTCTTTCGCGAGCTGGTCCCGCAGGCCTTGCAGCTCGTCCTCCAGCGCCTTGCAGCGACCACGGACGTCGACCACCTCCCACAGGGCTATGTCACAAGCAGCCTTCGCCTCAAGGACGGCCTGCTTCTCCTCATCGCAAGCCGTCGAGGCCTGGACCAGCGCCGCCCGAATCGAAGCATCGGAGTGAACCCATCCTGAAGCCAGCTCCAAGCGCCCGGCCACCAAGCGAGGGTCGGCGCCAAGAAAATCCTGCCGCAGTCGGTCCAGCTCAGTAGCAGCACGATCCAGAACGGCAGAAGGAGTCGGAGAGACAGCAGCCGGTGGAGTAGGAGGAGAAGGCGGCAGCGCGGCCACAACATCCTGAGGCGGGGTCTGCTGTGCCCCAACGGCTGTAGTGGCGGCAGCAGGCAAAGGCACCTCGGGAGTCACTTGGGCCATGGGGGCTGAGCTCACCCCAGCCAGCTCAGCCAGGCCTCACGAGGACGACCGGGCAGGAGAAGCCCGTGCGTCGCGGTCACCCTCCTTTGCGGGCAGAGGAGCTGCTACGGATGGAACCTCAGGAGCTCCCTTCGACTTCTTTGCTGCGGGTGCCAGCCTATCCAAGAGATGCGGACGTCAAGCCTCAGAAGTAGAGCAAGAAATAAAGACAAGAATCAATGCTTACGGGTCATCACCAGTGAGCTCAAGCGGCCTCCGGCCAAATTTGAAGCCTGAAAGCCGGATGGAAGGGTCAACCTCGGGAAGCTTGGAAGCGGAAGGTGCGTCTGCGGTCCGCCTCGGGGCCGGGGAAGACCCGCGGGAGATCAGCCCGGTCCTGTCCTTCTTCGGGATCGGGGCAAGCTCCCGCCGTCCTGCTCGTCGTCATCCTCGTCATCATCGCTCGGAGAGAGGCGGAGAACACGAGACTTGCCCCGGGGGAGGGGAGCCCTCGACTCTCCGTCAGTCGCCGCGGAGCCAGGCCCTTTTTCCTACTCCCCTCCTTCCTCCTCTTCGCTGGAGTCGTCGGAGGACACGTCCACCGATTCCCAGGGAGTTTCCATGGGCACGGGCCCGTCCCTGTTGAAGATGCGCATGGACTCCACTACCTGCTCCCAGTCATCGCGGAGGAACAAGGGCATAGGAGCGCCCTCCAACCTCGCGCACATCGCCCCTGACCAGAGATTGGAGGACTGCAGCCAGATCTCCGTCGGCCAAGGCCGCGGGGCTCGGATGGGGCCTCCACATCGGAAGTGAGTACTGCCAAAGTGGAGCCAGCTGGTGCTCCAGGAATTCCCTTAGCAGCAACACGCCGGTCAGCTTCGCCGCCGCCATGTTGGCCGGCCTCAGATCCGCGTCCATCTTCTCCAACACCAGCTTCGCGCGGGGGTCCGCGAGCTCCGCTCGGCCCCAATCGCTGGATTTCGTGGGCTGCTCTATGGGCAAGATCAGCCGAGGGTGGATGCGCCGAGCATCCGCCAAGACCCACTTGCTCTTGAAGCCCTCAATCCTTTTCCCGGGGTTCGAAATGGCAATGGCGCCACCGTACGCGATGAAGCTCGCGCACGCGGAAGCAGGACCGCGAGAGGTCCGGAGGTAGAAGTAGTGGCGCAGCAAGGCCACCGAGGGCTGCACCCCTACGTGAGCCTCGCAGTAATAGGCGAAGATTGCCAGGAGAAGGACGGAGTTGGGGTGGAGATGCAAAGCCTGCAGCTTATAATGGAGGAGGACAGAGAAGAAGAACTCGGAGAAGGGAGGCACCAGGCCAGCAGCAATGGCACTTATGAAGAACGGATAGAAGGTGCTCCCTTGACCCTTAGGGGTGGCGGAGCCGGCCTTGAACACCTTCGCCCCGTCAATGCCCCGCGCTGCCGCCATCCGGCGCAACCGGGCGAGGCTCGCCTCCGACACGTTCGGCGAGTCCAGGGCAGACGAGTACCAACCTACGGCCGGGGGCTGACGAGGCGCCATGGCTTCCTAGGTCACGCGGTCAGAGTAGATCTGGAAATTTTGGAGGAAGGAAGGAGAGGCGCAAGAGAGGGGATCTGAGCAGCAACTGGAGAAAGCAAAAAGAAAAGCCTAGGCGGATGCCGCTCCCTTATTGACTCGCGCGGTTGCTAAGGCGCCAACGTCCAATCAACTGCCACGCAGTGCCCAAGGCCGCAGGCTGTTAGGGCCCGCCGCGCTTCGCTCTTGCCCTTCCGTCTCCCTGCACGGCCAAGTTCGGGCGCGCCTTGGCCTCGGGGGCTACTGTCGGTGTTTTGGGAATGGGGGTCCCCAGACTTGCCTACCTGCGGCTTGCGGCGTGGTTCGAAGGGGGGCCCAGCACGGCCCATCTTCATCAACACAGACCCAAGACCCTCGCGAGGGGCCAAGCCTCGCGGGGCGGACGACACGGAGCTTCCTCAGGAACGGCCTCATCAGGCTGGCTCGTGAGGAGGTGGAGAGATCAAGGCGGGGTACCCCATGAGGTGCCCGTGACGCAAGCCATGACGACCAAAGGCGCCAGGCGGGCGCCAGCCCGCGCAGTGTCCTCCTTTCCTCTTTGGTGCAAAGGGAGCAAGCGCAGCCGCGGAGTATTGAAGCATCAGGCAAAGGTTGCCATTTCGGTGCAACAAGACCAAGACCAGGAGGACTGCAAGACGGAGGTCATCGTGGAGCCCAAGACGGCATCACCACCAGAGCTTTGTGCAGGTGAAGACTACTTTTGTCAGGATAGTTAGTACTAGCTGTCCCCCTTCAAATTAGCCCGCCATTGTTGGCTCCCTTCCCGCTCGATATTTGGGAAGAGGACCAGGGCCTCTATAAATAGGACCAGCCACCCACAGGATCGGGGAGGTTGGAGGTTGGAGATCGAAATCAGAGAGAGAGAGAGAGAGAGAAGGGTGACTGAGTAGGGTATTACACCACAATGGTGGCCCGAACTAGTATAAACCATGTGTCTCTTGTGTCGTTCTTCCTATAGCTTAGATCTTAGCGAGGCGGAGGGGTACAGGTAGGTAGGAGGCGAAATCTCCGCGCACACCCCAATGTTCGAACCTCAAGGGTCTGCCGGAACCCGAAATCTGACAATGGCGCCTCCGCACTCCGCTTGCTGGCTGACCACCACTTTCAGTTTCACGTTGAAGGTCTTCAGCCACAGGCCGAGGTGGGGCTTGATGCAGAGGAAGGCCTTGCACACGACGATAAACGCCGAGATGTTGAGGATGAAATTGGGGGCCAGATCATGGAAGTCCACCCCGTAGTAGAACATGAGCCCGCAGGCAAATGGGTGGAGGGGAAATCCCAGTCCACGGACGAAGTGGGTGAGGAATACAACCCTCATGGGGTTCTGGAGTAGGGACGATCTGCCCCACATCTGGGAGTTGGTGCGTGATGTCTGCGGCCAGGTATCCGGCTTCCCGGAGCTCCGTAATGTTCTCCTCCGTAACGGAGGAGACCATCCACTTGCCTCCCGCTCCAGACATGTTTGGAATGGCTTTGTGGAGAAGATGAGAACGTGGGCGCTGGAGCTCGAGTGCGCGAGAATGGATGGGCAGGGGAAGAAGAAGGTGTGGGTGAAAAAGAGGAATCCTTGTCCCTTTATAAAGGCGGTAGAAACTGTGCGCCTCCCTACTTGCCCCATAAAATCGCTTATTCCCCAAGCGCCGTGATTGATGGCATGGTTGGGTTACCCATATCCGTATTGATGAGAATCCCGTGATAAGGGGAACACAATCTCTGCTTCAACAATACGTGCCAATAAAACCGCCTTGTAACACGTGCAGTGGCAGGCGGGGAAACAGTTCGTAATGACCGGGCCACGGCAGGATGTCATGTTATGAAAAGTTGTCAGCAGATTATATTTGTGGAATAATATACTCTCTACGGTGGTATGTGGAATTTGTTTTGTAGAGCCAGACATGATCCTTGTGTTCAAAATCTTCTATGGAGTATTGGGAGAAGGAACCCGCCTTGCAATGCCGAAGACAATCTGCGTGCTGGACTCATCGTCATTGAAGCCTGGTTCAGGGGCTACTGAGGGAGTCCTGGATTAGGGGGTCCTCCGACAGCCGAACTATATACTTTGGCCATTCTGTTGGACTATGAAGATACAAGATTGAAGGCTTCGTCCCGTGTCCGGGTGGGACTCTCCTTTGCGTGGAAGGCAAGCTTGGCGATTCGGGTATGTTGATCTCCTTCTCTGTAACCGACTCTGTGTAACCCTAGCCCCCTCCGGTGTGTATATAAACCGGAGGGTTTAGTCCGTAGGACAACAACAATCATAATCATAGGCTAGCTTCTAGGGTTTAGCCTCTATGATCTCATGGTAGATCAACTCTTGTAATACTCATATCATCAAGATCAATCAAGGAGGAAGTAGGGTATTACCTCCATCGAGAGGGCCCCAACCTGGGTAAACATTGTGTCCCCCGCCTCCTGTTACCATCAGCCTTAGACGCACAGTTCGGGACCCCCTACCCGAGATCCGCCGGTTTTGACACCGACATCGGCCTTTTCGCCTAAAGCCAGCGAGATGGCCACCGAGGTGTCCCCGTCATCCTCCACGGGCTTGATCCGCCGTCACCAGTCCCCCGATGTGCCCGCCGCCGCACCCCTATGCCGTTTCGAGGACTTCCCCGTCCTCCCTCGGACCTGGCAGCCGACGAGGTCCTTCCTCGGGGTCCAGTAGCGGCGGTGGGGGATGTGGGTCGCCGAGATTACAGATCGGGATACCCACACCCACCGGTGGCTCGGTAGCTTCCACATGGCCATGGAGTATGACCGCTAGCAGGTCCACTACACGGCGCGATGACTAGGCTCAATTTCCCCTTCGGCACACGTCCGGTCGACCTCGTTCCGCTGGAGCCAGGGGTGGTGAGCTCGGCTATGGTGCGGGAGGACCGTGGGGCATGGGAGCGCCTCAAGGCCAAGGCCGCCGACAAGGCCTACATGCAAGAGCTCCGCCGGCAGCACCCGGAGCTCGTGGAGGCGGAGCGGACAATCTTTGCCGGTGCAGAGGGCGGTGAGGTTATCGCGCTCTCCTTCGATGACAAGGTCTAAGGCGGCGAGGACGGCGTCACAGAGGGCGGCGAGGTTATCGCGCTCTCCTCCGATGATGAGGTCGAAGGCGGCGGCGTGGAGGGCATCGAGGTGGGCCCCAAGGACGAGGAGATCGATGTCAACGTGTGGAGGAGTGCCTTCCCCAACGACCCCGATGACGGCACCGTCCCGGACACGGCTTGCAGCACATCGTACATGACGAGGAAGGATTGGCTCGACCTCTACTTCGACCATAAGTAGTTTAGCTTAGTTTAAATTTATGTTTTATGTTTGTTTATGTAACACTATCTATGTTTATGTTTGAATGCATGCTACTTTCGGTTGAACCTGCTTTGAACTTGATCAAATTGAAGTTTACAACCTTATGTTTAGGGGATCGACTAGAAGAGGCCAAAAATTGCCGGAGTATATATATATATATATCCACTAAGGGTTTTAGTCCTTTAACTTTTTAAGGATCGGCTAGAGATGGCCTTATGACTTGTTTACTTCAGTTCTTCACTATGTGATGCTCTATATGTGCAACTATATGCCGTGCAGTTCAATTTCATCAATAACAGTTTCAACAACACCACTATGAATTACGATATTTGGTTTTTGTTAAGGATATTGCAGTTAACATGCCTTTTCATTTTTTAACAATAACTAGTTTACTCTAGACCTGCACAATACCAGTTTGAATGACTATTTGCTTGTTTTTAAATGTTATGCCTGATGTAGTTAGCACACCTTTCCACTTCTTGTTTTGCTTAACTAGCGTGCTTACACGCTGAAGCTATCATTTGTAGATTATGTTGTCTACCATGGATATATTTGGTTGATGTTTAGCCCGTTGTGCTTAACATGCCTTTATATGTACTCATACAGGACAATATTGAGAACAGTGTTGTTTTCCATCGAGCTTACTTTCATCGCATTGCTTATATGTACTCACCATTTAGGATATCGGTAGATGGTACCATATAGCTCGGGGCTGATAAGGGATGAATCGTTGAATCACACATTTCGCTGAATATATTTATAACACATTTATCAGTAGGTTAACTAGGGCCATATTTAATATATCTGAGGCTACATAGCAACATGCATTGTACTGAATGACTAAATATGCAATCCCAGGCTACATAGCAACAAGGGAGGGTGTTACTCCCTCCGTTCCAAATTACTCGTCGTGGTTTTAGTTCAAATTTGAACTAAAACCACGACAAGTAATTTGGAATGGAGGGAGTACCTCAATGTTCTGATGATGTCTAGATATACATGTAATAAAATCTTATATAATGGGATGGAGGGAGTGTTGTACTACATCATTTTTCAATTGTTGTTTAGCTTATAATATTAACTTGGTTCTTTTAGGTACATATATCGTTGCCAAAAATTGACACTTCGACCCTTTCTGTGTATGGGGCAATGAGATAATCATGAACCAGCATCAAGTGAGGAAACTGATAAAGATTGTTATTAAAACGGGTTAAAAGATGTCAATCGAACTATCTGCTTACACTTTATGCAAGACAACAGTGAGCTGCAGGATGGTAAGTAAGAACCTTGTAGCCTTCTTTTTACTGCCCGTAATGAGTTGTGTTAGACGACAATGTCTGAATCTTTTTTCTTTTGCAGTGGATCCTGAAGCAGTTTACTAAAGATTACCTCTCAAACTACATGATTGGCGGCCGACTATCACAAGGGGTTGGACTAGAGTCCTGCATGCCTTCTGCATCCAGGAGAGCACATTAGGGCCATTCCGCTTCACCTTGTTCAGCAACCGAAATGTCTGTGGCCTCTTTCTTTACCATCTGTAATAGTACAAGTATAAAACCCTGGTTCATCATTCTTTATTTGGTGCTTATGTAATTCTTAAACATATGTACCTATGAATCGAATAATGCATTGGTTTTTTGAACCTGATGGATATGAAAAAAGCTATAGCCTAATTTCAAGTTTAAATTAGGTACAATTTTAAATAGCAGCAACTAAATTTGGGTGAAATTACGGTGTGCAGGTCATTACGGTGCACACGGTTAATAAAGCATAGCATGTGCGATATACATCATAATCCGACACGGTTCACGATGAGGAAACATGTGTAACAATGCACACAGTTGCCGTTTGCAAAGCGTGTGTGATGTCAGACACTATCACATACGGTGCGGCAAAACTACGTGTGTGTGATTGTCTACCTATCATACACGGTTTATAATCATGAACTGTTTGTGATGTGCCAGGCATCGTAAAACTCCCGTGCCTGGAATCTGCCTGGATAACTCCCGTGCCTGGAATCTGCCTGGAAACTACCTGGTTTTAGGTAAAACCACAAAACTCCGACTGCCATGGCAATGCGAGCACAAACGAGTAGCAAGGATGAAGCGTTTGGGATATTCAAGATATCGGAAATGGTTATGTAGGGACAACTGTATTCATCAAGGCTCCCTATCCCCGATGGTTTCTGAGTCATGTGGGAAGGACCCCCCTATCATCGTCACTCACTAGGCGACGGTTCCAAATGTCATCGCGGAAAGGGGTTAAAAACCGTTTGTATAGCACCAACGCATACCAGTGGGAAGAGTGCCCACTTCCAAAAATTCCACAAATTGAGAGTGATAAGAAAAGTGATTTGAGTGATTCCACCAACTGTGAGGAAGAGTGCCCACTTCCAAATATTACACATATTGAGGGGGAAAAGAGAGGAGAGGTGAGTGAGTCCACCAAATGTGAGGATGAAATTGCAAAACATGAGATCGGAGAGATAAGTGTTATACCACACCTTCAAAGTGAGAGTATTAGTGACTTGCCTGCCATGGACTGTCGGGCAACATCGGTCAGGGTCGCGCCACACACTCAAGCGGTGCTTCCCCAAGCACCATCTGCTGCCGAGCTTTCACCAGCGAGCTGCGTAGGGTGTCTTGGCTCGCGAAGTTCACGTTGGAGCTACCCCCGCGCTACAACGACGCCCTCGGCCCCGCACAGTTCCTTCGGCTTTACACGCTCAGTTTTTTGGTGGCGGGCAGCCACAACAAGGCCATGGAAAACTGGTTCCCCGTTGCCCTCCACTACAAAAAAAGACACATCCGTGACATTTTGGGCCGAGTAAATTTTTTCTGTCATGCTTATGACACTTCTATGATGCTAATTGTGACAAAACCTGGTATCATCATAGATGTGGTGGGCTCCTACTTCTATGACAAAAATCATGACAGAAAATGGGCTTTTCGTCCAGGGTAGGACGGAGACGCAACTGCATGACATTATTTGGGCCGTCCATGACGGAAAAAATCATGGTAAAAGCGAGGGCGAGAAAATGGGGAGTTCCCAGTTATGGTGGGTGGTCGGGGGCCAAGCGATGAGCGTTTCTCTCATACACGTACACGCGTGGGTGTGATGCGTTGGGCTCTAACTGAACTCGAGCGAGGCATTCGCCTACTGAACCCAAGCGATTGCGCTGTAGGCTACGCGTTACTGAACCCGTGCGATCGATCGATCTGGCTATTAACTGAACCTGATCGAGCGATTCCTTCGCTACTGCTGCTAACTGAATCCGATGGAACTTGCTGCCTC
The DNA here is from genome assembly GCA_034509565.1 of Triticum monococcum. Taxonomy (NCBI): domain Eukaryota; kingdom Viridiplantae; phylum Streptophyta; class Magnoliopsida; order Poales; family Poaceae; genus Triticum; species Triticum monococcum. The sequence continues at coordinate 539,507,202 of CM067842.1, forward strand.
TTGATGAACAGTGAGCATTGTTCGGGGATTGGATGAATAGTTCTCGGTGGGGGTTGGATGAACAGGACCCCGTGGTAGTAGAGGTCGTTGCCGCTGGATGAACAAGACCCCAAAAGATCGAGCCGATTGGGGGTGGATGAACATGACCCCATGGAGGGCTGGATGAACAGGACCCCGTGGAGGGTACTACCTTTTGAGCATGCATTGGTTCTCCCTTGAGGAGGAAAGGGTGATGCAACAAAGTAGCGTAAGTATTTCCCTAAGTTTTTGAGAACCAATGTATCAATCCAGTAGGAGACCACGCAAATCCCATAGTACCTGCACAAACAAACAAGAACCTCACAACCAACGCGATAAAGGGGTTATCAATCCCTTCACGGTCACTTATGAGAGTGAGATCTGATAAAGATAATAACATAAATATTTTTGGTATTTTTGTGATATAGATTGGAAAATAAAGATTGCAAAATAAATAGTAAACTACAATTGTAGATTGGAAACTTATAAGATGTAAAGTAGACCCCGGGGCCATAGGTTTTACTAGTGGCTTCTCTCAAGATAGCATGTATTACGGTGGGTGAACAAATTACTGCCGAGCAATTGATAGAAAAGCGCATAGTTATGATGATATCTAAGGCAATGATCATGAATATAGGCATCACGTCCGTGACAAGTAGACCGAAACGATTCTGCATCTACTACTATTACTCCACACATCGACCACTATCCAGCATGCATCTAGAGTATTAAGTTCATAAGAACGGAGTAATGCTTTAGGCAAGATGACATGATGTAGAGGGATAAACTCAAGCAATATGATATAAACCCCATCTTTTTATCCTCGATGGCAACAATACAATACATGTCGTTTCCCTTTCTGTCATACGGATCGAGCACCACAAGATTCAACCCAAAGTTAAGCACTTCTCCCATTGCAAGAAAGATCAATCTAGTAGGACAAACTAAACAGATAATCCAAAGAGACTTGCAAAGATATCAAATCATGCATATAAGAATTCAGATAAGAATCAAATAATATTCATAGATAATCAAGTTCATCAACCCACAATTCATCGGCTCTCGGCCAACACACCGCAAAAAGAGTGACATCGAATAGATCTTAAAGAAGATCGAGGAGAACTTTGTATTGAGATCCAATGAGAGAGAAGAAGCCATATAGCTAATAACTATGGACCCGAAGGTCTATGGTAAACTACTCACACATCATCGGAGAGGCTATGGTGTTGATGTAAAAGCCCTCAGTGATCGAATCCCCCTCCGGCAGATCGCCGGAAAAGGGCCCAAGATGAGATCTCACGGGTACAGAAGGTTACGGCGGTGGAAAGGGTGTTTTGTGGCTCTCCCCAAAGGTTTTTGGGTATAAGAGTATATATAGGCGAAAGAAGTAGGTCGATGGAGCTGCGAGGGGCCCACGAGGGTGGGGGCACGCCCTCCTACCTCGTGGCCGCCTCGCTGCTTCCTTGACGTCCACTCCAAGTCTCCTGGACCACGTTTGTTCCAAAAAAGACCCTCGCGAAGGTTTCATTCTGTTTGGATTCCGTTTGATATTCCTTTTCTGTGAAACACTGAAATAGGCAAAAAACTAAAATTTGCACTGGGCTTTCGGTTAATAGGTTAGTCCCAAAAATAATATAAAAAGGCATATCAAAGCCCATAAAACATCCAAAACAGATAATATAATAGCATGGAACAATAAAAAATTATAGATACGTTGGAGACGTATCAAGCATCCCCAAGCTTAATTCCTGCTCGTCCTCGAGTAGGTAAATGATAAAAACAGAATTTTTGATGTGGAGTGCTCCCTAACATAATTTTCAATGTAATTCTCTTTATTCTGGCATGAATGTTCAGATCCAAAAGATTGAAGATAAAAGTTTAATATTAACATAAAAATAGTAATACTTCAAGCATACTAACCAAGCAATTATGTCTTATCAAAATAACATAGCCAAAGAAATCTTATCCCTAAAAAATCATATAGTTTGGCCATGCTTCATTTTCGTCACACAGAATGCTCCCCTCATGCATAACCCCGATGACAAGCCAAGCAATTGGTTCATACTTTTTAACGCGCTTCAGCCTTTTCAACCCTAACGCAATACATGAGCGCAAGCCATGGATATAGCACTATAGGTGGAATAGTATATGATGATGGGGGTTATGTGAGAAGACCAAAAAGTAGGAAGTCTCACGTTGATGCGGCTAATCAATGGGCTATGGAGATGCCGAATAATTGATGTTAATGCGAGGAGTAGGGATTGCCATGCAATGGATGCACTAGAGCTATAAGTATATGAAAGCTCATCTAAAGAAACTAAGTGGGTGTGCATCCAACTTGCTTGCTCACAAATACCTAGGGCATTTTGAGGAAGCCCATCACTGGAATATACAAGCCAAGTTCTATCATGAAAAATTCCCACTAGTATATGAAAGTGAAAAAATAAGAAACTCTCTATCATGAAGACCATGGTGCTATTTTGAAGCACAAGTGTGGAAAAAGGATAGTAACATTGTCCCTTCTCTCTTTTTCTCTCTTTTTCCTTTTTTATTTGGGCTTCTTTGTCCTCTTTTTTTATGTGGGCTTCTTTGGCCTCTTTTTTTCACACATGGGACAATGCTCTAATAATGATGATCATCACACTTTTATTTACTCATAACTCAATGTTACAACTCGATACTAGAACAAAAATATGACTCTATGTGAATGCCTCTGGCGGTGTACCGGGATATGCGATGAAACAAGAGCGACATGTATGAAAGAATTATGAAAGTGGCTTTGCCACAAATATAATGTCAACTAACTGATCATGCAAAGCAGTATGACAATGATGGAGCATGTCATAATAAATGGAACAGTGGAAAGTTGCATGAAAATATATCTCAGAATGGCTATGAAAATGCCATAATAGGTTGGTATGGCGGCTGTTTTGAGGAAGATATAAGGAGGCTTATATGTGATAGAGCGTATCGTATCACGGGGTTTGGATTCACCGGCGAAGTTTGCACCAACTCTCAAGGTGAGAAAGGGCAATGCACGGCACCGAAGAGGCTAGCAAATTGCAGAAAGATAGGAGTGTGTATGATCCATGGACTTACATTAGTCATAAAAAACTCATATACTTATTGCAAAAGTTTATTATCCCTCAAAGAAAAGTATTACTACGCATGCCCCTAGAGGGATAGATTGGTAGGAAAATACCATCGCTCGTCCCCGACCACCACTCATAAGGAAAGCACTCAAAGAACACCCCATGCTTCAAATTTATCACACAACGTTTACCATACGTGCATGCTACGGGACTTGCCAACTTTAACACAAGTATTTATCAATTTCACAATTACCCAACTAGCATGACTCTTTCATTACCACCTTTATATCTCAAAACATCTATCTAGAATCATAGTGTTCAATGCACTCTATTGTAACATCCCAAATTTTCAATTTGGAATGTTATACACTAGATCATCATGCATATCATATTTTCTTGCATTTTGCCGATCCTAGAAATTTCACGCAACTCAAGGACCCCCGGAGAGAGTTGGAGATTTCGTTATTTTCATATTTGAGTCTTCTCAAATTTTGAAGAAAGGATCATTGGATTTGTCGGAGTTTATTTGCCTTTTATTTGGATAGGGAAAAATGCGCGTTTTCAAAATTGCATTCTAGGTCCCAAGAAAAGTTCATTTTGTTCGACTCATTTTTAGGAGTCGGGGAAAATTTACTTTGGGAAGCTTTGGAGTTCGTTTAGATGTTCTTTTATTTGATTTTTCTCCGCGCGTAACCGTTTAAAAAAATCCCGCAGCACCCTGGGCCAAGGCCCAGCCAGCAGGCCGGCCGGCCAGGCCAGGTCGCCGCGCCGCGCCAGCGTCTAGCGCGCAGGAGGCCGCCGCCGCCCTAGAGTCCTAGTAGGACTCCATTTCGTTTTTTTCCTCTCCTTCTCTTTTTCTTGCCCCCTCCCCCAAGTATCCTGTCCCCTCACCTATATAAATACTCACACCCCCCTCTAAAACCCACATCAAACCAAGCCCCAAGCCCAACCGCGCCCCAAGCCGCGCCCAAGCCGCCGCGCCGCGCCTCCATAGACGCGCCGCCGCCGCCCTTGTGCATCACCGCCGCCGCCGCCCCTTGCCCACGCCGGCGCCGTTCACCGGAGCCCCGTTAACCGGAGCCTCGCCGAGGTTGCCCCGCGTCTCTTTTTATCCCCTCGGTTCGGTTTTTCTTATAAACCGTTCCGGTTCTTTTCTTCTCTTCCGATTCATTTTCTTTTCGATTCTTGTTTCGGTTTTCTTTTCCCGAAACCCTAGATCGGATTCGTTTTCTTTTCCGGTTTAGTTGCCTAGAGACCGTTCGCCGGACCGTTCGTCCTAATGAACATGATCACCGGATTATTCCCGGTTAACGAACGTCCGTTCTTTTAACCGTTCTTCTTTTTCTTTTCGTCGGATTTATTCCGCGATCGCGATCTCAGATCCGATCTTTGTTCTAGTCTATCTTCTCGCTCATTTATCCGAATCAGGTGATTCAAGCGCCTGGAGTTTCGTTTCGAAACCGCCGTTCCGACTAATCAACTTAAACAAGTTTTTGCTATGGTAAAATTTGACCTAGTTTCAACTTGCTAGAACCGAGTTGTTTTCTTCTGCCGTTTGTTTTCCGTTGCTTTGTTCGGTTCTTTCTCTCTTTGCAACCGGAGTTCTTAAGTTGAGATTTCTGGTTCGATCTTTTGTTCGAGTTTTACCTGTGCATTAGATGAGTACTTATTGTATGCTTGTTGTTTGTCTGTGATAGATTACCCGGATTGCGCCGCCTGTTACTTCGAATCTCTAGGACTCGTGGATCATCAGCAAGGCGAGTAACACTTTGATCATACCTTTTCTACAACCTAGTTTTATTGCATTAGATCCATCCTCACACATTGCATGCTTAGGATCTAATTAAATTTATTCCTTTGCAGTAGGGAAAAACTGGCTTTACGCAAAACAGAAACCATAGAGCTTTCCACCAGCCAAATATGCATATAGTATAGCTGTTTCATTCCGTTACTCTCTATGTGTTACCTTGCCAGCATATTCCATGTGCTGACCCGTTTCGGGCTGCAACGTTAATGTTGCAGACTTTTCAGACGATGATTAAGGTGCTCTTAGGTCGTGGTTCTATACTCAGTGATGCCGTTGGAGTTGATGGACCCATTTATCTTCCAAGTCTTCCGCTGTTATCGTTATTAGATGGCCTTAAGCCATATTTACGTAATAAGTTCTCTTTTGAGACACTGATGTAATAAGTGTGTGATTGCTACTCTGCTATAAATCCTTCGAAGTACTGTGTGGTGTCAGCATTACTGATCCAGGGATGACACCGGAGCACAGTAGACTTGATCCATTCGGGTCAGGTCGCTACAGAGATGGCATCAGAGCACACGTTGACTGTAGGACACGACCACTAAGTTAAAGCCATAGATCACTATTCTCTCCTCATTTACTAACTCCTCATCTTTTCTACTCTTTAGGATGAAGGACGCGAAGATTAAGTACGCTCAACCGGATGAAGGCACACCTTTTGGATTTCACTTGAAGGAAGTCACCAAGTACCTAAACATTGGATTACCAAGTTTCACGGGAACCTTCAACACCACTCTGCCTGAAGAGGAGCGCTGGAAGATTCAAGCTCACATTCCGGGAAGGACATTCGCGCCAATCACAAAGCCCATAGATAGTGTTTTCAATGCACCAACTTGGAGTCTGGGAAAGAGCATGGCAGCCCATATCACCATAGGACGCATTGGAGAAGTTTATCAAGAAGACCTCAAGGACACTATCTACCAGATTTGCGGACGCCGAGATGAACAATGGGAATTAGTCACCACCAAGAAGGATAGATCCATTGCAGCTTTTATCCAGGAGTTAAACCAGCACATTCGACGCCACGAGAACCAGATGTGCAATGATATGCTAGAGTTGAAGAATGCGAAGGCGAGGATCATCGAGCTAGAAGGAGAACTGAAGGCTACACGCAAGGACTACATGGACGAGATAGTAGCTCTAGCAAGACACAACTGCGATCTTAAGCAAGAGATTAAAGAACTCAAGATGGAGTTAGCATCCAGGAAGGAAGACATGTACGTCGCATGTCCGGACAACTACATCATCATCAACGACACCGATTCGGATCCAAGTGAACCCGACTTTGAAGACGAAGCTGGAGCGGACATCATGGAGTCTTCCACCGGTTCAAATTTCTAGATGACCACCAAATATTAGTAGTATTTCCCCCATGTATACACTATAGTTCGAGCACTTTTTGCGATAGTTAGATCGTTTGTAAGCCCTTGTTTGAATTGAATGAAGTGATTTTGTGTGCATTTGCTCATGTGCATTGGGGTAGTGTTTTCTCTTTAGACCTCACTCTATTCTTATTTCTCATCTTTTCTAAACCCTCAGATGCCTCCGAGACGTGACAATGGATTTCCACCGGAGCTCACTCAGTTGATCCAGCAGCAGAATCAATTGATGCAGATGTTAGTTCAGAATCAGCAGAACAACAACAACAACAACCCACCACAACCACCACCACCTGTTGACCACTTAGCCCATTTCCTTAGGCTGAATCCGCCGGTGTTTTCTAGTAGCACCGAGCCGATAGTAGCAGACGATTGGCTTCGCAAGATAGGAAGGGAGTTGACCACTGCAGGATGCACGGATGGTGAGAAAGTGAAGTTTGCCGCACATCAGTTAGAAGGACCCGCGGCAGCATGGTGGGAGAATTTCACAGCCACCTTCCCAGTTAACACTGTCACATGGGATCAGTTTCAGCAAGCTTTCCGCACTGCACATGTTTCAGCAGGATCTATGGCCATGAAGAAGCGTGAGTTTTGCAACTTACGCCAAGGAGGAAGGACAGTTGGCCAGTACGTCGACGACTTCAGCAAGTTAGCACGTTATGCCCCAGATGACGTCACTACGGATGCAACCAAGCAGGAGAAGTTTCTGGAAGGATTGAATGATGAGCTAAGCATGCAGTTGATGGTAGCAAGTTTCAACAACTACCAGGAGTTGGTAGATCGTGCCATCATGATTGAAGGGAAGCAACAGCAGATTGAGAACCGCAAGAGGAAGTATGGACAACGGAAGTATAACTCTGGAGCCCAGCAGTAGCCCCGTTTTACCTCTAAATCGGGATTTCAGTTTTAGCATACCCATGGAGGAAGTAGTTCGCACAACCACACTGGCCACAAGAATGGTAATGGGAATGGAGGAAGCAACGGCCAGAACCGTACCACCCCATCAACCCCATCCAAGAGAGACCTGAGTCAAGTCACCTGTTTCAAGTGTTCCAAGACCGAACATTATGCCAATGAATGTCCTGAAGGCCAGAATGGAAATGGCAATGGAAGCTCAGGGAAGAAGCCGAATGTCGGGACCCCGATCCTAGGTCACACCGATCTAGCATGTAACACATCATATCACTTTGCGGCCTCATGCACGGTATCCCACGAGTGTCGCCTTACCATGGCCCGTGACCGTTTGCGCCTTTTGGCTCACGTATATGATAGTGTCGCTAGCATCCATATGACAAAGAACCCGGGCCGACATGGCTAGTCGTGAACCCAAAGCGGCACAGACCTATGGAGACAGGCATACATGAATCACATCGAACATGTCGGTCAGCAATGAGTGATTCCGGGCTGTAGCACTGGGCTAACAGGACTCCGGGGATCCCGGGCTGTAGCAGGCTAGGCAGGACTCCGGAAATCACCGCGTGACATTTCCCCGAAGGGACAGACATAGGGACGAGGTGAAACACATGCCGCCCAGCCAAGTGTCCTGAACAGTAGTGCTGGGCTAGCAGGACTCCGGTGATCCGGGCTGTAGCGGACTACTATCGCTCAGAAGCACTAGACTACATTTCCCCATATGATAGGCTGCCAAGGATAAACAACTAGATAGTCGGATCCCACACATACCAAGCATTTCAATCATACACACAATATGCTCGATATGTGTGAATACAACATGGCATCACAACATAACTCTACAACTCAAGTATCAATTCATTAGGCTCCGAGGAGCGAGATATTACAAACATGGGTCTCATGACCCAACAATCATAGCATACAATGCAAAGCACATGCGGAAGCTTAACATGTCTGAGTACAGACATCTATAAATGAAAAGTCTAAGAAGCCTGACTATCTACCAAATCCTGCCGAGGGCACAAGATCGTAGCTGAGGTATCAAGCTAAACGTCGAAGTCCATGCGGAACTACTAGCGAGACTGAAGTCTCTCTGCAAAACATAAATTAAGCAAACATGAGTACAAAGGTACTCAGCAAGACTTACATCAGAACTAAACTACATATGCATCGGTATCAACAAGGGGGGTGGTGGAGTTTAACTGCAGCAAGCCAGCTTTGACTCAGTGGCTAACCTGAACTACGATTGCAAGCAACTCTTTTGAGGTGGCGCACACGAGTCCACATATTCACCAATCAATACACCACTATGGATCCGCTCTCGTCTCCCTACGAGAAGGCCATCCATAGCACTCACGCTTATCTTGCGAGTTTTAGGGTATCCACTTTCACTTGTCTATGAACTATGCAAGGGGTCCAAGTTTCCATATCCGAGGAATCCGACTATTCGAATAGATATTGATAACCCTGCAGGGGTGTACTTCTTCACACACGCTCTCACCACTTATAGCCCTGTACACGTCATGTACCTCGGCAACCTTCAAGCGGAAACCTGGCGAGGGTGTCAGCCACGGCCTACCTAAACACTTAAGTCTCTAGTCCAGGTTTATCGCCTATTCGGGTTCCATCCGCGAGGAGATCCGGCCGGAGTTTCGCTCACAGCCCCAAACGATGTGTGCAGGGTTCCCGAGACACCAAACGGGCGCCCGGTACACCGTGCCACGGTGTATCTACCGCAACATAGCCCACCCCTAGGGTCAGCGCTACGCACGGCCGCCAACACATATCCTACAAACACCAGAAACTAGTTGCAACTCCTGGACAGAGTACTAGGGTGATTAAGAAGCCGAGAGGGGCCATTGGTTTCGGGCCCAATGCGTGGTAGTAACTGTTCATGGATCACAGACACAGAACTCAGTTCCTGAGGACGGCTGCAATGAGACAACCCACCATGTACTCCTACATGGCCTCTCACCGCTACCTTTACCAAATCGTGTTCACACACTTAGCTCTCAATAGTAGGACATGTTTACACACCTCCGATCCATCCCCGATGAATCAGACCTGACTCAACTCTAAGCAGTAGCAGGCATGACAAACAAGCATGAATGAGTAGGCACATCAGGGCTCAAACAATTCCTACTCATGCTAGTGGGTTTCATCTATTTACTGTGGCAATGACAGGTCATGCAGAGGATAAGGGGTTCAACTACCGCGGCAAGTAATAGATAAATCGTTGTTGTCCTAATGCAGTAAAAGAGAGCAGGAGCGAGAGAGTGGGCTTGTATCGGAATGAACAAGGGGGTTGTGCTTGCCTGGCAGTTCTGAAGATATCATGGGGTCTTCATCAGTGTCAACGATCACATCGTCGGTACAACGTCTATCGAGAGGGGACAAATACCGGAAACAGGAGAAAGAACACAATCAATGCAATGCACAATATGATGCATGATCATGACATGTCAATATGCTGTGGTTTGAGCTAATGCAACTAGCTATGATTTAAATGAAGTTGGTTTGAGTACAAGATTCAAATTCCAACCCCATATATGATTATTTAAATGCCCTTTATTTATTTTGTCCAAAACAGAGGACAAACATTGTTCAAACATGCATGAAAATGGTACAGATGGATTCCTTGAATTTTTTCTGATAATTTTACATATATAATTTATCTCATTTGGAGTTATGGTTGAATTTCTATGATTTTTAGAAGTTTTGGGTATTTTCTGGAATTTCTTGAATTATTTTTAAACTAGAAAATGATTTACTGCATCAGCCCGACGTCAGGGTGACGTCAGCTGGTCAACTGGGCGCGTCCGGGTCAAACCTGACCAGTGGGACACACTGGTCAGTGACTAATTGACTAACTTAGGTTAATTAGAGCCTGGGCCCGCATGTCAGTGTCTATTTAATGTAACTAAGTTAATTAGGACTAACTAAATCTAACACTAATTAAAAAGGGGCATGGCCCACACGTCAGTCAACCAGGGGAGGTCAAATCCCTGGTCAACGGGTTCAAATCCGCCGGAGTTGGTCCACGGCTCGACACCGGCGAAGCCCGAGACGGCGGAGGCTTCGGGAATCACCCACAGGGGACCAAACCCGCGGCGGAGGGCATCTACGCGTTGCTGGAGAACGCGCGCATCCAACGGTGCAAGCGGCACCTGCTGGGGCGGCCGGAAACGACGACGGCGTCGAGGTCAGCAGCGACCGGAGCTCGGACGATGATGGATTCGTCGCTACGGTGCACTAGAGGGCAATCCGAAGGGTGCTGTGGGCTCCTGGGAGTGCAGTGAACATGGACGCTCAGGCGCGAGCTGCGGTGGCTAAAGCGGCGGCGGCGACATGGCCGGCGACAGAAGCTCACGGGCACGGCGACTAATAGGGCTATGGCACGTGAGAGACTGCGAGGAGAGAGGGAAAAAGCGGCGGTGCTCACAGCGCGTCGTTTGTAGGCGACAACGGTCTCGGGGAAGCTTCTGCAACGACGAATTGACGACGGCGATCTTCGGGCACCGGAGATGAAGACGACGACGCTCGGGTCGATTGGGGCCTCCTCTGGTCGCGTGCTTCGGGTGTGTAGCTCCACGGGGTCAGGCGGAGCCCAGGGATGCGGAGAGGGAGCGAGGGGGTGGCTGTGGACGCCGTGGCAGCGAGCGGCGGCGATGGGCGCGCTCGGGTTCGAAGAGAGAGGCGACAGAGGCGGGGATGAGGATGGAAGAGAGTGAGCGAGGGTCAGGGGGGGTGCATGGCATCTCCCAGAGGCGTCCAGGCGTCGAGGGGGGGTGCGGCAAGCAGGAGCTGGCCGGAGCGCGTGGCCGCGCGCATGGGGCACGCGCCCGGCGTCCTTCTGTCGCGAGGAAGACGACAGGGGGGAAAGCCAGTGGGCTGGGCTGGCCAGTTGGGCCAGCCAGGTGGCCTTGGTGGGCTGCACAGGAGTTGGGCCGGTTGCTGGCGCCAGGTAAGCTCTCTCTCTGCTTTTCTAATTCTGTTCTTTCCTATTTTTGCTATTTTGTTTTGATTTAGTTCAAGACCAAACCATTTTCAAAATTCATAAAAATAATTGTGTGAACTAAATGGATTTATCCAAATCCACACAACAATTTTCAGAATTATTGAACATATATTTATTATATAATAAATATAGATCCAATTCAAATATTTATTGGATTAAATCAAAGGCCCAAAATAATTATCTCTGAGATTCCAAAAATATTGTTTTAAGTTTTACCTCTTGCCAATATTTTCAGAGACTAAGAGGAACATTTTCTTGGACTTCTTTGAAAGATTTTAATGTTGATTATTTTTGAAGTGATTTATGAGGGTTTCAACTAACCTCAATTCAACTATCAGAATTTAGACATGATGCATGATGCTCACTCAGGTAAATAGCTACAAGCAAATTCTAGGGCTGTGACAACTCACCCCCACTAAACAAGAATCTCGTCCCGAGATTCAAGACGTGAGGTAAGAAGACAGAGGGAACACCAATAAAGAATCTTCACGATCCGATTGCCCTTCTCGAAGGTGTTGATTCATTGCATCATGTCGATCTTGACATCTTTGCTTCGAGAGCTTCATCCAACATGGCGACAAGAGAGCAAGAGAACCTCCCAAGAGTGGATACAAGATCAACTCCACAGAGTGAGACATAAGAACACCTCTTGAGTTGAGACACAGGGCACACATCAGAATCAACGAGAAGAAGCAGATGACAAGGTTCAATTTGGTACACAACAAACCCACACTGGAGTAGGATGATGCATGGTTCAAAGTAGCGAGGAGATAATTGCCATGATACCATAACGAGACATCTTAAGTAAAGTGACTCGCAGAAATATTCCCTTAAGTGGCAAAAAGAATTACTTTTGATTCGGAGATCATAGAATCTCTTTATATCAGCCTAAGGCAATCACAAACGATCAGTGGAAGGAGTTCGAAAGAATGACATACTCGGACTAGGATGGATGATGTGGACTACCTTGTTGAAGACAATGCAATGGATGGTTTTTGCTTATCATCGGAAATGGATGGGACCTATGGTAAGTCCACTTTTGAAGATGACCATGAACAACAACTACTGAGGTGCAAGCTGGGAACAAAATGCAAATGTTGGGAATGATTCTAGTAACTGGGGAGAAGGTTCACCGGCAAAGGTGATTCCACCAATCGGATGGCTATCGAACAACTGAGAGAACGGAGGCACATCCCAGTTAACGACAACAACAGAACCTAGTGCCTGAGCGTGCTCTCAAGAACTTGAGCACTTCCATACTCATCAAGGTCTTACCAACATCCATGTCAAGGATCTTGGCAACACAACATGCTACCATGATGAATAAGGGTGGAAGATGCAGATGCAAAGAAAGATAACACTTTCTCAGATTTCACCTTAGCGAAGCCAAGGAAACAAAATCTGGATGATCGACTGAGAGACATTTAGCACTCCGCTCCTAATGTTCTCCTTGATGTACTGGTTAGCACGGTCATGCTTTAAGCATCGGCATAGCCACCAAGTAGTGGTCGGACTTCGGAATACAATAGATCCATAAGGAACAACTTCTGGAGTAAATCCTACGAAATCCTCATGGGAAGGTGGCCAACTTTCTTCAATCGAGATACTACAATAATAGGTCTTCCGGCTAGATGTGTTGGCCACGACATCCACTTTACCGTTTATCGAGGGACCAATATTATAGTTCTTGGAAAATGCTCCAACCATCATATCTGCCTGAGATTCAGATCGGGTTGGTGACAGGATATTCCAGACTCATTGAGTCTAGAAAGGAAAATGAAGGTTTGCAACACAAATCGACGAGATGACATTGCGAGATTCTCGGGGGAATGAACTACGGTAGTAAGCTCCAAAACATGAGCCGGTTCTGCTACAAGCATGTGAACACGTTGTCCTAGACAAGCATGGTCACCTGGTAGTCTTAAAATGAAACACTACCGAGTTCAGGGGGAACCATCAACGAGGATATCGAAGTCCTTGCGTAGGTCTAACCCTTAAGAAGAAACTTCTTCTCCTTGAACAAATCAATCAGTGGCCTGGTGTGCTAGGGATACGTATAGAATGTAGATGATCAGTCTATCAGACCATAGAATACTTCGCACATGCATGACTGACTTGGGATGATTCCAGAGGAAGCAAAAACAAACTTTCTCGAATTCACGGCGGCAACTTACACCAGATGCACATGAATTAGAAGAAGTCACATCTTTCAACCGGACATATGCTTCATGATCGGGACATGAGGGCAATGCTTATAAAGTTTCCAACACTAGCTGGATGTTCAACACAATCATGGAGGAGACAAAATGCCGCTGATGGGCTCAACAGCAACTCATCGGAATTTCCATATCACTGGACTTCCACCACTATGTGAACAATGTGATAGTATTGGTCAGACCAAAGATATAATGGTGTATGCTCGAGGGACAACCGTAAGTAAGACAACATTACGAGCATTGTTGGTTCTGATTTGATTTGACAATAGCCCACGCTCAAATCAAGGTTTGGACAAGATAATAGATCCAAAAACTGATCACGAGGACCAATTGGTGAAGATATCATCTTTCTTCAACACACACACACACACAAGGATATCCTTTAGGGATGAACTAAGTTGGACAAGTTTTCATCTTCCAACTCTCCAAGTTGTTTTTAAGCTTAACCAACTAGCTCAGGGGTATCCAACACAGGTTCTTGGGGAAAAGTGGTTTATCGGAAAACCAACTTGAACACGAACTCAACATAACGGTCAGGTGACAACCTGGTAACACTTCCGAGAAGATATTCGGAAAATCACGAACCACCGGTATGTTACTAAGCTCGAGAACAACCTTGCTTTTCAGGGCAAGATGATATGATCAAAGAGTGAGGGATTGGCACAACCCTAACCCATTGATCGAAGTGTGCACCAGAAATATGGACTAGGTAGCACGATCAGTCTTAGAATGATAATTTGATAACCAACACGCTAAGAATGAGGACAGTGTCCATTAACTACCAAGCAACACAGTTGCTAGGAGTATTGATTTCACACATCATGACTCACGTGCCGGCATTCCGGTTACAATAACACGGGATCCGAGGAATGAACAATGATGGTAAGAAGTATCACTGCGTCAAGAATTTATGAGAGATGTGCAATTCTCACGACGCTCTTGACATAAAGTGGGTAATACTTTAGGGTAGAACAGAACCAAAAGCTGGATTGGCATTTTGATCTGCGGAATACAACCACTTTGACCCGATCCCAGAAATGGATGAGGTACTGGAGTTTGTTTCTCCTAGTCATTCTAAAGTAGAACGGCTCGACGGACCACAAGAATAAAAGGCACCGATGAACACAAATGCACAACTATTCCTGACTATCAATTGATAGACGAAGGTCAGAAAACAACTAAAGAGGGACAACTCAAGGAACATATAACTTTCTGAGTTGTGGATGCATAGATTAGTATGTCGAACGAGTTCAACATATTTCTTCCTGATAACCCATGCAGAAAGGTAGAACTGGCAGAGACAATATAGATTGGAGAACTCATCAAGAGCACTCTGGTTGTGATCCTTTGGTTCAAGAACTTCTGCCATAAGTGGTTCATAGTATTTGGAAGAAGGAAATACCACGGACCTCGAGGACTATCACAAAGGTTACTAATATCCTAAAGGAACGAGCAAACACTATCAACATGAAGTAAGTAGGGTGAATCTCGGGTTCAAAACCCAGGAATAGAATGCCTACTAACTAAATGGCATCACGGGATGCTTTTGAGAATAATGGCCGGAATCATCATATTGGGAACACAAAACATGGTTCGATTACTAGGTGATCCTCTAAGACACCTAGGGTCATAATAATAGTTCCAACATAAATGCCGAGGCAACGGAGTATCTCAACTCACCGATTAGTGTGATTAATGTGGCCCAAATGGACATCAGGAACAGGGGAAAGGATTTGCAAATGCATCAGACTATTTAGAAACCTGGGATGACTCGGACAGCATAACGGCTGTAATTGCTCAAAAATATTTGAGACAATATACAAAAATGGTGGTATAACCACTTAACAACACCATGCCAAGGTTCTGGTGCCAGCTATGAACCTATGGAAGTAGTAGGAACTGAACTGAGCTTAAATCCAACAATCTTAGGCAACTACGGTTTAGTAACACGTCATCCTGATAGATAGATGAGAAGGCCTAATTCTTAATCCCCGTAGAAAAGAAGAGGTTGACTCAGATCAGAAGGGCATGAGAATAAGGAGTAAAAAGAGCCTTACGTTCCCTTCCACAATCAATTCCCTTATATAACTAAAGCATTTCTAGACTCAACTTCGACCAGTTTGGCTTGGTAATCCTACAGGCAGTCAGGCTCTGATACCAACGCTGTCGGGACCCCGATCCTAGGTCACACCGATCTAGCATGTAACACATCATATCACTTTGTGGCCTCACGCACGGTATCCCACGGGTGTCGCCTTACCATGGCCCGTGACCGTTTGCGCCTTTTGGCTCATGTATATGATAGTGTCGCTAGCATCCATATGACAAAGAACCCAGGCCGACATGGCTAGTCGTGAACCCAAAGCGGCATAGACCTATGGAGACAGGCATACATGAATCACATCGAACATGTCGGTCATCAACGAGTGATTCCGAGCTGTAGCACTGGGCTAACAGGACTCCGGGGATCCCGGGCTGTAGCAGGCTAGGTAGGACTCCGGAAATCACCGCGTGACATTTCCCCGAAGGGACAGACATAGGGACGAGGTGAAACACATGCCGGCCAGCCAAGTGTCCTGAACAGTAGTGCTGGGCTAGCAGGACTCCGGTGATCCGGGCTGTAGCGGACTACTATCGCTCAGAAGCACTAGACTACATTTCCCCATATGATAGGCTGCCAAGGATAAACAACTAGATAGTCGGATCCCACACATACCAAGCATTTCAAACATACACACAATATGCTCGATATGTGTGAATACAACATGGCATCACAACATAACTCTACAACTCAAGTATCAATTCATTAGGCTCTGAGGAGCGAGATATTACAAACATGGGTCTCATGACCCAACAATCATAGCATACAATGCAAAGCACATGCGGAAGCTTAACATGTCTGAGTACAGACATCTATAAATGAAAAGGCTAAGAAGCCTGACTATCTACCAAATCCTGCCGAGGGCACAAGATCGTAGCTGAGGTATCAAGCTAAACGTCGAAGTCCACGCGGAACTACTAGCGAGACTGAAGTCTCTCTGCAAAACATAAATTAAGCAAACGTGAGTACAAAGGTACTCAGCAAGACTTACATCAGAACTAAACTACATATGCATCGGTATCAACAAGGGGGGTGGTGGAGTTTAACTGCAGCGAGCCAGCTTTGACTCAGTGGCTAACCTGAACTACGATTGCAAGCAACTCTTTTGAGGTGGCACACACGAGTCCACATATTCACCAATCAATACACCACTATGGATCCGCTCTCGTCTCCCTACGAGAAGGCCATCCATAGCACTCACGCTTATCTTGCGAGTTTTAGGGTATCCACTTTCACTTGTCTATGAACTATGCAAGGGGTCCAAGTTTCCATATCCGAGGAATCCGGCTATTCGAATAGATATTGATAACCCTGCAGGGGTGTACTTCTTCACACACGCTCTCACCACTTATAGCCCTGTACACGTCATGTACCTCGGCAACCTTCAAGCGGAAACCGGGCGAGGGTGTCGGCCACGGCCTACCTAAACACTTAAGTCTCTAGTCCAGGTTTATCGCCTATTCGGGTTCCATCCGCGAGGAGATCCGGCCGGAGTTTCGCTCACAGCCCCAAACGATGTGTGCAGGGTTCCCGAGACACCAAACGGGCGCCCGGTACACCGTGCCACAGTGTATCTACCGCAACATAGCCCACCCCTAGGGTCAGCGCTACGCACGGCCGCCAACACATATCCTACAAACACCAGAAACTAGTTGCAACTCCTGGACAGAGTACTAGGGTGATTAAGAAGCCGAGAGGGGCCATTGGTTTCGGGCCCAATGCGTGGTAGTAACTGTTCATGGATCACAGACACAGAACTCAGTTCCTGAGGACGGCTGCAATGAGACAACCCACCATGTACTCCTACATGGCCTCTCACCGCTACCTTTACCAAATCGTGTTCACACACTTAGCTCTCAATAGTAGGACATGTTTACACACCTCCGATCCATCCCCGATGAATCAGACCTGACTCAACTCTAAGCAGTAGCAGGCATGACAAACAAGCATGAATGAGTAGGCACATCAGGGCTCAAACAATTCCTACTCATGCTAGTGGGTTTCATCTATTTACTGTGGCAATGACAGGTCATGCAGAGGATAAGGGGTTCAACTACTGCGGCAAGTAACAGATAAATCGTTGTTGTCCTAATGCAGTAAAAGAGAGCAGGAGCGAGAGAGTGGGCTTGTATCGGAATGAACAAGGGGGTTGTGCTTGCCTGGCACTTCTGAAGATATCATTGGGTCTTCATCAGTGTCAACGATTACATCGTCGGTACAACGTCTATCGAGAGGGGACAAATACCGACAACAGGAGAAAGAACACAATCAATGCAATGCACAATATGATGCATGATCATGACATTTCAATATGCTGTGGTTTGAGCTAATGCAACTAGCTATGATTTAAATGAAGTTGGTTTGAGTACAAGATTCAAATTCCAACCCCATATATGATTATTTAAATGCCCTTTATTTGTTTTGTCCAAAACAGAGGACAAACATTGTTCAAACATGCATGAAAATGGTACAAATGGATTCCTTGATTTTTTTTGATAATTTTACATATATAATTTATCTCATTTGGAGTTACGGTTGAATTTCTATGATTTTTAGAAGTTTTGGGTATTTTCTGGAATTTCCTGAATTATTTTTAAACTAGAAAATGATTTACTGCGTCAGCCCGACGTCAGGGTGACGTCAGCTGGTCAACTGGGCGCGTCCGGGTCAAACCTGACCAGTGGGACCCACTGGTCAGTGACTAATTGACTAACTTAGGTTAATTAGAGCCTGGGCCCGCATGTCAGTGTCTATTTAACTTAACTAAGTTAATTAGGACTAACTAAATCTAACACTAATTAAAAAGGGGCCTAGCCCACACGTCAGTCAACCAGGGGAGGTCAAATCCCTGGTCAACGGGTTCAAATCCGCCGGAGTTGGTCCACGGCTCGACGCCGGCAAAGCCCGAGACGGCGGAGGCTTCGGGAATCACCCACAGGCGACCAAACCCGCGGCGGAGGGCATCTACGCGTTGCTGGAGAACGCGCGCATCCAACGGTGCAAGCGGCACCTGCTGGGGCGGCCGGAAACGACGACGGCGTCGAGGTCAGCGGCGACCGGAGCTCGGACGATGATGGATTCGTCGCTATGGTGCACTAGAGGGCAATCCGAAGGGTGCTGCGGGCTCCTGGGAGTGCAGTGAACATGGTGACACGCTCAGGCACGAGCTGCGGTGGCTAAAGCGGCGGCGGCGACATGGCCGGCGACAGAAGCTCACGAGCACGGCGACTAACAGGGCTATGGCACGTGAGAGACTACGAGGAGAGAGGGAAATAGCTGCGGTGCTCACAGCGCGTCGTTTGTAGGCGACAGCGGGCTCGGGGAAGCTTCTGCAATGGCGAATTGACGACGGCGATCTTCGGGCACCGGAGATCAAGACGACGACGCTCGGGTCGATTGGGGCCTCCTCTGGTCGCGTGCTTCGGGTGTGTAGCTCCACGGGGTCAGGCGGAGCCCAGGGATGCGGAGAGGGAGCGAGGGGGTGGCTGTGGACGCCGTGGCAGCGAGCGGCGGCGATGGGCGCGCTCGGGTTCGAAGAGAGTGAGCGAGGGTCAGGGGGGTGCGTGGCATCTCCCAGAGGCGTCCACGCGTCGAGGGGGGGGGGGTGCGGCAAGCAGGAGCTGGCCGGAGCGCGTGGCCGCGCGCACGGGGCACGCGCCCGGCGTCCTTCTGTCGCGAGGAAGACGACAGGGGGGAAAGCCAGTGGGCTGGGCTGGCCAGCTGGGCCAGCCAGGTGGCCTTGGTGGGCTGCACAGGAGTTCGGCCGGTTGCTGGCGCCAGGTAAGCTCTCTCTCTGCTTTTCTAATTCTGTTCTTTCCTGTTTTTGCTATTTTGTTTTGATTTAGTTCAAGACCAAACCATTTTAAAAATTCATAAAAATAATTGTGTGAACTAAATGGATTTATCCAAATCCACACAACAATTTTCAGAATTATTGAACATATATTTATTATATAATAAATATAGATCCAATTCAAATATTTATTGGATTAAATCAAAGGCCCAAAATAATTATCTCTGAGATTCCAAAAATATTGTTTTAAGTTGTACCTCTTGCCAATATTTTCAGAGACTAAGAGGAACATTTTCTTGGACTTCTTTGAAAGATTTTAATGTTGATTATTTTTGAAGTGATTTATGAGGGTTTCAACTAACCTCAATTCAACTTTCAGAATTTAGACATGATGCATGATGCTCACTCAGGTAAATAGCTACAAGAAAATTCTAGGGCTGTGACACCGAACCCTTTCAATAGGGGACAGGTGAACCACGTTAACGTGGAGGAGGTTGAAGATCAGCCTGATGCAGTAATCGGTAAGTTTTTGGTTAAGTCATTTACCGCACTCGTTCTTTTCGATACTGGTGCATCACATTCATACATATCAAGGGGATTTGTGGAAAAATATAGCCTGCCCACTAGGATTCTTAAAACACCTATGCTAGTAAGTTCGCCAGGAGCAGAATACATGGGCAGTCAAGGATGCTTTCAGGTGCCATTAAGCATAGGAAGGCATGTTTTCCCAACGGATTTGATCATTTTGGAATCCCAAGGTCTGGATGTAATCCTCGGTATGGATTGGCTGTCGATGTATGGAGGAAACATCGATTGTGCTAGTAAGTCAATTTTGCTTACAACGCCAGAAGGAAGAAGGATCAAGTATGTATCCCGGCATGTGCCAAATAGGACAGAAGTAAATTGCCTAACAGGAGTTGTGCAGGAGGAAGTACCAGTGGTAAAGGAGTTTCCTGATGTATTTCCAGAAGAGTTGCCAGGCATGCGACCGGATAGAGACATTGAGTTTTTGATTGAGTTATTGCCAGGTACAGGCCCAATATCAAAGAGACCATACCGGATGCCAGCAAAGGATTTGGTAGAAATTAAGAATCAGATTAAGGAGTTATTGGAGAAAGGTTACATTCGCCCAAGTTCTTCGCCTTGGGGATCACCCGTACTTCTAGTGGAGAAGAAGGATGGATCACTACGGATGGTTGTTGATTACCGTGGATTGAATGAAGTAACCATCAAGAACAAGTACCCACTGCCAATGATTAATAATCTGTTTGATCGTTTGCAAGGAGCTAAAGTGTTTTCCAAGATCGATTTGCCATCAGGGTATCACCAGTTGAATATTCGAGAACAGGATATTCCTAAGACAGCATTCACCACAAGATATGGACTGTATGAGTATACCGTTATGTCATTTGGATTGACTAACGCACCTGCCTATTTTATGAACCTGATGAACAAAGTGTTTATAGAGTTTCCGATAAGTTCATCGTAGTGTTCATTGATGATATCCTGGTTTATTCAAAGAATGAAGAAGAGCATAAGGAACATTTGCGTTTGGTTTTGGAGAAACTAAGGGAACATCAGTTATATGCCAAATTTAGCAAATGTGAGTTTTGGTTGAAGGAAGTAGGATTCCTCGGTCATGTTATATCTGGAGAAGGGATAGTAGTTGACCCCACAAAGGTTGCGACCGTAACCGAATGGGAAGCACCAACGACAGTTGGAGAGATCCGGAGTTTTCTTGGACTCGCAGGATACTACCGGAGATTCATTGAGAACTTTTCAAAGATTGCGAAGCCTATGACGGAGTTGTTAAAGAAGGATACTAAGTTCCATTGGACTGAGGAGTGTGAGGCTAGTTTCCAGGAGTTGAAGAAACGTTTGGTTACCTCACCAGTGTTGATTTTGCCAGATCAGACCAAGGATTATGAAGTATATTGCGACGCTTCACGTCGAGGACTTGGAGCAGTGCTTATGGAGGAAGGGAGAGTTGTTTCGTATGCTTCACGACAACTGAAGCCTCACGAATTGAATTTTGCCACGCATGATTTGGAGTTAGTAGCCGTAGTGCATGCATTGAAGACATTGAAACATTTCCTCATTGGAAATCCTTGCGAGGTGTAAACGGATCACAAGAGTTTGAAGTACATTTTCACGCAGAAGGAGTTGAACCTCAGACAAAGGAGATGGTTGGAGCTCATCAAGGATTATGATATGAAATTGCATTACCATCCCGGTAAAGCTAATGTAGTAGCAAACGCATTGAGCCGTAAGAGCCATATCAACACGTTGATGACGGGAGAAATACCCAAGGAGTTAGCAGAAAACCTTCGTGAACTAAGTTTAGAGATAGTTCCGAAAGGCTATGTAGCAGCATTGGAGATTCGGTCAACATTGATGGATAGAATAAGAGAAGCTCAGAAATCTGACAAGGAGATTGCTTCTATAAAGGAGAAACTAAGCAAAGGAAAACAAAGGGATTTCATGGGGATGAGCACGATACCCTATGGTTTGAGGACCGTGTTTATGCGCCAAATGACCCGGAGATCAGGAAGTTGATTCTACAAGAGGCACATGATTCACCCTATTTGATTCACCCAGGAAATACCAAGATGTATTTGGATTTGAAGGAGACATTCTGGTGGACCGGAATGAAGAAGGATATTGCAGCATATGTAGCAGTTTGCGATGTATGTCATAGAGTAAAGGCGGAACATCAGAAGCCAGCCGGATTGTTACAGCCATTGCCGATACCCGAATGGAAGTGACAGAGGAACCCAATTTACCTCAAAGTTTTGGAATCAGTTGCATGAAACTTTGGGAACCAGGCTAGAGTTCAGCACCGCTTTTCATCTGCAGACAGATGGACAGACCGAGAGAGTCAGTCACATTTTGGAAGATATGCTGAGAGCTTGTGCACTAGATTATGGATATAGTCGGGACGATAACTTGCCGTATGCGGAATTTTCTTATAACAACAGTCACCAAACCAGGTGACATCTTTCAAGTTTCACTTCCAGCTGGGAGCGCCCCTTAGGGCTGCATTATTCCCAGGCCACGTGGGTCCGTCCCTGCGGCGTGTATCCCTTTTATTTCATGTTGTTAGCTTACCTTGCTGGGGGCGGACCTCGGGCTGCATGATCCCCAAGTCGCTCGGGCCAGACCCAGCGGCATGTATCCCATTTGCGTTTATTTCCGGTTATGCGTTCGACCCACCATGCTTGATTATTTGATGCCGGTCCACGGCACCTCTTCTTCTCCATGCCAACCACTTGCATGTTAAAGGGGGGGGGGGGTACCTGAGCATCGCGACTTAGGGCTCTTACAGGCTCTCCAGCCCTCACCCTCTGGGCTTGTCCACGGCATCGCGACCTGGCATACCAGCGATGGCTGAGACCAGCTCGAGGGCCGGGACCCGAGGACGTAGAGTGCCGACATCTAACCGAATTTACAGGAACACATCACAAGATAAGGCCCAGTGCCAAGCGCAACCCGCCTAGAGGTAGGGCCCCATGAGTCCCGCGCTGGCACACGGGTGCCCAGATACACCTCGCCAGGCCCTACCGTGCCAGCTACATGTCAGGGCGGGGCTCTACACGCCCCAGGGGCTCCTCCCGGAGGGGGGCCCCCTCCCACGTACCAGTGGAAGCACCATGCTCCGCGCTAGCTAACGACACTGCCGAGGAGCGGCTATGCCCGTACACATACGGAAGCGCTATGCTCCACGCTGGTGATAAACAACTGAGGGTGGCCCCCGGGCCGCATCAACCTCAGGGAGCCCAGAGCTCAGTGTCTAGCCTCATCATAATGCCTCCCCTCGGGAGTGCCGCGCGAGGGGGCTGGGCACGGGGGCTGCGCCTGGGTCACGCCCAGACGCACACCGCCCAGCCAGGCCCCCCAGGGCCTGGTTCGTCGCGCGTCTCTCCCCGAGCGGAGCCAAGGTACGAAGGCCGTTTGAGCGTCTAGGGGGACTCCTGAGCATCGCGACTCAGGAGCCTAACTGGTCACGTAGCCCCTCACTCCTTAGTTCCGAAAGGCTAACGGCGGTTGAGGTATGCGCGCGGCCGGGCTCTGCAGACGTAGAACGGTAGATCCACCCACATCACACCTCCCTACTTGCTGTTCGTGCGCCAAGGGGGACTCCTGAGCATCGCGACTCAGGAGCCTAACTTGTCACGTGGCCCCTCACTCCTTGGCCCTGTCCTGGTTTCCGGTCGGGACTAACCCTGGGTGAGGCATGCGAGGGGCCGGGCTCTGCCGGCATAGAACATAAGGAAGTAGGAAGGAAAAGCACAAATTTCAAGGAATTCAAAAGAAAATATTACAGTCCACACTGTTATCTCAATGCCAAACGCAAGTTTAAACGCCTCCCCGAGGCATGATACATGTGCAGGAATTAAAGGCAGGACAGGAGCCACAACGGAGTCACTTGTCGGCGGTGGAGCAACGCGGAGTGGGTTCGCCTTATGGAGTTGTGGGGTCGGCAGCGCCTTGCTTCGGCTTGGTGCTGAAGGCCCGGAACTTCCCCAGCAGAGCCTCCGCGCGACCCTTCACGGCCTCGGCTCTAGCAGGCTGTCGAGGTCGACGCCGGGATCGCGAAGGTAGATGTGGGTGAGGACCCGCTTCAGTGCTGCAGAAGACAGGACACGCGCCTCGGCCTCAGCTGTGGGGCCAAGGCCAAGGGCGACATCTTCAAGAGCACGAACCAGGAAGGGAAGCAGCTTGGCGGGGCCGTCCTTGGTGCCAGCCAGCGGGCTCTCCAGGCCACTATCGTAAAGCGTCCTCAGCGAGGAGCGAGCCTTCGCCTCCATCTCTGTGAAGGCACGCGGTCCTCGGCAAGAACCAGGGCCTTGTTGTCCAGCTCGGCTTTCCTCGCCCCCAACTCCTGCTCCAGCGTGCCTAGGCGGTCGCGGCGCTTCTTGAGCTTGACCTCCCTCTCCTTGACGGCCGCCTCGCGAGCCTTCACGCCTTCTCTCTGCTCTTGGCGAAGGCGGGCCTCTTTCGCGAGCTTGTCCCGCAGGCCTTGCAGCTCGTCCTCCAGCGCCTTGCAGCGACCACGGACGTCGACCACCTCCCCCAGGGCTGCGTCACAAGCAGCCTTCGCCTCAAGGACGGCCTGCTTCTCCTCATCGCAAGCCGTCGAGGCCTGGACCAGCGCCGCCCGAATCGAAGCATCAGAGCGAACCCATCCTGAAGCCAGCTCCAAGCACCCGGCCACCAAGCGAGGGTCGGCGCCAAGAAGATCCTGCCGCAGTCGGTCCAGCTCAGCAGTAGCACGATCCAGAACGGCAGAAGGAGTCGGAGAGACAGTAGCCGGTGGAGTAGGAGGAGAAGGCGGCAGCGCGGCCACAACATCCTGAGGCGGAGTCTGCTGCGCCCTAACGGCTGTAGTGGCGGCAGCAGGCAAAGGCACCTCGGGAGTCACTTGGGCCATGGGGGCTGAGCTCACCCCAGCTAGCTCAGCCAGGCCTCACGAGGACGACCGGGCAGGAGAAGCCCGTGCGTCGCGGTCACCCTCCTTCGCGGGTAGAGGTGCTGCTACGGATGGAACCTCGGGAGCCCCCTTCGACTTCTTTGCTGCGGGCGCCAGCCTATCCATGAGATGCGGACGTCAAGCCTCAGAAGTAGAGCAAGAAATAAAGACAAGAATCAATGCTTACGGGTCGTCGCCAGTGAGCTCAAGCGGCCTCCGGCCAAATTTGAAGCCTGAAAGCCGGCTCGAAGGGTCAACCTCGGGAAGCTTGGAAGCGGAAGGTGCGTCTGCGGTCCGCCTCGGGGCCGGGGCAGACCCGCGGGAGATCAGCCCGGTCCTGTCCTTCTTCGGGATCGGGGGCAAGCTCCCACCGTCCTGCTCGTCGTCATCCTTGTCGTCATCGCAAGGAGAGAGGCGGAGAACATGGGACCTGCGTCAGGGGAGGGGAGCCCTCGACTCTCCGTCAGTCGCCTCGGAGCCAGGCCCTTTTTCCTACTCCCCTCCTTCCTCCTCTTTGCTGGAGTCGTCGGAGGACACGTCCACCGATTCCCCGGGAGTTTCCATGGGCACGGGCCCGTCCCCGTTGAAGATGGGCATGGACTCAACTACCTGCTCCCAGTCATCGCGGAGGAACAAGGGCGTAGGAGCGCCCTCCAGCCTCACCACATCGCCCCCGACCAAAGATTGGAGGACCGCAGCCAGATCTCCGTCGGCCAAGGCCACGGGGCTCGGATGGGGCCTCCACATCGGAAGTGAGTACTGCCAAAGTGTAGCCAACTGGTGCTCCAGGAATTCCCTCAGCAGCGACGCGCCGGTCAGCTTCGCCGCCGCCATGTTGGCCGGCCACATATCCGCGTCCATCTTCTCCAACACCAGCTTCGCGCGAGGGTCCGCGAGCTCCGCTCGGCCCCAATCGCTGGAGCTCGTGGGCTGCTCCGTGGGCAAGATCAGCCGAGGGTGGATGCGCCCAACATCCGCCAAGACCCACTTGCTCCTGAAGCCCTCAATCCTTTTCCCGGGGTTCGAAATGGCAATGGCGCCACCGTACGCGATGAAGCTCGCGCACGCGGAAGCAAGACCGCGAGAGGTCCGGAGGTAGAAGTAGTGGCGCAGCAAGGCCATTGAGGGCTGCACCCTTACGTGAGCCTCGCAGTAATAGGACAAGATTGCCAGGAGATGGACGGAGTTGGGGTGGAGATGCAAAGCCTGTAGCTTATGATGGAGGAGGACAGAGAAGAAGAACTCGGAGAAGGGAGGCACCAGGCCAGCAGCAATGGCACTTATGAAGAACGGATAGAAGGTGCTCCCTTGACCCTTAGGGGTGGCGGAGCCGGCCTTGAACACCTTCGCCCCGTCAATGCCCCGCGCCGCCGCCATCCGGCGCAACCGGGCGAGGCTCGCCTCCGACACGTTCGGCGAGTCCAGGGCAGACGAGTACCAAGCTACAGCCGGGGGCTGACGAGGCGCCAAGGCTTCCTAGGTCACGCGGTCGGAGTAGATCTGGAAATTTTGGAGGAAGGAAGGAGAGGCACAAGAGAGGGGATCTGAGCAGCAACCGGAGAAAGCAAAAGGCAAAGCCTAGGCGGATGCCGCTCCCTTATCGACTCGCGCGGTTGCTAAGGCGCCCACGTCCAATCAACCGCCATGCAGCGCCCAAGGCCGCAGGCTGTTAGGGCCCGCGGCGCTTTGCTCTTGCCCTTCCGTCTCCCTGCACGGCCAAGTTCGGGCGCGCCTTGGGCCCGGGGGCTACTGTCGGCGTTTTGGGAATGGGGGTCCCCAGACTTGCCTACCTGCGGCTTGCGGCGTGGTTCGAAGGGGGGCCCAACACGGCCCATCTTCATGAACACAGACCTAAGACCCTCGCGAGGGGCCAAGCCTCG
Organism: Triticum monococcum; assembly: GCA_034509565.1. Taxonomy (NCBI): domain Eukaryota; kingdom Viridiplantae; phylum Streptophyta; class Magnoliopsida; order Poales; family Poaceae; genus Triticum; species Triticum monococcum. Next base: position 539,533,888 of record CM067842.1, read on the forward strand.
CGGGGCGGACGACACGGAGCTTCCTCAGGCACGGCATCATCAGGCTGGCTCGCGAGGAGGCGGAGAGATCAAGGCGGGGTACCTCATGAGGTGCCCGTGACGCAAGCCATGACGACCAAAGGTGCCAGGCGGGCGCCAGCCCGCGCAGTGTCCTCCTTTCCTCTTTGGTGCAAAGGGAGCAAGCGCAGCCGCGGAGTATCGAGGCATCAGGCAAAGGTTGCCATTTCGGTGCAAGAAGACCAAGACCAGGAGGACTGCAAGACGGAGGTCATCGTGGAGCCCAAGACGGCATCACCACCAGAGCTTTGTGCAGGTGAAGACTACTTTTGTCAGGATAGGTAGTACTAGCTGTCCCCCCTTCAAATTAGCCCGCCATTGTTGGCTCCCTTCCCGCTCGATATTTGGGAAGAGGACCAGGGCCTCTATAAATAGTACCAGCCACCCACAGGATCGGGGAGGTTGGAGGTTGGAGATCGAAATCAGAGAGAGAGAGAGAAGGGTGACTGAACTCCTCCTAGCAGTTCGCCCCCCCCCAGCCAAGAACAGACCCTCGCGAGGCTGTTCTTCCTTGTATTGTTCATCATCATCAGCCCAAGAGGCAATCCACCACACCACACACTGGAGTAGGGTATTACACCACAATGGTGGCCCGAACCAGTATAAACCATGTGTCTCTTGTGTCGTTCTTCCTATAGCTTAGATCTTAGCGAGGCGGAGGGGTACAAGTAGGTAGGAGGCGAAATCTCCACGCGCACCCCAATGTTCGAACCTCAAGGGTCTGCCGGAACCCGAAATCCGACAATGGCTCCTCAGCACTCCGCTTGCTGGCCGACCACCACTTTCGGTTTCACGTTGAAGGTCTTCAGCCACAGGCCGAGGTGGGGCTTGATGCAGAGGAAGGCCTTGCACACAACAATAAACGCCGAGATGTCGAGGATGAAATTGGGGGCCAGATCATGGAAGTCCAGCCCGTAGTAGAACATGAGCCCGCCGGCAAATGGGTGGAGGGGAAATCCCAGTCCGCGGACGAAGTGGGTGAGGAATACAACCCTCATGGGGTTCTGGAGTAGGGACGATCTGCCCCACATCTGGGAGTTGGTGCACGATGTCTGCGGCCAGGTATCCGGCTTCCCGGAGCTCCATAATGTTCTCCTCGTAACGGAGGAGACCATCCACTTGCCTCCCGCTCCGGACATGTTTGGAATGGCTTTGAGGAGAAGATGAGAACTTGGGCGCTGGAGCTCGAGTGCGCGAGAATGGATGGGCAGGGGAAGAAGAAGGTTTGGGTGAAAAAGAGGAATCCTTGTCCCTTTATAAAGGCGGTAGAAACTGTGCGCCTCCCTACTTGCCCCATAAAACCGCTTATTCCCCAAGCGCCGTGATTGATGGCATGGTTGGGTTACCCATATCAATATTGATGAGAATCCTGTGATAAGGGGAACACAATCTCTGCTTCAACAATACGTGCCAATAAAACCGCCTTGCAACACGTGCAGTGGCAGGCGGGGAAACAGTTCGTAATGACCGGGCCACGGCAGGACGTCATGTTATGAAAAGTTGTCAGCAGATTATATTTGTGGAATAATATACTCTCTACGGTGGTATGTGGAATTTGTTTTGCAGAGCTAGACATGATCCTTATGTTCAAAATCTTCTATGGATTATTGGGAGAAGGAACCCGCCTTGCAATGCCAAAGACAATCTGCGTGCTGGACTCATCGTCATTGAAGCCTGGTTCAGGGGCTACTGAGGGAGTCCTGGATTAGGGGGTCCTTCGACAGCCGGACTATATACTTTGGCCATTCTGTTGGACTATGAAGATACAAGATTGAAGGCTTCGTCCTGTGTCCGGGTGGGACTCTCCTTTGCGTGGAAGGCAAGCTTGGCGATTTGGGTATGTTGATCTCCTTCTCTGTAACCGACTCTGTGTAACCCTAGCCCCCTCTGGTGTCTATATAAACCGGAGGGTTTAGTCCGTAGGACAACAACAATCATAATCATAGGCTAGCTTCTAGGGTTTAGCCTCTATGGTCTCATGGTAGATCAACTCGTGTAATACTCATATCATCAAGATCAATCGAGGAGGAAGTAGGGTATTACCTCCATCGAGAGGGCCCGAACCTGGGTAAACATTGTGTCCCCCGCCTCCTGTTACCATCAGCCTTAGACACACAGTTCAGGACCCCCTACCCGAGATCCGCCGGTTTTGACACCGACAGCGGCCTTTTCTCCTAAAGCCAGCGAGATGGCCACCGAGGTGTCCCCGTCATCCTCCGTGGGCTCGATCCGCCGTCACCAGTCCCCCGATGTGCCCGCCGCCGCACCCCTATGCCGTTTCGAGGACTTCCCCGTCCTCCCTTGGACCTGGCAGCCGACGAGGTCCTTCCTCGGGGTCCAGTAGCGGCGGTGGGGGATGTGGGTCGCCGAGATTACAGATCGGGATACCCACACCCACCGGTGGCTCGGTAGCTTCCACACGGCCATGGAGTATGACCGCTAGCAGGTCCACTACACGACGCGATAACTAGGCTCAATTTCCCCTTCGGCACACGTTCGGTCGACCTCGTTCCGCTGGAGCCAGGGGTGGTGAGCTCGGCTATGGTGCGGGAGGACCGTGGGGCATGGGAGCGCCTCAAGGCCGAGGCCGCCGACAAGGCCTACATGCAAGAGCTCCGCCGGCAGCACCCGGAGCTCATGGAGGCGGAGCGGGCGATCTTTGCCGGTGCAGAGGGCGGTGAGGTCATCGCGCTCTCCTTCGATGACAAGGTCTAAGGCGGCGAGGACGGCGTCACAGAGGGTGGCGAGGTTATCGCGCTCTCCTCCGATGATGAGGTCGAAGGCGGCGGTGCGGAGGGCATCGAGGTGGGCCCCAAGGACGAGGAGATCAATGTCAACGTGTGGAGGAGTGCCTTCCCCAACGACCCCGATGACGGCACCGTCCCGGACACGGCTTGCAGCACATCCTACATGACGAGGAAGGATTGGCTCGACCTCTACTTCGACCATAAGTAGTTTAGCTTAGTTTAAATTTATGTTTTATGTTTGTTTATGCAACACTATCTATGTTTATGTTTGAATGCATGCTACTTTCGGTTGAACCTGCTTTGAACTTGATCAAATTGAAGTTTACAACCTTATGTTTAGGGGATCGACTAGAAGAGGCCAAAAATTGCCGGAGTATATATATATATCCACTAAGGGATTTAGTCCTTTAACTTTTTAAGGATCGGCTAGAGATGGCCTTATGACTTGTTTACTTCAGTTCTTCACTATGTGATGCTCTATATGTGCAACTATATGCCGTGCAGTTCAATTTCATCAATAACAGTTTCAACAACACCACTATGAATTACGATATTTGGTTTTTGTTAAGGATATTGCAGTTAACATGCCTTTTCATTTTTTAACAATAACTAGTGTACTTTAGACCTGCACAATACCAGTTTGAATGACTATTTGCTTTTTTTTAAATGTTATGCCTGATGCAGTTAGCACACCTTTCCAGTTCTTGTTTTTCTTAACTAGCGTGCTTACACGCTGAAGCTATCATTTGTAGATTATGTTGTCTACCATGGATATATTTGGTTGATGTTTAGCCCGTTGTGCTTAACATGCCTTTATATGTACTCATACAGGACAATATTGAGAACAGTGTTGTTTTCCATCGAGGTTACTTTCATCGCATTGCTTATATGTACTCACCATTCAGGATATCGGTAGATGGTACCATATAGCTCGGGGCTGATAAGGGATTAATCGTTGAATCACACATTTTGCTGAATATATTTATAAGACATTTATCAGTAGGTTAACTGGGGCCATATTTAATATATCTGAGGCTACATAGCAACATGCATTGTACTGAATGACTAAATATACAATCCCAGGCTACATAGCAACAAGGAAGGGTGTTACTCCCTCCGTTCCAAATTACTCGTCGTGGTTTTAGTTCAAATTTGAACTAAAACCACGACGAGTAATTTGGAACGGAGGGAGTACCTCACTGTTCTGATGATGTCTAGATATACATGTAATAAAATCTTATATAATGGGATGGAGGGAGTGTTGTACTACATCATTTTTCAATTGTTGTTTAGCTTATAATATTAACTTGGTTCTTTTAGGTACATATATCGGTGCCAAAAATCGACACTTCGACCCTTTCTGTGTATGGGGCAATGAGATAATCATGAACCAGCATCAAGTGAGGAAACTGATAAAGATTGTTATTAAAACGGGTCAAAAGATGTCAATCGAACTATCTGTTTACACTTTATGCAAGACAACAGTGAGCTGCAGGATGGTAAGTAAGAACCTTGTAGCCTTCTTTTTACTGCCCGTAATGAGTTGTGTTAGATGACAATGTCTGAATCTTTTTTCTTTTGCAATGGATCCTGAAGCACTTTACTAAAGATTACCTCTCAAACTACATGATTGGCGGCCGACCATCACAAGGGGTTGGACTAGAGTCCTGCATGCCTTCTGCATCCAGGAGAGCACAATAGGGCCATTCCGATTCACCTTGTTCAGCAACCGAAATGTCTGTGGCCTCTTTCTTTACCATCTGTAATAGTACAAGTATAGAACCCTGGTTCATCATTCTTTATTTGGTGCTTATGTAATTCTTAAACATATGTACCTGTGAATCGAATAATGCATTGGTTTTTTGAACCTGATGGATATGAATAAAGCTATAGCCTAATTTCAAGTTTAAATTAGTTACAATTTTAAATAGCAGCAACTAAATTTGGGTGAAATTACGGTGTGCAGGTCATTACGGTGCACACGGTTAATAAAGCATAGCATGTGCAATATACATCATAATCCGACACGGTTCACGATGAGGAAACATGTGTAACAATGCACACAGTTGCCGTTTGCAAAGCGTGTGTGATGTCAGACACTATCACATACGGCGTGGCAAAACTATGTGTGTGTGATTGTCTACCTATCATACACGGTTTATAATCATGAACTGTTTGTGATGTGCCAGGCATCGTAAAACTCCCGTGCCTGGAATCTGCCTGGATAATTCCCGTGCCTGGAATCTGCCTGGAAACTACCTGGTTTTAGGTAAAACCACAAAACTCCGACTGCGATGGCAATGCGAGCACAAACGAGTAGCAAGGATGAAGCGTTTAGGATATTCAAGATATCGGAAATGGTTATGTAGGGACAACTGTATTCATCAAGGCTCCCTATCCCCGATGGTTTCTGAGTCATGTGGGAAGGACCCCCCTATCGTCGTCACTCACTAGGCGACGGTTCCAAATGTCATCGCTGAAAGGGGTTAAAAACCGTTTGTATAGCACCATCGTGTACTAGCGGGAAGAGTGCCCACTTCCAAAAATTCCACAAATTGAGAGTGATAAGAAAAGTGATTTGAGTGGTTCCACCAACTGTGAGGAAGAGTGCCCACTTCCAAATATTACACATATTGAGAGGGAAAAGAGAGGAGAGGTGAGTGAGTCCACCAAATGTGAGGATGAAATTGCAAAACATGAGATTGGAGAGATGAGTGTTATACCACACCTTCAAAGTGAGAGTATTAGTGACTTTCCTGCCATGGACTGTCGGGCAGCACCGGTCAGGGTCGCGCCACACACGCAAGCGGTGCTTCCCCAAGCACCATCTGCTGCCGAGCTTTCACCAGCGAGCTGCGTAGGGTGGCTTGGCTCGCGAAGTTCACGTTGGAGCTACCCCCGCGCTACGACGACGCCCTCGGCCCCGCACAGTTCCTTTGGCTTTACACGCTCAGTCTTTTGGTGGCGGGCAGCCACAACAAGGCCATGGAAAACTGGTTCCCCGTTGCCCTCCACTACAAAAAAAGACACATCCGTGACATTTTGGGCCGAGTAAATTTTTTCTGTCATGCTTATGACACTTCTATGATGATAATTGTGACAAAACCTGGTATCATCATAGATGTGGTGGGCTCCTACTTCTATGACAAAAATCATGACAGAAAATGGGCTTTTCGTCCAGGGTAGGACGAAGACGCAACTGCATGACATTATTTGGGCCGTCCATGACGGAAAAAATCATGGTCAAAGCGAGGGCGAGGAAAATATTGGGGAGTTCCTAGTTATGGTGGGTGGTCGGGGGCCGAGCGATGAGCGTTTCTCTCATACACGTACATGCTTGGGTGTGATGCGTTGGGCTCTAACTGAACTCGAGCGAGGCGTTCGCCTACTGAACCCGAGCGATTGCGCTGTAGGCTATGCGTTACTGAACCCGTGCGATCGATCGATCTGGCTATTAACTGAACCTGATCGAGTGATTCCTTCGCTACTGCTACTAACTGAATCCGATGGAACTTGCTGCCTCTTGCTGCATAGTGAGCATTGTTCGGGGATTGGATGAATAGTTCTCGGTGGGGGCTGGATGAACAGGACCCCGTGGTAGTAGAGGTCGTTGCCGCTGGATGAACAGGACCCCGAAAGATCGAGCCGATTGGGGGTGGATGAACATGACCCCATGAAGGGCTGGATGAACAGGACCCCGTGGAGGGTGCTACCTCTTGAGCATGCATTGGTTTTCCCTGGAAGAGGAAAGGGTGATGCAACAAAGTAGCGTAAGTATTTCCCTAAGTTTTTGAGAACCAAGGTATCAATCCAGTAGGAGACTACACGCAAATCCCGTAGTACCTGCACAAACAAACAAGAACCTCACAACCAACGCGATAAAGGGGTTATCAATCCCTTCACGGTCACTTATGAGAGTGAGATCTGATAGAGATAATAACATAAATATTTTTGGTATTTTTGTGATATAGATTGGAAAATAAAGATTGCAAAATAAATAGTAAACTACAATTGTATATTGGAAACTTATATGATGTAAAGTAGACCCCGGGGCCATAGGTTTCACTAGTGGCTTCTCTCAAGATAGCATGTATTATGGTGGGTGAACAAATTACTGCCGAGCAATTGATAGAAAAGCGCATAGTTATGATGATACCTAAGGCAATGATCATGAATATAGGCATCACGTCCGTGACAAGTAGACCGAAACGATTCTGCATCTACTACTATTACTCCACACATCGACCACTGTCCAGCATGCATCTAGAGTATTAAGTTCATAAGAACGGAGTAATGCTTTAGGCAAGATGACATGATGTAGAGGGATAAACTCAAGCAATATGATATAAACCCCATCTTTTTATCCTCGATAGCAACAATACAATACATGTCGTTTCCCTTTCTGTCATAGGGATTGAGCACCACAAGATTCAACCCAAAGTTAAGCACTTCTCCCATTGCAAGAAAGATCAATCTAGTAGGACAAACTAAACAGATAATTCAAAGAGACTTGCAAAGATATCAAATCATGCATATAAGAATTCAGATAATAATCAAATAATATTCATAGATAATCAAGTTCATCAACCCACAATTCATCGGCTCTCGGCAAACACACCGCAAAAAGAGTGACATCGAATAGATCTCCAAGAAGATCGAGGAGAAATTTGTATTGAGATCCAAAGAGAGAGAAGAAGCCATCTAGCTAATAACTATGGACCCGAAGGTCTATGGTAAACTACTCACACATCATCGGAGAGGCTATGGTGTTGATGTAAAATCCCTCTGTGATCGAATCCCCCTCCGGCAGATCGCCGGAAAAGGGCCAAGATGAGATCTCACGGGTACAGAAGGTGACGGCGGTGGAAAGGGTGTTTTGTGGCTCTCCCCAAAGGTTTTTGGGTATAAGAGTATATATAGGCGAAAGAAGTAGGTCCATGGAGCTGCGAGGGGCCCACGAGGGTGGGGGCACGCCCTCCTACCTCGTGGCCGCCTCGCTGCTTCCTTGACGTCCACTCCAAGTCTCCTGGACCACATTTGTTCCAAAAAAGACCCTTGCGAAGGTTTCATTCTGTTTGGATTCCGTTTGATATTCCTTTTCTGTGAAACACTGAAATAGGCAAAAAAACTGAAATTTGCACTGGGCTTTCGGTTAATAGGTTAGTCCCAAAAATAATATAAAAAGGCATATCAAAGCCCATTAAACATCCAAAATAGATAATATAATAGAATGGAACAATCAAAAATTATAGATATGTTGGAGACGTATCAAGCATCCCCAAGCTTAATTCCTGCTCGTCCTCGAGTAGGTAAATGATAAAAACAGAATTTTTGATGTGGAGTGCTCCCTAACATAATTTTCAATGTAATTCTCTTTATTCTGGCATGAATGTTCAGATCCAAAAGATTCAAGATAAAAGTTTAATATTAACATAAAAATAGTAATACTTCAAGCATACTAACCAAGCAATTATGTCTTATCACAATAACATAGCCAAAGAAATCTTATCCCTAAAAAATCATATAGTTTGGCCATGCTTCATTTTTGTCACACAGAATGCTCCCCTCATGCATAACCCCGATGACAAGCCGAGCAATTGGTTCATACTTTTTAACGCGCTTCAGCCTTTTCAACCCTTACGCAATACATGAGCGCAAGCCATGGATATAGCACTATAGGTGGAATAGTATATGATGATGGGGGTTATGTGAGAAGACCAAAAAGTAGGAAGTCTCACGTTGACGCGGCTAATCAACGGGCTATGGAGATGCCCAACAATTGATGTTAATGCGAGGAGTAGGGATTGCCATGCAATGGATGAACTAGAGCTATAAGTGTATGAAAGCTCATCTAAAGAAACTAAGTGGGTGTGCATCCAACTTGCTTGCTCATGAAGACCTAGGGCATTTTGAGGAAGCCCATCACTGGAATATACAAGCCAAGTTCTATCATGAAAAATTCCCACTAGTATATGAAAGTTAAAAAATAAGAAACTCTCTATCATGAAGACCATGGTGCTGTTTTGAAGCACAAGTGTGGAAAAAGGATAGTAACATTGTCCCTTCTCTCTTTTTCTCTCTTTTCCCTTTTTTTATTTGGGCTTCTTTGTCCTCTTTTTTTATTTGGGCTTCTTTGGCCTCTCTTTTTCACACATGGGACAATGCTCTAATAATGATGATCATCACACTTTTATTTACTCATAACTCAATGTTACAAATCGATACTAGAACAAAAATATGACTCTATGTGAATGCCTCTGGCGGTGTACCGGGATATGTGATGAAACAAGAGCGACATGTATGAAAGAATTATGAAAGTGGCTTTGCCACAAATATAATGTCAACTAACTGATCATGCAAAGAAGTATGACAATGATGGAGCATGTCATAATAAATGGAACAGTGGAAAGTTGCATGACAATATATCTCGGAATGGCTATGAAAATGCCATAATAGGTAGGTATGGCGGCTGTTTTGAGGAAGATATAAGGAGGCTTATATGTGATAGAGTGTATCGTATCACGGGGTTTGGATTCACCGGCGAAGTTTGCACCAACTCTCAAGGTGAGAAAGGGCAATGCACGGCACCGAAGAGGCTAGCAAATTGCGGAAAGATAGGAGTGTGTATGATCCATGGACTTACATTAGTCATAAAGAACTCATATACTTATTGCAAAAGTTTATTATCCCTCGAAGAAAAGTACTACTACGCATGCCTCTAGAGGGATAGATTGGTAGGAAAATACCATCGCTCGTCCCCGACCACCACTCATAAAGAAAGCACTCAAAGAACACCCCATGCTTCAAATTTGTCACACAACGTTTACCATACGTGCATGCTACGGGACTTGCCAACTTAAACACAAGTATTTATCAATTTCACAATTACCCAACTAGCATGACTCTTTCTTTACCACCTTTATATCTCAAAACATCTATCTAGAATCATAGTGTTCAATGCACTCTATTGTAACATCCCAAATTTTCAATTTGGAATGTTATACACTAGATCATCATGCATATCATATTTTCTTGCATTTTGTCGATCCTAGAAATTTCACGCAACTCAAGGACCCTCGGAGAGAGTTGGAGATTTCGTTATTTTCATATTTGAGTCTTCTCAAATTTTGAAGAAAGGATCATTGGATTTGTCAGAGTTTATTTGCCTTTTATTTGGATAGGGAAAAATGCGCATTTTCAAAATTGCATTCTAGGTCCCAAGAAAAGTTCATTTAGTTCGACTCATTTTTAGGAGCCGGGGAAAATTTACTTTGGGAAGTTTTGGAGTTCGTTTAGATGTTCTTTTATTTGATTTTTCTGCGCGTGTAACCGTTTAAAAAAAAATCCGGCAGCGCCTTGGGCCAAGGCCCAGCCAGCAGGCCGGCCGGCCAGGCCAGGTCGCCGTGCCGCGCCAGCGCCTAGCGCGCAGGAGGCCGCCGCCGCCCTAGAGTCCTAGCAGGACTCCGTTTCGTTTTTTTTCCTCTCCTTCTCTTTTTCTTGCCCCCTCCCCCAAGTATCCTCTCCCCTCACCTATATAAATACTCACACCCCCCCTCTAAAACCCACATCAAACCAAGCCCCAAGCCCAACCGCGCCCCAAGCCGCCGCGCGGCGCCTCCATAGACGCGCCGCCACTGCCCTTGTGCATCACCGCCGCCGCCGCCCCTTGCCCAGGCCGCCGCCGTTCGCCGGAGCCCCGTTAGCCAGAGCCTCGCCGAGGTTGCCCCGCGTCTCTTTTTATCCCCTCGGTTTGGTTTTTCTTATAAACCGTTCCGGTTCTTTTCTTCTCTTCCGATTCGTTTTCTTTTCGATTCTTGTTTCGGTTTTCTTTTCCCGAAACCCTAGATCGGATTCGTTTTCTTTTCCGGTTTAGTTGCCTAGAGACCGTTCGCCGGACCGTTCGTCCTAACGAACGTGATCACCGGATTATTCCTGGTTAACGAACGTCCGTTCGTTTAACTGTTCTTCTTTTTCTTTTCGTCGGATTTATTCCACGATCGCAATCTCAGATCCGATCTTCGTTCTAGTCTATCTTCTCGCTCGTTTATCGAAATCAGGTGATTCAAGCGCCTGGAGTATCATTTCGAAACCGCCGTTCCGACTAATCAACTTAAACAAGTTTTTGCTATGGTAAAATTTGACCTAGTTTCAACTTGCTAGAACCGAGTTGTTTTCTTCCGCCGTTTGTTTTCCGTTGCTTTGTTCGGTTCTTTCTCTCTTTGCAACCGGAGTTCTTAAGTTGAGATTTCTGGTTCGATCTTTTGTTCGAGTTTTACCTGTGCATTAGATGAGTACTTATTGTATGCTTGTTGTTTGTCTGTGATAGATTACCCGGATTGCGCCGCCTATTATTTCGAATCTCTAGGACTCGCGGATCATCAGCAAGGCAAGTAACACTTTGATCATACCTTTTCTACAACCCAGTTTTCTTGCATTAGATCCATCCTCACACATTGCATGCTTATGATCTAATTAAATTGTGGGATGGGAAGTAGATGAGGTAGTACCTATTACCTGTTTATTACGAAACCTTTGGGAGTTACTTCTGAGTTTGCTTATTATGCCATGCTATGCTAGTAGACGTGGATTGGGTGAGTGATATCCATGACCGATGTGAGATTGATAATTTTAATCGTTTATCTAAGGTGGCAACTTAAACACACATCTGGGTGGATTGAGGCATGTGATGTCTATCAGGACTTGCCTATTTTATTTTGGACCGCCAACCAGGCTCAAAGGGATCATAAGATCTTTCATGCTAGAAACTTCCGTGTGCAGCCACAAGCCAATATGGGCTCTGGCATAGTTGACTAAGTCGTGCGAACTCTTACAGGGTAGACTAGCAGATGTAGGGGAAAGTAGGTGTACCGGTCTATCCATCGTAAGGTGCTAGCGCTTCTGAAAGACTGTGTCTCGGCCATCCGTTTCTCAAACACCAGTAGTGCGAGAAATCCAACGGAGGCGATCGAGTCTTGTGGGGAAAAGTGCACAAACCTCTGCATTGTGTAATAAACTAATCATGATTAGCCGTGTCCCCGGTTATGGACAATGTTGAGTATCTAGTACTTGAATATCGAGTGAATCTCATCATGTTACTTCTAATTAATATTGTTGGGTTACTGATGACTACTTTTAATTGTGATTGAGAATGCTGTCAACCATTCTCAGTGTTTAACAACCACCATGATAGTAATTAAATTTATTCCTTTGCAGTAGGGAAAAACTGGCTTTACGCAAAACAGTAACCACAGAGCTTTCCACCAGCCAAATATGCATATAGTATAGCTGTTTCATTCCGTTACTCTCTATGTGTTACCTTGCCAGCATATTCCATGTGCTGACCCGTTTCGAGCTGCAACGTTAATGTTGCAGACTTTTCAAACAACGATTAAGGTGCTTTTAGGTCGTGGTTCTATACTCAGTGATGTCGTTGGAGTTGATGGACCCATTTATCTTCCAAGTCTTCCGCTGTTATCGGTATTAGATGGCCTTAAGCCATATTTATGTAATAAGTTCTCTTTCGAGACACCGATGTAATAAGTGTGTGATTGCTACTCTGCTATAAATCCTTCGAAGTACTGTGTGGTGTCAGCATTACTGATCCAGGGATGACATCGGAGCACGGTAGACTTGATCCATTCGGGTCGGGTCGCTACAGAGATGGTATCAGAGCACACGTTGACTGTAGGACATGACCACTAAGTTAAAGCCATAGATCACTATTCTCTCCTCATTTTCTAACTCCTCATCTTTTCTACTCTTTAGGATGAAGGACGCGAAGATTAAGTACGCTCAACCGGATGAAGGCACACCTTTTGGGTTTCACTTGAAGGAAGTCACCAAGTACCTAAACATTGGATTACCAAGTTTCATGGGAACCTTCAACGCCACTCTACCTGAAGAGGAGCACTGGAAGATTCAGGCTCACGTTCCGGGAAGGACATTCGCGCCAATCACAAAGCCCATAGATAGTGTTTTCAATGCACCAACTTGGAGTCTGGGAAAGAGCATGACAGCCCATATCACCATAGGACGCATTGGAGAAGTTTATCAAGAAGACCTCAAGGACACTATCTACCAGATTTGCGGACGCCGAGATGAACAATGGGAATTAGTCACCACCAAGAAGGATAGATCCATTGCAGCTTTTATCCAGGAGTTAAACCAGCACATTCGACGCCATGAGAACCAGATGTGCAATGATATGCTAGAGTTGAAGAATGCGAAGGCGAGGATCATCGAGCTAGAAGGAGAACTGAAGGCTACACGCAAGGACTACATGGATGAGATAATAGCTCTAGCAAGACACAACTGCGATCTTAAGCAAGAGATTGAAGAACTCAAGATGGAGTTAGCATCCAGGAAGGAAGACATGTACGTCGCATGTCCGGACAACTACATCATCATCGACGACACCGATTCGGATCCAAGTGAACCCGACTTTGAAGACGAAGCTGGAGCGGACATCATGGAGTCTTCCACCGGTTCAAATTTCGAGAAGACCAACAAATATTAGTAGTATTTCCCCCATGTATACACTATAGTTCGAGCACTTTTTGCGATAGTTAGATCGTTTGTAAGCCCTTGTTTGAATTGAATGAAGTGATTTTGTGTGCATTTTCTCATGTGCATTGGGGTAGTGTTTTCTCTTTAGACCTCACTCTATTCTTATTTCTCTTCTTTTCTAAACCCTCAGATGCCTCCGAGACGTGACAATGGATTTCCACCGGAGCTCACTCAGTTGATCCAGCAGCAGAATCAATTGATGCAGATGTTAGTTCAGAATCAGCAGAACAACAACAACAATAACAACCCACCACCACCACCACCACCTGTTGACCACTTAGCCCGTTTCCTTAGGCTGAATCCGCTGGTGTTTTCTAGTAGCACCGAGCTGATAGTAGTAGACGATTGGCTCCGCAAGATAGGAAGGGAGTTGACCATTGCAGGATGCACGGATGGTGAGAAAGTGAAGTTTGCCGCACATCAGTTAGAAGGACCCGCGGCAGCATGGTGGGAGAATTTGACAGCCACCTTCCCAGTTGACACTGTCACATGTGATCAGTTTCAGCAAGCTTTCCGCACTGCACATGTTTCAGCAGGAGCTATGGCCATGAAGAAGCGTGAGTGTCGCAACTTACGCCATGGAGGAAGGACAGTTGGCCAGTACGTCGACGTCTTCAGCAAGTTAGCACGTTATGCTCCAGATGACGTCGCTTCGGATGTAACCAAGCAGGAGAAGTTTCTGGAAGGATTGAATGATGAGCTAAGCATGCAGTTGATGGTAGCAAGTTTCAACAACTACCAGGAGTTGGTAGATCGTGCCATCATGATTGAAGGGAAGCAACAGCAGATTGAGAACCGCAAGAGGAAGTATGGACAAGGGAAGTATAACTCTGGAGCCTAGCAGAAGCCCCGTTTTACCTCTAAATCGGGATTTCAGTTTCAGCATAACTATGGAGGAAGTAGTTCGCACAACCACAATGGCCACAAGATTGGTAATGGGAATGGAGGAAGCAACGGCCAGAACCGTACCACCCCATCAACCCCATCCAAGAAAGACCTGAGTCAAGTCACCTGTTTCAAGTGTTCCAAGACCGGACATTATGCCAATGAATGTCCTAAAGGCCAGAATGGAAATGGCAATGGAGGCTTAGGGAAGAAGCCGAACCCTTTCAATAGGGGACAGGTGAACCACGTTAACGTGGAGGAGGTTGAAGATCAGCCTGATGCAGTAATCGGTAAGTTTTTGGTTAAGTCATTTACCGCACTCGTTCTTTTCGATACTGGTGCATCACATTCATACATATCAAGGGGATTTGTGGAAAAATATAGCCTGCCAACTAGGATTCTTAAAACACCTATGCTAGTAAGTTCGCCAGGAGCAGAATACGTGGCCAGTCAAGGATGCTTTCAGGTGCCATTAAGCATAGGAAGGCATGTTTTCCCAACGGATTTGATCATTCTGGAATCCCAAGGTCTAGATGTAATCCTCGGTATGGATTGGCTGTCGATGTATGGAGGAAACATCGATTGTGCTAGTAAGTTAATTTTGCTTACAACGCCAGAAGGAAGAAGGATCAAGTATGTATCCTGGCATGTGCCAAATAGGACACAAGTAAATTGCCTAACAGGAGTTGTGCAGGAGGAAGTACCAGTGGTAAAGGAGTTTCCTGATGTATTTCTAGAAGAGTTGCCAGGCATGCCACCGGATAGAGACATTGAGTTTTTGATTGAGTTATTGCCAGGTACAGGCCTAATATCAAAGAGACCATACGGGATGCCAGCAAAGGATTTGGTAGAAATTAAGAATCAGATTAAGGAGTTATTGGAGAAAGGTTACATTCGCCCAAGTTCTTCGCCTTGGGGATCACCCGTACTTCTAGTGGAGAAGAAGGATGGATCACTACAGATGGTTGTTGATTACCGTGGATTGAATGAAGTAACCATCAAGAACAAGTACCCACTGCCAATGATTAATGATCTGTTTGATCGTTTGCAAGGAGCTAAAGTGTTTTCCAAGATCGATTTGCAATCAGGGTACCACCAGTTGAAGATTCGAGAACAGGATATTCCTAAGACAGCATTCACCACAAGATATGGACTATATGAGTATACCGTTATGTCATTTGGATTGATTAACGCGCCTGCCTATTTTATGAACCTGATGAACAAAGTGTTTATGGAGTTTTTGGATAAGTTCTTCATAGTGTTCATTGATGATATCCTGGTTTATTCAAAGAATGAAGAAGAGCATAAGGAACATTTGCGTTTGGTTTTGGAGAAACTAAGGGAACATCAGTTATATGCCAAATTTAGCAAATGTGAGTTTTGGTTGAAGGAAGTAGGATTCCTCGGACATGTTATATCCGGAGAAGGGATTGCAGTTGACCCCACAAAGGTTGCGACCGTAACCGAATGGGAAGCACCAACCACAGTTGGAGAGATCCGGAGCTTTCTTGGACTCGCAGGATACTACCGGAGATTCATTGAGAACTTTTCAAAGATTGCGAAGCCTATGACGGAGTTGTTAAAGAAGGATACTAAGTTCCATTGGACTGAGGAGTGTGAGGCTAGTTTCCAGGAGTTGAAGAAACGTTTGGTTACCTCACCAGTGTTGATTTTGCCAGATCAGACCAAGGATTATGAAGTATATTGCGACGCTTCACGTCGAGGACTTGGAGCAGTGCTTATGCAGGAAGGGAGAGTTGTTTCGTATGCTTCACGAGAACTGAAGCCTCACGAATTGAATTATGCCACGCATGATTTGGAGTTAGCAGCCGTAGTGCATGCATTCAAGACATGGAGAAATTTCCTCATTGGAAATCATTGCGAGGTGTACACGGATCACAAGAGTTTGAAGTACATTTTCACGCAGAAGGAGTTGAACCTCAGACAAAGGAGATGGTTGGAGCTCATCAAGGATTATGATATGAAATTGCATTACCATCCCGGTAAAGCTAATGTAGTAGCAGACGCATTGAGCCGTAAGAGCCATGTCAACACGTTGATGACGGGAGAAATACCCAAGGAGTTAGCAGAAAACCTTCGTGAACTAAGTTTAGAGATAGTTCCGAAAGGCTATGTAGCAGCATTGGAGATTCAGTCAACATTGATGGATAGAATCAGAGAAGCTCAGAAATCTGACAAGGGATTGCTTCTATAAAGGAGAAACTAAGCAAAGGAAAAGCAAAGGGATTTCGTGAGGATGAGCACAATACCCTATGGTTTGAGGACCGTGTTTATGTGCCAAATGACCCGGAGATCAGGAAGTTGATTCTACAAGAGGCACATGATTCACCCTATTCGATTCACCCAGGAAATACCAAGATGTATTTGGATTTGAAGGAGACATTCTGGTGGACCGGAATGAAGAAGGATATTGCAGCATATGTAGCAGTTTGCGATGTATGTCATAGAGTAAAGGCGGAACATCAGAAGCCAGCCGGATTGTTACAACCATTGCCGATACCCGAATGGAAGTGACAGGGGAACCCAATTTACCTCAAAGTTTTGGAATCAGTTGCATGAAACTTTGGGAACCAAGCTAGAGTTCAGCACCGCTTTTCCTCCGCAGACAGATGGACAGACCGAGAGAGTCAATCAGATTTTGGAAGATATGCTGAGAGCTTGTGCACTAGATTATGGATCTAGTTGGGAGGATAACTTGCCGTATGCGGAATTTTCTTATAACAACAGTTACCAAACCAGGTGACATCTTTCAAGTTTCACTTCCAGCTGGGAGCGCCCCTTAGGGCTGCATTATTCTGAGGCCACGTGGGTCCGTCCCTGCGGCATGTATCCCTTTTATTTCATGTTGTTAGCTTACCTTGCTGGGGGCGGACCTCGGGCTGCATGATTCCCAAGTCGCTCGGGCCAGACCCAGCGGCATGTATCCCACTTGCGTTTATTTCCGGTTATGCGTTCGACCCACCATGCTTGATTATTTGATGCCGGTCCACGGCACCTCTTCTTCTCCATGCCGACCACTTGCATGTTAAAGGGGGGGGGGGGTACCTGAGCATCACGACTCAGGGCTCTTACTGGCTCTCCAGCCCTCACCCTCTGGCCTTGTCCACGGCATCGCGACCTGGCATACCAGCGACGGCAGAGACCAGCTCGAGGGCCGGGACCCGAGGACGTAGAGTGCCGACATCTAACCAAATTTACAGGAACACATCACAAGATAAGGCCCAGTGCCAGGCGCAACCCGCCTAGAGGTAGGGCCCCATGAGTCCCGCGCTGGCTCACGGGTGCCCAGATACACCTCGCCAGGCCCTACCGTGCCAGCCACATGTCAGGGCAGGGCTCTACACGCCCCGGGGGCTCCTCCCGAAGGGGGGGCCCCTCCCACGTACCAGTGGAAGCACCATGCTCCGCACTGGCTGACGACATTGCCGAGGAGCGGCTATGCCCGTACACATACGGAAGCGCTATGCTCCGCGCTGGTGATAAACAACTGAGGGTGGCCCTCGGGCCGCATCAACCTCAGGGAGCCCAGAGCTCAGTGTCTAGCCTCATCGTAACGCCTCCCCTCGGGAGTGCTGCGCGAGGGTGCTGGGCACGGGGGCTGCGCCTGGGTCACGCCCAGACGCATGCTGCCCAGCCAGGCCCCCCCAGGGCCTGGTTCGTCACGCGTCTCTCCCCGAGCGGAGCCAAGGTACGAAGGCCATTTGAGCGTCAAGGGGGACTCCTGAGCATCGCGACTCAGGAGCCTAACTGGTCACGTAGCCCCTCACTCCTTAGTTCCGAAAGGCTAACGGCGGTTGAGGTATGCACGCGGTCGGGCTCTGCAGACGTAGAACGGTAGATCCACCCACATCACACCTCCCTACTTGCTGTTCGTGCGCCAAGGGGGACTCCTGAGCATCGCGACTCACGAGCCTAACTTGTCACGTGGCCCCTCACTCCTTGGCCCCATCCTGGTTTCCGGTCGGGACTAACGCTGGGTGAGGCATGCGCAGGGCCGGGCTCTGCCGGCATAGAACATAAGGAAGTAGGAAGGAAAAGCACAAATTTCAAGGAATTCAAAAGCAAATATTACAGTCCACACTGTTATCTCAATGCCAAACGTAAGTTTAAACGCCTCCCCGAGGCATGATACATGTGCAGGAAGTAAAGGCAGGACTGGAGCCACAACGGAGTCACTTGTCGGCGGTGGAGCAGCGCGGAGTGGGTTCGCCTTATGGAGTTGTGGGGTCGACAGCGCCTTGCTTCGGCTTGGTGCTGAAGGCCCGGAACTTCCCCAGCAGAGCCTCCGCGTGACCCTTCACGGCCTCGGCAGCGGCAGCGGCATGCTCGCCGCTTACTGGCTCCAGTAGGCTGTCGAGGTCGACGCCGGGATCGCGAAGGTAGATCTGGGTGAGGACCCGCTTCAGTGCTGTAGAAGACAGGACACGCGCCTCGGCCTCAGCCGTGGGGCCAAGGCCAAGGGCAACATCTTCAAGAGCACGAACCAGGAAGGGAAGCAGCTTGGCGGGGCCGTCCTTAGTGCCAGCCAGCAGGCTCTCCAGGCCACTATTGTAAAGCGTCCTCAGCGAGGAGCGAGCCTTCGCCTCCATCTCCGTGAAGGCCACACGGTCCTCGGCAAGAACCACGGCCTTGTTGTCCAGCTCAGCTTTCCTCGCCCCAACTCCTACTCCAGCGCGCCTAGGTGGTCGCGGCGCTTCCTGAGCTTGACCACCCTCTCCTTGACGGCCGCCTCGCGAGCCGTCACGCCTTCTTCCTCCTCTTGGCGAAGGCGGGCCTCTTTCGTGAGCTGGTCCCACAGGCCTTGCATCTCATCCTCCAGCGCCTTGCAGCGACCACGGACGTCGACCACCTCCCCCAGGGCTGCGTCACAAGCAGCCTTCGCCTCGAGGACGGCCTGCTTCTCCTCATCGCAAGTCGTCGAAGCCTGGACCAGCGCCGCCCGAATCGAAGCATCGGAGCGAACCCATCCTGAAGCCAGCTCCAAGCGCCCGGCCACCAAGCGAGGGTCGGCGCCAAGAAGATCCTGCCGCAGTCGGTCCAGCTCAGCAGCAGCACGATCCAGAATGGCAGAAGGAGTCGGAGAGACAGCAGCCGGTGGAGTAGGAGGAGAAGGCGACAGCGCGGCCACAACATCCTGAGGCGAAGTCTGCTGCGCCCCAATGGCTGTAGTGGCGGCAGCAGGCAAAGGCACCTCGGGAGTCACTTGGGCCATGGGGGCTGAGCTCACCCCAGCCAGCTCAGCCAGGCCTCACGAGGACGACCGGGCACGAGAAGCCCGTGCGTCGCGGTCACCCTCCTTCGCGGGCAGAGGCGCTGCTACAGATGGAACCTCAGGAGCTCCCTTCGACTTCTTTGCTGCAGACGTCAAGCCTCAGAAGTAGAGCAAGAAATAAAGACAAGAATCAATGCTTACGGGTCGTCGCCAGTGAGCTCAAGCGGCCTCCGGCCAAATTTGAAGCCTGAAAGCCGGCTGGAAGGGTCAACCTCGGGAAGCTTGGAAGCGGAAGGTCCGTCTGCGGTCCGCCTCGGGGCCGGGGCAGACCCGCGGGAGATCAGCCCGGTCCTGTCCTTCTTCGGGATCGGGGGCAAGCTCCCGCCGTCCTGCTCGTCGTCATCCTCGTCGTCATCGCTCGGAGAGAGGCGGAGAACACGGGACCTGCACCGGGGGAGGGGAGCCCTCGACTCTCCGTCAGTCGCCTCGGAGCCAGGCCCTTTTTCCTACTCCCCTCCTTCCTCCTCTTCGCTGGAGTCGTTGGAGGACACGTCCACCGATTCCCCGGGAGTTTCCATGGGCACGGGCCCGTCCCCGTTGAAGACGGGCATGGACTCCACTACCTGCTCCCAGTCATCACGGAGGAACAAGGGCGTAGGAGCGCCCTCCAACCTTGCCATATCGCCCCCGACCAGAGATTGGAGGACCGCAGCCAGATGTCCGTCGGCCAAGGCCGCGGGGCTCGGATGGGGCCTCCACATCGGAAGTGAGTACTGCCAAAGTAGAGCCAGCTGGTGCTCCAGGAATTCCCTCAGCAGCGACGCGCCGGTCAGCTTCGCCGCCGCCATGTTGGCCGGCCTCAGATCCACGTCCATCTTCTCCAACACCAGCTTCGCGCGGGGGTCCGCGAGCTCCGCTCGGCCCCAATCGCTGGAGCTCGTGGGCTGCTCCGTGGGCAAGATCAGCCGAGGGTGGATGCGCCCAGCATCCGCCAAGACCCACTTTCTCCTGAAGCCCTCAATCCTTTTCTCGGGGTTCGAAATGGCAATGGCACCACCGTACGTGATGAAGCTTGCGCACGCGGAAGCAGGACCGCGATAGGTCCGGAGGTAGAAGTAGTGGCGCAGCAAGGCCACTGAGGGCTGCACCCCTACGTGAGCCTCACAGTAATAGGCGAAGATTGCCAGGAGAAGGACGGAGTTGGGGTGGAGATGCAAAGCCTGTAGCTTATAATGGAGGAGGACAGCGAAGAAGAACTCGGAGAAGGGAGGCACCAGGCCAGCAGCAATGGCACTTATGAAGAACGGATAGAAGGTGCTCCCTTGACCCTTAGGGGTGGCGGAGCCAGCCTTGAACACCTTCGCCCCGTCAATGCCCCGTGCCGCCGCCATCCGGCGCAACCGGGCGAGGCTCGCCTCTGACACGTTCGGCGAGTCCAGGGCAGACGAGTACCAAGCTACGGCCGGGGGCTGATGAGGCGCCATGGCTTCCTAGGTCACGCGGTCGGACTAGATCTGGAAATTTTGGAGGAAGGAAGGAGAGGTGCAAGAGAGGGGATCTGAGCAGCAACCGGAGAAAGCAAAAAGCAAAGCCTAGGCGGATGCCGCTCCCTTATCGACTCACGCGGTTGCTAAGGCGCCCACGTCCAATCAACCGCCACGAAGCGCCCAAGGCCGCAGGCTGTTAGGGCCCGCGGCGCTTCGGTCTTGCCCTTCCGTCTCCCTGCACGGCCAAGTCCGGGCGCGCCTTGGGCCCAGGGGCTACTGTCGGCGTTTTGGGAATGGGGGTCCCTAGACTTGCCTACCCGCGGCTTGCGGCATGGTTCGAAGGGGGGCCCAGCACGGCCCATCTTCATCAACACAGACCCAAGACCCTCGCGAGGGGCCAAGCCTCACGGGGCGGACGACACGGAGCTTCCTCAGGCACGGCCTCATCAAGCTGGCTCGCGAGGAGGCGGAGAGATCTAGGCGGGGTACCTCATGAGGTGCCCGTGACACAAGCCATGACGACCAAAGGCGCCAGGCGGGTGCTAGCCCGCGCAGTGTCCTCCTTTCCTCTTTGGTGCAAAGGGAGCAAGCGCAGCCGCGGAGTATCGAGGCATCAGGCAAAGGTTGCCATTTCGGTGCAACAAGACCAAGACTAGGAGGACTGCAAGACGGAGGTCATCGTGGAGCCCAAGACGGCATCACCACCAGAGCTTTGTGCAGGTGAAGACTACTTTTGTCAGGATAGCTAGTACTAGTTGTCCCCCTTCAAATTAGCCCACCATTGTTGGCTCCCTTTCCGCTCGATATTTGGGAAGAGGACCAGAGCCTCTATAAATAGGACCAGCCACCCACAGGATCGGGGAGGTTGGAGGTTGGAGATCGAAATCAGAGAGAGAGAGAGAGAAGGGTGACTGAACTCCTCCTAGCAGTTCGCCCCCCCAGCCAAGAACAGACCCTCGTAAGGTTGTTCTTCCTTGTATTGTTCATCATCTTCAGCCCAACAGGCAATCCACCACACCACACACTGGAGTAGGCTATTACACCACAATGGTGGCCCGAACTAGTATAAACCATGTGTCTCTTGTGTCGTTCTTCCTATAGCTTAGATCTTAGCGAGGCGGAGGGGTACAGGTAGGTAGGAGGCGAAATCTCCGCGTGCACCCCAATGTTCGAACCTCAAGGGTCTGCCGGAACCCGAAATTCGACAATGGCGCCTCCGCACTCCGCTTGCTGGCCGACCACCACCTTCGGTTTCACGTTCAAGGTCTTCAGCCACAGGCCGAGGTGGGGCTTGATGCAGAGGAAGGCCTTGCACACGACGATAAACGCCGAGATGTCGAGGATGAAATTGGGGGCCAGATCATGGAAGTCCAGCCCGTAGTAGAACATGAGCCCGCAGGCAAATGGGTGGAGGGGAAATCCCAGTCCGCGGACGAAGTGGGTGAGGAATACAACCCTCATGGGGTTCTGGAGTAGGGACGATCTGCCCCACATCTGGGAGTTGGTGTGCGATGTCTGCGGCCAGGTATCCGGCTTCCCGGAGCTCCATAATGTTCTCCTCCGTAACGGAGGAGACCATCCACTTGCCTCCTGCTCCGGACATGTTTGGAATGGCTTTGCGGAGAAGATGAGAACTTGGGCGCTGGAGCTCGAGTGCGCGAGAATGGATGGGCAGGGGAAGAAGAAGGTGTGGGTGAAAAAGAGGAATACTTGTCCCTTTATAAAGGCGGTAGAAACTGTGCGCCTCCCTACTTGCCCCATAAAATCGCTTATTCCCCAAGCGCCGTGATTGATGTCATGGTTCGGTTACCCATATCCGTATTGATGAGAATCCCGTGATAAGGGGAACACAATCTCTGCTTCAACAATACGTGCCAATAAAACCGCCTTGCAACACGTGCAGTGGCAGGCGGGGAAACAGTTCGTAATGACCAGGCCACGGCAGGACGTCATGTTATGAAAATTTGTCAGCATATTATATTTGTCGAATAATATACTCTCTATGGTGGTATGTGGAATTTGTTTTGCAGAGCCAGACATGATCCTTGTGTTCAAAATCGTCTATGGAGTATTGGGAGAAGGAACCTGCCTTGCAATGCCGAAGACAATCTGCGTGCTGGACTCATCGTCATTGAAGCCTGGTTAAGGGGCTACTGAGGGAGTCCGGGATTAGGGGGTCCTCCGACAACCGGACTATATACTTTGGCCATTCTGTTGGACTATGAAGATACAAGATTGAAGGCTTCGTCCCTTGTCCGGGTGGGACTCTCCTTTGCGTGGAAGGCAAGCTTGGAGATTCGGGTATGTTGATCTCCTTCTCTGTAACCGACTCTGTGTAACCAGAGGGTTTAGTCCATAGGACAACAACAATCATAATCATAGGCTAGCTTCTAGTGTTTAGTCTCTATGATCTCATGGTAGATCAACTCTTGTAATACTCATATCATCAAGATCAATCAAGGAGGAAGTAGGGTATTACCTCCATCGAGAGGGCCTGGACCTGGGTAAACATTGTGTCCCCCGCCTCCTGTTACCATCAGCCTTAGATGCACAGTTCGGGACCCCCTACCCGAGATCCCCCGGTTTTGACACCGACAGCGGCCTTTCGCCTAAAGCCAGCGAGATGGCCACCGAGGTGTCCCCGTCATCCTCCGAGGGCTCGATCCGCCGTCACCAGTCCGCCGATGTGCCCGCCGCCGCACCCCTATGCCGGTTTGAGGACTTCCCCGTCCTCCCTCGGACCTGGCAGCCGACGAGGTCCTTCCTCGGGGTCCAGTAGCGGCAGTGGGGGATGTGGGTCGCCGAGATTACAGATCGGGATACCCACACCCACCAGTGGCTCGGTAGCTTCCACACGGCCAAGCTCGCGGCCATGGAGTATGACCGCTAGCAGGTCCGCTACACGGCGCGATGACTAGGCTCAATTTCCCCTTCGGCACACGTCCGTTCGACCTCGTTCCACTGGAGCTAGGGTGGTGAGCTCGGCTATGGTGCGGGAGGACCACGGGGCATGGGAGCGCCTCAAGGCCGAGGCCGCCGACAAGGCCTACATGCAAGAGCTCCGCCGGCAGCACCCGAAGCTCTTGGAGGTGGAGCGGGCGATCTTTGCCGGTGTAGAGGGCGGCGAGGTTATCGCGCTCTCCTTCGATGACAAGGTCTATGGAGGCGAGGACGGCGGCACAGAGGGCGACAAGGTTATCGCGCTCTCCTCCGATGACGAGGTCGAAGGCGGCGGCACGAAGGGCATCGAGGTGGGCCCCAAGGGCGAGGAGATCGATGTCAACATGTGGAGGAGTGCCTTCCCCAACGACCCCGATGACGGCACCGTCCCGGACACGGCTTGCAGCACATCGTACGTGACGAGGAAGGATTGGCTCGACCTCTACTTCGACCGTAAGTAGTTTAGCTTAGTTTAAATTTATGTTTTATGTTTGTTTATGCAACACTATCTATGTTTATGTTTGAATGCATGCTACTTTCGGTTGAACCTGCTTTGAACTTGATCAAATTGAAGTTTACAACCTTATGTTTAGGGGGTCGACTAGAAGAGGCCAAAAATTGCCGGAGTATATATATATATCCACTAAGGGTTTTAGTCCTTTAACTTTTTAAGGATCGGCTAGAGATGGCCTTATGACTTGTTTACTTTAGTTCTTCACTATGTGATGCTCTATATGTGCAACTATATGCCGTGCAGTTCACTTTCATCAATAACAGTTTCAACAACACCACTATGAATTACGATATTTGGTTTTTGTTAAGGATATTGCAGTTAACATGCCTTTTCATTTTTTAACAATAACTAGTGTACTTTAGACCTGCACAATACCAGTTTGAATGACTATTTGCTTGTTTTTAAATGTTATGCCTGATGCAGTTAGCACACCTTTCCACTTCTTGTTTTGCTTAACTAGCGTGCTTACACGCTGAAGCTATCATTTGTAGATTATGTTATCTACCATGGATATATTTGGTTGATGTTTAGCCCGTTGTGCTTAACATGCCTTTATATGTACTCATACAGGACAATATTGAGAACAGTGTTGTTTTCCATCGAGGTTACTTTCATCGCATTGCTTATATGTACTCACCATTCAGGATATCAGTAGATGGTACCATATAGCTTGGGGCTGATAAGGGATTAATCGTTGAATCACACATTTCGCTGAATATATTTATAACACATTTATCAGTAGGTTAACTAGGGCCATATTTAATATATCTGAGGCTACATAGCAACATGCATTGTACTGAATGATTAAATATTTAATCCCAGGCTACATAGCAACAAGGAAGGGTGTTACTCCCTCCGTTCCAAATTACTCGTCGTGGTTTTAGTTCAAATTTGAACTAAAACCACGACGAGTAATTTGGAACGGAGGGAGTACCTCAATGTTCTGATGATGTCTAGATATACATGTAATAAAATCTTATATAATGGGATGGAGGGAGTGTTGTACTACATCATTTTTCAATTGTTGTTTAGCTTATAATATTAACTTGGTTCTTTTAGGTACATATATCGTTGCCAAAAATCGACACTTCGACCCTTTCTGCGTATGGGGCAATGAGATAATCATGAACCAGCATCAAGTGAGGAAACTGATAAAGATTGTTATTAAAACGGGTCAAAAGATGGCAGTCGAACTATCTGTTTGCACTTTATGCAAGACAACAGTGAACTGCAGGATGGTAAGTAAGAACCTTGTAGCCTTCTTTTTACTGCCCGTAATGAGTTGTGTAAGATGACAATGTCTGAATCTTTTTTCTTTTGCAGTGGATCCTGAAGCAGTTTACTAAAGATTACCTCTCAAACTACATGATTGGCGGCCGACCATCACAAGGGGTTGGACTAGAGTCCTGCATGCCTTCTGCATCCAGGAGAGCACAATAGGGCCATTCGGCTTCACCTTGTTCAGCAACCGAAATGTCTGTGGCCTCTTTCTTTACCATCTGTAATAGTACAAGTATAGAACCCTGGTTCATCATTCTTTATTTGGTGCTTATGTAATTCTTAAACATATGTACCTGTGAATCGAATAATGCATTGGTTTTTTGAACCTGATGGATATGAATAAAGCTATAGCCTAATTTCAAGTTTAAATTAGGTACAATCTTAAATAGCAGCAACTAAATTTGGGTGAAATTACGGTGTGCAGGTCATTACGGTGCACACGGTTAATAAAGCATAGCATGTGCGATATACATCATAATCCGACACGGTTCACGATGAGGAAACATGTGTAACAATGCACACAGTTGCCGTTTGCAAAGCGTGTGTGATGTCAGACACTATCACATACGGTGTGGCAAAACTACGTGTGTGTGATTGTCTACCTATCATACACGGTTTATACTCATGAACTGTTTGTGATGTGCCAGGCATCGTAAAACTCCCGTGCCTGGAATCGGCCTGGATAACTCCCGTTCCTGGAATCTGTCTGGAATCCACCTGGTTTTAGGTAAAACCACAAAACTCCGACTGCGATGGCAATGCAAGCACAAACGAGTAGCAAGGATGAAGCGTTTGGGATATTCAAGATATCGGAAATGGTTATGTAAGGACAACTGTATTCATCAAGGCTCCCTATCCCCGATGGTTTCTGAGTCATGTGGGAAGGACCCTGTCGGGGGTGCTGATCCCACGGACACCTATGGAACCGCGGTGGACCGGGGCCCCTTTCGGTTCGGCAGGGGGGCGGAGAGTGCACAAAGAGCAGATTGAGGCGAACGCACGAGCACACGCGGTCGGTTTACCCAGGTTCGGGCTGCACGGATGCGTAAAACCCTACTCCTGCTTTGGTTTGTATTTGTGTTCTTGCTCGGGAGCAAATAATGCTACAGTACACTCGGATGGCTAGCGAGACCGAGCGTGAGAATGATTGTCTCCCCCTCTCTCTGTTGCGCGCGGGCCTCCCTTTATACGTCTAAGGGGTCACCGACAGGTGGCAACAGAGGTGAGGGTAAAAAGGTAAAAGAGGTGGTGGTTGGCGCCACCGCTTACTACAGTTGTATCATACCTAACCCTGACGGCAGGGGACAAAGGCATTTAATGCCTGTATGTGTCGCCTAGATGGTGCAGAAAGGGACCGTCAGGGGCGCCACCGTTTGCCACGATGGCTATCTTGTCAGCGCCTGCTTGCCACCGCATGCCCCTGGCTGCACAGCCTCCCGCCACGTACGCCAGGAACGGTCCCAGAGCGACACGTTGGTGGGGGAGCTGGAGCGCGGGCAGCGGAGTAGTAGCTTGCCGCGGTAAGCGCCTTGCCGCGGATGTTGTCTTGTCGCATCCGGGAGCTTGTCGCTCACCGGGTCTCGTCGCGTCCGGGAGCCTGTCGCTCACCGGGTCTTGCCGGGACGCGCAGCGCGTCGTAGCAAGCTTCTCGAGATGCCTTGGTTGGTCTTCCCGGCGAGCTCCTCTTGCCGAGGTCTTTGTGCTTCGAGTAGCCTTCCCGGCGAGCTCCTCTTGCCGGGGCCTTGCGCCTTGGCTTGAATACTTTGTTCTTGAATGGCTCCAAAGGAACCACGCAGGATCTTGGCGGTCGCCCGGCAAGCCTTGCCGCGGGACGCTGCGACTGCCCGTGCACAAGTTCGAGATACTAAGGTACCCCTACTTTAGTACACCGACAGGAGCCCCCGGGCCTGGGCCATACACGGTGCCGAGCGCTGTTGGGCCAGGCCCAAAACAGTGCATGAGCACGCACGGCCTGGGTCACACCGTATCTGAGTCCGCATTCACCGCGCCCTCCCCGAGCGGCACGCGTCGAACGCGCGTCGTGCGTGACGTGGGTGGCATGCGCGGGGATAAGCCCCGCGCGCATGCATCATGTCGTGGTAACGGGGGCGGTTTCTTTATTAGGAAAGGCGGAACGTCCGCCACCTCCCCCTTTATAAGCAAAGGGAAGCAAGGATAGTGCGCCCACTCGCCCCCATTCTGCTCCAATCTTGAAAAACTCCGCCCCGCCTCCGTCTTCCCAAAGCACACAGAGCGCAGTGCCCTGCCCCCCCATTGCCACCAGCACCACCAACGTCGTCAACCTCCTCCACTGCTTCCACCATGGCTCCGAAAGCCGACAAGGCGAAGACCGTGAAGTCGACCGAGGCGCATTGGCTCGCGGCTATGTGGAGGGAGCGAGCCATCTTCCCCCCCCCCCAAGCTCGGTGCCAAGGAGCTGCGGGAGTATTATTACCTCTTTTGGGCGACGGAGACGCGAGCTCACCCGCGGACCAAGGTGCTCCCAGCCGCTGCTCACGCGACGGCTCCGGACGGGTACCCTTTCTTCGCTGTCTTCTTCTACTGCGGGCTCTGCCCGCCCTTTTCCGAGTTCTTTTGTGACATCATGAACACATACAATCTCTGCCTCCTTGATTTCACTCCCAACGCCATCCTCACCATGGCTGTTTTCGCCCATCTTTGCGAGAATTTTATCGGAGTCCACCCTAGCGTAGCCCTCTTCCGCCATTTCTTCATTCCCCGAGTAGAGAGAGGAGAGCCCTTGTACGGCGGAATTGCCTGGGTCTCTAGGACCGGCAAGAAGGATTCCTATTTGGAAGGCGAATTCCGCGGCAAGTGGGAGGAGTGGAGGGCTGATTGGTGCTGGATTGTCGAGGAGAGCCTGCAGCCATTCACCACCCGGCGCCAAGTAGCAACAGTACGCGGCAGCGACTGGAGTGACGTGGCCCCGGAGGACAGCAGGCTAAGGATTGCCGTCACCAGGATCCAGCGCCTTAGGCTTGCCGGACTCACCGTAGGCGCCGTGGGCGCGGACTTTCTTCGCCGCTGCATTGCCCCCTTGCAGGAATGGAGGAGGCCTGCTTGGGAGTTCAAGAACGCGGCAGACATCATGAGGCTGCGCCCAGGCCTCAACTACAATTTCACTGTCATTGAGCTCAACGGAATACTGCGGGAGCTCTTCAAGTATGATTCAGATCACCCCGAGGTCTTCAGGTTGCCGCAGGGCGTCGTCCCTTTGTGCAACAATTCGGCGCTCGACCGCATCAGGGCGATGATGCCACTGTGCGATTCGCACGGAATCGTGCCGACTTGGCAACAGCCAGAAGACGAGGTTGTGCAGCAATTCTTCGATGACTTGGTGGAAGTGCCAATCCGCGCCGACGAGAAGGACGGCCTCACCCGCGACACCACCGAGGCGGAGTTGGCGTACATCGCCACCAGGTTGCAAGAGGCGGCGGCAGTTGCCGCAGCGGGCGAGTTCGGCTTCACCTTGGAGGAGGCAGCGGCGGCAGAGGTGGCAAACCGTGCCGAGCGGGAAGATCTCGCCGGCAAAAAGGATCTTGCCATCAAGAAGGAGGTTGCCGGGCGTGATGCTTAACCGAGCCAGGTTGTCGGGCACGAGCTGAACCGAGCGAGCCTGCCGATGATGCGAGCGGCTCTTTGGAGATCGATTCCTCCTCCACTTCGTCCTCCGACAGCACGCCGCCAGCAGCGTCTCTGTCTCCACCAAGAAGGCGTCTCCACAAGGCCGGGAACGTGGCGAGGCGGCAGGCGGGCCTGCAGTCGCCGCGCCGCACGACGCGCTCCACCGTGGCAAGCACTGTTGCCGCGGGAGCGCCCCATGCTGCTGCTTCGACTGGAGCGGGGTCTTCCCAGACTACCGCTTCTGCTCCCGCCAAGCGACCAAGGGAGCCTACTCCTCCACCTTCCCACGCCAGACGCGGGCCGGATTTTGACTTCTCCGCGTTTAGCTCCAACGAGGAAGAAGAGGAGTAAGTTCTTCTTATTGTACTTGCAGTTCCTTGATTTCTGCTGTTTTTGTCTTTACTTGCTTCTCACTTGCCTTTCCCTGTATCTGTTCCTTTTTAGGACTCTGGCGCAGAGAGCGGCAAAGAGAGCCAAGGTGCCGGTGATCGTCATCGAGGACGAACCCACTGCGTCAACAGGGGACGTGCCTGAGACAAACCCGTCGGACCCGGCGGCTGATCTTCAGAGCAGCCCCCAGGGTAAGTGTCTTGTTTACTTCCCGCTGTTGGGCGCGTACGAAGATCCTGGTTGTGCTGATACTTGTTTGTTGACTTGTGCAGGAGCAGAGCAGCCTCACCAGGAGAGCCTGGAGACCGGTCCCGAAGCGCCAAGGGAGAGTCCTCCGGTGAAGGAGAGCTCTCCGGCAAGGGAGGAGGCTCCAACAAGGAAGGAGCCCCCGGCAAGGGAGGAGGCTCCGGCAAGGGAGGAGCCCTCGGCAAGGGAGGGGTCTCCGACAAGGGACGACGTCAGCGATCCCCCGGCAACGGAGACCACAGCTGCAGGCCCTGGCACAGGTAACTTCCTTGCTTCCAAACTCCCCTTGGCTTCTTCGTCTTCTTGATCTTTCTCTTGGATTTTGCTCGAATTTTGTTTGAATTTTCTCCCCTCTTCCGGCCGCCAGATCCATCTGCCGCAGAGCCGATGGAGACTGAAGTCGCTGCCGAGGAAGTAGCCGGCGCTGGCGAGGAGGCCGCCAGGGCTGCCGCCGCGGAGGCAGGCGTGGAGTCTGGCGGTCGTATTGACGACCCGGAGGCCGCAGGAGCACCAGGCGCTGCTCCGACCACTGACTCCTCCGCCGCTGCCGCCGCGCCAGGCTCTGAAGAGCCCCAGCCTGGCGTCTACCTGAAGGCCGGCGACAACATCTTCATCAACCTCCCCAGGGAGCTGATCGAGGGGGAGATGCTGGACGGAGAGGTGCTTGCCTCCGCCGGGCTGAAGCTGGTCGACGCGCCAAGCAGCAGCAACGGCGAACCTGAAGAGGAGCGCCTGATGCGGAAGCTAGTGGCGCTCTACCGCGCCCGGCAGGCCAAGCTGGAGTCCGGCGAAGTGCTCGTCGCGAAGGCTGGCGCTGATATCGAGAAGTGCGCGGAGGAGCTCCGGGGCGCCAACCAGGAAACTCTCCGCTCCCTGGCAAAGGAGCGGGAAGATCTTGCGGAAGCGCAACAGGCCTTCCTCCTCGAGAAGGCCGACGTCGAAGAGCGCCAACGCCTTGCCGCGGAGAGATTGTGTTCACAAGATGGTGACTTGACGCAGCGGAAGGTCCACCTCGACAGCCACGAGGAGGAACTTGGCGCGCGCGAGCGGGCAGTTGGCGGGGCCCTTAAACAAGCTGAAGACGCCGCCGCAGCCGCCGAGGCCGCCAAGATCGCGCTGGAGCTGAAGGTGATGCAGCTGGAGGCGAGCCTCAAGGCGAGCGGCAACGAGCTTGCCGCGCTCAAGCTTGAGCGGGAGAAGGACGCCAACAATTATTCGGAGCTGCAGGCCCTTTTCGCCGAGAAGGGCAAGGAACTGGACGCCACCAAGAACTCCAACGTTGATCTCGAAGGGAAGCTGGCGGCTCTGACACAATCTCTGGACAGCGCCAAGGAGCAGGAGACGGCCTTGAAGGAGGAAGTCGAGGCAGGCAAGGTGCTGCTGGCGAATGCTGCTGCCGCCCAGAAGACCTTGTCAGAGAACGTGGAGCACTGGACGGAGGGTCTAGTGAACGTTGTCGCGGATGTCGACAAGGAGCTGGCGCAATTGGGGATGGTGGATCTCGGGTACTCCTTCGACGAGAATCTCCAACCCAGCGCCAAGCTGACTCTGTTCTTCAAGGGCGTGGCGACGGCACTCCAGCGACTCTGGGAGCAGATCCCAAAGCAGCTTGCCGATGAGTCGCGCAAGATTTGCGCGGGAGCTCTCCAGAAGGTGCTGATGAAGGTGGGCTTCCGCAACCCAGGTCTCCGCCTCAACAACGTCCTCCGAAGCTTGCCGCCAGATGCTGATCTTGAGGAGCTCAAGGCCCTTGTCGCACCTATTGTGGACAGGGTGAGTGGGATCAGGAGGGTCGAAGGCGACCGTGTAGATTAGGCCATCCATCTTTTTCTTTCCTTGTCGCTCTTAATCATGTTATGAAAAACAGTCTGTTAGAGCTGCGACAAGTTATTTTGTAATATACTCTATCCTGGGTAGTAATTGCTATGTTATTTCCTTTACTTGACTCTTTCCATTGTATGTTTTTACCCTACGCTTTTAGGGAACTTGCTGACGCAGGCACCTTTGCCGCGAGCGCTGAGTGCGGAACGCCAGCAGCCTGCAGGCAGTGCCGCGGCTGGCAAGAAACCTTGTCGCAGAGCTAGTCGCAGCTCACTTAAGTTGTTGAGCGGACTCGAAACAACAGTAAGGGCGCAACTAGCTACGAGTTGGTTCCTCCGCGCACAGGTTTTCCATACAAAGCACGGTCGTTCAAGGAAAATAACTTAAAAATTTAAAGGAAATTTGATTGCTCAGACTTTGGCAACTTATCTTTTCTGTTATTTGCTTCCCAGCAGGGAGCAACCTTCTTGAACGACGCCTGGTCCATACCGTATCTTCTCCCTTCCCCCCCGGCAAACTTGTGCGCGAGGGAACCTCCTTTTCCTTGCAAAAAACAAAGAAGACGAGGTAACAGTATGGAGCCTTATGGCTCGTTATTGCTTACCGGGAGTAAGTGCTGCACAAAATGTCAGATAATACATGCAAAATTTAAAAAGCATGAAATAGACAAGGTGTGCTGAGCACATAGTCTTTATGCACGGGGTCTGCGCCCGGCTTTGTACAAAGGATTACATGCAATAGCGGCAAGACTTGTACAAAAGGTGGTGGCCGGACAGGGTCCGACAACCGCGCCTTATGGGTAAAACTTACGAAGATGCTCAATATTCTAGGAGTTGCTCACCGGAATGCCATCTTCGGTCTCAAGGCGGACAGCGCCAGGCCTAGTGACTCGTTTCACCTGGTAAGGGCCTTCCCACTTCGGCGTCAACTTGTTGGAATTCTTGGCGGACTGAATGCACCGAAGAACAAGGTTGCCTTCCTCGAGACTTCTGGCATTAACTTTGCGGCTATGGTAGCGGCGCAAAGCTTGCTGGTAGTGAGCGGCTCGCACAGCAGGCTGAAGACGGTCTTCCTCAAGGAGCAGCGCGTCGTCTTGTCGCAGCTGCTCTTGCTCGAGCTCATGGTAAGTGAGCACTCGAGGCGACCTGTATACGAGTTCCGTGGGGAGAACTTCCTCCGCTCCATAGACTAGAGCGAAGGGTGTCTGGCCAGTGGCTCGATTTGGCGTCGTCCTGATCGACCAAAGAACCACTGGCAGCTCCTCGATCCAGTTTCTTCCACACTTGTGCAGCCTGTCGAAAGTTCTGGTCTTGAGCCCGCGCCAACGCTTCTGCCGGAGTGGCAGGCGGCGGCGGCGAACGGTGCGAGGAGCGAGGTATGCTCGGACTTCTAACTACGTTAGAAGGAGCAGTACCTCGTCCAGGCGACCGTGCCCTGCTCGTGCCAGCATGTTGGCGCGCATGCTAGTCTTGAGCGCTCCGGGATCCGCCAGTTTGATCTTGGCCCAGCAAGCGTATGGTACCGTGAGTACCATGACGCTGCTGGTCTCGCGCTTCCTGAGATGGGCGCGGAGCGTGTACGGACGCCGAGGTCTTGGAGTGCGCTCGGTCGTTGTGGGAGCCGACCGCGCCGCCGACGAGCAGCGCAGTCTTGTCCTTGGACCTGGCAGCACCATGAGTCCCCTCGTCGGCGCCCGCTCTTCCACCGGCGCCTACTCCACTAGCCGTTCGCTCTGGCGATGGTGGGCTCGGCGCAGACGGAGCTGCTGCCTCCGAAATCTTCTTCTTCGGCGGCATGTTGATGAAGATGATGAATATTCGGCTCATGCGAACGCCATATCAGGTTCGCACAACCTCGACGCAGCCCCTACCTGGCGCGCCAAAGATGTCGGGGGTGCTGATCCCACGGACACCTATGGGACCATGGCGGACCGGGGACCCTTTTGGTTCGGCAGGGGGGCGGAGAGTGCACAAAGAGAAGATCGAGGCGAACGCACGAGCACACGCGATCGGTTTACCCAGGTTTGGGCCGCACGGATGCGTAAAACCCTACTCCTGCTTTGGTTTGTATTTGTGTTCTTGCTCGGGAGCAAAGAATGCTACAGTACACTCGGATGGCTAGCGAGACCGATCGTGAGAATGATTGCCCCCCCCCTCTCTCTATTGCGCACGGGCCTCCCTTTATATGTCTAAGGGGCCACTGACAGGTGGCAACAGAGGTGAGGGTAAAAAGTTAAAAGAGGTGGTGGTCGGCGCCACCGCTTACTATAGTTGTATCATACCTAACCCTGACGGTAGGGGACAAAGACATTTAATGCCTGTCTGTGTCGCCTAGATGGTGCAGAAAGGGACCGTCAGGGGCGCCACCTTTGCCATGATGGCTATCTTGTCAGCGCCTGCTTGCCACCGCATGCCCCTGGCTGTACAGCCTCCTGCCACATACGCCAGGAACGGTCCTAGAGCGACATGTTGGTGGGTGAGCTGGAGCGCGGGCTGCGGAGTAGTAGCTTGCCGCAGCAAGCACCTTGCCGCGGATGTTGTCTTGTCGCGTCCGGGAGCTTGTCGCTCACCGAGCCTCGTCGCGTCTGGGAGCTTGTCGCTCACCGGGTCTTGCCGGGACGCGCAGCGCGTCGCAGCAAGCTTCTCGAGATGCCTTGGTTGGTCTTCCCGGCGAGCTCCTCTTGCCGGGGTCTTTGTGCTTCGAGTGACCTTCCCGGCGAGCTCCTCTTGCCGAGGCCTTGCGCCTTGGCTTGAATACTTTGTTCTTGAATGGCTCCAAAGGAACCACGGAGGATCTTGGCGGTCGCCCGGCAAGCCTTGCCGTGGGACGCTGCGACTGCACGTGCACAAGTTCGGGATACTAAGGTACCCCTACTTTAGTACACCGACAGACCCCCCCTATCGTCGTCACTCACTAGGTGACGGTTCCAAATGTCGTCGCGAAAAGGGGATAAAAACCGTTTGTATAGCACCAACGCGTACCAGTGGGAAGAGTGCCCACTTCCAAAAATTCCACAAATTGAGAGTGATAAGGAAAGTGATTTGAGTGATTCCACCAACTGTGAGGAAGAGTGCCCACTTCCAAATATTACACATATTGAGAGGGAAAAGAGAGGAGAGGTGAGTGAGTCCATGAAATGTGAGGATGAAATTGCAAAACATGCGGTCGGAGAGATGAGTGTTATACCACACCTTCAAAGTGAGAGTATTAGTGACTTGCCTGCCATGGACTGTCGAGCAGCACCGGTCAGGGTCGCGCCACACACGCAAGCGGTGCTTCCCCAAGCACCATCTGCTGCCGAGCTTTCACCAGCGAGCTGCGTAGGGTGGCTTGGCTCGCGAAGTTCATGTTGGAGCTACCCCCGCGCTACGACGATGCCCTCGGCCCCGCATAGTTCCTTCGGCTTTACACGCTCAGTTTTTTGGTGGCGGGCAGCCACAACAAGGCCATGGAAAACTGGTTCCCCGTTGCCCTCCACTACAAAAAAAGACACATCCGTGACATTTTGGGCCGAGTAAATTTTTTCTGTCATGCTTATGACACTTCTATGATGATAATTGTGACAAAACCTGGTATCATCATAGATGTGGTGGGCTCCTACTTCTATGACAAAAATCATGATAGAAAATGGGCTTTTCGTCCAGGGTAGGATGGAGACGCAACTGCATGACATTATTTGGGCCGTCTATGACGGAAAAAATCGTGGTAAAAGCGAGGGCGAAGAAAATATTGGGGAGTTCCCAGTTATGGTGGGTGGTCGGGGGCCGAGCGATGAGCGTTTCTCTCATACACGTACACGCGTGGGTGTGATGCATTGGGCTCTAACTGAACTCGAGCGAGGCGTTCGCCTACTGAACCCGACCGATTGCGCTGTAGGCTACGCATTACAGAACCCGTGCGATCGATCGATCTGGCTATTAACTGAACCTGATCGAGCGATTCCTTCGCTACTGCTGCTAACTGAATCCGATGGAACTTGCTGCCTCTTGATGAACAGTGAGCATTGTTGGGGGATTGGATGAATAGTTCTCGGTGGGGGCTGGATGAACAGGACCCCGTGGTAGTAGAGGTCGTTGCCGCTGGATGAACAGGACCCCGAAAGATCGAGCCGATTGGGGGTGGATGAACATGACCCCATGGAGGGCTGGATGAACAGGACCCCGTGGAGGGTGCTACCTCCTGAGCATGCATTGGTTTTCCCTTGAAGAGGAAAGGGTGATGCAACAAAGTAGCGTAAGTATTTCCCTAAGTTTTTGAGAACCAAGGTATCAATCCAGTAGGAGACTACACGCAAATCCCCTAGTACCGGCACAAACAAACAAGAACCTCACAACCAACGTGATAAAGGGGTTATCAATCCCTTCACGGTCACTTATGAGAGTGAGATCTGATAGAGATAATAACATAAATATTTTTGGTATTTTTGTGATATAGATTGGAAAATAAAGATTGCAAAATAAATAGTAAACTACAATTGTAGATTGGAAACTTATATGATGTAAAGTAGACCCCGGGGCCATAGGTTTCACTAGTGGCTTCTCTCAAGATAGCATGTATTACAGTGGGTGAACAAATTACTGCCGAGCAATTGATAGAAAAGCGCATAGTTATGATGATATCTAAGGCAATGATCATGAATATAGGCATCACGTCCGTGACAAATAGACCGAAACGATTCTGCATCTACTACTATTACTCCACACATCGACCACTATCCAGCATGCATCTAGAGTATTAAGTTCATAAGAACGGAGTAATGCTTTAGGAAAGATGACATGATGTAGAGGGATAAACTCAAGCAATATGATATAAACCCCATCTTTTTATCCTCGATGGCAACAATACAATACATGTCGTTTCCCTTTCTGTCACAGGGATCGAGGACCACAAGATTCAACCCAAAGTTAAGCACTTCTCCCATTGCAAGAAAGATCAATCTAGTAGGACGAACTAAACAGATAATTCAAAGAGACTTGCAAAGATATCAAATCATGCATATAAGAATTCAGATAAGAATCAAATAATATTCATAGATAATCAAGTTCATCAACCCACAATTCATCGGCTCTCGGCAAACACACCGCAAAAAGAGTGACATCGAATAGATCTCCAAGAAGATCGAGGAGAACTTTGTATTGAGATCCAAAGAGAGAGAAGAAGCCATCTTGCTAATAACTATGGACCCAAAGGTCTATGGTAAACTACTCACACATCATCGGAGAGGCTATGGTGTTGATGTAAAAGCCCTCTGTGATCGAATCCCCCTCCGGTAGATCGCCGGAAAAGGGCCCAAGATGAGATCTCACGGGTACAGAAGGTTACGGCAGTGGAAAGGGTGTTTTGTGGCTCTCCCCGAAGGTTTTTGGGTATAAGAGTATATATAGGTGAAAGAAGTAGGTCGATGGAGCTGCGAGGGGCCCACGAGGGTGGGGGCACGCCCTCCTACCTCGTGGCCGCCTCGCTGCTTCCTTGACGTCCACTCCAAGTCTCCTAGACCACGTTTGTTCCAAAAAAGACCCTTGCGAAGGTTTCATTCTATTTGGATTCCGTTTGATATTCCTTTTCTGTGAAACACTGAAATAGGCAAAAAAACTGAAATTTGCACTGGGCTTTCGGTTAATAGGTTAGTCCCAAAAATAATATAAAAAGGCATATCAAAGCCCATTAAACATCCAAAACAGATAATATAATAGCATGGAACAATCAAAAATTATAGATACGTTGGAGACGTATCAAGCATCCCCAAGCTTAATTCCTGCTCGTCCTCGAGTAGGTAAATGATAAAAACAGAATTTTTGATGTGGAGTGCTCCCTAACATAATTTTCAATGTAATTCTCTTTATTCTCGCATGAATGTTCAGATCCAAAAGATTCAAGATAAAAGTTTAATATTAACATAAAAATAGTAATACGTCAAGCATACTAACCAAGCAATTATGTCTTATCAAAATAACATAGCCAAAGAAATCTTATCCCTAAAAAATCATATAGTTTGGCAATGCTTCATTTTCGTCACACAGAATGCTCCCCTCATGCATAACCCCGATGACAAGCCGAGCAATTGGTTCATACTTTTTAACGCGCTTCAGCCTTTTCAACCCTTACGCAATACATGAGCGCAAGCCATGGATATAGCACTATAGGTGGAATAGTATATGATGACGGGGGTTATGTGAGAAGACCAAAAAGTAGGAAGTCTCACGTTGACGCGGCTAATCAACGGGCTATGGAGATGACCAACAATTGATGTTAATGCGAGGAGTAGGGATTGCCATGCAATGGATGCACTAGAGCTATAAGTGTATGAAAGCTCATCTAAAGAAACTAAGTGGGTGTGCATCCAACTTGCTTGCTCACGAAGACCTAGGGAATTTTGAGGAAGCCCGTCACTGGAATATACAAGCCAAGTTCTATCATGAAAAATTCCCACTAGTATATGAAAGTGAAAAAATAAGAAACTCTCTATCATGAAGACCATGGTGCTATTTTGAAGCACAAGTGTGGAAAAAGGATAGTAACATTGTCCCTTCTCTCTTTTTCCTTTTTTTATTCGGGCTTCTTTGTCCTCTTTTTTTATTTGGGCTTCTTTGGCCTCTTTTTTTCACACATGGGACAATGCTCTAATAATGATGATCATCACACTTTTATTTACTCATAACTCAATGTTACAACTCGATACTAGAACAAAAATATGACTCTATGTGAATGCCTCTGGCGGTGTACCGGGATATGCGATGAAACAAGAGCGACATGTATGAAAGAATTATGAAAGTGGCTTTGCCACAAATATAATGTCAACTAACTGATCATGCAAAGCAGTATGACAATGATGGAGCATGTCATAATAAATGGAACAGTGGAAAGTTGCATGACAATATATCTCGGAATGGCTATGAAAATGCCATAATAGGTAGGTATGGCGGCTGTTTTGAGGAAGATATAAGGAGGCTTATATGTAATAGAGCGTATCGTATCACGGGGTTTGGATTCACCAGCGAAGTTTGCACCAACTCTCAAGGTGAGAAAGGGCAATGCACGGCACCGAAGAGGCTAGCAAATTGCGGAAAGATAGGAGTGTGTATGATCCATGGACATACATTAGTCATAAAGAACTCATATACTTATTGCAAAAGTTTATTATCCCTTGAAGAAAAGTACTACTACGCATGCCCCTAAAGGGATAGATTTGTAGGAAAATACCATCGCTCGTCCCCGACCACCACTCATAAGGAAAGCACTCAAAGAACACCCCATGCTTCAAATTTGTCACACAACGTTTACCATACGTGCAAGCTACGGACTTGCCAACTTTAACACAAGTATTTATCAATTTCACAATTACCCAACTAGCATGACTCTTTCATTACCACCTTTATATCTCAAAACATCTATCTAGAATCACAGTGTTCAATGCACTCTATATGAAAGTTTTTATCATACTCATCTTGAATGCCTATCATATTAGGACTAGTTTTATAGCCAAAGCAAATTACCATGATGTTCCAAAAGACTCTCAAAATAATAAAAGTGAAGCATGAGAGATCAATAATTTATACAAAATAAATCCACCAGCGTGCTAAAAAAAGTGAAGTACTACAACAAACTTATCTAGCTCAAAAGATATAAGTGAAGCACATAGAGTATTCTAATAAATTCTGATTCATGTGTGTCTCTCCCAAAAGTGTGTACAACAAGGATGATTGTGGTATACTAAAAATAAAAGTCTCAAGTAAAGATTGGAAAATAAAGATTGCAAAATAAATAGTAAACTAAATTGTAGATAGGAAACTTATATGATGTAAAGTAGACCCAGGGGCCATAGGTTTCACTAGTGGCTTCTCTCAAGATAGCATGTATTACGGTGGATGAACAAATTACTGCCGAGCAATTGACAGAAAAGTGCATAGTTATGATGATATCTAAGGCAATGATCATGAACATAAGCATCATGTTCGTGACAAGTAGACCCAAACGATTCTGCATCTACTACTATTACTCCACACATCGACCGCTATCCAGCATGCCTCTAGAGTATTAAGTTCATAAGAACAGAGTAACACTTTTGGCAGGATGACATGATGTACAGGGATAAACTCAAGCAATATGATATAAACCCCATATTTTTACCCTCGATGGCAACAAACAATACGTGTTGTTTCCCTTTGTGTCACTGGGATCGAGCACTGCAAGATTGAAACCAAAGCTAAGCACATCTCCCATTGCAAGAAAGATCAATCTAGTAGGCCAAACTAAACCGATAATTCAAAGATACTTGCAAAGATATCAAATCATGCACATAAGAATTTAGAGAAGAATGAAACAATATTGATAGCTAATCAAGTTCATAAACCCACAATTCATCGGACCTCGGCAAACACACCGCAAAAAGAGTTACATCGAATAGATCTCCAAGAAGATCGAGGAGAACTTTGTATTGAGATCCAAAGAGAGAGAAGAAGCCATCTTGCTAATAACTATGGACCCGAAGGTCTGTGGTAAACTACTCACACATCATCAGAGAGGCTATGGTGTTGATGTAGAGGCCCTCCGTGATCAAATCCCCCTCCAGCAGATCGCCGGAAAAGGCCCCAAGATGGGATCTCACGGGTACAGAAGGTTGCGGCGGTGGAAAAGGTGTTTCGTGGCTCTCCCCAAAGGTTTCAGGGTATAAGAGTATATATAGGAGAAAGAAGTAGGTCATTGGAGCTGCGAGGGGCCCACGAGGGTGGGCGGCACGCCTGGCCCCCTTGGGCGCACCCTCCTACTTCATGGTCTCATTGCTGCTTCCTTGACGTCCACTCCAAGTCTCCTAGATCACGTTTGTTCCAAAAAATACCCTCGTGAAGGTTTCATTCCATTTGGATTCCGTTTGATATTCCTTTTCTGTGAAACACTAAAATAGGCAAAAAACAGCAATTTGCACTGGGTTTTCGGTTAATAGGTTAGTCCCAAAAATAATATAAAAAGGTATATTAAAGCCCATTAAACATCCGAAACAGATAATATAATAGCATGGAGCAATAAAAAATTATAGATACATTGGAGACGTATAAGAGGGCTAGTTGAACAGTAGCCGATGGAGGGCTGGATGAAAAATAGCCCATGGAGGGGTGGTTGAACAGGACCCCGTGGAGAGGGATGGTTGAACAATAGCCGGTGGAGGAGCAGTGGAGGCTGGATGAACAAGAGCCCGTGGATTAACAGTCGTAGGTGGAGGCTCGAGGAGGCCGATGGTGGATGAACAGTAGCCCGTGGAGGCTAGAGGAGGTCGATGGTGGAGATGAACAGTAGCCCGTGGAGTTGTCGGTGTCAAAACCGGCGGATCTCAGGTAGGGGGTCCCGAACTATGCGTCTAAGGCGGATGGTAACAGGAGGCGGGGGGACACAATGTTTACCCAGGTTTGGGCCCTCTCGATGGAGGTAATACCCTAGGTCCTTCTTGATTGATCTTGATGATATGAGTATTACAAGAGTTGATCTACCACAAGCTCGTAGAGGCTAAACCCTAGAAGCTAGCCTATGGTTGTGATTGTTGTTGTCCTACGGACTAAACCCTCCGGTTTATATAGACACCGGAGGGGGCTAGGGTTACACAGAGTCGGTTAGAAGGGAGGAGATCTACATATCCGAATTGCCAAGCTTGCCTTCCACGCAAAGGAGAGTCCCACCCGGACACGGGACGAAGTCCTCAATATTGTATCTTCATAGTCCAACAGTCCGGCCAAAGTATATAGTCCGGCTGTCCGAGGACCCCCTAATCCAGGACTCCCTCAGTAGCCCCTGAACAAGGCTTCAATGACAACGAGTCTAGTGCGCAGATTGTCTTCGGCATTGCAAGGCGGGTTCCTTCTCCGAATAATCCATAGAAGATTTTGAATGCAAGGATTGTGTCCAGCTCTGCAAAACAAATTCCATATACCACCATAGAGAGTACAATATTTCCACAAATCTAATCTGCCGACAACTTTTCATAATGTGACATCACGCATGGCCCGGTCATTATTCGAACCGTTTTCCTCAACCAGCTACTGCACATATTGCGAGGCGGTTTTCTTGGCACATCTTGTCGAAGAAGAGATTGTGTCCCCTTTTCATGGGATTCTCATCAATACGGGCATGGGTAATCCAACCGCGCCTGCTGGTATGACTCCTCGACTTTAGGCAAGTTCCGAACGGCCATGCGGAGGACGCTTGATATTCATCCTCTTTATAAAGGGGCCAAGGTCTGTGCTTTTCTTCTTGTGCTCAATCCTTCCCCTCCCCCAACCCGAGTACCAACACCCAAGGTTCAGGCTAAGCGCCTAGGAGCTTCAACCATGTCCGGATCCAACCTTCAAGGTCAGTGGATGGCCTCCTGTGTCACAGAGGGGGGCATCAAGAAGCTAAGGGAAGCCAAGTATCTAACCGCCGTAATCTCGCATAGGCTGCCTACTCAAGGGCAGGTCATCCCCACTCCTGAACCCAACAAGAGCATCGTATTTGTTTCCCACTTCCTCTGAGGGCTAGGCTTTAGTCTTGATCCCTTTGTCTGAGGGCTTATGTTCTATTACGGGCTCGATTCCATCCTTCACATCTCGTCGTTTATCGTCGTGTGTGAGGCCTTCCTCCGCATCACCCCACACTTCGTCTTATGGCTCAAGACCTTCAATGTGAAGCCGAAGATGATTGATGGGCGACACGCGGAATGCGGAGGTGCCATAATAAGAAAAGGTGCCAATGCTCCATGGCCAAAGGGTTCCTTCCTGGAGGTGTCCAACTTATGGCAGCAGGAGTGGTTTTACATCACAGGTCCCCGAAGTACTAAGTGGGTAGCTGCCGCCACCTTCCGTTCACCCCCCCCACCC
This sequence comes from Triticum monococcum, assembly GCA_034509565.1. Lineage (NCBI taxonomy): Eukaryota > Viridiplantae > Streptophyta > Magnoliopsida > Poales > Poaceae > Triticum > Triticum monococcum. Next base: position 539,576,544 of record CM067842.1, read on the forward strand.
CGCCACAACTAGCGTCATTGGTCAACAAGGGGCTGGACTGGGGGCCAGTTAATGACGTGCCGACATTGCAAAGTCGCATCCGAGACCTCATCAAGAGGGATGTCATACTTGTTAAGTTAATGCAGGTTATGCTAGTTCGTCGGGTCCTGCCATGCCAACACCGATCTCTCCGTATGTGGGAGTTCAACCCGGAAGGACCGCGAACTATTCAGCAATTCTTCGGCATGACGCTCGAAGGGATGTATGGATTGTTCTTCGGATCACGGATAAAGTGTCCGGACACCACCGAGGATGCGGGTCCAAACTGCAATCGTCCAGATACCCATGTAAGTTATTCTGCAGCCGAACATGCTGTCTTTTTATTTATCACAACATCGTTTTGAAAAAATTGCTCTTGGCCAGGACTGGATAAGAAAGGCGAAGATGATCAGGTGTTCACCCCCCTTCCTGAAGGCTCACCGGATCCTATGCTAGCCAGGATGCTCGAACACGCACTTTCTCAAGTGCAATCAGGGGAAGATAAAGGGAGAGATAAAGAAGCCGAAAGCGGGCCTCACGCATTACTCATCCAAACCGGGGGAATTAGTGTCTCCGTAAAGGAGGATAATCGGGGAGAAGAATCTAGAATCCCCTCTCCCTAAGGAAGGAAAAGAACCGCCCTGAAGAACTAGAAATGAAGGTTTCCAAACGAGGGAAGAAACCTTCGCCAGGGGGGCCTGCCCCGGAGGGCATCCTTACCACACAGTGCCCACAATGGGGCCACCCCTCCACCGAGATGTAAGTGAATCAAGAGTATTTTTGATAAATATATCCTACTTTATCTCCGAGGACAATAACCGAGACATATATCTTGCAGTCCGGCTCGTAGCCCTTGTCAACGGAGTTCGTCTTCGGGGGATCTTCTTTCGGAGATGATGGAGAGCGAAACGCCTCCCCCTGCCTCCCCGCCTCATGGGGCGGATGACCCTGAGGTGTCGTCATTGAGGGTTTCTCCTGAACCGCCAAGACTAGAAGGTAACCCTTCGGCCACCCGAAGTCTGGAATATTCATCTCCTACGGAGAGCAACATAGAGAGTCCGGGACTGTCCGGTGCGCAACCGGACGCACTGATGAGTCTTTTGGAGATAGCGGCTATCTCAGAGGCGCATCGTACTTTAATGGGTACGGTGGTTGAGAGGATTTCATCCGCCAAAAGTGGGTTGCATGAAGCTTTTGTAAGTCTGCTAAGAGGCTTTGTGGTACGCAAAGTAATATATAAATGTTTTGATGGTACCGCACACGGTAGGTGTGCTCTATAAAGATAGTAGCCCCTAAGACTCTGGTTGCTCTCCGGAGGCAGCAAATAGAGGATCTTAGTCCCAGGTAATGATTGCGCTGCGTTCATGTGCAGGCGGCTGACGGTCTGATGGCTCGCCAGACTGCTGAATTTGCCGGACTTAGCCGGCAACTTGACGCTACAGATCCTGACATTGTGCTTATGAATAAGCGGCTTGACGAGGCACAGGGTAAGTATTTTTGGGTGGTCAACAAATATTAAGAGTAGCATGATGCTAGTATCTATAATATGTTGTGACTGGAGATGGAGCTGCCGCCGTGGAGATCCTTCGGGCGGAACTTGGCCAAGCCAAGGAACAAGCCAGGAGGAGTGATTCGGCTGCCCTAAAGGCGGCCGAAGAGTTAATAGCCGAACAGGCTGCTCATCGCCAGAGCGAAGATAAAATAGCCAAGATGGCTATTGAGCTGAAGGATGCCGCCGACCGGTATGAGCTTCTTGAAAAGGAAATCCAAGCGAAAGCGGCGGAAATGGAGAAAACCATGGTAGCAGCCAAGGAGACCCGCTCTAAAATTAGAGCAGCGAAGGAGGAGCTTGGTCAAGCCGGAGATATCACAGCTGGGAAGCCCTTTTTTTGCGGACGAAGTTCGGAGATCCGATGTATGCCCCTCTGGATCAATTATGGAGTGCTGCAGAAGCATATTCGGACCTGGCAATGAGTGCTGTTGATACGACTAAGTTTTTCAAAGATCAAAAAGATCACGAAGTGGAAAAGTTGTTCTGGTTGCAGTTCAGTGCTCCAATGCGTCCGCCGCTATTAAATGAGCAAATGGCCGAGTGGGCTGAGCTCCATAGGTTGTCTGGGCTTGCCATGAGGCCTGTCGTGGATCATCTTTGGCCGAAAGGACCAAGGCCGAATAGTTATTTTGGGTTAGTGCAAAGATTCCTTGGTGTTGTGCCGCATATCGACGGTGTAAAGAGGTTGGCGTGCATAGAAGGTGCGTGGATTGATCTTGCCCGTGTTAAGACATACTGGGCAGAGATGGATGCCATCGCTACTGCAACCCGGGGTCCGGCCGTAGACCAGGTCTCGTCCGAGCACTATTTTGAAGAAGTCCTAGAAGGCGCTCGTCTAATAGAGGCTCAGTGCTCGAAGAGTATCACGTTCGAGTGACATGTATCCCAATTTGTAAAAACAATGCTATTTGTCTTATAAAAGGCTATGTTTATACTTTTGGCTGAAAGTATTCTGATGCCTCCTGTGCGGCCGTTTTATGTATGTATATAACCTGAAAGTTTACAGTCGTCGGCTTCAGCCCCCACGCATATAATGCGGGGGGTGTTCGGAAAAGGGCGTATTCACATTTGATCCAACGTCTGTCGGTGTTCTGGGAACGGGGGTCCCCAGACTTACCTGCCTGCGGCCTGCGGTGTGGCTCAAAAGGGGGCCCAGCACGGCCCATCTTCACCAACACAAAACCCAAGACCCTCGCGAGGGGCCAAGCCTCGCGGGGTGGACGACGCGGAGCTTCCTCAGGCACGACCTCATCAGGCTGGCTCACGAGGAGGCAGAGAGATCACGGCGGGGTACCTCACAAGGTGCCCATGACGCAAGCCATGACGACTCAGGGCGCCAGGCGGGTGCTAGCCCGCGCAGTGTCCTCCTTTCCTCTTTGGTGCAAAGGGGGCAAGCGCAGCCGCGGAGTACCGAGGCATCAGGCAAAGGTTGCCATTTCGGTGCAACGAGACCAAGACTAGGAGGACTACGAGACGGAGGTCATCGTGGAGCCCGAGACGGCGTCATTACCGGAGCTTTGCGCAGGCAAAGACTACTTTTTTCAGGATAGCTGATACTGCTGTCCCCCTTCAAATTAGCCTGCTCGATATTTGGGAAGAGGACCAGGGCCACTATAAATAGGACCAGCCACCCACAGAGCAAAGAAAGAGAGAGAAAAGAGCCTCTTTAGAGAGGGTTTCGATCAGAAAGAGAGAGAGAGAGAGAGAGAGAGAGAGAAGGTGATTGAACTCCTCCCAGCAGTTCATTGCCCCAGCCAAGAACAGACCCTCGCGAGGCTGTTCTTCCTTGTATTGTTCATCATCATCAGCCCAAGAGGCAATCCACCACACCACACACTAGAGTAGGGTATTACACCACAACAGTGGCCCGGACCAGCATAAACCTTGTGTCTCTTGTGTTCTTCTTTTGATAGTTTAGATCCTAGCAAGGCGGAGGGGTGCAGCCAGGTAGGAGGCGAAATCTCCGCGCGCACCCCAGTGTTCGAACCTCAAGTTTCTCCCGACACCCGAAATCCGACATTTGGCGCGCCAGGTAGGGGTGCGCGGGAATCCACATTCTACCGCTTCGCGCCCCGTCGCATCGTCATCACCATGTCCGGCGACCAGGCGGGCAACCCAGATCTGTGGGCGGCGTGGCCTGCCTTCGCAGAGCCGCTTGCCTCGGGCGTCCCCGTGCCCCAGGTAGCTCATGGGCCGCAGGGTGCTGCGGGCTGCGGGCGACACGGACAGGCTTCGACAGCTCTCACATTGCGGCAGGCGCGATCGGCAGCAAGGGCCTCCAATCATGCCGCGACCACGACGCCGTACACCCGCAGGGAGCAGGCGAACTCGAGGGCCGCGCTCACAGTGGCCCAAGAGCTGCTGTAGTGCAAGCTGCTGGAGGACGGCCGCGACGTGCTGCTGGAGCGAGTGGCGGAGCTCCTGGGCTTCGCCGCCTCGGGGGCTCACCCCTTCTCCACCCAGCTTCCATCTCAAGCCCAGGGTGGCCCGCGCGGGGGCTCCGTGCGTGCCCACGGGCTCCGAAGCTACTCCGACGCCAGCGAAGCTGTCAGTGCCGGACCGGCGGCGGCGCTGCCACCGCTCCCGGTCCGCGAAGAGGAAGGACTCGACGCGACCCGTGGCCCTAGTGGACAGCCGCGCTGCCACCCCACAGTGGGCGCGTCAGGCAGGACCGCATGGCATGCGGGGCATTACGACGTGGCATTCGGGATGACGGCACCAGAGGAATACGTGCCCCTCATGATGGACCAAGGACACCCACACGAGAGCGAACAAGCCTCGCTCCTCAGCCCAAGCTGGGGGGACGAGGCGCCAGAAGCTGAGCCTTTCCAGGAGCCCCGGGACGGTCCCACTGGCCGTGCTGGGGACAACGGTTATTGGGTACCGCTAATTCTTCAGGAGCAAGCATACGCTAACCATGGATCGCAGGAGGTGTAGGTCGCCACAGCGAGCAGCTGCCCCGCTCCCACAGTCTCCTGCCCCTCGGAAAGAGGGCGCAGGGGGCTGCAGGAGAGGGGCCGGGATCCGACATCACCACCGCGGCATTCGGAGCAAGGTGTTCTCAGGAGGTAGGCCCTCTGCTGGGGTGGTGCCCCAGGGCCTGCCCCCGGCGGAGGACCCGTGGTCGTCGGGGGAACCGCTGGCGACCGCTCTACCTCATCGGCGGCGTCCTGGTTTCCGGTCGTCGTTGATGGCACTAGAGTATGGCGCAAGGCGGGGCCCTCATCTGGCGATATGAAGCAAGGCCAGTACCTGTGAAGAAGGCCCAGTGCCTCTCAAGCTCGCCGCCCCGTGACACTCTCACGTAATAATGAGTGGGGCTGTACATGCCCCGGAGTCTCAGGGGTGCCGGCCTCAGGCCCTGAGGCTCCCTCCCACGCCCAGTTGCAGCACTTAGCTCCGCGCTGGTGAGAAGACGTCCAAGACTAGACTAGGTGTCGGACACGGCCTTTTGTTTGCTTTCGTTGCTCTTCCCTTTGGTTGTCGCTTTCCATCACTGGATTCAAGTTGCATTCGAATTTGTGATTTGCGTGTGTTCGGGGAAGGGGTGCTTAGTCTCGTTCGAGCAATTTCTCGCATTTTGGTCACTACTTTGCCTTAGCTGCCTCCCCTCGCGAGCCCCTCGCGAGCCGGGTCAGGCCTAGCTTGCGCACAGCCCAGACTGCCGCCGACATGACCTCTCAGGAGGGTGTTTTACTGCAGATCCTACGAACCCAATCAGGTAACACTCGAGACACCACAACCCCCCGTGAGCTGCCTCAGGGCCAGCACGGGACAAAGGTAAACTAGCCGACCAGCGCGTCGCTTGGTCCAACCACTTGGCACGGGCACAAGGGCAATGTAGTGTTTGCTAATACGATGAACACAAGTTTTATATAAGGGGCTCCCCCTCCAAAATGCTCTCACTGCAATCAGGCCAAAACCTGAGTTCTATTCATGCAGGGTAAGGAAGTAGGAGAGATGCACAATTAGTCAGATGAATCCCCCAATGAGTTCTCGGTAGCACCACCTGAGCCGTTGCTGGTGTCGCTGAACTCGCCGTCGCTGTCCGCGTCGCCGCCAGCGGCATCAGGGCCGTCCATCACGCCGCCCTCATCGGTCGCCACGATCACGTCGTCGTTGTCTGAGGCGAAGGCCCTAATAAGAGCATCCACATTGTCCTCCACCCAGTGCGCTAGATTGCCTCGGATGGCCTGGGGGACTGGGGCGATGGTGGCGTCAAAATCAAAGTGGGGATCCAGGTTCCGGAGGTGGCTGAAGACGCGAAAAAAGGCGCGCCCGAGCAGGGTGCTGGTCCTCTCCTCCACCAACCTGTTAGCCCTAACCCACCGCGCCTCCAGCTGCGTCACCACGTCAGTGAAGAACTGAAGATTGCCTGCATAGTTGACTGCGAGCGGCTCGCCAACAACCGCTTCGCAGATGTTGCCCAAGGCTGTGTTGGCTCTCTCCCGGAGCGTGGTGAGCATGGGGCCGTGCTCGTGCTCCAAGATCCGCCGCTGACGTATCTCGTCCGCGTTCTGGCCCGCGACGGCCTCAGCCTCCTCCACCCGCTGGTGGAGAAGGAGCACCTCGGCCTGGGAAGTGGTTAGCTCACCTTGCGCCACCTCAAGAGCGGCTAGGAAAGCGTCGGCCCACCGCGTTGCCTCCTCCAGCTTGGCCCTCAAGGCAGCAGTCCTGCCCTCAGCCATGGACCAGATCAACCCCAGCTTCTCTTCGGACTCATGCTCGAGGTTCAAATGCGCCATCGCCACTCGACGTCCGACCTCCTCCAGGACGCGGGCTTCCTGCGCAGCAACATCATCCTCTGCCTGCATCACCAAGTGCTCCCTTGTCTCCAAACGCTCGTACTCACGGGTACGTTTGGCGGCTTCCAGCATCAGCGCCTCCTCACGCTTCTGGAGCTCTGCTGAGTCGCCGGAGGCCACCTTCATCGATGCGAGGGCTGCCTCATGCAGCTCCACCTGCTCCTCTAGTGAATGGCACCAGGCCAGGAGCTCCCGAGCCCGCTCCTCCGCCGTTGTTCTCCGCCGGTCAGCTTCCCGAGCCTCCTCAGCGGCCCAAGATCGGGCCTCCCGAGAGGCCACCAGCGACGCCTTGGCCTCTGCATCGTCAAGATCGCGCTGACGGCGCACAAGAGCGATGGCGCCCTCCAGCTCGCGCCTCCCTGCAGCCAGGCGCAGGCCCTCGGCCTCAAGGCGCGCATCTTCATCGGCAAGCTCCTCTCCAAGCAGGCTTACCGCGCCAGCCGCCCTTCGAAGGAATCCTTGGCGGAGAGCGCGACGCTCCCGAGCATGCTTGAGCATGTCTTCCACACCATCATCTGCCCCCAACAAGCGTCGGGGGCCGCGAGTCAGCACTCCCCCTCCGGGCTGGGGGCTGGCACCCTCGCGACGGCCGGGCACGTCATGTCAGAAGCCCGGCCTGGGGCCAGCCCATCCCCAGGTGAAGAGCGCAGGAAGCGCCTTAGCCAATCGCAGTTCACGACCAGGCGAGAAGCCCACGGCAGGCTGGCTATGCCACGAGAAGGCCCGCGAAGGATCGCGAGGTGCGCGGGGCCACGATACGCCTCGGGACGGCTCGCCTCGTCGATCGCCCTCACCACAAGGGCTCCACTTCTTGGAGCGCTTGAAGACGATGGAGGGGGGCAAAACCCAGAGGGACGGCTCCTCAGCCGTCTCCGCAAGCTTGCCTGGAAGGGGCATGCGGAGCAAGGGTCAGTAAGAGCAGCAGAAGGATCGGGAGCTGGGAAAGGAGAAGTCTTACTCATCAGTGGCGAAGTACTTCCTATGCTTCAGCAGGCGACAAGGGTAATCGTCGCCCAGGGCCTCCCTTCTCTTCCGGAGGGCCTCAAAGTCCACGTGGAAGCGGCCTAAGAGTCGGGCGCAGGGATCAACCTGCGACGAAGATGGAGCGTTAAGGCGATCTGCATCAGGGGCGCCTGCCAGATGTGCGCGCCAATCGCCTCGCCAAGAGAAGCCGCCGGAGCCTCAGTTGCCTCGGTCGTAGGCGCAGAGGGCAGCTGCTTGTCACCATCAGTCTCAGCAGCACGGGCCGAGATAACTGCTTCCTCATGAGCGCCGCCCAGCGCTGTCAACCCACCGGGAGCCCCCTCGGCCTCTGGCGCCTTGTGCCTCCCTGCTCCGCCACTTGAGGAAGAGTCGCCTTGGCCGACTGGAAGGGCAGTCACCACCACTGGGTTCTCGCGAGGCCCCTGAAGGCCGGCGGGGCGCGGCCCCCACTCATCAAAGTTAGAAATCTGCCTCACAAAATCACCCCCGCTCTGGCAGAGGTACAACAAGGCCCCTCCTTGCTGGATACTGCCAGGGTTGGGGTCCCCCGTCAGGGACAAGAGCGCCGTCCGCAGCACTTCAGGCGTCAGGTCCTCTTCCTGGATCCTCATACGATAATCGCGCCCGCTGAAGGCCCACATCCGGCGGGAGTGGCACTGGAGAGGAGCAACGCGGCATAGCAGGAACTCCTTCACCACCTTGGGCGCTGTCGCGCCAAGCGACCTCAAGAACGCGAAGCGGTGCCAGACGAAGACGAGCCGGGGGCTCTCAAGCATCTCATGGCCCCAGCCCGAATTGGGGACAGCAGGCGAAGTTGGCTCCGACAGCAGGGGGCTGGGCACCCCAGCATCCACATACAGCCACCGCTTGCGGAACCCAGCCGCGGGCGGAGGGAGCCTGAAGTCAATCCCAGAGGCCGCCATCTCAAACGCGGCAATGAAGCTCATGTAGGAGCAGCATTGGGTAGGGTCGACAAGGCGCAGCGAGAAGAAGTGGCTCAGCAAGGGGACCGAAGGAAGGATGCCCATCATAGCCTCGCAAACAAAGGCGAAGACCGAAAGGAGAGTGATGGATTCAGGACCCAGATGCATCATGTGGATCTGATAGTGGGAAAGCACGGCATTGAAGAAATCAGAAAAGGGAGGAACCAGACCCGCCCACAGGGCGTCGGCAAAATACGGGACCTCGGTGGCTATCCTGTCAATGGAGAAGAGGGACGCGGGCCAGGCCGTCGTCCTCCCACACTCATTGAAGATGGTGGCCAGAGCCGAGCTGACCTTGCCTAAGCCCTCGGCGGGGGCCGCCAGCGGCGGCGGGCAAGGTGGAGACACGGGTTTTGTTGGGACCCCGAACCTAAGTCACACCGATCTAGCATGTAACAATTCATATCACTTTGCGGCCTCACGCACGGTATTCCCACGGGTGCCACCTTACCTGGCCCGGGACCGTTTGCGCCTTTTGGCTCACGTATATGATAGTGTCACTAGCATCCATATGACAGAGAACCCGGGCCGACATGACTAGTCGTGAACCCAAAGTAGCACTAACTTACAGGGATAGGCATACATGAATCAACCTCGAGCATGTCGGTCAATAGCGTATGAATCCAGGCTGTAGCACTAGGCTAACAGGACTCCGGATGTCACCGCGTGACATTTCCCCGAAGGGACAGACACAGGAACTAAGTGAATCACATGCCGGCCAGTCAAGTGTTCCGGAGCAGTAGTGCTGGGCTAGCAGGACTCCGGTGAACCGGGCTGTAGCAGACTACTATGGCACATGGAAGCACAAGACTACATTTCCCCATAAGAGAGGCTATCAGATGTAAACAACTAGGTTGTCGGATCCCACACATAGCAATACACGTTACACGTACGCATAACATGAAAGTATGTGCTTACATCATGGCATGACAACATAACTCAAACTCATATGGATAAAGGCCCAGAAGAGCCACATAGCATTCAATACACACAGGGGTCTCATGACCCATCATTCAGAGCATACAAGCAATGGAAGCATCACATGTCTGAGTACAGACAACTACAAAGGAAAAGACTAAGAAGCGTGAATAAACACGACCCTCCCACGGGTACAAGATCATAGCTGGGATACAAGCTACTCGTCGAAGCCACTAGTGTAGCCAAGGTTGTCAGAATTGCGATTCGGTTATACGATTCTACGACTTTACGATCCAAACTAACCCCTATGATTCTACGATTTTAGTTCATAGAATCTACGTTTCTACGATCCTGATAGTGAAGAGTCTACGATTTGCGATCTTACCATCGGAGCTCTGATCCGATTCAAAATCACGATTACGACAACCTTGAGTGTAACCAACTACAAAACATAAATAAGCAAACGTGAGTACAAAGGTACTCAGCAAGTCTTACATCAGAACTATCTACATATGCAACATTATCAACAAGGGGGTGGTGGAGTTTAAAAGCAGCAAGCCAGCTTTGACTCAGTGGCTAACCTATACTACGAGTATCAGAAACTTCTTTCAGGTGAGAAGACGCACACGAGTCCACATATTCACCATATCAATACTCCACTATCGATCCGTTCCCGTCTCCCTACGAGAAGGCCATCCATAGCACTCACGCTTATCTTGCGTATTTTAGAGTGTCCACTTCAAGTTGTCTATGTACTACATAAGTCCTCCAAGTTTCCATATCCGAGGAAAACAGCTATTCGAATAGATAATATTGACCCTGCAGGGGTGTACTTCTTCACACACGCTCTCGCCACTTATAGCCCTGTACACGTCATGTACCTCGGCAACCTTCAAGCGGAAGCCGGGCGAGGGTGTCGGCCACGACCTGACTAACCACACAAGTCTCTCGTCCAGGTTTATCGCCTATTCAGGTTCCATCCGCAAGGAGATCCGGCCGGGGTGTTGCTCACGGCCCCAAACGATGTGTGCAGGGTTCCCAAGCCCACCATTCGGGTGCCACTTGGTACATCGTGCCATGGTGCCTAGTCTGTCCCAAGCCCGTCCCATCGGACACCACCTGGTAGAATAATAACACTACTACAAACGCCAGAAACTAGTTGCAACTCCTGGACAGAGATCAAGCAGATTAATAAGCTGAGAGGGGCCGGATAAACGGAACCCAATGTGTGGTAGTAACTGGACTTGGATAACATACACAGAACCCAGTGCTTAAGGACGGTTCCAATGAGACAACCCACCATGTACTCCTACATGGCCTCTCATCGCTACCTTTACCAAAACGTGTTCACACACTTAGCCTTTACCGGTAGGACATGTTCACCACTCCAATTCATTCTCGACGAATCAGACCTGACACAACTCTAAGCATAGCTGCCATAAAGAAAACAAGCATGGATGAGCAGGCACATCAAGGCTCAAACAACTCCTACTCATGCTAGTGGGTTTCAACTATTTACTGTGGCAATGAGAGGTCATGTAGAGGAATGGGTTCAACTACCGCAGCAGAAAAGTAGCAGTTGAATCGTTGTTGTCCTAATGCAGTACAAGGAGCATGGCAAGAGAGAGGGATTTCTCGAAATTCTCAAGGGGTTCTGCTTGCCTGATAGATCCACGAAGAAGCACTGCTCCTCAGACAGGTACTCGGGACACCTTCCAGAGTAGAACCTATCGAGAGGGGATGGTGCCGGCAATCAATAAACAACCATATGCAATAGTATGATGCATGAAGATGACATTTCAAAGATGCTATGATGTTCCCTAATGCATATAGCATCAATTTGGTTGAAGTCCATATGAACCAAGGGTTCAGATGCAAACCCCAAATTAAGTATATAACATGCCATTATTACGTTTTCACTTATACAGCAAGTATAAGTTGGTTTTTCATGCATGAAACTGGCATAAATGGATTCCTTGCATTTTTCTGATGATTTTTCATATATAATTTATTTCATTTGGAGTTACGGTTGAATTACTATGATTTTTAGAAGTTTTAACTTTTTTCTGGAATTTCCTGAGTTAAATTAATTCTAGAAATCAATTATTACGTCAGCTCTACCTCAGCATGATGTAAGCGAGTCAACGGGGCTGACCAGGTCAAACCTAGTCGGTGGGACCCGCGTGTCAGTGTCTAGTCTAATTAATGGGGTTAATTAGCACTGGGTCAACACTAAACCTAATTTAGTTAGAGGCTTGGGCCCACACGTCAGTGACCCAATTAGCTAAACAGGGTTTAATTAGTTGTTAAACTAATCCTAACTAAAACTTAATAGGGCCGGGGGCCACATGTCACTAACCCAGACGGGTCAAACACTAGGTCAACTGGGGGGGTTAGACCGGTCAACCCCACCGGCGTTTAGCTGCCGGCGAGGCCGAACGAGGCGGAGGGGCTCGGGATCACCGTTCTGGCGACCAAAAGGATGGTGGAGGGGCTCTGCGTGGAGCTGGGCATGCGCCGCATCCAGGGAAGCACACGAGAGGGGCTGGGGCGGCCGGAGTTCACCAGAATGGAGCTCGCGGCGGCACCGGAGTTCGGGTTCGAGCGGCGCAGCGCTATGGTGCACGGGAGGACGAGCTGGTGGCGGAGTTAGCTTGCTGCAGAGCTGGTGAGCACGTAGTCGTGCTTGGGCACGAGCTTTGCTAGCTCTGGCTACGGTGGCGACAAGAACGGCAGCGGCCGGCTCTCGGCTCCGGTGGAACCACGATTTAGAGAGAGCAAAAGAGCGCGGGGAGAGAGGGGTTCAGTGCAGAGGCTCACAGCGAGGTCGTGGAGAAGCTCAGTGGGCCTGGGAGGGGACGGAGACGATGAATTGGACCTCGGCATTCAGCGGCCATGGACGGGGAAGAAAGGTCAGGGACGGTGCTTCGGTGCCCTTCCGGTCGCGTGGATCGGTGAGGAGGACGTAAACGAGGCGGCAGAGCTCTTGGATACGTCGGAGAGGCGATAGGGAGGTTGTGGCCGCGGTGGTTGTTGACGGCGGTGACGGTGCGCTCGGCCGTGAGAGAGAGGGAAATCCAGGTGAAGGGATGGGGACGAGAGAGAGTGAGAGAGAGCCGGGGAGGGTCGCGTGGCGCTCGTCCAGACGCGTCGGGGAGGGGCAGGCAGGCAAGTAGGAGGTGGAGGCTCGGGCACGGGCGCGTCGCCACACCTCTGCCAGTAGGCAGAGGTTGAAGACGGCTCTGCCCCTGGTGGGCTGGCCGGTGCAGCTGGGCCAGCAACAGGTAGGTGGGCCGAGGTAAGTGCCAGGTTAGTCCTTTCCTGTTTCCTTTTTCTATTTCTGACATTTGTTTTGTATCTAAAAGAAATGTTAAAACATTTCCATAAATGCTGAAAATATGCGTGGCATCTAGATATAATATTCCAGAGGCCCTCACCAATTCTCAACATTTTTGGAGCCATCAAATATTTATGCATTGATTCAAAAATCCAAAATGATTAGCAAAAATGTGCATCACCTTTGGTTGTTGTTCCCAACATTTTCCAAAGACCATGAACATTTTTGAGAAGCATTTTGGGTTCATTGAAATTCCATTTTTAATTTGAACCTATTTGAATTGCTTTGGTGCTAGGATTTGAAACATCCCCATTTCAATTTCATTTGAAATTTAAACATGATGCACAAAGCAAGCCTAGGACCATACCAAAACTAGGAATGTGACAACTCGCCCCCACTCAAAAAAATCTTGTCCCGAGATTCAGGAGTTGGTGGAAAGAAAGCGGGGTACTCAAGTTGAAGACGATCTTCTCGCTCCCAAGTAGCTTCTCTCTCGGAATGATGAGACCATTGAACCTTGAGAAACTTGATGTTATGACGTCGAGTGACGCGCTCTGCTTGATCCAGAATGCGAACGGGGAACTCTCGATAAGTGAGGTTATCTTGGAGATCAAGCGTTTCGTGGTCCACTCCACGGATGGGATCCGAGAAGCAACGCCTGAGTTGAGAGACGTGGAAGACATCATGAACTCGAGAAAGATGTGGGGGTAGTTCCAACTGGTAGGCAACCTCTCCTCGTTTAGCGAGAATGCGAAAAGGACCGATGTAACGAGGAGCCAACTTGCCCTTGATACCGAAACAATGGGTACCCTTCAAAGGAGTAACCCGAAGGTAAGCCTTGTCACCAACTTCATAAGCCACTTCCTTATGACGACGGTCATACTGGCTCTTTTGACGAGATTGGGCCGTTTTCAAATTCTCACAAATGATGCGAACTTGCTCTTCTGCCTCCTGGATCATATCCGGTCCAAAGAATTGTCTTTCACCGGTTTCTGACCAGTTCAAAGGTGTTCGACATCTTCGTCCATACCGAATCTCGAAGGGTGCTTTCTTAAGACTGGATTGGTAGCTATTGTTATAAGCAAACTCGGCAAAGGGAACACATTTCTCCCAATCCATACCGAATGAGATAACGCAAGCTCTAAGCATGTCTTCGAGAATTTGGTTGACCCTTTCCACCTGACCACTTGATTGAGGGTGGAAAGCGGTACTGAAAGAAAGATGGGTGACCATGGCAGTTTGGAAACTTTCCCAGAAATGAGAGGTGAAAAGACTGCCACGGTCTGAATTGATCTCTAGTGGAACACCATGGAGTGACACTATTCGGGAGATATATAAGTCAGCGAGCTGACTAGCAGTGATACTCTCTCGAACAGGTAGGAAGTGAGCCACTTTGGAAAGACGATCAATGACTATGAAGATAGCATTATTTCCTTTCTTGGTCCTGGGAAAGCCGGTGATGAAGTCCATACCAACTTTGTCCCATTTCCACTCGGGAATAGCTAAAGGTTGAAGGGTGCCAGCAGGTCTTTGATGCTCTGCCTTAACGCGACGACAAACGTCACAGTTGGCAATATACTGAGCGATTTCTCTCTTCATCCTAGTCCACCAGAACCTCTGGCGTAGGTCCTGATACATCTTTGTACTACCGGGATGAATCGTGAGAGGGGATTCATGGGCCTCCTTAAGGATCAGTTGCTGCATCTGTTGACATTTGGGAACCACCAAACGGTTACCAAAGTAAACAACACCTCATTCATCCATAGAGAAACAGTTGGCAACTCCCTTGGAAATATTCTTCTTGATTCGGGAGATTCCCGTATCATGCTTCTAAGCCTCTATGATCTGATCCGTAAGGGTAGGTTTCGCCACCAAGGTAGAAAGGAAACCATGAGGAGCTATGTGAAGGTTAAGCTTACAGAATTCCTCATGGAGGGGTGGTTGACAATGTTGCAACATGAGGTTGCTGCAATAGGATTTACGACTTAAAGCATCAGCCATGACATTGGCTTTGCCTGGGGTGTAGGTGATTCCTATGTCGTAATCCGAGATCAACCCCAACCAACGTCTCTGTCTGAGATTCAGATTCGGTTGGGTGAAGATATACTTGAGACTCTGATGGTCAGTGTAGATTTCGCAACGGTTACCAAGAAGGTATTGTCACCAAGTCTTAAGTGCATAGACTACGGCTGCAAGCTCCAGATCATGTGTAGAATAATTTTCCTCAAGTGGATGCAACTGTCGAGATCCATAGGCAATCACATGATGATCCTGCATAAGAATGCATCCTAGTCCTTGACGCGAAGCGTCGCAATAGATAACAAAGTCTTTAGTGAAATCCGGTGGCACGAGTATGGGCGCAGAAGTCAGACATCTTTTCTGTTCCTGAAAACTGTGCTCACACTGTGGGGTCCACTCAAACCTTTTATCTTTCTTGAGAAGCTCCGTGAGGGGTTTGGCCACTTTGGAGAAGTTTTCAACGAAGCGGCGACAATAACTGGCTAGACCAAGGAAACTCCTAACTTGTTTGACCGTTTTGGGTGGAGTCCAATCGAGAAAGGCTTTGACTCTCTCGGGATTGACAGCAATGCCCTTACCAGAGATCACGTGGCCCAGATAGGTCACTTCTGGCAACCAAAATTCACACTTGGAGAACTTGGCATAAAGGCGATGCTCTCTATGTTTTTCTAACACAAGCCTAAGATGCTCGGCATGCTCTTCCTCGTTCTTCGAGTAAATAAGAATATCATCGAGATAAACCACGACGAACTTATCTAAGTACTCCATAAAGATCAAGTTCATCAAGTGGGAGAAAGTAGCTGGAGCATTGGTTAGGCCAAAAGACATCGCGGTGTACTCATATTGACCATAACGAGTGACAAAGGCCGTTTTGGGGATGTCCCCGTTTCTGATTTTGATTTGGTGGTAGCCTAACCTCAAATCCATCTTGGACAAGACAGAGGATCCAGCAAGCTGATCATACAGGTCGTTGATCCTGGGGAGCGGATACTTGTTCTTTATCGTGACCAAATTAACGGGACGATAATCTACAACCATTCAATCCGTACCATCCTTCTTCTTGACGAGGAGGACAGGACAAGCCCAAGGAGAAGAACTGGGACGGATGAAACCCTTTTGCAAGGACTCATCAAGTTGTTTCTTAAGCTTGGCTAACTCCAAAGGTGCCATCTTGTATGGTGTCCTAGAGATTGGAACAGTTCCTGGGGTAAGTTCTATGACAAACTCTACATCTCTGTCAGGTGGGACACCTGGCAGTTCTTCTGGAAAGACATCCGGGAAGTCACGGACTACCGGAATATCTTCAAGGTCTAGAAGAGGGCTGGCATTAAGAGAATAAAGTTGGCGCCTTGCAAATCTAGTGGAGACAGTGACTATTTTGCCAGATGGATGTGTAAGTTGAACAGATCTGGTGTAACAATCGATCTTGGCATGATGAGCTGTCATCTAGTCCACCCAAGATGATGTTAATATCTGAGGACTTGAGAGATATCAAAGAAGCAAGGAATACAAGTCTGTCAACAAGGATTTCATTACCATGGCTTACCTTGGAGGTTTTCCATTTGGAACTAGGAGTCTGGATTATTAGTGGAGTCGGCATATCACAAAATGACATGTCATGCAACCAAGCATAACCTTCGGATATGAAGGAGTGGGATGCTCTAGTATCGAACAGAACTGAAGCTGGGTGACAATTGACAAGAAGCGTACCCAGTACGACGTCGGGATTATCTTGAGCTCCTGTAGCTGAGACATGGTGCACACATGCTCGTTCAATGGAGGCTGGCTTGGTACTAATCATCTTGACTGATGGCTTTTCACGGCCAACAGACCTCTCAGACTGGGGTGGAGTATAACTGGACTGAGGGCAGTCACGTGCGTAGTGTCCAGGTTCTCCGCAGGTGAAGCAAGTTCCTGAGGTAGGACGTGGACCTACATTGGCAAGTGGTCCACTAATAGGCCTAGGTGGAGCATGTTGCTGAGTTGGGTGAGGCGCTACATCAGATGGCCTCGGTGCATATCCAGGTGGAAGAGTTGAGTTCAGAATCCAAATCCGTCGCTTCTGAGAGCCAGAGCGGGAGGAAGAACCTAGATCACGGTTGTGCTTTCGAGACTCCTCGTAAGTGAGTTGAGCTGTCTCTGCATTAATGGCCTTGTTCACAAGAGCCTGGAAAGTATCACAATGATGCAGGTGGAGATCATGACGCAACTTAGGGTTGAGACCCTTCCGGAACCTAGCCTGCTTCTTAGCGTTCGTGGACACTTCTTCTGTAGCATAGCGGGAGAGGTTTCCAAACTCTCTACTATAAGCATCAACAAGCAGCTTACCCTGGGTAAAACTACAGAACTCTTCCCTCTTGCGGTCAATGAGAGCCTGAGGAATGTGGTGCTCACAAAAAGCCTCGGTGAAATCCTTCCAGGTAGGAATCTGACCAGCTGGAAGCATAGCCTCATAGCTCTGCCACCAAATACTAGCAGGACCTTCCAGGTGATAGGTAGCATAGGTGACCTTGTCACCTTCAGCTACGTTCGCAGAATGCAACTTGTGAGTGATGCTTCGGAGCCAGTCATCCGCATCGACTGGCTCAATGGAATGATGAAAGGTGGGTGGTTTCAGACCAATGAAGTCGGTGATGGAAACCAACTTCTTACGCTGATGTGCGGTGTTCTGCTCAATCTGTGCCAGCAAGCGGTTAGTCTCACGCTTGTTCCTCTCGGAAGCTAACAAGAACTCTGCCATCAAGGGCTGGTCAGGAGGATCCTTGTCCCTTCCATCTCCATGGTTCTTGCTATGAGCAACTAAACCTCGGTTAGCAGACGACATCCTGGCACAAAAACCAAGGAAACAAGGATGGAATTAGCATCGACATAAGGATGCGGAATGTAATGCAAAAGCATTGGAAACTCTTGAAATCTTGGGACAATTTCGGCAGCATAACGGCTGTAAATGCTCAAAAGGGATTTTGAGACATTCATCAAAGGAATAGCATAATCAATCAGCATCATAATATCAAGGTTCTAGATGAAACTGAGGACACACGGAAGTAGCAGAACTGTAAGGAGACACAACCCAACAATCCTAAGACTTTACGGTTTAGTAACACGTCATCCTAAGAGATAGGGGAGAAGCCTAGGCCTTAACCCTCGTAGAAAAGAAGAGGCTAACTCAGAATGAATGACATAAGGTAAAGGAGTAAAAAGAGCCTGACGTTCCCTTCCAATATCAATTCCCTTATATAACTAAAGCATTTCTAGACTCAACTTCGACCAGTTTGGCTTGGTAGTCCTACAGTCAGTCAGGCTCTGATACCAACGCTGTCGGGACCCCGATCCTAAGTTACACCGATCTAGCATGTAAAACTTCATATCACTTTGCGGCCTCACGCACGGTATTCCCACGGGTGCCACCTTACCTGGCCCGGGACCGTTTGCGCCTTTTGGCTCACGTATATGATAGTGTCGCTAGCATCCATATGATAGAGAACCCGGGCCGACATGACTAGTCGTGAACCCAAAGTAGCACTAACTTACAGGGACATGCATACATGAATCAACCTCGAGCATGTCGGTCAACAGCGTATGAATCCAGGCTGTAGCACTGGGTTAACAGGACTCCGGAACGTGACATTTCCCTGAAGGGACAGACACAGGAACGAAGTGAATCACATGCCAGCCAGCCAAGTGTTCCGGAGCAATAGTGCGGGGCTAGCAGGACTCCGGTGAACCGGGCTGTAGCGGACTACTATGGCACATGGAAGCACAAGACTACATTTCCCCATAAGAGAGGCTATCAGAGGTAAATAATTAGGTTATCGGATCCCACACATAGCAATACACGTTACACGTACACATAACATGCAAGTATGTGCTGTACATCATGGCATCACAACATAACTCAAACTCATATGGATAAAGGCCCAGAAGAGCCACATAGCATTCAATACACACAGGGGTCTCATGACCCATCATTCAGAGCATACAAGCAACGGAAGCATTACATGTCTGAGTACGTACAACTACAAAGGAAAAGACTAAGAAGCCTGACTAAACACGACCCTCCCACGGGTACAAGATCGTAGCTGGGATACAAGCTACTCGTCGAAGCCACTAGTGTAACCAACTGCAAAACACAAATAAGCAAACGTGAGTACAAAGGTACTCAGCAAGTCTTACATCAGAACTATCTACATATGCAACATTATCAACAAGGGGGTGCTGGAGTTTAACAGCAGCAAGCCAGCTTTGACTCAGTGGCTAACCTATACTACGAGTATCAGAAACTTCTTTCAGGTGAGAAGACGCACACGAGTCCACATATTAACCATATCAATACTCCACTATGGATCCGTTCCCGTCTCCCTACTAGAAGGCCATCCATAGCACTCATGCTTATCTTGCGTATTTTAGAGTGTCCACTTCAAGTTGTCTATGTACTACATAAGTCCTCCAAGTTTCCATATCCGAGGAAACCGGCTATTCGAATAGATAATATTGACCCTGCAGGGGTGTACTTCTTCACACACGCTCTTGCCACATATAGCCTGTACACGTCATGTACCTCGGCAACCTTCAAGCGGAAGCCGGGCGAGGGTGTCGACCACGACCTGACTAACCACACAAGTCTCTCATCCAAGTTTATCGCCTATTCGGGTTCCATCCGCAAGGAGATCCAGCCGGTGTTATCCGTCACGGCCTCAAACGATGTGTGCAGGGTTCCCAGGCCCACCATCCGGGTGCCACTTGGTACACCGTGCCACGGTGCCTCGTTTGTCCCAAGCCCGTCCCGTCGGACACCACCTGGTAGACAAATAGCACTACCTACAAACGCCAGAAACTAGTTGCAACTCCTGGACAGAGATCAAGCGGATTAATAAGCCGAGAGGGGCCGGATAACCGGAACACAATGTGTGGTAGTAACTGGACTTGGATAACATACAGAGAACCCAGTGCTTAAGGACGGTTCCAATGAGACAACCCACCATGTACTCCTACATGGCCTCTCATCGCTACCTTTACCAAAACGTGTTCACACACTTAGCCTTTACCGGTAGGACATGTTCACCACTCCGATTCATTCCCGATGAATCAGACCTGACACAACTCTAAGCATAGCTGCCATAAAGAAAACAAGCATGGATGAGCAGGCACATCAAGGCTCAAACAACTCCTACTCATGCTAGTGGGTTTCAACTATTTACTATGGCAATGACAGGTCATGCAGAGGAATGGGTTCAACTACCGCAGCAGAAAAGTAGCAGTTGAATCGTTGTTGTCCTAATGCAGTATAAGGAGCATGGCAAGAGAGAGGGATTTATCGAAATGCTCAAGGGGGTCTGCTTGCCTCATAGATCCATGAAGAAGCACTGCTCCTCAGACGGGTACTCGGGACACCTTCCGGAGTAGAACCTATCGAGAGGGGACGGTGCCGGCAATCAATAAACAACCATATGCAACAGTATGATGCATGAAGATGACATTTCAAAGATGCTATGATGTGCCCTAATACATATAGCATCAGTTTGGTTGAATTCCATATGAACCAAGGGTTCATATGCAAACCCCAAATTAAGTATATAACATGCCATTCTTTCGTTTTCACTTATACAGCAAGTATAAGTTGGTTTTTCATGCATGAAACTGGCATAAATGGATTCCTTGCATTTTTCTGATGATTTTTCATATATAATTTATTTCATTTGGAGTTACGGTTGAATTACTATGATTTTTAGAAGTTTTAACTATTTTTTGGAATTTCCTAAGTTAAATTAATTCCATAAATGAATTATTACGTCAGCTCTACGTCAGCATGACGTAAGCGAGTCAATGGGGCTGACCAGGTCAAACCTGACTGGTGGGACCCGCCTGTCAGTGTCTAGTCTAATTAACAGGGTTAATTAGCACCGGGTTAACACTAAACCTAATTTAGTTAGAGGCTTGGGCCCACACGTCAGTGACCCAATTAGCTAAACTGGGTTTAATTAGTTGTTAAACTAATCCTAACTAAAACTTAATAGGGCCGGGGCCCACATGTCACTGACCCACACGGGTCAAACACTAGGTCAACTGGGGGGGGGGGGGGGTTAGACCGGTCAACCCCACCGGCGTTTAGCCGCCGGCGAGGCCGAACGTCGGAGAGGCAATAGGGAGGCTGTGGCTACGATGGCTGTTGACGGCGGCGATGGCGCGCTCGGCCGTGAGAGAGAGGGAAATCCAGGGGAAGGGATGGGGATGAGAGAGAGAGAGTGAGAGAGAGAGCCGGGGAGGGTCGCATGGAGCTCGTCCAGACGCGTCGGGGAGGGGCAGGCAGGCAAGCAGGAGGTGGAGGCTCGGGCACGGGCACGTCGCCATGCCTCTGCCAGTAGGTAGAGGTTGAAGACGGCTCTGCCCCTGGTGGGCTGGGCCATCAGGTGCGCTGGCCGGTGCAGCTGGGCCGGCAACAGGTAGGTGGGCCGAGGTAAGTGCCAGGTTAGTCCTTTCCTGTTTCCTTTTTCTATTTCTGACATTTGTTTTGTATCTAAAAGAAATGTTAAAACATTTCCATAAATGCTGAAAATATTTGTGGCATCTAGATATAATATTCCGGAGGCCCTCACCAATTCTCACCATCTTTGGAGCCATTAAAATACTTATATAATTTAAACAGCTCCAAATCAAATATTTATGCATTGATTTAAAAATCCAAAATGAGTAGCAAAAATGTGCATCACCTCTGGTTGTTGTTCCCAACATTTTCCAAAGACCATGAACATTTTTTTTTGAAGCATTTTGGGTTCATTGAAATTCCATTTTTAATTTGAACCTATTTGAATTGCTTTGGTGCTAGGGTTTGAAACATCCCCATTTCAATTTCATTTGAAATTTAAACATGATGCACAAAGCAAGCCTAGGACCATACCAAAACTAGGGATGTGATAGGTTTCCTCCCCCTTCCCTTCTTCGTTGGAGCCATGGCGATGGGAAAGGGGGGAGGTTCGATATTGAGTTGAAAATAGAAACCAGAGTTCGAGCGGAGGAAGGACAGAGGGCGCTCGAGCAATAAAAAGAGGAACAGCTGTGTACGACTATGGGTCCGCCTTGCATGGCGCAAAATAAGGAGGGCGTCGGGGAATAGTGCCACCCACGTCCAATCAACCGCCACGCGGCGCCTAAGGCCGCAGGCTGTTAGGGCCCGCGGCGCTTCGCTCTTGCCCTTCTGCCTCCCTGCACGACCAAGTCCGGGCGCGCCTTGGCCCCGGGGGTCCCCAGACTTGCCTACCTGCGGCCCGCGGCGTGGCTCAAAAGGGGGCCCAGCACGGCCCATCTTCACCAACACAAACCCAAGA
Source organism: Triticum monococcum (assembly GCA_034509565.1). NCBI lineage: Eukaryota > Viridiplantae > Streptophyta > Magnoliopsida > Poales > Poaceae > Triticum > Triticum monococcum. The sequence goes on from CM067842.1 coordinate 539,598,482, forward strand.
CCCTCGCGGGGCGGACGACGCGGAGCTTCCTCAGGCACAGCCTCATCAGGCTGGCTCATGAGCAGGTGGAGAGATCAAGGCGGGGTACCTCAAGAGGTGCCCGTGACGCAAGCCATGACGACTCAGGGCGCCAGGCGGGTGCCAGCCCACGCAGTGTCCTCCTTTCCTCTTTGGTGCAAAGGGGGCAAGCGCAGCCGCGGAGTACCGAGGCATTAGGCAAAGGTTTCCATTTCGGTGCAACGAGACCAAGACCAGGAGGACTACAAGACGGAGGTCATCGTGGAGCCCGAGACGGCGTCATCACCGGAGCTTTGCGCAGGCGAAGACTACTTTTGTCAGGATAGCTGATACTAGCTGTCCCCCTTCAAATTAGCCCGCCATTGTTGGCTCCTTCCCGCTCGATATTTGGGAAGAGGACCAGGGCCACGATAAATAGGACCAGCCACCCACAGAGCAAAGAAAGAGAGAGAAAAGAGGCTCTTTAGAGAGGGTTTCGATCAGAAAGAGAGAGAGAGAGAGAGAGAGAGAGAGAGAGAGAAGGTGACTGAACTCCTCCCAGCAGTTCATCGCCCCAGCCAAGAACAGACCCTCGCGAGGCTGTTCTTCCTTGTATTGTTCATCATCATTAGCCCAAGAGGCAATCCACCACACCACACACTTGAGTAGGGTATTACACCACAACGGTGGCCCGAACCAGTATAAACCCTGCGTCTCTTGTGTTGTTCTTTCGATAGTTTAGATCCTAGCAAGGCGGAGGGGTGCAGGCAGGTAGGAGGCAAAATCTCCACGCGCACCCCAGTGTTTGAACCTCAAGGGTCTGCCAGAACCCGAAATCCGACAACGTCTTGGTCCATTAAGGAGGTGATAGCGCCGCGAACAAGGCAATCAGACTATATTGCTTTAACACTTTCACTTAGCCAGAGGAGTTTGACAGTGGGGCTACTATATAGCCCTTGGTACTTCCGCGCTTATCCCAATGCGGTGCGCGTACATACATGACCGGGAAACCGGTCCTTCTATAATGCGGAGGAGTTGCGAAGATTCCGCTGAGTCCTCGAGTGGTTGACCAGTCACGCGCTTTATCATGACAGTCAATTTTTGGCTTTCTCTACTGAGGTGCTCGTCCAGATGAACCAGGGCACATTCACAGTAGTTCTCCCGGTGCCACCTTAGCCGATAGAGCGGAACGTAAGGTAGCAAAACACGGGAGGTGGGCAAACCCAACTATTGACCAAAGACATGATTCGGAGCTGATGCATATAAGGCCAAACTCGTGACGCCGAACACTCCCTAAGGTATTCGATCTTTAAAGTGTATACTGGGCTGAGTAATGCCGTCGATAATAAGCCCTGAATTTCCAGGTACGTGCATTAGTCTGACGTGACAAAATGTCAATAACGCCAGCATCCCTCTTGGTTATGTTGAGTATCCTAAGGGGTGAAGCAACAAGAGACAGTAAAAATGGTTTACACATGGTCTTCATCTGAAAAGGAACCTTTGAACGGGGCCCTCCTGCACGTCTTCGCCTGTGTCTCCATTGTGCCGTATCCTGGAAGGGTGTAGCACGATGATCATTTGTAAGAGAGAAAAGCCCAGGTGAAAGTTTTCATGCGAAAAATTGGTTATTCTTAATAAACCTCTAAAATTCGATCTAAATAAGATCAAGCCGAACTGTAGTCCTTTTTACATGTGGGAATCCCCTAGCACCACATATGGGGGTATATCCATCGACCCAGTCTTGGGTTTATCCGAGCTGTTACAACTAGTTGTGCGCCGGACTTGTCTAGCCGTGTCCGCGGTCTTGACGACCTATCGTTTATTCTGGTTGGAGAGGGCGTTCAGTGTTCGGCTACTAAAGCCGCCACACATTCTTCCGCACGTAAGGAACGTTCTGTGTTTCCGCTAACTATGATAATGCCACGTGGACTGGGCATCTTAAGCTTAAGATAAGCGTAATGCGGTATTGCATTAAAACGAGCGAAGGCCGTTCTTCCGAGTAGTGCTTGATAGCCACTTCGGCATGGAGCGATGTCAAAGGTTAACTTTTCACTTTGGAAGTTGTCGGGAGAACCGAATACAACCTCTAGTACTAGAGAGCCCGTGCAGCAGGCCTCTGAGCCTGGTATTACTCCTTTAGAGGTAGTATTGCTTTGGCTGATTCTTATCGGGTCTATCCCCATTTTGCGGACTGTGTCCTGATATATCAGATTAAGACTACTGCCGCCGTCCATATGGACTCGGGTGAGATGGTATCCATCCATTATTGGGTCTAGTACCAAGGCAGCCAATCCTCCGTGTCGAATATTAGTCGGGTGATCCCTGCGATCAAAAGTGATCGGGCAGGCCGACCAAGGGTTGAACTTGGGGGTAGAGGGCTCCACGGCGCGTACGTCTCTGACTGTGCGTTTGCTCCTCCTCTTTGTTACGTGAACATGTTCACTGTTTTGACCTCCGGTGGGAATTTTTCTGTCCCCCAGTGTTCGGCTGGCGAGGCTCATCCTCGTCTTCTTTTGGTGTCTCCCTCCCCTTGTGTTCAGCGTTTAGCTTGCCAGCCTGCTTGAAGACCCAGCATTCTCTGTTGGTGTGATTTGCAGGTTTGTCGGAGGTGCCATGAATCTGACATAATCTGTCTAGAATCTTGTTTAGGCTGAACTATCCATCTCTGCTACCTTTAAATGGCTTTTTCCGTTGACCGGGTCGAGAGCTCCTGAATCCGGCATTTACCGCCGTGTTGTCTGGGCTGTCTTCCTTGTTTCGACGCTTGATTTTATTGTGTCATGGTTTTCCATTGCCATCCCTGACTTCGGATGTGCCTGGGTCACTGGTGCCGCTACGGGCCAGCCAACTATCTTCGCCCACGCAAAAGCGGGTCATAAGGCTTGTTAGGTCTGCCATTATCCTTGGTTTTTCCTGGCCGAGGTGTCTGGCGAGCCATTCGTCCCGGACACTGTGTTTGAAAGCCGCTAAGGCTTCGGCGTCCGGGCAGTCGACAATTTGATTCTTCTTAGTGAGGAATCTGTTCCAAAGCTTTCGGGATGACTCTCCGGACTGTTGAATTATGTGACTTAAATCGTCTGCATCCGGAGGTCGGACATAGGTCCCATGAAAATTAGCCCGAAAAGCATCTTCAAGCTCTTCCCAACTTCCAATTGAGTTCTCGGGAGGCTCTTCAGCCAGTGCCTAGTTGGTCCTTTCAACTTGAGGGGTAAGTATTTGATGGCGTGGAGATCATCTCCGCGAGCCATGTGCATATGAAGGATAAAGTCCTCAATCCAAACCCCAAGGTCTGTCGTTCCATCGTATGCCTCTATGTTCACTGGTTTGAATCCTTCTGGGAATTTGTGATCCAGAACCTCATCGGTGAAGCATAGGGGGTGCGCGGCACCTCTGTATTTGGATGTGTCATGGCATTCTGACGGTTGTAGTGTTCGGTTTCTATTCTGCGTCGGAGCGCGCTACCTAGATCCATAGACGGACTGGTCATACTGGCTTTTTGGTGCAAGTCCTCACGTAAATCATGTGCCGACTTATGTGTGACATCTTTAGCCGCCCTATCGCGGCCACGGGGTGGTCGATCCGTCTAATCGGTCATTTTATTTTTCGGCTTTATAGGCTCTAAGGCCTCGTCATCGAATTCGGGCAGCAGCTTGCGCTTTGGATAGCTCTTTATGTGGCGGCTGCCCCCGTACTTCCCTTCAGTTTCGAGTACTTTGTTCCATCTACTGTTGAGTGTATTTTGCGCAGCCTCAAGCCTTTGCTTCTGCTTCTTCAGACTCCTTGCGGTGGCGATAAGCCCTCTATGGAGGTCCTCTTGCTCCAAGTTCCCTTCCGGGAAGATGTGTGCATCGTCGTCCGGACTGTTCTCCTCTCCGGAGACAGGTTGATGAGCTTTACCCTCGGCGTCGCCGTGACCAAACAGCGGCACCGTGCTATGTTCGCTGTCCGCTGGTTCATCCTGCTCTGTCGCTGGGTCCATGTGGTCATCGTTTGCTTTGGAGTCGACCGGGGTATTATTCTTTCTTGCGCCGTTATCGCTATTTTTGCCGAGGCGGGGTTTGAAGCGGTGCCTACGTCATCACTTTGGTTGCTTCTCGAGGGAATTATCCTCCGCTGCATCCTTCGGTTCCTCATCATTGTTTTCTTTGGGTGTATCCACCATGTATATATCCTGTGATGAAGTGGCTGTCCAGCGCCCTATGGGCGGGGTTCCTGTTCCTCTCCTGCATCGTCGTCCATACCATCGATGTCTTCGGAGTCGAAATCAAGCATGTCGGTTAGGTCATCGACAGTGGATATTAAGTGGGTGGTGGGTGGGGAATGAATTTCTTCGTTGTCCGTTTCCCACTTAAGCCGGACAAAGTTCAGCCAAGGGTCTCCTGACAAGGAGAGAGACCTCAATGAATTTAGCATGTCCCCAAGGGTGAGTGCTGAAAGATATCTGCGGAGGTAAACTCCATGATCGGTGCCCAATTAGATTCGATAGGCATGGACGCAGGCGGTTCGGAGCCTGTGGCCGGGGACGAATCCAAGGGTCCGGCAACACAGGTCTCATAGGAGGTGGAGTGAGTATTCGGCTCTATCGCCGCTGGGTGTGCGGCCTCCGTGGCGGTGTCCATCCACATGTCCTCGAACGGCACGATCTGCTCCAGATTAAGGGCCGGAGTAGCCACAGGTGTGATCTCCCGAACACTGTCCGGTGGCAGAGCTAAGTCATGCTCGTCGCAACTGTGTGGCGCACCTGAAATGGGCTCGAATCCGTCGAAGATCAAGTCTCCGCGGATGTCGGCAGTATAGTTCAAGCTTCCAAACCTGACCTGATGGCCAGAGCTATCGATCTTCTCCAGATGGCCAAGCGAGTTGGCCCGCAGTACGAAGCCGCCGAATACGAAGATCTGTCCAGGGAGAAAAACCTCACCCTGGACCGCATCGTTGCCGAAGATTGAAGGAGCCATCAAACCTTATGGTGACGACACAGTGGAACTGTCAATGAAAGCACCAATGTCGGTGTCAAAACCGGTGGATCTTGGGTAGGGGGTCCCGAACTATGCGTCTAAGGCGGATGGTAATAGGAGGCGGGGGACATAATGTTTACCCAGGTTCGGGCCCTCTCGATGGAGGTAATACCCTACGTCCTGCTTGATTGATCTTGATGATATGAGTATTACAAGAGTTGATCTACCACGAGATCATAGAGGCTAAACCCTAGAAGCTAGCCTATGGTTATGATTGTTGTCGTCCTACGGACTAAACCCTCCAGTTTATATAGACACCGGAGGGGGCTAGGATTACACAGAGTCGGTTACAAGGGAGGAGATCTACATATCCGAATTGCCAAGCTTGCCTTCCACGCAAAGGAGAGTCCCACCCAGACACGGGACGAAGTCTTCAATCTTGTATCTTCATAGTCTAACAGTCCAGCCAAAGTATATAGTCCGGCTGTCCGAGGACCCCCTAATCCAGGACTCCATCAGGAGTCCCTTTTTGCGATGCGCCACACCCCTCGTGATGAACAGGACCTCCGTTTCGACCGTAGCGCTCCAATACAAGTCGGTTTCCTCCATTTTGTAGTATGACACACTCCTCCTGATCAACAGGACCCCATTTCGACCATAGGCACTCGAACACAAGTCTGTTTCCTCCATTTTGCAGTACGCCAGACCCCTCCCGATGAACAGGATCCCGTTTTGACCGTGGCCGGTTGAACAGAAGGCCGTTTCCTCCATTCCGCGGTACGCCAGGCCTCGTTTTGATCGGCTATTCAATCAAGCCAGTTGGCTCCCGATGAACACGATGATGCAGTTTCTGCATTCTGACTCAGTCGGTTGACTGCCGATGAACACGACGCCGTCGCAGCCTCTCCATGTACACGAGCCCTGGCCGTTTGTATGCGCGAGTAGGCATTCGAGACCCCACCCATATGTACGTACGTGGCCATATTTGCTTTCTTGCACCCTGGCTGTACGTACATGTACACGATACTAACGGGACAGCGTGACATGCTACGTGCACACAGATAGACCGATTGACCGGTATGTACACAGACAACGCTACGCACGCTTCGACCGGGTGGGTCCCGGCTATCACGGAGGATAAGGACACACTTCCTTGCGTGTGAAGATGTAGCTGGTGGATCCCAACAGTCAGGGGGAAATGTTTTTTTGCGAAATACGGTGCCCCGTCTGGTGGGTCCCTGCTGTTAGGTGGAGGAAACATCATTTTACGCATAATAAGGTTGCACTTCCTTGCTGCGGCCGTGGACCCAGTTGTCAACCTCTCCACATATTGTACTCTTCCGATGGAAGTCGATCCTTGACCATGTTGGCCACATCGCACCGAGAGCACCTGGGCGGTGGACGACAGTGAGGACTAGGAAGGGGACGGCGCGGAGCCGGGGTAGACGCGGCAGTGGATGCCCATGCGGAGAGGAATACGAGGGTTCACTGGTTCGGCTGCGGTGTGAGGCTGCCATCGCTGCCGAATAACAGGGGGGTGTGGGTGAGTAGAGGGATGGCCTGGCCAGTGGTGGGAGTAGTAGGAGGCGGTGAGGCCTCCGCGGCAGCACAGCCGGCCACAGGTGGCAGGAGCATGTGGTACGACCGGTGCTGGTTTGGACGGCGGGAGCAAGAAGACGAGAGGTTGAAGAAGCACTACGGCCATTGGATGGAGATCGTACGGTCACTGGAGCTAGAATCGTTCATATTTCCTAAGTTGACAAAGCCCTCCATCCCCGTCAACTTAGTAGGCCCATAAGTCAACCTTCCACTATGGTGGGTCCCAGCTAGCAGGGGGGTATTCATTTTTGTGCGTAATAAGGAGGCACTTCCTTGCGTGCGAAGATATAGCTGATGGGTCCGAGCTGTCAGTGGGGGCAACGTTTCTTTCGCGAAATACAGAGGCCCTTCCAATGGGTCCCAGCTGTCAGGTGGAGGAATCATTATTTTGTACGTAATAAGGACGCATTTCCTTGTGTGCAACCAAGGACCCAGGTGACAGCCTCTCCACGAATAGTCCACTCCCGATGGATGTTGTTCATTGACCACATTGACCACGCCGCACCGAGAGCACCAGGGCAGTGGACAATGGCGAGGCCTAGGAAGGGAACGAGACGGAGCCGGGGAAGACTCGTCGGTGGTTGCCCACGCGGTGGGGAGTACGAGGGTTTACTGGTTTGTCTCCCGTCGCCAGAAAATAATAGGAGGTGTGGGTGAGTAGACGAATGACTAGGCCAGCGATGGAGTAGGGTGGGGCAGTGCGGCCTGTGCGGCAGCAGAGCCAGCCATGGGAGGTGGGAGCAGGCAGTCCCACCGGCGCTGGTTTGGGCGGCTGGAGCAAGAAGATCATATATTGATGAAGCAGCACGGCCGTTGGATTAGCATCCAACGGTCGCTGCTGCTAGAATCATTTGTGGACTAAGTTGACAAAGCCTTTCGTACATGTCAACCTAGTAGACCCACAAGTCAGCCTCCAAATCTGTCCCAAACAGCATACAACCCGAAATTTCTAGCTAGATTCAAATTAATTTAAAAACTAAACATACCTTAATTTAAATCCAATGAAATTTTACCTGAACAAAAACAATGAAATTTAAAGTATCAAAATCCAAAAGAAAAAAGTATTTTGGAGCTAATTGCCTGTTTGCTGTATTTTTTCATTTTACAGCCCATTTATTATTACTTATAGCCCATTTTCTGGGCAAGCCCGAATGCATCCCTCCTCGTCTTGAAAGATTTCAGGCCCAACAGGGTGTAGAAAAGCAAGTAGGCCTATGTTGGTTATTTTGCAAAAGACAAAATAGCTGGGCTGGCCATTTTCAGAAAGGAAAAAAACTGGGCTGGTCATGTGGTAAACATATGAAATAAAAGCCTGGGCTAGACGGGCCACAGCTCCTGCACAACCCAGTTGAAACCCTTCTTCATCCCAAAAAAACAAAATTACCGCGCGCGCTATTGGGTCCCAACTATCATCCTCACCATGTACAGTCATCTCCATATTCCTCTCGGTTGTTGACCATGTTGACAACACTGGAGGGAGGCGCCGCGGTGAGCGAACCAAGGCGGAGGACGATGGTGAGGCCTCGGACGGGAACGAACAAGAGCCGGGGAAGATGCGCGGAGTTTTAGGGTGTGATGTGGCCATGATGGATGCGCGGCAGCACAGCCAACCGTGGGAGGTGGGAGCAGGCGGTCCCACCGGTGCTGGTTTGGCTTTGGCGGCTGGAGGAAGAAGAGACTGGAGAAACATGATAGACGTTGAATGTTAGTCCAATGGTCAAGGTTGGCACAATCGCTTGTTGACTAAGCCGACACCAAGTAGCACACTTTTTATATATATGAAGAAAAGAAAAACTGGGCTCGTTCGCGTGATAACATTCCCGAAACTATGACGGTTCGATCTTGCGTTGCAACTAAAACTACGAGGAAATTGCGTTTGTCTGCCGTCCTCCTCCCAGGGAACATTCGCCACATAAGTGACTAGCACCCTTGGTTTTCAACCGAGAGGTCTTGGATTCAAGTCCCAGGAACTCTCAATTTTGTCCTCCTTCCTTCCTCGCAAAAAAAAGAAAATCAAAGACTTGAGAATGCGTACAGAACAAGCTAGTGTACTAGTAAAGAGACGTTGCTGAGTTTTAGAAAAAGAGAGACGTGCTCCTGTCGCTGGTTCGAATCCAAACCTAGACTATGACTATATATGGTGCTGTGCTACTCTACAAGTAATGAAACTGACACATATCCAACGTTCGCTTCTCCTCTTCTCTACATACTCTGCCTAGCATCAGAAGCTCTGACCGTAGCAACCATGACCGCTGGCTGCTCGTCCACCTGCTTTTCAGGAGGCAACAACCTGATATGCGCCAAGTCGCCACCCGTACCATCGCCTGTGGGTCTCATCACACCCCCGCCGGCACACGCACCGCAGCCGGTTGCTCATCGCAACTCGCTGTCGTCGGTGTGGTGCCACTGCTGCAAATCATGCAGAGTCATCCGTTGCGTCTCAACCACAATCCTCAACCCTGACCGAGTCTTCTACAAATGCCCGAATCATGGGGTAATAATATGTTTAAGTGTTGTTCTGCTGCTTTTCACTTGCTAGTTGTTTTAATAGCTTGGTTGATGATCTTCCAATTTGATTCGTGCAGAAAAGGGAAGATTCGTGCGATTTGTATTTCTGGAAAGTTGCTGATGTGGGGGAATGCAACTACGCTGATTATTTGGTTAGCTGAGGAATCTCAATACCAGCAGGTTGGGGTGTTGGACAAGTAACTGAAGGAACGACAGAAGAGGAATATGCAGAGCAGAAGGTTAAAGATGCAGTTTCTATGATCATGGCCAAGCAACAGCTGTTGAATGGCCTTGACGGCAATGAGGAAATGAAAGAGCTTGTGTGTAACATCCCAAATTTTCAATTTGGAATGTTATACATAGGTCATTCATGCATATCATATTTTACTGCATTTTTGCTTTGCGATCCTCGAAATTCTAAGGAACTCAAGGACCCATGGAGAGAGTTGGGGATTTCACGTTTTTCATATTTGAATTTTGTCAAATATCAAAACAAGGATCAGTTTGGTTTTAATTATTTTCAGCGCCAAAAATATTTCTAATTAAAATATATGAGAGGACATAATATGACTTGTCCAAAATAAATGAAATATTAGAGGAAAAATATTAAAATCAAATAAGTAATTTTATTTGGATTTTTATTGCTATTTTGTTTATATTAGGAAAAAAATGTGTTTTTCAAAATTGCATTATAGGCTCAAATAAATGTTCACTTCGTCCGTAATATTATTAGAGGACCGTGAAAATTTATCTCAGTATTTTTGGACTCCGTTTAGTATTTCTTTTATTTCTTTTTCTATGTCAGGATTTATTTTTAAAAAAGTCACCGACCTACCGTGCCGTGCCCGAGCCGGAGACCTCTGGCCGGCGGCTTTATATGCCACAGCCCGCGACCCCTCGAGGCCTAGCTTGCGTTGCCAGCCCCGAGCCCCCAAAACCCTAGCCGCCCGCGCCGCCCTGTCGCCGCCCGCCGTCGCCGGATCCGCCGCCGCCGGATCTCGCCGAGCCACCGCCGTTGACCGTTGACCGGTCAGTTCTCTTCAGTTAACCTCGGTATTCTTTTTTTTCCAAAAAAAACCCTAAATGAATTTTTTATTAGATCAGTTTTGTTCGGTTTTTCTTTGGTATAGTTAAATAGCGGGCGTTCGTCCGTACGTTCGTTTTAACGAACGCTATTCGTCAGTTTGCCGTAGACAACGAACGTTCGTTTGTTAGCCTATTCGTCTCATTTTAGTTTCCAGGGTTTTTCCACGATTATTTTCGATCACGATTTCTACCCAAATCTTCATTTTAGTATATCTTTTCGCTTGTTTATCCAAATCAGGTGAAACATGCGCCTAGATCTTCGTCTCGAAGCCCTCTTTATGTTTAACCAACTTGAACAAGATTTTGATACTGTAAAATTTGACTTCACTCCAGATTAGTAATCGGATCCTATTTCTTTCGTAGTTTGAGTTTCGTTGCTCCGTTTGATTTGATTCTTTTTGCAAACCAGAGTTCTTCAGTTGAACTTTCTGGTTAGATCTTCTTATTTGAGTTTTACCCATGCATCTTTGCTTGAGTGCTTATGTATGCTATTGTTTGTTTGCGATAAAATTCCCAGAGTGCGAAGCATGTTACCACGAGTCTTTAGGATTTGCAGATCGTCAGCAAGGCAAGTAACACTTTAATCATACCCCTTTATTACCCAATTTTTATGCATTAGTTCAACCCTCACACATAGCATGAGTAGGATCTCTTAACATGTGGGTCTGGGAAGTAGATGATGAGGTAGAACCTATTACCTGTTTTATTAACAAACTCTTGGGAGTTACTTCTATGTTATGCTTATTGCCATGCTATGGACGTAGACGTGGTTTGGGTTTGAGAGTATCCATGACAGATGTGAGTTGTCAATTAATGGTTCAACTTAAGGTGGCAACTTTACTACACATCTAGGTGGATTGCTTGTGGGCACCTGGAGAATCCAGTGTTGTCCAAGGATATCCCCGAGTACCCGTGCGATCATCCTGCGGTCCGCCACCCAGGCTCAAAGAGATCATAAGATTATTCATGCTAGAAACTTTGCACTACTAGGAAAAGGCCTACTAATGGCGCACCGGTTTTGCCTACTGATGGCGCATCACCGGTGCGCCATTAGTAGCATGCCACTAGTAATTTTTACTAATGGCGCACCACTGGTGCGCATTAGTATCTGGTATACTAATGGCGCATCAACTAGTGCGCCATTAGTATGTAACAGCATGCGCCATTAGAGTGCCTCCCGGGGGCCATACGTAAGCATGGCTTTGTCATACTAATGGCGCATTCTCTGTTGATGCGCCATTAGTATCCTTTGGCATACTAATGGCGCACCTGGCGGTGATGCGCCATTAGATTGAATATTTGGTTTTTTTTCCTTTTCTGATTTTTGCGCAGGTTATAAAATATATTATTATACAGAATATAAAATATATTATTAGACAGAATATAGACAGCAACATCAGATTCATCGAATACAATAGAAGATTAGTCTCCGAATACAATTCATCATATTAGTCTCCGAATTCAAAAGACCGAACAAAGATAAAACATTACAAGTCTCAAGACCGCGAGTATCGAGTTTGTCTTCACATTACAAGTCGATATCGATCATCTAAACTACCATCAGATAGAAGAGAGTTGTGGTCATCACGATGAGCATCATCGCGATCAAACTGGTCTTCATCCGGTTCCTCCAACGCTCCGTCCTCTCTCCCGCTAGATAGCGGGCGTATCTAGATTCGGCCTCCGCCCTAGTGGTGTACCCTTTGTAACTATTACCGCTGAAACGGTGAACCTATCTCCGACACTCCTCCCAGTCATCGTAGACTCCGGGAACCTTACCCTTGTACACGACATACGATGGCATCTCTATGCACAAGCCAAACAACAGACAATACATAAGCAATATGTAAGTATGCAACAAAAGGATCGAAAGAGAAAAGCAAGACACTAATAGCACGATTCATGGTCCTACTAATAAATAGCATCGATTACATCTAAGTTGAACGACTGTCCAAACCAAAGAGACATACGAATTCATTAAAGTATAATTACAACATGAGCCAATCAATGTTTCAGAACTACACATCACTACTTTCGACTCAACTCATCGGACAGGAACGTGGATGAAGCCGCCGTCTGTCGTGATGGTCATGAAATCGTGGTCCTTGTCACCCTGCATTTGTAGCATTTCATCTATCTCACTGTTGGACGGTTGATATCTGAGGAAGAACTGCACCGAGTTATGAAGGACATCTTGATGGATGATGTCCGCAAACTCCGACTGGATGCGAAAGAATTCTTGTCTGAGGTCCGCGTCCTGGACTGCCGACAAGCTCATGGCCCAATCTTTGAGATTATCTGGTAGCAGAAGTTGATGATGGTCCCTTACAATCGCCCGCATGTGATGGAGGGTGTAGTAGGCATCCTTCTGACCGCCAGGCGGCTGCTTGACGCAGCAGAACTTCGTATTGTGTGAGAACATGTGCTTGCCGTACTTACGAACTACCCTGGTGAAGGTGCCTCCAGATTTGGCGTAGGCGGGGAGAACATCATCAAGAACTTTCTTGACATTTGTGTAGTCTATCTTGGAGTTATGGTTCGGGTCTAAATACGTGGCCATGGAATATTTCGGGCTTAAGAGGATGAGTGTGCAATGTGTGTCACTGCACAGAACACGGAATGTTAGAAAAAAAAGAACGATCGAAATCTAAGAAACCATATGTTACGGGGCGGTTAAGGGATGACTTACTCGGGAAAGGAAGCCACAAGGAAGTTATCCTTATCTGGGTTCGCCTTCGAGGTGTGAACTCGCAACTTGGCGGTCCCCAGCGCTGCTCAAGTGCTTGGCACGCATGTAGTATGGGTCAACTATCACGATGTCCGGGGTCTTGTCTCTAATGATCCGCATCTCCATACTCAGCGAAAACAGCCGAACGAAGGTGTAGTGCAGCGGATGAAGGTTAAACATAGCAAAGATGTCATCAAACCGCAGGACGATCGTACCCCCGATGTCGCCATCCACAAAGCCCTTGCCCTCTGGCACCTTGGCCACGAAAACCGGGTATGCCACATCCTTCTCTCTGAGACGCCGCCTCTCCAAAGAAAGAACACTGTCATGCAGACTCCGCATAGCACCGGTTGCAGCATTCAGCATATTTGGCGGTAGCATCGCCCTACCCGCCACATGCACCCTCCTCGAGATATCCTTAGGTGAAGGTGGCCCATCCTGAGCACGGATCGATCTCGGTGCCGGCTGGCTCGCAACGGCGCCCTTGTTAGTCTTTCGTTTCTGTCCCTTCTTCTTGATCTCCTGTAATGGGACCGAGTTCTGCTCATAGACCGCCTTCTTGAGCGTGTTGGGGCTGATAATATTTCGCACCTCAGCTATCTGAGGCTCGGTGAAGGCGGGAGCTGGAGGCGTGTCCTGAGAACTGAACGCCAGACGACGCCTATTGCAATTGGATTTCTCCGCCGTACCAGCTAGATCGCGGTCGTCTTGGTTGGGTTCTTGAGAAAGAGGCCCGCAGAACTCGTCAGCGTACCCATGTTCGGCAAAGTACTTATCAACTTTGGTAAATGTACCGTCGTCGTTGTCGTCGCCGTCCGGATCCTGTGCCATAGGGCTGTCCGGATCCTGTACCATAGGGATTTCCGGCAGGTCCGGTAGCGTTGCGGCGTTCTTGCCATGGCTTGGCGCCGGCACGACTGGCGGTCTTGTCTGTGGGGTGGTGTCCCCCGCCCCCAAACGGATCTGGCTCTTCAGCCAAAGCAGGGGCCAGTTTACGCAGGTGCTGAGGGTCATCTCATCTTCTTTGTCGGCCCCAGCGGGTCGAATCGGAGGTAACAGCTCGTCGCAGCCTGGCAGCACCCGAACCACTTGAACCCTATACATTGTGGGTGGCATCGGATTATCGTGGAACATGGGGTTGCCCGGTTGAACGATTCTTCCCTTGGCGACATCGACCAACTCGGCGCCCACGAAGTGCAAAAGAGTGCAAGGAACGTCGGCGGTGCCCTGCAAAAACATGTACAGGGTGTCAGGGATGCCCAGTCAAAGGGAAGGAGATGAAGTCATCGGCCGAGAGGCTTAGTTACCGTGATGCCGTCGAGCTCGGCTAATGTCGAGGCACCGCCAACGGCGGGTGTGCAACTGACGGAGGGGGCGCTTGCTGGCGAGGTGTCGGCCGGCGTACACCAAGGTGCATTAAGCTCCAATGCCCGTGCCGGCGCCGGAGACACGAATACCGCCTCCGCCGGAGACACCAATGGCGCCGCCGGAGACACCAATGGAGCCAGCTGCGCGCTGTGCGAGTTGCTGGCCGTGAAGCTGGGAACCGGAGGAGGCCCCTGTTGGCTGCCCGCAATCCACGTCGTCAGCCTATGAATCAACGTAGGCACCATGGCGTTGAGCGTCGTTCCAAGTTGTTGTTGCACTTGCTCTTGGACAAGCTCCGGAATCCGCGCCACTTGTGCCTTGAGTTCTTCAACCTCGCGCGTCTGGCTTTCTGTAACGCCCCGGGACCGATGTGCCAGCTGTGCCTTGAGTTCTCGGAATGAGATGAAAGTTGGCGTGCGGTGTTGTTTTGTTGTTGGTAGGCCGCCTGCCAAGTTTCATCGCATTCGGAGTTCGTTGGATAGCCCAACCGTTAAACTATAGCGGCAATAGTAGCCGGTCTAACGTCGAACGCTTTCGGTCTCCGGAAACAGATGCCGGGCCTCTCTCTCTTCTCTTCTCTCAGCCCGAGGACTTCTGCACAGCTCACTACCTACCGCCAGGTCCAACCTAACCTCTCTCATCAGCCCGCAGCACCCCTCGCGCGCGTCCGAAATTTGTCCCGGACCCGACCCGGACAGTCGTCACCGTTGGATCCGGATCATCCCCAAATGTCTACAAAATGTCACCGTTTTCTCATTTGGGCTCCCTAACTATTTTTTTCGTCCGTCCAATTACGATCGAGGGATCGGATTAGCCCCTACCTAAAATCCTATTGCTATATATAGACCTAGTCTAACCCTAAAATCAAGGAGGCTTGTCCCATCATTCCATCCCACCGTCGCCACCATCTTCCTCGGGATCCAGATCCACCCATGCTCCCTTGTCTTCAGCCCGAGCCAACCAGCAACTCCTCCTCGCCTCGTGCAGCAGCGAGCAATGCCTGACCCCGCCTAGTCTCCGTGCCACCGACGAGCTTCGTTCAAGATGAGGCCCGCGCCCCCTTCCTTTTCCTTCCTCTCCCTTCCCCTGGTTCTTCTCTCCCCTGACCGCACTTTCTTCCTCTTCTCTGGTTCACAGGAAGGCCATGGCCCGTGTCCTTCTCCCTCAGCGCGCCCGAGATCCGTCCTCCCGATGCAACCAGGCACCTCGACCTCCTCCTTCGTACGCCCTGTGCCAGCGAGCGCCGGGACGCCAGCCTCCTCTCGCGCCCGAGGAGCTCCCTGGTCTTCCTCGTCCCCGCCAATGGATCCACCTCGAGCCACCGCAGCTAGCCGGAGTACCTCCCCGTTGCCGGCCCTCTTCCGCAGCACACCAGCGCCGCCATGCCTCGATTTGACCCGATCCGGCCGAGATCGACCCCGCCGCCTCGGATCCCTGCGACCGAGCTCGTCCCCGTCCCTGCCGAACCAGCCGCTGACCCTGGCTTCCTTTGCTTCGAACGAGAAGACAAGCGCAGCGCTGCACCCTCGTTGACTTGTCCCAGCGCCAGCGTGGACGAGATCCACGTCGCCCGCGCCTGGGTCGTCTTGCACAAGGCCCAGCATCGCCCCTGGCCTGCCTCCTATGCGCCATGGGCCGCGCCTCCAGCCCAGCCGCGCCAGGCTCCAGCCGGGCCGAAGCCTGGGTGAGATCCCCAGCCCAGCACCCAGCCAGTTTCAGCCCAGCTCTATTTTTTTTATCTGCCAGCGAATTTATCTATTTCCTAAGAAACTTCATATTTTCAGATTGGCCCCTCATGTTCTTGCATATAATATCTCCACAATCGTGCATCGGATTAAAACCAACTTAATATGGAACTTGCTCAGAATTTTGTGTAGATTAATAATATGCCACTTTCTTGCCATGTTAAAATGCTTAAAATGTTGTTTGCATTAATTTGCCCCTATGCCATGTTAAAATGATTTTATTCATAACTAAATAACCGTAACTCCGATTTTAATAAACTTTATATGTATTTGGGGTAGAAAAATGCCTAGTTTGTCATGGTGGCATCTCTTTGCATGTTTGACAACTCTAAAATTGTGTTTAGGACAGATCAGTACCAAACCTAATATTATGCATATGAGGGTTTTCCGGAATTGTTCTTCGTTGTTTCCGGCCTCATTTAAACTTGACTAGATAGGTAGTTTTCATTTGCTTCACTTCTTGCCATGCTAACAACATTTAATATTGTTGGGTACATAAACAAGATTGAACTAAATAAGTCATGTGGTGTTTTCTTCAATATGCAGCTCCGTTGCATATTGTACTCCACTTAATTTGTAGAATTGTTTGTGCATTTTGCCATGCCATGCCCTCTTTAAACCGGACATGCATCATACTTGTTTGCGCATCATGCCATGTCTATGTGGTGGTTGTTTACTATGATTGTTTGCTTCTTTCCGGTGTTGTTTCTTCGGGTTGGTTCCGATAACGTCGTGTTGTGAGGATCCGTTCATCTACGTCCGTTTGTCTTCTTCATGGACTCGTTCTTCTTCCTTGCGGGATTTTAGGCAAGATGATCATACCCTCGAAATCACTACTATCTTTGCTATGCTAGTTTGCTTGCTCTTTTGCTATGCCATTGCTACGATGCCTACCACTTGCTTGTCAGCCTCCCAAATTGCCATGTTCAGCCTCTAACCCACCAATGTCCTAGCAAACCGTTGATTGGCTATGTTACCGCTTTGCTCATCCCCTCTTATAGCGTTGTTAGTTGTAGGTGAAGATTGAAGTTTGTTCCTTGTTGGAACATGGAGATGTTGTTCCTTGTTGGGACATTTATTTACTTGTTGGGATATCATTATATTGCTATGTTATCTTTATGCATCTATATACTTGGTAAAGAGTGGAAGGCTCGGCCTTATGCCTGGTGTTTTGTTCCACTCTTGCCGCCCTAGTTTCCATCATATCGGTGTTATGTTCCCGGATTTTGCGTCCCTTACGCGGTTGGGCTATAATGGGAACCCCTTGACAGTTTGCCTTAAGTAAAGCTTCTCCAGCAATGCCCAACATTGGTTTTACCATTTGCCACCTAGCCTTTTCTTTCTCTTGGGTTCTGCAGACTCAAGGGTCATCATTATTTTACCCCCCCCTCCCGGGCCAGTGCTCCTCTAAGTGTTGGTCCACCTGTCAGCTGTCGGTGGCCACCAGGGGCAACTCTGGGCTGGCCTACCCGTACCTAGGACAATCTGAGTGTGCCCTGAGAAAGAGATATGTGCAGCTCCTATCGGGATTTGTCGGCACATTTGGGCGGTGTTGCTGGTTTAGTTTTACCCTGTTGAAATGTCTTGTTGTACTAGGATACCGAGTCTGAACGGAATGTCTCGGGTGGAGGTCTATTCCTTCGTTGACCGTGAGAGCTTGTGATGGGCTAAGTTCGGACACCCCTGTAGGGATTTGAACTTTCGAAAGCCGTGCCCGCGGTTATGGGCAGATGGGAATTTGTTAACGTTCGGTTGTAGAAAACCTGAAGTTGACCTTAATTAAAATGAATCAACCGCGTGTGTAACCGTGATGGTCTCTTTCCGGCGGAGTCCGGGAAGTGAACACGGTTCTTGGAGTTATGCTTGACGTAGGTAGTCCAGGATCACTTCTTAATCATATTTTATCGACCGTGCTTTGCCTTCTCTTCTCGCTCTCATTTGCGTATGTTAGCCACCATATATGCTATTCGCTTGCTGCAGCTCCACCTCATACCTTTACCTTACCCATAAGCTTAAATAGTCTTGATCGCGAGGGTGCGAGATTGCTGAGTCCCTGTGGCTCACAGATACTTCCAAAACCAGCTTGCAGGTGCCGTTGAGTCCGTGCAGATGATGCAACCAAGCTCAGGAGGAGCTCGATGAAGACCTTGTTCATTTGTGTTGTTTCGTTCAAGTTGATCAGTAGTGGAGCCCAGTTGGGGTTGATCGGGGACCTTTGTCGCATTTGGGGTTCTTCTT
Organism: Triticum monococcum; assembly: GCA_034509565.1. Lineage (NCBI taxonomy): Eukaryota > Viridiplantae > Streptophyta > Magnoliopsida > Poales > Poaceae > Triticum > Triticum monococcum. The sequence goes on from CM067842.1 coordinate 539,616,706, forward strand.
TTATTTTGGTTCCGTAGTCGGACCATGAGTGCATTTGATTGATGTAATGCTTATTCATGTAATTGTGTGAAGTGGCTAATGTAAGCCAACTATGTAACTTTTTCCCCTATTGTATTACATGGGTTGTGTGAAGATTACCTCAGTTGCGACATTGCCTTCAATGCGATTATGCCTCTAAGTCGTGCCTCGACACGTGGGAGATATAGTCGCATCGAGGGTGTTATAAGTTGGTAATCAGAGCCTTCCCCGACCATAGGAGCCCCATTGCTTGATCGTTTTTAGCAGCCGAGTTGTGTCTAGAAAAATGTTTTGAGTCCTTAGGAATTATATATCGGAGAGCTTAGGAATTCTTTTTTACTTCCCAGTCCCTTCGTCGCTCTGGTGAGGCATCCTGACATAGAGTTTTGACTCTTCTCTTCTCAAATTTCACTAAAAAAATTTAGGATCACGCGAGTATCTTGGATTTGTTCCGATGGTTTATGATGAGAATACTGTCTTGGTGCCTCCTGTTAGGGGTTTAGTGGAAGTGTCCCGGGGAGTTGAGCTCTGAGGTGTTGTCATCATAATTTTATCGTTGCAATTCTGGTATACTTGAGATATGTGCGCGACATTGAAAATCTCCTTTATGCAGTTCGTTGGTGAGATAACCTCGACGCCACCCAGTACTGGGGCGGGAGTTCGGGAGTATCGCCATAACTTTTATAACGGATGCTTTTCGAAGGTTGAGGTAGATGGTTTCCGAAGGTTTCTTGGTTATGTGTTGAAAGATGGATACAGCTGGATGTAGGTATTGCTAGTTTGGGTGAGATATTATGCTTCCCCTGTATCCCCAACACCTGATTGCATAACCGGAAAATTTCGGGAGTTTCATAGGTGGGAATTCAAGTAGCTCTTAGGATATCTTTCCGACAGATGTATGATATGAAATTGGGGTTCGACGTCTAGTGGTTCGCCTATTCACGGTCGATTTTATAGTGGTCTCATTGTGTCTTAAAGAGTCCTTGGCTATGCTGACTCGGGGATGCTTCGTATGTCATGTGCACTGCCTTGTACATGATGGTGTAGTATGATCGAGCCCATGTAGGTCCCACCACGAAAACTTTGGACGAAATCTCTATCATATGTTTGTTCTGGCTTATTTTGCAAGCCAACCCTTTTGTTTTTGTTTTGAGTTATGGTATTCGAGTTGCTTCAATGTCAAGTGTTAATTCCATCCCTTGTCTAAGTGGTGTTCTCATACTCCGATGTGGATACTAATCCTTCTTGATAATCGAGATTGTCTTGTCAATCCTTTTCACCGGCGTGTTTTCTCTTCAAGTGGATCCGAACATTTCAACATCCGCTTGATCAAGTATCAGTTCTTCTCAACGGTTTCATCCGCTCCAAGTTGCCTTTGTTTTCCCCGCCCACCCACCCTGCTTCTTCAAGGACCCAGATTTCTTATTCAAGTATCCATAATATTGGTGTGAGGTCTCTCCATTCTTTTTTATCAATATTCTTATCCGGTGATTCTCATAAAGATTCTAATGGAGTTTCTACTTCGCCATTCTTCATTCTTTTTCTTCTCCGGTGGATCCAATTCAAGCTTTGTGGATCATATCCTTTTTCCTCGTTTCAATGCTTTTCTTATGCCGGTGCTCCTCATAATGGTTCACTTCTCGCTATTCATTTATTCTGGAGTGCTCAAGATATCTCGAAGATTCGTGTTTCCACTCTGCTTTCCTAATCCTTTCAAACTCTTTCGAGGATGTTATTTCATTCTAGCCATTTAATTCAACCGGTGCATTCCCTCTTTTAAATCATTTCAACGGTGTTTTCTTTCGAGTGGGCCCTAACCCACAGGTCTTTTCCCAGGATCTTACCTGACTCCTCTTATTTTCTCGGAGCTATCCTAAATTCCTTTTAAAGTTTGACGTAAGAATGAATTGTCATCAGTCAAATGTATTTCTCCAAGATCGGTTAAATTCTTTTCATCGTTGGCTCAACCTCTCCTCTTTTAATCATTCCGGAGTGCCTCTACAATTATTGTTGGTGTTTCTCATCGTCATTCTCAGATTTTGAAGACCGGAGAAGAGTTTCTCTTTAATCTTGCTCCATTCTTTCAAGATTCGTGATTCCAGCTTGTTGCCATCCTTTCATAATTATTTTTTGATTGTGAGAATTCTTTTCACCCATCCGGAGTAATTCCAGAGTCTTCTCAGTATGTTATCCGGAGTCCATCAAGTCAGGTTTATTCATTCTCAGGTTTCAGCTCTCGTTCTTCAATTTTACCGGTGCTTCATTCAAGTGATCTTCAATCGGCTCGTGATCTCTTCGTTCTCTTGCATCTTAATTCCCCTCAAGTATCTTCATTCGTTATTCCCAATTCTTCCCGGTGATTCGTTATCTTTTATTCGTTCTTTTTCAATTCTTACGGTGGTTCTTCCAGATTTCTCTTCCTTATCAATTTATTCATTGTTTCTATTCTACCAGTGGGTCCTTCAAGATTTTTCTCAAGTTATCGATATCTCTCTTTAATCCTTTCTTCGAGAATAAGTAGTATGCCAAATCCATTGTTTGTCATCAATTTCAATTGGTGAAGGATATGCATAATGTAATTCTTATTCTTGTTTCATCCAAGTGATTAATTCTTTACTCCGGAGGATCATCAAATTATCGGTTTCACTTGATTCATTTTTCTTTCCCGGAGTTCCTAGCTCTCTCAATTATTTCACCACGGAGATTCATCTCAATCGTTACAAGGATGCAACTTGTGTTTTCGACTTCTTTTTTTTCTTCCGTTTGTTCATCGTTTTGTTTACTGGAGTTCTTTATGGAGGTTCTACATGATGGTTTATCAAGGATTTAATTCATTCTCAAAGTGTTCATTGAGATTCTTTTCTAAGAAGCTCAAGCCTTCTTCATCTTGCTATCCGGAGTGCAATTCTTTCTACCATATTATTGGAGGTGCTGTTATGTCATTCTTGATAATTTGGGTTCATGTTTCATGATTCACATGTTGTTATGAATGAGGTATTTTAAATCCATCAACCTATTCATTGGTATTGTCTTGGGTTATATTTCACCTAAAGCCTTCCCTAAGGATGTTGTTATTATGGTGCTTATATATGATCCAAGTTTCTTCTTTTATCCTCCCGGTATAGCCTTCTCGTCTCCTTGTTCTTGGCAATCCAATTCTTTTCCCGTGAGTGGCGGGTTTTCATCTCTTAATTTGAGAGGTATTCCATAAGACCATATCAAGCTTATTATTTTCGTTGTGGGTTTTCCAACAACTCCGTTCTAGCTTCTGTTGTAACCGTGCTCTCTCAAGATATTGTTTCCCTTCGTTCATCCCATTCCATTCTTACTTTTGTTCCAGAGACATTGTGATGTTGTTCTGTTCAACCTTCTTCTTGTTCTTGTCAGTATCATGTTCTTTTCATGCTTATCCATTTAACCGGAGTGTTGTGTCCTCTTTTCAAGTATCCTCTCATCTTGTCAAGTTCAATTCCTTCCATTTGCAGTCGGAGCGCTGCCCAAATTGTACTATTCCTTCCCTATCTTGCTTAACCAGAGTATTGTGCCCATTTGTTCAAGTTCTTTTCGCCTTATCAAGTCTTGCATCCCTTTCTCAACCGGAGTGTCGTGTTTTCATTTGAGCTCTCTCATCTTATCAAATTTTGACTCCCTTCTCAACCGGAGTGCTGTCCGAGATATTTCTTACCCCTTGTTCCATTCATTCAATAGTTCCGGTGGCACTGTGTTCTGATTTCATCAAGTATCTTCTCTTCTTATCTAGACCTTATTCAATACCTTTTCTTTTCAACCGGAGTGCTGCCCGAATTTGGTTTTTCCTTGATCCCCTTCCTTAACCGGAGTGTTTTCAATACATATCTTCCCTTCAACCTCAAGGTTTTTCGCAATGTTCTTTCTTCCTCTTTTCTAAATGGCTGTTTTCGACCTTGTTCACCTTCGTTGAATTCTGTCTCGAATGTATTCAACCTCTCAAGGTTGTGGTTTCACTCGTTTGTCAAAGGAGCAACTTAGTTTTACCTCTCCTCTCTTCTCTTCCGTTGTTTCCCCGGTGCCATTCTAGATCTCGGGACGAGATCCTCTCGTAGTGGTGGAGTGTTGTAACGGCCCGAGACCGATGTGCCAGCTGTCCTCCAGTGATTCGTTGTTGTTGCGTTGTCGTTTGCTTGCGTGTTGCATCTTATCATGTCATCATGTGCATTGCATCATCATGTTTTCAAAACTTGCATCAGTCCCGGTCTCCTCGTTCCTTCCGTTGTCCGTTCTGAGCCCAAACACACTTGCACGCGCCCGCGGCATGTCCGAAATATTATTTTTTAAGTGGCCAGAAAATGTTCTCGGAATGGGATGAAAGTTGGCGTGCGGTGTTGTTTTGTTGTTGGTAGGCCGCCTGCCAAGTTTCATCCCATTCGGAGTTCGTTGGATAGCCCAACCGTTAAACTATAGCGGCAATAGTAGCCGGTCTAACGTCGGACGTTTTCGGTCTCCGGAAACAGATGCCGGGCCTCTCTCTCTTCTCTTCTCTCAGCCCGAGGACTTCTGCACAGCTCACTACCTACCGCCAGGTCCAACCTAACCTCTCTCGTCAGCCTGCAGCACCCCTCGCGCGCGTCCGAAATTTGTCCCGGACCCGACCCGGACAGTCGTCACCGTTGGATCCGGATCATCCCCAAACGTCTACAAAACGTCACCGTTTTCTCATTTGGGCTCCCTAACTATTTTTTCCGTGCGTCCGATTACGATTGGAGGGATCGGATTAGCCCCTACCTAAAATCCTATTGCTATATATAGACCTAGTCTAACCCTAAAATCAAGGAGGCTTGTCCCATCATTCCATCCCACCGCCACCACCATCTTCCTCGGGATCCAGATCCACCCATGCTCCCTTGTCTTCAGCCCGAGCCAACCAGCAGCTCCTCCTCGCCCCGTGCAGCAGCGAGCAATGCCTGACCCCGCCTAGTCTCCGCGCCGCCGACGAGCTTCGTTCAAGATGAGCCCCGCGCCCCCTTCCTTTTCCTTCCTCTCCCTTCCCCTGGTTCTTCTCTCCCCTGACCGCATTTTCTTCCTCTTCTCTGGTTCACAGGAAGGCCATGGCCCGCGTCCTTCTCCCTCAGCGCGCCCGAGATCCGTCCTCCCGATGCAACCAGGCACCTCGACCTCCTCCTTCGTACGCCCTGTGCCAGCGAGCGCCGGGACGCCAGCCTCCTCTCGCGCCCGAGGAGCTCCCCGGTCTTCCTCGTCCCCGCCAGTGGATCCACCTCGAGCCATCGCAGCTAGTCGGAGTACCTCCCCATTGCCAGCCCTCTTTCGCAGCACACCGGCGCCGCCACGCCTCGATTTGACCCGATCCGGCCGAGATCGACCCCGCCGCCTCGGATCCCTGCGACCCCAGCTCGTCCCCGTCCCTGCCGAACCTGCCGCTGACCCTGGCTTCCTCTGCTTCGAATGAGAAGATGAGCGCAGCGCCGCACCCTCGTTGACTTGTCCCAGCGCCAGCGTGGACGAGATCCACGTCGCCCGCGCCTGGGTCATCTTGCACAAGGCCCAGCGTCGCCCCTGGCCTGCCTCCTATGCGCCATGGGCCGCGCCTCCAGCCCAGCCGCGCCAGGCTCCAGCTGGCCCAGCGCCCACCGGCCTCCCTCTCTACAGATCCGGGCCGAAGCCTGGGTGAGATCCCCAGCCCAGCACCCAGCCAGTTTCAGCCCAGCTCTATTTTTTTATCTGCCAGTGAATTTATCTATTTCCTAAGAAACTGCATATTTTCAGATTGGCCCCTCATGTTCTTGCATATAATATCTCCACAATCATGCATCAGATTAAAACCAACTTAATATGGAACTTGCTCAGAATTTTGTGTAGATTAATAATATGCCACTTTCTTGCCATGTTAAAATGCTTAAAATGTTGTTTGCATTAATTTGCCCCTATGCCATGTTAAAATGATTTTATTCATAACTAAATAACCGTAACTCCGATTTTAATAAACTTTATATGTATTTGGGGTAGAAAAATGCCTAGTTTATCATGGTGGCATCTCTTTGCATGTTTGACAACTCTAAAATTGTGTTTAGGACAGATCAGGACCAAACCTAATATTATGCATATGAGGATTTTCCGGAATTGTTCTTTGTTGTTTTCGGCCTCATTTAAACTTGACTGGATAGGTAGTTTTCATTTGCTTCACTTCTTGCCATGCTAACAACATTTAATATTGTTGGGTACATAAACAAGATTGAACTAAATAAGTCATGTGGTGTTTTCTTCAATATGCAACTCCGTTGCATATTGTACTCCACTTAATTTGTAGAATTGTTTGTGCATTTTGCCATGCCATGCCCTCTTTAAACCGGACATGCATCATACTTGTTTGCGCATCATGCCATGTCTATGTGGTGGTTGTTTACTATGATTGTTTGCTTCTTTCCGGTGTTGTTTCTTCGGGTTGGTTCCGATAACGTCGTGTTGTGAGGATCCGTTCGTCTACGTCCGTTTGTCTTCTTCATGGACTCGTTCTTCTTCCTTGCGGGATTTCAGGCAAGATGATCGTACCCTCGAAATCACTACTATCTTTGCTATGCTAGTTTGCTCGCTCTTTTGCTATGCCATTGCTACGATGCCTACCACTTGCTTGTCAGCCTCCCAAATTGCCATGTTCAGCCTCTAACCCACCAATGTCCTAGCAAACCATTGATTGGCTATGTTACCGCTTTGCTCAGCCCCTCTTATAGCGTTGTTAGTTGCAGGTGAAGATTGAAGTTTGTTCCTTGTTGGAACATGGAGATGTTGTTCCTTGTTGGGACATTTATTTACTTGTTGGGATATCATTATATTGCTATGTTATCTTAATGCATCTATATACTTGGTAAAGGGTGGAAGGCTCGGCCTTATGCCTGGTGTTTTGTTCCACTCTTGCCGCCCTAGTTTCCGTCATATCGGTGTTATGTTCCCGGATTTTGCTTCCCTTACGCGGTTGGGCTATAATGGGAACCCCTTGACAGTTTGCCTTAAAGTAAAGCTTCTCGAGCAATGCCCAACATTGGTTTTACCATTTGCCACCTAGCCTTTTCTTTCCCTTGGGTTCTGCAGACTCAAGGGTAATCATTATTTTACCCCCCCCCCCCCCCCCCGGGCCAGTGCTCCTCTGAGTGTTGGTCCACCTGTCAGTTGTCGGTGGCCACCAGGGGAAACTCTGGGCTGGCCTACCCGTACCTAGGACAATCTGAGTGTGCCCTGAGAAAGAGATATGTGCAGCTCCTATCGGGATTTGTCGGCACATTCGGGCGGTGTTGCTGGTTTAGTTTTACCTTGTCGAAATGTCTTGTTGTACTGGGATACCGAGTCTGATCGGAATGTCTCAGGTGGAGGTCTATTCCTTCGTTGACCATGAGAGCTTGTGATGGGCTAAGTTGGGACACCCCTGCAGGGATTTGAACTTTGAAAGCCGTGCCCGCAGCTATGGGCAGATGGGAATTTGTTAACGTCCGGTTGTAGAGAACCTGAAGTTGACCTTAATTAAAATGAATCAACCGCGTGTGTAACCGTGATAGTCTCTTTCCGGCGGAGGCCGGGAAGTGAACACGGTTGTTGGAGTTATGCTTGACGTAGGTAGTCCAGGATCACTTCTTGATCATATTTTATCGACCGTGCTTTGCCTTCTCTTCTCGCTTTCATTTGCGTATGTTAGCCACCATATATGCTAGTCGCTTGCTGCAGCTCCACCTCATACCTTTACCTTACCCATAAGCTTAAATAGTCTTGATCGCGAGGGTGCGAGATTGCTGAGTCCCTGTGGCTCACAGATACATCCAAAACCAGCTTGCAGGTGCCGTTGAGTCTGTGCAGATGACGCAACCAAGCTCAGGAGGAGCTCGATGAAGACCTTGTTCATTTGTGTTGTTTCGTTCTAGTTGATCAGTAGTGGAGCCCAGTTGGGGTCGATCGGGGACCTTTGTCGCATTTGGGGTTCTTCTTTTATTTTGGTTCCGTAGTCGGACCATGAGTGCATTTGATTGATGTAATGCTTATTCATGTAATTGTGTGAAGTGGCTATTGTAAGCCAACTATGTAACTTTTTCCTCTATTGTATTACATGGGTTGTGTGAAGATTACCTCAGTTGTGACATTGCCTTCAATGCGATTATGCCTCTAAGTCGTGCCTCGACACGTGGGAGATATAGTCGCATCGAGGGTGTTATAAGTTGGTAATCAGAGCCTTCCCCGACCTTAGGAGCCCCATTGCTTGATCGTTTTTAGCAGCCGAGTTGTGTCTAGAAAAATGTTTTGAGTCCTTAGGAATTATATATCGGAGAGCTTAGGAATTCTTTTTTACTTCCCAGTGCCTTCGTCGCTCTAGTGAGGCATCTTGACGTAGAGTTTTGACTCTTCTCTTCTCAAATTTCACTAAAACATTTTAGGATCACGCGAGTATCTTGGATTTGTTCCGATGGTTTATGATGAGAATACTGTCTTGGTGCCTCCTGTCAGGGGTTTAGTGGAAGTGTCCCGGGGAGTTGAGCTCTGAGGTGTTGTCATCATAATTTTATCGTTGCAATTCTGGTATACTTGAGATATGTGCGCGACATCGAAAATCTCCTTTATGCAGTTCGTTGGTGAGATAACCTCGATGCCACCCAGTACTGGGGCGGGAGTTCGGGAGTATCGCCATAACTTTTATAACGGATGCTTTTCGAAGGTTGAGGTAGATGGTTTCCGAAGGTTTCTTGGTTATGTGTTGAAGGATGGATACAGCTGGATGTAGGTATTGCTAGTTTGGGTGAGATATTATGCTTCCCCTGTATCCCCAACACCTGATTGCATAACCGGAAAATTTTGGGAGTTTCATAGGTGGGAATTCAAGTAGCTCTTAGGATATCTTTCCGACAGATGTATGATATGAAATTGGGGTTCGACGTCTAGTGGTTCGCCTATTCACGGTCGATTTTACAGTGGTCTCATGGAGATCTTCAACGAGCTCCTCCTGAGCTTGGTTGTGTCATCTGCACGAACTCATCGGCACCTGCAAGATGGTTTTGGAAGTATCTGTGAGCCACAGGGACTCAGCAATCTCGCACCCTCGCGATCAAGACTATTTAAGCTTATGGGTAAGGTAAAGGTATGAGGTGGAGCTGCAGCAAGCGACTAGCATATATGGTGGCTAACATACACAAATGAGAGCGAGAAGAGAAGGCAAAGCACGGACGATAAAGTATGATCAAGAAGTGATCCTAGACTACCTACGTCAAGCATAACTCCAACAACCGTGTTCACTTCCCGGACTCCGCCGGAAAGAGACCATCATGGTTACACACGCGGTTAATTCATTTTAATTAAGGTCGACTTCAGGTTTTCTACAACCGAACGTTAACAAATTCCCATCCGCCCATAACCGCGGGCACGGCTTTCGAAAGTTCAAATCCCTGCAGGGGTGTCCCATCTTAGCCCATCACAAGCTCTCACGGTCAACGAAGGAATAGACCTCTACCCGAGACATTCCGATCAGACTCGGTATCCCAGTACAACAAGACATTTCGACAGGGTAAAACTAAACCAGCAACACCGCCCGAATGTGTCGAAAAATCCCGATAGGAGCTGCACATATCTCTTTCTCAGGGCACACTCAGATTGTCTTAGGTACGGGCAAGCCAGCCCAGAGTTGCCCCTGGTGGGCACCGGCAGCTGACAGGTGGACCAACACTCAGAGGAGCACTGGCCCGGGGGGGGGGGTAAAATAATGATGACCCTTGAGTCTGCAGAACCCAAGGGAAAGAAAAGGCTAGGTGGCAAATGGTAAAACCAATGTTGGGCATTGCTGGAGAAGCTTTACTTAAGGCGAACTGTCAAGGGGTTCCCATTATAGCCCAACCGCGTAAGGGACGCAAAATCCGGGAACATAACACCGATATGACGGAAACTAGGGTGGCAAGAGTGGAACAAAACACCAGGCATAAGGCCGAGCCTTCCACCCTTTACCAAGTATATAGATGCATTAATTAAATAAGACATATAGTGATATCCCAACAAGTAAATAACTGTTTCAACAAGGAACAACATCTCCATGTTCCAACAAGGAACAAACTTCAATCTTCACCTGCAACTAACAACGCTATAAGAGGGGCTGAGCAAAGCGGTAACATAGCCAATCAACGGTTTGCTAGGACAATGGTGGGTTAGAGGTTCAACATGGCAATTGGGAGGCTGACAAGCAAGTGGTAGGCATCGTAGCAATGGCATAGCAAAAGAGCGAGCAAACTAGCATAGCAAAGATAGTAGTGATTTCGAGGGTATGATCATCTTGCCTGAAATCCCGCAAGGAAGAAGAACGAGTCCACGACGAAGACAAACGGACGAAGATGAACGGGTCCTCACAAACTCGACGTTACTGGAACCAACCCGAAGAAGCAATCACCGGAAAAGAAGCACACAACATAGTAAACAACCAACACATGAACATGGTATGATATGCGAGATGCGGGATGCGATGCGGGATGCAAAATGCAAGACATGACAGAAAATGCATGAACCTGGCCTCAACTTGGAAAACCAAGTGTGCCACTGGATAGAGGGGAAGAAATCCCCTGAAAACGATATAAAGATCAAAGGAATCGGAGCTACGGTTTGGAAATGGCAAGCGTTTTACGAAACGAACCGATCTGCGATTTACAGCAAGTAGGCTCGTAAATGCAACGAAATGAACATGCTACAGCCACCAAACATGAAAACAACATGCATGGCAGTGATGTACTCAAGAAGCTTAACAAATCACCAGGACTGAGGCATAGGCAAATTCATCCGTTAAGGGCTTCAAACAAGCATGGCAAAACTGAATAAACAAAACAGATTTCAGACTTGGCGAAATTAACGCTAGTCTGAAATTTCAGACCACGATGCTCTCTTCGGAGCAGAGAAAGAACATGAAGCAAAACCTGAACATGGCAAGTAAGAGCATGGCCTGGAGCTACTCAACAAGGTTAACAAAACACCCAAAATGACCTGGGGCCAAAAGGGTTCACAAAATACCCTACCGAGTACACGAACATCGATGAAACACAATCAGTTTTCAGACAGTGAAAACTGGGACATGCTGAAATTATAACTCATGGAGGCATGTAAACGAGCTCGATGCTCTCACTACGGTGCAAGTCATGGCAAGGCAAGCATATATCCATTAAGATATCGCAAAATTCTAGCTAGACATGGCAAGAACAATGGCATAGCATGCGTGGATCACTAGCAATAACTCCGGCGAAATCGCAAAAGATTTCACGATCTGCCCAGAACAACAACTATGCAAAAGTTGAGCTCGATTGAGTCAACCTAGGGTGCTCCAACATAACAAGTAAAGACATGGATGTATTAAGCACAACAAGGATAACAAATCACTCTTACTGATCATCCTCAAAAGAGGCACGGATCACTAGGAAACAAGTCGGACATATAGCATCGTGAACTAAAACATCCCAGACTTTGTGATTTTCACTAAGTCTCTGAAATCAGCAAACTCAGGTACCCTACTTCGCAAGCTTGCACAAGACAACACACACATTCTAAAAATGCATGGGAGGCACCTTTGGAAAGAAGACAACATGCTTAACAATTCATCCCAAAGGGGCACAGGCATATCATGCACACAATAATCATGGCAAAAATGACAAAAGTCAATGTAGAGCTACCGGATCTGCAATTTAACTCATGATGCCTCCTTCTAACAGCAATACGGGCATCAAGATGATCTCAAATGCAAATGATGCAATGGAATGAAATGATGTACTCGTCAAGATGAAGATTTTGACATATCATATGTATGAATCGGAGCTACGGATGCAAAGATACGAGGCCTCGAACATGGCATCATGGATCTGGGAATTTCGGGGACTTAGCCAAATTTACCTCCGCAGAAGTCAACGCGGGATGGAGCGGTTCCGGGACGGAGCGGATCGGGACGAGGGGAGGCGTTTGGATCAGGGACCGATGGATCTCGTCCTGATCCACCGGATCGGATCCGACCGGAGCTCCGGCGAGGGCGAGCTCGAACTCCGGCGAGGAGCGCGGAAGCCGAGGCGGCGGCGCACGGCACCCGAGGCAGCGGCGTGCGGCGAGCAAGGTGGCGGGGCACGGTGTACGGCGCGCGGCGGCGCAGATGCCAGGTGGCGCGCGAGAGGCATGACGGTGACGAGGTGCGAGGCGGCGGGGCGCGGAGCCGCGCCGGTCGTGGCGAGCGGGGGCGCCGGACGGCGGCCGAGGTGACGAGGCGGGGCTAGTGCGGGGCGGCGCCGGCGAGAATCTCGCGCGGCGGAGCTCGAAGGCGGCCGCGGCGGTCGGTAATGGTGGCGGCGGTGGTCGGCGGCGCTCCGGCAAGCCGGCAGCCGAGAGGACGACGGGGCGCGCGCGGGCTCTCCGCGGGCGGCGGCGGCGGCGGAACCGGGCCCCGCGGGCCAGATCTGGGCCGCGCGGGCCCGCGGCAGCGGAGGAGAGAGAAGGGGGCGGTGCGCTGACGTGGCGGCGGCGGATTCGTCGGAGGCGGCGGTCGGACATGTCCGGGGTGGTGGGGATCTTTGTCCGGTGCGCGAGGTAGGGGAAGGCTAGGGTTAGACCGTGAATTTCGGAGGGGATCATATATTTATAGATAGAGGGAGCTAGGAGAATCCAAATGAGGTGTGGTTTGCGGCCACGCGATCGTGATCGAACGACTGAGATGATAGATCAGAGTTTGGTGGGTTTTGGGCCAAAATGGAAGGGGTGTTGGGCTGCAACACACACGAGGCCTTTCCGGTCCCTCGGTTAACCGTAGGAGTATCAAACGAAGTCCAAATGATACGAAACTTGACAGGCGGTCTACCGGTAGTAAACCAAGGCCGCATGGCAAGTCTCGGTCCAATCCGGAAATGTTTAACCCCCACACTCAAGAGGAAGGTAGAAATGACCACCGGAGGAGAACGAAGCGCCGGAATGCAAAACGGACAACGGGGAAAATGCTCGGATGCATTAGACAAATACGTATGCAAATGAAATGCACATGATGACATGATATGAGATGCATGACACGCAAGCAATGACAACGCAACCACGACGAATAGCAGAACGACAGCTGGCACATCGGTCTCGGGACGTTACATAGTATGTATGGAAAAATGGAAAAAATAATAATACTAGTGGCGCACCCTGTTTCTGGTGCGTCATTTGTGTCTTCCACACTAATGGCGTATCACCAACAGGTGCGCCATTAGTATATAGTAGTGGCGCACTGCTTCCCTGGTGCGCCATTAGTATCAATCCTATCTATAGCCCTTTTCCTAGTAGTGTCGTGTGCAGCCACAAGCCATTGTGGGCTCTTGCATACGTGAGTATGTTGTGTGACCTCTTTCAGTGGTGGTCTAGCAGATGTAGGGGAAAGTAGGTGTAACTGTCCACCCAGAGTAAGGTGTTAATGCTTCTGAAAGACTGTGTCTCGGTCATCCGTTTCCCAAACACCCTGTAGTGCGAGAAATCCAACGGAGGAGATCATGTCTTGTGGGGAAAAGTGCAAAAACCTCTACAGAGTGTATAAACTAATCATGGTTAGCTATGTCCCCGGTTATGGACATCTTGAGTATCTGGTACATGAATTATTGATTTGATTTCATCACTCTAAATTAATTTGTTGGGATGTTAATGACTACTTTAATTGGGATTGAGTTGGAGGAACCTTCTCAATGATGTTTCAACTACCATGATAGTTAAATAAATTATATTCCTTTGTTGTAGGAAAAAATTGGCTTTTCGCAAAACAATATAACCATAGATCCTCCACCAGCCATATATGCATGTAGTAATAGCGTTTATCTGTTCATTGCTATCTTGTGTTATATTGCTAGCATACTCCATGTGCTGACCCATTTCGGGCTGCAACATATCATGTTGCAGACTTTTCAGACAACGAGTAAGGTGCGCAAGGTCGTTTGTCGTGCACTCGGCTATGCTGTTGGAGTAGATGGACTCGCTTTATCTTCCAAGCCTTCCGCTGTTATCTTGATTAGATGGCCTTAAGCCATATTTATTTTAATAAGTTCTCTTTTGAGACGTTCGATGTAATAAGTGTGTGATTTCTACTCTGTTATAAATCCTTCGAGTACTGTGTGTGTCAGCATTACCGATCCAGGGATGACACTAAAGCACAGAGACTTGACCGTATGAGGTCGGGTCACTACAAGATGGTATCAGAGCACACACTGAATGTAGGACACGACCACTAAGATGAGCCATAGGTCACTGTTCTCTACTCATTTCTGGCTCCTCTCCATTTTCTACTCTTTAGGATGGCGGACACGAGGAATAAGTTTACACAGCCGGATGAAGACACACCCTTTGGACGACACTTGAGGGAAGTCACTAGGTATCTGAACATCGGGATACCAAGTTTCATCGGGACCTACACCGCCACTCTACCAGAAGAGGAACGTTGGATGATTCATGTTCAAGTTCCAGGAAGGACATTCACGCCGGTCACTGAACCCATAGAGTTTTCTTTTGATGCACAGACCTGGAGTCTAGGCAAGAGCATGGCAGCCCATATTTCTATCGGACGCATCGGCGAAGTTTACCACAAGGAGCTTAAGGATACTATCTACCAGATATGTGGGCACCGAGATGAGCAATGGGAGATGATCAACACCAGGAAGGACAGGTCCATTGCAGCATTCATCCAGGATTTAAATCATCACATACGTCGCCAGGAGAATCAAATGTGCGCAAGCATGATAGATTTGAAAAAGGCGATGACCAGGATCACAGAGAGGAGCTCAAGTCTACACGCGATGGATATGAGGAGGAAATGACAATACTTGTGGAGAAGAATGACGACCTGGCAAGGAAGCTAGGAGTTTTCATGGGAGACCCCGCGCTAGGAGGAGAAGAAGGCAAACCAAAGGAGATTCGTTCTGAAGACTACATCATCATCGATGACATCGACTCCAACCCTGATGGTAGTGATGATGACTATGAATACGAAGCTGGAGCGGATATCATGGAGTCTTCCACCGATAAAAATTTCTAGTAGACCACCATATGACCAGTAGTGTTCCCCCATGTATATAGAATAGTCCGAGAACTATAATGATAGTTAGATCGATTGTATGCCCTTGTTTGATTGATTGAGTGATATGATATGACTGTGTTTGCCTCATGTGCATATGGGTAGTGCTTTCTCCTTAGACCTCATTCTATTCTAATCTCTCTCCTCTAAACCAATCAGATGCCTCCGATATGTGACCCTGAATTTGCTTTCCCACCGGAGCTCACTCATTTGATCCAGAAGCAGAATACACGGATGCAGTTGCTAGTTCAGAATCGGGGCAACAACAACAACAACAACAATAACAACAAAAACCCACCGCCACCACCTTAAGTTGAAAACTTAGCCCGTTTTCTGAGGTTACAACCACTGGTGTTTTCCAGTAGCTCCGAGCCCATAGTTGTGGATGACTGGCTATGTAGGATTGGAAGGGAGTTAACCATTGCCGGTTGCACAGATGTTGAGAAGGTGTGTTTTGCCGCACACCAATTGGATGGACCCGCAGCCACATGGTGGGAGAATTACACAGCCACTTTCCCCATAGCCAATGTTACTTGGGAGCAATTTCAGCAAGCATTCCGCACAGCCCATGTCTCAACTAGAGCTATGAGCATGAAGAAGCATTTGTTTCGCAACTTACGCTAGGGAAACCGTACTGTGGGGCAGTACGTGGAGGAGTTTAGTAAGTTATCTCGCTATGCCCCTGATGATGTGGCAACAGATGCCGCGAAGCAGGAGAAGTTTATGGAAGGGCTGAATGATGAGATGAGCATGCAGTTGATGGTGGCAACATTCAACAATTACCAGGAGTTGGTGGAGACGGCTCTTATGATTGAAGGGAAGCAACGGCAAATTGAGAGCCGCAAGAGGAAGTATGGGCAAGGTAAGTACAATTCAGGAGCTCAGCAGAAACCCCGTTTCACCCGAACCCGGGAGGATTTACCCATAACCATGGAGGCCATAACCATAATGGAAGAATTTTGCATAACCACCCAGGGCCTAGGAATGGAAATGGGAATGGAGCAGGCAGCAATCAGAACCACTCAAACCCAGCAACGCCAGCCAAGAAGGACCTGAGTCACATTACTTGTTTCCAGTGTCGGAAGACTGGACACTACGCCACCGAGTGTTCTGAAGGAAAGAATGGGAATGGCAATGGAAGCTCTGGGAAGAAGCCCAACCCTTTAAACAAGGGACAAGTGAACCACGTGAACGTGGAGGAGGTTGAAGAGCAGCCTGATGCAGTTATCAGTAAGTTTTTGGTTAAGTCATTTACTGCAATAGTTCTTTTTGATACTGGTGCATCACATTCATACATATCAAGGGCATTCGTGGATAAATATAAGTTTCCCACCAAGGTACTTAGGACACCCATGTTAGTAAGCTCACCAGGAGCGGAGTATATGGCAAGTCAAGGATGTTTTCAGATGCCAATGACCATAGGTACGCATGTTTTCCCCTCAGTCTTGATAATGTTGGAATCCCAAGGACTAGATGTGATACTCGGTATGGATTGGCTATCGATGTATGGAGGAAACATCGATTGCGCCAATAAGTCAATTCTACTCACCACACCGGAAGGGAAAAGGATCAAGTATGTATCCAGGTATACTCCTAAGAGTACTCACGTAAATTCCCTCTCGGGAGTTGTTCAGGAGGAAGTGCCTGTAGTGAAGGATTACCCATATGTATTTCCAGAGGAACTACCAGGCATGCCCCCGGATCGAGATATTGAGTTTTTGATAGAGTTATTGCCAGGCACCGGGCCAATATCAAAGAGACCATACTGGATGCCCGCAAATGATCTAGATGAGATTAAGAAGTATAAAAAGGAGTTATTGGAGAAAGGTTACATTAGACGAAGTTCATCACCATGGGGAGCCCCAGTGCTCCTGGTTGAGAAGAAGGATAAGTCTCTGAGAATGGTGGTTGATTATCGGGCATTAAATGAAGTAACAATCAAGAACAAGTACCCCCTGCCGATGATCGATGATCTGTTTGACCAGTTGCAAGGATCAAAAGTCTTTTCCAAGATCGATCTTCGATCAGGATACCACCAGCTGAAGATTTGAGAACAAGATATGCCTAAGACAGCTTTCACCACAAGTTACGGGCTATACGAGTACACGGTTATGTCATTTGGATTGACTAATGCCCCTGCTTTTTTCATGAGCATGATGAATAAGGTATTCATGGAGTTCTTGGATAAATTTGTCGTGGTGTGCATTGATGATATCTTGGTATACTCGAAGAATGAAGAGGAGCATAAGGAGCATTGGCGTTTAGTTCTCGAGAAGCTCAGGGAACACCAGCTATACGCCAAGTTCAGCAAATGTGAGTTTTGGTTGAAGGAAGTAGGATTTCTTGGACATGTTATATCAGGAGAGGGTAGAGCCGTAGACCCTACCAAGGTTTGGTTAGTCACAGAGTGGTTGGCACCCACCTCAGTTGGAGAGATCCGCAGTTTTCTTGGACTCGCGGGATATTATCGGAGATTCATTGAGAATTTTTCTAAGATTGTGAAGTCCATGACGGCGTTGTTGAAGAAGGACACCAAGTTCCATTGGATTGAATAATGTGAAGCAAGTTTCGAGGAGTTGAAGAAACGTTTGACTGTGGCCCCAGTGCTGATTCTGCCAGATATACGCAAGGATTTCCAAGTATATTGCGACGCCTCCCGCTTAGGAGTTGGAAGTGTACTTATGCAAGACGGAAGAGTTGTTTCGTATGCCTCACGACAACTTCGACCGCATGAGTTGAACTATGCCACACATGATTTGGAGTTAGCAGCTGTAGTGCATGCACTCAAAACCTGGAGACATTTTCTTACTGGTAACCATTGTGATGTGTACACGGATCACAAGAGCTTTAAGTACATTTTTACCCAGAAGGAGCTGAATCTCAGGCAGAGGAGATGGTTGAAGCTCATAAAGGATTATGATATGAAGTTGCACTATCATCCCGGCAAGGCTAACGTCGTAGCAGACACTTTGAGCCGGAAGAGTTATGTCAATACCTTCGTAAGCAAAGGATTGCCAATGGAGTTAGCAGAAGATCTCAGGGACCTTCGTTTGGAGATAGTTCCTAGAGGTTTTGTTACAACAATGGAAGTTCAGTCGACATTATTCGGAAAGATTCGAGAAGCTCAGAAGGACGACAAAGAAATTGCAGAGATAAAGGAGAAGATGAGTGCAGGTAAAACCAAAGGTTTTCGTGAGGATGACCACGACACCTTGTGGTTTGAGGACCGTATATTTGTGCCCAATAATGCCGAAATCAAGAAGTTGATACTGCAGAAAGCTCATGACTCAGAATACTCGATACACCCAGGAAACAACAAGATGTATTTGGATTTGAAGGAGTGTTTCTGGTGGACTGGAATGAAGAAAGACATTGCCGAGTATGTAGCCATATGTGATGTATGTCAGAGAGTGAAGGCAGAACATCAGAAGCCAGCAGGATTACTACAGCCTATGCCGATACCTGAATGGAAGTGGGACAAGCTTGGCATGGATTTTATCAACGGATTACACAGGACCCGATCGGGATATGGTTCTATCTGGGCAGTAGTGGATCGTTTGACCAAAGTAGCTCACTTTATCCCAGTGAAAACGACCTATACAATTGCGAAGTTGGCAAGATATATATGACCAGGATCATATGTCTGCACGGAGTTCCAAGGACTATCGTATCAGATAGAGGAACACAGTTTACTTCAAAGTTTTGGCATCAGCTGCACCAGACTTTGGGTACCAGGCTAGAGTTCAGTACATCTTTTCATCCGCAGACAGAGGGATAGACCGAGAGAGTCAATCAGATTCTGGAGGACATGTTGAGAGCTTGTGCGCTAGACTATGGATCTAGTTGGGATGACAACTTGCCCTACGCGGAGTTCTCATACAACAATAGCTACAAGGACAGTTTGAAGATGGCACTGTTCGAAGCCCTGTATGGAAGAAGATGCCGAACACCGTTGATGTGGGATGAAGTTGGAGACCGTCAGTTGTTTGGACCAGATTTGATTAAGGAGTCTGAAGAGAAGGTTAAGCTCATTCGAGATAGACTGAAGGTAGCTCAGTCTAGACAGAAGAGCTATGCAGACTCAAAACGCAAGGAGGTAGTCTATGAAATCGGAGGCAGAGCATATCTCTGTGTGTCACCACTGCGAGGTGTTAAATGTTTTGGAGTTAAAGGAAAGTTAGCCCCGAAATTTGTAGGACTGTACCGTGTTTTGGAACGTATGGGAGAGGTGGCCTACAAGTTGGAGTTACCCGAAGGACTGTCGGGAGTTCATGATGTGTTTCACGTATTCCAGTTGAAGAAGTGCCATGCAGAGATGGTCGAGATTCCTCTGAGAGATGCAGTGCCCCTGGAAGCAATTTAGTTGGATAGTGATCTGACCTATGAGGAGGAACCAGACAAGATTCTCGAGTTTGCCAGCTGAGATACCCGCATCAACGTTATTATGTTTTGCAAAGTCTTGTGGAACCACCATACTAAGGATGAAGCCACCTGGGAACGAGAGGATGATCTACGCAAAGACCACCCACACCTATTTTCTAGCCAACCCGAATCTCGAGGGCGAGATTCATCTTAAGGGGGGTAGGTTTGTAACATCCCAAATTTTCAATTTGGAATGTTATACATAGGTCATTCATGCATATCATATTTTACTGCATTTTTGCTTTGCGATCCTCGAAATTCTAAGCAACTCAAGGACCCACGGAGAGAGTTGGGGATTTCACATTTTTCATATTTGAATTTTATCAAATACCAAAACAAGGATCATTTTGGTTTTAATTATTTTCCTCTCCGAAAATATTTATAATTAAAATATATGAGAGGAGATAATATGTCTTCTCCAAAATAAATGAAATATTAGAGGAAAAATATTAAAATCAAATAAGTAATTTT
This sequence comes from Triticum monococcum, assembly GCA_034509565.1. Classification (NCBI taxonomy): domain Eukaryota; kingdom Viridiplantae; phylum Streptophyta; class Magnoliopsida; order Poales; family Poaceae; genus Triticum; species Triticum monococcum. Next base: position 539,636,678 of record CM067842.1, read on the forward strand.
ATTTGAATTTTTATTCCTATTTTGTTTGAATTAGGAAAAAATGTGTTTTCAAAATTGCATTATAGGCCCAAATAAATGTTCACTTTGTCTGCAATATTATTAGAGGACCGTGAAAATTTATTTCAGGATTTTTGGACTCCATTTAGTATTTCTTTTATTTGTTTTTCTGTGTCAGGAAATTTTTTTTTAAAAGTCACCGACCTACCGGGCCGTGCCCGAGCCAGAGACCTCCGGTCAGGGGCTTTATAAGCCGCAGCCCGCGACCCCCTGAGGCCCAGCTCGCGCCGAAAGCCCCTTGCCCCCGATACCCTAGCCGCCCGCGCCGCCCCGCCGCAGCGCCGCCACGGCCTCGCGCCGCCCCGCCCCGCGCCGCCCCGCTGTCGCCGCCCCGCGCCGCCGGATCTTGCCCAGCAGCCGTTGACCGTTGTGACCGGTCGGTTTTCTTCGGTTATCCCCGGTTTTCTTTTTTTCCAAAAAACCCTAGGTCGGTTTTTTTATTAGATCGGTTTTGTTCGGTTTAGTTAAATAGCGGACGTTCGTCCGTACGTTCGTTTTAATGAACGCTGCTCGTCAGTTAGCCGTAGACAACGAACATTCGTTCGTTAGCCTGTTCATCTCGTTTTATTTTCCAGGGTTTTTCCGTGATTATTTTCGATCGCGATTTCTGCCCTAATCTTCATTTTAGTATATCTTTCGCTCGGTTATCCAAATCAGGTGAAACAAGCGCCTAGATCTTCGTCTCGAAGCTCTCTTTATATTTAACCAACTTGAACAAGATTTTGGTATTGTAAAATTTGACTTTAGTCTAGATTAGTAACCGGATCCTGTTTCTTTCGTAGTTTGAGTTTTGTTGCTCCGTTTCATTTGATTCGTTTTGCAAACCGGAGTTCTTCGGTTTAACTTTCTGGTTAGATCTTCTTATTTCAGTTCAACCCGTGCATCGTTGCTTGAGTGCTTATGTATGCTATTGTTTGTTTGCGATATAATTCCCGGAGTGCGAAGCGTGCTACTACGAGTCTTTAGGATTTGCATATCGTCAGCAAGGCAAGTGACACTTTGATCATACCCCTTTGTTACCGAGTTTTTATGCATTAGTTCACCCCTCACACATAGCATGAGTAGGATCTCTTAACATGTGGGTCTGGGAAGTAGATGATGAGGTAGAACCTATTACCTGTTTTATTATCAAACCCTTGGGAGTTACTTCTGCGTTATGCTTATTGACATGCTATGCTCGTAGACGTGGTTTGGGTTTGAGAGTATCCATGACAGATGTGAGTTGTAAATTAATGGTTCAACTTAAGGTGGCAACTTTAATACACATCTGGGTGGATTTCTTGTGGGCACCTGGAGAATCCAGTGTTGTCCAAGGATATCCCGGAGTACCCATGTGATCATCCTACGGTCCGCCCCCAGGCTCAAAGGGATCATAAGATTATTCATGCTAGAAACTTCCATGTGCAACCACAAGCCATTATGGGCTCTTGCATAGTTGAGTATGTTGTGTGACCTCTTTCAGTGGTGGGCTAGCAAATGTAGGGGAAAGTAGGTGTAACTGTTCACCCAGAGTAAAGAGTTAATGCTTCTAAAAGACTGTGTCTCGGTCATCCGTTTCTCAAACACCCAGTAGTGTGAGAAATCCAATGGAGGAGATCGAGTCTTGTGGGGAAAAGTGCGCAAACCTCTATAGCGTGTATAAACTAATCATGGTTAGCCATGTCCCCGGTAATGGACATCTTGAGTATCTAGTGCTTGAATTATTGATTTGATCTCATCACTCTAAATTAATTTGTTGGGATGTTAATGACTACTTTAATTGGGATTGAGTTGGAGGAACCTTCTCAATGATGTTTCAACTACCATGATAGTTAAATAAATTATATTCCTTTGTTGTAGGAAAAATCGGCTTTTCGCAAAACAATATAACCACAGAGCCTCCACCAGCCATATATGCATGTAGTAATAGCGTTTATCTGTTCATTGCTCTCTTGTGTTATATTGCCAGCATATTCCATGTGCTGACCCGTTTCGGACTTTTCAAATGAAGAGTAAGGTGCACTAGGTCGTTTGTCGTGCACTCAGCTATGCCGTTGGAGTTGATGGACTCGCTTTATCTTCCAAGCATTCCGCTGTTATCTTGATTAGATGGCCTTAAGACATATTTATTGTAATAAGTTCTCTTTTGAGACATTCGATGTAATAAGTGTGTGATTGCTACTCTATTATAAATCCTTCGAGTACTGTGTGTGTCAGCATTACCGATCCAGGGATGACACTGAAGCAGAGAGACTTGACCGTCTGAGCTCGGGTCACTACTTTGTGAAGATAATGGGCAAAATCGATGTGCTTTGTAGGATGATTGTCTCTTTATTTGCAGTGTATGTAGCACTCGTGATGTATTCAGTGGCTATGACATGAGAACTTTGCATAAACTAGTAAAGAATGAAACATGTTTAGTAGGCTGGGCGTAGTGTTGTGGAAATCTAATGATTTCTATTAACGGAAATCGGGGGTATCCCCTTTTGCTCATAAATAAATAGCAGAGGCCCTTTTGCTAATGAATAAATAAATTAGCAGAGGCCATGTCAGGTTAGCTTTGTTCCCATTTGAAGACATCGAGCAAATTGCAATCCAACAACAAACTATGCCATCAAATTCAAGTTTCACAGCCAAATATGAGTACAACTAAACAACAATGTCATCATGTTTAATCGTCATATAATCACCAAACACAATTCAACATACATAACAATTGATGTTCTCACAGCAAAATACTAAACAACACGTTCATCAGGTTTCAGTTGTCATAGCAAACACAATTTCACATAGTAGATAAAAAACATCTTCTGACAGGCAAATACGACAAAAGCAATCTAATCATCATCCGCAGCAACAGCGTCAACATCTTCACCATGTCTATTAGTCTGAATCGTAATTCCCCACAGTGTCATCTTCTTCTTCATCCTCAATGTCCTTGAACGTTGGCTTCTTCTTGAGCAACTCTTGTATGCCCATAGCACGACAGGCAATCTTTTCGCCAGCGTTGTCAGTCTTCTGGGGACGGGGGTCCCCAGACTTGCCTGCCTGCGGCCCGCGGTGTGGCTCCACTAGTGGCCCTGTACGGCCCATCTTCACCTGCAAACACTCAAGGCCCTTGCGAGGGTCCAAGCCTCGCGAGGCGGATGACACAAGACCTCCTCAGGGGCGGCCTCACCAGGCTAGCTCGCGGGGGGCGGAGAGATCAAGGCAAGGGACACCTTGCGAGGTTTCTGTGACGCAAGCCATGACGACTTGAGCCAGGCGGGCGCCAGCATGCGCAGTGTCCTCATTTCCTCTTTGGTGCTAAAGGGGCAAGCATAGGCGAGGAGTCCCACGGCATCAGGCAAAGGTTTCCATATCGGTGCAACGAGACCAAGACCAGCAAGACGGCGGACGGAGGTCACCGTGGAGCCCAAGACGGCGTCGCCACCAGAGCCTTTGGTAGGCGAAGACTACTTTTGTCAGGATAACTTGTACTAGTTGTCTTCCTTCGAATTTGGCCGTTGTGGGATCCCTTCCCGCTTAATATTTGGGGAGAGGACCAAGGCCTCTATAAATAGGACTAGCCACCACAGAAGAGGAGGACAGATTGGATCGGAGCCATTCCATCCATAGCCTCACACAAGTTCGCCAAGAACAAGAACACCTCTCCTCAGGAGGCTGTTCTTCCCTTGTAACTGTTCATCCTCAGCCCAAGAGGCAATCCACCACACCACACTGGAGTAGGGTATTACACCACATCGGTAACCCGAACCAGTATAAACTCTTGTGTTTCTTGATCTTTGGGCTCATCGAGCTAGGCTGTGAGATCATGATGTGTGCAAGCTAGAGGGGGGAGAGATATTCATGTGCACCCAAGTGTTCGAGCCTCAAGGGTTTTGCCAGAACCCGAAATCCGACAAGCATCATTGATGTGATGGTTCTCAAAGTTATTAGGAACATATGTGGAATTTTGTACATCAGGAGCAGTGTAAGCATCATCTTGTTGTGCAACTTCATTAAACCAATTTCTCTACTCAAACCTTTACAATACTCTCCAGTCATCTCTACGTGCAAATGTGTCTTCCAAGAAAAATATATGTGTTGCTTGATTTGCCAAAATAAAAGGCTCGTTGGTCTGGTACACCGCCTTGACATTGATGGAGTTGAAATAATCATCAGCTCTGGGTTTTGCGATCCTGGAAAAAAGGTTATACCAACAACAACACAACAGAACCACACACTGATGAACCTGAAAACTGGAGATATACTTCAACTAAACAATGTTTGTTATGTTAGCATACATTCCAGTTGTCTCTCTGTCGTACGTATCCGTGCTCATGATGGCACTGTTTTGTGTCTTACTGCCTTCGTCGCGTGCAAGGGTGTTATAGCGCACATCTCCAACAACGCAAGATTCATAATGTCTTATCCGAGTATCAGGACCCATTGCTAGAGTGTAAAGGGCATCATCAACTGCCTGCCCATCCTTCCGCATCTTCTTAACCTATGGTTAGAAAATAGACAAACTGATCATCTTATGTACTCAATATATTAAAAAAATTGGCAGTGCAATTCAAAAGCTTACCTGGCTTTTGAACCATATCGCAAATCCTGCCATAACCAGTTTGTCAATGTTTCTTGGATTTTGCGGCAGTAACTCCTTTTTGTAGATGCTGCACAACATAGTGATCGCGTCAAACATCTAAATATATAAGAATGTGTCACAAGTTTAGTAGATTACGATGTATAAGCTGTAGTACTTAGCACTTACTTGATATAAGGCAGTATCTCAAGACAGTTATTCAACACATACCAAACCATTTTGTCCAAATCTTTAGGTTTGTCCTCTTGTCGACTCTTCCCTGTAACTCGAACAGAATAATCAAAAACATTACGCCCGGGATTGTCTTCACCCACCTCTTTGCTAAGCTGATCAGCTGTTTCAATGTATTTTGAGCAGAATGTCAACGCTTCTGTAGCAATGTAGGCCTCTACAATGGAACCCTCGGGTCTAGCTTTGTTCCTAACATAGCCCTTGAAAGGGCCTAGCCGCGTTTCAATAGGGTATATCCAGCCATACTGTACTGGACTTGTAAGTAGTGCCTCATCAGGTAGATGAACAGCCAGATGCACCATCACATCAAATAAGGCTGGAGGATATATCTTCTCAAGGTCGCATAGGATAGTTGGTATCTTGTCTCTAAGACACTCCAAAGCATGTATCATGATATTTCTACTGCAGAGTTCCCTGAAGAATTGTCCCAACTCTGAAACAGCTCTATATAAGTCAGGGCGGCCCAATCCTCTAAGGATAACAGGTAAAACCCGTTGAAGTATGGCAGTCATGAGTTTTCAACCCTTGTACCTTGTTTACATCTGCACTGAATCTCCTTTCAGGGTTGGAAGCAAATCCATGTGGGAATCTCACACGTGATAGGACCTCGCAGAATTCTTTTCTTTTTACCTTGTCCAAGTGCTACCTCTTGAGCATGCGTTGGATTTCCCTTGAAGAGGAAAGGGTGATGCAGCAAAGTAGCATAAGTATTTCCCTCAGTTTTTGAGAACCAAGGTATCAATCCAGTAGGAGACTACACACAAATCGCCTAGTACCATCACAAACAAATAAGAACCTTGCAACCAACGCGATAAAGGGGTTGTCAATCCCTTCATGGCCACTTGCAAAAGTGATATCTGGTAAATATAATAAGATAAATATTTTTGGTATTTTTTGGTATAGATTGGAAAACAAAGATTGCAAAATAAATAGTAAACTAGAATTGTAGATTGGAAACTTATATGATGTAAAGTAGACCCGTGGGCCATAGGTTTCACTAGTGGCTTCTCTCAAGATAGCATGTATTACGGTGGGTGAACAAATTACTGCCGAGCAATTGATAGAAAAGCCCATAGTTATGATGATATCTAAGGCAATGATCATGAATATAGGCATCATGTCCATGACAAGTAGACCGAAACAATTCTGCATCTAATACTATTACTCCACACATCGACCTCTATCCAGCATGCATCTAGAGTATTAAGTTCATAAGAAGAGAGTAACGCATTAGGCAAGATGAAATGATGTAGAGGGATAAACTCAAGCAATATGATATATACCCTATCGTTTTATCCTTGATGGCAACAATACAATATGTGCCTTGCTGCCCCTGCTGTCACTGGGAAAGGACACCGCAAGATTGAACCCAAAGCCAAGCACTTCTCCCATTGCAAGAAAGATAAATCTATTATGCCAAACTAAACCAAAAATTCGAAGAGACTTGCAAAGATAACAAATCACGCATATAAGAATTCAGAGATGAATCAAATAATATTCATAGATAATCAAGTTCATAAACCCACAATTCAACGGATCTCGGCAAACACACCACAAAAGAGTTACATCGAATAGATCTCCAAGAAGATCGAGGAGAACTTTGTATTGAGATCCAAAGAGAGAGAAGAAGCCATATAGCTAATAAGTATGGACCCGAAGGTCTGTGGTAAACTACTCACACATCATCGGAGAGGCTATGGTGTTGATGTAGAAGCCCTCCATGATCGAATCCCCCTTCGGCGGAGCACCAGAAAAGGCCCCAAGATGGGATCTCACGGGTACAGAAGGTTGTGGGAGTGGAAAAGGTGTGTCGTTGCTCTCCCCGATGGTTTCAGGGTATAAGAGTATATATAGGTGAAAGAAGTAGGTCGGTGGAGCTGCGAGGGGCCCACAAGGGTGGGGGTGCACCGCCCGACCTCGTGGGCGCCTCGCTCCTTCCTTGACGTCCACCCCAAGTCTCCTGGATCACGTTTGTTAAAAAAGATCCTCACAAAGGTATAATTCCGTTTGGATTCCGTTTGATATTCCTTTTCTACGAAACACTGGAATAGGCAAAAAAAACAATTTGCATTGTTGGGCCTTCGGTTAATAGGTTAGTCCTAAAAATAATATAAAAGTGCATAGTAAAGCCCATTAAACATCCAAAATAGATAATATAATAGCATGGAACAATCAAAAATTATAGATACATTGGAGACGTATCACCATGACGTACACATATGGTGCCATATCCTGTGGTTTACCTTCATCTTCCACCTACAAATCCTTTCTGATACCCATGTGTGTGAAATCAATCCTAGCTTTTAAGGTATCTTTTGTCTTGCCTTCAATATTAACAAGTGTGCCGGTAATGCTATCATATATATTTTTCTCGATGTGCATCACATCAAAATTATGCTGCAGATCCAAATCTTTCCAATACTCCAAGTCCCACAAAGTGGACCTGCGGGTAAACAATAATCTCTCTTCTTCCCTGCCATGCTTCCTTTTCCCGCTACCATTACTAGGATGGTTTCCTGGTGTAACATGCTTGACCTTCTCTAATTCCACTTGCAAATCATCGGCGGTGAGCATCTTTGGTGAATCACGGTTTTCATGCTTTGCATTGAACACATGTCTTCGGTATTTTGTAGGACGCAGCTTGTCCTTGGCAAGGAAACGGCAGTGTCCAATGTAACAGATCTTGCTAAGTATTGCGTATGACAGCAGATTCCTGTCATGAACACATGCATTGTAACCATGTGTCATTCGCCCTGACATGGTGCCCAAAGCCGGATAATCATGGATGCACCAAATTATAACAACATGCAGAAAGAAATCAGTTGGTGGGCTGCTATATAGGTCTCGAGTGAGAACACCCCTCCATAGATGTTGAAGTTCCTCCACAAGAGGCTCCATGAATAAATTAAAATCCTTTCCAGGACTTTTGGACCTGGGATGAGCAAGGCCATCTTCTAGTTTGATTCTTTGGTGCAGACATTTGGAGGCATGTTGTAAGGAATAACAAGCACCGGCCACATGCTATATGTGGCCCTTTGGTGGCCAAGTGGGTTAAATCCATATGAAGCTAAGCCAAGTCTAATGTTTCTCGGGTCAGTAGCAAACTTTTTGTGTCTCTAATTGAAGATTTTCTAGTCACTACCATGAGATGGATGGCTCATTACAGTTTGACATCTATACTCCTGGTTTCTAGAATGCCACAATACATCCTCTCTTGTTTCAGCATCATGAAACAACCTGCGTAATCTTGGTATAATTGGAAAATGTCTGAGAACATTATGAGGAATCCTCTTCACAACATTGCCATCTTTCCATCTTGATGATTTGTATTTCGAGCATTCACTTAAGTTGGCATAACCCTTCCAGAACAGAACACAATTATTCTTACAAACATGGACCATATCATATGCAATTCCAACTACATGAAGGAAATTCTTCATTTTACTATAGGTGTGTGGCAGCTCAGACGCATTTGGGAAAGATTTGCGGAAAGCAGCCAACATCACATCGAATGATCTATTGGTCATTCGCTTAGATGTCTTCACCTGAAGAAATGTGACCATAGCTGAGAATACTGATAGCTTCTTTCCTGGGGTGACAGCCACATTGCATTGTTCCAACATGCTGGCCACCATTTTTCTTCTACAGGTGAAAGTTCACGAAATGCGCGAGCATTTCGTAGCATTGTTCCAATGTTGGTCAAACTCATTGGCTCTGCAACCACCACCTCCTCCTCCTCTTCCACCTGAGCATTAGGCAGATCAAGATGGTGATCTGCTCCTTCCACATAGTCAGTAACATTCACGTTCATAGCTTCACCATGATGAACCCACCTAGTATATGTGACCGACATCGCATACAAGTATAGATGATTTTGCACAGTTGACTGGGGTCATGTAAATGAATTCATACAACTGCTACATGGGCAGAGCACATCTGATTTCGGACCATCGTACTCAGCTCTGATAAAGTTCATGAAGTTTTCAATCCCCTCGACATATGTAGCGGAGAATCTTCGAGAAGAAGTTATCCAAGTCCTGTCCATCTATTAGACATACAAATTGGTTCTTCTACTAGATATTACAGGAAAAACATATATGCTTTTTTATGAAGTCCAAAAAAATACCTAGGTCGATGTCTAAAGCTATGGCAAGATATCTGGACAAGCAGATCTAAGTAACGAAATATATGTAAAGCTAATTCAGCAAACAGATTTGAGTGCTACATTATGGCAGTCTGTTTCAGCAGTCAATGAGGCCGAACACACAACCATCAAACTATCGAAGCCCATCCCAGCAACAAATATCGAGTATAAAATGGTGTAGAGCTATTTCACCTAATAGATTGGCTACTAGACCATGGCAATCTATGTGACAATAAATATATGGTAGGATACTTTAGCAACTAATCGGGCTTGGCATGCCATCTCAGCTAAGCAGATTGAGTGCAGAACAGGGCAACGAAGCTTCTTAAGCATAGCATATTGACTGTAAACTACTTCGGCAAACAATGAGACAAGACTCCAACCCGTGCGCGGGAACCACATGGTGGTGTATGTGTCTGTCAGGGCTTGATGTGTGCGCATGCACATGTAGGTTGAGCACTTGAGCGTGAGAGTGTGTGTTGGTCGTGTGGTGTGTGCATGCATGCATGCATGCGTGTGTGCGTGTGAGTGTGGCGTGCGTGCGTGGATGCGTGTGTACGTGTGAGTGTTGCGTGTGTGCGTGGCTATATGTGTTCGTGTGAGTGTTGCGTGCATGCAGTTCGTGTGCATGCGTGCGTGTGTGTATAATCACCACACCAGCTCCTGTGTGTTAAAATGGACGGCTCAGCATACCAATACAAGGCCACCTTATCCGTTGTGCCCGCGGTCATGACTTCGAACCATCGTCAAATATTTTTTTGTCAAATTTGTTTTCATTTTTACTAGCAAGATGCCCGTGTGTTGCACGTAACATCAAGATGCATTTGTATAAGTAGTTTATCTTGTGAGAGAAAAGAATGAATGAGGGAAGGCCTTATTTCAAATGTGGAGAGGTGTGTGGGTACCTTTTTTGCAAAATTGCCATAGTTTCCTTCCTATCCGTCAGATATAAATCAGACGGCCTATATTGCAGGATGGCACGCACACCATCATCACCAACTCTGTTTTCTATAAGAGTGTAAAGTAGATACACGCCAACAGGTGGGCCCAATGGTAGTGAGATAATGTGATGCAACATTAGAGGTGCCGCGTGGAACTGGTCAACTAGTCGTGTCTTGAGCAAATACAGAGCTGTATGGTGAGCCCGTGACTATATAATAACCACAAAACATAAATGGTGACTGTATGAGTGGATTCTGAAGTCCAATGTGCGTATCGTGCTTTCGCTTCAAATACAATGATCGTCACTGTATATATCGCGAGAGAAAGATGAAACATGCGTGAATGCGCTGGGGGCGTACTTTTAGAGGACCTAGAGATAGGTTGTGTGCGTACGTGAAGGGGCGTAGAGGGGTTTTATGCGATGGGGAGAGAGATGCTTTCATTTCTATTTATTATGACTAACTTTATATATAGTATAAAAATATAAAAATTCACAGTGCGGAATAAATATCATTGTGGGCACCATGCAATGCAAATTAACGTGTGGTTAAAATATCATAAAGCATGAGGTCCACACAGCATGTGGGTCTAGATAAATTTCATACACACATACTATCCACTCGAATGACCATCAAGTCACTCGGACGACAACAACCACTCGACCAACTCACTCCACTCGGAGCACCTGATCTCACTCGGATATGCGAAGACCAGCAGTCGACAAGGCACTCGAAGCATCGTCTTAGTAGTAGGCTGAGTTATGGCTTTAACGCCCCCACTTTGTAACAGAGGAGGTGAGGGGGTGGCACACTCTATATAAGCCACCCCCATCACTAGACTAGGGGGCTCTTTTTTCCACCTCTCTCTTTTTCTAACCATTAGTCTTAGGAGATAGCTCAGGCATGGAGACCCTCTCTCCCCGCTCTCTCTCAAACACATATTGTAATCTCCTGATACATACTCAGATAAAACAAAGTCTCTCCGGAGCACGAGACGTAGGGCTGTTATCTCCAACATGAGAGGCCCGAACTTGCTAAAACCACCGTGTCACCCATATGCATCTCGGTAGATCATGCTCCGTTACCCTATACCTTATTATTGTCAGAATCGTTCCCACGACTTGGCGTCCATCGTGGGGCATGGCGTCTATCAAGTCGTGATGCAGATGGTTTTTATTTATTTATCTATATCCAGTTTCCCGTTCTTACAGTTCCTACTGTTTGTCTCTGCAGTGAGTAATTGAAGCATCAAAAAAGGAAGGGAAAAGATACATCTTCACCCGACGGATCACTAAACGGATGGATTGAGTTTTCTCTCTTTTGAGTGCTATCCCCTTACGAACTAACGATCAACTGATTGGTTTCTATTTCTTTTGCATGTCCACACGTTCGTGCACTCATGCCGATTGATTCAAGCGTGTGCAAGAATAAAAGGGCAACAGACGCTGGTTCAAGTAGTCACCTGACGTGGACAGGTTCTCCTCGGCAGCACCAGCAACGATGGCGTTCAGCCGGCCTCTCCGTGTCATGGAAGACGACCACTCCACAGCAGCCCAGCGTAGTCCACTGTAGCAGCATAATCCAAAATGGATACGGTGGCGGCGCGGACGCACCACGACTCCACCCTCCGGCAGCTCCCTCCACAGTCGACTACTCAGCGCGGCACGCCGGCACGGACACGCGGTGGCCGCTACCTCGCCTGTCGACTCTCGACACAATGCAGGAAGTGGCGAACCCCTCCGCCACCCACTGCCTGGCACAACACACCGGCAGCTCGACGACATCATTAGCAGAGGCCATCTGTGCCGAGGCCGCTGTGGGGTCCATGCCCAAGGTCGCTGCCTCGGCAACAGGGTCGAGAATTCGGACCACTGAGCCTGGACTCGCAGCCGCCTCCACGATGGCAAGGTTACTTCGATGGCGGCCGACCGCACCCACCTCCGCTCGGGCAGTTTCTTTCTCCGGCGAAATCAATCAGGCAGCTCCTTCTCTCTCCTTGATTATTAACTTCATGGGGCCTCCTCGATTATTAACCGCATGCACCATGCAGGAAAAGGAAACGGAAGGACGGGTCCCACCAATAGGCAACCCCGCTGGTTCCGCTTTGTTAGGCTGGTCGTAATGGTAATATCATAGGTAGTATCATGCATGTCAACTAGGCAAATTTGATGAGGTGGCATAGAATTAAATGAAGAAAGAAAGGGTTGAGTATCATATCATGATACCGTATCATATTAAATGGTGTACTACTATGTGTCATGCTTAGCAATAAATGAAGTTGGCTATAATACTAACTTATGATACTATGCACTATGGATGTAGTATCATACACTAGTACCATATGCATGATACTAGTATATGATACTCGCCATTACAACCAGCCTCAAGGTATAATTGCCTCATTAAGCGGCCAATTGGTGAGGATTTACAACGTCAGTTACCTAATTATTGTGGCCATAAGTGCATTGCTTTGTAGCCAGTTAATTACTGCATGCATGCATGCCGTTAACTCCGTGGCCATGCTGGCAATAATTGCTAACTTGCAGGGAAGTGCCGATCCAGCAAAAAAAGAAAATATATTCGTTTCTATACCTGCTACTAACTTGTAGGGTCACTTGTCCCGTCGTCTTCCACGGACAGCAGTTCAGTTGGACGGACGTTTCTTTCGGGCAAATAACACGATGACATGCAGACGGTCGCTCAGCTGGTCATGCCAGCATCACTGGCCCCGCGTGCACGCTGTCACTTGATTGTGTGCATCTCCATCACTTGACCGTCCCGCGTGCCGTCACTCGGAAAAAAGGAACGTAAGGACAACTCCCACACTTGACTCGCAGGGTCATCCGATGGATCTTTCACTTGGACAGCTGTGAACCAGATTCGTTCAGAGTTCACATAGATGAATCCACTCGGATACAGACTCAAGTTCACTCGGCCACAGACCCGAGTTCACTCGGACGGATTCCTCGCCCAGTATCTAAGTGCAAGTCAGAGGGGGAGACGCGTTGTCACTCTACGAGATGCATCTACTTCACTCGGACGCCCCCGCGTCGCCACTCCACCGGACGCCCCGCGCATCGTCACTCCGCTGCACGCACCTTCATCACTTGGCCTCCCCATGTGTCGGCACGCCATTGGACGCGTCAACATCACTCAGACACCCCGCGCATCATCACTCTGCCCCGTGCATCGCCGCTCAGTTGGGCACATCTTCATCGGCTTACCCGCTCGGCCACCATGTGCGTCACCGCTCTGTTGGGTATATCTTCATCAACTAGCCAGACTCGGACGCCACGCACATTGTCACTCCACGGGACACGTTTACTTCATTCGGTCGCCCCGTGCGTCGGCACGCCACTGGACGCATCAACATCACTCAGACGTCCCACGCATCGTCACTCCGCCCCGTGCATCGCCGCTCAGTTGGGCACATCTTCATCGGCTTGCCCGCACGGCCGCCATGTGCGTCCCCGCTCCGTTGGGTACATCTTCATCAACTTTCCAAACTCGGACGCCCCGCACATAGTCACTCTAGGGGACACGTCTCTTCACTCGGCCGCCCCGCGCGTCGCCACTCGGTTGGTCACCTCATCACCACTCAGCCGCTCCGCGCGTCGCCACTCGGTTGGTCACCTCATAACCATTCGGCCGCTCCGCGCGTCGCCATCGGTTGGTCACCTCATCACCACTCGACCACCCCGCGCGTCGCCATCGGTTGGTCACATCATCACCATTCGGCCGCCCCGCGCGTCGCCATCGGTTGGTCACCTCATCAACACTCGGCCGCCCTGCGCGTCGCCATCAGTTGGTCATCTCATCACCTCTCGGCCGCCCCGCGCGTCACCACTCGTTTGGTCACCTCATAACCATTCGGCCGCTCCGTGCGTCGCCATCGGTTGGTCACCTCATCACCACTCGGCCGCCCCGCACGTCGCCATCGGTTGGTCACCTCATCACCACTCGGCCGCCCCGCGCGTCGCCATCGGTTGGTCACCTCATCACCAGTCGGCCGCCCGGCGCGTCGCCATCGGTTGTTCACCTCATCACCACTCGGCCTCCCCGCACGTCGCCACTCGGTTGGTCACCTCATCACCTCTCGGCTGCTCCGCACGTCGCCACTCGGTTGGTCACCTCATCACCACTCGGGCGTCCCATGCGTTGGCACTCGGTTGGACACATCTACATCAATCGGTCGCCCCTCGCATCGCCATCGGTTGAATACATCTTCACCACTCGGCCACTCGCGCGCCTTCAGACAGCTAAGTCATTCTACATGCACTTCATTCTATTATTTATTGCCGCATCCCAAGTATCCTGTTATTCACACATCACATTCACTCGGAGGCCATGCCACCAAGTGTACCTCTACGCTCGGCTGCTTATTTTCACCCGAGTCCAACTTCCATTCTTTCGCAGACATCATTCACAAACACCATGTGTTCTTCATTTGGAGTTTGCATCGGTCCTCCGAGGCTGCAACTCAGTCGAAACACTACACTTCTGTTTTATTTGAGCCAGCACTTTGACAAGTTTGAACGGATCCTTCGCTCTTTCAGACTCTTGCTGGTTAACCAGCAAGCCCTTTGCACTCCCAGCGGGTGTCTATGGGTGTTATTCACACATACCATTTCAACACACATCAAATTTCCTCGAGAAATTATTTCGTTGGCTTGTGCCATTTTTTACAACTTACGCGATCATTCAACGGCCCTATGCGCCAACTTCATCGCTGCCCGGACTCGGTCACCGTACCGATTCTAGCACACCACAACATTGACATTGTCGCTATATTGACTTCAAACACATCCGACCAGCCCCTCTGTGGAATCCTCTTCATCGTATCAATGATATAGACCTCGTCAGGCATGAGACAGATAAGTCCCTTCTATAATTAAACTTCACACTTCACTCCTTTGCGAGTTTGCCTCTTTTGAGCATCACTCGGAAGCTTCTCCTCATCTTTACCCGAGTCCGACTCGATGAATTGCAAATCATCCATTTAAAACTATATTTCTCGTATTCCGACATGTCTATCGTCGAAGCCTGTAGTACGCTTGGGGGCTACGCCGCACTCGGGGGGCTGCATCTCATTTGGAATGACACTCTCCTGAGTAGTCGAGTACTTCATCACCAGTCAGATCCTTCACTTCAACAAGTGCATTCGATCCGCCACTTTGACAAGTTTTATAATCACCCAGACGCTCTGCACGCCACCTTCATTCCTACTCAGACTCGGTTGTCATGCCGGTCTTGTTGCGTCGCAACCACATTACACCGACCTCGTCGCTACATTAGCTATGAAAGCATCTGGCTAACTCCTTCGAAGACCATTTCAGCCACTTGGCTGGACACCCAATCTTTCACTCGGCTGCCCCGCGCGTCGTCACATGGCCACGCCGCGCGTCATCACTCAGTCGTCCCGCACGTCACCACTCGGTTGTGCACGTCTTCACCACTCGGCCGCTCCACGCGTCGCCTCTCGGTTGTGCATACCTTCAC
Source organism: Triticum monococcum (assembly GCA_034509565.1). NCBI lineage: Eukaryota > Viridiplantae > Streptophyta > Magnoliopsida > Poales > Poaceae > Triticum > Triticum monococcum. The sequence continues at coordinate 539,652,117 of CM067842.1, forward strand.
CACACGGCCGCCCCGTGCGTCACCACTCGGTTGTGCACGTCTTCACCACTCGGCCGCTCCGCGCATTGCCTCTCGGTTGTGCATGCCTTCACCACTTGGCCGCTCCGCGCGTCGACACTCGGTTGTGCACTTCTTCACCACTCGGCCGCCCCATGCGTCGCCACTCGGTTGTACACATCATCGCCCTTTGGCCGCCTCGCGCATCACCATTAGTTGGACATGTCTTTACCTCTACACCCCCAGCACGGATATGACTAAGTTACTCATATGATCAAACCTCATATCACACTCTGTAGCAAGCTTACCTCTTTCGAGCATCACTCGGGGGCTATGCATAGCCGTTGGCCATGCCGCCCTCAGGGGTTACGCCCATTCAATCAACCCATTGAACACATCAGGAATATCTTTCTGACCATACATGCTCGTTCCATTGAAAATATATAAGGGTAGTACTATCCACTCGGACTATCTCCCAAATCATTTCTTGAAGTCATCTTCAGGACTGCAAAAGGGTGAAAATGACACTCCTCTACGGATACACTTGGCCCTTATCCTAGGCTCCAAGGCGCCAGTTTCACAAACTTGGACTCAGAGATGGCATGTGTTGGTGTTCCCCTAGGATAACGAGTGGCATCTCTCCGGAGAGTCAGCCCACACACTAGCCTCGCCACTCAGGTTTCATGGCATGTCCATGTCAGACCACTAGTCTATCTCCTCCTGTAGACATACGAGTGCCACCAAGTTCTTCCTCGCAGTCAACATACCCCGATCAGTCGGGAAGCACGTCCCCTCGGACAAATACCCCTTTCATGCAAAAGGGTAAAAATGAAGCTCCTCTATGGACACAATCTGCTCTTACAAATACCCCTTTCAGGCAAATATAACAGTCAATATAAGAAGTACTACTGGAACGATTACTCCCTGGAGTGTCCAGCTTTGTTCTACAGTCGGCAATTTCAAAGATGAATTCATTCACCGTGCCGAGAGCATGAATATTAAACTGCCTGACCGAGTTCGAGGCTGAATTTATTCCATGCCGAGTGCACGAAGATCAGTCTGAATGACTCAGCTCCAGGCTGAGCTTACTTACCATGTCAAGTGCATGAAGATGCATCCGATTGACTCAATTTCAAACTAAAATATATTTACTGTGTCGACTGCATGGAAGTTTACCAGGAGACTTAAATCCTCTGTCCGACACATTTTGTCCGACAGAGGCACGAGGACTACACCCAGTGGGTGTACTCAGCATGCCCCCACTGTAAGAGAACTCAGAAAGAAACATTTTGCTCGATGCAAGAACAGCTCCGGATCCTCAAGTACCACTCGTCCTCCGAGTCAGAGAGGAACAAGTTCTACCAGTACTAGCTAAGAAGACTTTTAGTTCTCTCAGACCCCGGATGACTGCCCGCAGTCAACGGCTGTCTCGGGGACTACACCCAATGGGTGCACTCAGCGTGTCCCCACTGGAGTAATCTCCACTCGGTACGGCCTGACCGATCCGAGTGGCAAACAACGAACAAACAAGTTCTAAGGCGCCCGTCGGCTACAAAAAAATTGCTATAAGGTGAATTTAACGCTCCTATGTGGACCTGTTTTGAGCCTTCTTCTAGGACTCAAAGCGTGAAACTCATAAGTTTGGATCTAGAACTGGCTCGTATTGACGTTCTTCCGAGATAACAATGGCATCTCTCCGAGAGAACAGTCCATGCGTCAATCTTGTTGCCTAGATTTAATGACACATCCATACTCTAATCACAAGTTAATCTCTTCCGAGAGATGATCGAATATCACCAAGTTGCTCCTTGCGGGCACTTACCCCAGATCAGTCAGGAAGCAAAGTACCAGAATCCATTGAGATTTTGTTCAAACCTGGGTTGTCTGAAAGCACGATGACGGGTACCGAGTATTTCCGTAATCACTCGGGCCAAATTCTGTCTTTCACAAACTCATTCTGCAAAATCACAATCGATTCGGGGGCTAATGTTGGGGATACACATAACAGGTAGGCCCACGAAGGGTCAAAATATCATAAAGCATGGGGTCCACACAGCATGTGGGTCCAGATAAATTTCATACAGACATACTATCCACTGGAATGACCATCAAGTCACTCGGAAGACAACAACCACTCGACCAACTCACTCCACTCGGAGCACCCGATCTCACTCGGATATGCGAAGACCAGCAGTCGACAAGGCACTCGAAGCATCATCTTAATAGTAGGCTGAGTTATGGCTTTAACGCCCCACTTTGTAACATAGGAGGTGAGGGGGTGGCACACTCTATATAAGCCACCCCCACCACTAGACTAGGGGGCTCTTTTTTTCCACCTCTCTCTCTCTTTCTAACCATTAGTCTCAGGACATAGCTCAGGCATGGAGACCCGCTCTCCCCGCTCTCTCTCAAACACATATTGTAATCTCCGGATACATACTCGGATAAAACAAAGCCTCTCCAGAGGACGAGACATAGGGCTGTTATCTCCATCGTGAGAGGCCCGAACTCGCTAAAACCACCGTGTCATCCATATGCATCTCGATAGATCATGCTCCGTTACCCTATACCTTATTATTGTCAGAATCGTTCCCACGACAGTGAGGCCCTTGGTTCGGTTCCGTCCTGCGCCACATTGGTCGGCCCATGACGCATTTAGGGAAACCCATGGATGACTAGTCGTACAAGACAAAGATAGCAGAATCGTGAAGGACTCTGTGTCCACTAACAAAGCTGGCTAGGATTTGTAACCCTAGGTCCTCGAACTAAGGTAACCCCTTATCTCTGATATTACTATTCATCCAACCTAACTTTAAGGGGCATCCTACATAATGCTCTACTAGAATCATACTCGTCGATTAGGAAGAGAGGTGTCAGACAATGCGTAAGAGACAGGCCAAAAGATAATATGCGTACGGGAGACACGTAGGCAGGTCTATGTATATAGAAAGGGTCGATGGGGATTGTGCATGTGTATGCTTGTGAGAGGAAGAGTGCTTGTGAGTGAAAACAGTCGTCAATGGTTACGAGAGGAAGGGAGGGTTATACCGAGAGCATGTCTGCGAGAGAGTGTGAGCATGTGCGAGAGACCACCGATGGAGAGTGAAACTACATGTAAAAAACGGATGTACACATTGATTAAAAATATAAATTGTATCCAAATATTAGGATGGGATCATGATATTTGCAATTCGCGTACCGAATGGTCATTGATCCATCAGACATCTAGATTCTATAGAATTTGAGCATGTCTATGTTATTATTCGACATAATTGATCCACATAGTTAGTATTTTGAACTCCAGACAATGCATCGCTTTAGCAATCGAATATAAACATGAGTATAGTTCATGTTGTGTGTGTAAAGCACATTATATATACGAAAGTTACACAATGAACATTATAAATAGCTAGCTATGAACTAGCATACATTTGAATTCAACTTAAGGTGGATTAAAAAATTCGAATTCAACATGAAGCCCCTTCAATTATTTGAATTCGATATCATGGATTTGTAAATCATACATAAATTATGGGGGCACCAATCTTTGCTCTGCTTTTGCACATAATAGCATATATAGTCATGTACAAAATATATTCAAATCTACCTCCTCCATTCCAAAATAATCGTAGTTATAGGATTTTCAAGTGTCAAAAATTCAAAAAGAAGCGCATAATTTAATGAGGTTTTCAAACATACAGGGTCAAATTTAACGTTGTCTATGTAGGTCAATCCTCAAAGTTCAAGAGTACTCTAAATGTGAATGCTTCTGTTTCAAAGTTTCAAACGAAGTGCCAAAAGAGCCTCTACTCGCCTGAAACCACGTGAGACCAATATTTGGTAGAATGAAATTACTTCTCTAACTCCAACCCATGAAACCTACTGGCCTGACGTCCAAAGGTCTAAACCGGGGTAGGTTTGTAGCTTCATCTAGACGCCACACAACCGCCTCTGGAAAACATTCATACACAATGGCCGCCTAAGCACACATGCCCGTGGCCGAAATCGCTCCCACCCACTATTTGGGACACCTGGGATTACCATCCTACCCCCGACCCGCAATAGGTCCGAAATTTAAGACGGGGCAAAGTTTGTACTTTCCCCAAATTTCAAACAAGCGCGTCCCATCTGTTTAAAGAAATTAAAACAAGTGCGTCCCAGACCAAAACATGGTTCTCCCTTAGCTCCCCCACCCCACCCCGCCCGATTCCCCATTCATACATAGTGGGTGCCAAAACTACCTCTCCACCAACCGTGAAACCCCGGTAACCTCCGTCCGCCACCACATCCCACCCATCAACCGCCGCCCCCCTCCATCATGCCGGAGCCGATACCCCGACATCGTCGTCCACCACAACCTCAATCGCAACGCCCTCCACGGCTGGTAGTTGAAGCCGAAGCCGAGCTGTCCGTACCCGATCCAGTTCAACCACGCTGTCCTACGCCTCACCGCTGCCGCTCCAACTTCGCCACCATCCACCACACCGGAGTTGTTCCTGCTACACCATCCTTTGCCGCCTCAGATCTGCTTCCCCTTTGCCAGCATACGGCCATGGCAACACTTGCAAAAATTTGGCCATGGGTTCTTCCAAGGCTGCACCCTCCTCCAAAACATTGGTTCCCCCGATAAAAAGAAGAAAATTACCATGACATCTGGAGGACACAACACTGGCAACCGGAAATGGTACTCCTCTTCCCTTATTCGTGCAAATCTTACGTGTCTGCTTGCATGGTATTCATCCCACAGAAGACACTAGTTGACCGCTTCTTCTTGATACTAGATGTTCCTAGTAACACGCGATGCACAAGGTTTCTCCTAATATACTATTTCACATTGGCTAGAGGTCCGTCGCCCCTTGGATTTCATTTCCTGGTCAGTTGATTCTCAATTAAAGGATGCATTCCCCAGCGTAATAGGCGCAAGTCCACCTATTACGCCAGGGAAGCAGCACCTCGGTGTTTATCTTAGGGGTGTGTGCGGCCTAGAGCTGCTGGCGCCTGATCTGGAGGTTGGCCAGGATTAAAGGGATGGCCGAGGGGGCACTGCCAAGCACGGCGGTGGTGTGAGGTCGAGGGGAGGGCGGGGTGATGGAGGCAGGGGTCTGGACCGGTGGTCGCTGGCGGTAGAAGAAAGATCGTCAACAGTGACTAGCGGGAGGTAGACGAAGGCCATCTGCCCGTTCCTTATAGATTGGACGGTTCATAAAAAAATCGACTGGCCTCTTTATTTTCAGTCGACTGTTATTTTGATAGGACCACATGTGGTGGTGTGCTGGAGGAGTACTTGCATTTCCCAGCCATTCCCGTGCTCATATATTACAAAATCATATGGAGTAGAATCTAATTTTGTATGCCATGTAATGTTGTAGAGCTATCATATGTCTCCTGTCATTTATTTTTTAGCCACCTGCTATCTGCTACTTTTACAGTGCACTAGTTCTGCACACACACTTCACCCATACTCTCACTATTGTGTTTTTACGCAAGGGTATTTCAGACTCTGCCTTGACAGAAGCAGAAAAGGAAAGACAGAAGTCGCTCCAGCTTTGTACGCGGGTAGGCCATACACATTTCAGCACTTTAAAGGGTCTAGTGTCAGCAGATGGAGACGGTAAATGTAGCTCTGTTGTTGATGATCTCGGTCGTCTTGAACCACCATCCCAGGTGCTTCCTTTAACTTCACGGTGTCATATGTGGTTGCATGTTGCATATGGTGTCTAGCTTGTATTCGAAAGGCCAAAGTCGGTCTTTGTTAAGATAAGGAATGATATTTTTTACATGAACCACCATCACGAGAGCACCAGAAGACACTAGCTAGTCAGGGCATTGGCCGAGCCAGTGACAAGCCCAGCACAGACAGGCATCACCTGGAAGCCAAATTAAAAGCCATGATGGTGGCGAAGTAGCCCGCCTCCTACCAGGCTCTCAGGTCCTAGATGATCATGCTCACCACTCCAGCTGGATGTCTAGCTTGTATTGCTTCCAATTTGGTTAAATTGCATCTGCTTAGCTTACACATCATAGCTTTGAATATGACACGCCTTCCTGTTTTTTGTACATACTAGTACGTCTGTCTATTAACCATGTTCTTACATCAAACTAATGTTCTTGTGTATCCCTCATCAATCACTTATGATGAGGCAGTCAGTCCAGTGGACTACTGTGAGTAAAGATCCTCAATAAAGAATGTAGCGTTAGCCTTCCCACATGATTCTCAAGAAACAACAAGGCTACATGAAGATAGTGAACGTAGCTCTATAGTTGATTACTGCATTTTCCCTATACGAGTATCACAGGTGCTTGCTCTAACTCGGCTGCATGATATGTGGTTGCATGTTGCATATGGTGTCTAGATTGTAATTCTTCCAATCTGGTTAAACTGTATGTGCTATTCTGCTTAGTTTATACATTATACCTGTTAATGTGACATGCCTTCCTATTTTTAGTACATAGTACATCTGTCTATTAAGCACGTCCTTACGTAAAACTATTGTTTTTTTGTATCCCACATCAATCAATATGAAGAGACACCTTTAGTATATGCAGTGCGATATTAGTTGCATCTTTCATATGATTTATAGCATGTGTTGCTTCTAATTTGCTGAAATGCCATTTATGATGGGACGCTTTTAACTTGGTACAGTCATATTGGTTGCATCTTTCATGTGCTGTGTAGCTTGCATTGCTTCTTATTTCTTGAAATGGCTCCTTCTTACTTTACACAAACAGTTGTGAATATGTCATGCCATCCTGTTTTTCATACATATTCCATCCTAGTATCATGTGTTTGCCTTACATCAAAGTAGTGATTGTCGGTATCATGCACGAATGAGTTCTGAAGAGTGAATTTTATTGCTTTTTCTTGTCGGTTTTACTTGACAATTCAAAATCGATAAAGCGGAAGTAAGTTAGCAAGGCTGCGGATAAAGGTGCTCCTTCCAAACGGAGGGCCTCTACAGATTCTACTCCTCCAACCCCCCAAGATGATTTGCAAGACAACACATGCATACACACTCAATGTAGCTGTGTTGATGGTGAGCACGTCTCCCCTAGTGCACCATCATAGGTGCTCCCTCTAACTTGGCACTGTATATGTGGTTGCATGTTATGTATGATGTCTAGCTTGTATTGCTTCTAATTTTGTTGAATTCCATCTGCTTACTTTACACATTATACTTGTGAATAATACATGTATTCCTGTTTCTAGAACATACAATATTTGTATATCATACCATGTTCTTACATAAAGTACTACTGTTGTGTAACCTGCAACAATCACTTATTATAAGACACGTTTGACTTGGGAGTGTGATATAGGTTACATCTCGCATTCTATCCTAGCTTGTACTACTTCTAATTTGTTGAAATGGCACTTATGACGAGAAGTTTTAATTTGGTAGAGTGATATTCATTCATCTTTCATATGGTGTCTAGCTTTCATTGCTTCTAATTTGTTGAAATGCCTTCACCTTTGTAACACCCCGGATATGAATTTCCCAATATGTATTCCAACTCTTGCCGTTTCCGGCCTTAAGTTATTTTATTTTCTCGGGTTCGGGTCTTCGTCTCCGTGTGTTGTTATCGTTGTCATGCATCTCATATCATGTCATCATGTGCATTGCATTTGCATACGTGTTCATCTCATGCATTCGAGCTTTTTCCCCGTTGTCCGTTTTGCATTCCGGCGCTTCGTTCTCCTCCGGTGGTCCTTTCTAGCTTTCTTTCGTGTGTGGGGATTAAACATTTCCGGATTGGACCGAGACTTGCCATGCGGCCTTGGTTTACTATCGGTAGACCGCCTGTCAAGTTTCGTATCATTTGGACTTCGTTTGATGCTCCAACGGTTAACCGAGGGACCGAAAAGGCCTCGTGCGTGTTGCAGCCCAACACCCCTCCATTTTGGCCCAAAACCCACCAAACTCTGCTCATCATCTAGAGCGTTTAATCACGATCGCGTGGCCGAAAACCGCACCTCATTTGGACTCTCCTAGCTCCCTCTATGCCTATAAATAGGTCCCCTCCGTTTTCGGATCTCCTTCCTACCCGAAACCCTAGAAATCGCCCCACACCGCCCGGACACGTCCGAATCCGGCCTGACGCGTCCGCTCCGCCCCGCCACCGCCACATGGCACGCCACCGTTGGCTGTCGCCGCCGTCACCGCCGAAGCCCGCCGCGGCCCGCGGAAGGCCCTCCCGGCCCACGCACCGCCGCCGCCCGGTTCCCTCACCCGCGCCACGACCCCGCCGCCTTTGCTCGCCGCGCCGCCGCCTCGCCATCACCGGAGTCCGCTCGGCTGGCGCCGCGCCGCCTCTCCTCCCGGGTCACCGCGCCGCCCCGACGCCCCGCGGCGCCGCTCGCCGCCTCCGCCGTGCTCCGGTCGCCGCCCCGACGAGCTCCGTGACCCCGGCGACCTCTCCGGCCTCGCCTCGCCCTCGCCGGCCGCCGGCGACCTTGGATCCGCCGACCGTGAACAGTGTTCCGATCCTCTGCTATAGTAACCCTAGATCTCGAGGTTGAAAATTTCGTCTAAGTCCCTAAATTTTTAGTCCATATGCTCATGTTCGAGGCCTCATAACTTTGCATCCGTAGCTTCGATTCATGCATTTAGCATATCAAAATGTTCGCCTCAGAGAGTAAATCATTTCATTCCAATGCATCATTTCCATTTGAGTTCATCTTGATGCCCGAAATGCTGTTAGAAGAGGGCTACTTGAGTTAATTGTCAGATCTGCTACTCCATCTTAGACATTTGTCATTTTTGCCATGATTATTGTGTGCATGATATGCCCTGATGCTCTACATATGTTTTGTTAAGGGTTTTGTCATCTTTCCAGAGGTGCAACCCATATATATTTTTGTGATGTGTGTGGTGACTAGTGCAAGCTTGCAAAGTGGGGCACCCGGTAACTCTGTTTTCAGGGACTTAGTATTTTCACTAAGTCCTGGGATTGTTTATCTCATGATGCCTTATGTTCTTGTTGTTTCCTAGTGATCCGTGCCTCTTTTGAGGATGATCAGTAAAGGAGTTTTGTTAATATTGTAGTGCTCTATCCATCCATTTCTTTGTTTGCAATTATGGAGCACCCTAGCTTGAGTCAATTGAGCTCTACTTTTGCTTCGTTGTGAATCTGGGCATATCGTCAACTTGTTTGCGATTTTGCCGATGTTATTGTAGTTGATCCGTGCATGCTATGCCATTGTTATTGCCATTTCTAGCTTGCATTTTGTGCCTTCTTAATGGATATATGCTTGTCTTGCCATGACTTGCACAATAGTGAGTGCATCTAGCTCGTAAACATGCCTACTTGAGTTATGATTTCAGCATGTCCCAGTTTTCACTAAGTCTGAAAACTGATTATGTTTTTGCTATGTTCACATGCTTGCAAATATATTTTGTGATCCCTTTTGGCTCAAGGTCACTAAGGGACTTTTGTTAATCTCTTTGAGTAGCTCCATGCCATGTCTTACTTTGCCATGTTCAGGTCCTCTAGCATATAGTTTTGTTGCTCCGAAGAGATCTACTTGGTATGAAATTCCAGACAAGTGTTAATTTCACAAAGTCTAAGATCTGTTTTACCATTTGCATTTTTTGCCATGCTTGTTTGAACCTCCTAATGGATGATTTGGCCGTAGCTCAGTGCCAGACTTTTGTTAAGCATCTTGAATGCATCACTGCCATGTATTTTGATGCCATGTTTGAGTGCTGTAGCATGTCCATCTCATTGCATTTAGATGACTACTTGCTGTAAATCGCAGACCGGTGTCATATTTGAATCGCTTGCCATTTCCAAACCGTAACTCCGATTCCGGCGTTCTTTATATCGTTTTCAAGTGATTTCATCTCATCTTTCCAGTGGCACACTTGGTTTTCCAAGTTGAGGCCAGGTTCATGCATTTCCTGTCATATCTTGCATATGCATCCCACATCGCATCCCACATAGCATACCATGTTTGCATCATCTTTTTTGATACTTGCACGTGGTTGATTGTGTTCTTGTTGCTTGTTTGTCTTGTTTGGGTAGAGCCGGGAGACGAGTTCGCTAACGAGGAGCCCGTTGAGTTTGCTTTCGAGGATCCAGTCAACTCTGACAACTTTGCAGGCAAGATGATCATACCCTCGAAATCACTACTATCTTTGCTATGCTAGTTTGCTCGATCTTATGCTATGCCAATGCTATGATGCCTACCACTTGCTTTCAAGCCTCCCAAATTGCCATGTTCAGCCTCTAACCCACCATTGTCCTAGCAAACCGTTGTTTGGCTATGTTACCGCTCTGCTCAGCCCCTCTTATAGTGTTGTTAGTTGCAGGTGAAGATTGGAGACCGTTCCTTGCTGGAACATTTATTTACTTGTTGGGATATCATTATATTGCCATTTTATCCTAATGCATCTATATACTTGGTAAAGGGTGGAAGGCTCGGCCTCTCGCCTAGTGTTTTGTTCCACTCTTGCCGCCCTAGTTTCCGTCATATCGGTGTTATGTTCCCGGATTTTTGCGTTCCTTATGCGGTTGAGTTATAATGGGAACTCCTTGATAGTTCGTCTTGATTAAAGCTTTTCCAGCAATGCCCAACCTTGGTCTTACCATTTTCCACCTAGCCTCTTTTTCCCTTGGGTTTCCGTAGCCCAAGGGTCATCTTATTTTAAACCCCCATGGGCCAGTGCTCCTCTGTGTGTTGGTCCGAACCGAGTAGACTGCGGGGCCACATCGGGGCAACTTGAGGGTTGGTTTTACTCGTAGGATGTCTCATCTGAGTGTGCCCTGAGAACGAGATATGTGCAGCTCCTATCGGGATTTGTCGGCACATTCGGGCGGTGTTGCTGGTCTTGTTTTAACCTGTCGAAATGTCTTGTTGTACCGGGATACCAAGTGTGATCGGAATGTCTCGGGTGGAGGTCTATTCCTTCGTCGACCGTGAGAGCTTGTCATGGGCTAAGTTGGGACTCCCCTGCAGGGATTGAACTTTCGAAAGCCGTGCCCACGGTTATGGGCAGATGGGAATTTGTTAATGTCCAGTTGTAGATAACTTAAACATTAACTTAATTAAAATGAATCAACCATGTGTGTTACCGTGATGGCCTCTTCTCGGCGGAGTCCGGGAAGTGGACACGGTGTTGGAGTAATGCTTGCGCAGGTTGTCCTCTAGTTTCTCGCTCGCGCTTTGCCTCCTCTTCTCGCTCTCTTTTGCGAATAAGTTAGCCACCATACATGCTAGTCGCTTGCTGCAGCTCCACATATATTTACCTTACCCTACCTATTAAGCCTAAATAGTCTTGATCGCGAGGGTGCGAGATTGCTGAGTCCCTGTGGCTCACAGATTACTATTACACCAGATGCAGGGCCTGATGATACAACTCCAGATGGCGTGCTCGAGCTCAAGTGGGAGTTCGACGAGGACTCTCAACATTACTATGTTTCCTTTCCTGATGATCAGTAGTGGTGCCCTGTTGGGGGTGATCGGGACCATGTCGTTTGTTGGGTTATCTTCCATTTTGGCGCCGTAGTCAGGCCATGAGTGTTTGGATGATGTATGTTATTTATGTACTTGATTGACGTGGCGAGTGTAAGCCAACTATATTACCCCTTTTCATTATCTATATTACATGGGATGTTTGTGATGATTACCTGACTTGCGACATATGCCTTCAATGTGATTCTGCCTCTAAGTCGTGCCTCGACACGTGGGAGATATAGTTGCATCGAGGGTGTTACAAGTTGGTAATCAGACCCTTCCCCGACCTTAGGAGCCCCAACTGATTGATCATTTTTAGCGGCCAAGTTGTGTCTAGAAAAATGTTTTGAGTCATTTAGGAATTATATATCAGAGAGTTTAGGAATTCTTTTTACTTCCCAGTCTCCTCATTGCTCTGGTAAGGCATCCTGACGTAGAGTTTTGACTCTTCTCTTCTCAAATTTCAGTAAAACTTTTTTTAGGGTCACGCAGGTATCTTGGAATCGTTTCGATGGTTTTATGATGAGAACATTCTCTTGGTGCCTCCTGTCAGGGGTTTAGTGGAAGTGTCCCGGGGAGTTGAGCTCTAAGGTGTTGTCGTCATAATTTTATCATGGCAGTTCTGGTATACCTGAGTTTAGTACGCCGACATCAAAAATCTCTTTTATGCAGTTCGTTGGTGAGCTAACCTCGACGCCACCCAGTACTTGGGCGGGAGTTCGGGAGTATCACCATAACTTGTATAACAGATGCTTTTCGAAGGTTGAGGTAGATGGTTTCCGAAGTTTTTTCTCGGTTATGTGTTGAAGGATGGATACAGCTGGATGTAGGGTTTGCTAGATTTGGGTGAGATATTATGCTTCCCCTGTATCCCCAACACCTGATTGCATAACCGAAAAGGTTCGGGAGTTTCATAGGTGGGAATTCTTGTAGCCCTAGTTCTTCTTCCACGGATATTGGTTTGAGATTGGGATTTCTTACCAATTATTCGTTCTTCATCCGTACCTTGTTGATTTATTTTCTTCTACCTAATTCTACGTGGCTTCTCAATTTATGGATATGTGACCATTTCAAGAGGAATGCATTCGTTCATTTTGTTCGGATGTGAAGACTTTATGTTGCCATTTTCATTCCGTTGGATTCATCTTCAATATTTGTCTATCAATGTGCTAATGGATGTCAACCTCTTCAGGATGGCTCCTCCAATGCGCATGACTCCGAATCCTGATCCGCCACCACCTCCACCTCCTCCGGAGGCATGGCAAGCTATGATGGCCGCAACCAATGCAAACACGCAGTTGATCATGCAAATCCTCCAAGAGCGCAATTAGAACCACTTTGCTACACTCGACCAGTTCCTTGCTGACGGGCCAAAGACGTTCAGCAATTGTGTTGAGGCAACCGATGCTGACGATTGGCTTGTGGATCTGTCCAAGCATTTTGAGTGCAGTAACATCACGCCTGAAGATTTCATCAAGTTCGCTTCCCTCCAGCTCAAAGATCAAGCTGCAGAGTGGTTCCAGCAGTACAAGGACTCCAGAGGTGGACGTCTGATCACTTGGGATGAATTCCGTCAAGATTTCCGAGCTCATCACATCCCTCAGAGTGTGACTGAAAGTAAGCGTGAGGAATTCCGCAACTTGAAGCAAGGCTCTTTGTCTGTCTATGACTACAACAAGTTGTTCCAGAAGCTCGCCCGCTTTGCCAAGCAGGATGTACCTGATGAGAAGAGCATGATATACCAGTTCAGGGGTGGTCTCAGAGAGGAAATTCAGCTAGCTCTTGTTCTCTTTGAGCCCTTGAGGTACGATGAGTTCTACAACATGGCACTGAAGCAAGAGGCCGCTCAGTTGAGGTGTGACGCTTCCAAGAAGCGAGTCAGAGACACTACACCTTCTTCCTCTACTCAAGTGGCCAAGCAGCAGAAGTTTTGGCTTCCTCCTCCTCCGTTCCGTCAGCCGTATCAGCAGAAGAGCAAAGGTGGCAGTGGTTCTTCCCACCCACCCAACCCTGGCTTTCAGAACAAGACTTCGTCTCAAGCTCCAAGATCGAGTGCTCCGTACCACCGTCCGCTTTCAGAGGTCACGTGCAACAAGTGCCAATAGAAGGGTCACTATGCAAACAAGTGTTTCAACCAGAGGCGTCTTCCTCCTCCTCCTCCTGTCAGATCGGCAAGTACAGTTGTGGTCAAGCATAACCCCAAGCATGCCAAGGTCAATTTGATGAATGCAGCTCAGGCAGAGGACTCGTTAGACGTCATCATGGGTAACCTTCCTGTTAACGATGTTCCCGGCAAAGTACTTTTTGATACTGGTGCATCGCATTCTTTTTTGTCATGCCCGTTTGCGTCAAAGCACAATGTTGATACTGAGATCATGCCTAAAGTCATGCAAGTCATTTCTCCCGGCAGGCTTTTGACTTCGAGTTTGGTTGCTCCCGATATCTCTATCACGTTGGGCGACTACAAGTTTCTCTCTTCTCCGGTGGTTCTTGGTGACTCGGATATTGATCTTATTCTCGGAATGGATTGGCTTTCTAAGCACAAGGCGCATCTTGATTGTGCAGCCAGGCAGATTCAATTGACTCATTCGTCTGAGGATGTAATTGTCTTTGCTGCTCGTGATGATACAATCCGTCTGTTTTCTCTCAATGAGAAGGGTGGACTGGATGCTATCTCGCAGATTCCAGTCGTTTGTGAATATCAAGACGTCTTTCCAGAAGAGCTTCAAGGAATGCCTCCGCACCGGCCAGTTGAATTCGTTATTGATCTTGAGCCTGGTATGGAACCTGTGTGCAAGCGTCCTTACAAGCTCGGACCTGAAGAGTTGAAGGAGCTGAAGAAGCAACTCGATGTTCAAGAAAGAATGGGTCTCATCCGGCCTAGTTCTTCTCCGTGGGGTTGTGGTGTTCTTTTTGTGAAGAAGAAGGATGGAACGGACCGACTTTGTGTTGATTACCATCCATTGAACAAGAAGACCATCAAGAACAAATACCCACTTCCTAACATCAATGAGCTGTTCGAACAACTCAAAGGTGCTCAAGTATTCTCCAAGCTTGATCTCCGTATGGGTTATCATCAGATTCGAATTCGTGAGCAAGATATTCCCAAGACGGCTTTCAGGACAAGCTATGGTTCATATGAATACACTGTCATGTCTTTTGGCCTCATCAACGCTCCTTCGACGTTCTCTCGCATGATGAACTTCATCTTCAATGCCTACACCAATGACTTCGTTTTGGTCTATCTCGACGACATTCTGGTTTTCTCGAAGAACAAGGAAGATCATGCCAAACACTTGTGTTTGGTGCTTGATAAGCTCAGGGAACATCAGTTCTACGCCAAGTTCTCCAAGTGTGAATTTTGGCTCGATGAAGTTCTTTATCTTGGTCATATCATCTCTGCCAAGAGCATTACCGTGAATCCTGAGAAGGTGTCTGCAATTGTGAATTGGGAACCTCCTCAGAACATGAAGCAACTCCGTAGCTTCCTCGGTCTCACAAGCTATTGCCGAAGATTCGTTGAAAACTTTTCTAAGATCGCGAAGCCTCTCTCAAATCTTCTCCAGAAGCACGTCAAGTACATTTGGTCTCCGGAGTGTGATATTGCTTTCAACACTTTGAAAGAGAAATTGATCATTGCTCCAGTTCTGACTCCGCCTGATGAATCCAAGCCGTACGAGGTCTTTTGTGATGCCTCTCTCCAAGGTCTCGGTGCAGTGTTGATGCAAGAGAGGAAAGTTGTTGCTTATACCTCTCGCTAGTTGAAGCCTAATGAGAAGAACTACCCCACTCATGGTCTCGAGT
This sequence comes from Triticum monococcum, assembly GCA_034509565.1. NCBI lineage: Eukaryota > Viridiplantae > Streptophyta > Magnoliopsida > Poales > Poaceae > Triticum > Triticum monococcum. The sequence continues at coordinate 539,667,373 of CM067842.1, forward strand.
TGGCGGCAGTTGTGCATGCTCTTTTAACTTGGAGACATCTTCTATTGGGAAGAAAAGTGGACATTTTCACTGATCACAAGAGTCTCGAGTACATCTACACTCAGCCTAATCTCAACCTCAGGCAAACTCGATGGGTCGAAATGATTCAAGAGTATAATCCGAGTATTGAGTATACTCCAGGAAAGGCCAATGTGATTGCTGACGCATTGAGCAGGAAAGCTTATTGCAACAGTCTGATTCTTAAGCCTTATCAACCCGAGCTTTGTGAAGCTTTCCGCAAACTTAATCTGCAAGTTGTTCCTCAAGGTTTTCTTGCTAACCTTCAAGTCTCTCCTACCTTGGAAGACCAGATTCGCCAAACCCAGCTTCTTGATGCTATGGTGAAGAAGTTGAAGATTGGGATTGCCAAGAGTCAACCCAAGTACAAGTGCTACCGCCTTGATGACAAGGACACTCTCTTCTTCGAGGATCGAATTGTTGTACCCAAAGGTGAACTTCGTAAAGTGATCATGAACGAGGCTCACAATTCTCTCCTCTCCATCCACCCTGGGAGCACGAAGATGTATCAGGACCTTAAGCAAGCTTATTGGTGGACTCGAATGAAGCACGAGATTGCTCAATTCGTGAATGAATGTGATGTCTGCAGAAGAGTGAAGGCAGAACACCAAAGGCCAGCTGGTCTCCTCCAACCTCTTGCCATTCCAGAATGGAAGTTTGACCACATTGAAATGGACTTCGTGACTTGGTTTCCAAAGTCCAAGCGTGGCAATGATGCTATATTCGTTGTCATCGACAAACTCACCAAAGTAGCCCATTTTCTGCCTATCAAAGAGTCGATCACTTCAGCTCAATTGGCGGAACTCTATACCTCTTGGGTTGTCTCTCTACAAGGTATTCCTCAAGTAATCTCTTCAGACCGTGGCAGCATCTTTACCTCCAAGTTTTGGGATTCTTTTCAGAAGGCCATGGGCACCAACATCCGCTTCAGCACAGCTTTCCATCCTCAAACAAGCGGTCAAGTTGAGCGTGTCAACCAGATTCTTGAAGATATGCTCAGGGCTTGTGTGATCTCCTTCGGCATGAAGTGGGAGGATTGTCTTCCTTATGCTGAATTCTCCTACAACAACAGTTTTCAAGCAAGTTCGGGCAAGGCCCGTTTTGAAATTCTGTATGGCAGGAAGTGGCGTACCCCTCTCAACTGGTCCGAAACCGGTGAACGTCAGCTTTTGGGAAATGACTTAATCATAGAGGCAGAAGAAATGTGCAAAGTCATTCGTGATAACCTCAAAGCAGCCCAATCCTGCCAGAAGAGCTATTATGATAGTAAGCACTGTGATTTGGCTTTCGAGATCGGAGATCATGTTTACCTCCGCGTCTCTCCTATGAAAGGGACTCGTCGCTTCGGTATTAAAGGGAAGCTTGCCCCCAGATACGTCGGACCTTTCAAGATTGTCAGCAAGAGAGGCGACCTCGCCTATCAACTCGAGCTTCCTTCAAACTTTGCAAATGTTCATGATGTGTTCCATGTCTCTCAGCTCCGAAAGTGCTTCAAGACGCCTGACCGCACCGTCAACTTCGAGGACATTGACCTCCAAGAAGATCTCTCCTATCGTGAGCACCCCGTTGCTATCCTTGAAGAGACTGAACGCAAAACTCGCAACAAGTCGATCAAGTTCCTCAAAGTCAAGTGGTCACACCATTCCGACCGTGAAGCTACCTGGGAACGCGAGGATCACCTCCGTTCTGAGTACCCGACGTTCTTTCAGTCCTAGATCTCGGGACGAGATCCCTTCCTAGTGGTGGAGTGTTGTAACACCCCGGATATGACTTTCCCAATATGTATTCCAACTCTTGCCGTTTCTGGCTTTAAGTTATTTTATTTTCTCGGGTTCGGGTCTTCGTCTCCGTGTATTGTTATCGTTGTCATGCATCCCTTATCATGTCATCATGTGCATTGCATTTGCATACGTGTTCGTCTCATGCATTCGAGCATTTTCCCCGTTGTCCGTTTTGCATTCCGGCGCTTCGTTCTACTCTGGTGGTCAATTCTACCATTCTTTCGTGTGTGGGGATTAAACATTTCTGGATTGGACCGAGACTTGCCAAGCGGCCTTGGTTTCCTACCGGTAGACCGCCTGTCAAGTTTCGTATCATTTGGACTTCGTTTGATGCTCCAACGGTTAACCGAGGGACCGAAAAGGCCTTGTGCGTGTTGCAGCCCAACACCCCTCCATTTTGGCCCAAAACCCACCAACCTCTGCTCCATCATCTAGAGCGTTTGATCACGATCGCGTGGCCGAAAACCGCACCTCATTTGGACTCTCCTAGCTCCCTCTATGCCTATAAATAGATCCCCTCCGTTTTCGGATCTCTTCCTCCTCGAAACCCTAGAAATCGCCCCGCACCGGCCGGACGCGTCCGCTCCGCCCAGCCGCCGCCACGTGGCACGCCACCGTTGGCTGTCGCCGCGGCCGCCGCGGCCCGCGGAAGGCCCGCCCGGCCCACGCGCCACCGCCGCCCGGTTCCCTCACCCGCGCCTCGACCCCGCCACCTTCGCTCGCCGCGCCGCCGCCTCGCCATCGCGGCAGTCCGCCTCGGCCGGCGCCACGCCGCCTCTCCTCCCGGGTCGCCGCGCCGCCCCGGCGCCCCGTGGCACCGCTCGCCGCCTCCGCCACGCTCCGGTCGCCGCCCCGACGAGCTCCGCCACCCCGGTGACCTCTCCGGCCTCGCCACGCCCTCGCCGGCCGCTGGCGACCTCGGATCCGCATTTCACAAAGTCTGAGATCTGTTTTACCATTTGCATTTTTTGCCATGCTTGTTTGAACCTCCTAATGGATGATTTGGCCGTAGCTCAGTGCTAGACTTTTGTTAAGCATCTTAAATGCATCCCTGCCATGTATTTTGATGCCATGTTTGAGTGCTGTAGCATGTTCATCTCATTGCATTTAGATGACTACTTGCTGTAAATCGCAGACCGGTGTCATATTTGAATCGCTTGCCATTTCCAAACCGTAACTCCGATTCCGATGTTCTTTATATCGTTTTCAAGCGATTTCATCTCATGTTTCCAGTGGCACACTTGGTTTTCCATGTTGAGGCCAGGTTCATGCATTTCCTGTCATATCTTGCATATGCATCCCGCATCGCATCCCGCATAACATACCATGTTTGCATCATCACGTTTGATCCTTGCACGTGGTTGATTGTGTTCTTGTTGCTTGTTTGTCTTGTTTGGGTAGAGCGGGGAGACGAGTGCGCTAACGAGGAGCCCGTTGAGTTTGCTTTCGAGGATCCAGTCAACTCTGACAACTTTGCAGGCAAGATGATCATACCCTCGAAATCACTACTATCTTTGCTATGCTAGTTTGCTTGCTCTTTTGCTATGCCAATGCTACGATGCCTACCACTTGCTTTTAAGCCTCCCAAATTGCCATGTTCAGCCTCTAACCCACCATTGTCCTAGCAAACCGTTGTTTGGCTATGTCACCGCTTTGCTCAGCCCCTCTTATAGCGTTGTTAGTTGCAGGTGAAGATTGGAGACCGTTCCTTGCTGGAACATTTACTTACTTGTTGGGATATCATTATATTGCCATGTTATCCTAATGCATCTATATACTTGGTAAAGGGTGGAAGGCTCGGCCTCTCGCCTAGTGTTTTGTTCCACTCTTGCCGCCCTAGTTTCCGTCATATCGGTGTTATGTTCCTGGATTTTTGCGTTCCTTACGCGGTTGGGTTATAATGGGAACCCCTTGATAGTTCGTCTTGATTAAAGCTTTTCCAGCAATGCCCAACCTTGGTCTTACCATTTTCCACCTAGCCTCTTTTTCCCTTGGGTTTCCGGAGCCCAAGGGTCATCTTATTTTAACCCCCCCCCCCCGGGCCAGTGCTCCTCTGAGTGTTGGTCCAAACCGAGTAGACTGCGGGGCCACCTCGGGGCAACTTGAGGGTTGGTTTTACTCGTATGATGTCTCATCTGAGTGTGCCCTGAGAACGAGATATGTGCAGCTTCTATCGGGATTTGTCGGCACATTCGGGCGGTGTTGCTGGTCTTGTTTTAACCTGTCGAAATGTCTTGTTGTATCGGGATACCGAGTCTGATCGGAATGTCTCGGGTGGAGGTCTATTCCTTCGTTGACCGTGAGAGCTTGTCATGGGCTAAGTTGGGACTCCCCTGCAGGGATTGAACTTTCGAAAGCCGTGCCCGCAGTTATGGGCAGATAGGAATTTTTTAATGTCCGGTTGTAGATAACTTAAACATTAACTTAATTAAAATGAATCAACCGTGTGTGTTACCGTGATGGCCTCTTCTCGGCGGAGTCCGGGAAGTGGACACGGTGTTGGAGTAATGCTTGCGCAGGTTGTCCTCTAGTTTCTCGCTCGTGCTTTACCTCCTCTTCTCGCTCTCTTTTGCGAATAAGTTAGCCATCATACATGCTAGTCGCTTGCTGCAGCTCCACATATATTTACCTTACCGTACCTATTAAGCTTAAATAGTCTTGATCGCGAGGGTGCAAGATTGCTGAGTCCCTGTGGCTCACAGATTACTATTACACCAGATGCAGGGCCTGATGATACAGCTCCAGATGGCGCGCTCGAGCTCAAGTGGGAGTTCGACGAGGACTCTCAACGTTACTATGTTTCCTTCCCTGATGATCAGTAGTGGTGCCCTGTTGGGGGTGATCGGGACCATGTCGCTTGTTGGGTTATCTTTCATTTTGGCGCCGTAGTCGGGCCATGAGTGTTTGGATGATGTATGTTATTTATGTACTTGATTGACGTGGCGAGTGTAAGCCAACTATGTTACCCCTTTTCATTATCTATATTACATGGGATGTTTGTGACGATTACCTGACTTGCGACATATGCCTTCAATGCGATTATGCCTCTAAGTCGTGCCTCGACACGTGGGAGATATAGTCGCATCGAGGGTGTTACAACCTCAGTTTACACATCATAGCTGTGAATATGCAATGTCGTCCTTTTTTGTTACACATTCAATCGTCCTATCATGCGGTCACCTTACATTAAAGTAGTGCTTGTCAGCATCCTGCATCAATGAGTTTTCAAAAGCGAATTTTTATTCATTTTTCTTATGCGTTTGAATTGACAAGGCAATAAAACTAAGAAGCAGGAAGGAAAAAATAAGACAGGGACTGATGGCGTCTTTGGATGAAACCGGTATCCCAGGTGCTTTCTCTAGCTTGGCAGTGTGATATTGTCTTGCATGTTCCATACAGTGTCTAGTTTGCATTGCTTCTTATTTGTTGAAATGGTTTCTGCTTAGTTTACACAAATAGTTATGAATATGCCAAGCCGTCTTGTTTTTCGTACATATTCCATCCTGGTATCATGTGTTTGCCTTACATCTCACATTCTTTTCTAGCTTGTACTACTTCTAATTTGTTGAAATGTCACTTATGACGGGACAATTTTAACTTGGTAGAGTGATATTCGTTGCATCTTTCATGTGTTGTCTAGCTTTCATTGCTTCTAATTGAAGGAAATATGCCCAAGAGACAATAATAAAGTTATTATTTATTTCCTTATATCATGATAAATGTTTATTATTCATGCTAGAATTGTATTAACCGGAAACATAATACATGTGTGAATACATAGACAAACATTATGTCACTAGTATGCCTCTACTTGACTAGGTCGTTGAATCAAAGATGGTTAAGTTTCCTAGCCATAGACATGAGTTGTCATTTGATTAACGGGGTCACATCATTAGAGAATGATGTGAATGACTTGACCCATTCCATTAGTATAGCACTTGATCGTTTAGTTTGTTGCTATTGCTTTCTTCATGACTTATACATGTTCCTATGATTATGAGATTATGCAACTCCCGTTTACCGGAGGAACACTTTGTGTGCTACCACACATCACAACATAACTGGGTGATTATAAAGGTGCTCTATAGGTGTCTCTGAAGGTACTTGTTGGGTTGGCGTATTTCGAGATTAGGATTTTTCACTCTGATTGTTGGAGAGGTATCTCTAGGCCCACTCGGTAATGCACATAACTATAAGCCTTGCAAGCATTGCAACTAATGAGTTAGTTGCGGGATGATGTGTTACGGAACGAGTAAAGAGAATTGCCAGTAACGAGATTGAACTAGGTATTGAGATACCAACGATCGAATCTCGAGCAAAGTAACATACCGAGGACAAAGGGAACAACGTATGTTGTTATGTGGTTTGACCGATAAAGATCTTCGTAGAATATGTAGGAGCCAATATGAGCATCCAGGTTCCGCTATTGGTTATCGATAGGAGACGTGTCTCGGTCCTGTCTACATAGTTGTCGAACCCATAGGGTCCGCACGCTTAAAGTTCGATGATAGTTATATTATGAGTTTATGTGTTTTGATGTACCGAAGGAGTTCGGAGTCCCAAATGAGATCAGGGACATGACGAGGAGTCTCGAAATGGTCGAGACGTAAAGATCGATATATTGGACGACTATATTCGGACATCGGAAAGGTTCCGAGTGATTTGGGTATTTTCGGGAGTACCGGGGAGTTACTGGAATTCGTATTGGGCCTTAATTGGCCATACGGGAAAGGAGAGAAAGGCTTCAAAGGGTGGCCGCATGCCTCCCCATGGGCTGGTCCGAATTGGACTAGGGGGGTGCCCCCTTCCTTCCTTCTCCTTTTCCCTTCCCTTTCCTTCCTTCCTACTCCTACTACATGGAAGGGGTCCTAGTTCTACTAGGAAAAGGGGAATCCTACTCCCGGTGGGAGTAGGACTCCCTAGGGCACGCCATACAGAGGGCCGGCCCTCCCCCTCCTCCACTCCTTTATATACGGGGGTAGGGGCACCCCAAGGACACAACAATTGATCTCTTGATCTCTCAGCCGTGTGCGGTGCCCCCCTCCACCTTTGATCCACCTCGATCATATCGTAGAGCTGCTTAGGCGAAGCCCTGCGTCGGTAGAACATCATCATCGTCACCATGCTGTTCTGCTGACGAAACTCTCACTCAACACTCGGCTGGGTCGAAGTTCGAGGGACATCATCGAGTTGAACGTGTGCAGAACTCGGAGGTGCCATGCATTCGGTACTTGATCGGTCGGATCATGAAGACGTACGCCTACATCAACCGCGTTGTGCTAACGCTTCCGCTTTCGGTCTACGAGGGTACGTGGACAACACTCTCCCCTCTCGTTGCTATGCATCACCATGATCTTGCATGTGCGTAGGAAATTTTTTGAAATTACTACGTTTTGCAACAGTGGCATTCGAGCCAGGTTTTATGCGCTGATGTAATATGCACGAGTAGAACACAAGTGAGTTGTGGGCAATATAAGTCATACTGCTTACCAGCATGTCACACTTTGGTTCGGCGGTATTGTTGGATGAAGCGGCCCGGACTGACATTACGCGTATGCTTACGCGAGACTGGTTTTACCGCCGTGCTATGCACACAGGCGACTAGCGGGTGTCAGTTTCTCCAACTTTAGTTGAACCGAGTGTGGCTATGCCCGGTCCTTGCGAAGGTTAAAACAGCACCAACTTGACAAACTATCATTGTGGTTTTGATGCGTAGGTAAGAACGGTTCTTGCTAAGCCCGTAGTAGCCACGTAAAACTTGCAACAACAAAGTAGAGGACGCCTAACTTGTTTTTGCAGGGCATGTTGTGATGTGATATGGTCAAGACTTGATGAGATATAAGTTGTTGTATAAGATGATCATATTTTGTTGAAGTTATCGGCAATTGGCAGAAGTATTATGGTTGTCTCTTTATTGCATAAGATGCAAGCGCCAAATAATTGCCTTACTTTATCGCTATGCGATAGCAATAGTTGCAAGAGCAATAGTTGGTGAGACGACCATGTGACTACACATTGATATAGATCAAGATGATGGAGATCATGGTGTCATGCCGGTGACGATGGAAATCATGATGATGCTTTGGAGATGGAGATCAAAGGCACAAGATGATGATGGCCATATCATGTCACATATTTTGATTGCATGTGATGTTTATCTTTTATGCATCTTATCTTGCTTTGATTGACGGTAGCATTATAAGATGATCTCTCACTAAATTTCAAGATAAAAATTGTTCTCCCTGAGTATGCACCATTGCCAAAGTTTGTCATGCCCAGACACCACGTGATGATCGGGTGTGATAAGCTCTACGTCCATCTACAACGGGTGCAAGCCAGTTTTGCACACGCAGAATACTCAGGTTAAACTTGACGAGCCTAGCATATGCAGATATGGCCTCGGAACACTGAGATCGAAAGGTCGAGCGTGAATCATATAGTAGATATGATCAACATAGTGATGTTCACCATTGAAAACTACTCCATTTCACATGATGATCGGTTATGGTTTAGTTGATTTGGATCACATGACCACTTAGAAGATTAGAGGGATGTCTTTGTAAGTGGGAGTTCTTAAGTAATATGATTAATGGAACTTAAATTTATCATTAACTTAGTGTTGGCAGTATTAGCATATCTATGCTGTAGATCAATAGCTCGCGTTTAGCCCCCTGTTTTATCTTTGATATGTTACTAGAGAAAACTAAGTTCAAAGATGTTAGTAGCAATGATGTGGATTGGATCCGTGATCTGAGGTTTATCCTCATTGTTGCACAGAAGAATTATGTCCTTGATGCACCGTTAGGTGACAAACCTATTGCAGGAGCAGATGCAGATGTTATGAACGTTTGGCTAGCTCAATATGATGACTACTTGATAGTTTAGTGCACCATGCTTAAACGGCTTAGAATCGGGACTTCAAAGACTTTTTGAATGTCATGGACCATATGAGATGTTCCAGGAGTTGAAGTTAATATTTCAAGTAAATACCCGAGTTGCGAGATATGAAGTCTCCAACAAGTTCTATAGCTCAAAGATGGAGGAGAATAGCTCAAGCAGTGAGCATGTGCTCAGATTGTCTGGGTACTACAATTGCTTGAATCAAGTGGGAGTTAATCTTCCAGATAAAATAGTGATTGACAGATTTCTCTAGTCATCATCACCAAGTTGGTAGAACTTCGTGATGAACTATAATATGCAAGGGATAACGGAAACGATTCCCAAGCTCTTCGTGATGCTGAAATCGACGAAGGTAGAAATCAAGAAAAGCATCAAGTGTTGATGGTAAAACCACTAGTTTCAAGTAAAGGGACAAAGGGAAGAAAGGGGAACCTCAAGAAGAATGGCAAACAAGTTGCTGCTCAAGTGAAAAAACCCAAGTCTGGACCTAAGCCTGAAACTGAGTGCTTCTACTGCAAAGGGACTGGTCATTGGAAGTGGAACTACCCCAAGTAATTGGCGGATAAGAAGAATGGAAAAGTGAACATAGGTATATTTGATATACATGTTATTGATGTGTACTTTACTAATGTTTATAGCAACCCCTTAGTATTTGATACTAGTTCAGTTGCTTAGAATAGTAACTCGAATCGGGGTTTGCAGAATGAACAGAGACTAGTTAAGGGTGAAGTGACGATGTGTATTGGAAATGGTTCCAAGATTGATATGATCATCATCGCACACTCGCTATACTTTTGGGATTGGTGTTAAACCTAAAATAAATGTTATTTAGTGTTTGTGTTGAGCATGAATATGATTGGATCATGTTTATTGCAATACGGTTATTCATGTAAGTTAGAGAATAATTGTTGTTCTGTTTACATGAATAAAACATTCTATGGTCATACACCCAATGAAAATGGTTTGTTGGATCTCGATCGTGGTGATACACATTTTTATAATATTGAAGCCAAAAGATGCAAAGCTAATAATGATAGTGCAACTTATTTGTGGCACTGCCGGTTAGGTCATATTGGTGTAAAGCGCATGACGAAAATCCATGCTGATGGGCTTTTGGAATCACTTGATTATGAATCAGTTGATGCTTGCGAACCATGATTTATGGGAAAGATGACTAAGACTCCGTTCTCCGGAACAATGGAGCGAGCAACAGATTTGTTGGAAATCATACATACTGATGTGTGTGGTCCGATGAATATTGAGGCTCGCGGTAGGTATCATTATTTTATGATCTTCATAGATGATCTGAGCAGATATGAGTATATCTACTTGATGAAACACAAGTCTGAAACATTTGAAAAGTTCAAAGAATTTCAGAGTGAAGTGGAGAATCATCATAACAAAAATAAAAGTTTCTATGATATGATCACAGAAGTAAAACATTTGAGTTACGAGTTTGGCCTTTAGTTAAAACAATGTGAAATAGTTTCACTACTCATGCCACCTGGAACACCACAGTGTAATGGTGTGTGAGGGAGTCCTGGATTAGGGGGTGTCCGGATGGCCGGACTATACCTTCAGCCAGACTCCCGGACTATGAAGATACAAGATTGAAGACTTCGTCCCGTGTCCGGAAGGGACTTTCCTTGGCGTGGAAGGCAAGCTTGGCGATGCGGATATTTAGATCTCCTACCATTGTAACTGACTCTATGTAACCCTTACCCTATCCGGTGTCTATATAAACCGGAGGGTTTTAGTCCGTAGGACGACATACACATCAACAATCATACCATAGGCTAGCTTCTAGGGTTTAGCCTCTCTGATCTCGTGGTAGATCCACTCTTGTACTACCCATATCATCAATATTAATCAAGCAGGAAGTAGGGTTTTACCTCCATCGAGAGGGCCCGAACCTGGGTAAAACTTCGTGTCCCTTGCCTCCTGTTACCATCCGGCCTAGACGCACAGTTCGGGACCCCCTACCCGAGATCTGCCTTTTTGACACCGACATTGGTGCTTTCATTGAGAGTTCCTCTATGTCGTCGCCATCAGGAAGGATGCCACGCCCCGTCTTTAAAGACGGCACCGTTGCTAAGGGAGCTTTGGCTGTCGGCCAAACCCTCTGGCTAGGTGGTTTTCTTATGACCGTCTGTTCGGCTTCTGCGCGGACGATGACCTCTCGGGCCATCAAAAACAATCTTCGTGTCAGATTGGAACTTGCCGAGCAGTTAGCTCCAATGGGGCTTTCCTCCATAAATGAGCTCTTGGATCGCTTCGCCGCCCTGGGAGTCGCTACGGATTACAACCAGATTGGGCCTAAAACCGATCTGAGAGAGATTAACTCTCCCCAAGTCACCCATCACGTTGCCGTGGTAGAGGGACAGTGCGGCGACCCTTCATCTATCTTAAGGACTCGCTACGTCCGGATTCGCGATCCCTCCAAGCCGGATACCCGCGGAGGGGAGGATATCACTCAAGACCTGAACTTAGAGTCAGACGACGGGCTGGATTCATTGGACAACACCCAGGGATCCAAATTTTCGAGTTCAGAAATTCCTCGGCCTCTGAGCCTCAGACTGGGTGAGGCTTCGGATTTAACTCCACCCACCCACCCCAACATAAGCGATCTATCCGAAATCAGGCAAGAGCCCGACGAAACAGTACATCATTACTGGGCTAGATTCCTCCTGGTTAAGAACAAGCTAAGGGACTGCCATGAGGAAGACGCAATCTTAATCTTTTGCAATAATTGCACGGACAAGGGAATACTCAACGCCATAAGTCGCCGTGATATCACACGCTTCGCTGACTTAGCGTCCATAGTACGAAAGTATTGTGCGATGGAAAGTGCATGGAAAACCAAAATAAAATTTTGGGACATTCCGGCCCTAAATACAAACCCAGTCCGAAATAAAAGGGTGCACCATAACCAGACACCCAGGTAAAATACCAAAAAGCAAAAACCCTCTATAGGGCATGGAACCGTACTGGAAGGATGGCTTAACGGACCCTGTAAAATTCACAGTACAGAGGACGCCACACCAACTGACAGCCTTAGAGCATGTTGGATACTCCGGCAGGTGGCCAAAATTGGCGAAAAAATCGTAATTCCGGAGGCCACAGAAAGCCACCCCAGAGACACCCATACGGTATTAACAGTCTTCGAGACTTTCGCATCAAATACTATGCGAAAAAGGACACTCCGCAGCCTTGCCGAAGTCTACCAAGTAGAAACAGTAAACCCATGGAGTGACACGGCTATTACCTTTAACGCCAGTGATGAAGCTAAATTCCGAACAGCCCGAGCACCAGCCGCATTGGTCCTCAGCCTAATAGTGGACGGCTTTCGTCTTACCAAGGTACTCATGGACGGCGGTAGCGGATTGAACCTCATTTATGAGGAAACCCTTCAAAAAATGGAAATAGACTGGAACCGCATTGAGCAAAGAAGCACAACCTTTAGAGGAATAATTCCTAGTCAGGAAGTGCGCTATACAGGAAAAATCACACTAGATGTGGTGTTCGCCACGCCGGATAATTACAGGTCCGAAGAAATCACGTTCCATGTGGCTCCGTTCAGCAGCGGTTATCACGCTCTGCTAGGGCGGGAAGCATTTACAATCTTCCAAGCAATACCCCATTACGGGTACATGAAGCTCAAAATGCCCGGGCCCAACGGGATCATCACTCTCGCTAGTGATCCGGACATAGCACTCCGCGCCAAAAACAAGACAGCCGCACTGGCCCTCAAGGCACTATCCAAAGCCCTAGCGGCTGAGGAACTAACTGCACTGCGCTCTATGGTGAATAGGGACGATGTGGTACTCAAAAAATGATCCAAGTCCATCTCCTATAAACCGGCAGACGAAATAGTCAAATTCCAATTCCATCCAACAGACCCAAATAAAACAGCTTCCATCGGGGCATAGTTAAACCCTGATGTAGATGCCGCACTGTGAGAGTTCCTATGAGAAAACTGGGACATTTTCGCCTGGCACCCTTCAGACATGCCAGGAATCCCACGCAGGCTAGCCGAGCACAGCTTAAATACCCAAACAGGATTCAAACCTGTCAAACAGGCTCTTCGGCGTTTTTCCGAACCTAAGAGACAGGCTATGGGAGAGGAGCTAGCAAAGCTATTGGAGGCCAGATTCATCAGAGATATAAAACATCCGGACTGGCTAGCAAACCTGGTGATGGTACCAAAGAAGGACAAATCCTGGCGCATGTGCGTTGATTTTAAAGACCTTAACAAGGCTTGCCCAAAGGATCCCTTCCCCCTCCCCCGCATCGATCAAATTATCGACGGTACCGCAGGACATGATTCTTTGTGTTTCCTCGACGCATATTCCGGCTATCATCAAATCAAGATGGCAGAATCTGATCAATCCGCAACAGCATTTATCACACCATACGGCCCATTCTGCTTCAACACAATGCCCTTCGGGCTCAAAAATGCCAGCGCAACATATCAGCGCATGATTCAGACATGTCTGGCAAGCCAGATCGGCAAAACAGTGGAGGCATATGTAGATGATGTGGTCGTCAAAACAAGACATGTCGAATCTCTAGTAGACGACTTGAGGCTCACATTTGATAACCTTCGAACATACGACATCAAGCTCAACCTGGAAAAATGCGTTTTCGGCATTCCAGCCGGAAAGCTCTTGGCTTTCATTGTATCTGGTAGAGGAATCGAAGCAAATCCAGCCAAGATCCGAGCTCTGTCACAATTGGATATCCCAAAGGACCTCAAACAAATACAAAAGTTAACCAGATGCATGGCGGCTCTAAGCCACTTTATCTCCCGCTTGGGAGAAAAGGCCCTACCCCTTTACCGCCTCCTTCGGTGCACTGAACACTTCGAATGGACGGATGCAGGCACGGCCGGACTCGAGGAGATAAAAGCCATACTTGCAACAAACCCAGTCCTGGCCGCGCCAAATATTGGCGAACCAATGCTATTATACATTGCAGCAACACATCAGGTTGTAAGCGCAGTGCTCGTCGTTGAACGAGAAGCGGACGGACACAGATTCCCCCTTCAAAAGCCGGTCTATTATGTGTCCACTGTCCTCACTCCTTGCAAATCACCGTACCCGCATTATCAAAAGATCGCGTACGCGGTATTCATGGCATCCCGGAAGCTACGACACTACTTTCAAGAGTGTTCAATAACAGTAGTCTCGGAAGTACCACTTAACGATATTATAAACAACCATGACGCAACTGGTCGGATTACAAAATGGGCCATTGAGCTCCTCCCGTTCGACATAACTTATAAGCCTCGGCGAGCCATCAAGTCGCAAGTCTTGGCCGACTTCGTCACAAAATGGACGGAGGCCGAACTCCCTAAAGAGTACGGCACATACTCAAATTGGATCATGCATTTCGACGGCTCCAAGATGTTGGCCGGACTGGGGGCTGGCGTTGTTTTGACGTCCCCCACAGGAGACACAGTTCAATACATACTCCAGATTATGTACATGGACTCCAACAACGCAGCCGAATATGAGGCCCTTTTATATGGTCTCCGGATGGCAGTATCCATGGGCATTCAACGCCTAGAGGTGCGCGGGGACTCGAACCTCCCAATATCCCAAATAAATGGAGACTTTGATGCCAAGGATCCAAAAATGGCAGCATACCTCGACGCCGTCCTAAAAATGTCAGCTCGGTTTGAGGGGCTTGAATTTCACCATATTGCCCGGGAAAATAATCAGGCGGCGGATTCCTGGCACGCATCAGCGCAAAACGCGATGTAGTCCCCCCAACATCTTTTTGGAAAGGCTGTTCAAGCCATCCGTAGTATGGGAAGGGGAGCCGAACAATAACACCCCGGACCCAACCGCACTGCCCGACACTGAACATTCTGACACAATCGGAGGCTCCGCCAATGAAATTACACCTTCAGCCCACGTAATAATGGCCATCATCGCCCCGTGGACAGAACCATTCCTCGCCTACCTCACTAGGCAGGAACTCCCCGAGGACCAAAATGAGGCACGCTGCATAGTGCGGCGATCGATAGCCTACAGAGTCCACGAATGAGAGCTTTATAAGAAAAGCACTACCGGAGTCCTTCAAAGGTGCATCTCCGAAGAGGAGGGGTGGAACCTCCTGGCTGAAATTCATGCCGGACTGGGCGGTCATCACGCTGCAGCTCGGTCCCTTGTAAGCAAGGCCTTCCGTACAGGCTTTTATTGGCCGACGGCCCGGGCAGACGCTCAGGACTTAGTCCAACGATGCACCGGTTGCCAGGTCTTTGCAAACCAAAGCCATATGCCACCCACCGCCCTCCGTACTATCCCCATTACTTGGCCCTTCGCGGTCTGGGGGCTTGACATGGTTGGACCCCTTAAAGGCGGAACCCACAAGCAAAAATATTTTCTGGTCATGGCGGATAAATTCACCAAATGGATAGAAGCCAAGCCTGTTAAGACGGTCGAATCCGGACTGGTGATAGACTTTATATCTGGGGTCGTACACCATTACGGCATCCCCCACAGCATCATCATTCATAAAGGCACGAACTTTACGGCCGATGAGGTAAAACTCTGGTGCAAAAACATGGGCATCAAGCTCGACTATGCTTCTGTCTATCACCCACAAACTAACGGCCAGGTCGAATGTGCAAATGGTCTTATCATGAGCGGCATTAAACTCAGATTAGTGCGGTCCCTCAAGGCATCTAACACGCACTGGGTAGAGGAGCTCGACTCCGTACTCTGGGGGCTGCGGACCACGCCGAATCGCACCACCGGATACACACCATTCTTTATGGTGTACGGCGCAGAGGCAATTTTGCCCTGCGACATAATTCATGACTCACCTCGAGTGCGCATGTACGAAGAAAGAGAAGCCGAGCTCGATCGGCAGGACAGCTTAGACGCATTGGAGGAGGAGCGTGATGTGGCAAAAGCCCGTTCCGCATTCTATCAACAGCAGGCTCAAAGATACCAAAGCAGAGACGTACGGGCAAAAAATTACAACGTTGGCGAATTAGTTCTACGACTACCGGACAAGAAAAAGGACAAACTCAAGCCCAAGTGGGAAGGTCCCTTCATAATTGACCAAATCCTGACTGTTGGAGCGTACCGCCTGCGAGATGCATCGGATAACCGACTCGAGCCGAACCCATGGAACGCAGCCCGTCTCCGAAGATTCTATGCGTAGCGCCGGACTCTATGTTCGTCTCCTTCCTCTGTCCATTTTTTTATATATTTTCTTGCATTTCTCTTCTTATTCTCTCTCTCTCTCCCTCTCTCTCTCTCTCTCTCTCCCTCTCTTATAGCCCTTAAAGGCTCATAAAGTGACGCGCTATCCGTGCTCATTAAACCTGGGGGCTTATTTAAATAGAAGCTTATTTATACGGGCTTCATGCCCAACACATGTGTCACACTTCTGCATGTACCTTTTCTTCACCATTATATGCATCGATATGACTTGAGTTTTGGCCAAGCTGGGTTGCCTGGCTCCTGTGCTTACCCCTACATTCCCGATTGTTCGGCTAGGTGGTAAAGGGAGCACCTCGGCGATTGTTACTGCCGGGTCAGCCGGATGTGTACCTCAGACTGGGTGTAGCCGAAAGCTAGCGTTCTTAAGGGAATATTTGGTCGGTGAAATAAAGATGATCTTTTTTATTTTTATCTATATGCCCCTAGATGTTTTTCTGGCGTTTCTTTTCGCAGCATGGACATGCACTTTAGGGCACGCCTCCCAGGGAAAGGAACCCCTAACAGAACTATTCTCCCTGGAAGATGTTTCTTACTAACCATGTAATATAACATAACTAGTCGGGCACTTGTCTGTTCATGCACTAATGACCCCTACGCCTGGTCTCCATGCATTCCCCGGTTCTTATATAACCGCATGGGAATTCGGACACAATCCGGACTGTCAGGTCCCGAGGCTGAAGCGAAAAGGTCGGCCATGACAAACAATCTACAATCCGGCTAGAAGGCATCATAAATGTCAATTACACTACATAGTCATTTTGACTGATTGTATACCTCTTAAATACCATCTAGCAGGCTGTCTAATTTACAGTCCTGCTGGGAATACTTCGCGGCCAACTCTACTTGGCCGTATACTAAGTTTACAGGGATCTCCTTCCCATCGGGCCCTACAGGACCAACCTCGGCCATGTAGTTGGGGTCAGCCTTTGTGTACCGCGTCTTCACCATGGCCCAGGCCTCCCTAGCGCCTTTACGGCAGGCTGATATCTTCCACAATCGGAAGCGCCGCCGTGCTCCCTTTAGCGTCTCCGCAAGCTCTCCAAGACCTTCGGGCATGGAGACGGATGGCCACAGGGCCAGGGCGACGCCTCGCATCGCCTGCCGAACTCGATCGAGCAGTTGCGAGAGCTCGGGAAGAAGGTCACCCGTAGAACCGGGCATCTCCTCTGCAGGACGAACTGTCAGCACACCTACAGACATTGCTCTGTTAGTCGACTTCCCCGCCGAACTTTCTTTCAAAAGGTTCGTTCAAGCACTTACTAAATATGTCGCGCCGAAGCCGCTGATTCTCCTTCACGGAGTCTGACAGCTGGGCACGAACATCTTTCAGCTCAATGCCCAGCTTGGTGTTGGCATCTCGGAGATCGTTCTTCTCCCCCATCACCTTTAACAGCACCCTCTCACCAGCCTTTAGCTAGCGTAGGAGGTGTTGCCTTTCCGGATCCTATCCGGCGCCATCTGCAATTTCATTTTTCAGATTTGCACCAAAGCCATTCTTTGCAAAATACTTATCTTTCGAAGTGTATATTACCAGAGGGGGCCTCCTTAGGCTCCCCTGCCGCGGCTAGTGTGGCCTCAAGTTGGGCTTTGCACTCTTCCAGCTCCTTGGATAGTAGGGAATTCTTTTCTGTAAGAACCTGCAGAACAAATGATCCTTAAATCAGTTATTTTAACTATTTCAAGTCTCGGGGGCTACTGGTATATATATAATTACCAAAATTTTCTTATCCATATGTCTTTTACATATTGCTCCGTGGCTCTGGTTAGACCATTTTGAGTGGCACGGAGGTACGCATCTCCCGACTTAAAGGCATCTAACGCCTCTTGGGAGAAACAAGCGTCGCGAAGAATTTTCCAGCAACGCCTGTGCTTCATGGCACTCTCCACCTCAGAGTTGGTGGCAGACAACCTGTCCACATCCTCCGTCGGAGGAGCGTCCGGTGCGCGCCTTGTGTTCGGCCCCGCTTCCGGGCCAGGCTTTGGAGCCTGGCTGGTGGAGGCGCGATTGGCGGTCTCTCCGAATATAGTTCAGCGAGGTCTCTTTGTCCCGAAGAGAGCACACGTGTTAATATGCCCTGAAGGTACGACACCTGGGATAAGGGGATGCGCCATACCTCTGCGCTGACGCCCCAGTCCGGATTGCACCTCTTTTTAGCCCACGGGGCCCTGCGGCCCCTCATTGGCTTGTCGCCGCAGGTTCGGCCTCCCGTTTCTGGGAGGCCGGGATTAGCCCTGGATAATCGGCCGTAATGGCCACCAGGGAGTTGTCCTTGCTCAATTTTTGGAACACTCCGTCAATCAGATCCACCGAAAGCTCCGGATCCTCTTCCGACTCCGGGTCGAGGGACCGTCCTGGGTCCTCGGGTTGTGGAGGAGGGCTGTTCATTTCTTTAACAGCCCGGCGGGCAGTTCTTGTGTCGAAATCACTAAGATTAAATATTTAACAATGGGGATATAAAATGGATGGGCAAAATGTGATCACTCACCCAGCTTGGAGGATTGTACATGGAAAATCCACCCTTTGGGTCAACACGGAGAAAATCCTCCTCTTCTCCCTTGTACAAAGCGGACATGGTCTTTATTAGAGACGCAGCCGTATCCGGCCCCTTACGGCCGTAGCGGGTGGTGTCGTCCTCCCCGTTGAAATCCCACATAGGGTGGCCTCTATACTGTAGCGGTTGTACCCCTCACATGATGAATGCATCCATCACCCCGATCATGGTTAGTCCGGAATGAGCTAACAATCTTATCCGGCCCATCAGGTAAACAACGTCCCCGTCACTTTCCCTCTGAGGGCTCCATGGGCGCCAGCTTAGGCGCTTCTTTAAGGGAGCATTGTTGAATTCAGGGAGGCTGATCCAGACAGGATCCGGCAGCGGGACGTCTTCTATGTAAAACCATTTTGAGGGCCAGTCTTCGGACGCCTTCTTTGGGGTTCCGGACAGATAGCCGGTCCCGGCAATGCGCCATACTTCGGCTCCACTCACTTGATACATAGACCCCTTCTTGGAATGGGGCACGAGGCAAAATAGCTCCCTCCACAGTCCGAAATGAGCTTCAACACCCAAGAACAGCTCGCAGAGGGCTACAAAGCCCGCGATATGCAATACTGAGGCAGGCGTGAGATGATGTAGCTGGAGGCCATAGAACTCCAGCGGCCCGTGGAGAAAAGGATGGATTGGAAATCCGAGCCCCCTTATTAAATAAGGAAGGATCAGGGGCGCTCTCCGCCTGCTCTCCGTTGTTATAGACGGCAAGACCGGCTCGAACCGGGATCATATAGGCCATGGGGAGAAATCCCTTGGTTTGGAGCGTCACTAACTCGCTATGCGGGATGGAGCATCTTTCCCAATATCCAGGCTTAGGGCTGGAAGGGCGGTAGGAGGAGTCATGACGGCTGGCCACGGTGGAATGGATCTTTGTCGAATGCGCTCTAATGAACACTCGCGAAGGGGGAAGGTGTGGTTTGGATCTAAATCCTCGTCTCCTTATATAATCTTGTTTACGTGGCTAGGCGTGTGAATGTAAAAACACTCAGACCTTTCATATTCGTTTGACACGTGGGGAGCGGCCATTATTGGGCGCAGAAGCCAAGGAGCGCAACATCTACAAGAAACCGGACTTTATTCAATAGGTACTTGGAATTTGGAGGAGAACCTGCCTTGCAATGCCGAAGACAATCTGTGCGCCGGACTCATCGTCATTGAAGCCTGGTTTGGGGGCTACTGAGGGAGTCCTAGATTAGGGGGTGTCTGGATGGCCGGACTATACGTTCAGCCGGACTCCAGGACTATGAAGATACAAGATTCAAGACTTCGTCCCGTGTCCGGAAGGGAGTTTCCTTGGCGTGGAAGGCAAGCTTGGCGATACGGTATTTAGATCTCCTACCATTGTAACCGACTCTATGTAACCCTAACCCTATCCGGTGTCTATATAAACCGGAGGGTTTTAGTCCGTAGGACGACATACACATCAACAATCATACCATAGGCTAGCTTCTAGGGTTTAGCCTCTCAGATCTCGTGGTAGATCCACTCTTGCACTACCCATATCATCAATATTAATCAAGCGGGATGTAGGGTTTTACCTCCATCGAGAGGGCCCGAACCTGGGTAAAACTTCGTGTCCCTTGCCTCTGTATACCATCTGGCCTAGACGCATAGTTCGGGATCCCCTACCCGAGATCCGCCGGTTTTGACACCGACAGTGTGTCTGAACATCGTAACCGTACTTTATTAGATATGGTGCGATCTATGATGTCTCTTACCGATTTACCAGTATCGTTTTGGGGTTATGCATTAGAGACAGCTACATTCACATTAAATAGGTCACCATCTAAATCCGTTGAGACGACACCGTATGAACTATGGTTTGGCAAGAAACCTAAGCTGTCATTTTTTAAAGTTTGAGGTTGCAATGCTTATGTGAAAAAGTTTCAACCTGAAAAGCTCAAACCCAAATCGGAGAAATGCATCTTCATAGGATACCCGAAAAGAAAATGTTGGGTACACCTTCTATCATAGATCCGAAGGCAAGATATTCATTGCTGAGAATGGATCCTTTCTAGAGAAGGAGTTTCTCTCGAAAGAAGTGAGTGGGAGGAAAGTAGAACATGATGAGGTAACTGTACCTGCTCCCTTATTGGAAAGTAGTTCATCACAGCAATCTGTTCCTGTGACTACTACACCAATTAGTTAGGAAGCTAATGATCATGATCATGTAACTTCAGATCAAGTTACTACCGAACCTCGTAGGTAAACCAGAGTAAGATCCACACCAGAGTGGTACGGTAATCCTGTTCTGGAGGTCATGTTACTTGACCATGACGAGCCTACGAACTATGAGGAAGCGATGATGAGCCCGGATTCCGCAAAATGGCTTAAGGCCATGAAATCTAAGATGAGATCCACAACAAAGTATGGACTTTGATTGACTTACCCATTGATCAGCGAGCCATTGAGATTAAATGGATCTTCAAGAGGAAGACGGATGCTGATAGTAGTGTTACTATCTACAAAGCTAGAATTGTTGCAAAAAGGTTTTTGACAAGTTCAAGGTGTTGACTACGATGAGAGGTTCTCACTCGTATCTATGCTTAAGTCTGTCCGAATCATGTTAGAAATTGCCGCATTTTATGAAATCTGGCAAATGGATAAACAAAACGGCATTCCTTAATGGATTTATTAAAGAAGAGTTGTATATGATGCAACCAGAAGGTTTTGTCAATCCTAAAGGTACTAACAAAATATGCAAGCTCTAGCGATCCATCTATGGACTGGTGCAAGCATCTCGGAGTTGGAATATACACTTTGATAAGGTTATCAAAGCATATAGTTGTATACAGACTTGCGGTGAAACCTGTATTTACAAGAATGTGAGTGGGAGCACTACAACACTTCTGATAAATATATGTGAATGACATATTGTTGATCGGAGATAATGTAGAATTATGCTGCAAAGCATAAAGGAATGCTTGAAAGGAGTTTTTCAAAGAAAGACCTCGGTGAAGCTCCTTACATATTGAGCATCAAGATCTATAGAGATAGATCAAGACGCTTTATAAGTTTTTCAATGAGTACATAACTTGACAAGATTTTGAAGTAGTTCAAAATGGAACAGTCAAAGAAGGAGTTCTTCCCTTTGTTACAAGGTGTGATGTTGAGTAAGACTCAAAACCCGACCACGACAGAAGATAGAGAGAGAATGAAAGTCATTCCCTATGCCTCAGCCATAGGTTCTATAAAGTATGCCATGCTGTGTACCAGACCTATTGTATACCCTGCCCTGTGTTTGGCAAGGGAGTACAATAGTGATCTAGGAGTAGATCACTGGACATTGGTCAAAATTATCCTTAGTGGAATAAGGATATGTTTCTCGATTATGGAGGTGACAAAAGGTTCGTCGTAAAGGGTTACGTCGATGCAAGTTTTGACACTGATCCAAATGACTCAAAGTCTCAGTCTGGATACATATTGAAAGTGGGAGCAATTGGCTAGAGTAGCTCCATGCAGAGCATTGTTGACATAGAAATTTGGAAAATACATACGGATCTGAATGTGGCAGACCCGTTGACTAAACTTCCCTCACAAGCAAAACATGATCACACCTTAGTACTCTTTGGGTATTAATCACATAGCGATGTGAACTAGATTATTGACTCTAGTAAACCCTTTGGGAGTTGGTCACATGACGATGTGAACTATGGGTGTTAATCACATGGTAATGTGAATTATTGATGTTAAATCACATGGCCATGTGAACTAGATTATTGACTCTAGTGCAAGTGGGAGACTGAAGGAAATATGCCCTAGAGGCAATAATAAAGTTATTATTTATTTCCTTATATCATGAAAAATGTTTATTATTCATGCTAGAATTGTATTAACCGGAAACATAATACATGTGTGAATACATAGACAAACAGTATGTCACTAGTATGCCTCTACTTGACTAGCACGTTGAATCAAAGATGGTTAAGTTTCCTAGCCATAGACATGAGTTGTCATTTGATTAATGGGGTCACATCATTAGAGAATGATGTGATTGACTTGACCCATTACGTTAGCATAGCACTTGATCGTTTAGTTTGTTGCTATGGCTTTCTTCACGACTTATACATGTTCCTATGACTATGAGATTATGCAACTCCCGTTTACCGGAGGAACACTTCTTGTGCTACCAATTCTCACAACCTAACTGGGTGATTATAAAGGTGCTCTGCAGGTGTCTCCGAAGGTACTTGTTGGTTTGACGTATTTCGAGATTAGGATTTGTCACTCCGATTGTCGGAGAGGTATCTCTGGGCCCACTAGGTAATGCACATCACTATAAGCCTTGCAAGCATTGGAACTAATGAAGTAGTTGTGGGATGATGTGTTACGGAACGAGTTAAGAGACTTGCTGTCGGTGTCAAAACCGGCGGATCTCGGGTAGGGGGTCCCGAACTGTGCGTCTAGGCCGGATGGTAACAGGAGGCAAGGGACACGAAGTTTTACCCAGGTTCGGGCCCTCTTGATGGAGGTAAAACCCTACGTCCTGCTTGATTAATATTGATGATATGGGTAGTATAAGAGTAGATCTACCACGAGATCAGAGAGGCTAAACCCTAGAAGCTAGCCTATGGTATGATTTTTGTGTATGAATGTGTTGTGCTACGGACTAAAACCCTCCGGTTTATATAGACACCGGATAGGGTTAGGGTTACATAGAGTCGGTTACAATGGTAGGAGATCTACATATCCGTATCGCCAAGCTTGCCTTCCACGCCAAGGAAAGTCCCTCCCGGACACGGGACGGAGTCTTCAATCTTGTATCTTCATAGTCCAGGAGTCCGGCTGAAGGTATAGTCCGGCTATCCGAACACCCCCTAATCCAGGACTCCCTCAGTAGCCCCCAAACCAGGCTTCAATGACGATGAGTCCGACGCGCAGATTGTCTTCGGCATTACAAGGTGGGTTCCCCTCCAAATTCCATGTACCTGTTGAATAAAGTCCGGTTTCTTGTAAATGTTGCGCTCCTTGGCTTCTACGCCCAATAATGGTCGTCTCCCACATGTCAAATGAATATGAAAAGTCTGAGTGTTTTTACATCCACACCCTTAGCTGCGTAAATGAGCTGCCCATTTAAGGTGACGGGGATTTAGATCCAAACCACATCTTCTCCCCTTTGCGAGTGTTCATCAGAGCGCATCCGACAAAGGTCCATTCCACCATGGCCAGCCGTCGCAACTCCTCCCTTCGCCCCTCCAGCCCTCAGCCTGGATATTGGGAGAGATGCTCCATCCCTAACAACGAGCTAGTGACGCTCCAGGCCAAGGGATTTCTCCCCCCGGCCTATATGGTCCCGGTTTGAGCCAGTCTTGCCGTCTATAATGGCGGAGAGCAAGCGGAGAGTGCCCCTAATCCCTCCAAAGGAGAGCGGGTATGCCTTGTCCCTTATCTAATAAGAGGGCTCGGATTTCCAATCCATCCGTTTCTCCGGTGGCTACTGGAGTACTATGGCCTCCAGCTACACAATCTTACGCCCGCCTCCGTATTGCATATCGCGGGCTTCGTAGCCCTCTGCGAGCTGTTTTTGGGTGTTGAGGCTCATTTCGGGCTGTGGAAAGAGCTATTCTGCCTTGTGCCCCATTCTCGTAAGGGGTCAATGTATCAAGTGGGTGGAGCCGAAGTATGGCGCATCGCCGGGACCGGATATCTATCCGGAACCCCAAAGAAGGCGTCCAAGGACTGGCCTTCGGAATGGTTTTACATAGAGGACGTCCCGTTGCCGGATCCTGTCCGGATCGGCCTCCCTAAGTTCGACAGTGCCCCACTAAAGAAGCGCCTAAGTTGGCTTCCACGGAGACCTCAGAGGGAAAGTAACAAGGACGTTATTTACCTGATGGGCCGGATAAGATTGTTAGCTCATTCCGGACTGACCATGATCGGGGTCATGGCCGCATGCATAATGCGAGGGGTGCAGCCGCTACAGTATAGAGGCCACCCCATGTGGGACTTCAACGGGGAGGACGACACCACCCGCTACGGCCGTAAGGGGACGGATTCGGCCGCGGCTCTAACAAAGACCTTGTCCGCTTTGTACAAGGGAGAAGAGGAGGATTTTCTCCATGTCGACCCAAAGGGTGGATTTTCTGTGTACAATCCTCCAAGCTGGGTAAGTGGTCGCATCTTGCCCATCTGTTTTATATCCCCATTGTTAAATATTCAGTCTAGCGACTTCAACGCAGGAACTGCGCCAGGCTGTTAAAGAAATAAACAACCCTCCTCCACAACCCAAGGACCCGGGATGGTCCCTTGACCCGGACTCTCAAGAGGATCCGGACTTATCGGCGGAGCTGATTGATGGAGTGTTCCATCAATTGAGCAAGGACAACGCCTTGGTGGCCATTACGGCCGATTACCCAGGGCAAATCCCGGCCTCCTAGGTAACTGAGATTGGAGTCCCAGTACCCTGAAAAGGGGTCCACCCTCTCGTGTTTTCAGTTTCCTGATTACAACCGAGCTTTGCAGGGGAGGTTCCTGAGACGGGAGGCCGCACCTGCGGCGACAAGCCAACGAGGGGCCGCCGGGCCCCGTGGGCAAAAAAGAGGTGTAGTCCGGACCGAGACGTCAGCGCAAAGGTATGGCGCGCCCCCTTATCCTAGGCGTTACACCCTCAAAGCACATTAACACTCGTGCTCTCTTCATGACAAAGAGACCTCGCCGGACTAAATTCGGAGAGGCTGCCAATTGCGCCTCCACCAGCCAGGCTCCAAAGCCTGGTCCGGAGGCGGAGACGAACACAAGGCGCGCACCGGATGCTCCTCCGACGGAGGATGTGGACAGGTTGTCTGCCACCAACTCTGAGGTGGAGAGTGCCATGAAGCACAGGCATCGCCGGACAATTCTTGGCGATGCTTGTTTCTCCCAAGAGGCGTTAGATGCCTTCAAGTCGGGAGATGCGTACCTCCGTGCTGCTCAAAATGGACTAGCCAGAGCCACGGAGGAATATGTAAAAGACATACGGGTAAGAAAATTTTGGTAATTATATATAGATACCAGTAGCCCCCGAGACTTGAAACAGTTAGAATAACTGATTTAAGGATCATTTGTTATGAAGGTTCTTACAGAAAAGAATTCCATACTGTCCCAGGAGCTGGAAGAGTGCAAAGCTCAACTTGAGGCCGCACTAGCCACGGCAGGGGAGCCCAAGGAGACCCCCTCTGGTAATATACACTTCGAAAGATAAGCATTGTGCGAAGCACGGCATGGGTGCAAATCTGACAAATGAAATTGCAGATGACGCCGGATTGAATCCGGAAAGGCAACACCTCCTACGCCAGCTGAAAGCTGGTGAGAAGGTGCTGACAAAGGTGAGGCGGGAGAAGAACGATCTCCAAGATGCCAACACCAAGCTGGGCGTTGAACTTAAAGATGTTCGTGCCCAGCTGTCGGACTCCGTTAAGGAGAATCAGCGGCTTCAGCATGGCGTATTTAGTAAGCTCTTGAACGAACTTTTGAAAAAAAGGTTCGGCGGGGAAGTCGTCTAACAGAGTAATGTCTGTAGGTGTGCTAACAGGTCATCCTGCAGAGGAAATGCCCAGTTCTACAGGTGACCTTCTTCCTGAGCTCTCGCAACTGCTCGAGCGAGTTCGGCAGGCGATGCAAGGCGTCGCCTAGGCCTTATGGCCATCCATCTCCATGCCCGAAGGTCTTGGAGAGCTTGCGGAGAAGCTAAAGGGTGCACGGTGGCGCTTCCGCTTGTGGCAGATATCGGCCTGCCCTCAAAGCGCTAGGGAGGCCTGGGCCGTGTTAAAGACGCGGTACACAAAGGCTGACCCCAACCACATGGCCAAGGTCGGTCCTGTGGGTGCCTATGGGAAGGAGATCCCTGTAAGCTTGGTATACGACCAAGTAGAATTGGCCGCAAAGTATTCCCCGTAGGACTGTAAATATGCAGCCTGCTAGATGGTATTGAAGAGGAATACAATCAGTCAGAATGACTATGTAATTTAATTGACATTTGTAATGCCTTCTAGCCGGATTGTAGATCATTTGTCATGACCGACCTTTTCGCTTCAGCCTCAGGACCTGACGGTCCGGAGTGTGTCTGAATTCCCATGCGGTTATTTAAGAACCGGGGAATGCATGGAGACCAGGCGTAGGGGTCATTAGTGCGTGAACAGAGAAGTGCCCGACTAGTTATGTTATATTACATGGTTAGTAAGAAACATCTTCCAAGGAGAATAGTTCCGTTAGGGGTTTCTTTCCCTGGGAGGCATGCCCAAAAGTGCATGCCCATTCCGCGAAAAAGACGCGGAAAAAAGCATCTAGGCGCATAAATAAATAAGTGAAAAGATCATCTTTTAGGTCACCGACCGAATATTCCCTTAAGAACACTAGCTTTCGGCTTCACCCAGTCTGAGGTACACATCCGGCTGATCCGGCAGTAACAATCGCAGAGGTGCTCCCTTTACCGCCTAGCCGAATAATCGGGAACGTCGGGGTTAAGCACAGGAGCCAAGCAACCCAGCTTGGCCAAAACTTAAGTCATATCGATGCATATAATGGTGAAATAAAAGGTACATGCGGAAGTGTAACACATGTGTTGGGCATTAAGCCCGTATAAATAAGCTTCTGTTAAAAGAAGCCCCCAGGTTTAATGAGTGCGAATAACACATCATTTGATGAGCCTTTAAAGGCTATAAGAGAAAGGAAGGGGAGAAGGAGAGAAATGTAAGACAGACAGTATATAAAAAATGGACAGAGGAAGGAGACAAACACAGAGTCCGGCGCTAGGCATAGAATCTTCGGAGACGGGCTGCGTTCCATGGGTTCGGCTCGAGTCGGTTGTCCGATGCATCTCGCAGGCGGTATGCTCCACCAGTCAGGACATGGTCAATTATGAAGGGACCTTCCCACTTCGGCTTGAGTTTGTCATTTTTCTTGTCCGGCAGGCGTAGAACTAATTCGCCAACGTTGTAGTTTTTGGCCCGTACTTCTCTGCTTTGGTATCTTCGAGCCGGCTGTTGATAGAATGCGGAACGGGCTTTTGTCACGTCACGCTCCTCCTCCAATGTGTCCAAACTGTCCTGCCGATCAAGCTCGGCTTCTCTTTCTTCGTACATACGCACTCGAGGCGAGTCATGAATTATGTCGCAAGGCAAAACTGCCACTGCGCCGTACACCATAAAGAATGGTGTGTATCCGGTGGTGCGATTTGGCGTGGTCCGCAGCCCCCAGAGTACGGAGTCGAGCTCCTCTAACCAGTGCGTGTTAGATTCCTTGAGGGACCGCACTAATCTGGGTTTGATGCCGCTCATGATAAGACCATTTGCACGTTCGACCTGGCCGTTAGTTTGTGGGTGATAGACGGAAGCATAATCAAGCTTGATGCCCATGTTTTGCACTAGAGTTTTACCTCGTCGGCCGTAAAGTTCGTGCCGTTATCAGTGATGATGCTGCGGGGGACGCCGTAACAGTGTATAACCCCGGATATAAAGTCTATCACCGGTCCGGATTTGGCCGTCTTAACAAGCTTGGCTTCTATCCATTTGGTGAACTTGTCCACCATGACCAGTAGGTAGTTTTGCTTGTGGGTTCCGCCTTTAAGGGGTCCAACCATGTCAAGCCCCCAAACCGCGAAGGGCCAAGTAATGGGGATAGTTTGGAGGGCGGTGGGTGGCATATGGCTTTCGTTTGCAAAGAGCTGGCAACCGGCGCATCGTTGGACTAAGTCCTGGGCGTCTGCCCGGGCCGTCGTCCAAAATAAGCCTGTACGGAAGGCCTTGCTTACAAGGGACCAAGCTGCAGTGTGATGACCGCCGAGTCCGGCATGAATTTCAGCCAGGAGGTTCCGCCCTTCCTCTTCGGAGATGCACCTTTGAAGGACTCCGGTAGTGCTTTTCTTATAAAGCTCTCCCTCATGAACTTTTGTAGGCTTTGGATCGCCGCACTATGCAGCATGCCTCATTTTGGTCCTCGGGGAGTTCCTGCCTAGTAAGGTAGGCGAGGAATGGTTCTGTCCACGGGGCGATGACGGCCATTATTACGTGGGCTGAAGGTGTTATTTCATTGGCAGAGCCTCCGGTTGTGTCAGAATGTTCGGTGTCGGGCAGTGCGGTTAGGTCCGGGCTGTTATTGTTCGGCTCCCCTTCCCACTACGGATGGCTTGAACAGCCTTTCCAAGAAGAAGTTGGGGGGGACTACATCGCGTTTTGCGCCGATGCGTGCCAGGACATCTGCCACCTGATTATTTTCTCGGGCTATATGGTGGAATTCAAGCCCTTCGAACTGAGCTGACATTGTTAGGACGGCGCTGCGGTAAGCTGCCATTTTTGGATCCTTGGCATCGAAGTCTCCATTTATTTGGGATATTGCGAGGTTCAAGTCCCCACGCACCTGTAGGCATTGAATGCCCATGGATACTGCCATCCGGAGACCATGTAAAAGGGCCTCATATTCGGTTGCATTGTTGGAGTCTGTGTACATAATCTGGAGTACGTATTGAACTGTGTCTCCTGTGGGGGACGTCAAAATGATGCCAGCCCCCAGTCCGGCCAACATCTTGGAGCCTTCAAAATGCATGATCCAATTTTAATATGTGTCGTACTCTTTAGGTAGTTCAGCCTCTGTCCATTCTGCGACGAAGTCGGCCAAAACTTGCGACTTGATGGCTCGCCGTGGCTTATAAGTTATGTCGAATGGGAGGAGCTCAATGGCCCATTTTGCAATCCGGCCCGTTGCGTCATGGTTGTTTATAATATCGTTAAGTGGTACTTCCGAGGCTACTGCTATTGAACAATCTTGAAAGTAGTGTCATAGCTTTCGGGATGCCATGAATACCGCATACGCAATCTTTTGATAATGGGGGTACCGTGATTTGCATGGAGTGAGGACAGTGGACACATAATAGTCCGGCTTTTGAAGGGGGAATTTGTGTCTGTCCGTTTCTCGTTCGACGATGAGTACTGCGCTTACAACCTGATGTGTTGCTGCAATGTACAATAGCATTGGTTCGCCAATGTTTGGCGCGGCCAGGACTGGGTTTCTTGCCGATATGGCTTTTATTTCGTTGAGTCCGGCCATGTCTGCATCCGTCCATTCGAAGTGTTCGGTGCGCCAAAGGAGGCGGTAAAGGGGTAGTGCCTTTTCTCCCAAGCGGGAGATAAAGCGGCTTAGAGCCGCCACGCATCCGGTTTACTTTTGTATTTGTTTGAGGTCCTTTGGGATATCCAATTGTGACAGAGCTCGGATCTTGGCTGGATTTGCTTCAATTCCTCTACCGGATACAATGAAGCCCAAGAGCTTTCCGACTGGAACGCCGAAAACGCATTTTTCCGGGTTGAGCTTGATGTCGTATGTTCGGAGGTTATCAAATGTGAGCCTCAAGTCGTCTACTAGAGATTCGACATGTCTTGTTTTTACGACCACATCATCTACATATGCCTCCACTGTTTTGCCGATCTGGTTTGCCAGACATGTCTGAATCATGCGCTGATAAGTTGCGTCGGTGTTTTTGAGCCCGAAGGGCATTGTGTTGAAGCAGAATGGGCCGTATGGTGTGATAAATGCCGTTGCGGCTTGGTCTGATTCTGCCATCTTGATTTGATGGTAGCCAGAATATGCGTCGAGGAAACACAACGAATCGTGTCCTGTGGTAGCATCGATAATTTGATCGATGCGGGGGAGGGGGAAGGGATCCTTTGGGCAAGCCCTGTTAAGGTCTTTAAAGTCAACGCACAGGCGCTAGGATTTGTCCTTCTTTGGTACCATCACCAGGTTTGCTAGCCAGTCTGGATGTTTTATATCTCTGATGAATCCGGCCTCCAATAGCTTTGCTAGCTCTTCTCCCATGGCCTGTCTTTTAGGTTCGGAAAAACGCCGAAGAGCTTGTTTGACAGGTTTGAATCCTTTTGGCATAGTTAAGCTGTGCTCGGCCAGCCTGCGTGGGATTCCTAGCATGTCTGAAGGGTGCCAGGCGAAAATGTCCCAGTTCTCTCATAGGAACTCTCGCAGTGCGGCATCTACATCAGGGTTTAACTATGCCCCGATGGAAGCTGTTTTATTGGGGTCCGTTGGATGGACCTGGAATTTGACTATTTCGTCCGCCGGTTTAAAGGAGGTGGACTCGTATCTTTTGTCGAGTACCACATCATCCTTATTCACCGTGGAGCGCAGCGCAGTCAGTTCCTCAGCCGCTAGGGCTTCGGATAGTGCCTCGAGGGCCAGTGCGACTGTCTTGTTTTCGGCGCGGAGTGCTATGTCCGGATCACTAGTGAGAGTGATGATCCCGTTAGGCCCGGGCATCTTGAGCTTCACCCGTAATGGGGTATTGCTTGGAAGATTGTAAACGCTTCCCGCCCTAGCAGAGCGTGATAACCGCTGCTGAACGGAGCCACATGGAACATGACCTCTTCGGACCTGTAATTATCCGGCATGCCGAACACCATATCTAGTGTGATTTTTCCTGTACAGCATGCTTCTCGACTGGGGATTATTCCTCTAAAGGTTGTGCTGCTTCGCTCAATGCGGTTCCAGTCTATTTCCATTTTTGAAGGGTTTCCCCGTAAATGAGGTTCAATCCGCTGCCGCCGTCCATGAGTACCTTGGTAAGACGAAAGCCATCCACTATTGGACCGAGGACCAATGCGGTCGGTGCTCGGGCTATTCAGAATTTAGGTTCATCACTGGCATTAAAGGTAATAGCCGTGTCACTCCATGGGTTTATTGTTGCTACTTGGTAGACTTCGGCAAAGCTGCGGAGTGTCCTTTTTCGCATATTATTTGATGCGAAAGTCTCGAAGACTGTTAATACCGTATTGGAGTCTCTGGGGTGGCTTTCTGTGGCCTCCGGAATTAGGAGATCTTCACCAATTTTGGCCACCTGCCAGAGTATCCAACATGCTCTAAGGCTTTGAGTTGGTGTGGTGTCCTCTGTACTGTGAATTTTACAGGGTCCATTAAGCCATCCTTCCAGTACGGTTCCATGCCCTATAGAGGGTTTTTGCTTTTTGGTGTTTGACCCGGGTGTCTGGCGATGATGTACCCTTTTATTTCGGACTGGGTTTGTACTCAGGGCCTGATCATCCCAAAACTTTATTTCGGTTTTCCAGGCGCTTTCCATCGCACAGTACTTTCGTAAAATGGACGCCAAGTCAGCGAAGCGTGTAATATCATGACGACTTATGGCGTTGAGTATTCCCTTGTCCGTGCAATTATTGCAGAAGATTGAGATTGCGTCTTCCTCGTGGCAGTCCCTCATCATGTTCCTAACCAGGAGGAATCTGGCCCAGTAATGATGTTTTGTTTCTTCGATCTCTTGCCTGATTTGGGATAGATCACTTATGTTCGGGTGGGTGGGTGGAATTAAATCCGAAGCCTCACCCAATCTGAGGCTCAGAGGCCGAGGAATTTCCGAACTCGAAAATTAGGATTCCTGGATGTTGTCCAATGAATCCAGCCCGTCGCCTGACTCTGAGTTCAGGCCTTGAGTGATATCCTCCCCTCCGCGGGTATCCATCTTGGAGGGATCGAGAATCCGGACGTAGCTAGTCCTTAAGATAGATGAGGGGTCGTCGTACTGTCCCTCTACCACGGCAACGTGATGGGTGACTTGGGGAGAGTTAATCTCTCTCAGATCGGGTTTAGGCCCAATCCGGTCGTAATCCGTAGCGACTCCCAGGGCGGCGATGCGATCCAAGAGTTCGTTTATGGAGGAGAGCTCCATTGGATCTAACTGCTCGGCGAGTTCCGAGCTGACATGAAGATTGTTTTCGATGGCTCTAGAGTTCATCATCGGCGTGGAAGCCGAACAGGCGGTCATAGGAAAACCACCTAGCCGGAGGGTTTGGCCGACAGCCAAAGCTCCCTTAGCAATGGTGCCGTCTTTAAAGACAGGGCAAAGCATCCTTCCTGATGGCGACGACACAAAGGAACTCTCAATGAAAGCACCAATGTCGGTGTCAAAACTGGCGGATCTCGGGTAGGGGGTCCCGAACTGTGCGTCTGGGCCGGATGGTAACAGGAGGCAAGGGACACGAAGTTTTACCCAGGTTCGGGCCCTCTTGATGGAGGTAAAACCCTACGTCCTGCTTGATTAATATTGATGATATGGGTAGTACAAGAGTAGATCTACCACGAGATTGGAGAGGCTAAACCCTAGAAGCTAGCCTATGGTATGATTGTTGTGTATGAATGTGTTGTGCTACGGACTAAAACCCTCCGTTTCTATAGACACCGGATAGGGTTAGGGTTACATAGAGTCAGTTACAATGGCAGGAGATCTACATATCCGTATCGTCAAGCTTGCCTTCCACGCCAAGGAAAGTCCCTCCCGGACACGGGACGAAGTCTTCAATCTTGTATCTTCATAGTCCAGGAGTCCGGCTGAAGGTATAGTCCGGCTATCCGAACACCCCCTAATCTAGGACTCCCTCACTTGCCAGTAACGAGATTGAACTAGGTATTGAGATACCGACGATCGAAACTCGGGCAAGTAACATACCAATGACAAAGGGAACAACGTATGTTGTTATGCGGTTTGACCGATAAAGATCGTCGTAGAATATGTAGGAGCCAATATGAGCATCCAGGTTCCGCTATTGGTTATTGACAGGAGACGCGTCTCGGTCATGTCTACATAGTTCTCGAACCCGTAGGGTCCGCACGCTTAAAGTTCGATGACGGTTATATTATGAGTTTATGTGTTTTGATGTACCGAAGGAGTTCGGAGTCCCGGATGAGATCGGGGACATGACGAGGAGTCTCAAAATGGTTGAGACATAAAGATCGATATATTGGACGACTATATTCGGGCATCGGAAAGGTTCCGAGTGATTCAGGTATTTTCAGGAGTACCGAGGAGTTATGAGAATTCGTATTGGGCCTTAATGGGCCATACGGGAAAGGAGAGAAAAGCCTCAAATTGTGGCCGCACCCCTCCCCATGGGCTGGTCCGAATCGGACTATTGAGGGGGGGCGCCCCCTTCCTTACTTCTCCTTTTCCCTTCCCTTCCCTTCCCTCCTACTCCTACTACATGGAAGGGCTCCTATTTCTACTAAGAAAAGGGGAATCCTACTCCCGGTGGGAGTAGGACTCCCCTAGGGCGCGCCATAGAGAGGGCCGACCCTCCCCCTCCTCCACTCCTTTATATACTGGGGCAGGGGGCACCCCAAAGACACAACAATTGATCTCTTGATCTCTTAGCCGTGTGCGGTGCCCCCCTCCACCATAATCCACCTCGATCATATCATAGCGGTACTTAGGCGAAGCCCTGCGTCGGTAGAACATCATCATCGTCACCACGCCGTCGTGCTAACGAAACTCTCCCTCAACACTTGGCTGGATCGGAGTTCGAGGGACGTCATCGAGTTGAACGTGTGCAGAACTCAGAAGTGCCGTGCGTTCGGTACTTGATCGGTCGGATCATGGAGACGTACCACTACATCAACCGCGTTGTTCTAACGCTTCCGCTTTCGGTCTACGAGGGTACGTGGACAACACTCTCCCCTCTCGTTGCTACGCATCACCATGATCTTGCATGTGCGTAGGAATTTTTTTTAAATTACTACGTTCCCCAACACTAATTTGTTGAAATGCCTTCTACTTAGTTTACACATCATAAGCTGTGAATATGCAATGCTGTGAAATGTGAATATGCAATGGCACTAATGACAAGAGACCTTTAACTTGGTAGTGTGATGTTGTTTGCATCTTGCATATGATTTATTTCTTGTACTGCTTCACATTTGTTTCAACGCCAGCTATGACGAGACACTGTTAACTTGGCAGAGCGATATTTTAGCATCTTTCATATGGTGTCTACCTTCCATTGCATTGCTTCTAATTTAGTGAAATGTCTTCTGCTTAGTTTACATATCATAGTTTTGATTATCTCACGTCGTCCTGTTTTTTTGTACATATTACATTCTCCTATCATGTGGTTGTCTAATATCAAAGTTTAGTTTGTCTGTATCACACATCAATTTGTTGAACTAAATTCTTATTCCTTTTTCTTGTCAGCTTGACTTAACATGACATAGAGAAAGAGGAAGGAACAAAAAATAACAGGGGATGGTGTTAGTACTAAGGACAAACGGAAACGGAAGCAGAATAATCCTGCAGATTCTGCTAGTACTGATGATGCAATAGAAGGTCAAAGTCCAGCAGAAAATTTTACAAACGGGGTATCCCGTGCTACACAAGCTGCAGAACAAGCCAAACAGAAACCAATAGCTGCCACCAAACAAGCAGAGACAACCCTAGTTATTGCGACACCTTCTACAGTACCACCAGCTGCATGAGTTACTCATTCGAGAACTCAGCTAGCAGCATGTTCTCGAGCTCCCTTGCCACCTGACACTACTTCCGAAGCACTCTTGACACAAGACGAGTTGGAAAGATCAAATGAACTTTGTGAGCTTCAACAGCAAGAAGGTAGTTGTTGGAGTCAAGTTACAGTTGCATGCTTCTTTATATGTAGTCTCACAGTTTGATGTACACTAACACTTGCTATGTTCGTTGTTGGACTAGTACCTAGGCGCAAGAGGAAACAAACATCAGGGATAATGCTCGATAGGTTAATTAAATCTAGAGGAGGAAGAGTGGAGATCCGTTTGTGAGGCCGGTTTTAAAAGGCCACGTGATGCAACAAAGTCAGCCAAGTTAGTATCAGAGGCAGCGGTTCCCGTTAGGTGTCATGTACGTATCCTCCCAACATGGATTCAGTACAGGAATGACAAAGACGAAACCCAATTCAACACCTCACTCGACTATTTATCTGCAAGTATGGTTATGTATGGAAACTAGTAATATCGTCTTGCTCTGTCCCATACTTTCTAGGTTGCTGATAATGAGACTCCCATAATTTTCAACAAATGAGGTTCGCGTTCGATAGCCAAGATGATGCAACTAGACAAGCTTGCACCCATGTTTTCAAGTCTCCTCTCTGACAGTATCGGTATAACTTGAGGAAAACTCACTTTGAAGGCAAGGCTAACAGTGAACTTGCCCAAACATCTCTAGTGGAAAATTTATCAGAAGAAGACTAGAGAGGCCTTGTAAAACACTGGTCTGATCCAAAGTATTAGGTACATTATATATATGTGATTAGATCACATGTTGAACTCCTATTTAAGCATGTGCCTCACAAATCTATCTTCTTGTAAGTGAACTATTCAAAGAACAAGGACAACCGTATGAAAGTGAAATTCCAATATATGACAGGATCTCGTAGCTATATTGCACACTACGAGGCTCTTGTAATTAGCTGTTGTTTCACTCTTTTCGCTATACCATATTATCATATCTATATTGACTTGTTCCAAATGCATAGGAAAGCCCGCAAGGACCAAAAAGTACCTGAACCAAATGATGTGGAAATCTTCAAGTAATGTCACACTAGCAAGACAAAGGGCATGAGTAGACCAGTCAAAGCCATTGTTGTAAGTCCTTAATCCTCATGCCTTTTAACTACTACTTACTCTGACTTGTGCATTGAACTGCATGGTTTGCAGCCAATGTCTATTAATCTTTTCA
The DNA here is from genome assembly GCA_034509565.1 of Triticum monococcum. Lineage (NCBI taxonomy): Eukaryota > Viridiplantae > Streptophyta > Magnoliopsida > Poales > Poaceae > Triticum > Triticum monococcum. The sequence continues at coordinate 539,703,368 of CM067842.1, forward strand.
ATTTTATACACAGTTGTCTTAGCATATCATTGCACATTACAAGGTTTAAAAGAGAGGAGTGATGTTCCTTAGATCTTGATCTATAATCTAGTTCCTGAAGGAAATATGCCCTAGAGGCAATAATGAAGTTATTGTTTATTTCCTTATATCATGATAAATATTATTCATGCTAGAATTGTATTAACCGGAAACATGATACATGTGTGAATACATAGACAAACATAGTTTCACTAGTATGCCTCTACTTGACTAGCTCGTTGATCAAAGATGGTTATGTTTCCTAACCATAGACATGAGTTATCATTTGATTAACGGGATCACATCATTAGGAGAATGATGTGATTGACTTGACCCATTCTGTTAGCTTAGCATTTGATCGTTTAGTATGTTGCTATTGCTTTCTTCATGACTTATACATGTTCCTATGACTATGAGATTATGCAACTCCCATTTACCGAAGGAACACTTTGTGTGCTACCAAGCGTCACAACGTAACTGGGTGATTATAAAGGTGCTCTACAGGTGTCTCCGAAGGTACTTGTTGGGTTGGCGTATTTCGAGATGAGGATTTGTCACTCCAATTGTTGGAGAGGTATCTCTAGGCCCACTCGGTAATGCACATCACTATAAGCCTTGCAAGCATTGTAACTAATGAGTTAGTTGCGGGATGATGTATTACAGAATGAGTAAAGAGACTTGCCGGTAACGAGATTAAACTAGGTATTAAGATACTGACGATCGAATCTTGGGCAAGTAACATACCGATGACAAAGGGAACACCGTATGTTGTTATGCGGTTCGACCGATAAAGATCTTCGTAGAATATGTAGGAGCCAATATGGGCATCTAGGTTCCGCTATTGGTTATTGACCAGAGAAGTGTCTCGGTCATGTCTACATAGTTCTCGAACCCGTAGGGTCCGCACGCTTAACGTTCGTTGACGATATAGTATTTATGAGTTATGTATGTTAGTAACCGAATGTGGTTCGGAGTCCCGGATGAGGTCACAGACATGACGAGGAGTTCCGGAATGGTCTAGAGGTAAAGATTCATATATTGGATGATATAGTTAGGCCAAGGGGTCAGGCCCACGGGGCTATAAGTCGGTACAAAAGGAGTTTTGCGGAGGCCAGGGGGCCAAATGCCGGAGACCTGGCGTCTGGCCCTGGGCCAGATGCCGAGGCCCACGGCGTCTGGGCCAGACGCCAAGGATTGTGGCGTTTGGTCCTAGAGTCCGAGTGGGACTATAGCCATTCGGGCAAAACCGACTTTGAGGAGGCTTTTTCTCCAAGTTTCGACCCCAAGGCTCAATAGATAAATAGAGGGGCAGAGCTAGCACCAAAGACACATCAAGAAACACCAAGCCGAATGCCGGCTACCCCGTCCCCTCTAGTTTATCCTCCGTCATTGTTTTCAAACTGCTTAGGCGAAGCCCTGCGGAGATTGTTCTTCACCAACACCGTCACCATGCCGTCATGCTGCCGGGAACTCATCTACTACTTCTCCCCTCTTAATGGATCAAGAAGGCGAGGACATCATCGAGCTGAATGTGTGCTAATCGCAGAGGTGCCGTACATTCGGTACTTGATCGGGATGGATCGTGAAGCTGCACAACTACATCAACCGCATTGATAAACGCTTCCACTTTCGGTCTACGAGGGTACATAGACATACTCTCCCCTCTCCTTGCTATGCATCACCATGATCCTGGCGTAGGATAATTTTTGAAATTACTACGTTCCCCAACAGTGGCATCCGAGCTAGGTTTTATGTGTAGATGTTATATGCATAGTAGAACACAAGTGAGTTGTGGACGATACAAGTCATACTGCTTACCAGCATGTCACACTTTGGTTCGGTGGTATTGTTGGATGAAGCGGCCCAGACCGACATTATGCGTACGCTTACACGAGACTGGTTCTACCGACGTGCTTTGCACATAGGTGCGTGGCGGGTGTCAGTTTCTCCAAATTTAGTTGAACCGAGTGTGGCTACGCCCAGTCCTTGAGAAGGTTAAAACAACACTAACTTGACGAACAAACGTTGTGGTTTTGATGCATAGGTAAGAACAGTTCTTGCTCAGCCTGTAGCAGCCACGTAAAACTTGCAACAACAAAGTAGAGGACATCTAACTTGTTTTTGCAGGGCATGTTGTGATGTGATATGGTCAAGACATGATGCTATATTTATTGTATGAGATGATTATGTTTTGTAACCAAGTTATCGGCAACTGGCAGGAGCCATATGGTTGTTGCTTTATTGTATGCAATGTAATCGCCCTGTAATGCTTTACTTTATCACTAAGCGGTAGCAATAGTCGTAGAAGCATAAGTTGGCGAGACGACAATGATGCTACGATGGAGATCAAGGTGTCGCGCCCATGACAATGGTGATCATGACGAGGCTTCGGAGATGGAGATCACAAGCACAAGATGATGATGATGACCATATCATATCACTTATATTGATTGCATGTGATGTTTATCTCTTATGCATCTTATCTTGCTTTGTCTGATGGTAGCATTATAAGATGATCTCTCACTAAATTTCAAGATAAAAGTGTTCTCCCTGAGTATGCACCGTTGCAAAAGTTCTTCGTGCTGAGACACCACATGATGATCGGATGTGATAGGCTCTACGTTTGAATACAACGGGTGCAAAACAGTTGCACACGCAGAACACTCAGGTTAAACTTGATGAACCTAGCATATGCAGATATGGCCTCGGAACACTGAGACCGAAAGGTCGAGCGTGAATCATATAGTAGATATGATCAACATAGTGATGTTCACCATTGAAAACTACTCCATCTCATGTGATGATCAGACATGGTTTAGTTGATTTGGATCATGTGATCACTTAGATGATTAGAGGGATGTCTATCTAAGTGGGACTTCTTAAGTAATTTGATTAATTCAACATTAATTTATCATGAATTTAGTGCTGGTAGTATTAGCATATCTATGTTGTAGATCAATAGCTCGCGTTTAGCTCCCATGTTTTATTTTTAATATGTTCCTAGAGAAAACTAAGTTGAAAGATGTTAGTAGAAATGATGCGGATTGGATCCGTGACCCAAGGATTATCCTCATTGCTGCACAGAAGAATTATGTCCTTGATGCACCGCTAGGTGACCGACCTATTACAGGAGCAGATGCAAATGTTATGAACTTCTGGCTAGCTCAATATGATGACTACTTGATAGTTTAGTGCAGCATGCTTAACAACTTAGAATCGGGACTTCAAAGACGTTTTGAACGTCATGGATCATATGAGATGTTCCAGGAGTTGAAGTTAATATTTCAAGTCAATACCCGAGTTGAGAGATATGAAGTCTCCAACAAGTTCTATAGCTAAAAGATGGAGGAGAATAGCTCAAGTAGTGAGCATCTGCTCAAATTGTCTGGGTACTACAATCGCTTGAATCAAGTGGGAGTTAATCTTCCAGATAAAATAGTGATTGACAGAATTGTCTAGTCACCATCATCAAGTTAGTAGAACTTCGTGATGAACTATAGTATGCAAGGGATGACGTAAACATTGCCGAGCTTTTCATGATGATGAAATTGATGAAGCTAGAAATCAAGAAAAAGCATCAAGTGTTGATGATTAACAAGACCACTAGTTTCAAGAAAAGGGCAAAGGGAAAGAAAGGGAACTTCAAGAAGAACATCAAGCAAGTTGCTGCTCAAGTGAAGAAGCCCAAGTCTGGACCTAAGCCTAAGACTAAGTGCTTCTACTGCAAAGGGACTTGTCACTGGAAGCGGAAATGCCCTGAACATTTAGTGGATAAGAAGGATGGAAAAGTGAACAAGGGTATATTTGATATACAGGTTATTGATGTGTACCTTACTAGTATTTATAGTAGCCCCTGGGTGTTTGATACTTGTTCGGTTGCTAAAAATTAGTAACTCTAAACAGGAGTTACACAATAAATAGAGACTAGTTAAGGGTGAAGTGACGATGTGTGTTGGAAGTTGTTCCAAGATTGATAAGATCATCATCGCACACTCCCTATACTTTTGGGATTAGTGTTAACCCTAAATAAATGTTATTTGGCGTTTGCGTTGAGCATGAATATGATTTGATCATGTTTATTGCAATACGGTTATTCATTTAAAATCAGAGAATAATTGTTGTTCTGTTGACATGAATAAAACCTTCGATGGTCATACACCAAATGAAAATAGTTTGTTGGATCTCGATCGTAGTAATACACATATTCATAATATTGATGCTAAAATATGCAAAGTTGATAATGATAGTGCAACTTATTTGTGGCACTGTCGTTTAGGTCATATCGGTGTAAAGCGCATGAAGAAAAACCATGCTGATGGGCATTTGGAATCACTTGATTATGAATCAGTTGATGCTTGCGGACCATGCCTCATGGGTAAGATGACTAAGACTCCGTTCTCCGGAACAATGGAGCGAGCAACAAACTTGTTGGAAATAATACATACTGATGTATGCAGTCCGATAAGTGTTGACGCACGCGGCGGGTATCGTTATTTTTCTGACCTTCACAGATGATTTGAGCAGATATGGATATATCTACTTGAAGAAACATAAGTCCGAAACATTTGAAAAGTTCAAAGAATTTCAATGTGAAGTGGAAAATCATCGTAATAAGAAAATAAAGTTTCTACGATCTGATCGTAGAGGCAAATATTTGAGTTACGAGTTTGGCCTTCAATTAAAACAATGTGGAATAGTTTCACAAACTCATGCCACCTGGAACACCACAGCATAATGGTGTGTTCGAACGTCACAACCGTACTTTATTTGATATAGTGCAATCTATGATGTCTCTTACCGATTTACCACTAACGTTTTGGGCTTATGCATTAGAGACAGCTGCATTCACATTAAAAAGGGCACCATCTAAATCCGTTGAGACGACACTATATGAACCGTGGTTTAGCAAGAAACCTAAGTTGTCGTTTCTTAAAGTTTGGGGTTGCAATGCTTATGTGAAAAAGTTTCATCTTGATAAGCTCAAACCCAAGTCGGAGAAGTGCGTCTTCATAGGATACCCAAAAAGTAACTGTTGGGTACACCTTCTATCATAGATCCGAAGACAAGATATTTGTTGCTAAGAATGGATCCTTTCTAGAGAAGGAGTTTCTCTCGAAAGAAGTGAGTGGGACGAAAGTAGAACTTGATGAGGTAATTGTGCCTGCTCCCTTATTGGAAAGTATTTCATCACATAAATCTGTTTTTGTGACTCCTACACCAATTAGTGAGGAAGCTAATGATGATGATCATGTAACTTCAGATCAAGTTACTACAGAACATCGTAGGTCAACCAAAGTGAGATCCGCACCAGAGTGGTACGGTAATCCTGTTCTGGAGGTCATGTTAATTGACGATAATGAACCTATGAGCTATGAGGAAGCGATGATGAGCCCAGATTCCGCGAAATGGCTTGAGGCCATGAAATCTGAGATGGGATCCATGTATGAGAACAAAGTATGGACTTTGATTGACTTGCCCGATGACCGGTGAGTCATTAAGAATAAATGGATCTTCAAGAGGAAGACGGACACTGATAGTAGTGTTACAATCTACAAAGCTCAAATTGTCGCAAAAATGTTTTCGACAAGTTCAAGGTGTTGACCACGATGAGCATTTCTCACTCATATTGATGCTTAAAAGTCTGTCCGAATCATGTTAGCAGTTGCCACATTTTTTGAAATCTAGCAAATGGATATCAAAACTACATTCCTTAATGGATTCATTAAATAAGAGTTGTATATGATGCAACCGGAAGGTTTTGTCAATCCTAAAGATGCTAACAAAGTGAGCAAGCTCCAGCGATCCATCTATGGACTGGTGCAAGCATATCGGAGTTGGAACATATACTTTGATGAGTTGATCAAAGCATATAATTTTATACAGACTTGTGGTGAAGCCTGTATTTACAAGTGAGTGGGAGCACTACAACATTTCTGATAAATTTATGTGAATGACATATTGTTCATCGGAAATAATGTAGAATTTTCTAGAAAGCATAAAGGAGTATTTTAAAGGAGTTTTTTCAGTAAAGACCAAGGTGAAGCTACTTACATATTGAGCATCAAGATCTATAGAGATAGATCAAGACGCTTGATAAGTTTTTTCAATGAGTACATACCTTGACAAGATTTTGAAGTAGTTCAAAATGGAACAGTCAAAGAAAGAGTTCTTACCTATGTTACAAGGTGTGAAATTGAGTAAGACTCAAAGCCCGACCACGGCAGAAGATTGAAAGAGAATGAAAGTGATTCCCTATGCCTCATCCATAGTTTCTATAAAGTATGCCATGTTGTGTACCAGATCTATTGTATACCCTACACTGAGTTTAGCAAGGGAGTACAATAGTGATCTAGGAGTAGATCATTGAGCAGCGGTCAAAATTATCCTTAGTGGAATAAGGATATGTTTCTTGATTATGGAGGTGAAAAAAGGTTCATCGTAAAGGGTTACGTCGATGCAAATTTTGACACTGATCCAGATGACTCTAAAGTCTTTATCTGGATACATTTTGAAAGTGGGAGCAATTAGCTAGAGTAGCTCCGTGCAGAGCATCGTTGACATAGAAATTTGCAAAATACATACGGATCTGAATGTGGCAGACCCGTAGACTAAACTTCTATAACGCCCTCGATGCGGCTATATCTCCCACATGTCGAAGCACGACTTAGAGGCATAACCGCATTGAAAGCAATGTCGCAAGTGAGGTAATCTTCACACAACCCATGTAATACAATAGGGGAAAAAGATACATAGTTGGCTTACAATCGCCACTTCACACAATTACATGAATAAAGCATTACATCATCCAAATACAATCAAGGTCCGACTACGGAACCAAAATAAAAGAAGAACCCCAAATGCGACAAGGTCCCCGATCGACCCCAACTGGGCTCCACTACTGATCAACTAGAACGAAACAACATAAAGGACAAGATCTTCATCGAGCTCCTCCTGAGCTTGGTTGCGTCTTCTGCACGGACTCATCGGCACCTGCAAGCTGGTTTTGGAAGTATTTGTGAGTCACGGGGACTCAGCAATCTTGCACCCTCACGATCAAGACTATTTAAGCTTATGGGTAAGGTAAAGGTATGAGGTGGAGCTGCAGCAAGCGACTAGCATATATGATGGCTAACATACGCAAATGAGAGCGAAAAGAGAAGGCAAAGCACGGTCGACAAAAGTATGATCAAGAAGTGATCCTGGACTACCTACGTCAAGCATAACTCCAACACCGTGTTCACTTCCCGGACTCCGCCGAGAAGAGACCATCACGGTTACACATGCGGTTGATGCATTTTAATTAAGGTCAACTTCAGGTTTTCTACAACCAGACATTAACAAATTCCCATCTGCCCATAACCGCGGGCACGGCTTTCGAAAGTTCAAATCCCTGCAGGGGTGTCCCAACTTAGCCCATCACAAGCTCTCGTGGTCAACGAAGGAATAGACCTCCTCCCGAGACATTCCGATCAGACTCGGTATCCCGGTACAAAAAGACATTTCGACAGGGTAAAACTAAACCAGCAACACCGCCCGAATGTGCCGACAAATCCTGATAGGAGCTGCACATATCTCTTTCCCAGGGCACACTCAGATGAGCGCTCCATACAACTAAAACCAAACCTCGAGTTTCCCCGAGGGGGCGCTGCACAGGACTCTAGTTCGGACCAACACTCAGAGGAGCACTGGCCCGGGGGGGTAAAATAATGATGACCCTTGAGTCTGCAGAACCCAAGGGAAGAAAAAGGCTAGTTGGAAAAAGGTAAAACCAATGTTGGGCATTACTGGAAAAGCTTTACTTAAGGCAAACTGTCAAGGGGTTCCCATTATTACCCAACCGCGTAAGGAACGCAAAATCCGGGAACATAACACCGAAATGACGGAAACTAGGGCGGCAAGAGTGGAACAAAACACCAGGCATAAGGCCGAGCCTTCCACCCTTTACCAAGTATATAGATGCATTAATTAAATAAGATATATTGTGATATCCCAACAAGTAAACATGTTCCAACAAGGTACAACATCTCCATGTTCCAACAAGGAACAAACTTCAATCTTCACCTGCAACTAACAACGCTATAAGAGGGGCTGAGCGAAGCGGTAACATAGCCAATCAACGGTTTGCTAGGACAAGGTGGGTTAGAGGCTTGGTTCAACAATATGGAAGGCATGATAAGAAAGTGGTAGGTATCGCAGCATAGGCATAGCAAAAGAGCGAGCAAAAAGCAAGCAAAGATAGAAGTGATTTCGAGGGTATGATCATATTGCCTGAGATCCCGCAAGGAAGAAGAACGAGTCCATGAAGAAGACAAACGGTCGTAGACGAACGAATCCTCACAAGCACAACGTTACCGGAACCAACCCGAAGAAGCAAACACCGGAAAGAAACACACAACATAGTAAACAACCAACACGTGAACATGGTATGATATGCGGGATGTGGTATGCGATGCATATGCATGATTTGACAAGGAATGCATGAACCTGGCCTCTACTTGGAAATCCAAGAGTGCCACTGGAAAGGTGAGGTGATTTCGGTTGAAATCGATATAAAGATCACCAGAATCGGAGTTACGGTTTGGAACTGGCAAGCAATTCAAATATGACACCGGTCTGCGATTTACAGCAAGTAGTCATCTAAATGCAATGAGATGAACATGCTACAGCAGCCAAACATGGCAAAAAAAATACATGGCAGGGATGCATTCAAGATTCTTAACAAAAGTCTAGCACTGAGCTACGGCCAATTCATCCATTAACAGGTTCAAACAAGCATGGCAAAAATGCAAACGGTAAACAGATCTCAGACTTAGTGAAATTAACACTTGTCTGGAATTTCAGACCAAGTAGCCCTCTTCGCAGCAACGAAACTACATGCCAGAGGACCTGAACATGGCAAAGAAATACATGGCATTGAGCTACTCAAAGAGCTTAACAAAAGTCCCTTAGTGACCTTGAGCCAAAAGGGATCACAAAATACATTTGCAAGCATGTGAACATAGCAAAAACATAATCAGTTTTCAGACTTGGTGAAAACTGGGACATGCTGAAAACATAACTCAAGTAGGCATGTTTACGAGCTCGATGCACTCACTACGGAGCAAGTCATGGAAAGTTAAGCATACACCCATCAAGAATACACAAAATTCAAGCTAGGCATGGCAAGAACAATAACATAGCATGCACGGATCAACTATAACATCATTGGCAAAATTGCAAACAAGTTGACAATCTGCCCAGATTCAGAAAGTAGCAAAAGTAGAGCTCGACTGACTCAAGCTAGGGTGCTCCATATGTGCAAACAAAGACATGGATGGATAGAGCACTACAAGATTAACAAAACATCCTTACTGATCATCCTCAAAAGAGGCACGGATCACTAGGAAACAACCTGAATATATGGCATCATGAACTAAACAGCTCAACGACTTAGTGGAAATGCTAAGTCCCTGAAAACAGAATTACCAAGTGCCTCACTTTGCAAGCTTGCACTAGTCACCACACACATCACAAAAATACATGGGTTGCACCTCTGGAAAGATGACAAAACCCTTAACAAAACATATGTAGAGCTCATGGACATATCATGCACACAATAATCATGGCAAAAATGACAAATGTCTAAGATGGAGTAGCAGATCTGACAATTATCTCAAGTAGCCTCCTTCTAACAGCATTTCGGGCATCAAGATTAACTCAAATGAAAATGATTCAATGAAATGAAATGATGTGCTCTCTTAGACGAACAATTTGATATGCTATATGCCCAAATCGGAGCTACGGATGAGGAGATACGATGCTATGAACATGATCACATGGACTAGGAAATTCCGGGGACTTGGTGGAATTTTACCTCCGCGAAAGTCAACGCGGGATGGAGAAAAGCGGGACGAAGAGATCCGGGACGAGGGGGCCGTTTGGATTGCGGGATTGGTGGATCTGATCCAATCTTCGGGATCTCACCGGAGTACGTCGCCGGAGCAGACGAGGAAGGAGGCGTGAGGCACGGTGGCTCGCCGGAGTTCGGGATCCACAGGGCGCGGCTGCGCCGGCGAGCATGGCGAGGCGGCGGCGGAGGCAGGCGATGCGGGCGGTGGAGGCGGCCTGTGGCGCGGGCGGCGACGCAGGCGGCCGGTGGGAGGCGCGCGAGGCCGGGCGGCGGGTGGCGGCCGGAGCGGCGCCGGGTGGGCATGGCGACGCGGCGGTGCAGCAAGGCCGGCGGGCGGCGCAAGGAGACGAGGCGGCGCGGGCGACTCGGCCCAGATCTGGCCCGGGGCGGGCCTGCCTCGGGCCTCGGCGGGCGGCGGCGACGAAGTGGGGCAGCGGCGCGGTCCAATGGCGACGTGACACGTGGCGGCGGGGAGGCGGACCGGACAATGTCCGTCGGCGGGAATATGTCCGGCGCGCGAGAGGACGAGTGGATCTAGGGTTAGGGACGAAATGAACCCGAGATTTCGGAGGAGGGGCTATAAATAGGCATAGAGGGAGATAGGAGAGTCCAAATGAGGTGCGGTTTTCGGCCACGCGATCGTGATCGAACGCTCTAGGTGATGGAGCACAGTTTGGTGGGTTTCTGGGCCAAATTGAAGGGGTGTTGGGCTGCAACACACACGAGGCCTTTTCAGTCCCTCGGTTAACCGTTGGAGTATCAAATGAAGTCCAAATGGTACGAAACTTGACAGGCGGTCTACCGGTAGTAAACCAAGGACGCTTGGCAAGTCTCGGTCCATTCCGGAAATGTTTAACCCCCACACATGAAAGAAAGGTAGAAATGACCACCGGAGGAGAACGAAGCGCCGGAATGCAAAACGGACAACAGGGAAAATGCTCGGATGCATGAGACGAACACGTATGCAAATGAAATGCGCATGATGACATGATATGCAATGCATGACACGCAAGCAATGACAAGGCAACACAAGTGAATAACTGAACGACACCTGGCACATCGGTCTCGGGGCGTTACAACACTCCACCACTACGTGAGGATCTCGACCCGAGATCCAGGATGGCACCGTAGGGAAACGGAAGAGGAAGAGAAAAAGTAAAACTAAGTTGCTCCTTTGACAAACGAGTGAAACCAAAGAACCTTGAAAGGTTGAACAAATTCGAGAAAAGAATACAACGAAGGTGAACAAGGTCGAAAACACTCCGTTAGAAAAGAGGGAAAAAGAACATTACGAGAACCTTGTAGGTTGAAGGGAAGATATATATAGAAAACACTCCGGTTAAACAAGGGGATCAAGGAAGACCAAATTCGGGCAGCACTCCGGTTGAAAAGAAAGTAATTGAATAAGAACTTGATAAGGTGATAGAACATGAAAAGAGGGCACGACACTCCGGTTAAATGGACAATCATGAAAAGAACATGATCTTGACAAAACAAGAAGATGGTTGAAGAGAACAACAACACAATGCCTCCGGGAGAGAGAAATAGAAGATAGATGATCAAAATAAAAGAATGGAGAAGAAATGCCAACTTCTTACATGAAAGAGTTCGAAGAGGCATCTTTAGGGGAAGGTTCGAACGGAATTGTTAAAAAAACAACAACGAAAAGAGTAATCTTGATATGGCCTTATGGAATACAACTCAAACATTGTGAGGTGACCACCTGCCACTCACGGGAAGAAGAATTGGATTGGCATGAACAAGGAGACGAGAAGCTTATTTCACCGGAAGGATATATGAAGAACTTGGATCATATATGAACACAATTATAGCAACAATCCTTAGGGGAGGCTTTAGGTGAAGTATAACCCAAGATAACTCCAATGACGAGATTTGTGGATTTAAAATACCTCATCTTGATAACTTGTGAAACACGAAGCACGAAGGAAATTATCAAGAATGACATAATACCACCTCCAATGATACGGTAGAAAGAAAATGCACTTCGAAATGCGAGATGAAGAATGCTTGAGATCCTTAAAAGGAATCTCGATGAAAACTTCGAGAAGGAATTAAATCCTTGAAGAACTATCATGTAGAACCTTCATGAAGAACTCCGGTAAACAAAAGAACGATCAAACGGAAAGAAAGGGTAGTTGAAAACACAAGGTGGAGCCTTGTAAAGATTTAGATAGATCTCCGTGATGAACTAATTGAAAAAGGTTGGAACTCCGAGAAAAGAGAAGATGAACAATTGAGATCAAGAATTTTGATGAACCTTCGGAATAAAGAATAGATCACTTGGATGAAACAATAATAAGAATTATGTTATGCATATCCTTCACCAATTAAATTGATGACAACCAACGGATTCGACATATTACTTATTCTCGTAGAAAGGATTAAAATAGATATATCAAAACTTGAGAACGTCTTCAACGAACCACCGTAAGAATTGAAACAATGAATAAATTGATAAGATTAATGAAGGAAGAAGAATCTTGAGAGAACCACCATAAGAATTGAAAAAGAACGATTAAAATATGAAGAAACACCGGGAAGAATTATGAAATGAATGAAGATACTTGAGAGGATTTAGATACATGAGAATGAATAGATCACAAACTGATAAGAGAAAACTTGAGCGATGCACCGGTAATATTTAGAGAATGATAGCTGAAAGCTAAGAAAGAATAAGTCTCAGATGATGGGCTCCGGATAAACGAACTGAAAAAACTCCTGAATTGCTTCGGATATGTGAAAAGAATTCTCACAATCAAAACAATTATGAGAGGATGGCAACAAACTAGAGCCACGAATCTTGAAGAGGATGAAGCAAGATATGGAGGAAAATCTCTTCTTCGGTCTTCATAATCTGAGAATGACGACGAGAGACACCAACAATAATTGTTGAGACACTCCGGAAGAATCAAAAGCGAAGAGGTTAAACCCGCCATGAAAAGAATTTGAAAGATCTTGGTGAAAAGCATTTGACTGATGATAATTCATTCTTACGTCAAACTTTGACAAGAATTTAGGATAACTCCGGGAAAATAAGAAGAGTCAGGTAAGATCCTGGGAAAAGACATGTGGGTTAGGGCCCACTCAAAAGAAACACCGTTGAAGTAATTGCTTGAAAAGAGAGATTCCACCGGTTGAATTAAATGGCTTGAATGAGATAACATCCTCAAAATAGCTTGAATGGATGAAGAGTGGAAACACGAATCTTCTGAGATATCTTCGGCACTCCCGAACAATTGAATAGCGAGAAATGACTGTATATAAGGTCCACCGGCATGAGAAGGCATTTGAAATAAGGAAAAGAATATGATCAAACACCGAAAGCTTGAATAGAATCCACCGGAGAAGATAAAAGAACAAGGAACAATAAACTTGAGGCTCCGTTAGAATCTTCATGAGAAACACCGGATAAGAACATTGAAAGAAAAGAATGAAGAGACTTCACATGAATAGGATGGACACTTGATTACGAAATCTGAGTCCTTGAAGAAAAAGGGGTGGGTGGGTGGGAAAAACAAAGGCAACTTGAGGACAGAAGAAACAAACAACGTTGAGAAGGACTGATAATTGATCTTGCGAAAATTGACAAGATTTGACCCACTTGAAGAGAACCACACCGGTTGCAGAATAAGCCAGAACAAACATATGATAGAGATTTCGTCTGAAGTTTTCGTGGTAGGGCCTACATGGGCTCGATTGTATAGCACCATCATGTACAAGGCAGTGCACATGACATACGAAGCGTCCCCGAGTCGGCATAGCCAAGGACTCTTTAAGACACAATGAGACCACTGTAAAACCGACCGTGAATAGACGGACCACTAGACGTCGAACCCCAATTTCATATCATACATCTGTCGGAAAGATATCCTAAAGAGCTACTTGAATTCCCACTTATAAGCTCCCGAAATTTTCCCAGTTATGCAATCAGGTGTTCGGGATACAGGGGAAGCATAATATCTCACCCAAATCTAGCAAATCCTACATCCAGCTGTATCCATCCTTCAACACATAACCAAGAAACCTTCGGAAATCATCTACCTCAACCTTCGAAAAGCATCCGTTATACGAGTTATGGCAATACTCCCGAACTCCTGCCCCAGTACTGGGTGGCGTCGAGGTTATCTCACCAACGAACTGCATAAAAGAGATTTTCGATGTCGGCGTACTAAACTCAGGTATTACAGAACGACAACGATAAAATTATGAAGACAACACCTCAGATCTCAACTCCCCGGGACACCTCCACAAAACCCCTGAAAGGAGGCACCAAGACAATGTTCTCGTCACAAAACCATCGGAACGATTCCAAGATACCCGCGTGATCCTAAAATTTTTTCTAGTGAAATTTGAGAAGAGAAGAGTCAAAACTCTATGTCAGGATGCCTTACCAGAGCGATGAGGGGACTGGGAAGTAAAAATAATTCCTAAGCTCTCCGATATATAATTCCTAATTGACTCAAAACATTTTTCTAGACTCAATAATGGCTGCTAAAAACGATCAATCAGTGGGGGCTCGTAAGGTCGGGGAAGGCTCTGATTACAAACTTGTAACGCCCTCGATGCGGCTATATCTCCCACGTGTCGAAGCACGACTTAGAGGCATAACCGCATTGAAAGCAATGTCGCAAGTGAGGTAATCTTCACACAACCCATGTAATACAATAGGGGAAAAGATACATAGTTGGCTTACAATCGGCACTTCACACAATTACATGAATAAAGCATTACATCATCCAAATACAATCAAGGTCCGACTATGGAACCAAAATAAAAGAAGAACCCCAAATGCGACAAGGTCCCCGACCGACCCCAACTGGGCTCCACTACTGATCAACTAGAACGAAACAACATAAAGGACAAGATCTTCATTGAGCTCCTCCTGAGCTTGGTTGCGTCATCTGCATGGACTCATCGGCACCTGCAAGCTGGTTTTGGAAGTATCTGTGAGTCACAGGGACTCAGCAATCTCGCACCCTCGCGATCAAGACTATTTAAGCTTATGGGTAAGGTAAAGGTATGAGGTGGAGCTGCAGCAAGCGACTAGCATATATGGTGGCTAACATACGCAAATGAGAGCGAGAAGAGAAGGAAAAGCACGGTCGATAAAAGTATGATCAAGAAGTGATCGTGGACTACCTACGTCAAGCATAACTCCAACACCGTGTTCACTTCCTGGACTCCGCCGAGAAGAGACCATCATGGTTACACACGCGGTTGATGCATTTTAATTAAGGTCAACTTCAGGTTTTCTACAACCGAACATTAATAAATTCCCTTCTGCCAATAACCGCGAGCATGGCTTTTGAAAGTTCAAATCCCTGCAGGGGTGTCCCAACTTAGCCCATCACAAGCTCTCACGGTCAACGAAGGAATAGACCTCCTCCCGAGACATTCCGATCAGACTCAGTATCCCGGTACAACAAGACATTTCGATAGGGTAAAACTAAACCAGCAACACCGCCCAAATGTGCCGACAAATCCCGATAGGAGCTGCACATATCTCTTTCTCAGGGCACACTTAGATGAGCGCTCCATACAACTAAAACCAAACCTCGAGTTTCCCCGAGGGGGCGCTGCACAGGACTCTAGTTCGGACCAACACTCAGAGGAGCAATGGCCCGGGGGGGTAAAATAATGATGACCCTTGAGTCTGCAGAACCCAAGGGAAGAAAAAGGCTAGGTGGCAAATGGTAAAACCAACGTTGGGCATTGCTAGAAAAGCTTTACTTAAGGCGAACTATCAAGGGGTTCCCATTATTACCCAACCGCGTAAGGAATGCAAAATCCGGGAACATCACACCGATATGACGGAAACTAGGGCGGCAAGAGTGGAACAAAACACCAGGCATAAGGCCGAGCCTTCCACCCTTTACCAAGTATATAGATGCATTAATAAAATAAGATATATTGTGATATCCCAACAAGTAAACATGTTCCAACAAGGAACAACATCTCCATGTTCCAACAAGGAACAAACTTCAATCTTCACCTGCAACTAACAACGCTATAAGAGGGGCTGAGCGAAGCGGTAACATAGCCAATCAACGGTTTGCTAGGACAAGGTGGGTTAGAGGCTTGGTTCAACAATATGGAAGGCATGATAAGCAAGTGGTAGGTATCACAGCATAGGCATAGCAAAAGAGCGAGCAACTAGCAAGGAAAGATAGAAGTGATTTCGAGGGTTTGATCATCTTGCCTGAGATCCCGCAAGGAAGAAGAACGAGTCCATGAAGAAGACAAACGGTCGTAGACGAACGAATCCTCACAAGCACAATGTTACCAGAACCAACCCGAAGAAGCAAACACCGGAAAGAAACACACAACATAGTAAACAACCAACATGTGAACATGGTATGATATGCGGGATGCGGTATGCGATGCATATGCATGATTTGACAAGGAATGCATGAACCTGGCCTCTACTTGGAAATCCAAGAGTGCCACTGGAAAGGTGAGGTGATTTCAGTTGAAATCTATATAAAGATCACCGGAATTGGAGTTACGGTTTGGAACTGGCAAGCAATTCAAATATGACACCGGTCTGCGATTTATAGCAAGTAGTCATCTAAATGCAATGAGATGAACATGCAACAGCAGCCAAACATGGCAACAAAATACATGGAAGGGATGCATTCAAGATGCTTAACAAAAGTCTAGCACTAAGCTACGGCCAATCCATCCATTAACAGGTTCAAACAAGCATGGCAAAAATGCAAACGGTAAACAGATCTCAGACTTCGTGAAATTAACACTTGTCTGGAATTTCAGACCAAGTAGCCCTCTTCAAAGCAACAAAACTACAAGCCAGAGGACCTGAACATGGAAAAGTAAGACATGGCATTGAGCTACTCAAAGAGCTTAACAAAAGTCCCTTAGTGACCTTGAGCCAAAAGGAATCACAAAATACATTTGCAAGCATGTGAACATAGCAAAAACATAATCAGTTTTCAGACTTGGTGAAAACTGGGACATGCTGAAAACATAACTCAAGTAGGCATGTTTATGAGCTCGATGCACTCACTACGGAGCAAGTCATGGAAAGTTAAGCATACACCCATCAAGAATACACAAAATTCAAGCTAAGCATGGAAAGAACAATAACATAGCATGCACGGATCAACTATAACATCATCGGCAAAATTGCAAACAAGTTGACAATCTGCCCAGATTCACAAAGTAGCAAAAGTAGAGCTCGATTGACTCAAGCTAGGGTGCTCCATATGTGCAAACAAAGACATGGATGGATAGAGCACTACAAGATTAATAAAACATCCTTACTGATCATCCTCAAAAGAGGCACGGATCACTAGGAAACAACCTGAACATATGGCATCATGAACTAAACAGCTCAACGACTTAGTGGAAATGCTAAGTCCCTAAAAACAGAATTACCAAGTGCCTCACTTTGCAAGCTTGCACTAGTCACCACATACGTCACAAAAATACATGGGTTGCACCTCTGGAAAGATGACAAAACCCTTAACAAAACATATGTAGAGCTCATGGACATATCATGCACACAATAATCATGGCAAAAATGGCAAATGTCTAAGATGGAGTAGCAGATCTAACAATTATCTCAAGTAGCCTCCTTCTAACAGCATTTCGGGCAACAAGATTAACTCAAATGAAAATGATGTAATGGAATGAAATGATGTGCTCTTTGAGACGAACAATTTGATATGCTATATGCCCAAATCGGAGCTACGAATGAGGAGATACGATGCTATGAACATGAGCACATGGACTAGGAAATTCTGGGGACTTAGTGGAATTATACCTCCGCGAAAGTCAACGCGGGACGGAGAAAAGCGGGACGAAGAGATCCAGGACGAGGGGGCCGTTTGGATCGCGGGATTGGTGGATCTGATCCAATCTTCGGGATCTCGCCGGAGTACGTCGCCGGAACAGACGAGCAAGGAGGCGTGAGGCGCGGTGGCTCGCCGGAGTTCGGGATCCGCAGGGCACGGCTACGCCGGCGAGCATGCCGAGGCGGCGGCGGAGGCAGGTGAAATTTACTGTTCATTATGGGCTAGAGTCACCATGGGCCACTAAAGGGCCTAAAGATACGAAAGTCCTCATATGGGCCGAAAGACGTCTTGGGCCATACATGGGCCGAAAGTGAAACGGGCTGGTGTTATATTCGACGGCCCACATGACGTTGTTGGGCCAATTTCGGGAAGGCCCTAATGGGTCGTGAGTTACCGGGCCGTAAAATGGGCTATTTGTGAACAAACCGTTAACAGGATTTTCATAGGACGGCTCGCTAACTTTTTACCAAGTCAAACGGGCCAGCCTTTGTAAGATAAATGGGCCAGTGGTGGGCCATTGCACGTGTTGACATATCTTAGGCACCTATCTGACCCAATGACGAGTTGATACGTGTTTCCTTGGGCCAATGAGAATTTTACACATGGAAAATCCCCATTGGCCCGAGCTGGTAACGGGTTATCGAATCCAAAACCGGACCCGATAGCTTAACACGACCCGTTACAGTGGATGCCACGTGTCGGTTACCCTTGACGAAAGCACTTCCATGACGTGTCATTTATCGTCATGGAAGTGAACACTTCCGTGATGATAATTTTGGTATTGTCATGGAACACTTCTACGATGGCACAGGTATGACTATCTTGATTCTGTCATAAAATCGTCATGGATGTACATACATCACAGAAAAGGTGACATACTATGACAAACATGTATCATCACGGAAGTGTTTTCTTGTAGTGCTCACGGGCGTTCTACGTTCTTGACTCATGAGCCTCCCTGAGGCTTTGGTCTCTTCTTGGTGCGAGCTCTGTCACCAGTTTGTCACACGCTTCGCCCAGCTCGACGGGGGCGCCGGGGGCATCTTGGAGCCCCACACAATGGCCTCCATCCTCGGTGGGGCTTAGGCCCCCGCATCTAGCCACCACTCCAAGAAGATCTCTCGCGGGGTGAACGCCGCCCTCCCGAGGCCTGAAGCTGCTCGGCCCCTCAAGTGGTCATAGTACGCCATCACTGTAACGCCTTCGATGTGGCTATATCTCCTACGTGTCGAAGCATGACTTAGAGGCATAACCGCATTGAAAGCAATGTCGCAAGTAAGGTAACCTTCACAACAACCCATGTAAATAGATAATAAGGGGAAAGGTACATAGTTGGCTTACACTCGCCACGTCACACAAAGTACATAAATAGCATTACATCATCCAATACACTCATGGTCCGACTACGGTACCAAAATAAAAGATCAACCCCAACAAGCGACATGGTCTCGATCGCCCCAACTGGGCACCACTACTGATCATCAGGGAAAGACACATAGTAACGGCGTGAGTCTTCGTCGAACTCGCACTTGAGCTCAAGCGCATCATATGGAACGGAGTCATCGGGCCCTGCATCTGGTTTGGAAGTAATCTGTGAGCCATGGGGACTCAGCAATCTCGCACCCTCGCGATCAAGACTATTTAAGCTTATAGCTAAGGCAAGGTAATATGTGGAGCTGCAGCAAGCGACTAGCATATATGGTGGCTAGCCTATTCGCAAAAGAGAGCAAGAAGAGAAAGCAAAGCACGAACGAACAACTATAGACCAACCTACGGCAAACATTACTCCAACACTGTGTTCACTTCCCGGACTCCGCCAAGAAGAGACCATCACGGTTACACACGCAGTTGATTCATTTTAATTAAGTTAAGGTTCAAGTTATCTACAACCGGACATTATCAAATTCCCATCTGCCCATAACCGCGGGCATGGCTTTCGAAAGTTCAAATCCCTGCATGGGAGTCCCAACTTAGCCCATCACAAGCTCTCATGGTCAACGAAGGATAAACCTTCTCCCGAGACATTCCAATCAGACTCGGTATCCCGTTTCTACAAGACAACTTCGACAAAGATAAAACAAGTCCAGCAACACCGCCTGAATGTGCCGACAAATCCCGATAGGAGCTGCACATATCTCGTTCTCAGGGCACACTCAGATGAGACATCCTACGAGTAAAACCAAACCTCAAGTTGCCCCGAGGTGGCCCCGCAGTCTGCTCGGTCGGACCAACACTCAGAGGAGCATTGGCCCAGGGGGGTTTAAAATAAAGATGACCCTTTGGCTCCGGAAACCCAAGGGAAAAGAGGCTAGGTGGCAAATGGTAAAACCAAGGTTGGGCATTGCTGGAGGAGTTTTATTCAAGGCGAATTGTCAAGGGGTTCCCATTATCACCCAACCGCGTAAGGAACACAAAATCCGGGAACATAACACCGATATGACGGAAACTAGGTGGCAAGTGTGGAACAAAACACTAGGAAAAAGGCTGAGCCTTCCACCCTTTACCAAGTATATAGATGCATTAAGATAACAAGATAATATAATGATATCCCAATAAAAATCAATGTTCCAACAAGGAACGATCTCCAATCTTCACCTGCAACTAGCAACAATATAAGAGGGGCTGAGCAAAGCGGTAACATAGCCAATCAAGGGTTTGCTAGGACATGGTGGGTTAGAGGTTTGACATGGCAATTAGGGAGGAATGATAAGCAAGTGGTAGGCATCTAGCAAGCAAAGATAGAAGTGATTTCGAGGGTATGATCATCTTGCCTGCAAAGTTGTTAGAGTTGACTTGATCCTCGTAAGGAAACTCAACGGGCTCCTCGTTAGCGAACTCGTCTCCCGGCTCTACCCAAACAAGACAAACAAGCAAAAGGAATACAATCAACCACGTGCAAAGCTCAAACAACATGATGCAAACATGGTATGCTATGCGGGATGGGATATGTGATGCATATGCAAGATTTGACAAGGAATGAATGAACCTTGCCTCAACATGGAAATCCAAGAGCGCCACTGGAAAGGTGAGGCGATTTCAGTTGAAATCGATATAAAGATCGCCGGAATCGGATGCACGGTTTGGAAATGGCAAGCAAAACAAATATGGCACCGGTCTGCGATAAACAGCAAGTAGCCATCTAAATGCATCAAGATAATTATGCTACAACACTCAAACAAGAAAAAAAATACATGGCAGGGATCCACTCATAATGCTTGACAAAATATGAACATTGAGCTACGGCCAATTCATCCATTAACAGGTTCAAACAAGCATGGCAAAAGTGCAATTGATAAACAGGTTTCAGACTTAGTGAAATTAACACTAGTCTGGAATTTCAGATCAGGTAGCACACTTTGGAGCAAGAAAACTATATGCTAAAGGAACTTAACATTGCAAAGCAAGGCATGGCATGAAGCTACTCAAGGCACTTAACAAAAGTCCCTTAGTGACCTTGAGCCAAAAGGGATCATAAAATATAATTGCAAGCATGTGAACATGGCAAAAACATAATCAGGTTACAGACTTGGTGAAAAACTGGAGCATGCAAATATGTAAACGAGTAGGCATGTTTACGAGCTCGATGCACTCACTACAGAGCATGGCATGACAAACTAAGCATACACCCATCAAGAATACACATTATATAAGCTAGACATGGAAAGAACAACAACATAGCATGCACGGATCAACAACAACATCCTCGACAAAATCACTAACAAGTAGACAATCTGCCAGGAATTATGAAATAGCAAAAGTAGAGCTCGATTGACTCAAGCTAGGGTGCTCCATAATTGCAAACAAAGACATGTATGGATAGAGCACCACAATATTAACAACTCATCCTTACTGATCATCCTCAAAAGAGGCACGGATCACTAGGAAACAACATGAACATATGGCATATTGATAAAAACAGAACAAGGACTTAGTGAAATTCTAAGTCCCTGAAAACAGCATTAACGAATGCACTACTTTGCAAGCTTGTGCTAGTCACCACACATGTCACAAAAATACATGGATAGCACCTTTGTAAAGATAAAATGGCATATAACAAAACACATGTAGAGCTCAGGAGCATATCATGCACACATTAAACATGGCAAAAATGACAAATAGCTATTTGGTGTAGCAGATCTGACAAATAACTCAAATAGCTCTTTTCCAACAGCATTTCGGGCATCAAGAAGAGCTCAAATGAAAATGATGCAATGAGATGAAATGATGTACTCTCTGAGACGAACATTTTGATATGCTACATGCGCAAAACGGAGATACGGATGCGTAGTTACGGCATGAACAAGAATGCAAAATATCTAGGGTTTGGGGCAAAAGTCAACCGAGAGAAAAAGCTCAGATCCAGATCTGGCTGGGCGCGCAGATCGAGGTTGGCCGGGGAACTCGCCGGAGTTCGTCGGTCAGGTCGCCGGACATGCGTGGAGGAGGCCGGCGGCTTGCCGGACGACGAGGGAGGCCGATAGGACGTCGGGACGGAGGCGCGGCGAGGCGGAGCTGCTCCGGCGGCCTTGGCGCGCCGGACAAGGCGGCGGGGTCGGCGCTGACGACGAGCTGGCGGGCGGCGGAGGCGACGCGAGGAGGCGGGCGATGCAGGCCGGGGGGGCCTGAACTGGGCTACGACGGGCTGGCGGCGGGGCACGGTGGCTGGGGCCACGTGGCGCGACGGGAGAGGCTGGGAGCGGCGGCGGGATTTGTCCGGCGTCGCCCGGACGTGTCCGGCGGTGCGGAGGGGAAAATTAGGGTTTGGGGAAGAAGAGACTCGGGATTTTCGGGGAGAGGTCTATTTATAGGCATAGAGGGAGCTAGGAGAGTCCAAATGAGGTGTGGTTTTCGGCCACGCGATCATGATAGAACGCTCTAGATGATGGAGGGGGTTTTGGTGGGTTTTGGGCCAAATTGGAAGGGTGTTGGGCTGCAACACACACGAGGCCTTCTCGGTCCCTCGGTTAACCGTTGGAGTATCAAACGAAGTCCAAATGGTATGAAACTTGACAAGCGGTCTACCGGTAGTAAACCAAGGCCGCTTGGCAAGTCTCGGTCCAATCCAGAAATGTTTAACCCCCACACATGAAAAGAAGGTAGAAAGGACCACCGGAGGAGATAGGAGCACCGGAATGCAAAACGGACAACGGGGAAAATGCTCGGATGCATGAGACGAACATGTATGCAAATGCAATGCACATGATGACATGATATGAGATGCATGACAATGACAACCACACACGGAGACAAAAACCCGAACCCGAGGAAATAAAATAACTTAGCGCCGGAAACGGCAAGAGTTGGAGTACATATAAGGTAAATTACATCCGGGGTGTTACAATCACCTTCGACCCTAGGGATTGCCTCAAGTCCATGGTCATGCCAGGCGCGCTCCCCATGCTGTGCACCCCACCATCAACAATGTCTCGATCACCAAGACCCTCGTCGATGGGGGTGCCAGCCTCAGCGTATTCTCCATCGAGACCTTCAAGACGCTCCAGGTGTCTCACGACCAGCTGATGCCGACCAGGCTCTTCTCTGGAGTGACTTCCGGTCGTACCATCTCTTGGGACGAGTGCGCCTTCCAGTCACGTTCGGTACCCGTGGGAACTATCATACCAAGCTCATTGAATTCGATGTGGCGCGCATTGGCCTGCCGTACAACGCCATCCTGGGGTGTTCAACGCTCGCCAAATTCATGGCGATGACCCATCCCGGCTACAATGTCCTCAAGATGCCAGGGTGCGGTGGCATCATCACCATCGCCTGCGAGAAGAAGGACACAATCAGCTCCCTCAGGCAAGCCTACAAAGTTGTCGCGGTCGAGCGTCCGGCTGCTGGGGATGCGGCAGAGTCCCCTGAGGCCATGCCCGCAATGCCGAAGTCGTTATTCTCCTAGGACCGCACTGAGACAAAGAAGGTTTCGATGGACAGCACTAGCTATGGCCCCGCCATTACCATCGGCACCCACCTCTCCCAAGTGCAGAAGAGCGCGCTCATCGCCTTGCTCTGAGCAAATTCGGACGTTTTCGCTTGGCAAACATCTGATCTGTCCGGAGTGTCGAGGAGGTGGTCGAGCTTCACCTCGCAGTGTGCCCAAACAAGCGTCCAATCAAGCAAAAAGCGTGCCGCCAGGCGTTGGAAAAGCCAGAGTTCATCGTCTAGGAGGTGCATAAGGTACAAGAAGTCGGGGTCATCCGAGAGGTGCGCCACCCTGAGTGGCTTGCTAACTCGGTCATTGTCCCCAAGAAGGGTGGGAAGGTGCGTAAGTGCGTCGACTTCACAAGACTCAATAAGGCTTGCCCCCAGGACCCTTTCCCTTTTCCGTGCATTGAGAAAATTGTGGATTCCACCACGGGGTATGACCTTTCGTGATTCCTAGATGCCTTCTCAAGCTATCATTAGATCAAGATGGCAGCGGAAGATGTGGAAAGGACAGCTTTCATCTCCCCTTGCAGCGTGTTCTGCTATGTCTGCATGCCCTTTGGCTTGAGGAGCGCGGGCGCCACCTGAGGGAGTCCTGGACTAAGGGGTCCTCGGGCGTCCGGCCTGTTGGACAAGGGCCAGACTGATGGGCTATGAAGATACAAGACCGAAGACTCTCACTCGTGTCCTGATGGGACTCTCCTTGGCATGGATGGCAAGCTTGGCGTTCGGATATGAAGATTCCTTTCTATGTAACCGACTTTGTACAACCCTAGTCCCCTCTAGTGTCTATATAAACCGGAGGGTTTAGTCCATAGAGACAATCATAATCACATAGGCTAGACTTCTAGGGTTTTAGCCATTACGATCTCATGGTAGATCAAATCTTGTAATACTCATATTCATCAAGATCAATCAAGCAGGAAGTAGGGTATTACCTCCATAGAGAGGGTCCGAACCTGGGTAAATATTGTGTCCCCTGTCTCCTGTTACCATCAACCTCCGACGAACAGTTCGGGACTCCCTACCCGAGATTCGCCGGTTTTGACATCGAGATTGGTGCTTTTATTGAGAGTTCCATTGTGCCGTCATCAGAAGGTTCGATGGATCCATCCATCATCTACAACAACGCTGCCCACGGGATGTCTTTCTCCCTGGCCAGATCTTCGTATTCGGCGGATTCGCACTGCGGGCCAACTCGCTTGGCCATCTAGAGCAGATCGACACCTACGCCCCTGGCAGTCAGGTCAAGTTTAAAGCTTGAACTACGTTGCTGATATCCGCGGTGACTTGATCTTCAGCGGATTTGAGCCCATGGCAGCCACTCCCTGCCATCGCGATGAACATGACCTAGATCTGTCATCGGACTATACCCAGGAGACTGCGCCTGTAAGCGCTCTGGCCCTAGATCTGGAGCATCTTGCGCCATCCGAAGACGGGAGGCTTGACCCCGCCACGGAAGCCGAAGACTCAGCGGCGCTGGAGCCGCAAACAGAACCCACCTCGAGCGAGATCTGCGTCACCGGACCCCCAGATCCATCTTCGGTCACTGGGTCCGAACTGCATGCATCTGCGTCTGCCGAGCCTTACCCGACACCGATCGTCGAATTCAGTTCCGCGGACATCTTCTGGCACTCACCTCTAGGCGATGTGATAAACTCACTAAAAACCCTCTCTTTAGCAGGGGACTCACAACCGACTTATATCCGGTTTGAACTGGGGGCTGATGACGGGGAATTTTGCTTCCCACCCACCTCCCACTTAATAGCCACTGTCGAATATCTAACCGACATGTTCGACTATGACTCTGGAGACATCAACGGTATGGAAGATGCCAAAGAGGAGCAGGCCCAAAACTCGGCATTTACCGGGCGCTGGACAGCCACTTCCTCCTACAACGTGTACATGGTGGATACACCCAAAGAAGTTAACAGCGATGGCAATGAAGACCCACTAGAAGATAACACCCCAGCAATACAGCCAAAGCACCGACGATGGCGGCGCCGCTCTAAGTCACGCCGTGAAAAAGACAGCAATACCGGCACAGGATAAAACAATACTCTAGCGATGCCGGAGACAATGAAGACCCCGTTGAGCCAGCTTCCGAACAAGTCGAACGGGAAGATGGACGAGTCAGCCCCGATGAACAGGTCATGCACGAAGACTCGGAGGACAGCAATTATCTTCCACTCTCCGAGGATGAGGTGAGCCTCGGGAACGAGGATTTTATCGTGCCCGAGGAACCTCTCGAGCAGGAGCACTCAAGCGCTGGCTAATAGCCACTTCTAGGAGCCTGAAAAAGAAACAACAATAGCTTCAAGCTGATCAAGATCTTCTCAACGATAGATGGATTAACGTCCTGGAAGACGTGGAATACGGCCTCAAGCGACCACTCAAAAGTTACCCGAAGTGCAAATTACTACCTCAATTCAATGACGAGGAGTTGGAGCCCATGCCATCAGCGCACAATGCGGCTGACCGGCCACCACATGGTCGGGACAAAGCTGCAACCCAAGCCGAACACCAGCCCGCACTACCTTGCCATCAAGGCAGATACAAAACTGCTTAGGGATACACGTATGATCTCCGGCAGGGCCTGAAGAATAAAGCAGGCCCGGCCAGATCGATCTACGGATCACGAGGGCGTGCCTCGACACGCGACGATGGCTATCATGCCAAACACGGCAAGCACAATTATGTCCGAGCCGAAAACTGCAGACGGACTCCATCCGAACTGCGTCGCGACCTGGCCCGACATAGAGGAGCCGCACACCCCGTCTGCTTCATTGATGAAGTAATGGAACATGAATTCCCAGAAGGGTTCAAACCCATGAATATCGAATCATATGATGGACCACAGATCCTGCAGTATTGATTGAAGACTTTATTCTCCATATTCACATGGCCCGCGGTGATGATCTTCATGCCATCAAATACCTCTCCCTAAAGCTCAAGGGGCAGACCAACACTGGCTAAACCGCCTGCCTGAAAGCTCCATCGGCAACTGGGAGGACTTGGAAGAAGCCTTCCTTGACAACTTCTAAGGTACATATGTTCGACCTCCAGATGTCGACGACTTAACTCACATAATCCAACAGCCCGGAGAGTCAGCCAGGAAATTCTGGACTAGATTCTTAACCAAAAAGAACCAGATCGTCGACTATCCGGATTCTGAAGCCCTAGCGGCATTTAAACATAGCATCCGGGACGAATGGCTCCCCGACACCTCGGCCAAGAAAAGTCGAAGTCCATGGAAGCTCTCATGGCACTTATGACTCGCTTTTGAGCGGGCGAAGATATCTGGCTAGCCCGTAGCAATAACAATACAAGTGAACCTAGCACTTTGGAAGCAAGAAATAGCAACGACAAGCCCCAACGCAACAGACATAAGCGTCAAAGCAACGGTGATAATACCGATGACACGGCGATGAACGCCGGATTCAGCGGCTCCTTGTTCGGTCAGCGGAAGATGCCATATAAAAGAAATAATCATGGCCCTTCCAGCCTGGACCTCATACTCGATCGCCCATGTCAGATCCATGGCACCCCTGATAAACTAGCCAATCATACCCACAGGAGTTGTTGGGTCTTCAAACATGCCGGCAAGTTAAATGCCGAAGACAAGGAGAAGAGGTCGCAAAGCAATAACGACGATGAGGAGCCCCATCCAACGAACACAGGGGGACAGAAGAAGTTTCCCCCTCAGATCAAAATGGTGAACATGACATATGCCACCCATATCCCCAAGAGGAAGCGCAAACGCGCGCTCAGAGACGTCTATGCGATAGAGCCAGTCGCCCAAAAATTCAACCCATGGTCGTCATGCCCGATCACCTTCGATCGTAAGGACCATCCGACCAGTATCCGTCACGGCGGGTACGCCGCACTAGTCCTCGACCCAATAATTGATGGCTTTCACCTCACACGAGTCCTCATGGACGGCGGCAGCAGCCTCACCCTGCTTTACCAGGATACAATGCGCAAAATGGGCATCGACACATCAAGGATCAAGCCCACCAAAACTACCTTTAAAGGAGTAATACCAGGTGTAGAACCCCACTGCTCGGGCTCGATCACATTGGAGGTCATCTTCGGATCTCTGGACAACTTCTGAAGAGAGGAGTTAATCTTCGATATCGTCCCCTTCCGCAGTGGCTATCAGGCACTGCTCGGACGAAATGTGTTTGCCCGATTCAATGCGGTGCCGCACTATGCTTATCTCAAGCTCAAGATGCCCGGAACATGCGGTGTCATAACAGTCAATGGAAATACGGAGCACTCCTTCCATACCGAGGAGCACACTGTTGCCCTCGCAGCAGAGGTACAAAGCGGCCTCCACAAGCAGAACCTTAATTCGGTAGCCATACTCCCGGACACTGTCAAACGAGTCCGGACTACTATGCGCCAGGACAGCCCAGCTCATCAAGAGCTGAATTAGCAATTCAGCCTCCGTCCTAGACCACACCAAGTGGCAGCGTTCACGCCGCGCGTACATAACTACGCACTCAAAATACCATGGGCATAGATGGAGGCATAACTAGATTGTGATCCATAATACGGCTCAACCTCCCCTGGACACACATACTTTCACTTTTTTTCTCTCTTCTTTTCTTTTTTCCTCTTCAGGTTTCCTTTCCGTAGGCCCCTCTCGACGGCCTCATAATCGGTCCTTTCGGAGGACGGACACAGCAAGGTGGCAAGCAGCACCGACATGCAGGGGAATCCCTAGATATCCTTCTTGGCGATCATTCTACCTATTTTCAGGACCCGTACGCAGCTCCCCCTTGGTCTTGGCATGTTAAATAGCCAATGTTGCTTCTCGCACTTTTTGTTCGAGTACACTCTGATGTATTAATTAAAATTATAATGGAAACAGTTTGTGGCCCAACATATGTGGCACTAGCTTCTTCTTTATTTTTTATTTTGTTATTTTAATTTACATCTGTACACCTTGGTACGCCGTAATCCGCCAGGGGCTTTATTGCGCCTCACACTATGGAAACAAGTCCGAACACTTTTACAATATAGTTCGGCACCCCGAATTTAGCATTATATGCATTGGCTCCGAATCATGGCTTTGGTCAATAGTTGGGTTGCCCGGCTCCTGTGCTTACTACCTTACGTTTCCCTATATCGGCTAGGGTAGTAAAGGGAGAACTACTGCGATTGTGTCCTGGTTTATCTGGATGAGCACCTTAGTAGAGAAAGCCAAGAACTTACTGTCATGATGTGGCGTGAGCCGGTCAACTCTTCGGATGTTTCAAATCTTTAGCGATTTTTCCGGCATTATGCGACGAATCGGTTCTTATTCGATCAGGTGTTTACATCACCCTAGTATGGATACTAGGGGCTGCGCCTACATTTTATTTGTCAAACTCCTATGGCTAAGTGAGGGTGATAAAGACACATAGTCTGATTGTCTGGTTCATTGCGCTAAACACCTCATTTAAGGACCAAACTCTTGGATAAAGAGTGTTTAGATTCATCCCGAACACCCCCGTACTATCTACGTGGGGGCTGAAGCCGACGATTGGCCAACTCTCAGACTTGATGAAACGGCCGCACAGGAGGTAAAACTTTAATAAACAACAAAGCATTATATTACATATCAAGCCTTCTTTTCATCATACAGGACGAGATTACATGAATGTATTCATTCAAAAATAATGTCCTTAGCACATTGCTCCGCCACAATGCGGGATCCCTTCAAAACATCTTCAAAATATCGCTCGGGCGTGCGGTGCTCCTTGCCCACGGGCGATCCTTCGGTCGCGAGCTTGACGGCGTCCATCTTCGCCAATTGTATCTTGACACGGGCGAAGGCCATCCGCGCATGTTTTATGCAGACCGACCGCTTGATGGCATCAAGCCGAGGGCAGACATTCACCAGTCGTTTCACGAGGCGGAAGTAGCTGCCGGGTATAGCTTTTGCAGTCCACAGCCGGATTATTAAATCCTTCATGGCCAGTTCAGCCACCCTATGCAGCTCGACCAGCTGCTTCAGCTGGTCGCTAAAAGCCACCGGATGTTCTAGCACAAGATATTGCAACCAGAACACCTTATCCGTTGAGCTCCCCTCTTCGGCTTGGAAGAATGTCTGCGGGGCAGATCCGCAAACGCCCCTGGAGAACTCCAAATCCGGGTTAGCATGAGATATCTCTTCTTCACATACTTGCTCTGCATAATGAAAGCCTTACCCGCCACAATTTTCTTGGCCTCCTGGATTTCCTAGAGGTTGCCCTGGGCTTCGACCCGAGCCTCTTGTGCACTTTGACGAGCCTGGGCATGTTCGGACTCTTGGTCCGCATTCTTGCGCTCCAAGGCCTCGCACTTCTTCACGGTGTCCTACAACTCCTGTTGGACCTCGCCGACCCTGGCCTCATGCTTGTTGCGGGCAGCATGCTCGTCTGCCGCTCTTTTCTGGGCTTCGGCCAATGCTCCCTTGTGGGTTTCCACCTCGAACGCCGCCCCTACAAATTATCACACGATCAACACAAGCAATTCATATCTTGCTATATTTGAACAGGTCGTTACATACCCTGCTTGTCCACCAGCTTCTTTTTCACACGACCGAGCTCTTCCTTGGTTTGCTCCAGCCTCTGCTTTAGTCCGGAGACTTCGGCAGCATGTGAAGTTCCGGCTAGCAGCGATGCCTTCTTATTCACATAGACACACATGGTTAGTCTCCTGCTAAAAAATACTTGATCCTCTGTTCGGCTTTTCTTTCCGAACCCCGAATAGAGTCTCAGGGGCTACTATCTATAATGTGACTTTCTTTTTGCATCGCGTACCTCAAAGCCTGTTAAAAGGCTTGTGCAGGCTTTGGTCAGTCCGCTCTTCACGGACTTAAGCTTCTCAATCACCGCACCCATGAGGGTGCGGTGTTCCTCTATGATGGAAGCGCTTCGCAACGCTCCCAACAAAGTATTCGGCTCCTCTGGTTGGACAGAGGTCACCGGCGGAATGGGCACACCTCCTTCTAATGAAGGAGGCTTCTTGCCGGATTCTGGAGCCGTATAGGTCTCCAGGACCGTATTCGGCTGGGGGCCAAATTGTACATGGCCCTCATCACCAGTCTCCATGTGGATCTGCTCCCCCATGTGTTCGGCGGCTGAGGTATCGCCCTCTAGTGCCGTCCTGAAGGCCCCCTGCGCCTCTCCCTGGCCGGGGTCCTTCGGGACAACACCTCGGTGTCGTCCATGGCCATGGGAGAGGAGGCCGTCGGAGGGGACCCGCTGTCCATCACCTTCGGGTCCAGCGAGTTCCCTGAAGACGAGGATCGCTCAAGGGCGGAACGAGCCGGACTGAAAATACATGATTCGATATGTTAAAATTATGAAGTAAAGAGGCGGATATATGAATGCATCAGGGTCTTTGGATACTCATGATTCTGCCAGGGGCTTATCTCGACGGTGCCGTTCTGGGCTGCTATCGACGTCCCATGCGGAGCTATCTGCGAGGGAAGCCTTTCCCTTCTTGGACGCCTCTGCATCTAGATCTATGGAGGCCGCCCTCTTCCTTCACCCCTCGGGGAGGGGAAGTTGCTCTCTTCCTCCTCTTCCAACTCCTCGCCGTCTTAGGTGGCGGAGTGAGTTTCGGCGTCTTCAGACGCCACATCCAAAGTACCCTTGGGACGGAGGCCACCTCTGGTCCCCTTGGCCTTCTTCTCCAGCGCCTTGTAGGGCACCGGAACCAGCATCTTGGTCAGACGCGGTATGGCTGGATCCTCGGGCAATGGAGCCGGACACTGAATCTTCTCCGCCTTCTTCGTCCAAACCTGAAAGAACAAAATGGGAAAGTTCAGACACCCTCCTTGAATAAGAAAGTAAGGAATACACCTTGAAACAACGAAAAACTTACCGAGCTGGCGGGATGAGCCGGGTCATGCCCACGATCCTCGGTGGTCTTCGGCCACGTCTCGTTGGCCTTGAAGAGCACCTTCCAGATATCTTCGTGTGTAGTTCCAAAGAACCGTTGCAGGGTCTTGTGCTCGGTCGGGTCGAACTCCCATAGGTGGCAAGCCCGGCTCTGGCATGGAAGGATCCACCAAAGTAGCATCACTTGAATCACATCGACAAGCTTGACGTTCTTGTCCATCATGCTCCTGATGCGCGTCTGGAGCGCTGTCAGCTCGTCCGACGAAGACCAATCTAGGCCCTTCTCTTGCCAGGAGGTTAGCCGCATTGGGGCCCCGGAGTTTGAATTCGGGAGTTGTGGCCCAGGTGGTGTCGCGGGGCTCTGTGACATAGAACCACAATTTCTTCCACCCCTTGACGGTCTCCATGAAGGTTCCTTTGGCCACGGGACATTGGACATCTTTCTCACCATGGCACATCCGCACTCTGCGTGCTCACCGCCCACCACATTTGGCTTCACATTGAAGGTCTTCAGCCACAGCCCAAAGTGGGGGGGGGACGCGGAGGAAAGCCCCACACACGATGATGAACGCCGAGATAGTGAGGAAGGAATTTCTAGCCAGATCATGGAAATCTAGCCCATAGTAGAACATGAGTCCTCGGACAAATGGGTGGAGTGGAAATCCTAGCCCGCGAACAAACTGGGGGATGAAAACTACCCTCTCATGGGGCTCCAGGGTAGGGATGATCTGTCCCTCGGTCGGAAGCTGATGGGCGACCTCCTTAGCCAAATATCCAGCCTCCCGAAGTTGGGTGATGTCCTTCTCCTTGAAGGTGGAGGCCATCCACTCGCCCTGTGCTCCGGACATGATTGGAGTGCTTTCTTGGGGCAGCAAGGATGAGAACTTGGGTGCTGGAGCTCGAGAGTGGGTAGGCGGAAAGAGAGAAGGTGTGGGTGAAAGATGTAAATTCTTATCTCCTTATAAAGGCAGTGAATATCAAGTGCCTTCCCACTCGCCATAAAACTCGCCTATTCCCCAGGGGTCGTGCAGATGGCACGGTTGGATTACCCATACCCGTATTAATGAGAATCCCGCAATAAGGGGACACGATCTCTGCTTCGACGAGATGTGCCAATAAAGCCACATCTCGAAATATGAGCGGAAGGCCGAGAAGGGGTTCGAAATAATAACCGGGTAGGGACGTGGTGTCACATTACAAAAAGTTGTCAGCATATTGGACTCGTGAAGTATTATACTCTCTGCGGTGGTGTGTGGTACTTGTTTTGCAGATCCGAACATGTTTGTTGTGTTCGAAGACTGTGTCGGAGTATTCGGAGGAGGAACCCTCCATGCAATGCCGACGAAAATCTGCGCGTCGTACACCTCGTCTTTGAAGGCTGGTTCAGGGGCTACTGAGGGAGTCCAGGACTAAGGGGTCCTCGGGCGTCCGACCTGTTGGACATGGGTCGGACTGATGGGCTATGAAGATACAAGAACGATGACTCTCACTCGTGTCTGGATGGGACTCTCCTTGGCATGGATGGAAAGCTTGGCGTTCGAATATGAAGATTCCTTTCTATGAAACCGACTTTGTACAACACTAGTCCCCTCCGTTGTCTATATAAACCGGAGGGTTTAGTCCGTAGAGACAATCATAATCACATAGGCTAGACTTCTAGGGTTTTAGCAATTACGATATCGTGCCAGATCAACTCTTGTAATACTTATATTCGTCAAGATCAATCAAGTAGGAAGTAGGGTATTACCTCCATAGAGAGGGCCCAAACTTGGGTAAACATTGTGTCCCCTGTCTCCTGTTACCATCAACCTCCGACGCATAGTTCGGGACCCCATACCCGAGATCCACCAGTTTTGACACCGACACCACCTTCCAGCGGCTACATGTTGGGGCCCCTGATGGGGAGAAACAAGGAGGCCTATGTCTATGACATCGTGGTGAGCACACGTGAGGCCACGATGCTTGTCGAAGATCTTGAAGAAACATTTGCAAACCCGCGCAAAGTCAACCTGAAGCTCAACCCTGACAAATGCGTCTTTGGGGTTGTTAGTGTCAAAACCGGCGGATCTCGGGTAGGCGGTCCCGAACTGTGCGTCTAGGCCGGATGGTAACAGGAGGCAAGGGACACGAAGTTTTACCCAGGTTCGGGCCCTCTTGATGGAGGTAAAAACCCTACGTCCTGCTTGATTAATACTGAAGATATGGGTGTTACAAGAGTAGATCTACCACGAGATCAGAGAGGCTAAACCCTAGAAGCTAGCCTATGGTATGATTGTATGTTGTGATTGTTGTCCTACGGACTAAAACCCTCCGGTTTAT
Organism: Triticum monococcum; assembly: GCA_034509565.1. Lineage (NCBI taxonomy): Eukaryota > Viridiplantae > Streptophyta > Magnoliopsida > Poales > Poaceae > Triticum > Triticum monococcum. The sequence goes on from CM067842.1 coordinate 539,737,231, forward strand.
ATAGACATCGGAGAGGGTTAGGGTTACACAAGGTTGGTTACAAAGGAGGAGATATCCATATGCGCATTGCCTAGCTTGCCTTCCACGCCAAGTAGAGTCCCATCCGGACACGAGACGAAGTATTCAATCTTGTATCTTCATAGTGTAACAGTCCGGCCAATGGAGATAGTCCAGCTGTCCGGAGACCCTGAAAGTGCGTTATATCGACTAGAGGGGGGGTGAATAGGCGATTTTTATGAAAGTCTTCAAAACGTGAAGGTTATGAAGACAAACAGTACAGATATGCCAATCACTTAAGCAGCGGAAGTTAGATTACACTAGGCAAGCCATGGTCAAGTATTCAATAGAGTAAAAACACAAGACAAGTAGCTGCAGTGTAATAAGGATCAGGTAGGAAGAAGTTATGAAGCCAAACAGATCATACAGTTATGTTGTGAAGACAGAAGATAAAGCAAGCATGCAATGGCTTCACAGTGTATAACTGAAAGTAAAAGGAAGTGAAGATGAAACCAGTGACACGCTGAAGACAATGATTTGTTGGACCAGTTCCAGTTGCTGTGACAACTGTACGTCTGGTTGGAGCGGCTAGGTATTTAAACCAAAGGACACACAGTCCCGGACACCCAGTCCTGAACATGCAGCTCAGGACACCCAGTCCTCACCGTTTTCTCCTTGAGCCAAGGTCACACAGACCTCGCCCAATCACTCTGGTAAGTCTTCAAGGTAGACTCCCAAACCTTCACAGACTTCGTTCACTAGCAATCCACAATTTCTCTTGGATGCTCAGAACGCGACGCCTAACCGGCTGTAGGATGCACAGTCCTCAAGTGTAATAAGTCTTCAGATCACTCAGACACAAAGACTTAAGTGATGCCCAATTTACTCTGGCTCTGGGTGGTTAGGGCTTTTCTCCTCGCTAGGAATTTTCACTCAAAGGCTTCGAGGTGGGTTGCTCTCAAACGACAAAAGTCGTGCTCTGAAATCTGAGCAGCCAACCGTTTATGGTTGTAGGGGTGGACTATTTATAGCCACTTGGCAACCCGACCTGATTTGTCCGAAATAACCCTGGGTCACTAAGGAACTGACACGTGTACCAACGGTCGGATTACGAACTCACACGGCAACTTTACTTGGGCTACAAGTAAAGCTGACTTGTCTGACTCTGGACAAGATTTTCTCTCATAGTCTTCGCTCGAAGACATAGGATTTGAATTAGGCATCACTTCAATCATCCTGACTGGTTCTCTTGGACCCCACTTAACAGTACGGTGGTTCCTATGACACAACATAAATGAAGTAAAACTACGAAGGATCTAAGTCTTCGAGTTCCATAAGCTTCATAGGGAGTCTTCACATGTCATTGTCTTCAATATGAATATCTTCATAAACCACCATTGTCTTCAATGTCTTCGTACATTTTTAGGGGTCATCTATGGTAGTGAAACCGAATCATTGAGGGACTTCTACCTGTGTTATCCTGCAATTCTCACAAACACATTAGTCCCTCAACTAGGTTTGTCGTCAATGCTCCAAAACCAACTAGGGGTGGCACTAGATGCACTTACAATCTCCCCCTTTTTGGTGATTGATGACAAACTAGTTGAAGTTTTCAACGGGGAATATAATTTGTGAAATTGTAAAGGAATTGTCTTCATAAGCTGCAAGGGCTCCCCCTGAAGATGTGCATATAAGTAATTTGCTTCTGGAACGCAAATGCAGATGGCAGGTTGTACTTGTGGAAATCCACTTCAACTTATGATGACAATCCATCATGCATGTAAAAGTATATGAAGAGAATGACATGCATAATGAAAAATGGACATCTGTGAAATCATATAAGTGCGGAAATTATCGTCGTACATGCGGAATTTATCTTCGCAAAAACATAGTGGCAAACAAGTAGCAGACGACCATCAAGTTTAAGTGTTACAACTCAAAGAACCAAATGTAGCAAAACGAGAGTTGTAAGCACGAAGCAAAATGTAGCAAAATATAAAGCACCCTCGCATATTGACCCGCTTGAAGACTATAAACATCATATGCTTCTCCCCCTTTTGTCAGTGATGACCAAAAAGGTTTGAAGACATAGAGTTTTCTACGCATTCCCAGGCGCAGCAGGGTCGGTGGAGGCGTTTGGTGGTGCTGAAGAGCTTGGTGCAGGGTCGACGCACGCTGAAGGAGGTGGTGGTGATGTAACATCGTCTTCTTCCTCAATGATTCTTGCAGTCACGGTGGCAGCGGAGGAAGAGAACTCAGAATCTTCAAGGGACGGAGTTCCCCGCAGCACAGCTCTTCAAGGGACGGAGTTCCCCGCAGCACTCAGAATCTTCAAGAGAACTCAGAATCTTCAAACTTGAATCTCTCTCTGAAGCCATCCTCTTGAAGTTCAGCTTCAGTGCACATCATGGTGAGGCCTTTCCAAGTGCGGCGACAGGTTTCGTGTGTGACGAATGCATTCTTGGTGGCCAGATTTCTGATGCGATTGACGTCTTGCATGATACTTCTCATCTGCCTCTTGAGCCAGTCGTGATGCCTATCTTGCTTTTGGTGAAGAGCCACAAGAAGTTCTCGGTCATTGAGTGCACGAGCGCGTTTCTTGGGTCTCGGTGCAGCTGTGCTGTCAGTGGCTTCAGTTGATGCAGGGGCACGTGTGGTGCCAGCCATTGGATACACTCTTGAGATGGCTTCAACACCTTCATCATTCTGAGTGAAGCTCTGGTGTTCTGCATTCTGAAGACTTAATGGTTGCTTGGCAGGCTCAGGATATATTGCTTCAGCAGAGGTGTCCACATCGGGTAAGAAGATTCTATGGTTGCGGGCTGAGGGCTGATAGGAGATAGCAGAGTGAAGCTTGATCAGCCTCATAACCCAAGGAGCATAAAACTTCAAACCAAAGAGATCTGAGCCAGACGCTGCAAGTTGGCGTATAAAGAGATCCTGTGCGTTGAAGCATTTGCCATGCAGGATACAGAAGATGAGAGTCTTCATTGCACCTTCAACCTTGGCATATGGAGAGTGCCCCTTAATGGGCCATAGAGTCCGTCTGACGATGTGATATATGGTTCTGGGCAGGTACTCTAAGTCTTCAACGAAGAACTTAGTTGGATAAGGTGCATCAGGAGGCAATGGCTTCATCATTGAGAGCATCTGACTCATATTTGGCTCAGGCCGCTGGAATATGCTCGCAATTGCTTCATCATGGAGTTGGCAGCCTTCTTCGAAGAGTTCGCCAGGAGTGGGTAGGCCGGTAAGCTCAATGATATCGAATGCATTAGCTTCATGATGGACATTGCCGGTCATCCACTCTAGGACCCAAGTCTTCGGATCTCTGTTATAGCCTTTGATATGCAGGGTGGCATAGAACTAGAGCAGAAGCTCTTCACTCCAGTGCTCCTCATCGGTGATAAACGGCAGCAGACCCACTTGCTTGAAGCAATCCAGTGCTTCTTCCAGACCAGGCAGACCAGCAACAGCTTCAACCTCAAGGCGCTGGTGAGGAAAGATGCGGCCTTGGTTGTATAGGATGCATGAATAATAGCTGCGTTGTGGGTAGCTCCAGAACCTATCTGATACAATCCGTTCCCTTGAATAAGGGTTCGTGGAGCTGTTGAAGAACGTGTTATCTGCCCTGAAGCTGTTGATGTTGAAGGAGCCAGGAGCTGATGCAGGACCTGGGAACCTTGGTAGTCGTGGGATCGGCTTCTGGACCTGGGGCCTATGTGCAACATGATAGTTGAATTGTGGACCGGCAGCAGACTTAGGCACAGAAGGTTCAGGTGCAGTAGCTTTAGTGTCTCTTGAAGCTATTGTTGGGAAGGGCTCCACAATTGCTTCAGTGTTGGTTGTGGCAGCCTCAACGTTTTCAGCCTCAACACGTGTAGTGAGAGGGACGGATTCAGGTACGTTCTCCTGGAAAACTGCTTCTTGTTGGTGCGGGGGAGATGGAGCTTGAGGTTCTTCTTCAATATCTTCGGCGGATGCAGCCGGAATGTTGTCAGCAGCCTAAGCCCTTGGCCCTTTGCGAAGCCTACGGAATGTAGGCGACGCCTGTGGAGTTGCAGTGGGCTGGGGCTCATTATCTTCCTCCTGTGGGCGATCTGCCCACGATGCATCTTGAGTGATTAGTGTCAGTGGACGACCAATGCTGATCAGTTCGCTTGTCTCAAGCTGAGGAAGGGTTGTATCACCTTGTACATTGTCTTGGAGACCAATGTCTTCAGCAGCGTTGGGGTCGGCTGCTGGAATGTCTTCAGCGTGCGGAGCCTCTGTGAAAGTAGGCTCATGCACTGTCAACTGACGATCTTCGTCAGGATAGCGGACGGAGAGGGGTTCGACTATCAAGGGCTCTGTGGGAGCAGCCCGAGATTTCTTGGTTTTGTGCTTCTTGATGGTGGGGTCAGAAGGAGAGGCGTCAGAGTGTTTCCTCCTCCTTGCTTCAGCTTCGGCTGTCCGTGTCTTCTTGAGCTCTGAAGTGGTTGACCGGTTCTTTGGCTTCGAGGCAGTCATAGCAGTGGGGAAGACAATCGGAAGAGCTTCTTGCCTTGGTGCCTCTGGTTCAGCCACAGCAGGCTTCTTCTTTTTCTTCACGGCCATCCTGGGGTTGATGCCGGGACGCCCAAGTGCCTTCCGCTTCTCGGCCTCATTGTAGGCCTGCACACAACGATCAGCCAGAGTCTTCATTCGCTCCTGCGAACCCTGAGCTTCTGCACGTTTCTTCAGAAAGTTTTCCTTTAACTCATGCAACATGATCTTGAAGTCCTTGACTTCTTGGACGCTGAGCCTGGCCATATTCTGCTTGAACTGAGCCTTTTCAAAATCAATTTTCTGCTTCAGTTCAACAATGCGCTGGGCAATTGCAAGTTCTGAAGCAATAGCGCCTTGGAAGGCGACGCTGAGGCCAATGGGCAGCTGCAGATCATCGAAGCTGATATTTGGTGTAGCAAACCACTCATCGATGAAGTTGTGGATGATTGCTACATCAAACAGAGGCAGATTGTTGAAGATTTCAGCCTCCTCCTTGCTCTTGATGAGCTGCTCAAGAGCATCATCTCCAAGATCTTCATCGCTTGAAAGATCAATGGTTTTGCAGCACAGAATGGCAGGAGCTGTGAGCTCTTTGCCTATGTGTGGCTGAGGCTTCTTGGCTTCTTGGGGCTTGGAGACTCATGATAAGTCTTCAGACTGCACACTGGCTTCAGGAGGTGCAGTTGCCAATGGCTTCGCTCTGGAGATTTTGGGAGAAGCGGCTGGCTTTGAAGCTTTTGGCTTCTTCGTCTGCTTTGGCTTCGGTGCAGCAGGAGCGTCATCAGACTCAGTGTCTGCTGGAGGGTCGTTCACGGTAGTCCCTTGGACTAGAATGCGAGTGATGAGGCCTGCGAGATTGGCATACGGCCCGATGATATTGGGATCGGCGTCGCATGTGCCATCCGCCCTTGGTTCAGAGGGACCAGGGTTGAAGTCCAACCCCAGCTTCTTCTTGTTTTGCTTCGCAGAGTTCTGAGCAAATTGGAAGTTGCGCTTGAACAGATTGTCATCGCGACACCAGAGAAGTGATGACGGATGTGCTTCAGCTGGCTGTGGTCCTCTGACCATGCATGGATAGAAGCCTTGAGCAATGGCTTCGTCTCTGGACCGGGGTACGAGATTTTTGTATAATACGTCTCCCCATGGTCTCTTGATGGCGCACTTTTCTGCATATTCCTGAGTGACGAAGCGGTATTGGAACCACTGCTCTGCCCAATATCTTCGAATCCATTGCATTCGTGTCTTGCGCTGACTATATCTCTCTTCAGGATCAGTTTTGTACATTTCTGCCAATTCATCAGGCAGATCTTTGGACGTTCCACCACGTATCTATCTGCCTCCCTTCCTGGCTGCTATTTCTGAAGCCATGAATCTTAACTTGGAAGGCTTCAAGATGTTCAAAGTCGTCAAAGGCTTCCTTTTGCTTGACCAACAAGAACTGGCTTCAAGAGAGTTGATGTGATGCTGCAAGTACTCTGCAAATGAATGCAGACTATGAGAACCAAAGGATTCTCCCACGGACATGTACCTGTGACAGCATTAAGGTGCAAGGGAAGGGGAAGAGGTCATATGCATTCTCAGAAGACTTTTGAAGATAAATCGGTTTAGAAGACATTAACCTCATCATGCGAAGACATTCACTCATAGATAAGGAGTTGGTTCCAGATTTGTACGAACCCACAGATCAGTACAAGTGAGGAATCTAACTACTTCATGATGCACAAGTGAATATTCTAGGCAGGTTATGAGATGCAGATTGAGAGAGATGTAACTTGTGAGAGCAGAAACTTCTTATGGCAGTAGGTGACTGAGTTATGGGATCAAAAGAGGCTGTAAAAAGAGGTTTTATTTACCACACTTGGAACTACTAGACGAAGTGGGAGTTGAGGCCGAGCAGTTCGATCCTCCGTGCCCTAACTTGGCGACGGAAGAAACCTACGGTGACGGCGGAGAGAGTGATGTCCGCGGTCGGCGTGAAAACGGCGTCGGAGAGGTTGCGGCAGTGAAGCGCTTCGTCGCCGGCGTCGTCGAGAGCTAGCGGTGGCGCTAGGGTTCGTGCGAGGGTGGAAGAAGAGATAATGACCGCAGTGAATCGTGTATTTATAGGGATAGAGGCGGCACTGCGCTATTACTCAGGTGCCCCTGGCGATTCGCATCTGAACAGCACGTGGCCATCATGCGGTATTTTGGGGGCAGTTCCACATCCCACGCACGCCTTGATTGTCGGGTGTCGTTCCTACTTCTCCGGATTTCTTGTTGATGAAAAAGCATTGAAAACGGTTTTAAAGTTTGTCTCTGTGTCTTCTGCTGACAAGGATGCAGTGAAAACATTTGACAGTTTCAATAGAATGCATACGACTTGGAGAGATAGAGTTTGAGGTACGAAGCATGGAGAGGTTAGGGTACGATCACATTCACTTAGTTCAAAAGATTCAAACAAGAAGACATAGCTATAAGTGAATGCTGTAGAGGACAGAACACCAGTACATATATATATATATAATTAACGCAGTGAAGATAATCATGAAGACAATTTGATTGAAGCCAAACCAAATGTGAAGACATTGCGAGGTAACGCCATGAGTGAAACACTTCAAATAGAACGTTTGGTGGTGGCGTTACCCACCGTATAGGAAGTATTAGACTTAGACACGGCGCACAATTATCGTGGCGCTCCGAAATCAAATTCCATGTTAATGTATTCACACTTAGAATGTATGTCTTCATTGATTGAAGATATATGTTACTTCGTGTGTTGCACATCTAAGTCATCAACATGCATAAGTGTTAGGATGTGTGCCTGATCACAGGACATTTGAGGATTCCAAGATATTTAGCTCACACCGTAACTTGCAAAATCTCTTCTCATCCAAGGGCTTGGTGAAGATATCTGCCAATTGCTCTTCAGTGTTGACGTGTATGATATCGATATCTTCCTTTGCAACATGATCTCTGAGAAAATGATGACGAATTTCAATGTGCTTTGTCTTCGAGTGCTGAACTGGGTTGTTGGCGATCTTGATGGCGCTTTCATTGTCGCAGTAAAGTGGCACTTGCTTCAGATGAATGCCATAATCCTTTAGGGTTTGCTTCATCCATAGAAGCTGAGCGCAGCAGGATCCAGCAGCAATGTATTCAGATTCAGAAGTGGAGAGAGATACATAGTTCTGCTTCTTTGAAGACCAACATACAAGTGATTGGCCCAGAAAGTGACATGTGCCTGACGTGGACTTCCGATCAACCTTGTCACCAGTGTAATCAGCATCCGAGAATCCAACCAGATCAAACTCTGAGCCCTTTGGATACCATAACCCTAGAGTTGGGGTGTGAGCCAAATATCGAAGAATTCGCTTCACTGCTAAGTGATGCGACTCCTTTGGTGCCGCTTGGAATCAAGCACACATGCAAACACTAAGCATAATATCTGGCCTAGATGCACATAAATAAAGCAAAGAACCAATCATGGAGCGGTATACCTTTTGATCGAACTCTTTACCATTGTCGTCAGGACCCAGATGATGTTTGGCTGTCATTGGTGTTGTGAAACCTTTGCAGTCTTGCATACCGAACTTCTTCAGGCAATCTTTGAGATACTTCTCTTGAGATAGGAAGATGCCATTGTGTTGTTGCCGTATCTGAAGACCGAGGAAGAATTTCAGCTCCCCCATCATAGACATCTGATATTGCTCTTGCATCATATATCCGAACTCCTCACTGTACTTCTGATTGGTGCAGCCGAAGATAATGTCATCCACATATAATTGGCACACAAACAATTCACCATCATATGTCTTCGTGAAGAGAGTGGGATCAAGGGAGCCAGGTATGAAGCCTTTGCTCTTCAGGAAGTATTTGAGTGTGTCATACCAGGCCCGAGGGGCTTGTTTGAGGCCATATAGTGCCTTATTGAGCTTGTAAACCATGTCAGGATGTTTTGGATCTTCAAACCCAGGTGGTTGTGCAACATACACTTCTTCTTCAATCTTGCCATTGAGAAAGGCACTCTTCACATCCATTTGATATAAAAGTATGTTATGATGATTTGCATAGGCCAGCAGTATACGGATGGCTTCAAGTCTGGGCACAGGGGCAAATGTTTCATCGAAGTCAATGCCTTCCACTTGAGTATATCCTTGAGCAACGAGACGAGCTTTGTTTCTGACAACTTGACCATGCTCATCTTGCTTGTTGCGGTATATCCATTTGGTGCCTATTATGTTATGCTTCCGTGGATCAAGACGCTTAACCAATTCCCATACATTGTTCAGCTCAAACTGATGAAGCTCTTCTTGCATTGCTTGAATCCACTCAGGTTCCATAAAAGCTTCTTCAACTTTCTTGGGTTCTGTGATTGAAACGAATGCGAAGTGTCCGCAGAAATTTGCCAGATGAGTTGCCCTTGAACGAGTCAGTGGACCAGGTGCATTGATGCTGTCAATTATTCTGTCAATCTGCACTTCATTGGCAACACGAGGATGTATGGGTCGAAGACTTTGCTCTTGCTGATCTATGTCGTCGTGGGGAGGAATGTCTTCAGGCTGAGCATTGTCTTCATGTGGATCAGGTGCTGAGATGATAAGTTCTTCTTCAGGATGATCTTCAGAAGGTATAATTTCTCCAGTTCCCATTAGCTTGATTGATTCACTGGCTGGAACTTCATCTAGCACATCTGGCAGTTGCTCTCTTTGTGAACCATTGGTCTCATCAAACCGCACATCCACTGTTTCAACCACTTTGTAGTGAAAGAGATTGAAGACTCTGTAAGAGTGCGAATCCTTTCCATATCCAAGCATAAAGCCCTCATGTGCTTTTGGTGCAAATTTTGAGGTGTGGTGTGGGTCCTTGATCCAGCATCTTTAGCCAAATACTCTGAAGTAACTGACATTTGGCTTCTTGCCAGTTAGAAGTTCATAAGATGTCTTGTTCAGAAGCTTGTGAAGATAAACACGGTTGATTGTATGGCATGCAGTGTCAATGGCTTTAGGCCAGAATTTTCTTGGAGTCTTGTACTCATCTAGCATTGTTCTGGCCATCTCAATGAGTGTTCTGTTCTTGCGTTCGACGATGCCATTCTGCTGTGGCGTGTACGGAGCTGAGAATTCATGTGTGATGCCCAAGGTATCCAGATATGTATCAAGGCCAGTGTTCTTGAATTCAGTGCCATTGTCACTTCTGATGTGCTTTATCTTGGTGCCATAATTGTTCATAGCCCGATTTGCAAAGCGTCTGAAGACATCCTGCACTTCAGTCTTGTAAAGGATTATGTGCACCCAAGTATATCTAGAGTAATCATCAACAATGACAAAGCCATAGAGGCAAGCAGTAGTGGAAAAAAGTTGAGTAGTGAGTGGGACCAAAGAGATCCATGTGAAGCAGTTCGAAGGGTCGAGTAGTGGTCATGATTCTCTTCGAAGGATGTTTTTCCCTTGTCATCTTCCCTGCTTCACAGGCACCGCATAAGTGATCTTTCTTGAACTTGACGCCCTCGATGCCTATGACATGCTTCTTCTTCGCAAGGGTGTGGAGGTTCCTCATGCCAGCATGCCCAACCCTCCGATGCCAAAGCCAGCATTCTGAAGCCTTTGCCAAAAGTCACACTGCAAGTTGTGGCCCTACTGAGAAATCTACCACATACAGATCATCTTTCCGATACCCTTCAAACACTAGAGACTTGTCAGATTCCATTAGTACCAGGCAACGATATTTTCCAAAAATTACAATCATGTTCAAATCGCAAAGCATTGAGACAGACATTAAGTTGAAGCCAAGGGATTCAACAAACATGACTTTATCCATGTGTTGATCCTTTGAGATTGCAACTCTACCTAGACCCAATACCTTACTTTTACCAGTGTCAGCAAATGTGATGTGGCTCTTGTCGGATGATCATAAGGTTGAGTCCATAAAAAGACTTCTTTTGCCAGTCATGTGATTTGTACACCCACTGTCAAAAATCCATTCTGAAGACTCTGAAGACACTGGTGTCGTACCCTACAGTGCATTTAGGGGGATAGGCTTCACAAAGAGTATTGTGAAGCAAAAACATTTGACGAACCAGTGGGTTATGAAAACTTAGATCCAGGTTAGGACTAATAGGGAGAGTGGCATGCGATTCAGGTACGAAATACATAGTGATGCCATTCAGGCATTTGATCTTGCACCCCACAAGATTTTTAAGGTCCCCAGCAATAGCGTCAGAAGATTTTGGTTTTCTGCTGGAGACCTTTCCCTGCAAAAGAGAGTTAAGCTTTCTTAACCACCCACATATTCAAGGGTGGCTTAGAAGCAATAAGTCTAAGTGCAGCACCTGAGAATTTTGGCTTTGGAGCCCTAGCAAACAGTCTAGCAGGCGGGCAATAGTACTCATAAGAATAGGCAGAATAGTTCTTGGTCATATGAACATGAAGGTTTGAAGAACCGCTCTCATATGCCTGAGCATGGTTTCCCTGCAAAACATTTGTGTTAGTGCGACTCAGGTGAGTCCTATGCTTGTATGAAGCCTTTGGACCATATGAAGCCTTTGGTCTGAGGTTTTTCTTCTTCATGTGAGGTGTCATGAGGACACTCACAGGAAGATTCTCCAGACACGTTTTTGGAACCCAGATCTTCTTCATAGGCGGTCCATTCCTGCAGTTAGTACCAATGTACCTGGCAAATACTTCACCATTCTGATTCTTAAACAGTTTATAATTTGCATCCAAGGATTCATCAATGATAATAGGATTAGCACAAGTGAAACCAGATAGATTGGATGGATCTGCTGAGGATTCCTTCGCAGCAACCCACGTGGTTTTGGGGTACTGCTCAGGTTTCCAGTAAGAGCCATCTGCATTAATTTTCCTCACGAACCCAACACCCTCTTTCCTAGGGTTTCGGTTCAGAATCTGCTTCTCGAGGACACCACATAATGTCTGATGTCCTTTGAGACTTTTGTACATCCCTGTTTCAAGCAATGTCTTCAACCTAGCATTCTCATCAGCAATAGCAGTGGTATCCTCAGCAGAGGGGTTAGTTACCACTTCAACAGTTGAAGATATTGCAACAGTAGTAGAAGTGGAACATTCAGCAACAGAAGTAGCATTATCACGCTCAATGCATTTAAGGCATGGTGGTTCAAATCCTTCCTGAGCGGAACTGATCTGTTCGGCTCGAAGTGACTCGTTTTCCTTTTGAAGATCTTCATGATCCGCTCTCAACTTCTCAAGATCTTGCTTCTTTTGAAGATAATCATAGGAAAGCTTTTCATGAGTAGTTGAGAGAGTCTCAAGACGATCTTCAAGTTCCTGATACTTAACATGAAGATTTTTTATGTCTTCAATTAAGGATTCAGAACGAGTCATTTCAGCACCCAACAGATCATCGCTTCTGTCTAACAGTTTTTGAATATGTTCCATAGCCTTTTGTTGTTCAGTTGCAATTTTAGCAAGTGTTTTGTAGCTGGGTTTTGAATCACAATCAGAGTCATCGTCACTGGATGTTTGATAGTGAGTAGTGCGTTTGGTTACCTTGGCACCACGAGCCATGAAGCAGTAGGTAGGAGTGGAGTCGTCCTTGTCATTTGCATCGGTGTTGGTGATGAGGTCATTTTCTTCAGTGTTGAAGATGGACTTGGTGACGTATGCTGTAGCCAGACTCGCAATGCCAGAATCAGACTCCTCCTCAGACTCCACCTCTGCCTCCTCAGAAGCGGACTCCTCCTCTGAATCCATTTCCTTGCCAACAAACGCACGAGCCTTGCCAGTTGAGCTCTTCTTGTGTGATGAAGACTTTGAGGAAGACTTGGAAGAAGACTTTGAGTATTTCTTCTTCTTGTCGTCGGAGTCATATTCCTTGCTCTTCTTCTTCTTTCTGCTCTCATTGTCCCACTTTGGACACTCAGAGATGAAGTGTCCAGTTTTCTTGCACTTGTGACATGTTTTCTTCTTGTAGTCATGAGCAGAAGCTTCATCATTCCTTGAGCTTGATTGTGAAGACTTTCTGAAGCCTTTCTTCTTGGTGAATTTCTGGAACTTCTTCACTAGCATTGCAAGTTCCCGTCCAATGTCTTCAGGATCATCAGAACTGCTGTCAGATTCTTCTTCAGGTGAGGACACAGCTTTTGCCTTCAAGGCACGAGTTCGCCCATAGTTTGGACCGTAGATATCTCTTTTCTCAGAAAGCTGAAACTCATGTGTGTTGAGCCTCTCAAGTATGTCAGACGGATCGAGTGTCTTGAAATCTGGACGTTCTTGAATCATCAGGGCTAGGATGTCAAACGAACTGTCAAGTGATCTCAGCAGCGTCTTGACGATTTCATGTTTGGTGATCTCAGTGGCGCCGAGGGCTAGAAGCTCATTTGTGATGTCAGTGAGCGGTCAAATGTGTGCTGGACATTCTCATTGTCATTTCGCTTGAAGCGGTTGAAGAGATTGCGAAGAACACTGATTCTCTGATCTCTCTGGGTTGAGATGCCTTCATTGACTTTGGAAAGCCAGTCCCAGACCAGCTTGGATGTCTTCAAGCCACTTACACGGCCGTACTGTCCCTTGGTCAGATGACCATAGATGATATTCTTGGCAGTAGAGTCCAGTTGAGTGAACTTCTTGACATCAGCAGCAGTGACACCTTCTCCAGCCTTGGGAATGCCGTTTTCGACGACATACCATAGGTCGACGTCAATGGCTTCAAGATGGATGCACATCTTATTCTTCCAGTAGGGATATTCAGTTCCATCGAAGACGGGGCACGCAGCGGAGACTTTAATTATCCCTGCAGTCGACATAGCTAAAACTCTAGGTGGTTAAACCGAATCACACAGAACAAGGGAGCACCTTGCTCTGATACCAATTGAAAGTGCGTTATATCGACTAGAGGGGGGTGAATAGGCGATTTTTATGAAAGTCTTCAAAACGTGAAGGTTATGCAGACAAACAGTACAGATATGCCAATCACTTAAGCAGCGGAAGTTAGATTACACTAGGCAAGCCATGGTCAAGTATTCAATAGAGTAAAAACAAAAGACAAGTAGCTGCAGTGTAATAAGGATCAGGTAGGAAGAAGTTATGAAGCCAAACAGATCATACAGTTATGTTGTGAAGACAGAAGATAAAGCAAGCATGCAATGGCTTCACAGTGTGTAACTGAAAGTAAACGGAAGTGAAGATGAAACCAGTGACACGCTAAAGACAATGATTTGTTGGACCAGTTCCAGTTGCTGTGACAACTGTACGTCTGGTTGGAGCGGCTAGGTATTTAAACCAAAGGACACATAGTCCCGGACACCCAGTCCTGAACACGCAGCTCAGGACACCCAGTCCTCACCGTTTTCTCCTTGAGCCAAGGTCACACAGACCTCGCCCAATCACTCTGGTAAGACTTCAAGGTAGACTCCCAAACCTTCACAGACTTCGTTCACTGGCAATCCACAATTTCTCTTGGATGCTCAGAACGCGACGCCTAACGGGCTGGAGGATGCACAGTCCTCAAGTGTAATAAGTCTTCAGATCACTCAGACACAAAGACTTAAGTGATGCCCAATTTACTCTGGCTCTGGGTGGTTAGGGCTTTTCTCCTCGCTAGGAATTTTCTCTCAAAGGCTTCGAGGTGGGTTGCTCTCAAACGACAAAAGCCGTGCACTGAAATCTCAGCAGCCAACCGTTTATGGTTGTAGGGGTGGACTATTTATAGCCACTTGGCAACCCAACCTGATTTGTCCGAAATGACCCTGGGTCACTAAGGAACTGACACGTGTACCAACGGTCGGATTTCGAACTCACATGGCAACTTTACTTGGGCTACAAGTAAAGCTGACGTGTCTGACTCTGGACAAGATTTTCTCTCATAGTCTTCGCTCGAAGACTTAGGATTTGAATTAGGCATCACTTCAGTCATCCTGACTGGTTCTCTTGGACCCCACTTAACAGTACGGTGGTTCCTATGACACAACATAAATGAAGTAAAACTACGAAGGATCTAAGTCTTCGAGTTCCATAAGCTTCATACGGAGTCTTCACATGTCATTTTCTTCAATATGAATATCTTCATAAACCATCATTGTCTTCAATGTCTTCGTACATTTTTAGGGGTCATCTCTGGTAGTGAAACCGAATCATTGAGGGACTTCTACCTGTGTTATCCTGCAATTCTCACAAACACATTAGTCCCTCAACTAGGTTTGTCGTCAATACTCCAAAACCAACTAGGGGTGGCACTAGATGCACTTACAGACCCCCTAATGCAGGACTCCCTCAGTAGCCCCTGAACCAGGCTTCAATGACGATGAGTCCGGCGCGCAGTTGTCTTCGGCATTGCAAGGCAGGTTGCTTCTCCAAATACATTACAGAAGAAGTTGAATACGAGGATAGTGTCCGACCCTGCAAAATAAGTTCCACATTCCACCGCAGAGAGAATAATTTTTCCTCAGATCTAATTTGTTGGTTTATTTTGACAGTATGACGTCATGTCATGGCCCGGTGATTATTCGAACCGTTTCTCTTAACCCGCTCCACACATAATGCGAGGCGGTTTCTTGACACGTCTTGCCAAAGCGGAGATCGTGTTCCCCTGATTACGGGATTATCATTAATGCGGTTCGTGGGTAACCCAACCGTGTCTAGGACTCCTAGATTATAGGTAAGTCCTAAACAGCTATGGAGAGGACGCTTGATATTCACCCTCTTTATAAGGGGACAAGGTTTTCGCTTTTTCCCTCCCGTGCTCAACCAAACCCTTCCCCTGCCTCAAGTTCTAACACCCAAAGCTCAGGTTAGGTGCTCCGGACCTTCAACCATGTCCGGATCCAGCCTTCAAAGCCGATGGACGCGCTCTTCCATTATGGAAGAGGACATTAAGAAGTTGACGGAGGCCAGATATCTCACCGCCGAGGTGTCGCATCGGCTGCCTGCTCGAGGGCAGATCATCCCTACTCCCGAACCCAACAAGAACGTTGTGTTCATCTCCCACTTCCTCCCAGGTCTAGGCCTCACTCCGTATCCTTTCGTCAGGGGCTTGATGTTCTATTACGGGTTAGATTTCCATGATCTAGCCTCGGACTCCTTTCTCCACATCATGACATTTATTGTCGTGTGTGAGGCCTTCCTCTATGTTACCCCTCACTTTGGCCTGTGGCTCAAGACCTTTGAAGTAAAGCCGAAGATGATCGAGGGGCAACAAGCCGCCTGCGGAGGTGCATCAATAGGCAGGATGGCAGGAGCTCCTTGGCCGAGAGGTTCCTTTCCAGAGGTGCCCGAATTATGGCAACAGGAGTGGTTTTATGTCGCGGCTCCCAGTAGTGCCAAGTGGGCGGCTGCCCCCGCTTTCCGCTCGGGCCCCCCACCACAACTGATGTCATGGATTAGCAGGGGTCTGAGCTGGGGTCCAGCCAAGGACGTGCCTATGCTGCAAAGCCGCATCCGAGATCTCTTCGAGGGAGATTTCAATTTGGTTGCGGTAATACAAGTTATGCTGGTTCGCCAAGTCCAGCCTTGCAAACGCCGGCCCCTGCGCTTGTGAGAGTTCAACCAAGAGGGACCACGTGCCATTCAAAGTTTCCTCGGCCTGACGCACGAGGAGATGTACAAGTCATTCTTCGGACCTCAAGTGGAGTGTCCGGATATCACCGAGGACGTGGGCCTGAGCAGTAACCGCGCCGCCAAACAAGTAGGAAATCCTCTAGCCGAACACACTGTCTTTTATTCAAGGTTATTTTTGAGAGTTTCGCCTTTTGACCAGGACTGGCTAACGAAGGAGAAGATGATTCGGTGTTTGGCCCCCCTCCCTGAGGGTTTGGAAAATCCGGTTTTGGAGAAGATGCTCGAGGTCGCACCTTGCCCGGAGCCCTTGAAGGAAGATACCGGGGGGGGGGGGATAATACGGGCGAACGCGAGCCCCCGTTGCTGCCCGCTCCGACCGAGGGAATGAGCGTTTCCATGAAGGAGGACGACCGAGGGAGGAAAAGGACTACTTCTGAGGATCCGGAAGCCGAAGCCTCCAAACGGGAGAAGAAGTCTCCCACAGAGGGTCCTGCCTCGGAGGGTGCTTTTGCCGCACAAAGTCCACGAGGGGATCTGCCCTCCAACGAGTCGTAACTGATCCAAAATATTTTAAGAGTAAGAGTATGCTATGTTTCTCCTCTGAGAAAACGACCACCACGTATATCTTGCAGTTCGGGCCTCAGCCCCTCTCAAATGAGTTCGTCTTCGGGGGATCTTCTTCCGGAGATGATGGAGAGCGAAACGCCTCCCCCGGACTCCTCCGCTCCAGAAGCGGGCGACCCCGAAGTGTCGTCGCGGAGGGCCTCTCTGGATCCAGTGAGGCCAGAAGATAGTCCCGTAGACCCCAGAAGTCCCCAGTGTCCGGCTCCCGAAGAGAGCATACGAAAGAGTCCGGCACCGTCTAGTGTGCGGTCGGACGTTCTGGGGGAGTTGGTGGGGCGAGCGGCCATCTCAGAAGAGCACCGTACGCTGATGGGTACGGTGATGGAGAGAATCTCGTCCGCTGAAAGCGGATTACATGAAGCCTTTATGAGTCTATTGACATGCTTTGAGGTATGTGAGATAATATGTGATAGTACTGCACATGTTATAGTAGCCCCTGACTCTGGTTGTCATCGAGAACGGCGGTGAACAGAGGATCAAATTCCCAGGCAATAACCGATCTGCTTTTATGTGCAGGTGGTGGGAGCTCCGGTGGCTAGCTGGACTAGGGAGTTTGCCCAATTAAAACGGCAACTGGATGCGGCACACGCCGACATCGAGCTTGTTAACAAGAGGCTTGACGAGGCACAGGGTAAGTGTTATTATCCGGTGAACGCCACATAGTAAGAGCAGCATAATGCCAGTATCTTTAATATGTTGTGACTGCAAATGGGGCTGCCACCGTGGAAGCCTTGCGGGCGGAACTTGCCCGAGCCAAGGAACAAGCGAGGAGTAGTAATGCGGCTATTTTGAAGGCGGTCGAAGAGTTGAAAGCCGAGAAGGCCGCACATTGCGAGAGCCAAGAGAAGATGGGAAAGATGGCTGTAGAATTGAAAGACACTGCCGACCGTTGCCGGGTCCTTGAGAAAGAGAACCAAGCGAAGGCAACGGACCTTGAGAAGGTCATGGCGGCAGACAAAGACACCCGTTCTGCTATGATAGCGAAGAAGTAGGAGCTGCGGGAAGCCAGGGAAATTGCAGCTGGAAAACCCTTCATGTTACGGAGGAAGTTCGGAGATCCAAGGTATGCCCCTCTAGATTGGCTGTGGAGGTCGGCAGATGCGTGTATGGATTTGGCGGTGAGCGCTGCCGATGCGGCCAAGTATTTCCAAGGTCACACAGATCGTGAAGTGGACAAGCAGTTCTGGACGCAATTCCACGTTCTAGAGCGTCTGCTTTCATTGGCTGACTAGTTAGCCGAATGGGCCGAGCTGAATAGGTTGTCCGGACTCGCCATGAGGTCTGTTGTGGATCAATTATGGCCGGAAGGGCCTAAGCCGAACAACTATTTCAGCTTAGTGTAGTAGCTCCTTGATGCGGTGCCACGCATTAATGCGATGAAGAGGTCGGCATGCATAGAAGGCTCGCGGATGGCCCTTGCCCATGTTAAAGCATACTGGGCGGAGATGGACGCTACCACTGTTGTGGCGCAGGGTTCGGCCATAGGCCGTGTGGCTACCGAACACTATTTCGAGGAAGTTCTCGAGGGTGCTCGTTTGATAGAGGCCCGGTGCTCGAAAAATATTATGTTTGAGTGATATGTATTCTAATTGTAAACATAATGCTTTTATGAAGTTTTTATAAGGCTGTGTTTATACTTTTGCCTGAAAGTAGTATGATGCCTCCTGTGCGGCCGTTTATGTATACATGTGTATTACCTGAAAGATTGCAGCCGTTGGCTTCAACCCCCACGCATATAATGCAGAGGTGCTCGCAAAAAACACATTTTCACACTTAACCCAACGTCTTGGTCCTGATAAGGAGGTGATAGCGCAGCGAGTGAGGCAACTGGACTATAATGCTTGAACACTTTCACTTAGCCCCTGGTGGCTCCGTACTCTCCCGATCGCGGGGTGCGTATATGCCTGGCCGGAAAACGGCCCTTCGTTAAGGTGGAGGAATTCTAACATTCCTATAGGTCATCGAGTGGTTGACCAGTCTCACGCTATATCATGACAGTCAGTTTTCGGCTTTCTCTACTGAGGCGCTCGTCCGGATGAACCAGGGCACAATCGCAGTAGTTCTCCTGGTGCTACCTTAGCCGGTAAAGCGGAATGTAAGGCACCAAAACACAGGAGCCAGGCAAACCCAACATTTGACCAAAGAAAATGCTTCGGAGCTGATGCATATAAGGCCAAACTCGCGACGCCGAACACTCCCTAAGGTATTCGGTCTTCATGGTATAAACCGGACCGAAATAGTGCCGCTTGTAAGAAGCCCCTTGTGTCCAGGTACATGCGTTATTCTGATGTGCCCACATGCCAAGACGTCAGCATCCTTCTCAATTGTGCTGAGAATTCGGTGGATATGTATCAACAAGAGACAGTAAAAAAGGTTTACGCAGGGTCTTAATCTAAAAAGAATCCTTGGAGCGGGTCCCTACTGCACGTATGTGCCTGTGTCTCCATTGTGTCGTATCCTGGATGGGTGTAGCACGATGATTATCTGTAAAAGAGAGGAGCTTAGGTAAAAAAGCTGTCGTGCAAAAAGATAGTTTTTTAAATAAACCATGTATAATTCAAGGTGAGTAATAATTGCCACTTGTCTGCGCACGTTGAGCCCCTTGTATTGTAATAGGGGACCTGCTAATTAGTTAGTGATGTCGTTTTTAGTGTGCGGCTTATAAGGCAGCCGCACGCTCTTCGGCACGCAGAAATCGCTTAATATTTCCGTTCACTGTAATGATGCCACGTGGACCGGGCATCTTGAGTGTGAGGGAAGCGTAGTGTGGTATTGCATTAAAGCGAGTGGCATCCGAGTAGTGCTTGATAGTCACTTTGGAACGGAGCGATGTGGAAGGTTAGATGTTCGCTACGGAAGTTATCGGGGGAGCCGAATATAACATTTAGTAGCAGGGAGCCCGTGCAACGAGCCCCTGGGCCTGGCATTACTCCTTTAAAGGTAATATTGCTATGGCAAATTTTTGTTGGGTCTATCCCCATTTCGCAGATTATATCCTGGTATATCAGGTTTACACTACTACCATCGTCCATCAGGACTCTTGCGAGGCGGTATCCGTCAATTATTGGGTCTAATACCAAGGAAGCCCATCCCGCACGCCGGATAATTGCTGAGTAATCATGATGGTCGAAAGTGATCGGTTGAGACGACCAGTGGCAGGACTCCGCGGTGATAGGCCTTCTGGCGTATTTTTCTGGTAGTGCCATTTTGTTTTTTCCATTGATCACGTGTAGCACGTTTACTATTTTGACTTCTGGTGGAAATTTCTTTTGTCCCCCAGCGTCTCCCTTGAGAGGCTCATTCTCATCTTCGCTTGGTGTATCCTCCCCCTTGTGTACGGCGTTGAGCTTGCCGGACTGCTTGAAGAACCAACATTCTCTGTGGGTATGATTGGCTGGTTTGCCAGGGGTGCTATGGACCTGACATATTTGGTCCAGAATTTTATTCAGGCTGGACAGTTCGTCTCTGGCGCCTTTAGAGGGCGGCTTCTGACCTGGCCGAGAGCTTTTGAATCCGGCGTTTACTGCCGTGCTCTTCGTGTTGTCTCCTTTGTTCCGGCGTTCATTATTGTTGTTGCGCTGTGATTTCCCGTTTCCATCTCTAACTTCGGATGTACTGGGGTCGCTGGTGCTGCCTCTGGCTAGCCAGTTGTCCTCACCCACGCAAAAGCAGGTCATGAGGCTTGTTAATGCTGCCATCGTTCTCGGCTTATCTTGGCCGAGGTGTCTGGCAAGCCATTCATCACGGACGCTATGTTTAAAAGCTGCCAATGCTTCGGTGTCCGGACAGTGGACAATTTGGTTCTTTTTAGTAAGAAACTTGTTCCAAAGTTTTCGGGCTGACTCTCCGGGATGTTGAGTTATATGGCTCAAATCATCCGCGTCCGGAGGCCGGACATAAGTTCCTTGGAAATTTGCCCGAAAAGCGTCTTCAAGCTCTTCCCAACTTCCAATGGAGTTTTCAGGGAGGCCTTTAAGCCAGTGGCAGGCTGGCCCTTTGAGCTTGAGGGGTAAGTACTTGATGGTGTGGAGATCATATCCTCGAGACATATGGATATGGAGGATATAGTCCTCAATCCAGACCCCAGGGTCTGTTGTTCCGTCGTATGCCTCTATGTTCACGGGTTTGAATCCCTCTGGAAATTCATGGCCCATCACCGCATTGGTGAAACATAGGGGGTGTGCTGCACCCCTGTATCTGGGTGTACCGCATTGTTCGGATGTTTGTTGTGTTACATTGTAAGCTGGGGCGCGCTTGCGTGGTCCATAGATGGATCTGGTTGCGCCGTCCTTTTGGTGCGAGCTCTCGCGTGGGTCGCGTATTTACTTGTGAGTGGCGTTGTTTGCCGCTTGATGTTGGCCGTGAGGTCGTCTATCCGGCCAGGTGGCCGTTTTGATTTTTGGTTGTGAGGGGTCTAAGGCCTCCTCATCGAATTCAGGTAGAAATTTTCGCTTTGGGTAGCTCTTTGTGGCTCGATTGTCGTACTACTTCGCCTGCCATGTTGGGTACTTTACTCCATCTGATTTGGAGTGTGTCCTACGCAGCCTTGAGCCTTTGCTTCTGCTTTTTAGGCTCCTCGCGGTGGCAACAAGGCTTTGATGGGCATTCTGCTGCTCCGGGTGCCTGTCCGGCGTTGTGTCGTCTGGAATATTATCTTTGACAGAATTGGTTTGTTCGGTTTGATTCTCTGTATTGCCATGGTCCGGCAGTGATTCGCCCTGCTCCAACGCTGTGTCTGTGTGATCGTTATTTCTGGTGAGGTGGGATTTGGGGCGGCGCTTGCACCGCCTCTTTGACTACTTCTCGAGGGAACAAGCCTTCGGTGCGTCCTTCCGTTCCTCGTCATCTTCTTTTGGTGTGTCCACCATGTATACGTCATATAATGAAGTGGATGTCCAGCGTCCTATGGGCAGTGGTTCATCTTTGCCTCCCGCATCGTTGTCCATACCGTCGATGTCTGCGGAGTCGAAGTCGAGCATGTCGGTTAAATCATCGACAGTGGCTACAAAGTGGGTGGTGGGTGGGCGTCGAATTTCTTCATCGTCCGCATTCCAATCCTGTTGGCCATAATCAGGCCAGGGCTCTCCTGACAAAGAGAGAGAGACCTTAGTGAATTCAAAACGTCGCTAAAGGGCGAGTCGTGAAAGATATCCACGGCGATGAATTCCATGATCGGCGCCCACTCGGATTCGAATGGCAGGGGCGTTGATGGTTCGGGGCCGGAAGAGAGTCCGGCACCTTGGAGTCACGGGCTGTGCGGAGATTTATGCTGGTATTCGGCTCGATCGCCGTTGAGACTGCAACCCGTGAGGCGGTGTCTAACCACCCGTCCTCGATTGGTGCAGCCGGCTTCGAGGTGAGGGTCGGAGCTGACGCGGGTGCGGCCTCTAGGGTACCGTCCGGTGGCAGAGCTAGGTCATACATATCGCGACAGTGCGGCGCGCCCGGCTGTGGCTCGAATCAGTCGAAGATCAAGGCCCCACGGATGTTGGCCGTGTAATTCAAACTTCCAAATCTGACCTGATGGCCAGGGGTGTAGCTTTCAATCTGCTCCAGATGGCCAAGCAAATTAGCCCGCAGTGCAAAGCTGCCGAATATGAAGATCTGTCCGGGGAGAAAAGTCTCACCCTGGACCGCATCGCTACCGTTGATAGTGGGAGCCATCAAGCCTAACGGCGACCACACAGAGGAACTCTCAATGAAAGCACCAATGTCGGTGTCAAAACCGGCGGATCTCGGGTAGGGGGTCCCGAACTGTGCGTCTAGGCCGGATGGTAACAGGAGGAAAGGGACACGAAGTTTTACCCAGGTTCGGGCCCTCTTGATGGAGGTAAAACCCTACGTCTTGCTTGATTAATATTGAAGATATGGGTGTCAAAACCACGAGATCAGAGAGGCTAAACCCTAGAAGCTAGTCTACGGTACGATTGTATGTTGTGATTGTTGTCCTACGGACTAAAATCCTCCGGTTTATATAGACACCGGAGAGGGTTAGGGTTACACAAGGCCGGTTACAAAGGAGGAGATATCCATATGCGCATTGCCTAGCTTGCCTTCCACGCCAAGTAGAGTCCCATCCGGACACGAGACGAAGTCTTCAATCTTGTATCTTCATAGTCTAACAGTCCGGCCAATGGAGATAGTCCGGTTGTTCGGAGACCCCCTAATCCAGGACTCCCTCAGGGGTCCCCCCCAGCAAGCTCATTGGCTTCTTCGACTCCCATCAAGGGATCGAAGCCAATCCAGAAAAGACCAAGGTTAGTGTGAGGATGCACCCTTAGGGAGATGCTGCGATTGGTGGGGTGCATGGCCTCCCTGGGACGCTTCATCTCCAAGTTCGGCAAGCGTACCTTACCATTCTTCAAGATCATGAAGAGGACCGGTCCCTTCATATGGATTCCAGAAGCGGATGCAGCCTTTGAAGATCTCAAGAAGTACCTAACGAGCCCGTTCGTCATGGTTGCACCGTGCCCCTACGAGCCCCTGTCCCTTTACTTCGCGGCCACCCGCAGACAGCCAGTGAAGTGGTCGTCGCGGTGCAGGAGGAGCAAACCAGCGCTAATGAAAAGCTCGTTGAGCCTCGTGAGTCCACCTAGTCTCATGAGTCTCTCGAGCCTCATGACCCTGCTGAGCATCGCGAGTCTCTTGAGCCTCGTGAGGTCTCCGGGCCTCGCCAGCCAGCCGGGCCTCATCAGTCTCTCGAGCCTCATACGCCTCCCACAAAGCAGGCCACCACCGCGCGCCTCGTCGAGCACCTTGTATACTGCATTAGCATGGTTCTAAGAGAAGCACGCGAGTGCTACCCCATGCAGCAGAAGATCCTTCTCCCACTCCTTGTCATCTCTAGGAAACTACACCACTAATTTCAAGGTCACCCCATAAAGGTCATCTCTTCATACCCCCTCGAGTAAGTCTTGCGCAGCCCTAATGCTACTTGGAGAGTAGCCGAGTGGAACATTGTGTTACAGGCCTTCCAGCTAAAGTTCTGCACAACTAGGGTTATCAAGGGAGCAGCTCTGGCCGACTTCATGGTGGAATGGATGGACCCGCATGAGGAAGAGCCTCGTGAGGATGGGTTCCTCCTCCCGGGCAATGAGGCATCGGGCGAATAGTCCATGCACTTGATGGCGCCTTCCCCAGGTAGGGTGCGGCGGCTGGCGTCATGCTCACCTCGCCAACCGGGGACAAGCTATACTAAACCATCCAATTCTGCTTCAGGCATGATGAAAAGGTCTCCAACAATATTGTAGAGTATGAGGGCCTCATTGCCGGCCTCAAGGCTACCTCTGCCATGGGTGTCAAGTGCCTCATTGTCTGGGGCCATTCCCAGCTCCTTGTCAACTTCTCCAGCAAAGAGTACAAGCCCAAGGATGAGCACATGGAAACCTACCTAGACGAGGTACGTAAACTCGAGAAGTGCTTTCTTGGCTTGGAGTTACTTCATGTCCCGCGCAGTGTCAACAAGGAAGCTAACAAAATCACCAAGCATGTATCCTACTGCGAGCCGAGAATCCTGGCATCTTCGAGGAAAGACTCCCCAAGCCAGCGGCGATCCCACCTACCGTCCGAACCTTGCTTGTGACGCCCCAAGACCGACCCTTCAGATGCCTTCCATGTATTCCAAGTTTCGTCAGGTGATTTGTTTTGTCTGTTGCTTTCTTCATTGCATCATTTGCATTGCATCATGTCATCATGCCATCATGTCATTAATCTTTGCAACTCAACTAAAAAATTGTGTGGATCTCGGATCCATTTAAATCGAGGGAAATTCACATAGTGAAATTCTCTTTAAAACATATCCTCCCAATATTTAGGGGGCTATAATAAATATTCGATTAGTTTGGGATCACCCAAAACACATGTGCAATTTAATTCCATGCCTTTTCTATCTCATTATTCTTAACCTCAACTTTGCTCATATTTCTTTTGTCACTTTCTCGAGCTCCACCAAATTTCCCAACATTTTTGGACTCTTTAAAACCTTGAACTTACTCAAACCATTTGAATTAAATTCAAATGGATTTGATTTCAGATCTTTCAATCATGCCACTTTTATTTTTTGGAACGAGCTCAATTTTGTGAGTCCAGAAATTTAATCCAAATGTACAAATTAGTTGTCCATCCATTTCTTTTCTCTCCTTTCTTTCCTTATTTTCTTGTTGTTGCAATAGTTTATAGAGAAGGGAGGGAGAGAGAGCCTGCAGCCCAGCCGGCCTCTAAGCCCAAAGCCCATTTGCACCGAGGACAAGGCCCAACCGCACCTAACCTTAGGCCTCGAGCCCCCGACCTCCTCCTCTCGTTCTCTACCTCGATCCCTCCCTCCAGTGCCGCAACACACAGGAGGAGCTCCTCGTGCCTCGACCCAACCCCTCCTCCTCATTCCCTCACGACGTCCGGAGGCTGCCGCCAGCTCCTTCCTCGATCCCACCGGAATCAAGCCCCGTCGAGTAGCTCCCTCACCTGCGCCTCCTCCCATCCCCTCAGAAAAAATTATATGAGACCAGGTCTCACAGTTAGCAGGTGAGACCTGTCCTGATGGATGACACGTAGCATTCACAAATCACAAAGCATCTAATCTCTCCCCCCTGATTTTACGTGGGGGTGGGGGATGCTTTCTGATTTGTGAATGCCAAGTGTCATCCATCAAGATGGGTATCGCATGAGACCTGGTCTCATAGAATTCTTTTCCCATCCCCTCTGCCTTCGCCCCGTGCCTCGCTACCGTCTCCTCTACCGCTGCGCCAGATTGCCACCGCGTCGACGCCGCCGGCAACCACCCCGGCTAGCCTTCGTCACTGGTCGTCCACCAGCAAGGCCCCGTCGCCATGCCACTGACCTTCGTGGCTACCCGGCGACCTCGGCCTTCAAGTTCCCCGATGCGCCCCTGTCTCCTCGACCTTCCTGGAGCACCGGTCGATGATGACGACCCCTGGATTCCCTCTGCCTCGCCTGTGCTCGCCATGCATCGTAGCACCACGGCGCCCGATCTGCTCCAGCCACCGCCGGCTTCTTCGCTGATGCTGCTGTTTTGCTTCTGCTGCTGCATCTCCGGCCGTCCTCGTCGTCCGCAGGCCATCCACCAAGCCGCAGGAGCAGTGTCTCCGCTGCCTTGCTTCTGTGTTGTTCGCTAAGTCCCGCTGGAGGCCGCATGAGCCCGCATTGACCACGTCGGTGTGGTTCCCTTTCACCAGCATCCGCACGTCACACATCGCTCAAGTCGAGTGGCCTTGTTCGCCTCCGCGCTAGCCCTACTCGAGACACCAAGACCCGTACCCGGATCATCAAGCATCTTCTCTGAGAATTTTGCCAAGTACCATGACTACAGCCGGTGTGCATATTTTTCAAGTCCGACTACAACAAACGACTACATGATGAGACGCCAAGTACCAGGACGTTGAGGACCCGCCAAGTTCATCTACATGCGTGTACGACTACACATCCGGGATGCCTCTAGTACCTCTACGGGAGACCCGAACGTCTACGAACCACGTAACGACCATTGCCAAAGACCGTCAAGTGAACGTCTACTTCCATTACCGACGCCATGTACCACTACTTCCACTATGAACCCGAACCATCCCGTTTGCATGATTCAAAGGTATAACCGCCGGAACGACGCCCGTGGACCGAATGCATGTGTGATGTATGAGATGAACCCCGCGTTTGCACCGTGTCCGAAATTGTCGCTTGCATGTTCCTCCTCATTGCCATGCCGTCCACCCGTGGGAACCCGGTAACCGAGATCACCCCACCATCTTTTGCACGCTCCCGCCACACTTACTTTGCACCGATATCCCCATGAGCTACCGGAACCGTTATTTGTCGTGGCATCATTTTTGGATTCGTTGACATGGCCGCTTTTTCCTTTCCACCAAAGTGACAAATGCTTCATAATATGCTCATGTCAACTTTTAACAAAAATTGCAAAAAATTTGCACACGTCATTCGCATGATGATAATAACATTTAAAATGTTTAAAATTATTGTTGCATTAAAGTGCTAATGCACATGAGGATTTACCAGAATTGTTGTTCGATGTATCCGGCCTCATTTAAAATTCCTAACTGTGTATTTTACTCATATTTCACCTCTTGCCATGTTAAGAACATTTAATTTTGTTGGGTACATAACCGGGACTGAACTAAATAATTGAATGTGATGTTTCGTCAATATGCAACTTGTTACATATTGAGCTCCACTTAACTTGTAGTGTTGTTTGTGCACTTTGCTATGCCATTCCTGATTAAACAGTACATGCATCATACTTGATTGTGCATGATGCCATGTTTATGCTTGTTGGTTTACCATTTTGTTTGCTCCTTTCTGGTGTTGATTCTTCTTGTTAGTTCCAGAAACGTCGCGTTTGTGAGGATCCGTTCGACTACGTATGTTTGTCTTCTTCATGGACTCGTTCTTCTTCCTTGCGGGATCTCAGGCAAGATGACCATACCCTTGAAATCACTTCTATCTTTGCTTGCTAGTTGTTCGTTCTATCGCTATGTCGCGTTACCAACCACTTGTTATATAAGCCTCCCAAATTGCCATGACAGCCTCTAACCTTCTTCAACCATCCTAGCAAACCATTGTCTGGCTATGTTACCGCTTTTGCTCAGCCCATCTTAATGTGTTGCTAGTTGCAGGTGAAGTTGAAGTTTGTTCCACGTTGGAACATGGATATGTTCGGATATCACATTATCTCTTATTTAATTAATGCATCTATATACTTGGTAAAGGGTGGAAGGCTCGGCCTTATGCTAGTGTTTTGCTCCACTCTTGCCGCCCTAGTTTCCATCATACCGGTGTTATGTTCCTTGATGTTGCGTTCCTAACGTTGTTGGGGTTATGGGGCCCGCTTGACAGTTCGCTTTGAATTAAACTCCTCCAGCAAGCCCAATCTTGGTTTTATATTTGCCTCACCTAAGCCTTTCCCTTGGGTTTCCGGAGCCCGGGGGTCATCTTATTTTACCCCCCCCCCCCCCGGGGCCAGTGCTCCGCTGAGTGTTGGTCCGAACTAGAGTGCTTTGCAGCGCCACCTCGGGGAAACTTGAGGGCTGGTTTTACTTGTACGGAATGCTCATCCGGTGTGCCCTGAGAACGAGATATGTGCAGCTCCTATCGGGATTTGTCGGCACATTTGGGCGGTCTTGCTGGTCTTGTTTTACCATTGTCGAAACGTCTTGTAACCGGGATTCGGAGTCTGACCGGGTTGTTCCGGGAGAAGGAATATCCTTCGTTGATCGTGAGAGCTTGTGATGGGCTAAGTTGGGACACTCCTGCAGGGTTTAATCTTTTGAGAGCCGTGCCCGCGGTTATGTGACAGATGGGAATTTGCTAATATCTGGTTGTAGAGAACTTGACACTTGACTTAATTAAAATGAATCAACTGCGTGTGTAGCCGTGATGTTCTCTTTTCGGCAGAGTCCGGGAAGTGAACATGATCTTGTGTCATGCTTGAACGTAAGTAGTTTCAGGATCACTTCTTGATCACTTCTAGCTTCCCGATCATTGCGTAGCTTCTCATCTTACTCTTATTTGCGTGTGTTAGCCACCATATTTGCTTAGCGCTTGTTGCAGCTCCACCTCACTACCTCATCCTACCCATAAGCTTAAATAGTCTTGATCTCGCGGGTGTGAGATTGCTGAGTCCTCGTGACTCACAGATACTTCCGAACAGTTGTAGGTCCGGTGGTACAAGTGCAGGTGATGCAACCGAGCTCAAGGGGGAGCTCGATGAAGACCTTGGTCGTTGTTATGTGTCTTTTCCGGATGATCAGTAGTGGCGCCTAGTTGGGACGATCGGGGATCTATGCATTTGGGTTGTCTTCTTTTATTTTGGTTCCTTAGTCGGACCTTGATTGTACTCTGGATGATGAATGTTTAACTTGTTGTTTGTGTGAAGTGGCGATTGTAAGCCAACTCTTTATCCCTGTCTTATTCAGTACATGGGATTGTGTGAAGATTACCCCTCTTGCAACTAAACCACCATGCGGTTATGCCTCTAAGTCGTGCCTCGACACGTGGGAGATATAGCCGCACCGTGGGCGTTACAAGTTGGTATCAGAGCCAGGTTCCCTGACTTAGGAGCCCCTCCTTGATCGAATCGCTGACATTGTTCAGTCTAGAACAAAAAAATTTGAGTCTAGGATTATATATATCAAAGAGTAGGATTATTTTTGCTCCTCGGTCCCTTCGTCGCTCTGGTGAGGCCTCCTGACGTAGATGTTTTGACTTTCCTCTCCTCAAATTTCACTAAAAAAAATTAAGATCACGCGGGTATCTTGGGATCGTTCCTATATTCTTGTGACAAGAACATTGTTCTTGGTGCCTCCTGACATTTAGGGATTGTGGCAGTGTCCCGGGGAGTTGAGCTCCAAGGTGTTGTCATCACAATTTTATCGTTGAAGTTTTGGAATACCTGGGTTCGCCGACATCGAAAATCTCTTTTATGCAGTTGTTGGTGAGATAACCTCGACGCCACCCAGTACTGGGGCGGGAGTTCGGGAGTATTGCCATAACTCGTATAGCGGATGCTTTTCGAAGGTAGATGTACACGATTCCCGAAGGTTTCTTGGTTATGTGTTGAAGGATGGATACAATTGGATGTAGGGATTGTTAGTTTGGGTGAGATATTATGCTTCCCCTGTTCCCCAGCACCTGATTGCATAACCTGAAAGTTTTGGGAGTTTATAGGTGGGAATTCAAGTATCACGTAGGATATCTTTCCAATAGACACATGATACAATATGGGATCTATCATATGTTTGTTCTGGCTTATTCTGTGAGCCAAATCCTTTGTTTTGTTTTGGTTTGTGGTATTCGAGTTGGTTCAATGTTAAGTGTTGATTCCATACCTTCCTAAGCGGTGTTCTCACATTCCTATGTGTATACTAATCCTTCTTGATCATCAAGATTGTCATGTCAATTCTTTTCCAACCGGCCTGCTTCTTTTCAAGTGGATCCGATCATTTTCAACATCCACAAGATCATTTCTAAGTTCTCGCAACGGTATTCATTCCATTTGTCCCAAGCTGCCTTTTGTTTTCCCGCCCTCCCACCCTTTTTCTTTAAGGATTCAGATTTCTTAATCATGTATCCTTTTATTTGTGAGAAGTCTCTTCACTCTGTTCTTTCAAGGTTTTACCTGGTTTTTCGTATGAAGATGCTAAGGGAGCTTCAAGTTCGTCACTCTTCACTTGTTTTCTTCTCCGATGGATTCAATTCAAGCTTTGTCGATCATACCCTTTTCCCTGATTCAAATGTTTTCTCGTGCTGGTGCACCTCTTAATCGTTCATCTCTCTCTATTCATATCTGAAGTGTTGAAGATATCACAGAAGATTCAAGTTCCTATTCGTAATCCTTTCAAGCTATTTCGAGATTGCTATCTCATCCGAGCCATTTAATTCAACCGGCGCAATCTCTCTTTTAAATCGTTCAACGGTGTATCTTTTGAGTGGGCCCTAACCCATAGGTCTTTTCTCATGATCTTACCTGACTCTTCTATTTTCTCGGAGATATTCTCAAATTCTTCTCCAAGTTTGATGTAAGAATGGATTATCATTAGTCATATGTCTTTCTCCAAGATCTTTCAAATTCTTTTCATCATTGGCTCAACCTTTCTATTCTTCATTCCGGAGTGCCTCAACAATTCATGGTGTCGTATCTCGTCGACATTCTCAGATTTTGAAGACCAAAGAAGTGTTTCCTCTAAATCTTGGTATGTTCTCTCGAAGATTCATGGTCCTAGCATTATGCCATTCTCTCATAATTGTTTTCGATTGTGAGAATTTTCTTTCACCCATCCGGAGCAATTCAGGAGTCTTTTCAGCTTGATTCTCCGAAAGCCATCATTTCAGGATTATTTATTCCAGCTTTCAGCTCTCGTTCTCCAAATCTTACCGAGGCATCATTCAAGTATTCTCTAATCAGCTCGTGATCTCTTTGTTCACTTGTATCAAATTCCCTCAAGTATCTTCGGTTTTTTTTCAATTCTTCCTGGTCTTCGTGCTTTTCCAGCATGTGTTTCAATTTCTTACGGCGGTTTGTTCAACATCCTCCTCCTATGTTCCCACATTAGTTCATTTATTCTTCCCAAATCCAATCGGTGATTCGTTGAAGACCTTCCCAAGTTGAGAAATATCTCTCTTCAATCCTTTTTCAATCAGAATAAGTAGTATGCCAAATCCGTTGCTTGTCATCAATTTAAATTGGTGAAGGATACACATAACATAATTCTTATTATTGTTTCATCCAAGTGATCTAGTTTCTTCTTTCCAGAGTGTTCATCATGTCACATTTCGTGGTTCGAGATGCTTCATCTTTTCTTTTTCCGGAGTTCCGTGTCTTCCGCATTATCTCATTGCGAAGCTCCATCTAATCAATGCAAGGATTCATCTTATTCTTTTCAAGCTTCATTTCCTTGCTACCTTGTTTTTAGCTATCCAGAGTTATTCGAGAGTTTTCTACATGGTGGTTCGTCAAGGTTTCCTTTCATTCTTCAATTGTTCTTCAAGATTTTTCTCGGAGTTAAGATCCACCAAGCTATACTCTAAAATAAACATGGCGTTCAACACATGTCTTGTTTTGAGGAGTTCAAGCATTCTTCATCTTGCATTTCGAAGTGCAATTCTTTCTACTTTATCCTTTGAGGTGGTGTTATGTCATTCTTGACAATTTCTTTCGTATTTCATGATTCACAAGTTGTTAAGAATGAGATATTTTAAACCCATCATTTTCTCTTCGCTCAAGAGATGCTTTGCAACCCTTCAATCTCTTCGTTGGAGGTTATCTTGGCTTATATTTCACCTAAAGCCTTCACTAAGGAATGTTGCTATTTTGGTGCGTATCAATGATCCAAGTTTTCTCTTACCCTCTTGGGGAATGAAGTTACCATCTCTTCGTTGCCCTCAAGCAATCAATTTTTTTCCGTTAGTGGCCGGTTGTCACCTCATAATTTTGACATGTTTTCCATAAGAACACAACAAGCTTGTTCTTTTGTTGTTGATTTTTTTTCAAAAACTCCGTTCAATCCTTCTTTTAAGGGTGCTCTCTCAAATTCATTTGAGGTAGAACATGTTGTTTTATTCATTCTTTTCTTTGCATCAATCCGACTTCTATTCTTTCATTCCGGATGCATGGTGATGTTTCTCTCTTTGACCCATCCTCTCATTGTGTCAAGATCATGTTATTTTCCTTACTTATCCATTTAACTGGAGTGTTGTGCCATCTCTTCAATTTCTTTTCATCTTATCAAGTTTTCTTCTCTTTTGTACCAGAGTGTTGTCCAAATTCTATCATTCTTGTTCCTTGGCTATCTCATTATACCGGTGTTGTCATATTCTTTTTGTTCTTGAAGCTCTTATTTCATGTATTTCAACCTACAAGGTTTTCGCAATGTTCCTTGTTGCTCTTTGCTAACGGAGTATTTGCAATCTCATTCATCTACATTGTACTATTTCTTTCAATTTGTTCAACCTCTCAAGGTTCGTTGTTTCACTCGTTTGTCAAAGAAGAAACTTTGTTTTACCTCTTCCTCTTCCGTTTCTCCCCGGTGCCATCCTTAGATCTCGGGGTGAGATCTCTTGTAAGTGGAGGAGTGTTGTGATGCCCCAAGACCGACGCTTCAGATGCCTTCCATGTATTCCGAGTTTCGTCGGGTGATTTGTTTTGTCTGTTGCTTTCTTCATTGCATCATTTGCATTGCATCATGTCATCATGCCATCATGTCATTAATCTTTGCAACTCAACTAAATAAATTGTGTGGATCTCAGATCCTTTTAAATTGAGGGAAATTCACATGGTGAAATTCTTTTTAAAACATATCCTCCCAATATTTAGGGAACTATAATAAATATTCCATTAGTTTGGGATCACCCAAAACACACGTGCAATTTAATTCCATGCCTTTATATCTCAATATTCTTAACCTCAACTTTGCCCATATTTCTTTCGTCACTTTCCCGAGCTCCACCAAATTTCCAAACATTTTTGGACTCTTTAAAACCTTGAACTTACTCAAACCATTTGAATTTAATTCAAATGGATTTGATTTCAGATCTTTCAATCATGCCACTTTTATTTTTCTGGAACGAGCTCAATTTTGCAAGTCTAGAAATTTAATCCAAATGTTCAAATTAGTTGTCCATCCATTTCTTTTATCTCCTTTCTTTCCTTGCTTTCTTGTTGTTGCAATAGTTTAAAGAGAAGGGAGGGAGAGAGAGCCTGCAGCCGAGCCGGCCTCTAAGCCCACAGCCCATTTGCACCGAGGCCAAGGCATAACCGCACCTAACCCTAGGCCTCAAGCCCCCAACCTCCTCCTCTCATTCTCTCCCCCGATCCCTCCCTCCAGAACCGTAGCACACGAGAGGTGCTCCTCGTGCCTCGACCCGACCCCTCCTCCTCATTCCCTCGCGACGCCCGGAGGCCGCCGCCCGCTCCTTCCTCGATCCTGCCGAAATCAAGCCCCATCGCGCAGCTCCCTCACCCTCCCCTCGTCCCGTCCCCTCTGCCCCCGCCCCGCGCCTCGCTACTTTCTCCTCCGCCGTTGCGCCAGTTCGCCGCCGTGCTGACGCCACCGGAAACCACCCCGACTAGCCTTCATCACTGGTCGTCCACCAGCAAGGTCCCGTTGCCGCGCCCTCTGACCTCCACGGCTACCCGGCTTCCTCGACCTTCAAGTTCCCCGACGCGCCCCTATCTCCTTGACCTTCCCGAAGCACCGGTCGACGCCGACGACCCCTGGATTCCTCTGCCTCGCCTATGCTCGCCATGGAGCGTAGCACCACGGCGCCCGATCTGCTCCAGCTACCGCCGGCTTCTTCGCTGCTGCTGCTGTTTTGCTTCTGCTGCTGCATCTCCATGCTAGCCCGCAGCCACACATTACACATCGCTCAAGTCGAGCGGCCTCGTTCGCCTCCGCTCTAGCCCTGCTCGAGACGCCAAGACCCGTATCCGGATCGTCAAGCATCTTCTCCAAGAATTTTGCCAAGTACCACGACTACAACCGGTGTGCATTTTTTTTCAATTCCGACTACGGCAAAACGAATACACGATGAGACACCAAGTACCAAGACATTGAGGACCCGCCAAGTTCATCTACGTGCGTGTACGACTACACATCCGGGCGTCTAGTATCTCTACGGGAGATCCGAACATCTATGAACCGTGTATGACGACCGTTGCCAAAGACCATCAAGTGAACGTCTACTTCCATTACCAACGTTGTGTACCACTACTTTCACTACGAACCTGAACCGTCCCGTTTGCACGCTTCGAAGGTATAACCATCGAAACGACGCCCATGGACCGAATGCATGTGTGATGTATGAGATGAACCCTGCGTTTGCACCGTGTCCGAAATTGTCGCTTGCATGTTCCTCCTCGTTGTCGTGCCATCCACCTGTGGGACCCAGGTAACCGGGATCACCCCACCTACTTTTGCACGCTCCCGCCACACTTCCTTTGCACCGGTATCTCCATGAGCTACCGAAACCGTTATGTTGCTGTGATATCATTTTCGGATTCGTTGCCGTGGCCCCCTTTTCCTTTACGCCACGGTGACAAATGCTTCATAATATGCTCATGTCAACTTTTAACAAAAATTGCATAAAAGTTGCACACGTCATTCACATCATGATAATAACATTTAAAATGTTTAAAATTGTTGTTGCATTAAATTGCTAATGGATATAAGGATTTACCGGAATTGTTGTTTGATGTTTCCGGCCTCATTTAAAATGCCTAACTTTGTATTTTACTCATATTTCATCTCTTGCCATGTTAAGAACATTTAATTTGGTTGGGTACATAATCGGGAGTGAACTAAATAATCGAATGTGGTGTTTCGTCAATATGCAACTTGTTACATATTGAGCTCTACTTAACTTGTAGTGTTGTTTGTGCACTTTGCCATGCCATGCCACATTAAACCGGACATGCATAATACTTGATTCTGCATCATGCCATGTTTATGCTTGTTGGGCTACCATGTTGTTTGCTCATTTCCGGTGTTGCTTCTTCTTGTTAGTTCTGGTAACGTCGCGTTTGTGAGGATCCGTTCGACTATGTCCGTTTGTCTTCTTCATGGACTCGTTCTTCTTCCTTGCAGGATCTCAGGAAAGATGACCATACCCTCGAAATCACTTCTATCTTTGCTTGCTAGTTGTTCGTTCTATCGCTATGTCGCGTTACCTACCACTTGTTATATAAGCCTCCCAAATTGCCATGATAGCCTCTAACCTTTTTCAACCATCCTAGCAAACTGTTGTTTGGCTACCTTACTGCTTTTGCTCAGCCCCTCTTATAACGTTGCTAGTTGCAGGTGAAGTTGAAGTTTGTTCCATGTTGGAACATGGATATGTTGGGATATCACATTATCTCTTATTTAATTAATGCATCTATATACTTGGTAAAGGGTGGAAGGATTGGCCTTATGCCTGGTGTTTTGTTCCACTCTTGTCGCCCTAGTTTCCGTCATACCGGTGTTATGTTCCTTGATTTTGTGTTCCTAACGCAGTTGGGGTTATGGGGCCCCCTTAACAGTTCGATTTGAATAAAACTCCTCCAACAAGGCCCAACCTTGGTTTTACATTTGCCTCACCTAAGCCTTTCCCTTGGGTTTCCAGAGCCCGGGGATCATCTTATTTTACCACCCCCCCCCCCGGCAAGTGCTCCTCTGAGTGTTGGTCCGAACTAGAGTCCTTTGCAGTGCCACCTTGGGGAAACTTTAGGGCTGGTTTTAGATGTACAGAGTGCTCATCCAGTGTGCCCTGAGAACGAGATATGTGCAGCTCCTATCGGGATTTGTCTGCACATTCGGGTGGTCTTGATGGTCTTGTTTTACCATTGTCGAAACATCTTGTAACCGGGATTCTGAGTCTGATCGGGTTGTTCCGGGAGAAGGAATATCCTTCATTAATCGTGAGAGCTAGTGATGGGCTAAGTTGGGACACCCCTATAGGGTTTAAACTTTCGAGAGCCGTTCCCGTGTTTATGTGGCAGATGGGAATTTGTTAATATTCGGTTGTAGAGAACTTGACACTTGACTTAATTAAAATGAATCAACCGCGTGTATAGTCGTGATGGTCTCTTTTCGGTGGATTCCAAGATGTGAACATGGTCTTGTGTTATGCTTGAACGTAAGTAGTTTCAGGATCACTTCTAGCTTCCCGACCGTTGCGTAGCTTCTCATATTACTCCTATTTGCGTGTGTTAGCCACCATATTTGCTTAGCCCTTGCTGCAGCTCCACCTCACTACCTCATCCTACCCATAAGCTCAAATAGTCTTGATCTCGCGGGTGTGAGATTGCTGAGTCCTCGTGACTCGCAGATACTTCCAAACAGTTGCAGGTGCCGGTGATACTAGTGCAGGTGACGCAACCGAGCTCAAGGGTGAGCTCGATGAAGATCTTGGTCGTTGTTATGTGTCTTTTCCGGATGATCAGTAGTGGTGCCCAGTTGGGACGATCGGGGATCTATGCATTTGGGGTTGTCTTCTTTTATTTTGGTTTCGTAGTCGGACCTTGATTGTACTCTGGATGATGAATGTTTAACTTTTTATTTGTGTGAAGTGGCAATTGTAAGCCAACTCTTTATCCATGTCTTATTCAGTACATGGGATTGTGTGAATATTACCCCTCTTATGACTAAACCACCATGCGGTTATTCCTCTAAGTCGTGCCTCGACACGTGGGAGATATAGCCGCATCGTGGGCGTTACATTGCTGCTCTGTGAATAGCTCACCCGCGCGAACCATGCGCGCGCTAGGCTGCGTCCCATCCTCGACAGCTCACCTGCTGTTGACACTGGAGCCTCAAGCATATAGCTAGGCTGCAGAGTTCAGGTCTTACCTGATCCACGGTACTCTTCCTGAGGAGGACACAGAAGCACAGCGTGTTGCCTGGGAATCAACTGCCTACTGCTTGCGAGACAGCGAGCTGTACCGTTGGCGCCTGAATGGTATCTCGTTATGGTGCATCTCAGAAGAGCAAGGGCGTGAATTGCTCATGGACATCCATGGAGGACACCGCGGGCACCACTCCTCATCGTGCATGCTCGCTAGTAAGGTGTTTCGGCTTCTATTGACCAACTGCACTAAGTGACGCCACCATGTTGGTCGAGTTGTGTGAGGCCTGTCAATTTCACACGAAGCAAATCCATCAGCCGGCGCAGGGGCTCCAGACTATTGCGCTCTCATGGCCCTTCACAGTCTGGGCATGGACATCTTGGGGCCCTTCCCCCATGTGGCTAGTGGTTATCGGTATCTCTACGTCGCCATCAACAAATTCACCAAGTGGGCGGAGGTCGAGCCTGTGCGAACCATCCCAGCGGGCTCGGCAATCAAGTTCATCAAGGGCCTCATGAGCCGTTTCGGCGTCAACAACTGCATCATCACCGGCAATGGCTCCTAGTTCACGAGTGGCCTCTTCAAGTCATATTGTGCCAACCTTGGCACGCAGATATGCTACGCCTCCGTGGCGCACCCGCGGAGCAATGGCCAGGCCGAGTGTGCCAACGCTAAAGTCCTCAAGCTCCTCAAGACATGGAGCTTCAAGAAAAAGCTCGAAGCCAGCGGGATTGATGAGTTGTTGTCCGTATTGTGGTCCATCCGCACGACGGCAACAAAGCCCACCGGCGAGACTCCCTTCTTCCTCATCTATGGGGCTGAGACGGTCCTTCCAGCGGAGCTTAAGCACATCTCTCCCTGGGTCTTGGCTTTCGCCAAGATGCTTTAGGATGAATCATAGGAGGCCGATTTGCTACTCCTGGAAGAGGCCCGCCGCGAGGACACTTTACACGTCGCGAGGTACCAACAGGCCTTGCGCCGCTACCACTACTGCATATCCACCCTCGTACGCTCGAGGTCGGAGACCTCATCCTATGTCGGATCCTCTCCGAGGAGGGACTCCACAAGATCTTGCCCATGTGGGAAGGCCCTTTTAGGGTCGTCCATGTCTCCAGGCCATGCGTTACCCGTCTTGAGACAGAGTATGGAGTTCCTGTGCGTAACGCATGGAACATTCAGCATCTCTACAAGTTCTACCCATGACCAACATGCGTACGAATGAAGTGGGGTTGTACATGCCCCGAAGACTCTCATCGCGCCCGCTTGGTGGGGGCATGAGAGCTCCCGCCCACGCCCAAGTGGAAGCCCCATGCTCCATGCTAGCAGAACGGTCAAACCATGATCATGCCCTGGCCCAGGTGGAAGCCCCATGCTCTATGCTGGTGGACTGGTCAAATCATGATCATGCCCACGCCCAAGTGCAACCCCATGCTCCGGGCTGACGGAATGGTCGAACCGCGATCATGCCCATGCCCAAGTGGAAGCCCCATGCTCCGCACTGGTAGAACAATCAAATAGCGATCATACCCACACCCCGGTGGAAGTCCCATGCCCCGCACTGGCAGAACAATCAAATGAGCGTGCCCCATGGGTTGCACCTACCTGAAGTTGGTCTGTGCCGAATGATACGTCTCCAATGTATCTATCTTTTTTGATTGTTCCATGCTATTATAGTATCCATCTTGGATGTTTTATATGCATTATTATGCTATCATATCATTTTTTGGGACTAACCTATTAACCTAGTGACAAGTGCCAGTTGCTGTTTTTCCTTGTTTTGTCTATAGAAAATCAATCCAAACGGAACAGAACTTTTTGAGGATTTCTCTTGGACCAGAAGACACCCAGGAACCTTAGGGAGGAGGTCAGGGGGCCCCCGTGGCTCTCCTAACCCTTATCTCAGTTCTATAAATACCCAACTATTCCCCATATACCAGAGGGCACACCTAGAATACTTTTCCGCCACCGCAAGCTTCTGTTCTCTTTAGATCCCATCTTGGGGCCTTTTCCGGCACTCCGCCGGGTGGAGATTTGATCACGGAGGGCTTCTACATCAACCTTGCTACCCTTTCGATGATGTGTGAGTAGTTTACCATAGACCTACAGGTCCATAGCTAGTAGCTAGATGGCTTCTTCTCTCTATTTGATCTTCAATACAATGTTCTCCTCGATATTCTTGGAGATCTACTCGATGTAATCTACTTTTGTGGTGTGTTTGTTGAGATCCCATGAATTGTGGATTTATGATCAGAATATCTATGAGTATTATGTGAGTCTTTTCTAAACTCTTTTATGCATGATTAAGATGGCTCTGTATTTCTCTCTGATCTGCTGATTCGGTTTGGCCAACTTGATTAATTTTTCTTGCAATGGGAGAGGTGCTTTGTAGTGGGTTCAATCTTGTGGTGTCCTCTCCTAGTGACAGAAAGGGTAGCGAGGCACGTATTTGTATTGTTGCCACTAAGGATAAAAATGTGGAGTTTACTCATATTGATTGGATATATCCCTCCACATCTTGTCATGTTGCTTAAGGCGTTACTCCTTTCTTGTTAACCTAATACACTAGATGCATGCTGGATAGCGGTCGATGTGTGGATTAATAATAGTAGATGCAGGCAAGAGTCGGTCTACTTGTCATGGACGTGATGCCTATATTCATGATCATTGCCTTGGATATTGTCATAACTATGTTCTTTTATATCAACTGCTCAATAATAATTTGTTTACCCACCGTATGCATTCTTGCAAGAGAGAAGCCTCTAGTGAAAACTATGTCCCCCGGGTCTATTTTTATCATATTATTTTCAGATCTATAAAACCAAAAACACAAAAATATCTTGTTGCAATTTATTTACCTTTAATTTATTTTGCACTTTTACTTATCTTTTATACCTATCTCTATTAGATCTCATCCTTGCAAGTAATCGTGAAGGGATTGACAACCCCTTTTCCGCGTTGGGTCCAATTATCTGTTTGTTTATGCAGGTGCTATCATTGGAGACTTGTGTGTTCCTCCTACTGGATTGATACCATGGTTCTTAAGTGAGGGAAATACTTATCTCTACTTTGCTGCATCACCCTTTCCCCTTCAAGGGAAAAACCAATGCAAGCTCAAGAAGTAGCACCGGACACGGCAGCCACATTCCTTCTTGCAGTATAATGAAGTTGGTTATCTTACTTCCATTTAGATCTCGTTTTCTGATTTATGTATTCTCACCACATTCGCTTTTGCCTCACGGACCGCATGCGCTCGTCACCTCTCACTTTGGCCTCAAGCGGGTAGGGGCTGGACATGGTGCATGTGCTCGGGTCAGTCCCAATAGCGCCCATGAGCGAGCCTTTGAGCGTGCACCACTGCCTCGGGACTATACGCGCTATACGTGGATTACCTCTAAAGTAGATCGCCAGGAGACCTTGCGAGCAAAGCCTCGCGAGGTGACACAAAAGCTCCATGAGAGGAGACCTCGTGAGACGACCCGAGGGTGAGGCCCTCCCCCGCTTGAGCCGCGGCGGGCAGTCCCGGAAGCGAAAGCCTTGAGAGGCACCCTGTGCAAACAGCAGGCCACCAAGCACCACACAACATAAAAGCTAGCTTAAAAGTTCCGCGAGCCCCTCACGTGTTGCGACCAAGAGCTCCTTGAGCGTCGCACCCACTACAAAAAAAGACACATCCGTGACATTTTGGGCCAAACGAAAAAAATTGTTGTCATACTTATGACACTTCGAAGACGATAATTGTGACAAAACCCGGTATCATCATAGATGTGGTGGGGTCCTACTTCTATGACAAAAAAATCATGACAGAAAATGGGCTTTTCTCCTTGGGCGGGCCGGAGAGCAGTTGCATGACATTCTTTGGGCTGTCCATGACGGAAAAAACCATGGTAGAAGCGAGGGCGAGGAAAATATTGGGGAGTTCCCGGTTATGGTGGCTGGTCGGGGGTCGAGCGATGCGTGTTTCACTCATATGTACGCGTGTATGTGTGAGGCCTTGTGCTCTAACTGAACCCGAGCGAGGCGTTGGCTCTAATTGAACCCGAGCGATTGCATTGCAGGCTACGCGTTACTGAACCTGAGCGATCGATCGACGGCTGTTAACTGAACCCGATCGAGCGATTCCTTCGCTACTGTTGCTAACTGAAGCCGATCGATGCTGCCTCTGGATGAACAGTCATCGTTGTTGGGGGGTTTGGATAAACAGTTCTCGGTGGGGTTGGATGAACAGGAACTCGTGGTAGTAGAGGCCGTTGCCGCTGGATGAATAGTACCCCGATCGATCGAGCTGGTGGATGAACAGGATCCCGTGGAGGGCTGGATGAACAGTACCCCATGGAGGGCTGGTTGAACAGTAGCCGGTGGAGGGCTGGATGAACAGTAGCCTGTGGAGGGTTGGTTGAACAGGACCACGGTGGAGAGGGCTGGTTGAACAGTAGCCCATGGAGGAGAACGCGGTGGAGGCTGGATGAATAAGAGCCCATGGATGAACACTCGCAGGTGGAGGCTGGAGGAGGTCGACGGTGGGTGAACAGTAGCCCATGGAGGCTAGAGGAGGTCGACGGTGGAGATGAACAGTATCTCGTGGAGTTCTGTTTTGCGGTACGCCACACCCCTCCCAATGAACATGACCCCCGTTTTGACCGTAGCGCTCCAACACAAGTTCGTTTCCTCCGTTTTGCGGTACCCCACACCCCTCCCGATCAACAGGACCCCGTTTTGACTGTAGGAGGTCCAAGAGAAGTCTGTTTCCTCCGTTTTGTGGTACGCCAGACCCCTCTTGATGAACAGGATCCCGTTTCCACCGTGGCCGGTTGAACACAAGGTTGTTTCCTCCATTCTGCGGTACGCCAGGCCTCGTTTCCATTGCCTGTTCCATCCAAGCCGGTTGGCTCCCGATGAACAACACGTGTTCTGTTGCCTCCTGATGAACAAGACACATTCCGTTGCCTCCCCATGAACATGACAACGAGGTAGTTTCTCCGTTCCGACCCAGCCACAGCCATGTACACGAGCCCTGGCCATACATATGCATGAGGTGGTGTTCGAGACCCCGCCCGTATGTACATACGTGGTTGTATTTACTATCTTGCACCCTGGCCGCTGTACGTACGTGTACATGCTATGTGCGCGCCTCTACTACCACATGTGCGCGCATCTACTAGCACACGTGCCCTTCCTTACACGGCCATGGTTCATTGCTGCAGCCTGGAGACAGACCTATCGACCAGTATGTATGTACACGTTCGCGACCAGAATGACAACGCTACATACGCTTCGACCGGGTGGGTCCCTACTGTCAGACACTTCCTTGCGTGCGAAGATGTAGCTGGTGGGTCCCAGCAGTCAGGGGGGCGAATCATTTTTTTGCCTGTGATATGGACGCACTTCCTTGCGTGTGAAGATGTAGCTGGTGGGTCCCAGCAGTCAGGGGGGAAACATTTTTTCATGAAATACGGTGGCCCGTCCGATGGGTCCCCGTTGTCAGGTGGAGGAATCATTATTATCCGCGTAATAAGGAGGCACTTCCTTGTTGCGGCCATGGACCCTGCTGTCATTCCTTGACCACGTTGAGCACGCCATGCCGAGAACACCAGGGCGGCGGACGATGGCGAGGCCTAGGAAGGGGACGACGCGGAGCCGGGGAAGACGCGGCAGTGGATGCGCACGCGGAGAGGAGTACGAGGCTTCACTGGTTCGGCTTCGGTGTGAGGCTGCCGTCGCCGTAGAATAATAGGGGGTGTGGGTGTGTGGAGGGATGGCCTGGCCAGCGGTGGGAGTAGTAGGGGCGGTTAGGCCTCCGGGGCAACACAGCCGGCCACGGGAGGCAGGAGCATGCAGCAGGACCGGCGCTGCTTTGGGCGGCTGGAGCGAGAAGACCAGATGTTGAAGAAGCACTACGGCTGTTGGATGGACATCATACCGTCGCTGGAACTAGAATCGTTCACATTGACTAAGTTGACAAAGCCCTCCGTCCCCATCATCTTAGTAGGCCCACAAGTCAGCCTCCCACAATGGTGGGTCCCAGCTAGCAGGGGGAGTATTCATTTTTTGTGCGTAATAAGGAGGCACTTCCTTGTATGCGACGATATAGCTAGTGGGTCTGAGCTGACAGTGGGGGGAACATTTTTTTCAAGAAATACAGAGGCCCTTCCGGTGGGTCCCAGCTGTCAGGTGGAGGAATCATTACTTGCTCGTAATAAGGAGGCATTTCCTTGTGTGGACCCCTACTGTCAGCCTTTTCCGATGGCTGTTGTTTGTTGACCATGTTGACCTCTCCGCGTTGAGAGCACAAACGCGGGGGACAAGGGCGAGGCCCAGGAAGGGAACGACCCGGAGCCGACGAAGCCACCGCAGCAGATGCCAACACTGAGGGGTGTACAAGCGCTGACTGGTCGGCTGCGGGGTGAGGCTGACATCGCCGGAAAATAACAGGATGTGCAGGTGTGCAGAGGGATGGCCTCGCGGCAGCACAGCCAGCCACGGGGGGAGGGAGCAGGCAGTCCCGCCGGCGCTGGTTTGGGCGGCTGGAGCAGGAAGATCAAAGATTGAAGAAGCACGACGGCTGTTGGATGGACATCCAACAATCACTTCTGTGTGTTGAGCCTTGCGTACGCGTCAAAAACAATTAGGACAACGTCATCGCCAACCTAGTA
This sequence comes from Triticum monococcum, assembly GCA_034509565.1. Taxonomy (NCBI): domain Eukaryota; kingdom Viridiplantae; phylum Streptophyta; class Magnoliopsida; order Poales; family Poaceae; genus Triticum; species Triticum monococcum. Next base: position 539,780,382 of record CM067842.1, read on the forward strand.
GGCCCAGAAGTCAGCCTCCAAATCTGTGGAAAACAACATACAGCCTATTAGCCATTATTTTTAATAATTTACAGCCCATTTGCTAATTCATAAGGATATTTGAAGCCCATATTCTTTTTATTAGCAGTACAGACCATATATTCTGGGCACTCTAAAAAATTCAACGAAATTTTTCATATTTCGGTGGGGTCCGAACTCTTTTAATCACGAAATTTTGAGTCGTGTTAAAAATAATTTTTAAAAAATTATATCAAAATAAAATTTAAAAAACAATTATCCGCAAAAAAATGAATGAAATTTAAAATCTTAACTAGCAAGATGCTTGTGCGTTGCACGGAACATGAAGATGCATTTGTATGAGTAGTTTATCTTGTGGGAGAAAAGATGATCTTTTAATGTAATTGCCAGTTGGGTTTGGTTTTTATAAGAGTAGAGAGTTGAGAAATCCAGAAAAAATGATATTTTAATGTAATTGCTGGTTGGCTTTGGTTTAACAATTTACAGCCCATTTCTTACAACTTATAGCCCATTTTCTAGGGAAGCCCATTTCTTACTACTTTACATCCCTCCCTCCTCATCTTGAAAGATTTGTTGCCCAGCAGGGCTGAGGAAAGAAAGTAGGCCTCGATTTTGGTCTTCTCCAAAAAAAGAACTGGGCTAGCCATTTTCAGAAAGAAATAAGATATCAACTAGGCTCGTCATGTGCTTAAATAAAAGCGTAAGCGTAGGCTAGACGGGCCATAGCCCCCGCACAGCGCGTAGTTGAGCTCCGTCCCTGGTGTGATCCGCTCGTTGTGTAATTTTAACAAATCCGCCGCCGCGCCGGCCTATGCATCGCCGGTGTGATATGAGATGTCGATGACTTGTCCTGGCGACATGCCGCCGTTGGTGGACTCCGCGTCCCCCTTGCTGAAGTCGACCGCATCCTCGTCCTTGTCGTCGGTGCTGCCCTCAACGTTGTAGTACTCGTAGTAGTGGCTGCACCAGAGCTCGCGTTGGTACTCCACCGCCGATTCCTCGACGGACAGACTCTTCTCTACCTCGACCTCGGCCACACGCAACTCCTCGTCCCGGTGCTCCTCGATCTCCGCCGCCTCCTGCATCTCCAACTCCCGCTCGGCGACCTCATGAGGAAGCAGGTACTCAATGGCCACCGCCGCCTTTTCAGACGTGGGTTGCATGCTGGAGTCCGAGGTGGCCTGGAATATCTTGGCGTGTGCATCCTCGATCTCCATGTGGATGGCCTCCACTGGGGCCAGGGCGACATCGGTGGCACGGACGATAGCTCAAGCGCTCTCGGTGTTTGCAGCCGCCGTCGCAGCAGCAGCTGCAGCCATCTCGGCTGCTGCGGCTGCCCCGTTGGCTGTCGCAGACGCCCTCTCGGCGGAAGCGGCCGCGCTCAATGCGGATGCGGTGACACTCTCGGTGTAGGCGGCCGTGCGCTCGATGCAGGCAGCGGCGCTCGGGGGGATGCGGCCATCATACGGGCCTTCATGAAGTGTTTCCACAGTGTTATCTTTGCAAGAAGGGGTGCAGGAATGGGGATTGGGATTCGTGGATTCGGGGGTTGCCAGCACTAGAGTAGACGAGCCGGTGAAGCTTAAGGAGGGAGACTTAAATGGACCCAGATATTTTCATCGCAAACGGTTCCTAGAAAACAACTGTGTGATGTTGTACATATTTTTTATTAGTTGTGAAAGACGAATTTGGAGTAAAGTGGCAACGTATGGTGTTTTAAATGAACAAAAAAATTGTAGTACTAATACAACGGTCATGTAAAATTTTGGAAAATTTCAGGGGTCATTTGACCTTTTAAGACATTTAAGTGATTTTCTAGCAGTGAGGAATTAGGAGGAAGTATTTTTTTCTTGTAATAATGAGGCACCTGCTTGCGTAATGCAATGACCCTGGTGGGTCCCTACGGTCAGCCTCTCCATGTACAGTCATCTCCTGATTCCTATTGGTTGTTGACCATGTTTTCTTGCGGGGAGGTTGTTGACCATGTTGACAACGCCAGACGGCGGCGGGCACAGCGAGCGAACCAAGGCAAAGAACGACGGTGAGGCCTCGGACGGGAACGAACAGCAGTCGTGGACGATGCGGCAGTGTAGTGGCAGGTGGAGGGGAGTACGAGGGCAAAAACATGCAACTAAAGCTTACAAACGGTACAAAAAGCCCAAGGATTAATTGTTCATCAAATTTTTAGACAAAACCCAGATTGAACATGGAAGTAACATCTAACCCAACCACTCTTTTTCGCAGTAACAAACAGATGGATCGGGTCTGATCCATGAAATCAACATCCTGTGCAAAAAAAAGTTATTTCAGGATGACTACAACTTGTTGTAAATAGAAGCCAAGCATGTTTAGAAGCCCATATGTCTACCTGAAACTTCTTTTTTTGCTATCCAACGTGTCCATCCGTGAGAAATCTCTTGCGGTAAAACGTAAGCCTCATAGACAATAGTAACCTCGCATTCAACAGGAAGAATGTGACAAAGCTTTTGTTTGCCTGGTTGGATGCATATCCTTCCATCGTTATTGTCCTCAAACGAATGTCATGAGAACTAAGAAAATCCTGGTGCTCATTACGCCACCAATTGGTTATACATTTTTTCCACGTGGTAGCACTGCCTAAGTAGACATGAAGATTGAAAACAATCAAGGTCTGAACAAAGAGTATGTCGAAAGAGCGACAGCTGAACGACTAATTCCCGTACAATATATACGGGCTTTCAATGTGCATGAAATCAACACCTCTATATATAAATTCTCCAGAGATGGAAAGCATCGCAGCAAGCCAATAATTATGTTCAGATCAAAACTAAACATTCCGATATATAAGATCTTGACAGAATCCAACAACATTGATAGCCTATCCATGGACAAAGTCTTCATTGAGCATACAATATAATATTAGTACCCAAAGTGTACTCCAAGATGATATAAAACTTATGCGCACAAATGAAAAATGCAGCTTATGATTACAAATGTGTAGATGATAATATACGGTACCTGAATAAGTGTGGAGCCAAACACCAACTTGTTGTGATCATCAAATGGACCACGAATTACACCCAAGGTCTCCAGTTTGGGCGCAGAGACGACAGTTATTTGCGAAGGTGTATAACAATTATGAAGGAGCAACCTTTGAAGTGAAGGGGCATCTTCGATGATGAGCTACTGTCCTTCAAAACAAATTCCAATGCTTTTAAGGTGAGGCAACTTTATTTTGAGACAACCGATAGGGATTTCTATTCCCAAGACAATCAGCAAGCGCTCTAGGCCAGGTCAACTAGAGTGGATGATGCTGTGTAGTGAGGCCTCCGATAGATAAACCACCACAAGCGAAAGTTTTTTTAGCAGTGGGAGTCGAAGCATTTGTACCAGATCGTCCGGTAGATGGCACCGGGAGAAGGTGGTGTGGTGGAGAGGAGGAAAACCGCGAGATGGACAACGGTGGTGTGGGCATGAATTCTTGGTGTGTTCATGGTATGAAACTTTCGTGGTAATGTTAGAACTCAAACTGCTGGAGTTTTCGAAATTCAGGGGGTGTCAGCCAAGTGTCCATCGTGTCGGGTATGGACAGCAGGTAGCATGTCGGGATGCAGAGGCGTTGAACGGGGCCCTGCTGGTGAGAGGAGACGATGGCTCTGAGGAGATCAAATTCAGGAAGGACAGATATCTACAACAGTCGAGATTGAGGGGCGCGGTGCGCCATAGTGGGCGCCACCGAGTTGAGAGGACTTGTGTGTGGTAGCAATCCTTGGTGGGGAGAAGCGAGATGACATCCTAAAGGATGACATCCAGGAGATCCCTGATGTGGTCCACCGGAGATTCTACCGATTCCTCGGATTTGGGTGGGGTGGGGGGCTCACCGCTTCTCCCTGCGCTGCCGGGTCCGGGATCTACAATCGGCGTCGCCGCTGGCAGGACCCTCATCTTCTTGGTGCTGGGGCCAGCCGACTCCATTTTCCTTGTGGACGTCGCGCCGAGCTCACGGGTTTGAGCAGAGTAGCCAGAGACGAGCCTAGTGGCAGTGCGAGTGGGGAATAATGAGGGCTAGGGTTTTCTGTAGGAGTGGAAGAAGAGGAGCATGAGTCTTCTGTACTAGTGAGGAAGAAGGTGACCGGGGGTTTTCTGGACGAGTGAGGAAGATGGGGAGCAGGTGAATTGGGGGGCGACGGAAGCGGGAGAGTCCAGGGGGTTGTAGTATAAGTGGAAGTGAGGAGGAAGGAGGCTTTTCCTGGGATCACCCCCTCTTCAAGAAATATGGGCTTCTCCTTACAAAAAACAAAAACAAATGGGCTTTAAGATGGATAGGCTTTTGTATCGGCCCAGTCAGCTGCCCGTGTTTTGTACTGGAGGCCTTGTGCTAGAGGCAGCCCGAGACACTCTCCGGCTTATTGCCCATTCAAAAGAAAAAAAACGCCTCCAGCTTATGGCTACTCATCGGTAACCTTTTTCAACTTGGCATCCACCAATTTAGAGGATGCGGTACTGGATGCAGACACTCACACTGGTCACGTAGTGCGGCAAAGTGAGGTGTCAAATAACAGGCCTACAATATACTTACTAGATTGTGAAGGTTCACAGGCTAGTCAACATTTACATTAAACTAAGCTTCAGAAGATACGGTATGCGTACTAACATTCAGAAGAAAAAAAGTTCAGCATGTTTATGCATCTCAATGATTCACCATACTATAAGCAATACAAAGATGTGAGAAGGTGTGAAAATAAAGAAAATCGGTCGATGCTTCTCTGAGCAAAGGGCCTCCCTACGCACGCATTAATTTCCTTAATTTCCTGGGCATGCTTGTTTCTTCTCAATGTTGCAAGCACTTTGAGCATGTTGGCAACTCCACAGCTAGCTAGCTGCCTCATCTTGCAATTGATGCTGACACATTTGTAGCAAACACATGAGGCAATAGAGATCACTCAACATGAGTCCATATTGTGAAGTTCTCCTGAAATCATCTTCATTTTCATGAATCTAAAAAGATAGGAAAACAATAGCTATACTTAAATGGTGTTGCAAAACAGTAGCACATATCAATAGCTCGACATGACAAAACATGATCATCTAGACGAAGGGGATACTTACCTGCCTAAGGAAGATTATATATAATTTCATAAGTCCTTGGTTGATTTCCACCTTCAGCCGCACTGCTTGTTTCCTACTCCACACATGACAGGATCGTTTCGCACTGCAATCAGCAAGTCAACGTACGAATAAGCTTATTTCATCTTGCGGTGGTGATTGTACCTAGTTATGAATGTAGGAATACCTGGAGCACCCTGAGGTTAGCTGATAGCAGGTAGATGCAGCCATATAAGTGTTGTGCGGTGCTACCAAAATTGAGGTTTGTATCCCTCCCATTATGAGAATTCTTCTTTAAGTTGGTAGAATGTGACGGCTTGTTCTTTGCATCAAACTTGCCTTTCCCCTGAGATTTGTTCTTGTTGTTTTGGGGCTGGTTGGGCTGGAAGTTCTTCTCGTGTACCATGTGGGCACTAGAAGCTCCCTCAGCGACCCAAGCATGTGTGTATTTTCCTCTCGCCTTCTCTTCAAAATGAAGAGTGCTAATAAGATCCGAAACAGAAAACTCATGTCTCTTGTTTTTCAGAGAAGTAGCAAAATCGTTCCACGAAGGTGGAAGCTTGGCAATGATGGTCCCAACAACAAATTTGTCCGGCAACACACACTTAAAGTACTCAAGTTCCTTAGCGAGTGATTGTATCTCATGAGTCTGCTGAACAACAGAGCGCTCATCAGTCATCTTGTAGTCACATAATTGCTCCATGACGTACAACTCGTTGCCAGCACCCGAGGCCCTAAACGTGGCCTCGAGCACAGCCCTCATGTCTTTGCCACTATCAATCGACATATATGAATCCACGTGGAATCGCCAAGAGCACTCAGCAGGGCGGCTTTGAAGAGGGTACCCATGTTCTCAAAAGCTTCTTGCTATGTAGGATTAAGATCACCCTCAGCCTTACCCTTAGTGGCGTCATAGCAGTACATGATCTGAAACCAATATATTGCTCTTGTGTGCCGCCTTTTCTATTGCACCCCCTTACACTACCGGAATCTGGCATTTTGCCGTCTGCCAGCTGACGGAAAAGAGGGTCTTTGCCGTACACTTTAAATAAGCAGATGGCAAAGAGTCAGCGTACGGCAAAGAGGTCCTTTTCCATCAGCTAGTTCTTTGTCATCCACCAGCTGACGGCAAAGTTTCTTTGCCATCAACTGGTGGACGGCAAAGAGGTGGGTGAGGTCCAGTGGAGGTCTGAACTGTAACGACCCACCAGCCCCACCTCTTTGCCGACCGCTGGCGAACAGCAAAGAGATGGGTACGTAAACGGCCATCCCACCCCCGTCATCTCTCTCTTCTCTCTCTGTCTCTTTCCCATCCCCACCCACACCCACACCCGCGCTGCCGCCGCCGACCCCGTCCGCCGTAGCCGGCCGCCCCGCACCCCTCCCCTGCGGTGCCCCGACCTTCACCGCGCCCCCGCCGCCCCTTCCACGTCGGCCCGCCCCCCGCCCCTCCCCTGCGCCGCCATCCCCGATCCACACCTGCACTGCCGCTGCCGACCCCGTCCACCATAGCCGGCCGCCCCGCACCCCTCCCATGTGGCGCCCCAGCTTCCACAGCGCACCCGCCGGCCTTTCCACGTCGACCAGCCACGCCGCGGCAGTCCAGCCGCCCCACCCCCTCCCCTGCGTCGTCGTCCCTGCCCCGTCCCGCGGCGGCCATCTGGCCTCGCCCTCCATCGGGCCGCCGCCTCCTCCAGCGGCTGCCCTCCCATCCACCGGCCGCCCCGCGCCTCCTCCACCGGCGATCCCCTACAGGTGAGCTCCTCCCCCTTTTTTAGTTTAGTTTCTTTTAGTTTAGTTTCTGTTTTAGTTATAGTTATACTTATAGTTTTAGTTTAGTTTTAGTTTTAGTTTAGAAGAAGAACAAGAAGAAGAGTAGAAGGAGGAGGAGGAGCAGGGAAGAAGAAGAAGAAGAAGAAGAAAGAAGAAGAAGAAGAAGAAGAAGAAGAAGAAGAAGAAGAAGAAGAAGAAGAAGAAGAAGAAGAAGAAGAAGAAGAAGAAGAAGAAGAGGAGGAGGAGGAGGAGGAGGAGGGAGGAATAGGAGGAGGAGAAGAAGAAGGACAATAAGAAGAAGAAGAAGAAGAAGAAGAACAAAAGGAAAAAGGAGAAAAAAGAAGAAGAAAAAGACACCCCGACCCCCACACTCTGACACCACCCCCGACCCCGCCACCAGCCATGCTGTGGTCGTCCAGCCGCCCTGCCCCTCCCCTGCGTCGTCGTCCCCGCCCCGTCCCGCGACGGCCGTCTGGCCTCGCCCTCCATCGGGCCGCCACCTCCTCCAGCAGCCGCCCTCCCATCCACCGGCCGCCCCGCGCCTCCTCCACCAGCGATCCCCTACAGGTGAGGTCCTCCCCCTTTTATTTAGTTCAGTTTCTTTTTTAGTTATAGTTATAGTTTATTTTTAGTTTAGTTTTAGTTTTAGTTTAGTTTTAGTTTTAGTTTATTTTATTATAGATTAGTTTTACTTTTAGTTTAGAAGAAGAAGAAGAAGAAGAAGAAGAAGAAGAAGAAGAAGAGTAGAAGGAGGAGGAGGAGGAGGGAGGAAGAGGAGGAGGGAGAAGAAGAAAGAAGAAGAAGAAGAAGAAGAAGAAGAAGAAGAAGAAGAAGAAGAAGAAGAAGAAGAAGAAGAAGAAGAAGAAGAAGAAGAAGAAGAAGAAGAAGAAGAAGAAGAAGAAGAAGAAGAAGAAGAAGAAGAAGAAGAAGAAGAGGAAGAATAGGAAGAAGAAGAAGAAGAAGAAGAAGAAGAAGAAGAAGAAGAAGAAGAAGAAGAAGAAGAAGAAGAAGAAGAAGAAGAAGAAGAAGAAGAAGAAGAAGAAGAAGAAGAAGAAGAAGAAGAAGAAGAAGAAGAAGAAGAAGAAGAAGAAGAAGAAGAAGAAGAAGAAGAAGAAGAAGAAGAAGAAGAAGAAGAGGAAGAGGAAGAAGAAGAAGAGGAAGAAGAAGAAGAAGAAGAAGAAGAAGAAGAAGAAGAAGAAGAAGAAGAAGAAGAAGAAGAAGAAGAAGAAGAAGAAGAAGAAGAGAAAGAGGAGGAGGAGGAGGAGGAGGGAGGAATAGGAGGAGAAGAAGAAGAAGAAAAGAAGAAGAAGAAGAAGAAGAAGAAGAAGAGCAGGAGGAGGAGGAGGAGGAGGAGGGAGGAATAGGAGGAGAAGAAGAAGAAGAAAAGAAGGACAATAAGAAGATGAAGAAGAACAAAAGGAAAAAGGAGAAAAAAGAAGAAGAAAAAGACACCCCGACCCCCACACCCTGACACCACACCCCGACCCCGCCACCAGCCATGCTGTGGTCGTCCAGCCGCCCTACCCCTCCCCTGCATCGTCATCCCCGCCCCGTCCCGCGACGGCCGTCTGGCCTCACCCTCCATCGGGCTGCCGCCTCCTCCAGCAGCAGCCCTCCCATCCACCGGCCGCCTCGCGCCTCCTCCACCAGCGATCCCCTACAGGTGAAGAAGAAGAAGAAGAAGAAGAAGAAGAAGAAGAAGAAGAAGAAGAAGAAGAAGAAGAAGAAGAAGAAGAAGAAGAAGAAGAAGAAGAAGAAGAAGAAGAAGAAAGAAGAAGAATAGGAAGAAGAAGAAGAAGAAGAAGAATAAGAAGAAGAAGAAGAAGAAGAAGAAGAAGAAGAAGAAGAAGAAGAAGAAGAAGAAGAAGAAGAAGAAGAAGAAGAAGAAGAAGAAGAAGAAGAAGAAGAAGAAGAGAAAGAGGAGGAGGAGGAGGAGGAGGAGGAGGAGGGAGGAATAGGAGGAGAAGAAGAAGAAGAAAAGAAGGGGAATAGGAAGAAGAAGAAGAAGAAGAAGAAGAAGAGGAGGAGGAGGAGGAGGAGGAGGAGGGAGGAATAGGAGGAGAAGAAGAAGAAGAAAAGAAGGACAATAAGAAGAAGAAGAAGAAGAAGAACAAAAGGAAAAAGGAGAAAAAAGAAGAAGAAAAAGACACCCCGACCCCCACACCCTGACCCCGCTACCAGCCATGCTGTGGTCGTCCAGCCGCCCTGCCCCTCCCCTGCATCGTCGTCCCCGCCCCGTCCCGCGACGGCCGTCCGGCCTCGCCCTCCATCGGGCCGCCGCCTCCTCCAGCAGCCGCCCTCCCATCCACCGGCCGCCCCGCGCCTCCTCCACCAGCGTTCCCCTACAGGTGAGGTCCTCCCCCTTTTATTTAGTTTAGTTTCTTTTTTAGTTATAGTTATAGTTTATTTTTAGTTTAGTTTTAGTTTCAGTTTAGTTTTAGTTTTAGTTTAGTTTATTATAGATTAGTTTTACTTTTAGTTTAGAAGAAGAAGAAGAAGAAGAAGAGTAGAAGGAGGAGGAGGAGGAGGGAGGAAGAGGAGGAGGGAGAACAAGAAAGAAGAAGAAGAAGAAGAAGAAGAAGAAGAAGAAGAAAGAAGAAGAAGAAGAAGAATAGGAAGAATAGGAAGAAGAAGAAGAAGAAGAAGAAGAAGAGGAAGAAGAAGAGAAGAAGAAAAGGAAAAAGGAGAAAAAAGAAGAAGAAAAAGACACCCTGACACTCCGACCCACACCACAACCCCGACACCCTGACACCCCGACCCCGACCCCGACCCCCACACCCTGACACCCCGACCCCAACACGACACCCCGACCCCGACCCCCGACCCCTGACACCACACCCCGACCCCGACACCGTGACATCCCCGATCGACCCGACACCCTGACACCACACCCCGACCCCGACCCTGACGGGGTCATATATTTGTGAATTATGAGTTAGGTCATATATTTTTCGATTTTTTTATGCAAAACATCATATATATTTGTGTTGATCGGGTGGATTTAAATGTGCTGTTGTTTCATCGCTGCGATGGTGTGGTGTTTGATGACCACCCCGTGCGTTCGACGAGCTCTACCCCTGCGTTTGCTGGTGAGCACAAATGACATGTCCTCCTACCCCCTTCATTTGCTCTGTTCCGGTCTTCGTGTCGATGAAACTTGCTAGCTATAGGTGTCAATCATCAGTATGCGTAACCACTATGTGTCTCCCGTTCGAAAGAGTTACATCTATAAATATGCATGCATTTGCATATTTATAATAGTGATTCTTTCGAATTGTCCAACGTTATCCATGGACAGCCCGAGTATGTGTAGATTGGGTTTGTTTTGCCATATGCTTTGCTCCGGATCCGATGCAGAATTTCGTCAGTGCCTCCGTGTTGTTCTCCGGGAACACATCCTCTCTTCTTATTGCCGAGACGTGTATCCGGAGAACAGAGGGGAGGGGCTGCCGAAATTTTGCATTGGATCCGGAGCAGAGCATGGGGAAACTACACATACTCGGGTGGGATTAGGACCTATCTTTACGTATTAGCGTGTAGGTTGCATGGACGTAATAAAACTGACAAACTCCATTAACTGATGGATATGGTTTTCTTAATTATGTATATATATCTTGTGTGTCCAGTAGGAAGTCAATATGAGTGATCGTGCGTGGATGTACACCGGTTACACTAGACAGAAAGTTTGGACCGAGGAATGTTTAACAAAAACCAATGGGTTTGTTAGAGCCGCATTTGCAAATGGCCAGAAATTAAGCTGGTGCCCCTGTGTCCGCTGCGACAACTATAATAAGAGGGATGAGCTTGAAATGAGTAAACACCTACAGAAGTTTGGTTTTACTCCTGGTTACACGGTCTGGACATTTTATGGTGAGTCTGCCCAACGTGCCAGAGCCGAGGTAGTTCGTCGTCGCACCGACGAGCATGGTACAGGGATGGAAGACATGGTGCAAGTCTTTGACGATGCTCGGGACTCGTATGAGGAGATGGAGAAATCTGCAAAGGCCTTCACTGAAATGTTGGAGTCCTCAAAACGTCCTCTCTACGAGCACACTGAGCTTTGTCAGGTGGATGCCATCTCACAAATAATGGCTTTCAAGGCTCAATCAACTTGGGCAGAGAATGCTACGATGCGATGATGACAATATTTGGACGATTTCTGCCCAAAGGCCATGTGCTACCTGCAAACCTGTACCAGCCAGACAAAATGCTCCGTGCTCTTAAGATGCCCTATGAGAAGATACATGCTTGTGAGAAAGGATGTGCCTTATTTAGGCTTCAGTATGAGGACTTGAACTATTGTCCCATTTGCAATTCTTCCAGGTATGTTGTGGTAGACAACGGTATGGGTGAGAAGACATAGACCAAAATACCCGTTAGTGTTCTTCGGTATATGCCAACCGTACGAAGACTTCAACGTCTTTTCATGGTCGAAGAGATGGCTAGACAAATGACATGGCACAAAACGGGCAAAAGAACTAAACTAGATGCAGATGGGAATGTGATGATGGTGCACACATCGGATGGTGAAGTGTGGAAGCGCTTCGATGCATTACATAAGGAAAAACGGCAGATCCAAGGCATCCTTGAGTCTCCGTTAGCACGGATGGGTTCCGTGTGTTTGGTCAGGCGGCAGCCCCATATAGTTGTTGGCCCGTGTTTGTCATTCCACTCAATCTCCCCAGGCAGATTATGCAAAGAAAGAACATTTTCCTGACATTGATAATTCCAGAGCCCAACTATCCAGGGAAGAATATGAATGTGTACATGCAACTGCTTAAGGACGAATTGCGTGAAGCTTGGGATAATGGGTTCAAGACATACGACGCCTTTAGCAAACATAACTTCATAATGCGTGTCTGGTACATGTACTCAATGCATGACCTGCCGTCGTATGTGCTATTCGTTGGCTGGTGTGTGCATAGAAGGTTCCCATGCCCAGATGCAAGGGAGCTCTTGAGTTTCGTTGGCTAACGGTAGGGCACAAGTATACTTGCTTCGACTTGCATAGACCGTTTCTAGATTCTCGCCATAAGTTCAAGAAAGACAAGAAGAACTTCATCAAAGGTAGAGTTGTCAAACACTCTGCACCACCTGCGTTGACAGGCCAACAGACCCTAGATCAGTTAAACGCTCTCGAGCCAGATCCAAAGTGTCCAGGGTATTTCAAGGGGTATAATAAGGAACACGCCTGGACTCACAAGACATGCTTGTGGGATCTGCCTTACTTCAAAGACCTCCTTTGCCCACACAACATCGACATGATGCACACTGAAAAGAATATCGCCGAAGCCATTTTTGGTACATTGTTTGGCATAGAGGGGAAATCAAAGGATAATACTAAGGCTAGAGTCGATCAAGAGGAGCTATGTGATAGACCATTACAAAACATGCAAGAACTGAAAGAAAAGCGGAACTGGACGAAGCCAAAGGCCTGGTTCAATCTTGGAAGGCCAACTATGAGGGAAATTATTTTGTGGGTGAAAATGCAGTTGATGTTCCCCGATGGGTATGCAGCAAATCTAAACAGGGGGGCGAGTCTTGAAAAATTGAAAATATTTGGTCTAAAAAGTCATGATTGGCACATATGGATTGAGAGGATAATGCCGGTGATGTTGCATGGCTTCATCCCTGAGGATGAATGGCTAGTACTAGCAGAGCAGAGCTATTTCTTCCGTGTTCTTTGTGCGAAAGAACTATCGCCTGGCCTCCTAGAAGAAATGGAACAGTTGGCACCGGAGTTTGTCGGATTTCGGGTTTCGGCAAAACCCTTGAGGTTCGAACACTGGGGTGCACACAAAGATCTCTCCACCTCTCTAGCTCGCACACTCCACGATCTCACAACCTAGCTTGACGAACCCAAAGAACACGAGACGCAAGATTTATACTGGTTCAGGCCAATGTTGGGGTGTAATACCCTACTCCAGTGTGGTGTGGTGGATTGCCTCTTGGGCTAAGGATGAATAGTTACAAGCAAAGAACAGCTTCCTGAGGAGAGGTGTTGTTGTGCTCGGTGAGCTTGTGTGGTTGGGGATGATCTGGATGAGCCGATCACCTCTCTGGTGGTGGCTAGTCCTATTTATAGAGGCCCTGGTCCTCTTCCCAAATATTGAGTGGGAAGGGATCCCACAACGGCCAAATTCGAAGGGAGACAACTAGTACAAGTTATCCTGACGAAAGTAGTCTTTGTCTGCCAAAGGATCTGGTGGTGACGCAGTCTTGGGCTCCACTGTGACCTCCGTCCTGCTGTCCTGCTGGTCTTGGTCTTGTTGCACCGATATTCAAACCTTTGTCTGATGCCTCGGGACTCCTCGCCCGCGCTTGCCTCTTTAGCACCAAAGAGGAAACGAGGACAGTGCACGTGCTGGCGCCTGCTTAGCTCCAGTCATCATGGCTTGCATCACAGGAACCTCGCGAGGTGTCCCTTTCCTTGATCTCTCCGTCCCTCGCGAGCCAGCCTGGTGAGGCCGCCCTTGAGGAGGTCTTGCGTCGTCCGCCTCACGAGGCTTGGCCCCTCGTGAGGGTATTGAGTGTTTGTTGGTGAAGACGGGACGTACCGGGCCACTGGTGGAGCCACGCTGTGGGCCGCAGACTGGCAATTCTGAGGACCCCCGTTCCCAGAATGCCGACAGTAGCTGAAGGACAAGTGCATAATGCCACGGGCCCCAATAGCCTGCGGCCCCGTTTGACGTGTGGCGAATGATTGGGTGTGGGCGTCTCCACTTCCCCATGCCGCCTCGGCAACTGCGTGAGTTGAGGGGTCCTTGCTACATGCAGAAAAATATCATTATTACCTTAGAGCATGGGGGCCAGTGGTTGGCCTCCCCTTGGCTATAAATGGGAAGGGGGGAGCCCCCGTCACCCATCTCTTCCTTTGTTTCTCCCGCTTCTTCTTCTACCTTGCTCCAGTCCTAGCTGCGACACCCATGGAGCCTAGGAAGAGGCTCTCGGCTACGGAGAAAGTGAAGGCCCGCCAGGAGGGGCCCGGCTCACTGCCTCCCAAGAGGAGGCGTGGCCGTCCCCGCAAGCACGTTGTGACCCCCGCCGCGGCCCCTCGTTACAGTGCTGGCGCCTCTTCTCATGGTGGCAGCCGCCCAGGTGGTGGCAGTCCTATTGATGAGGCGAGGCGTGCCGTGGTTGCGCGGCCTCCTCGGTCGCGCTTCCATTTGACGGAGGTGATGCCGGAGTTCATCGTGTGGTCGGAGAACCCAGCTGGCACCTAGCTTCAGCTCCCGCGGTTCTTTGTCGGTGAACTGCTGTTCGCAGGTCCAGGCGGTCTCTGGCTGTAGGCGGACGGTTGCTGCAGCAGGGATTCGTGGGTCCCGGTGGAAGTCTCCGCCCCGGGCAACGCGGTACTGGCCCACGGCTGGCAGACATTCGCCCGCGCGCGTGGGCTGGGCTGGCGGTGCGCCCTCCACTTCAAGTACGATGGCGATGCGACCCTCTTCATGAGGGTATTTGGGGAAGATGGTCACCGCGTCGGGTGCTGCCTCGAGGACAACAACGGCAACGAGGTGCTCGACCTTGGTGATGGTCGTGACAAGGAGGAAGGCGGCTTTGTCCTCGGCTCTAGCCATGGCTCTTCCAGCTACGGCAACTCCTCTTCCGACAACAGCTCCAGCAGTGGCGGCTACGACCAGCCGCCACGCCGTCGCGCCCACTTTGAAGGTGGCAGCGGGTCTACTCACCGCCGCGGTCCGGTGAAGCGCGAGGAGGGGTCTGGCTGAGCTCAGGAGAGCGCCACGGGCCCGTCCTCGCGACCTGCTGTGGGAGCACGTTCTGCTTTTCTTTCATTTTTCCTTTGCTTCCTCCATTAAGAGAGAGACAAGTATGGGGCCCCACTGGGGCGTGCAACAATTATGATTTCTAAGTGGCTGTGCTATGTTTATCATTCCTGTGTTGTGTTGCAGCGTCATGTTTTATGTATGCACATAGGAATAACTTAGCTTGATGCACCTGAAGTAGATTCCGCCTCGCGAGACGCGCGTTCCACAATGCCTGATGAGGCCTCCTGTGCTCGGAAGGCACCTGAGAACTGCAAAAATTTGCTAGGAAATTCTTATCCTTCCAGATCCTGGTTGAAGGCACTGTCGGTCATGGCCCAGTGCTTCGTATCGCGGTACCCGGGGGCACGGATTGAGAGGGGTGTGCCATCTTGCGAACTCGAGGGGGGTGCCTTGCGAAAGACAGGAACACGAAAACACACTCACAAGGGCGCATGTCCAGCCCCCTCGCAAGGAATGTGAGGGAGAGTACAGGTCAAAACGAGGAACAGGGAGCAGAAAGGAGGCAAAAGGCAATGGAACCAGGCCAGCAAGAAACATCAGAAAGCAAATTCTTACTAAAGAGGGGCGAACCAACTGCGAAAAGCAAATGAAAAGCCGTGTCTGGCACCTAGTCTAGTCTTCTTGTCTTCTCACCAGCGCAGAGCTAAGTGCTGCCACTAGGCGTGGGAGGGAGCCCCCGAGGCCCGAGGGTGGCAATCCTGAGACTCTGGGGCGTGTACAACCCCACTCATTATTACGTGAGTGTCATGAGCGGAGATTCTTCACAGGCACTCGGCCTTGCTTCACAGGCACCGGGCCTTGCTTCATGGGTAGAACCTCCGGAGGTGCTGGATGTTCCAGACGTTTTGGATGGGGATCCCGTCCTGCGTTTCCAGGCGCACGGCGCCAGGCCTGGAGACATGGGCGACCCGAAACGGGCCCTCCCACATGGGAAAGAGCTTATGAAGCCCTTCCCTGGAGAGCACCCGCTTAGGACAAGATCACCCACCTCGAACATCCTGGAGCGGACGCTGCGGCAGTGGTACCGCCGCAGCGCCTGCTGGTACCTCGCACCCCGGAGCGAGGCTTCACGGCGGCGTTCCTCCCCCAGCACGAGATCCATCCCCTGCATGGCATCCTGCTGTGTTTCATCAAACGCCAGGACCCTCGCAGAGCGATGCTTGACCTCGTGTGGGATAACCGGTTCTGCTCCGTAGACGAGGAAGAACGGGGTCTCGCCTGTGGGCCTGGTGGTGGTGGTGTGGATGGACCACAACACGGACTGGAGCTTGTCGTGCCAGCCCCTGCGGCAGGCCTCGAGCTTCTTCTTGATGGTCCTGGTCTTGAGACCTCTCAGCACCTCCGCATTGGCGCGTTCGGCCTGGCCGTTGCTCCTGGGGTGCACCACGGAGGCGTAGCAGATCTGCGTTCCAAGGTTAGCACAATATGTTTTGAAGAGATTGTTGGTGAACTATGAGCCATTGTCAGTGATGATGCGATTAGGGACCCCAAATCGGCTTACGAGGCCCTTGATGAACTTGACTGCTGACCCGGCTGGGATGGTGCGGACGGCTTCCACTTCCGCCCATTTGGTGAATTTGTCGACGGCGACGTAGAGGTAGCGGTAACCTCCAGGCACTTGAGAGAATGGGCCCAGGATATCTAGCCCCCAGACCATGAACGGCCATGAGAGCAGGATAGTCTGGAGGTCTTGAGCCGGCTGGTGGATCTGCTTGGCGCGGAATTGGCAGGCCTTGTAGGATTTTACCAGCTCGGCCGTGTCGGGGAGTGCTGTGGGCCAGTAGAACCTGCTGCGGAAAGCCCTGCCGACTAAGGTGCGTGACGAAGAGTGGTGCCCGCAGTATCCACCATGTATGTCGGCCAGAAGCTCATTCCCCTGTTCCCTGGAAATGCATCATAGAGAAACATCATTTAGCCGCTTCCTGTATAGCTCACCATCCTGGATGTAGTATGCCGTAGCCTGCCGGGCCACATGCTCCACGTCTTCCTCCTTCTCCGGCAACGTGCCTTGCGTCAGGTACGCCTTGAAATCCTCGATCCAGCACCCCTCCTGGGCTCGAGCTCTAAGAGGAGGCACGCTCCTAAGGTCGGGCCACAGGCTGGGGCTCCTCAGGCTGGTGGCTAGGGGAGCTCCTCCCGAGGTGGCGCCGGCTCTGCAGGCGGAGGTGCTGCCGAAGGCTTGAAGAGCCGTTCCTCGAAGACGCCAGGCTCTTGGGGCAACCGCTTGGATGCTCTTTTAGCGATGTCGTCGGCCTCTTTGTTGGTGCCATGAGGCACATGCTGCAGCTCCAGGCCCAGGAACCGCTTCTCCATTTTGCGCACCTCCGCCAGGTATGCCTCCATGTGCTCATCCTTTGGCTCATACACTTTGTTGGAGAAGTTGACGAGGAGCTGCGAGTCTCCCTTGATGGTGAGGCATTTCACCCCCAGGGCCACCGCAGCCTTGAGGCCTGCGATGAGACCCTCATACTCTATGATGTTGTTGGAGACATTCCCGCCCCGCTGGAAGCAGAGCAGCATGGCATAGTAAAGTTTGTTCTGAGTGGGTGAGATGAGCACGGCTCCAGCCCCCGCACCCTGGCGTGCGAACGCACCATTGAAGTACATGACCCAGCCGTCTAGCGCTTCATTCCCTGGCGAGAGGGATCGGTTCTCGCCTGCTTCGAGCTCCGAGGTATCGGTCCATTCTGCCACGAAGTCGGCGAGCGTAGCTCCCTTGATGACCCTGATTGTGCTAAACTCCATGTCAAACGCTTGCAGCTCATTGTTCCATTCAGCGACTCTTCCGGCAGCATTGGGGCTTCTGAGCACTCCAATGGGTAAGCTGAGACGACCTTGATGGGGTGACCCTAGAAATAGTGGCGCAGCTTATGCGAGGCCACTAGGAGCGCGAGCAAGAGCTTTTGAGGCATGGGGTATCGCACTCTCGCATCTCGTAGCACTGTGCTGACGAAGTACACCGGGTGCTCGGCAAGGGTGGGAGAGCTGACAGGGTTTTAGGCTCCCAGGGACTGAGGCGCTTCCTGTGGATCTCCAGCTCCTGGGGCTTGATGACTAGCCGGAGCAGCCATTGTCTCAGCAGCATTGTCTTGGTGTTGCACGGCCTCATCCGGCTTGGCGGCTTCATTTGGTGAGCCCTTGACTTGGGGCTCCTCTCTGAGGGCCACCAGCGCCACGCTGGCGGAATGGGGTGTGGCAGACAAGTAGAGTACCAAAGGCTCACGAGGACAAGGCGCCACCATCACCGGCGGGCTGGTCAAGTATCTCTTGAGGTCTTGAAACGCCAGGTTGGCCTTAGGGGTCCACTCGAACGGACCCTTCTTCTTCATCAGCTTGAAGAACGGCAAGGCACGCTCCCCCAGCTTGGAGATGAAGCGCCCCAGCAAAGTCACGCAGCATGCAAGCTTCTGCATCTCCTTGAGGTTTTGTGGTGGGCTCATGTCTTCGATTGCCTTGACCTTCTCCGGGTTGGCCTCGATCCCCCTATGGGACGCGAGGAAGCCCAGCAGCTTGCCGGAAGGGACACCAAACATGCAGTTTTCTGGGTTGAGCCGCAAGTTCACCTGGCTCAGGCTTGCGAAGGTCTCCTCCAGGTCCTGAATCAAAGTTCTCGCCTCTCGAGACTTTAGCACAATGTCGTCGACGTAGGCCTCAGCATTCCTCCCGAGCTGCTGCCCCAAGGCGATATGCATCAGCCGCTGAAAGGTCACTCCTGCGTTGCGCAGTCTGAATGGCATGCAAGTGTAGCAGTATACCCCGCATGGGGTCAAGAAAGCCGTCTTCTCCACATCTTCCACCGCCATCTTGATCTGGTGGTAGCCTGAGAACGCATCCAGGAAGCACAGCAGGTCACACTCTGTAGTGGAGTCAACAATCTGGTCGATGCGCGGCAGCGGGAATGGGTCCTGAGGGCAGGCTTTCTTGAGGTTGGTGAAGTCGACACACATGTGTTCCTTCCCTCCTTTCTTCGGCACGACGACTGGGTTTGCCAGCCACTCTGGGTACCAGACCTCGCGAATGACACCCACTGCCTCCATCTTGCGGGTTTCCTAAATGATGAAAGACTGCTTCTTCGTGGATTGTCGCCTCGCCTTCTGCTTCACGGGGCACACGTTGGGGCGCACCCTTAGATGATGCTCAATCACTGCTCTCGGGACCCCAACTAGCTACTTGGGCTCCCAGGAGAATACTTCCTTGTTCGCTCGCAAGAAGTCCACCAACTCCTTTTCTTGATCTGGGCCGAGGTCGGAGCCTATGGTAAAGGTAGCGCCAGAGGCCCCGACCGCGTCGACCGATATCTACTTCGTCTTGGCTTGACCTTGAGTGAATAGCTACTTCTTTTTGGTCGGCGCAGCCCCCTTGGTTCTGGAGATGGCCTTGTCGGCCGGGCAAACTGCTGCCATTGCCCTGAAGGCTAGCTTGAGGGCCGCCACAGCTTCCTTGGTGTCTCCGGCCACGGTGAGGACGCCCTTGCTTCCTGGCATCTTCATGAGGTTGTAGGCAGGATGGGTAGCTGCCATGAATTGGGCCAGCACTGGGTACCCGAGGATGGCGTTGTACGGCAAGCCGATGTGGGCGATGTCGAAGTCGATTAGCTCGGTGCGGTAGTTGTCACGTGTGCCGAAGGTCACAGGGAAACGGATCTGCCCCAGGGGGTTGGAGGAGCCACCGCCGACCTCGGAGAAAGGCTTGTTGGGGCGGAGCCGCTCAAGTGGTGCGTGAAGGAGGCTAAAAGCCTCCATGGAGAGCACGTTGAGGCCGGCGCCGCCATCGATGAGGGTCTTGGTGATGGCTACGCTGCAGATGGTGGGCGTGCAAAGCATTGCAAGCACGCCCGAGCCAACGATGGTGACTGGGTGATCCCCTAAGTCGAAGATCAGGTTGGCCTTGGGCACCGCCCAACCCGAGGGAGCCTCCTGCCACGTGGAGGCAACACCGATCTCACGAAAGAACGACTTGGTGTGACGGTCTGAGGGTGGTGCCTGTGAGCCACTGAGGAGAGCTGCCACGACGGGGGTGCTGGTTCCCCGAAGCGCGTGATGAAGAGGTCACGCAGCTCCTCCCAGGAGGCCACACAAGATTCCGGCGGATGGAGGAGCCAGGCGCGCGGCACGCCAGCGAGGGCCATTGGGAGCCAGTTGGCCATGACTTTATCGTAGCCCCGACCTTTAGGACGGCCTCCTCGTACACCAGCAGAAAGGCCGTTGGATCGGCCGCACCATCGTAGCAGGGCGACATCTCCGGCTTGAAATTGTGCGGCCACTACACCCGCCGCAAGGAGGGGGTGAAGGCCCAGAGCCCCCCGACGCTGCGGAGAGCGCCCGTCGATCCAGTCGGAGAAGAGGCGGCGTCCATGGGAGTCGGTCGGAGAAGTGAGGCCGTCGAGGGGGGGGGCAAGGCTTCGGCGCACCCCTACCTGGCGCGCCAATTGTCGGATTTTTGGTTCCGGCAAAACCCTTGAGGTTCAAACACTGGGGTGCACACAAAGATCTCTCCCCCTCTCTAGCTCGCACACTCCACGATCTCACGGCCTAGCTTGATGAACCCAAAGAACACGAGACACAAGATTTATACTGGTTCGGGCTCCCGTTGTGGTGTAATACCCTACTCCAGTTTGGTGTGGTGGATTGCCTCTTGGGCTGAGGATGAACGGTTACAAGGGAAGAACAACCTCCTGAGGAAAGGTGTTCTTGTGCTCGGTGAGCTTGTGTGGTTGGGGATGATCTGCAGGAGCCGATCACCTCTCTGGTGGTGGCTAGTCCTATTTATAGAGGCCCTGGTCCTCCACAAATGTTGAGCTGGAAGGGATCCCACAATGGCCAAATTCGAAGGGAGACAACTAGTACAAGTTATCCTGACAAAAGTAGTCTTCATCTGCCAAAGGCACTGGTGGAGAGGCCGTCTTGGGCTCCACTGTGACCTCCATCCTGCTGTCCTGCTGGTCTTGGTCTTGTTGCACCGATATGGAAACCTTTGCCTGATGCCTCGGGACTCCTCGCCTGTGCTTGCCTCTTTAGCACCAAAGAGGAAACGAGGACACTGCGCGCTGGCACCCGCCTGGCGCCCGGCTCGCTCCAGTCATCATGGCTTGCGTCATAGGAACCTCGCGAGGTGTCCCTTGCCTTGATCTCTCTGCCCCTCACGAGCCATCCTGGTGAGGCCACCCCTGAGGAGGTCTTGCATCGTCCGCCTCATGAGGCTTGGCCCCTCGCGAGGGTCTTGAGTGTTTGCTGGTGAAGATGGGTCGTATAGGGCCGCTGGTGGAGCCACGCTGTGGGCTGCAGGCGGGCATGTCTGGGGACCCCCGTTCCCAAAACGCCGACAGAGTTGATCTGCAAGTTAGAGATGATCTTTTCGCCAAGCTTCTTTAATCCAATGCAACACTTGATTTTGCATCTCCTGACCGTGGCAAGGTTGGGGGGCGTGCAAAATCGTTGGTGCTACTCAACTGAGAGGATGCAGAAGACGCTTCGAGCAAAATGTAAAATGTACGTAGATGTGAGGCATCGATGGCTGAGGCATTCATCACTGAGGAGGTGGGAAACTTCGTGACAGCACACTACGAAGCCAAAAATCGTCATTTGCATAATCCGAAGCCTCGGTACAATGCTGATGACCCTAAAAAGGGTTGATCCAACTTCAGCCTATTCAAAGGGAATCTCGCACCAGCCAGTTGTTGGAAACCAGTATCGTTGGATGTTGAAGAGTGGCGGACCATTTCGCTGTATCTCTTCAACAACCTAACAGAAGTGCAGCCGTACATCGAGTAAGTTCTCGGTACATTGTTTTGCAACTTCTAATTCCTTTGAACTGCTCTTATTCCTGGATATTTGATGCAGTCGATACGTCGCCATATTCTCGTATGGAGTGGTGATCCAAAAGGATTCCATTGAAGAGTATGAGCTTTTGGCAAAGCAAGGAGGCGAATATCCCGATTTCATCTCTTGGTTCAAAAAATGGTAATTTCCATTCGACCATTTCATTTCTTTGGCTAATTTGCGACTAATGCAACAATCCTTTCGTATTAAACTTGTAGGCTAATTCAGAGATTATGGATGCCGAATTGGGACAAGTAGCTAATGATTTTGACTATAAGGTCCGTTCATTTGACAAATACGACATCAACGGGTATCGCTTTTGTACCTATGGCAAAGAGCTATCTATGGCCGACTGAAAGTCTACAAATTGTTGTCTCTCTGCTATCGGCGAAGGAGATATCAAGTATTATGGAAGAGTTGAAGAAATTTATGAACTTCAATTCTATGGTGAAAACCAACCAAACGTCGTAGTCTTTAGATGTTATTGGTTCCAGCTGAGGGAGACTAGAAGGACTCATGAACATATAGGGCTAGTCGAAATCAAACAAAGCACCCATTTGGATGTTCTCGATGTCTATATTACGGCTCAACAGGCAACCCAAGTTTTCTATCTACCGTGGTCCTGTCAAAGTGATCCAAATCTCAGTGGTTGGGATGTCGTTTATGAAGTGCCGCCACGTGTTACACCACCTCCCCCCAATGAAGATGATTATGAACCTCACATTAACCAAGACACATATGACGAAGGAGAATTCTTCCAAGAAACATGTCTTTCTAAAAAACGATTCAAGAACCGCTCTACTCCACCCCAGAAAATTGAAGTAGATAACGATAGTGAATCCGACTTCACCCCTGAGCCGAAACAAGAAGAGCTGGAACAAGAAGAAGTTACTGTTGTAGATGACCTGTCAATGCTTGAACGATTACATAAAGGAGGCCTTCCACATGTTGATGCATTTATTGACAATGATGATGAGCACGTCACTGATAGTGATGATGATGATGCATTTAATGATCCCGGAGCATATATAGACAATTTAGAGTAATATTAGTAATGTGAGGTATTCAATTTTTTATTATGTTCATGCTAATGATACACTTAAATTATATACATATTATTCATGTCAGGTATTCAAATTTTTTATGTTGTACTAATTTTGTTTACTTTTTGTCATTGCAGGTGTTGATTGGATGGTGGGCAAGGGTCCAGAGCGCCCCGAGCCTCCTGCAAGCGCTACTGGGAGGGGTGGTTCCATTATTCCACCCCAGCCACTCCGGAGAGCGCTGCTAGACAGTATGCAGACAGCAGCAGCCGGCGCTTCTTCTTCTTCGGCTGGGAGAGGTCGGGGGAGGACGAATAAGGCTGCTAGAGGTGGAAGTGGCAGCGGGAGACGTAGGAAGGCTGCTACGCCTTCCTCGCCGCCACCCCCCAGCTGATTCACCCGACCACAGGATTGCTCCATCTGACGTGGACCCGTCTGGGACTCTGGTCCATGAGCCTCAGGTCGCCGATCCTTCGCCCCACCAGACTCGGGTCACCGATCCTTCGCCCCACCAGACTCGTGTCGCTGATCCTTCGCTCCACGTGAGTCTGGTCCCAGAGTCTTCGTCCCAGAAGACTCCGGTCCCGGAGTCTTCTTGCCATGAGACTCCGGTCCCGGAGTCTTCTTCCCACGAGACTGTGGGTGCTAGTGGTCCTACTGATGGTAGCGAGGACACCTTTTCTGATGATAGCTACAGCGACGATGAGCTTGTTGAGAAGGGAAAGAAGGTCTACAAGCATGGATGAACAAAGCTCCCGCCCGTGCCAACAACCCCCGACCAGAACTGGTTGATTGCGCCTAATGGGTTGAAGTAAGTGCATTTACTCTTTTTTAACCTTTTGCCTTCACGTTTCTTCAAATTAATATCTAATGCGTTGGCCTTGTCATACTGCAGGGGCTGGGTACACCCCTGTGGTGTCCGCAGGCCCAACCAGGTCCTTGGTGTGCTTTGCCGGCAGCACTTCCCTGTGTGGGTCACGTTACCCGATGAGGGTCAGGTTCCACAGCTAGCACTGAGCTGGGAGATGTACTCGGTTGCCCCGGCCCCGCCGGAGGAGATGGTCGTTGGTGTCTTGTGTGAGACGGTGGCCGACATTGTGTTCCATCGGTTTTGGGTAATTTCTCCTTTATAGAATTAAAAATCAACACTACCTAGTGATTATACTAATCAGTGTTGTCTTGTTTGATTGCAGACCTTCTACATGGTTTCAGAGGGAGAGCAGGAGGCCGCGTCTATCATTGTCGAAGCCGAGTGCAAGCGCCTACTTCAGAACTTACGGCACGAGGCTCGGGTGCAAGCCGTTCGAGACTACTATGCCTCGAAGGGTATTAGGAGGGCCAAGTCGAAGTGTCGTGGCAATTTTTTGAGTAAGGAGAAGTACATGCACGTAATTACCTATTCTTAAGGCCTTGAACTTATTTTTCTTGATTTGATTCGTAGGCGTAGCGCTGAAATTTCTCTTGACTAACTTAGGTGACCCTAAGATGGTGTGCGGATAAGATGGACTGTTGGGAGGCGTTGGTGCATGCGTGGTGCTCTCCCCAATGGCTAGTCGAACACCATAGGGCCAAGGATAAGCATGACCAAATGGAAGGTGTGCCACACCATCAAGGGATCTCCAACCTGTTTGAGTACGGGGATCACTGGGTATGTGGTTTGCTACATGATTCATGCAATTTCATTCTTCATGCTAGCGTTTTCCCTTCCAAAATGACTTAATATGCTTAGTTAGTTAAAAATTGGAATAACTACCTTGGATAGTTCATTTATGACATAATTAGGTCTAAAATTACATAATAACCTTAGATAGCTCTATAAAATAACTAAATATGCTTCAGTTGTTTAAAAAGGCATAACTACCTAGGATAGCTAAATAATGACCTAAACTAATCTGAGCTAGTTCATTTATGACATATTTAGCTCTAAAATGACATAATAACCTTAGATAGCTCTATAAAATGACTTAATATGCTTAAGTTAGTTAAAACATGGCATAACTACCTTGGATAGCTCAATAACAAACTAAACTAATCTTAGCTAGTTCATTCATGACATAATAACCTTAGATAGCTCTATAAAATGCCTAAATGTGCTTTAGTTAGCTAAAAATGGCATAACTACATAGGATAGCTCAATAATGACATAATTAGCATACTTTGGTCAAAATGGCATAATAATCTTGGTTACCTCCAAAATGACATAATAACCTTACTTAGCTCCAAAATGACCTATTTTTACATAGCAATATCATTCTTCATGATAGCTTGAGACCTTAACTAATATTTTGTTCCTCTCTCTCAGGCACGCCACAACAAGAAGCCTGTGCCAAATCTTTTCGACCTCTATGGCATGGCCCATACTGCCCCGTACAAGAAGGCCAAGGCATTCTCGGAGTCTGACCTAGATCATCCAGAGAGCTTCACCAACATCTCCTCCCACCACAAGCTCGTGAAGTACAGAGACGAGGTGAAGGCGAGGAAAGGGGAGGACTTTAACCTGAGCCAGGATCCTTTTGATACAGAGCTGGTGATGATATCTGGTGGCGGGAGGTCACATGGCTCCATAGCCATTGGTGATGGACTGATATGTTGTCCTAGGACTCTCCCACAGATCAAGAAGTGTCAGAGTAGCTCTAATCCTAAGATAACGCCTCGTGCACGGCCCGTGGAGCTCGCCATGGCGGCTAGTCATACGGACTCTCTCACCTTTCCTCCATTACATTGTGTGTGCGTCCGTCGATGATTACAATGCTAATGAGGAGTGGTGTGT
This sequence comes from Triticum monococcum, assembly GCA_034509565.1. Classification (NCBI taxonomy): domain Eukaryota; kingdom Viridiplantae; phylum Streptophyta; class Magnoliopsida; order Poales; family Poaceae; genus Triticum; species Triticum monococcum. The sequence continues at coordinate 539,805,676 of CM067842.1, forward strand.
TGCAGGCATTGGTTCAGAAAGAGAGATTGACCACCCATGCACTTTTGGAGGAGGCAAAAAGGGAGGCGGCGGAGAGGGAGAGGGAGCTGGAGGAGAGGATGGCTAAGCTGTTGGAGGAGGAGAAGAACCGGGCCCTATACAAGCTCCTTGTGGTACGTTTCTCATGCATATTAGCCAAATCATGCACGTAATGTTCGCATTACTAACTAATATGACTGACTCGTGAGAACCAAATATTCAGACCATGTGCGAGAAAAATGGTCAGACCCCTCTGCCGATGCCCCAGATTGCTCCGGCAACCACGGTGAGTTTGATTTGAATGGTCATTAGTTACTAGTATTCACATTTCAGTTGCATCATGCTAACGAGACATTATTGGAACTGATCTTTGGTGCAGCATGCCTCCCAACAAACATCGACCAATCCTTCTGCGTCTGGCAATGGCAGAACCCCGATCGGTCCTTCACCTCCGTCTACCACTGGCGCAGCCCCAACCGTTCCTTCACCTCCGTGATAACGGTATTTATTCTTATTTAGCCATTTTAGTCCATTTAAGACATAATTTAGCCTATTTCGTCCACAAATGGCATAATAAGATGCAGAAAATCAAGGAAGAGGAAGAAAAGAAGGAATAGGAATAAAGAAGTAGGCGAAGAAGAAGAAGTTATACTTCTTCTTGTTCTTTTCTTATTCTTCTGCTTCTTTTCCTCCTCTTACTTGATTTCATTCGTAAATGGCATAATAACCTTGCTAATCTCATTAATGTCATATAGTTAGCTTGTTGTCCTCTAAAATGACAGAATAAGCTTAGTTAGGTCAAAAATGGCAAATTAACTAGGTTAGCTCAAAAATGACCAAGTTTACCTAGGTTATCTCCAATATGATCCATTTAACCTATGTTAGCTCCAAAATGACCTATTTACCTAGCTTAGCTCTAAATTGACCTATACACTTAGCATTTTTACCTACCTTAGACCAAAAATGGCATTTTTACCTACATTAGTTAGAAAAAGAAGAAGATAAAGAATAGGAGAGGAAAGAAAGAAAGAGAAGATAAATTCTTCTTCTTTTCCTCCTCTTCCTTTTCTTCTAGCTAGTCTTGTTCTTCTTCTAACTTTCATCTTTCCCATTTTGCAGATTTTCTTTAGATGAGGAAGCTTGCATTGATGGAGTGTACTATTCTTCTGGTGCTTCCTTGTTGTTTATGAAAACTTGTTTGGATATGTATGTCTATATGGATATGTTGTTGGAAACTTGTTTCTGGATATGTATGTATATACGGATATGTTGGATAGGATGGACTTTGTTGAACTATGTTGTTGGATATGTTGGATTTGATGAAATATGCTATTTTACATGCTGTTATATGTTGTTGGATATGTTTGATATGTATGTATGTATGTATGTATGTATGTATGTATATATGTGTATGAAATCCTATCAAATTAAATGGATTCAAATAAAAAATAGGGGATATATAGCCTCTTTGCCGTCTGCTAGCAGATGACAAAGAGCTTTGCCGTCTGCTAGCAGACGGCAAAGAGGACACGTGGCAGCTACCTGTAGAAACTGGGAACACTAGGCTACCTATTTGGCAAAGACATTCGAATCTTTCCCGTCAGCTGGCAGACGGCAAAGTGCCGAAATAGACCTGGCAAACAGGGCCAGCAATGCCATCCGCCAGCGGATGGCAAAGATTCAAAGCTCTTTGCCGTCAGCTGGCCGACGGCATAGCTTGCCACGTCACTACGAAAAAAGACACATCCGTGACATTTTGGGCCAAACGAAATTTTTTTTCTGTCATACTTATGACACTTCTATGATTATAATTGTGACAAAACCCGATATTATCATAGATGTGGTGGGGTTCTACTTCTATGACAAAAAATCATGACAGAAAATGGGCTTTTCTTCCTGGGCGGGCCAGAGACGCAGCTGCTTGACATTCTTTGGGCCGTCCATGACGGAAAAAACCGTGGTAGAAGCGAGGGCGAGGAAAATATCGGGGTGTTCCCGGTTACGGTGGGTGGTTGGGGCCGAGCGATGCATGTTTCTCTCGTACAGGCACGTGCGTGGTTGCGAGGCGTTGGGCTCTAACTGAACCCGAGCGAGGCGTTGGGCTCTAACTGAACCCAAGCGATTGCACTGCAGGTTACGCGCTACTGAACCCGAGCGATCGATTGATGGCTGTTAACTGAACCCGATTGAGCGATTCCTTCGCTACTGCTGCTAACTGAAGCCGATCAATGCTGCCTCTGGATGAACAGTGAGTGTTCCGGGGGGGTTGGATGAACAGTTCCCGGTGGGGGTGGATGAATAGGACCCGGTGGTGTTGCCTCTGGGTGAATGGGACCCCGATCGATCAAGCCGGTTGGGGCTGGATGAACAGAACCCCGTGGAGGGCAGAATGAACAGGACCACCCCATGGAGGGCAGGATGAACAGTAGACGGTGGAGGGCTGGATGAACAGTAGCCTGTGGAGGGGTGGTTGAACAGGAGCCCATGGAGAGGGCTGCTTGAATAGTAGCCCGTGGAGAGGGCTGGTTGAACAGTAGCCGGTGGAGTAGCGCGCGGTGGAGGCTGGATGAACAGGAGCCCGTGGATGAACAGTCACAGGTGGAGGCTGGAGGAGGTCGACAGTGGATGAACAGTAGCCCGTGGAGGCTGGAGGGGGTCGACGGTGGAGATGAACAGTAGCCCGTGGAGTCCCGTTTTGCGGTACGCCACACCCCTCCCAATGAACAAGACCCCCATTTCGACCGTAGTGCTCCAACACAAGTCCGTTTCCTCCGTTTTGCGGTACACCACACCCCTCTCGATCAACAAGACCCCCGTTTCGACTGTAGGAGGTCCGTTTCCTCCGTTTTGCGGTACGCCAGACCCCTCCCGATTTCAAACGTGGCCGGTCGAACACAAGGCCGTTTCCTCCGTTCTGTGGTACGCCATGCCTCATTTCCATCGGTTGTTCCGTCCAAGCCCTCCTGATGAACAGGACGACGCATTGCATTCCGACCCAGCCGGTTGGCTCCCCATGAACACGACGACGACGCTGTTTCTCCGTTCCGACCCAGCCATGTACACGAGCCCTGGCCGTACGTATGCGCGAGTAGGCGTTCGAGACCCTGTCCGTATGTACATACGTGGCAATATTTTCTTTCTTGCACACTGGTTGTTGTACGTACGTTTACATGCTACGTGCGCACCTCTACTACGACACGTGTGCGCCTCTACATCAACCAGTATGTACGTACACGTTCGCGACCAGAATGACAACGCTACATACGCTTCGACCAGGTGGGTCCCGACTGTCACGCACTTCCTTGTGTGCGAAGATGTAGCTGGTGGGTCCCAGCAGTCAAGGGGGCGAATAGTTTTTTTTCCCGGACGCACTTCCTTGTGTGCGAAGATGTAGTTGGTGGGTCCCAGCAGTCAGGGGGAAACATTTTTTCGCAAAATACGGTGGCCCGTCCCGTGGGTCCCCGTTGTCAGGTGGAGGAATAATTATTTTGTGCGTAATAGGGAGGCACTTCCTTGCTGCGGCCATGGACACAGCTGTCAGCCTCTCCACGTATAGTCCACGTTCGATGGAAGCCGTTCCTTGACCATGTTGACCACGCCGTGCCGAGTGCACCAGGGCGGTGGACGACGGCGAGGCCTAGGAAGGGGACGACGCGGAGCCAGGGAAGACGTGGCAGTGGATGCCCACACGTAGAGGAGTATGAGGGTTCACTGGTTCACTGCGGTGTGAGGCTGCCATCACCGCAGAATAACAGGGGGTGTGGGTGAGTAGAGGGATGGCCTGGCCCGCGGCGGGAGTAGTAGGGGGCAGTGAGGCCTCCGCTGCATTGCCAGCCGACCACGGGAGGCAGGAGCACGAGGCACGACCAGCGCTGGTTTGGGCGGCTGGAGCAAGAACACCAGAGGTTGAACAAGCACTACGGCTGTTGGATGGACATCGTACGGTCAATGGAGCTAGAACATGCATATTGACTAAGTTGACAAAGCCCTCCGTCCCTGTCAACTTAGTAGGCCCACAAGTCAGCATGCCACTATACTTGGTCCCAGATAGCAGGGGGAGTATTTGATAATCCCCAAGTGCAAGGAATCATCGTAGCAATTTCCAAAGGTGGAAGTGATAAGTATGGAGTGTCGAACCCACAAGGAGCTAAAGGTAAGATCAATATTCTCTCAAGCCCTATCTGCCACTGATACGACTCTACGTACACCAAACGTTTGCTTCCAACTAGCAACGAGAAATAAAACTATGATGTGGGTATGAAGAGGATAACTTTGTATGATATCAGAGAGCTAAAATATAAAAGTAGGTGCTGTTATCATGAAGTTAGAATATCTTACTAAATATTATAAATAGCGAGTGTGGAATAATGGTGGATCGGTGTGCGGAATTGTCCTAGGTAATCGTTAACAAGACCGGTAATCACTATTGTAGTTTCAAATGAGGGAGAGGCATAAGCTAACATACTTTCTCTACTTGGATCATATTCACTTATGATTGGAACTCTAGCAAGCATCAGCAACTACTAAAGATCATTAACGTAAAAACCAACCATAGCATTAAAGCATCAAGTCCTCTTTATCCCATACGCAACAACCCCCTTACTCGGGTTTGTGTTTCAGTCACTCACGCAACCCACTATAAGCGAATCATAAACGTATTGCAACACCCAACAGCGGGAACCCCTCACGCTTGCGCGACACGGAGGGCACCATAGGACAGCACCAAAGTAAAACATACAACTCATACCAATCTAGATCATAAATCAACCCAAATACAAAGGATAACTACTCAAAATATCATAGGATGGCAACACATCATTGGATCATAATATGTGGCATAAAGCACCATGTTCAAGTAGGGATTACAGCGGGGTGCGGGAGAGTGGACCGCATAAAAGAGATGAGGATGGTGACGATGATGTTGATGTTGATGAAGATGATCACCGTGGTGATGATTCCTCTCCCGATGGTTCTCTAGCGCCACCGAGAGAGAGGAGGAGAGGTTCTCCCCCTCATGCTTCCTCCTCCATGGTCTCCCCCCAAGATGGGGAGAGGTTCTCCCTCTGGTCCTTGGCCTTCATGGTGATGATGGCCCCTCCGGGATCCTCCTCCATGCCCTCCGCTGATGATGGCCCCCTCCGGCAGGGTGCCAGAGAGGGCCTAGATTGGTTTTCGGTGGCTATGGAGGCTTCTCGCGGCGGAACTCCCGATCTAGGTTAATTTTCCGAGGTTTCTGTATTTATACGAATTTTTGGCGTTGGTCTCACGTCAAGGAGGTGCCCGAGGCGTCCATGAGGCAGGACCACACGCCTGGGGGGTGGGCGCCCCCCCACCCTCGTGGACACCCTGGGACTCTCCTGTCCCAACTCTTTTACTCCAGGGTCTTCTTTTGGTCCATAAAAAATCATCAAAAATTGGCACGTCAATTGGACTCCGTTTGATATTCGTTTTCTGTAAAACTCAAAAACAAGGAAAAAACAGAAACTGGCACTGTGCACTAGGTTAACAGGTTAGTCCCAAAAATCATATAAAATAGCATATAAATGAATATAAAACATCCAAGGTTGATAATATAATAGCATGAATACTTCATAAATTATAGATACGTTGGAGACGTATCAGCATCCCCAAGCTTAATTCCTGCTCGTCCTTGAGTAGGTAAATGATAAAAGAAATAATTTATGAAGTGTGAATGCTAGCAAGTGCATAAGTTTCATCAATGATAGTTCGATCACTTTTTCTAGCATCATTATATATCATAACAGTAGCTCATTTTCATAATACTTTTCATGATCAAGTAACAAGCTATTCACATGTTAAAGTATAGATCATAAACTCTCTTGAAACTAACAAACTATATTCTCAGTCATCAAACAATTGCCATTCATCTTATTTTCAGGAAGGGTCTATGTCAGAGCTTTGATTTAGAAAACTCCACATACTCAACTATCATTTAGTCTTTCACAATTGCTAACACTCACGTGATATTTATGGGTTCAAAGTTTTAATCATACACAGAGAAAGATAGGGGCTTATAGATTCGCCTCCCAACTTTTACCTAAAGGGTAATGTCAACAATAATAGTTCATGATAACTTACATCCAATTGGTTTGGGTATATATATGGGTATATATATATATATACACATCAGGATCTTTCCAACACAATGTGCTTGCTAAAGGATAAAATGTAAAAAGGAAAGGTGAAGATCGCCATGACTCTTGCATAAGGTAGAAGATAAAAGTAAAAGATAGGCCCTTCTTAGAGGGAAGCAGAGGTTGTCATGCACTTTTATGGTTGGATGCACAAAATCTTAATGCAAAAGTACGTCACTTTATATTGCCACTTGTGATATGGACCTTTATTATGCAGTACGTCGCTTTTATTTCTTCCACATCACAAGATTGTATAAAGCTTATTTTCTCCACATTAATTGATCATACATATTTAGAGGGCAATTTTTATTGCATGCACTGATGACAACTTACTTGAAGGATCTTACTCAATCCATAGGTAGGTATGGTGGACTCTCATGGCAAAACTGATTTAAGGAATGTTTGGAAGCACAAGTAGTATCTCTACTTGGTGCAAAGAATTTGGCTAGCATGAGGGGGAAAAGCAAGCTCAACATGTTGGATGATCCAAGACAATATACTTTATTTCAGATATAAGAAAACATAACCCATTACGTTGTCTTCCTTGTCCGACATCAACCTTTTAGCATGTCATATTTTAATGAGTGCTCACAATTACAAAAGATGTCCAAGATAGTATATTTATGTGTGAAATCTCTCTTCCTTCAATATTCTTTCATGAATTGCTCAAGTGACCAATTCTACGTTTGCTAACTTTCAATAAGTTTACTACCTATACTTATTCTATGTGAAGTCATTACTCCCCATGGTATAAGAATATGAAACATATATAAGTTCAGATTTAAGATATTCAATTATTCAACCATTTACTCATAGGATATACGTGAAGCACGTGAGTAAATGACAAACTACTCCAAAAGATAATAGTGAAGGACACTGAGTAGTCAAATAATTAACTAGCCATGAGAGGATTCTTTTTCATTTAATAATTTAGATCCAATGATTTTATTCAAACAGCAATTAGAATTGAAAATACTCTCCAAGCAAAACACATATCATGTGACGAATAAAAATATAGCTCCGAGTAAGGTATACCGATAGTTTTGAAGACGAAAGAGGGGATGCCTTCCGGGGCATCCCCAAGCTTAGGTGCTTGAGTCTTCCTTGAATATTACCTTGGGGTGCCTCGGGCATCCCCAATCTTAGGATCTTTCCACTCCTTATTCTCATCATATCAATATCTCAGCCAAAGCTTGAAAACTTCAATCACACAAAACTTAACGGAACTTCGTGAGATAGGTTAGTATGATAAAGAGTAAACCATTCACCTTGGTACTGTCAAAGACAAAGATAATAATTTTTCTCACACAATGCCTACTGTAACATATCATTTCTACAATTTATATTGAGGAATATAAGTCATAGAAACTATAAAACAAGCAAACTATGCAATGAAAACAGAATCTGTCAGAAACAGAACAGTCTATAATGATCTGAACACTATCCATACTCCTGCTACTCGAAAAATTATGAAATAAATTGGTGGACGTGAGGAATTTGTCTATTAATCTTCTGCAAAAAGAATCAGCACCAAATCACTCTTATGTAAAAAAAATGGCAGCTAATCTCGTGAGCACAAAGTTTCTGTTTTTTACAGCAAGATCACATTAACTTTCACCCAAGTCTTCCCAAAGGTCTTACTTGGTAATTTATTGAAACAAAAGCAATAAAACATGATTAAAGTATCTTAATCATGTAAACACACAAAAACAGTAAGGGTAAATATTGGGTTGTCTCCCAACAAGCGCTTTTCTTTAATGCCTTTTAGCTAGGCATGATGATTTCAATGATGCTCACAGAAAAGATAAGAATTGAAACATAAAGAGAGCATCATGAAGAATATGACTAGCAAATTTAAACCTAACCCACTTCCTATGCCTAGGGATTTTGTGAGTACACAACTTATGGGAACAAGAATCAACTAGCATAGGAAGGAAAAACAAGGATAACTTCAAACCTTTAAGCACATAGAGAGGAAACTTGATATTATTGCAACTCCTACAACCATATATTCCTCCATCATAATAATTTTCAGTAGCACCATGAATGAATTCAACAACATAACCATCACATAAAGCATTCTTGTCATGATCTACAAGCATAGACATTTTTATACTCTCCACATAAGCAAAATTATTCTCATTCGGAATACCGGGATCACTAGTTCCTAGAGTTGACACTCTTCCAAACCCGCTTTAGATGATAGTATTATTCATACTCCAAAAGATATGAGTGAAGTTCATGGAGCATTCTACATTTAATATAAACTAACCAATGTCCAAGCTGAAAATGTATAAGTGAAGCACACGAAGCATTCTATACAACCATACTCAAAAGATTTAAGTGAAGCACAAAGAGCAAGTCTATAAGATCATACTTAAAAGATATAAGTGAAGCACATGAAGTATTCTATAAATTGATCAAGGGACATCTCATACTAGAATGGTTCTTAAAGAAAAAGAAAAACACAAAGGACACAAATCATGTGAACAAAACAAAAACTGAGGTGTACCGATAATTTTTGAAGAAGAAAGATGGGATGCCAAACGGGGCATCCCCAAGCTTAGATTCTTGAGTATCCTTAGAATATTTACTTGGGGTGCCCTGGGCATCCCCAAGCTTGATCTCTTGCCTCTCTTTATTCTTCTCATATTGATATATCCTCGATCTTCGAACACTTCATCCACACAAAACTTTAACAAAAACTTTGTGAGATCCGTTAGTATAATAAAGCAAATCACTACCTTTAGGTACTATTGTGAACTCATTCTAAATTCATATTGGTGTAATATCTACTGTATTCCAACTCATCCATGGTTCATACCCTCCGATACTACTCATAGATTCATCAAAATAAGCAAACAACACATAGAAAACAGAATCTGTCTAAAACAGGACAGTCTGTAGTAATCTGGAAGTTTAGTAAACTTCTGTGACTCCAATAATTATGAAATAAATTTGAAAATTTGAGAAATTTATACACAAGTAATGTGCGAAAAGTTTCAGACCTATTTGACTATCCAGTAAAAAAATGTAAAATCACACGCTACAACCAAAGTTTCTGTTTTTGTTCTGCACATAGTAAACAAGCAATCTAATCATCCTAAAACCAAAGCTTGGCACATTATTTTTATAATACAATGGATATATACAAGGGGATAATTATTTACAGAGAAACTTCCATGAAAAATTCTACATTGTTTCCGTGAGCATGAACACAAGTTCAAGGTCGACCCTCACTTCTTCAATGCATAACTTTCCAATCAGTTCTCTTTTTGAAAAACTTTTTAGGCATGAGAGGCAAGTAATATTTTTTTGTATTTTCATTATTTAAAAAATGTACGTTTCACCCACAAGTAAACAGAAACAAAAAAGGAAAAACAAAATCTACTTAGTGAAGAAAGCAAACAAGCACACACGAGAATATCAACCACACGCTATTGCTCCCCGGTAATGGCACCAGAAAAGAGCTTGATAATCCCCAAGTGCAAGGAATCATCGTAGCAATTTCCAAAGGTGGAAGTGATAAGTATGGAGTGTCGAACCCACAAGGAGCTAAAGGTAAGATCAATATTCTCTCAAGCCCTATCCGCCACTGATATGACTCTACGTACACCGAACGTTTGCTTCCAACTAGCAACGAGAAATAAAACTATGTTGTCGGTATGAAGAGGATAACTTTGTATGATATCGGAGAGCGAAAATATAAAAGTAGGTGCTGTTATCATGAAGTTAGAATATATTACTAAATATTATAAATAGCGAGTGTGGAATAATGGTGAATCGGTGTGCGGAATTGTCCTAGGCAATCGTTAACAAGACCGATAATCCCTATTGCAGTTTCATATGAGGGAGAGGCATAAGCTAACATATTTTCTCTACTTGGATCATATGCACTTATGATTGGAACTCTAGCAAGCATCTGCAACTACTAAAGATCATTAAGGTAAAACCCAACCATAGCATTAAAGCATCAAGTCCTCTTTATCCCATACGCAACAATCCCCTTACTCGGGTTTGTGTTTTAGTCACTCACGCAACCCACTGTAAGCGAATCATAAATGTATTGCACCACCCTACAGCGGGAACCCCTCACGCTTGCGCGACACGGAGGGCACCATAGGACAGCACCAAAGTAAAACATACAACTCATACCAATCTAGATCATAAATCAACCCAAAGACAAAGGATAATTACTACTCAAAACATCATAGAATGGCAACACATCATTGGATCATAATATGTGGCATAAAGCACCATGTTCAACTAGGGATTACAGCAGGGTGCAGGAGAGTGGACCGCATAAAAGAGATGTGGATGGCGATGATGATGGTGATGTTGATGAAGACGATCACCGTGGTGATGATTCCCCTCCCGATGGCACTCCGGTGCCACCGAGAGAGAGGAGGAGAGGTTCTCCCCCTCGTGCTTCCTCCTCCATGGCCTCCCCCATAGATGGGGAGAGGTTCTCCCTCTAGTCCTTGGCCTTCATAGTGATGATGGCCCCACCGGGATCCCCCTCCATGCCCTCCGGTGATGATGGCCCCCTCCGGAAGGGTGCCAGAGAGGGCCTAGATTGGTTTTTAGTGGCTACGGAGGCTTCTGGCTGCGGAACTCCCGATCTAGGTTAATTTTACGAGGTTTCTATATTTATAGGAATTTTTGGCGTCGGTCTCATGTCAAGGAGGTGCCCGAGGCGTCCACGAGGAAGGACCACATGCCTGGGGGGTGGGCGCGCCCCCACCCTCGTGGACGCCCTGGGACTCTCCTGGCCCAACTCTTTTACTCCGGGGTCTTCTTTTGGTCCATGAAAAATCATAAAAAATTGGCACGTCCATTGGACTCCGTTTGATATTCCTTTTATGTAAAACTAAAAAACAAGGAGAAAACAAAAACTGACACTAGGCACTGGGTTAATAGGTTAGTCCCAAAAATCATATAAAATAGCATATAAATGCATATAAAACATCCAAGGTTGACAATATAACAGCATGAATACTTCATAAATTATAGATACGTTGGAGACGTATCAGTATTCATTTTTTTGTGCGTAATAAGGAGGCACTTCCTTGCGTGCGAAGATAGAGCTGGTGGGTCCAAGCTATCAGCGGAGGTAATGTTTTTTCGTGAAATACAGAGGCCCTTTCGGTGGGTCCCAGATGTCAGGTGGGGGAATCATTATTTTACGCATAATAAGGAGGCATTTCCTTGCATGGGGCCGTGGACCCAGCTGTCAGCCTCTCCACGTACAGTCCACTTCAGATGCATGTCAGTCGTTGACCATGTTGACCAGGCCGCGTCGATAGCACCAGGGCAGTTGACGACGGTGAGGCCTAGGAAGGGAACGACACGGAGGCAGGGAAGACTCGACAGTTGTTTCCCACGCGGAGGGGAGCACGACTGTACGAGGGTTTACTGGTTCGTCTGCCATCACCGGAGAATAACATCAGGTGTGGGTGAGTAGAGGGATGGCTAGGCCAGCGATGGGAGTACGGTCGGGCGGTGAGGCCTGCGCGGTAGCATAGCCAGCCGCGGGGAGGAGGGAGCAGGCAGTCCCGTCGGCGCTTGTCTGAGCGGCTGGAGCAGGAAGAGCAGAGATTGAAGAAGCACGACGGCCATTGGATGGACATATGACATTCACTGCTTGTGCACCAACCTTTTTTTAGGAAAGCCTCAAATCTGTGGAAAACATCATACAGCCCATTTGCTAATTCTTACGGTTTTTTTAGCTCATATTCTTTTTGTTAGCATTACAGCCCATATTGTGGCCACGGTTAAAAAATTATATGAAATTTTGCATATTTCGGTGCGGTCCAAACTGTTTTTAATCTCAAAATTTTGAGTCACATTCAAACTGATTTTAAAAATAAATGTATATCAATATAAAATCCAAAAAATTCTCCACGCAATTTAAAATATAAAAATGAAAAAAAGAAATTTAAAACTCATTGCCGGTTTGATGTGTTTTAAAAATGTACATCCCATTTCTCATTACTGATAGGCCATTTTCTTGACCAGCCGAATGAAGCTCTCCTTGTCCTGAAAGATTTGCAGCCCAACAGGCCTGACAAAGCGACTTACTTGGCAAATCACAAAAAAACTGGGCTGTGGCCGTGGACCCAGCTGTCAGCCCCTCCACGTACAGTATTCTTCCGATGGAAGTCGGTCATTGACCACATTGACCACGCCATGCTGAGAGCACCAAGGCGGTGGACGACGGCGAGGCCTAGGAAGGGGACGACGCGGAGCCGGGGAAGACGCGGCAGTGGATGCCCACGCGGAGAGGAGTACAAGGGTTCACTGGTTCGGCTGCTGTGTGAGGCTGCCGTCACCGCAGAATAACATGGGGTGTGGGTGAGTGGAGGGATGGCCTGGCCAGCGATGGGAGTAGTATGGGGGCGGTGAGGCCTCCGCGGCAGCACAGCCGGCCACAGGAGGCAGGAGCAGGCGGCACGACCGGCGCTGCTTTGGGCGGCTGGAGCAAGAAGACCAGAGGTTGAAGAAGCACTAAGGCCGTTGGATGGACATCGTACGGTCACTAGAGCTACAATCGTTCATATTGACTAACTTGACAAATCCCTCCATCCTCGTCAACTTAGTAGGCCCACAAGTCAGCCTCCCACTGTGGTGGGTCCCAGCTGGCACGGGGGTATTCATTTTTTTGTGCACAATAAGGGGGAACTTCCTTGCGTGCGAAGATATAGTTGGTGGGTCCCACCTGTCAGTGGAGGGAATGTTTTTTCACGAAATACATAGGCCCTTCCGGCGGGTCCCAGATGTCAGGTGGAGGAATCATTATTTTGCGCGTAATACGAAGGCATTTCCTTGTGTGCGGCCATGGGCCCAGCTGTCAGCCTCTCCATGTAGAGTCCACTTCCGATGGATGTCGTTCATTGACCACATTGACCATGCCGCGCCGAGAGCACCAGGGCAGTGGACGACGGCAAGGCCTACGAAGGGAACGACACAGAGCCGGGAAAGACACGACAGTAGATGCCCACGCGTTGGAGAGTATGAGGGTTGATTGGTTCGGCTGCCATCGCCGGAAAATAACAGGAGGTGTGGGTGAGTAGAGGGATAGACAGGCCAGGGATGCGGGTATATGATGGGCTGTGAGGCCTGCCCGGCAGCACAGCCGGCCACGGGAGGCGGGAGCAGGCGGTTCTGACGGTGCTGGTTTGGGCGGCTGGGGCAGGAAGATCGGAGACTCAAGAAGCACGATTGTCGTTACATTGATATCTAACGGTCTGACGCTGGTAGAGTTGATTGTTGACTAAGTTTCTTTTTTGATAAACCTTGTGTATGCATGGACTTAGTAGGCCCACAAGTCAGCCTCCAAATCTGTGGCAGACAACATAGAGCCCATTTGCTATTTTTTAATAATTTGCAGCCCATTTGCTAATTCTTAAGTAATTTATAACAGCCCATTTTCTGCCCAGGACCATGGTCAAAAAGTTCAACCTTATTTTGCATATTTCAATGGAGTCCGAACTTTTGTAATCCCGAAATGATAAACATTTTTAAGAACTTATTGATTTGCCAAAAAATCATTTTGTTTTTGTAAGAAAATAAGACGTGGAACAATTGATTTGGTTTAAGGGAAAACTAGTGGTAAAAATCAGCGCTAGGAGGGAAAACAACAACAAAAATAAGGATGTAAATATGAAAAGTGAATTTTATGTATTTTCAATATAATGATATGTGTATATGAACTAGTAAAACTATAGGTAGAGATTAGAAAATGGATGTGGGACATGCGTTTCAAGAGGAAAATAGAACTGGGCTGTGTGTTTGATTCAGCAAAAAAAGTGTCTGGCCATGTTGTAAGACAAAATATAACTAACGCTGGCGGGCCAGAGGCCAGTAGATACCTGCTGGATCTTTGTGCCCCATTGTCGTCATGGGCTGGGCCTGTTAAAAACAAAACCAAGCCTCGGCAGTCTACAGCCCAGTTGAAACTTGCTCGACCTGAAAAAACAATATATGTGCTCAATAAACGAGAGAATTCTGCAAGTATAGACTGATAACTGGGATGCAGCAGGCATATTGTTTTTTCATCGTGATAATAAGAGCATGCACTTGTTTCAAAAAAATTGGAGAACTGGGAATTCGAACGGCAGGTGCTTATGCTACCCATCAAATAAAAATCAGGTACCTGAAAATTCGTTTCGAAACAAACGATTCAGCTTTATATCCACATCGACCCTCGGCATGATGGTTGGAAGCAAATGCCAAGTTCATACCAAAAGATCATTAACAAAAATACCAACTTGCGGACGACAAGGTAGTACAAGTACCAATACCAAACTAACTTATAATCTTTTTAGTCCTGGCCCTAGTGTTCGTCTGGTAGAAAATCTTGCAGAGGACCAGCTCCCGCTCCTTCTCTTGCTCCAGGTCCCCGAGGTGGTACTGGTGCATCACCCAGTTGGTCCTCTGCTGGTCGAAGTTCTTGTTGGTGTGCAGCACCAGAACCTTTTTGCTACCCGTCTGCTGGCCGTTGACCATCACCGGCAAGGTATTGCCGGTGTTGTGCCACATCGCATGCATGCCGCACTCCGACTGTATCTTGCGATGCGTCCATGTGCCCCTTTTGAATGCCCTGGAATTATGCTAGAAGAAATGCTTGCTTAGGCCTCAAGGTGCTCAATCAGCTCCTGATCCCTGGGATCGAACTTGACGCCAGCCAGCAGCACCGGCCAATCCTTCTTTGACTTGCATGGGTTAATTCTAGTTATATGGTACTCAATGTATGATCAATCGAGTGTTTTAAGTGAATGATGAAAGATTTCGACAGATAAGTGGTACTCGAAGTCTGAAGTCCAGAATACCCGAACATGCCGCCGGGATTCTTGTGTCACCTCACGCGCCGCGTGTTGTCACGTCAATTCAATGTGTGGACATGATGAATAATTTGACCGACGTATACTAGTACTGCTACTGTACTACTTACTAGTCGTATTTAGTGTCACATTTTAACCATAGGTTTAACTAACAAGTACGCACTTGAAGCCTAAGTGATATATATATATATATAGTGCACAGCATCTCCATCATCATTATCAATACATCCTGCGCGGGTGAGTTAGGATGTGCTTGATCCCAGAAAGGTATCTATCCTTCAAACCAGAGGAGTGCTTCAAACAAACAACAGTACATAATATCCAACAAAAGAGGGTCGTGCTACAGCAGCAGAATATATGGCTCAGTCTACATATAAGTACGAATCAAGTTGTGCATATTTGCTGTTGGCATGAACCACATCACTGCATGCCGGGTTTGCAAAAGCCATCCATCGCATGGAAGCTTGATGCATTTCACACACTGAAGATTATCTGGAAACAAGCTATGTCGACGAATCTCTAGATATGGTGATTCATGAAACCCATGGTATGATGTGTAAACACAGTCCCCCTGGCGAATGGAAGTTGCATTGCACGATAATCATCGCCGGTGATATGATCGATGATTGGTTCGATGATCGGATAATTGAGCCCGAGGAACATGGAGTGGTTGCCGAGGCTGTAAACCCTCCTCCAGTAGAATACGACTGGCCCAACGGAGCTGGGATCTTTCTCGAACACAAAGCAGCCATAGCCATCAATGTCATGAACGCCCCATGCATTGTACTGCATGTGGTTTGATGAAATGGTTTGGTCAATTTGGTACGTGCAAATGAGCATCAAATGACCACCGTCAGCTGAACGAGCGATAAACCACCACCCATCGGCTGGTATGATTCCAGGTCCTGGAATCATGAAGGCCAGCGCATTTGCGTCTGCTGCAACAATTCACATTGGAGACCAAAAGGACAAAAATAAACAATTATGTTCAGAGTATGTGTGGAATTAAGATTATTATAATAGTGACACATATCATAGACAGAGAATTGCAATGACGTGGTCATAATCATACCCCAAGTAAAAAATAAGCCAATGGCTTTCATATTCTTTTTTTATTTTATTTATTTTTTAGCAAAGGAGGTGTCGGATGTGGGGTTCTGGCAAACCCTTAAGGTTCGAACATTGGGGTGCGCGTGAAGTCTTTTCCTCCCACCGATCTACGCCCTAGCTCACTAAGATCTCACGGACGAACTCGATGAATTCGCAACACAGAAAGACACGAGGTTTATACTGGTTCAGGCCACCGTTGTGGTGTAATACCCTACTCCAGTGTGGTGGTGGTGGATTGCCTCTAGGGCTAATGATGAACAGTACAAGGGAAGAACAACCTCCTGAGGTTGAGGTGTTCTTGAGCTCGGTGAGCTTGTGTGTGTGAGGATGGTCTGAATAATCCGTCCCTTGAATGATCCCCCTCTCTAAGGTGGTGGCTAGTACTATTTATACTGGCCCTGGTCCTCTTCCCAAATATCGAGCGGGAAGGGAGCCAACAATGGCGGGCTAATTCGAAGGGGGACAACTAGTACAAGCTATCCTGACAAAAGTGGTCTTCGGTTGCGAAAAGCTCTGTGGTGACGCCGTCTTGGGCTCCATCTTGCCGTCCTCCTGGTCTTGGTCTCGTTGCACCAATATGGCAACCTTTGCCACATGCCTTGGTACTCTTCCCCTGCGATGTCCTCCTTAGCACCAAAGACGAAGCAAGGACGCTGCATGCGCTGGCACCCGCCTAGCGCCCACCTAGTGTTGTGCGTCATGGCTCATGTCACGAGGGTCTCGTGAGGTTTTCCCCGCCTTGATATCTCCGCTCCTCGTGAGCCTGCCCAGCTAGGCCACTCCCGAGGAGGTCTTGCGTCATCCGCCTCACGAGGCTTGGACCCTCGCGAGGGTCTTGGATGCCTTGTTGATGAAGATGGGTCGTACGGCCTGCATGCTCAGCCACGCCGTGGGCCGCTGGCCGCAGGCAGGCAATTTTGGGGACCCTCATTCCCAGGACGCCGACAGTAGCCCCCAGGCCCAAGGTGCGCTCGGGCTTGGCTTCGCAGCGAAGCCAAGGGCCATGTACGGAGCGCCGTGGGCCCCCAAAGCCTGCGGCCTCGGTTGACGCGTGGTGGATGATTGGACATGGGCGTCTCTGCTTCCCCATGTTTCCTCGGCAACTGCTCAACTTGACAAGTCCCTGCGACATGCAAGGAAAACCATCATTACCTGCGATCGTGGCAGACATTGGTTGGCCTTCTCTTGCTATAAATGGGGATGGGGGCGGTGCCCCCGTTGCCCATCTCTTCCTCGCTTGCTCGCTTCTTCCTCCTTGCTCCACTGCTGACAACAATGGGCCCATCAGAAAGTTCTCTACTGAAGAGAAAGGAAAGGTTCCCCGCGATGATCCGGGGCCTCTTCCGCCGAAGAAGTGGTCGATCCATCGCCGTGATGAAGCGGCGATGCAGGTGGTGTTGAGGCCTTGGTGTGAGCGGCCTCCTCCAGGGTACCCGCTGCCCTTGTACGCCCAAGCCAAGGGCTCGGGAGGACGGAGTGACGAGCAGCGCCGCCCATGCCACATCCATGGCCGCCGCGCCACGGCGACGTGCGCCGTCGCCCCTGGGCTTCATGCCGTGGACTCCTCGCGCGAGTTGGTGCTATGGGCACCGATGCCTCCAAGCTCCTGGATCCGCTTCCCGTGGTTCTTCTCCGACGTGATGCCGCCAAGGGGGCCTCTAGAGCTTTGGCTGCAGCACGCCGATTGCAGCGCTCCGGCGACCAGGGCAGAGATCGAAGAATTCCCCACCAGCAAGATCTTCATGACGCGCGGCTGGGGCGAGATCGCGCGGGTCTGCCATGCGAGGGGCGCCCTCGCGATCCACTTCGAGTACGACGGTGTCTCCACGCTCTTCTTCAAGGTCTTCGATGCCGAGAGCCCCCGCCTGGAGTGCTGCTCCGGAGAGGAGCGCGAGGCTGATTCATGCCCCGCTCGCGACCACTCCAGCAGTAGCAGCCCTTGGGAGTCCAGCAGCTCTCCTGAGCTCTATGAGACTCCGGAGACGAGCGACGACAGCTACGTGCCCCCGAGCTCTCGCCGCGCTCGGAGGAGGGCTGCGGCGTCCGGCCGTCGCCGCCGCTGATCTGGATGGGGTTGCCGCCGGCCTCCCGTGGCCCAGTGTTGATGATGGGATGTAGATAGGATTCCCCTTAGTATCAGCCTTTGTTTCCTGCAATGAATCATTAATTACCCCATGGGGGATGTAAGGGTCCGTAATGTCTTTTTTGCTTATCTTCCCTGTTATGAAAATTTGGTGAACACATGTCCCATTAAGGCTCGGTCCCCCCTTTCTTTCCTCGCGATAGCTTGTTGCTCTACGCCGACAGGTCCCGGTCCCCAGGTAGGCTACAACCGTCGCTAGTATGCCAGGTCGCGTGTCGTGGTCAAGGCCAGGAGGTGTGCGGCCCGAGGTCCAGTAAGAGCCCCTGAGGCGCGATGCTTAGGAGGTCCCCCTTAGAGCTCAAGCAGCCATGGTAAGGCGAGAAAGGGAGTTGACGTGGCCGCAACAGGGCTGCGGCCAGGCATGAGTGACCATTAGGACCAAACATTTAGCCAATCCGAGTGCAGGACTTATCTCGTTGATCTCGTGGTGACTCCTGATGTTGCGCTAGGGCTGCATGCCTACTCGTGCGGCATAGCTACGCTGGCCCATACGAGTTTCCCTCCCCTCATGCTCTCCTTAGTGCTCTACGTCCTCAGGTCCCGGCCCTCGAGCAAGCTCAGCCGCCGCTGGTATGCCAGGTCGCGATGCCGTGGTCAAGGCCAGGGATGAGGGCTGGAGAGCTAGTAAGAGCTCCTGAGTCGCGATGCTCAGGAGCCCCCCTTTTAACGCGCAAGCGAATTGCACAAGAGAAAAGAAGACTCGCGGCACAAGAAGAAACATGGTTTGCCATCACAGCTGTCAGCCTGACTCTGGTTGCTCTGGATGAGGAGAAGGCACTGAGGGCCTGGTGAGGTGACGTGCACAGGGCGTGCCGCAAGCCAGAGCTCGACCGCTCAGATTTGTCGGCGTGGCAGGGACGGACCCATGCACCAGCATCGTGCCTATGTGGAGGCCCCGGGGGGACGATGATCAAGCAGGTGATAGCAGTTGGTAGGTTAAGCATGGAGAGCAGATCAGCTTGGATAAGTGCAGGAAGATACATGCCACCGGGTCCGGCCCGAACGACTTAGGGATGATGCAGCCCAAGGGGCGCCCTCAACAAGGTAAGCTGAAGACATAAGCAAAAGGGATACATGCAGCAGGGACAAACCCACGTGGCCTGGGAATAATGCAGCCCGAGGGGCGCTCCCAGCTAAACAAACTTGGAAGATGTCACCTAGTTCTGTAGACGAAGTAGAGTTGGTGCAGCTGAAGGCGTGCGTTGAAGAAATGACTCCTCACGAGCAGCCAGAACCCTGAGCCTCGGGAGGCTATGAGGGTTCGGGAGGTTCCCTGAAGACCGTCTCCATCTCCTCCAGAACAGCGTGGTACGTGGCTTCCTGAGCCGCCAGGACACGTCGCATGTTGTGCTGATAGGCCGACGCCACGCTCGGCAAGCCAAAGGGCATACGAACGTAGCTGTGCGGCGGGCCCTCGCAGCGGCCCACACGCGAATGCCAGAAATGCTCCTGAGATGTGACCCTGTTGAGCCTTGGGACGTCGATGTAGACACGGAGCCCAGCATCCTCGCCAGGATGCGGAGCTGCACCCCGTGGGCGGCTGTCACTGCACATGGCTCTTGCTTCTAGCAGTTCCTGGATGGTCTTGGTGATAAACTCCTGACTGGTGGGCACTCCTTGCCCTGTGCTCTCCTAAGGGTCACATGTCGCGAAGCACGCTTCCAAGTAGTGCCCAAGCGCATCCCTCGTGATGTTGGCAAGGTCTGAGGCCCTCCAGAAGAGAGACCCCGAGCCCTGCCTGAGGAGGGCGCCGGGCGCGCCTTCCTATGCGACGGAGGGAGGCGCCCCTGGAGCGGGCGCTGGTCCTGACGTGGCTTCTGTCGTGACGCCGTCCTCCTAAGGTCCTGCACGGCGCGGCTGCTTCTTCTTGGGGATGGCCTCCACAGGCCTTCATTTCTGCTATCAGGGTCATCGATTGCTGCGGCTTGAAAAGCGCGCTCGAGGGAGCACACCGCATCCCTCTCTTCACACGGGACCGTGATGATTCCTTTGCTTCCTGGCATCTTGAGAATGTTGTAGCCATGATGAGTAACTGCCATGAACTTGGCCAGGGCTAGATACCCGAGGATGGCATTGTACGGCAGGCGGATGTGCGCGACGTTGAAGTCGATGAGCTCGGTGCGGTAGTTCTTGCACTGCCCAAAGGTTACTGGCAGGCGGACCTGCCCTATTGGCGTGGTGGAGCCGTTGGTCACTCTTGAGAAAGGCTTGGTGGGCTGGAGCTCCTCATATGGCACTTGGAGGTTGTCGAACGTGTCAACGGACAGGATGTTGAGCCCTGCCCCGACGTCGATGAGGGTCTTGGTGACCTGCAGATTGCTGATGACTAGGGAACACAGCATAGGGAGGGTGCCAGTGGTGGCTGCGCACTTGAGTTGATCCGACGAATTGAAAGTGATGGCGCATTGGGACCACCTGAGCGGGCGCGTGGCCTCGAGCTTGGGGAGCGCCGCATTCACCTCGCGAGCAAACTGCTTGAAGACGCGCTGAGGGGCTCGGGCCTAGGCGCCGCCCAAAATGCAGGCGCCGCGCGCGGCTCCTGGAAGCCCCTAGCCCCCTCGTCCTGGTGGTGGTCGTCGTTCCTTCTTGGTGGTGGCAATGGGGGAAGTCCGGTGTTTCCGTGGGGGCGATCCTCACAAGGCGGGTCCCTCCAGGCGCCCTCACGAGGCTGGTCCTGCCAGCGGTCCTCACGAGGCCGGTCGCGCCACTCCTGGCGCGGGCCACGCTCGTCCCAGCGTCCGCGTCCACGTCCTCCTCCGCGGTCATAGCCCCGGTCGTTGCGCTCGGTGCATCGACCGTAGCGTCCTTCTCGTATGGCTCTGAGCTCTTGACAGTCGCTGGTGTTGTGGGTGTTCAGGTTGTGGAAGGCGCAGAATGGTCGGCCGTTCTTGGATGACTTGGGCTGGTCTCTGCCCCGCTTGATGCCGGGCTCCGCCGTGAGCACAACTACCTCCTTGCGCTTCACGTCCCTGGCCTTGGCCTTCTTCTCCTCCGCGCCCACGGCTGGCGGCTCAAGGAGAGAGAGGTGCCCCTCCTCAGCTCTTGCGCACCTGGTCGCCAGGTTGAACAGCTCCTGAGATGTGCAGAGCTCCTCGTGGATGGCGAGCTCTTCCGTCATCTTGACGTCACAGACACCATCGGAGAACGCGGAGATGATGGCCTCGTCCGTGACCTTGGGGATCTTGAAGCGGGTGTTCTTGAAGCGCTGGATGTACTTCTGGAGGGTCTCTCCTGGCTGCTGCCTGATGCGGCGTAGGTCACCCGCGGCCGGTGGGCAGTCGCGAGTGCCCTAGAAGTTGGCGATGAAGCGGTCGCGCATCTCGTCCCAGGAGGAGATCGAGCCATGCTGCAGGTTCAGGAGCAAGGAGCGAGCTCCATCCTTGAGAGCCATGGGAAACCAGTTCGCCATGACCTATTCGTCACCGTTGGCCGCTTCGACTCTCAGCTCATAGAGCTGCAGGAACTCCATGGGGTCGGCGGTACCGTCGTAGCGAGGAGGCAGATCCGGCTTGAACTTGCCCGGCCAGGCGACGCTACGCAACTCGGGAGTGAAGGCGCGGCATCTAACCGTGGTTGCCTGGGCCCGCTTCGGAGGTGGAGCTTGGTCTTGATGGGGTCCGTGCTGCACCGCTGCGGGCGGTGCGCGGTCTTGATGAGGTGGCGTGGGGAGCGTAGGTGCAGCTTCTCGCAGTCGCGGAATTTCTTGGTAGCTTCTCTCTTCACGCGCGGGCGCTGGGCGCGGCGGATCACGTCGCGGAGCCGCGCGCCTTGGTGCCAAAGCGATGTCTTGCGGCTGAGGTGGTGGAGGCGCGCCATGAGCCCCGTCGCCCGTGGCTGGTTGAGGGGGAGCCAGAGAATGGGACGGCGCCGGAGAGCCCCCCGCGGCGCGGACGGGCTCGACGACGCGTTCGAGCCACTCCTTGTAGAGGTCATCGATGGGGCAGTGGCATAGGAGCTCGTTCGCTGCAAGGAGCGCGGCCCGTGCCTCCATGGGAGTGCGGTGCACGTGAGACGAAGAACCGGCAGGGGTCAGCGATGGAGTGGCGGTGCGACCGTCATGCCGCACCGAAGGATGCAGCGAGGACACCTGCTGCTCGTTCCCCGTCGGGCTGGTGGCAGCGTTGGCGGCAGGGGATGGAGAATGGCGATGTGGCCCGCCAACGGGAGCCATCTGAGCGACTCGGCCAGTGAGGGCAGCCCGACGCTCAGCTCGAGCATGGCGTGCGTCCGCCATGGAGACGACGGAGCGACAAACTGATGGAAGGGAAGCTATGGCGCATCCCTACCTGGCGCGCCAAATGTCGGATGTGGGGTTCCGGCAAACCCTTAAGGTTCGAACACTAGGGTGCGCGCGAAGTCTTTTCCTCCCACCGATCTACGCCCTAGCTCACTAAGATCTCGTGGACGAACTCGACGAACTCGCAACACAGAAAGACACGAGGTTTATACTGGTTCGGGCCACCGTTGTGGTGTAATACCCTACTCTAGTGTGGTGTTGGTGGATTGCCTCTAGGGCTAATGATGAACAGTACAAGGGAAGAACAGCCTCCTGAGGTTGAGGTGATCTTGAGCTTGTGTGTGTGAGGATGGTCTGAATGATCCATCCCTCGAATGATCCCCCTCTCTAAGGTGGTGGCTAGTCCTATTTATACTGGCCCTGGTCCTCTTCCCAAATATCAAGCGGGAAGGGAGCCAACAATGGCGGGCTAATTCGAACGGGGACAGCTAGTACAAGCTATCCTGACAAAAGTGGTCTTCGCCTGCGAAAAGCTCTATGGTGGCGCCGTCTTGGGCACCATGATGACCTCCGTCTTGCCGTCCTCCTGGTCTTGGTCTCATTGCACCAATATGGCAACCTTTTCTTGATGCCTCGGTACTCTTCGCCTGTGCTAACCTCCTTAGCACCAAAGAGGAAACAAGGACGCTGCACGCGCTGGATCCTGCCTGGTGTCGTGCATCATGGCTCACGTCACGAGGGTCTCGTGAGGTTTGCCTCGCCTTGATATCTCTGCTCCTCGTGAGCCTGCCCGTCTAGGCCACTCCCGAGGAGGTCTTGTGTCATCCGCCTCATGAGGCTTGGACCCTCACGAGGGTCTTGGATGCCTTGTTGATGAAGATGGGCCGTGCGGCCTGCATGCTCAGCCACGCCGCAGGCCGCAGGCAGGCAAGTCTGGGGACCCCCGTTCCCAGGACACCGATAGGAGGATTAATGGCTTTCATATTGTAGCAATATATCATGGTTCAAACATCATGTAACAATGAGAGGAAAACAGATATGACAGGGCCTACTCATATTCTACAATAGCACTTACTACAGTTATCATATCAACTCTAAGCAATAACATGCGTTGTTATAAAAATCCTGGAAATGAGAGTAACATATAGCAATCATGAGGTTATACTCATAATATCTATTCTAACAATCATTAGATACCAATTGTTCTCATATCAACTCTAACAATAACATGTGTGGTCATAAAAATCTAGGAAATGAGAGGAACATATAGCAATGATGTGGTTATAGACATACTATATATTCTAAATTTGAAACAATGAACAGGCAGCCATATTCTTAAGGTAAAGATGAGATGAGATAGAACAATTACACGACGATAGATTCCACCAGTATAGGCAGCCAATCTGTGCGTCGACCGCATAAATGATGCCATCATGCACTATAGCATCCGACGGAAGTGTTGGGTAAAGAGGATCGACGATGAGCCATAACCATGTATGGCTAGCGGATTCCAGATAGACTAATACCATGTTGAACACGGCAATGAGCTTGTAATCCATGTAGTCTTCTGATGGTGTGGGCACTTCGCAGATTACAACCTTCAGCAAACAGAGGTCGAGCCAAAAGGTCGATGCGTCTTGTGCGTAGTAGTCAGGAGTGTCCGGCGGGCCGCGAGGCTCGATGGCGGCGGTATACAAAGATGGAAGGGTGATCTCTCGCTGGGTGTAGATATCCACGATACGCCACGGACTACTGGATTGGTGGATGAGGATGATCTAGTTGGCCTTCATGCCTGCCCAGTAGTGGCCGCGCATGAAGGACAGGTGGACGGGTAGTGGTAGCATGTCGAGGGGCAGCACGGCAACCTCCGTAGGATCGTCAACTCGGTGTCTGGCCCACCTGCGAGGATCGGGCATCAGCAAGCAGGGTGTGTTGAAAAGAGCCGGCCGATTGCAGACGAGTAGATGGTACAAAGACACCGAGCATGCGGCCAGACAGACAGTGCTGAGTAGGTCCATACGATTACAAATTTGCTCCAAGAGAACATCGGGAAGGGAATTCCAATCGCGGCTCTGTGTGTCAGTCGGTTCTACCATTGGGGTTTTCGGTGCCTGCGAGCCGGCGGGGAAGTGGATTCGGGCGGGCGAGCAAAGAAGCTTCTCCTCGCGTGGCCGAGCAGTGAGCGGGGGGATATGGTACGCACGAGCTACCAGGGAAGATAGCACGGGCGGGTGAGCAGTGAGCGGGGGGAAATGGTGTGCGGCCGACGATGGGGAAGAGAGGAGGAAGAAGAAGAGAGGAGGAAGAAGA
The DNA here is from genome assembly GCA_034509565.1 of Triticum monococcum. Lineage (NCBI taxonomy): Eukaryota > Viridiplantae > Streptophyta > Magnoliopsida > Poales > Poaceae > Triticum > Triticum monococcum. The sequence goes on from CM067842.1 coordinate 539,830,492, forward strand.
GTGGAAGACGGGGAAGAAAGTGCATTAAATCTCAATTCTACTACTACCAGGATATACCGTCCTTCGGAGTGTAAATAGTTACACCGATGACATGTGGGTATACCACAAGAGGGCCCATATGTCAGTTAATGGAGGACAGAAGCGTGCTCTACTGGCAACATGATGGCAGTAGTGGGTAAGGCTGATTTAGTAACACCAACACGCTGGTTTTGCTTATTAATTAAATGTCCCATCTGCTGCTGCGTGTATTGTTACTTCACTGTGAAGACTAGTTGAATAGTTCTCTCTGACCGAGATGGGGAATAATGGATCACGAAGACTTCCTTTCTACATTATCCCTATGCCTCTACGCTCACTTCACTCATTTTTCTCTGTACATAGTCACTTGTTGAAATCTCCAGAAAGACAAATACTCCGTATTTGGGAACAGAGGGAGGATTTTACTCCGTATTTGGGAACATAGGGAGTATCACCATATGGAGGGAACAGACGAAGCTTGAAATATGAACATGTCAATGGGAGGGAGTAAGCCCCATGCATGCATGCATGAAACATGCAACACTCACACATACACATGGGCGCACGCAGCACTCACACACCCATGCGTCACACAGCACATGACGCAACACACACTCTCACGCTCAAGTGCTCAACCTACTCCCTACGTCCATGAAAGACTGTACATTTAGTGATTTACATATTGACTAGGGCATAATTAACGCCCAAAAGTAGCAGACTTATGTGTGCATGCGACCATTGAGAGAAGAAGATTAAATGAAGGTCGTTGCATGCTGTAATTAAGGATAGACATGTAGCCTATACCTAGAGCACAAGTTGGTGCATTAGTCAATCAATATCGATTTAGATTAAAGGCTAAATGCATTGGAAGTGTAGATGTACTCCACTCTTTGTTTTTAGCTGATTTCTTTGCTCTGCCAACTGACAGGTGGGACCAAGAAACCAGGTGACAATTTAACCAATCAACAAAGTGCCACATCGACTATGTGGCCGGTCAGTAGGGTGCAATATGGTGCTCTACGATGATCTAGTGATCGTATAATCACCGCAAAACTATATATAGTGACCGTAAAGAGCGTATTGTTACATACGTTCACAGCCAGTGTATTTTTCTCGTTTCAAATTAAGCCATATTAACCGGAAAGGGCGCAGTATGGACTAGTACTAGTACAACTTTGATGTGTCCCGTCAACTCGCCGAAGGAGGAGAAGCTTGCTTACTACGCCTCTCCCTCGCCCACGCGCACGGTGGTTCGCAGGACGAGGAGAGGGTTTTGACTACAGCGCCCTGTCCCTCTCCCTCTCCCTCAACCTCGCCCTCATGGTGGACGTGCAACTGTTCAATCGGTGTCAGATTGCCAGAAGCATAATGTGTACTTTAGTACTCCCTCCGTTTTTTTTACTCCGCATATAAGATTTGGTCAAAGTCAAACTGCACAAAGTTTGACCAAATTTATATAAAAAAATATGAACATCTACAATACTAAAACTATATAGTATGAACATATGTTTCATGGTGCATCTGATAATATTGATTTCATATTATGAATGTTTATTTTTTTAATATAAACTTAGTCAAACTCTACAAAGCTTGACTTTGACCAAACCTTATATGCGGACTAAAAAGAAACGGAGGGAGTATCATCATCGTTGGACCTTCCAAAGTGGCGAAGAGCCAAGTGCAAGGTTCACACAAGTACGAACTGTTCAACCTCCCAAAGAGGCAAAGAGCCAAGCGCAAGGTTTTATAGGAGTTGTCGTCCTAGTAGGAGCGTACTACAACTATAGCGAACGATGATAATGTATGATGCCGCCACGCCACGTATATCCAAAGTTGTGCCACCTTTTTTTCTCAAAGAGCGTGTTGGAGCCCGTCCAACAACCACAGAAGTTGCACGTACAAATATCACATTTACTAGTAATAAATTCTAAAGGGCAAATGCCAGTATGCCACACAAGTTCATCTCCAATTCATGTGATAAATTTGTGCATGACTAGTCTACATATATTCACAGCGCTACCGTTCACAATTTACCGTACTCCACTTACACGTTATAGATGGGCTGACATGTCCTCCTCCAGGTTCCAGTCCCAGGTGTTCTTCATGGATGGAACGATCCATAGAGGTGGGCAAAAGGAATCATTGTCGCAGCTTTCTAGTCCAGTTCCACATGATAGACACTCATCCAAGCTGAAGCGGCATAAATCAGGGATAGCTTGTCCTAGCATGTCGTTCATCCGGCGGTGCGCACTGAAGAAACAACCATGCTTCATGAACGGCAGGCCTTCCGTGTCATGCACGGAAGGTGGCATCCGCTTCACAATGGGGTAGCTGTCCCCAATGAAAAGCGAGTACTCTCCAAGAGTGTTCCTCGGCACCCACGTAGCATCACGGGGGGTCGAACTCGGCGTCGTTCATCTAGTACACGCGGCATCTCAGATCTGGACACATGGTGACATACATAGTCAAGGTCCATGCATAATAATGTTGTGCTCAAATATGACGGTCAGTAATACTGTGCAGCAACTAGTACTACTCCGGTATAGAGGAAGTAAAATAACCGGATTATTATATATAGCCACTGTTGGCTACATGGATGAGATAGTAAGACATGGGAAAACAAAAATGGTGGCAGCTAGTGGGTTCAAGTCTTCAAGGGCCTAGCTAGCTATATGCGTCCTCCAAGGTAAAAACTACTCCTACTAGTACGTAAGTAGAGTACTAGTACAACAATGAAAGAGAAGGCGAGAGGGTTAAAAAATGGAATACCTGGGTAGATGGTGACGGTCCGAACGTGGTAGATTGTGTGACCATGTTGCACATCAGTGGTACCATGGGTAACGACTACTAAGATAGTTGATCCCAATATGCCAAAGCAGCTACAAGGTTCCAGGTTAGACCGAATCGCGGATGCAAATGCGCATCCTGGATCGGTGATCTTATTTTGATCGCGGGATGACTGGTCCCTGCAAAATAATGGAGTACCGTTAGGGATGCAAATGATGGTTTGTGCATTCCGTTTGTAATCTCCCGTACTGTAGGATGGCAACCAGATGAAACAAGTCCATTGGCTTGTCACGGAGAAGATGCGGCCTAGATGGCGCACGGCGTCTTCGAACGTGTAGGGGTACAAATCTACCGCCGCCAACATGCGCCAGCCTCTGCCGTTACTGCCTCTTGCATTGATGGCAATCCTTATGTCAAACACCGTGATGAGATAGTAATCGTCGTAGCCGCGTCGCTTTGTCGGCGGGTCCGCAATTGCTATCTTCTTCAATCTCAAGTAGGCATCATCATACGTATTCAAGCCCAGCCAGTGCGGAAGGCTGATGCCAATGGTGGAGAAGGGGTCTACAGGAACGGCCGCACTGCTGTGGATGTTGTGCAAAATGATGGTGGTATCCGGCCAGAGGTATGCAAGCCAATCTTCATTGGCACCGACCCAGACCTATATAGAAGACGGTGGGCAGCGGAGAAATTACGGGATGGAAATGGAATAACTAAGTACTACATGATCAAACTCCATTACTGACCTGCTCATCGGACAAAATCTGACTACCTCTCAACGTCGGCAACTCTAGCGGAGTCAACGTGCAACCATGGCCAGGGAGCGGTGGAGTGTTCAAAGGATTGTCCCATAGAAGAACCTTATCCTCGAGGATGCATGGAAGACCAAGAAACATGGCCTTTTCCCAAGCCATTTTAAGCACCGTCTTGAAATAGTTGGTGCAGGAAGCACCGAGTCTTGCGGCGGTGAGGACGTCGGAGCGGCGTGCATTTCTCCCACAAAATCATCGTCCAAGGTCTCCCAGCCTCGACGAGGAGGAGAACCGCCTGGCGAATCCATGGGATTAGCGACGAACTACCTTCTCTTCGGGGGGAGGGGAACTGGCAAGGAGGAGATAAGAGCGTAGTAACCGCAGGGCCTCGTCCCTTCCAACTGTAGAGCGTAGTAAGCTAGTAGTTTTTGGCGTGGATTAAGAAATTTTGGGTATGTTTTTGCTATTTTTTGTACATGCCAACTTGTGTTAAAAAAACTTCTTACATTACGTGACGGAGGAGTACGTACTCGTACTGTAGCAGTACTAGTACTACTTTCTCAACTAGTGGTGCGAGGGTACTACTAGTGTTATGTACTGTACTTCTAGTATAATGCACCATTTTTGAACTTTTGAATCTCAGGGCCAAGGAGCTACAGTTGGAAGTGGAGGATACTACTGTTATTTAGAACCATCGATGTACTATCAATGCAGGGAAAGTACACCTGCGTAGTGGCCTAGTGGATACTCTCAGTGCTCTATTCAGCCGCTCCTCTCACGTAGCTGGCCTACTCAGCCGCTTCTCTCACGCACACACTAGCAACCTGTTTATCACCAATGGTTACTGCGGGGGCAGAACATTTGAGTTATTTGATACAACAACACTAGGCTTTTCGCTTCCATTTGTGGAGGTGTAATGGATCTCATCGAACTTTGTTAGTAGTTCCTTCTTTATGAATGAGATGAAGCAAAGCTTTTGCCTCCGTTTCAAAAAAACACGTCAAGAGGAATTTCTTATATAGTAGAGCCGATAATGGAGTGAAGTCCATGCGTGCAACACCACAAGCTACAGAGTAGTAGTAGAGCACTTTACGTACAGAGCCATATTGCACAGTTCCCAATGCCCCGCCAGGCTTTTCCGACTCCTCGGGCTTAATTGGGAGGCGCTAGTTTAAATATGCTACTAGCTGATGAGGAAGCTGCAAGCGAGGTGCGGCTAGGGCAAGCACGCGAGCCACGAGATGCTGGGAAGGAAACCGCGTTCACGTGGCTAGGCTATCCAGTGCACCCAGATTGTGGTGCCGCACGTCCGTTTGACTTCAAAACTCAAACTACCCGTGTAAAATATTGGCTCGCAGCGAAGTTACTATTTAAAAAAAGACCGCCGTGCGTTCGGCCAGGATTGAACCCACAAAACGAGGTATACACTCCCGTGACCAGTAGTAGTACTCGTTGGAGTACAACGCAACATAGAATCACCTTTTGTCGCTAGTAGTACATTGTTCCTTAGGCTGGCCATAGTGGGGGTAACATAAGTGGTAACATGCACTTGGGACTAGCAAACATGCTTATGTGGCACATAATTAAAGAAGAGAGAGTGTTAGAGTAACATAGGTAGATACCGTATCATGTTAAATGCTATGCTACTTTGTGTCATGCATGGCAATAAATATGATCATCTATGATACTAGTTTATGATACTATGCACCATGGAGGTAGTATCATACACTAGTATCATACGCATGTTACTAGCATATGATACTCCCCACTATGAGTAGCCTTACAAGAAACCCCGAATAATGCAAGAAACCACTAATAATGCCAAGAAACTACTACCACTTGCATATGTGGCAGACTTAAGATAAGACTACCTTATCAACCAATGTACATGCTCTTACCAACCAGCCCTACCAAGAAACGACTAATCTACAAAGTTCCGTTATAGACACGTTTCAACCCATGGCCCTATTTGGATACATTTGTTGTCAATCTAACCCTGCCATCCAAACACCACTTTGGTTAGAGTTAGTTCAAGGTTAGAATCTAACCTCTGACTTAGAGTATCCAAACAGGGCCCATGTCGCCCATTAAGTCAATGCCTTCTATTCGACCGGGCGTTATGACTCGTGGGACCTACATGTCAGTCTGCACAAAAATCCCCGAGTGACCTCCTACCTCCGGCCCGTCCACCAAGTCATCCTCGACCACGGGACGCAGCTACCGCCGCCGGTAGAAGGCGAGGTCAAAACCGTCGGCGGTGTGGAGCCCATCTTGCGGCAGCCCGGATGCCAGCTCCGTCCGGCGCTCGCCAAGATAGCTCCATTCAGCTGCTTGTCTGCAAGGTTTGCCAGCTAGATTGGCACTGCGGCGCGACGGATTGCTCGCGCGTGCCACGCTCAGGCCAGCCATCTGGCTCGAGCGAAGGCCAGCACGGCGGCTTGCTCGCTCGTGAGTCACGCCCGGGCCAGCCTGCCAACCCGTGAGGAGGCCAGCGCGGCGTCCGGCCCCTCCGGCGGAGCGGCGGCCAACTCGCTCATCACCGGCGCCACCGACGAACACGCATCAGTACTATTTGAAGTAATGTTCAGGAAAAATAATGATTTGAGGGGGAATAACATGATAGAAGGTTAGATGTGGGTCCCTCGTGTCAACGGCCAAACAACATGTGTTGGTTTAAGCTGCCTCGTCAGCAGGGACGTGTGGGCCAACCCTATCATAAATGGGTTTAAACTAACATAATCGGTAGGTAGTAGTTTTTGGCATGGATTAAGAAATCTTGGGTATGTTTTTGCTATTTTTTGTACAATAGATTCTTCCTAGGGCTGGTTGAAAGTGGTAGTTTTTTGTGAAATACTCTACATATTGTAAGTAGGAGTGAAAGTTAAGGTTTGGAACCCAATAAGCAAGGCTACTTACATAGTGCATATGTGTACATGATTGAAAGTAAATATCAACCATGAGTGACTAATATCTTGATGGAAAACTCAAAACTATGGAATACTAGGGGGGAATTTGCATGGTTGGAAATACTAGCAATGTTCATGTGCGTTGCAACGAATCATAATTAGAATAATACTTATTCACAAACTTGATACAAAACACTCTAATTTTGATATACATATATCACTAGAGATATATTATGTTTCAATTATAATATATTCCTTGGGCTATTTTGGTGAGGTCAGGGAGGGATGTCATTGGTTTTAAGATACTAATTATGGGTTTTTCTGCAAATTGGTAGACAAGTGGGATGTTTGTGAGAAAAGGCAACAATTTACCTCACAGTCGTTAGATGTAGATCTAATGGTCACAAATGACGGATGGCAGACACACCATCATCACCAACTTAGTCTTCTGTGGGAGTACTAGCAAGATCCGTGCATTGCATGGAACATCAAGATGTATTTTTTATAAAAACACTCATTGTGATTGACCCATGCGGGAGTAATCCCATGTGTAAAAACTAATGATATCTCGAGAAATAGGAGATAAGGTGAAGAGGAGTGGGGGATGGTGGTGATTGGTGGTCGGACTGAGCGGAGGCATGGAGATAAGGATGAACGAGGGAAGGCCTTGTCTGCAAATGTGGAGAGGGGTGCGAGTATCTTTTAGTTTAATTTCCATCAGTCTGATATAGATCGGACAGTCTATATTGCAAGATGGCATGCGTACCATCATCACCAACTCGGTTTTTATAAGAGAAGAAATATAAGTATGGAGATACAAACGTATTATCGATACTTGTTTCTGTAAACTAGCATCTACATTCTATTCAACGCCTCAGTATGTGAGGCCTTAGCACAATGACTTCTCGACTGTGTAAAACAAAGGTTTTCCCGTCGCCAATAAGGAGGGGGTGACGGCGTCGCGCTTTTTGGCTTGCTCTAGTCCTAGTAGTCATACTAGGTGGTCTAAGCATGTGTAGATTTATTATTTTTCACATCTCGTGTTCGCCGTACTACCATGACTGTTGATGAATAGACGGTAAGTTATTCACGGGGAAACCCTTATTGAGCATGTTTGCGAGAGAGAGAGAGAGAGAGAGAGAGAGAGAGCGTGTGTGATATGTCTAGAGACTGAGGCAATGATAACAGATTCTTTATGTTTATGTGTGTGGAGGATAGAGAGATACATGTACATGGGGCTTTGTGTTGTGTAACATGGAGACACATATACATAATTAGAGAGTGAGTGTGCGAGATACACATGCCAACATGGGGAGAGACGAGGATCTAGATTAATGGGTGTTTGTGTGTGTCTGTGTGTGTTTGTGTGCGCGTTTGTGTGTGAGAGGGAGTGTGTGTATGTGGAGTAGAGAGACCACTAATGATTTAAACCTAGTATAAGGGAAGGGGGAATGGTGTGACATGTGTAGTAGCGGGATAGCATGGGTGCGAGCGGGGGGAGCAGACTATTTGGAAGAGACATCGATTGTATGTGGGAGAGGGGTGTGAGAGCGAGCGAGAGAGAGAGAGAGAGAGAGAGAGAGAGCTAGCGACGGAGAGAGAGAGAGGAAGAGGGGGGCGAGAGAGGGGGTGTTTGTGTCCATAAATGGCATATAGATAGGGAGACAATGTTGATGTTGTTTGAAATTGGCCTATGTACAGAGACGCAAGGGAAGCTAGTCATCGTGTGTGTGATAGGGACTTCATGAGAGATCTAGAATAGATGGTGTAGAGGACAATGTGCGAGATCGATAACGATGATACATTAGGGAGCTATGGAAAGAGTCACGACATATATGTATACAGGGAGGAGCTGGGGCGGGTCCGTATGTCAGAGAGATAGAAAGAGGAGAGTGGTGCACAAGGAGACAAAGTGTGCTTGTTTTGCAGTGGGGGTGGTGTGTGAGGTGAGTGTGCGAGAACCACATAACTAGGGAGATAGATGTTTGGGGGTGAAGTTTTGTGTGTATGGGAAAGATACACTCTACATAGTGCGTGTTCTTGGGAAAGAGAGATGTCGTGAGACCTAGCTAGAGAGTGGGGGAAGAGATGTGTGCATGCCTAAGAGATAAAGTGATAGAGAACTATATTGGGGTCCGGACTTTAGAAGAGGTAGGGGTGTTAATGTGCTCATGTGTTGGCGTTTGGGGGAGAGAACGACTTCTGTGTGTGGGGGGCGACGAGGGGGTTGCTTCAGATAAAGAGTGAGGTGTCTATATTTGAGGGACTTTAGCGTAATTGAGATATACATGGTCAATAGTGTGTGCACTCAAGGTTGATCAATTTGTTTCACAGTTTGAACTATGAGATAACGATACTTTTGAACATGCGTGATATACTTTGATGTACCAGAATTACAAACCTAAGATTGGAATTTTGGAATTCGACTCCATCATTAGCTTTTATAATTCATTTAAACGGAGGTACATTTTTAAGCCGGGATTTCGTGATTTCAAATTCATATATCAAACCTAGAGATATACACATACGGGCATGTTCAAACTTTATAATCATCCACTTTATTCATACACATACACATTTTTGCTTTTGTCATCATACTTAGGATAAACACATTTGGAATTTCATTTGAATTGGACCATATGATGGTATTTGCTTGTAGTAGCTCAATGATCCATATTTGAATTGAATGGATAATCTAAGTTTCGAGTTGGAGACATTGATTTTCAAAACATGCACTTTTTTGCGTGCAAAACAAACAAATTCTCGGCCATGATATCATAGTCGGCCGTACAAGAGCAGAATATAATTTCAGGCGCCAAAAGCTTTCAAACTTCCCGCTCACATCGAAATATCTCGCGCTCGAAAGTTTAGCCCTGTGATATTCCTGTTTTACCCCTGCCACATAAACGGAAAAGGGTTGCTTTGGTAACTCCATTGTTTTCCCCTCTTTGCCCCCAACATTCTTCCCTAGAGCCCCTCCCCTTCCCCTCTTCGACCCCTCCCAACCACGGCAAGCCGCCGAATCTAGTCCTCCGCCGCAGCGGTGGACCTCACACCCTGACGGATCTACCTTCCGCACCTTGGAACCCCCAACTGCCAACTCACCACATCACCGGAGCCGCTTCAGCGGCTGGCTTGTACACCGCTCCAGATCTCCTAGACCGCCATCATGGTCCACTGCACCGGATCTGCTTAACCAGCGCCCTCGTCCACCACAGTGTAGGCCCTTCACTGACTCCCTCGTCCGTCCCTTCGCTGGCCCTTCATACAAGCCCTCGTCCGCCACAAGAGATCCGCCTCACCGAAAGCACTGTACAACGCGCCTGCCGAATCCTTCATCCACTGCACCGGACCCGCTCCACGGACGCCATATTCAACTCCATCGGCCCTGCTTTACCGACACTACAGCCTCATCAGGTTATTTCGATGTGTACTCCTTTGGTTTTTCTCTTTATCGTGCAACTGTTCACTTACCACAAATGAGATTTATTGTATGTCGACAGGCGCCACAACCGTAGCACTGGAGCCGCTTCAGCGATGGCGACAGCCGGCCCAAACTCAACCGCAACATGAGCACCGTCGATGATCCTTAGCTATCAAGTATGCCAATGATACCAATACGCCACCGAGAATCAGATACTATTATCCAACGACCGGCGCCTACATTCACTTTCTTAGCATAAGCACCGCACCTTTGAATTTCTTGAGGGCATCATTCAGTTTTTCATGAGACGCATTATTCTGCTTGCACCTGTAGGGCCATACTTCTGGCAGTGAACATGTTACATGTGCTAAATTACATACCAGTGCACATATAGTTAATATGCTTTAGTTTTGTCCTAAGTATTATTGTACTTCCTAGATATCACTGCCTACTATTTTACTTCTTGCATGCTATATTTATGATAATGGTGTTGTTCTGATGCCACCTGTTGGTTCCATCAGATTGCTTCATGTTCTCTACGCTTAATTACACATCAGCAAACTAGCATGTGGTTCCGCTGGTTTTTGTTCGTTTTACCCTACATTTTCTGATGCTAGCTATTACATCACTGCTACGAGCCTCTGTTCATTACTTTTTTGTGTGTTCTTGATCTTCCCAAGTTGCATGACTAATTTGATGCTTCTATTAATTATGGAGCTGCCAACCCCATCAAGCAAAATATTTGTTCTTTTGGGGTTGGCACCTCGAACAAGCATAAAAATAGAGGGAAGCAGATATATTGTCGTGTATGCATACACCCTTCTTTCATTAGTTTAGATGAACCATTGATGATCAATTCAAACCAGTGCATGCGATTAAAATTAATTTTACCTAAATAGAGGGTGCAGAATAAACTACAACAAGTAGATTTGCAACCACGAGATGCTGACGATATCTTGAAAGAACATTAGAACAACAACGAGGCTTCACAGCAACATATGGTAAGCCAGTGTGGTTTAGTACATGTGAAATGTAATGCGTGTGGGCTGCTTTCTTGGCTTGTGCCCTCAACCTGTAATCCTACATAATAACAAATAGTTTAGTTGTCTGCTTTGCTGTATTGCTTGATTCGAATGCTTGTTTGTTACTTCTTATGCTATACCTGAGTTGGCCAATATGTCAGTAGTGCCTGGTGTACTATCATAAAAAAATGCATGCCTAGTTCATTTGAGTCCTTAACTTTTGCTCTGAACTTCATCACAAGACTGTCTTCGTAGTTTATATGAGGCCACACTGTTAAGTGGCTTCTTAGGTTATTTCAACTGCTTAGATGCCTTGGCAACTTAAATATATCGATGGTACACTCCATTTCAACTAGGGATGTCAACAGGGTCCCATTTAATCCCGATTAAAGTCCACTAGTGGTATGATAGTTCAAAAGAGTTTTTGTTTTTTGAGGAAAATGAACCAGGGAGCTAGCAAAAACTAACTAGATGGGACTGGCGGATGTTGTTTATTTGCCACTTACATCCCTAGTTTCATCTTACCATTTTAATTTCTTTTCGGCTGATGCTGCTTCGAACCATTTAAATATAGCTTGCCATGCTCGGCAATAATTCATATGTCATTTACCATGTAAGCTTACTGCCTGGATCATGCGATAACTATCTCTTACTTATGTCTAGCGGAAACCTTTCAGGATGCCGTTCACACTAGGACACAATGTACAACCCTAGAATCTATTTGTGGAAGCAGTGTGCCATCCATGTTACCAGATGGTAGCAGTTTAGAGGCAACACTACCGAAGAGCAGTCTGAGCACAGATATTATAGTTCTTGAGGCTCTACTAGAGGCTGAAAGAGATGGTATAGCTGCCATGAATGAGGTAATCTCGATCTTGAAGCTGTAAATTATGCAATTAGCTGCACGCATTATGCAAGCAACCCAAGAATTGGAGGAAGTAAGAATGTTGCATTTGAAGATGGAGGAGGTCCTACTGCTTCTGCTATCTGAAGCCCAGGGTAATCCCAGTTCTTCTTTAGATAGTAGTTGAAATTGTCATTAGATTATTGTACTTGCATGTTATGTCATGTCTCTGAATGGATTATGTTGTAAGACCCCCTATGTTGTCCATGTGTTGTAATGATCCGAATTTTTTAGGCGAGGTAATCATCAGTACTTGTATGATTGACATAAGGTGAATTGTTTTTCGTGTGAGCATATTGTATTGGATGAAATAACTGTTTGACTCAAAGTGTATCCAACCTACTGAATTCGAAGATCACGGCATTTCTAAATCATAATCATATATAAAGGTGGAATAAATCTTTGTTGTGGTTTTGAAGAAATAAATAAAAAACGTATAATTATCTGTGGATATTCGTAATCGAATAAAAATTGGATTTGGATTTAGTTGCCAGGGCCCTGGGCAAACGTGAATGCTAATTCTCCCAAGTTTTGAACGAAGTGGCTAAACACCCACTATCATTTGTGGGCTGCCCGAAGCAAGTGTTTGTGAGATGGAAATTACTGTCTACCCCTGACACTTGACATCCTTATTGACCGGATTTACACCGCTATCGATAGGGGCAGACTAGTAACTTCAATCAGGCGTGACACGACGGCCTCTGAGCCCATTTAGACACGGTGGGCGCCAAACGTGGGCGGCAAAACACATTTGATTCAAGCTCGTCTGAAAGACATGTGCCTCTCCCTCCATTTTCCCATTCATCCACGGTGGGCGGCAAAACAAACTCTCCTCGTCCGAAATTGATGTAGGCTAATATTTTAAATAGGAGCAGATGTGTAACTTCCCTCAGACGTGACACAACCGCCCTACCTGTCAGCCCCGTTCATACACCATGGGCACCAGCCGTGGGCAGCAAAACACCCTCTCCTCGCCCGAAATCGTTACCGACAAATATTTGGGAGATGCGAGATTACCGTCCTATCCCCAACCAACGTGATGTCCGAAATTTTAAACGGGGCATAAGTTCGTAACTTTCCCACATTTCAGACAAGCTTGTCCCAAAGTTTGAGATCCCCCCTCCCCCTCCATTTCCCCATTCATACACCGTCGGCACCACGACAACCTCCCCACTGCAGCTAGCCTCCTCCGCCCGCCACCCCATCCTCCACCTTGCCGGAGCCGCTACCCCTACCCCCTTGTCCACTACAAGAGATGGACGTCTCTCATCCACGGCGCTGGACCAGGATCCTTTCATCGTGTCGTCTCGCTTCATCGGCGCCGTCATCCACTTTGTCGTTGCCGCTCCTACGACCACCTTTTCCACGGCAACAGGATTTATCCCCCAACCCGGTCGTCTGCCATCTAAAGTCTTCTTCCCCTCCGCCGACAGCCATCGCACCTGCAGCACCCTCAACGTAGCAGCAGGGGCCTACACGGCGTCGCAAGAGAGGTGGTACTCTTCCATATGTGCTTAAGTTATTGATCTCACCCGGAAAATAGATCTTAAATTGTTTACTGTACTTTTCTTGTCCGTACCAAATCGTAGTGGCTAGTTGAATGCAAACATTGGTTGCGAAGTAGCTTCGTCCTGTTTGCACCTTCAGATCCACCATGTCACGGTCACTATACTCATAAAGCTTATGGTTTCCCCCCTTTATATTCACTACCATCATCGTAGGTGCTTCCCTGCTTCGTGTCGTGCTAGCACTGCTCCTCAAGACATCAACACATGAAGCGAAACAGCATGCCACTCATAATTCCAAAGCTTATGTGTTGAAATACAAATCTGATATGATGCTCATACTACTAAAACAGAGAACATTTAATTGGTCACCTAATGTTCCTATATTCGTTTCAAAAAGCATGTGCGCCACCCACTGGTCCAGCTAGTTCCACTTTCCTGATTTTACTCTTGATGCCTAGGGTTTTCCCCTTTTATCTAATCTACTATGATCTGCATAGGTGCTTTCTGTCATACTAGCATTACTCCACCCTTCAAGCTAAACAAAACAACACTCAAAATTCCAAAGCTTAATTGTTCAAATATGATTGTGATATGATACTGATATTAGTTAACAGACACATTTAATTAGTTAGCTAAAGGTCCCACTTGAGTTTCCAAATGCATGTGCGACATATAGAGAGACAGCATAATTGCATTTCTTTGTCAGACTATACTTTCTTGTTCATACCAAATCTTAGTTGTTATTTCAAAGAAAATATCGGTTGCTAACTACCCTTTGCGCGGTTTGCAGCTTCAGATCTGCCATCCCACTGCCATGGTCAACACTATACTCATCATGCTAATGATTTCCCCATTTTATGGTGACCACGATCAGCCTACGTGGTTCGTGTCATAATAGAACTGCTCCACCCATCGAGCTAAACAAACTTAGTTGTACAAATTCAAATATGATATTATGCTGATATTAGTAAAACTGAGATATGTTTAATTGGTCAGCTAAATGTTCCTACTTTAGTTTCGAAATGCAAGTGAGCCACATATGGAGAGACCGGCAGGAATAGTATTTCTCTGTGCACTCCGGTTCATCATGGGTGGCTAACCGGCAATGTATAGAAAGACTTGTAATATCTTCAATCTGCTTGCTCTTCTACTCTTCTTTAAGATGACCCTCTTCTCTTGCGGTCGACTGGTCATGTCGAGTTATTCTCCCTTAGTATATTTCGGATCTGTTAGGTCAGGTCGACTTGTTCTTCTTTACTATATGTTGAAGCTGTCATCAGCGAAGTATCATCACTTCTGGAGCTCTCATATTTTGAGTAGTAGGCCACATTATATTAATGCACACACCAAATTACAGCATGCATGGCACCTCTTAGAAGAATTGCAGAGATAGCACAAAGGGGTTTACAGGGAAGAACTATTGGATTAGAATCACTTCTGCATTACAAAGATAATCTCACTTGTTTTTATGTTTTCATGCAAGTCAGGTATTGAACATTATCAAAATGAATATGAGAATGGGCGCATGAGAGGAATATTACGGAACGATCCACTGGCTAACAAACTTGGCATGGTGGAGGATGGTGATGCCTACTACACAACCTTCTTCTTGTAGACGTTGTTGGGCCTCCAAGTGCAGAGGTTTGTAGGACACTAGCAAATTTCCCTCAAGTGGATGACCTAAGGTTTATCAATCTGTAGGAGGCGTAGGATGAAGATGGTCTCTCTCAAGCAACCCTGCAACCAAATAACAAAGAGTCTCTTGTGTCCCCAACACACCCAATACAATGGTAAAATGTATAGGTGCACTAGTTCGGCGAAGACATGGTGATACAAGTGGTATATGGATGATAGATATGAGTATTTGTAATTTGAAATTATAAAAACAGAAAGGTAACTAATGATAAATGTGGGCGTAAACGGTATTGCAATGCTAGGAAACAAGGCCTAGGGTTCATACTTTCACTAGTGCAAGTTCTCTCAACAATAATAACATAATTGGATCACATAACTATCCCTCAACATGCAACAAAGAGTCACTCCAAAGTCACTAATAGCGGAGAACAAACGAAGAGATTATGGTAGGGTACGAAACCACCTCAAAGTTATCCTTTCTGATCGATCTATTCAAGAGTCCGTAGTAAAATAACGCGAAGCTATTCTTTCTGTTCAATCTATCATAGAGTTCATACTAGAATAACACCTTAAGACACAAATCAACCAAAACCCTAATGTCACCTAGATACTCCATTGTCAACTCAAGTATCTGTGGGTATGATTATGCGATATGCATCACACAATCTCAGATTCATCTATTCAAACCAACACAAAGAACTTCGAAGAGTGCGCCAAAGTTCCTACCGGAGAGTCAAGACGAAAACGTGTGCCAACCCCTATGCATAGGTTCATGGGTAGAACCCGCAAGTTGATCACCAAAACATACATCAAGTGGATCAATATAATACCCCATTGTCACCACGGGTATCCCATGCAAGACATACATCAAGTGTTCTCAAATCCTTAAAGACTCAATCCGATAAGATAACCTCAAAGGGAAAACTCAATCAATTACAAGAGAGTAGAGGGGGATAAACATCATAAGATCCAACTATAATAGCAAAGCTCACGATACATCAAGATCGTACCACCTCAAGAACACGAGAGAGAGAGAGAGATCAAACACATAGCTACTGGTACATACCCTCATCCCCGAGGGAGAACTACTCCCTCCTCATCACGAAGAGCACCGGGATGATGAAGATGGCCACCGAAGAGGGATTCCCCCCTTCGGCAGGGTGCCGGAACGGGTCTAGATTGGTTTTCGATGGCTATGGAGGCTTCTCGCGGCGGAACTCCCGACCTATTGTGCTCCCCGAAGTGTTTAGGGTATATGGGTATATATGGGAGGAAGAAGTATGTCGGTGGATCTCCGAGCTGTCCACGAGGCAGGGGGCGCGCCCAGGGGGTGGGTGCACCCCCCACCCTCGTGGGTAGCCTGGGACTCTCCTGGTCCAACTACGATACTCCGTGGGCTTCTTCTGGTCCAAAAATAAGTTCCTTGAAGTTTCAGGTCAATTGGACTCTGTTTGATTTTCCTTTTCTGCGATACTCTAAAACAAGGAAAAAACATAAAATGGCACTGGCACTGGGTCTAGGTTAATATGTTAGTCCCAAAAATCATATAAAATAGGATATAAATGCATATAAAACATCCAAGGTTGATAATATAATAGCATGGAACAATCAAAAATTATAGATACGTTGGAGACGTATCAGCATCCCTAAGCTTAATTCATGCTCGTCCTCGAGTAGGTAAATGATAGAAATAGAATTTTTGATGTGGAATGCTACCTAACATATTTCTCTAAGTAATTCTTCTTTATTGTGACAAGAATATTCATATCCATAAGATTTAAGACAAAAGTTTAATATTGACATAAAAATAATAATACTTCAAGCATACTAACAAAGCAATCATGTCTTCTCAAAATAACATGGCCAAAGAAAGCTATCCCTACAAAATCATATAGTCTGGCTATGCTCCATCTTCACCACACAACATATTTAAATCATGCACAACCCCGATGACAATCCAAGCAATTGTTTCATACTTTTTATGTTCCCAAACTTTTTCAATGTTCACGCAATATATGAGTGTGAGCCATGGATATAGCACTATAGGTGGAATAGAATGGTGGTTGTGGAGAAGACAAAAAGGAGAAGATAGTCTCAAATCAACTAGGCGTATCAACGGGCTATGGATATGCCCATTAATAGATATCAATGTGAGTGAGTAGGGATTGCCATGCAACGGATGCACTAGAGCTATAAATGTATGAAAGCTCAACAAAAGAAAGTAAGTGCGTGTGCATCCAACTTGGTTGCTCACGAAGACCTAGGGCACTTGAGGAGGCCCATTGTTGGAATATACAATCCAAGTTCTATAATGAAAATATCCCACTAGTAAATGAAAGTGACAAAACAAGAGACTCTCTATCATGAAGATCATGGTGCTACTTTGAAGCACAAGTGTGGTAAAAGGGTTGTAGCATTGCCCCCCCTTTTTGGCCTTTCTTTTTTTTGGCCTTTCTTTTCTTTTTTGGACTTTCTTTTTTTTATTTGGCCTTTCTCTTTTTTGGGGGGGACAATGCTCTATTAATTATGATCATCACACTTCTATTTATTTACAACTCAAAGATTACAACTCGATACTAGAACAAAGTATGACTCTATATGGATGCCTCCAGCGGTGTACCGGGATGTGCAATGATGCATGAGTGACATGTATGAAATAATTATGAATGGTTGCTTTGCCACAAATACAATGTCAACTACATGATCGTGCAAAGCGATATGACAATGATGGAGCGTGCCATAGTAAACGGAACGGCGGAAAGTTGCATGGCAATATATCTCGGAATGGCTATGGAACTACCATGATAGGTAGGTATGGTGGCTGTTTTGAGCAAGGTATATGGTGGGTGTATGATACCGGCGAAAGGTGCGCGGTATTAGAGAGGCTAGCAATGGTGGAAGGGTGAGAGTGCGTATAATCCATGGACTCAACATTAGTCATAAAGAACTCACATACTTATTGCAAAAATCTATTAGTTATCGAAGCAAAGTACTACGCGCATGCTCCTAGGGGGATAGATAGGTAGGAAAAGACCATCGCTCGTCCCCGACTGCCACTCATAAGGAGGACAATCAATAAATACATCATGCTCTGACTTCTTAACATAACAGTTCACCGTACGTGCATGCTACGAGAATCACAAACTTTAACACAAGAATTTCTCAAATTCATAACTACTCAACTAGCACGACTCTAATATCGCCATCTCCATATCTCAAAACAATTATCAAGTATCAAACTTCTCATAGTATTCAATGCACTTTATATGAAAGTTTTTATTATATCCCTCTTGGATGCCCATCATATTAGGACTAAATTCATAACCAAAGCAAATTACCATGCTGTTTAGGACTCTCAAAATAATATAAGTGAAGCATGAGAGTTCATCTATTTCTATAAAATAAAACCAGCACTGTGCTCTAAAAAGATATAAGTGAAGCACTAGAGCAACAACAAACTACTCCGGAAGATATATGTGAAGATCAATGAGTAGTCGAATGATTATACAACTATATGAAGACTCTCTAACATTTAAGAATTTCAGATCATAATACTTTATTCAAACATCAATCAAAACAAAATAAAATAAATTGACGCTCCAAGCAAAACACATATCATGTGGTGAATAAAAATATAGCTCCAAGTAAAGTTACCGATGAACGAAGACGAAATAGGGGATGCCTTCCGAGGCATCCCCAAGCTTAGGCTTTTGGTTGTCCTTGAATATTACCTTGGGGTGCCTTGGTCATCCCCAAGCGTAGGCTCTTTCCACTCCTTATTCCATAGTCCACCGAATCTTTACCCAAAACTTGAAAACTTCACAACACAAAACTTAAGAGAAAACTCGTAAGCTCCGTTAGTAAGAAAATAAATGACCACTTAGGTACTGTTGTGAACTCATTATTTATTTATATTGGTGCAATATATACTGTATTTCAACTTCTCTATGGTTCATAAACTCTATTACTAGCCATGGATGCATCAAAATAAGCAAACAACACATAGAAAACAGAATCTGTCAAAAACAGAACAGTCTGTAGTAATCTGGATCAAACATATACTTCTGGAACTCATAAATTGTCAAATAAATTGCTGGACGTGAGGAATTTATCTATTAATCGTCTGCAAAAATAATTAACTAAATATCACTCTCCAATAAAAAATGGCAGCAATTCTCATGAGCGCTAAAGTTTCTATTTTTTTTACAGCAAGATCAAAAAGACTTTCCCCAAGTCTTCCCAAAGGTTCTACTTGGCACAAACACTAATTAAACACAAAAAACACAACCATAACATAGGATAGATAAATTATTTATTACTAAACAGGATCAAAAAGCAAGGAATAAAAATAATATTGGGTTGCCTCCCCACAAGCGCTATCGTTTAACGCCCCTACCTAGGCATGATGATTTCAATGATGCTCACATAAAAGATAAGAATTGTAACATAAAGAGAGCATCATGAAGAATATGACTAGAATATTTAAGTCTAACCCACTTCCTATGCATATAGATTTTGTGAGCAAACAACTTGTGGGAACAATAATCAACTAGCATAGGAAGGTAAAACAAGCAAAACTTCAAAACTTTAAGCACATAGAGAGGAAACTTGATATTATTGCAATTCCTACAAGCATATATTCCTCCCTCATAATAATTTTAAGTAGCATAATGAATGAATTCAACAATATAACCATCACATAAAGCATTCTTTTCATGATCTACAAGCATAGGAAATTTTCTACTCTCCACGTAAGCATAATTCTTCTCAATCGGAATAGTGGGAATATCATAAGAGACTCGAATACTATAAATTGTTTCCACATTAAAAGAGTAATGTTCAGAAAAAGGGTAATCATAATCATGACAAGTTTTATAAATATAATCATCACTACCTTTTATAGCATATGTATCATCACAATAATTATCATAAGTAGGAGGCATGCTATCATCATAATAAATTTGCATATCAAAACTTGGGAGACTAAAAATATCATCTTCATTAAACATAGCTTCCCCAAGCTTGGGACTAACATTAATTGCAGCAAATATATTCTCAAAAACATCATCTTCATCAAACATAGCATCCCCAAGCTTGGGCCTTTTCATATCATCAGCATAATCACTCTCATCATTAATAGTATGGATAGCGCCAATAGTATAGCAATTATCATCATCACAAGGAGTAATAGGAGCAACATCATTTGGGAGATATACCTTTTTACCTTTGCTTCTCCGTATTTTCTTTTTCTTCTTCACATCATGTGTGGGTTTAATCCTCTTTTTGGAGCTCCTTATTAATGAGATTGGTTGAATAGAAGGCTCCTCCTCATTACCTAATTCATCAAAAGAAATAATAGGAGAATATTGGGAAGTCTCTTCCCTTTCATTAGTATTCTCTTCATCCTCTATTTGTTTTATTTTCTTTATGTAATTGGCAATATAAGGATTTTCAATGCAATTCACCACACAATACATATAAATTTCTTCTAGCTCGAAATTAAGAACTCTATAAAGGGCAAATTCTGGAATAACCTTAGTTATAAATTTCATTTCTTCATAACCCAAGAGCAAACTAAGTTAATTATGATGTGCAAGGGAAATCAAGTCATCACAATTTTTGGACATGATACGATCATGACACAATTTGCATTGGGTACTGAAATGATCACGTTCATTGCAAAGTTCACAAGTACGGGTAAGAAAGTTTAAATTTTCAGCACAAACATCGCCTTTCTTGCAACCATTTAGTTTCTAAATGCTTATGCCTCTTGCAATATCTATCTTCCCTATTTGGTGTGTACTTGCAAACCCAATGCACTCCACAAAAATCGACATGTTTATAGGAGACATTTTCATCATAACTAGTGCAATCATCATTAGTACTATGGATATTGAAGGAATTCATACTAACAACATTGTAATCATGCTCATCATTCAACGATTTAGTGCCAAACATTTTAATGCATTCTTCTTCTAAGACTTTGGCACAATTTTCCTTCCCATCATACTCACGAAAGATATTAAAAAGATGAAGCGTATGAGGTAAACTCAATCCCATTTTTTTGTAGTTTTCTTTTATAAACTAAACTAGTGATAAAACAAGAAACAAAAAGATTTGATTGCAAGATCTAATGATATACCTTCAAGCGCTAACCTCCCTGGCAACGGCACCAGAAAAGAGCTTGATGTCTACTACACAACCTTCTTCTTGTAGACGTTGTTGGGCCTCCAAGTGCAGAGGTTCGTAGGACAGTAGCAAATTTCCCTCAAGTGGATGACCTAAGGTTTATCAATCCGTAGGAGGCGTGGGATGAAGATGGTCTCTCTCAAGCAACCCTGCAACCAAATAACAAAGAGTCTCTTGTGTCCCCAACCCACCCAATAGAATGGTAAATTGTACAGGTGGACTAGTTCAGCGAAGAGATGGTGATACAAGTGGTATATGGATGATAGATATGAGTATTTTAATCTGAAAATATAAGAACAGCAAGGAACTAATGATAAAAGTGAGTGTAAACGGTATTGCAATGCTAGGAAACAAGGCCTAGGGTTCATACTTTCACTAGTGCAAGTTCTCTCAACAATAATAACATAATTGGATCTCATAACTATCCCTCAACATGCAACAAAGAGTCACTCCAAAGTCACTAATAGCGGAGAACAAACGAAGAGATTATGGTAGGGTACGAAACCACCTCAAAGTTATCCTTTCTGATCGATCTATTCAAGAGTCTGTAGTAAAATAACGCGAAGCTATTCTTTTCGTTCAATCTATCATAGAGTTCGTACTAGAATAACACCTTAAGACACAAATCAACCAAAACCCTAATGTCACCTAGATACTCCATTGTCACCTCAAGTATCCGTGGGTATGATTATACGATATGCATCACACAATCTCAGATTCATCTATTCAAACCAACACAAAGAACTTCGAAGAGTGCGCCAAAGTTCCTACCGGAGAGTCAAAACGAAAATGTGTGCGAACCCCTATGCATAGGTTCATGGGAGGAACCCGCAAGTTGATCACCAAAACATACATCAAGTGGATCAATAGAATACCCCATTGTCACCACGGGTATCCCACGGAATACATACATCAAGTGCTCTCAAATGCTTAAAGACTCAATCCGATAAGATAACTTCAAAGGGAAAACTCAATCCATTACAAGAGAGTAGAGGGGGAGAAACATCATAAGATCCAACTATAATAGCAAAGCTCGTGATACATCAAGATCGTACCACCTCAAGAACACGAGAGAGAGAGAGATCAAACACATAGCTACTGGTACATACTCTCAGCCCCGAGGGAGAACTACTCCCTCCTCGTCATGGAGAGCACCGGGATGATGAAGATAGCCACCGGAGAGGGATTCCCCCCTTCTGCAGGGTGCCGGAACGGGTCTAGATTGGTTTTTGGTGGCAATGGAGGCTTCTGGCGGCAGAACTCTCGATCTATTGTGCTCCCCGAAGTTTTTAGGGTATATGGGTATATATGGGAGGAAGAAGTACGTCGGTGGACCTCCGGGCTGTCCACGAGGCAGGGGGTGCGCCCAGGGGGTGGGCGCGCCCCCACCCTTGTGGGCAGCCCGGGACTCTCCTGGTCCAACTCTGATACTCCATGGGCTTCTTCTGGTCCAAAAATAAGTTCCGTGAAGTTTTAGGTCAATTGGACTCCGTTTGATTTTCCTTTTCTGCGATACTCTAAACAAGGAAAAAACAGAAACTGGCACTTGGCTCTAGGTTAATAGGTTAGTCCCAAAAATCATATAAAATAGCATATAAATGCATATAAAACATCCAAGGTTGATAATATAATAGCATGGAACAATCAAAAATTATAGATACGTTGGAGACGTATCAGATGGCCTATCTTATTCACCCATCAAGGTGCATGCTCTACCTTGGCAAGGTTGTATTGGTCGCACATATTTTGCATCTGACCCCTTGCCGTACTTCTACTTTGTTACACCATCCGCTTAGTTTAAGCATCATATATGAGTATATGCCATACCTATCCATTTTCTGTACCTATTCCATGTGTCGTCATACTATGTTTTTCCAGTCAAATGTTGTTCTTTCGTAATAGATGTCCAAAAGGAAGAGGGTGATTGCAGATCCTCAAGGAGTACAAACTAGGTATTTGGAAAAGGTAGTCATACGTGTTAAATCAGATAGATCAGCAGCCACAGAAAACACAGGACCAACTGTAACAGACTTTACCCCTACTCCAGTGGCCAAACCCCTATTAGAACTGCTGACAACCCAGCATCAGGTACTGTCTATGAAATCAATTCAAAATTTGAACTCCTAAATTTCCGCATGTGCCTTACCTTCTCTCTTGTATGAAAACTAATTTCAGATGAATCTCCTTGCTCAAAGGATCATAGGATCTCACAACAATACTGGGCTCTGCATTACTCTTGTTAATACCTCTTGCCCTTTGTCAGCATACTTACACTCATTGATGTTTGATTATGTAGCATCACTGTAAATGTTCGCTTCTTTATCCTTACTTTGCTTGAAATTATAAGATCTATATTTACTCTTAGATAAATGTAGAATTAACAAAATGGTTATGAAGTTTTGGATTGCTCATGTAAGTACCTATTCTCATTTACTCCCTCTATATCGAATTAATTGTTGATCAATTGGATGTATTTAGAACTTAATTGTGCTAGATACATCCATTTGAGAGACAACTAATAACGGACGGTGGTGGTATTATTGTACATGCATCGCGAGAAAGTTGATTGTCGAGCATTACTCTGCATCTTATCTACCCTGCCCTCCACTTTCTCCAAATTATCATATCTACATTTACTCTTACCAAAATGTTCAATAAAACCAAATTATCATATCTACATTTACTCTTACCAAGTTGATGTCTACATTCCTCTTGTCAGTACCTTTTTCCTTGTAATGCTGTACTTAATTAATTGCTATTTGATTATGTATCGTCAGTCTGCACCTATGCTTCATTATCCTCTATTTTTTCCCATATTATTTGATCTATATTTACTCTTTGCAAAATGTAGAATAATGGCAACGCTTATAAAGAATTTTCTTTGGGGAATTTATTGAATTATCTTTCCATCAACATGGAGAAGGGCTTTGTCCAGCCCGTGTTAACATGTAATGTAAGTTCATCCTTCGCAAGCCTTCAAACTTTGGTCTAGTATAGATTTGGATAGGAATCATTTCCTCCACTGCTTTTTACATCTGATTGGATGTACAACTACCAATTTTAAATTGTAGTTGTAAAAACATGTTCCTTATGCAGAACAGGTCCATTTATTTGCTTATATAATTGTGAAACCTGTTACGTGTCTCCTTGTTTCTCTTTCAGAGTCGTATCTCTTATGCCAGGCAGAACTTTAGGAAAGATAGTGAGCCAAACCATCTTGAGGACACCGAGATGACCCCAAGGTCCTATCTTGATGAAGACAGTGAGTTGAAGCTACTCACCAACAGGCGTGAGACAACCTCTGTGCAGTCGCTGCCTCAATCAGTTCGACTTCTTCAGTCTCAACTTAAAGCGGAAAGGCTTGCTTCAGCTCAGCTCCGACTTGAAGTCAAAGATGTAATGAAGATGTCAGGGGACTGCCTTGCGCACTATGGTGCCATACAGCTAGGGATGAAGCAGGTATCATTGACACAACTGAGGTCTCATCAGCCTGTTCGGCTGCTTGCGGGGCCCGAGCTTGCCAGGTCTATTGCCTTCTGAAGTGCTCTCAGTTTTGTATATTCTTTTATCGGCACGTTTATATGCACTGGTGGCGACCTTTGATGCCCAGTGTATGTAATCCGCGGTCATGTTGTGCTTTATTATCACTGGGTAGCGAACTTTGATTCCTAATATGCCGTAATTTCTTTGTTGTATAGTCTAGGTTTATTCTTTGGTCGGTATGCTGTAATTTAGGCTGGAAGGTTCAGTGGATCTCAGTGTTGTCGGTCTTCATGCCGGCTCGTTACTCATATGGGCCAAAATGTGGGCCTATAATCATCTTGGGCCATTAGCAGGTCTAAACCTATAGTAGTTTCCCGCCTTTAACATGCCATGGGCTACATATTTATTGTAGTGACACTGGTCTTCCTATGGGCCGTAAAAACAGTGGGCCTTCTACGGTCCGTAGAAACAATGGGCCTTCTATGGGTAGTAGCAACAATGGGCCTTCTACGGGCCATATCATCAATGGGCCTTAGACGGGCCGTATGATCGATTGGCCAAACATGGGCCAAAAACAGACCATGTTACGGCCGTAAACGAGCTAGAGATGGAGTCGTCCATTCATGGGCTGACCATAACGGGCCATCGTTAATAGGTCGTATTTGATGACGCTATGAAAACGGCCCAACATTTTACGGGCCACAAATGGGCCGACTGTAACCACGGGCTGAATTTGGCCCACAAGCAGAAAATGGCAGTAATGGGCCGTAAGTAACCGAATGCTGGAAATGAGCCTAAGAATAAATGGGCCGTGAGAAGGCCGAAAGATAACATGGGCTGCAAACGGCCCAATGGCTTAATGGGCCGTTAATGGGTATAAAGTGATACACTGTTCATTACGGGCCAGTTTCACCACGGGCCGTTAATGGGCCAAGAGTTACAAAGGGCCTCATCTGGGCCGAAAGACGTCATGGGCCATACATGGGCCGGAACTTAAAATGGGCTGGAATCATATTGGACGGCCCAGATGACGCTACTGGGCCTAATTCGGATAGGTCGTAACAGGCCTTGGGTTAGCGGGCTGTCAATGGGCTATGTGCGAATAGGCCGTTAACAGGCTTTCCATGGGCCGGCCGGCCACCTTTTGACCAAGTCAAACGGTCTGGCCTTTTCACAGGAATGGGCCTCTGTTGGCCCGTGCCACGTGTCAACGTATCATAGGCACCTTCTGTCCAATGAGTGGATGACATCTGTCACAACGATGAGCCGACAGGTGTTTCCTCCAGCCAATGATGATTTTACACGTGGAAAATCCCCATTGGTCGGGGTTGTTAGCGGGTTATCGGATACAAAACCAGACCCTATAGCTTAACGGTGTTCCCTTACAATGGATGCCATGTGTCGGTCACCCTTGATGAAAGCACTTCTGTGACGCGCGATTTATCGTCATGGAAGTGGACACTTCCGTGATGATAATTTTGGTAATGTCATGGAACACTTCTACGACAGCACAGGTATGACTATCTTGCTTCTGTCATAAAATTGTCATGGATGTACATGCATGACAAAAATGTGACCTACTGTGACAAACACGTATCATCACGGAAGTGTATTTTTTTGTAGTGCGTGGCAACTTCCCGGTGCTGGCTGAGCTGAGCTCTTTGTCGTCTGTCAGCAGACAGCAAAGCACGCCGTTAACCCCTAATGGCCGTCACTCCAACCCACTGCCGTCCATGATCTTTGCCGTCTGCTGGCCTCCGACGGCGGACTACACAACCCTTTGCCGCCAGCTTCTATGAAGGAGACGGCAAAGAAGGCCTTTGTCGGCACTCGTTCAGCCGGATAGTTTGCCGTCTGTGATGCATGCCTTTGTCGTCCGCCATGGCAGATGGCAAAGAAGCTGATTCCAGTAGCGTTAAAAGTAGGCGGCTTCAAAAGCGCAGCAAAACCACTCGGAGTAAATTGCCTATAATCGGGTTTTTGGATTGGATTGTTGAATATGTGAAAAATTTACTATGAGATGTAACCTGAATCAATAGTAAATAGATCATGACAACAATTGTAAATATCAAAGTAATGATGCGGACTAAACCAGGAGGACATAATCACATACTGTACAGTGGGAGCAGAACCATTGTGGTTGATGTTGTCACTCATGTCGTTGATGAAGAGGTTACCGAGGTCGGGGAAGAAGGCTGTCCTTGAGGAAGTCATCACTGGCAGCAGTCACAGGAGTGTGCTCCCCAAAAACCTGATCGCCCCTCTCCCATACAGGATCACGAAAGTCGGGGTTCGGAGCACTGTTGTCCCTTCTCGCGGTGCACGCCGGAAGGAGGGATGGAGAAGAATTGCATAGCGGCGCTAAGATCTGGAATGGTGTGAAACCATATGATACAATGGCAGCTACGGTAGAGCCTGTCGGGTCGGTCATGCGAGTAAGACCAATTAGTATAATAGTAGGCCTTTGGCCCAAACCCCATGTCCAAGTCAATAATAGCCCGACTATACAAAAGAATCAAAAATGGATGAGTAATTAAGGCGTCCGTTAATTATTTATTAATGACTTGGTAAATTTTCCAACTCACACCACACTTAGAGCATGGTTAATAGTATAGCCAACATCTGGCTATATGAAGTTGACACATCATCTAGAACCAACCTAATACGGAGCCTTCTTACAATAGTTAGTCCCTTTAGTATAATACTGTATCATTAATAATGGCCCCACCTTTTGTCTCACAAAGTATGTGTAGTCTCAAATGCCGGGTGTGCAGCGGGCGGTGCCCTTGGTCGGCGCACCGCTTCAACGGCGGAAGCAGTTAGAGGTCGTGTCGCCCTGACTTGCCATCAATGTGGAGCGGCGGGCTCAGCTGGCGCCGGGCGGGAAGGTTTCGATTTTTGATTCAATTAATGTGCTGCTACCGTGCAATATTCGCGTGTGGTTGTTTCTAGAATAAAAAAGGAGGTACTCCTACTTATGTTACTCCCACTATGGCTAGCCTTGCGCTTGGCTCTTTGCCTCTTCTGGAAGTCAAACAATAATGATTGTACTACAGTAGTACTTCTGGCAATCTGACACCAAATGAACTGCTGCACGTCCACCGCTTGTAAGCAAAAGTTTCTCCTCGTGCTGAGAGCCACCGCGCACGCGTTGGCGAGGGAGAAGGCGTAGTAAGCAAGCTTCTCGTCGTTCTGCGAGTTGACAGGACACATCAAAGTTATTTAGTATGTACTCTCTCCAAAAAAGGGATGACCATGTCATGGCTACCATCCCGTGCTTCGTCGTTGAGTACATGCACTATTCACGTGCCATTGAGGAGAAAAATATTGCATATAGGAGTAGGTGCCATTGAAGTGCATGACTCACTTACGCACTGCTTATCTAATTATCTTCCTTTTCTTGCATGACACGTGCACCATGATGCTAGATGTCTCACGTGTTGGCAAAAGGATGAACAAAGCTCACATAAAAAAAGAGTGGAAGAACATAGATTCCCGATGACCGAGAATGAGCAAGGAACCTCGCGATGGAGCGTCTGCAAGGAACCTTGCATGTTTTCCCCTATTTTTTGCCGCCTGCCCGCCTATAAACAAATAAAGGAACATGAACTCTTCACTAACCACTAGAGACGATACATCAGGATGCTAAGTTGAAGATATTTTATTAGTTTATATTGATAACCATGCAAGAAGCCACACATGTACACACGCCAACGCACTAACTCATGCTGATCCAACTCATGCACAAACGCGCACAGCATGGAGCACACAACACATGTACACAACACATGCATGCACACACACTCGACCGCAGAATGCACGTGATGGTGAATAACACATGCATGCGCACACATTCGGCTGCATGGAGGCATGCGCCAAGCTGTGACGTCCGGTTCGTCGTGCTACGGCTAAGCCCGCACACAACGGCACCTGCACATCTCTTGTTGCACCTCTTTGCCATCATTGTTGAATGACTAGCTGGAGACGAAGATGAGTGGAGCCTCGGCCTTAGAGCTAGCACCGACGGAAAAGCACGCATGTTGCACGCACATGAGCACGTACGGAGTGCCCACGACGTGGTGCGTCCCCAGTCGCCTCTACTCCTTCTGCGCATGTTGTCTATGAAGGCGGCTGCATGCCTAATGATGATGTGGTGAGATCTTCTAGGACTCAGATGATGATGAGGAGGGTGTATCCAACAGCGTTCCTCGGCTCGCACCTCTTGCACCACAGTGGTCGAGCTTGGAGTCATTCATCTGGTACACGTGGCATCTCAGATCTGGACACAAGGTGACGTGCGCCGTCAAGGGGGTCATGGCGGACGCGACCCCTCACTACATCCGCCATTTGAAGTGGCGCGCCGGCCCAGGGCGCCGCCCGCTGCACTCCCAGTTGTACCCGCCTCCTCGCCGCATTCAAAAACCTACATTTACTAGTATGTATACATGTGCAAGGCACGTCTTAATATAATTGTTCCGTTCAACGCACGGGCACCGTACTATAGATTAGCATGACCAAAAATTGAACTAACATTATATATAGTATCATAAATGTTGATGCATGTCACCTAAAATTATATCATTGAAAACTATGTTCAAATACTAATCCAATGATATAGTTTTTGTTGACATGCACTAACATTTTGTCAGTTAAATCTTCAGTCAAATTCAATGGGGGGCTAATAAACCACGACCGATGTAGTACTAGTGTAGAGGCGGCTATAACGCCCTCGATGCGGCTATATCTCCCACGTGTCGAAGCACGACTTAGAGGCATAGCCGCATTGAAAGCAATTTCGCAAGTGAGGTAATCTTCACACAACCCATGTAATACATAAGGGAAAGAGATACATAGTTGGCTTACAATCTCCACTTCACACAATTACATGAATAAAGCATTACATCAATCAGATACAATCAAGGTACGACTACGGAACCAAAATAAAAGAAGAACCCCAAAAGCGACAAGGTCCCTGATCGACCCCAACTGGGCTCCACTACTGATCAACTAGAATGAAACAACACAAAGGACAAGATCTTCATCGAGCTCCTCCTGAGCTTGGTTGCGTCACCTGCTCGGTAACATCGGCCCTTGCAAACTGGTTTTGGAAGTATCTGTGAGCCATGGGGACTCAGCAATCTTACACCCTCGCGATCAAGACTATTTAAGCTTATGGGTAAGGTAAAAGGTATGAGGTGGAGATGCAGCAAGCGACTAGCATATATGGTGGCTAACATATGCAAATGAGAGCGAGAAGAGAAAGCAAAGCACGGTCGATAAAAGTATGATCAAGAAGTGATCCTAGAACAACCTACGCCAAGCATAACTCCAACACCGTGTTCACTTCCCGGACTCCGCCGGAAAGAGACCATCACGGTTACACACGCGGTTGATGTATTTTAATTAAGGTCAACTTCAGGTTTTCTACAACCGGACGTTAACAAATTCCCATCTGCCCATAACCGCGGGCACGGCTTTTGAAAGTTCAAATCCCTGCAGGGGAGTCCCAACTTAGCCCATGACAAGCTCTCACGGTCAACGAAGGATATACCTTCGCCCGAGACATTCCGATCAGACTCGGCATCCCGGTTCTACAAGACACTTCGACAAGTTAAAACAAATCCAGCAACACAGCCCGAATGTGCCGACAAATCCCGATAGGAGCTGCACATATCTCGTTCTCAGGGCACACTCAGATGAGCAGTCCGTACAACTAAAACCAGCCCTCGAGTTTCCCCGAGGTGGCACTGCAAGGGGCTCTAGTTTGGACCAACACTCAGAGGAGCACTGGCCCGGGGGGGTTAAAATAAAGATGACCCTTGAGTCTACAGAACCCAAGGGAAAGAAAATGGGTAGGTGGCGAATGGTAAAACCAAGGTTGGGCATTGCTGGAAGAGTTTTATTCAAGGCGAACTGTCAAGGGGTTCCCAATATAGCCTAACCGCGTAAGGAACGCAAAATCCGGGAACATAACACCAATATGACGGAAACTAGGGCGGCAAGAGTGGAACAAAACACCAGGCATAAGGCCGAGCCTTCCACCCTTTACCAAGTATATAGATGCATTAATTAAATAAGAGATATTGTGATATCCCAACAAGCAAACATGTCCCAACAAGGAACAACATCTCCATGTTCCAACAAGGAACAAACTTCAATCTTCACCGGCAACTAACAACGCTATAAGAGGGGCTGAGCAAAGCGGTAACATAGCCAAACAACGGTTTGCTAGGACAAGGTGGGTTAGAGGCTTGGTTCACAATATGGGAGGCATGATAAGCAAGTGGTAGGTATCGCAGCATAGGCATAGCAAAAGAGCGAGCAACTAGCAAGCAAAGATAGAAGTGATTTCGAGGGTATGGTCATCTTGCCTGAAATCCCGCAAGGAAGAAGAACGAGTCCCTGAAGAAGACAAACAGACGTAGATGAACGGGTCCTCACAAACACGACGTTATCGGAACTAACCCGAAGAAGCAACACCGGAAAAGAAGCAAACAACATAGTAAACAACCACCACATAAGCATGACACGATGCGCAAACAAGTATGATGCATGTCCGATTTAATGAGGCATGGCATGGCAAAGTGCACAAACAACCCTACAAATTAAGTGGAGCTCAATATGCAACTCCGTTGCACATTGACGAAACACCACATTCAAGTTATTTAGATCGATCTCGGTTAGGTACCCAACAATATTAAATGTTGTTAAACATGGCAAGACGTGAGGCATAACAAAACTACATCATCTAAACAATTTAAATGGGGCCGGATATAACAAATAATGAATCTGGTAAATCCCCATATGCCTTAGTAATTTATTGCAACAACAATTTTAAACATTTTAATTGTTGTTATCATGATGCGGATGACATGAACAAGTTTATGCAATTTTTATTAAAAGTTTGACAAGAGCATTATGAAGTACTTGTCACCGTGGTGGAAAGGAAAGGGGTGCCACGGCAACGATAACAAAAACGGTGCCACGGCAGCATTCCGGTTCCTGTAACTCGATTGAGATACCGATGCAAAGGAGAAGTGTGCGGATGCGTGCAAAAGATGGTGGGGCGCTCCCGGATACCGGGTGTCCCATGAGTCGACGATGGTGACAAGGCAAAAGAGGGGCAACATGCACCGACAATTCGAGCATGGAGCAAGCACGAGCATCTCATGCATCACACATGCACTCGTTCACGGGTGGTCGTCTCGGGGTTATACCTTCGAAGCGTGCGTTACCGGAGCGGTTCGGGTCAAGCGGTGTAGTCGTTCACGATCGTTGTGGGAAGTAGTCTTTCTCATGGCGACGGTAGTCGTTCACGTTCTTAGCCTCACAAGTTTTCCTAGATGTTCATGTCATCAGTGTCGTGGTACTTGGGGTCTTCGGACTTTCCGGTCCCGTTCTTGCGACGGTGGTAGTGGTTCTTGGTTCGTCATGGTACTTGGGGATTTCGAAGACGGCGGAAGACAAACTTGGCGGTTCTTGTTGACCTAGTACTTGGCGTTATTTCCGGTTCGGTGATCGTTTTAGGCGTCGGGCGTCGAGGTCTCCGGCCGTAGTGGTACTTGGCGAATTCCGAAATTGTCTTGGCGTCTTCACGCGTAGGGTACTTGTTCATTTTCTCCAGGGTCTTGGCGGATCCACGCGATGGTAGTGGTACTCGTGAAGAGGTACTCGGCGATCTTCATGTAGATGTTCACGTGTCTTCTGTGACATCAGGATGCATCTTGGCGGTCTCGTCTCGGTCCTCAATCCAAAACGAAGCAAGGCAAAAGACTCGGGGCAGTGGCGATGGGCTTGGGTTGCAGGGGCGCCGAGGCACTGAGCGATGAGCTGCTGCTGCTCGATGCAGACAGAGGCATCCAGGGGACGCAGAGGAGCCGGTAAGACGGGGATGGGTGCCCGGGTGCAGAGGCCGTCAGAGCTTGGCGCGGATCTGAACGGCGAGGCCAGCGCGGGACTTGGATCCGCCAGTGAAAGAGATGAACGGCGTGGCGGGGCTCGGGAAGACCACGGCGCTCAGGGAGAGCATGGAGCTCCTGTTGGTGGCGACGAAGAGAGGCGGCGGCGCTCCTGGAAGATGGGGCGGCGCAGAGCAGCAACCTGGTGCTGGTCGTAGGCATGGACGAGGCAAGGGGCAGCGGAGCATCATGGCTGAGGGAGCAGAGGGGGAGGCCGAGCAGGGCATGCTAGTGGCCACCGTGGGCGTGACGGCGGCGAGGAGGCCGACGGGGCTCCGGCCTGGATCCCTGGATCGAAGGAGGAGGGACGCTGAGCAGAGGCGATCGGGGATCGAGCTGCGAGGGAGATGGCGATGAATGGGCATCGAGGGAGAGGATCGAGGCCGCGAGGGAGAGAAGGGGTGCCGCGCGTGCGTCCTGTTCTCCTCTGGCGACGCTACGGGACAAGGAGGGAGCGAGGGGAAGGAAACAGGGAGGCTAGGGTTTGGAGCTGGTTAGGCGGGCTGTAGGGGAAGGATGGGCCGGCCTGCGGGACGGGATGGCCTTAGGTGGGCCGGCACGGAAGTTGGCCTAGGGAGGCCCAGTCCAAGAAAACCTTTTTCTTTTTCATTACTCTCTGTTTATATAAATAAACAGTTTCAATAAAAGAAAAAGGTCAGGGAGCTAGAAGAGAAGTTTTTCAGATATAAAAATATCCTCAATCTCCTGGAACTATGCTCTATTTGATAAAATTGCCTTGGATATTTTTAGAGGTAGAAAAATAAAACAAGTTTAAATATGATTCAAACTTGAGGCATTTTTGAACCTAACCAAAACAACTCCAAAGGATCTGAAATTTGACAGAGAGGTTGAAGGCATGGTCGAGAATTTATAGGAAAAGAATGAACATTAACAGAGAAGGGGAAAGTGGCACTTGCAAAAGAAAGGAACTAGAAGGAAAAGAGAAGGAGATGATGCATGGTACAAAGGCATTGGGATATTTTGCAAGTGTGTTTGCAGTAAATCCAAACGAATGGAAATATTTACTATAGCTCTCTAAATATCGAGATGATATGTTTTAAAGAGAATCACCATGTGAATTCCCTCGGTTTAAATGGACCGAAGATCCATGCAATTTATTTAGTGAGTTTTAAAATGGGTTGCAAGATGACATGATGCAATGCACATGATGCAAGGATGAAATGCAACGAACCAAAAAAATCACACGATGAAACCCGGAAACCCTAGAAGGCTTCTGAAGCTTCGGTCTTGGGGCGTTACAGCGGCACTACATGCGAGTCTCGCGGCAGTTAAGCCGTCATATCACAAAACCCAACCACTAATAAGTGGTCTGGTAAAATAAACGGACAAGCAACCATCACATCCCTTCATCTTGATTGT
Source organism: Triticum monococcum (assembly GCA_034509565.1). Lineage (NCBI taxonomy): Eukaryota > Viridiplantae > Streptophyta > Magnoliopsida > Poales > Poaceae > Triticum > Triticum monococcum. The sequence goes on from CM067842.1 coordinate 539,864,458, forward strand.
TCTAGAACACAGGTGAGGTAGCAGCAGTGTACTGTTCATGCGAATCCTACTGATATTGGTCGTTGGATTTATAATATCAACGGTTAAGATTGATGTTCTTAGTCCTACTTAAACTTGGTACACTATATAGTAGTATAGATATAGATATAGAAACCCACGTGGAATGTGAGAAACTAACTCCGGCCACACACGTCTGTTCAGGAGCAGGAAGCCGGCCAAGCTCCTTCTTCCACCATTTTGTCCACTCTTTCGGTGGCATCCGACGAGCAGGAACAGCAGTTCTCCAGCATAAAAGCCATCTGGGTGGCCCGCCGAGCTCGGCAACTCGCTTCTCCACCTACCTAGCCTAGCCCGTCAGAGGTAGTTGTGTCACTAAGCTAGCGCGTGGTTCCACAGCTGGCCTCTCAAATACAGCTCGAGGAAGAGTGCCGACTTGCTCCACGTCGGCTTGTCGGGGAGCATGGCGGCAGGGGCATCATCGCTGCCCTCGACGCCGCTGCATCGTACAGTGCCTCCAGTGTCTGCGAGTGCGCCATCCGTCGTCGACGCGCGCGTAGCCGTGACATGCAGGCAGAGAAAGAAGCCGCCACGGATGTCAACGAGGTGATGCGGCTACGCGGATGTGGACGTGGTGACGGGCAGCACGTCCCCGCCCACCGCCATCATCAAGGAAAAGTAGAACATGAGAGGCCATCGCCGATTGTATCCCATGAAGGCCACCACCAAGGCGACGCCGGCAAATACAGCCAGTGTCTTGCTTGATTCTTCTTCTGCCAGATGCTGGAGGAGGATAATGAGATCGGGCGGCGACCATTTAGATTAGGTATTTTAATTCTACCATGCTGGTTGTAATGGGAGTATTATAGGTAGTATCATCCATGCCAACTACTCCCTCCGTTCCTAAATATAGGAGTATTAGGCTAGTTGTAATGGAGTGTCATAGGTAGTATCATGCATGCCAACTAGGAAAATTTGATGAGGTGTCATAGAATTAAATGAAGAAAGAGAGGGTTGAGTATCATATCATGATACCGTATCATATCAAATATTGTGCTACTATGTGTCATGCATGCTAATAAATGAAGTCATCTATGATACTTACATATGATACTATGCACTACGGATGTAGTATCATACACTAGTATCATATGCATGATACTAGTATATGATACTTTCCATTACGACCAGCCTTATAAGAGCATGGTTAATAGTATAACCAGCTGATGGCTACATGACACTGCCACGTCATCTATAGCCAACCTTGTAGCCTTCAAGTATAATACTCCCTCCGTCTAGGTGTCATCTTAAGAAAACCAAATAATCCCAAAATACTTAGGTGTGATGCATTAACTTCTACCTTGTTTCTTGTTTCTTGACATATCAACCAAAGAGATGTGGGTGTGCATGCTTTTAACGACTTGAGACTAGCAAACACGACATGAAGTGGTTAGTTCATTGCATGCAATGCTATTAATTAGCAAATAAACATTAAGTTCTCTCGTCTCTTTTGAAAGTAGAACAATGATGATGGTTCTACGTTGGTAGTGTACGTACTAGTAAGCAAAGCTTCTCCTCGTTTGCGAGTAGACCGAACACATCAAAAGTAATGCATTAGTCTCCAAAAAGGGTTAACCATGTCCATGGCTACCATCCCGTGCTCCGTCATTCAGTGTGTGCTTCTCATCGTCCTGCGAGTTTACGGGACACATCAAATTTAATACGTATTCAGTACTCTCTCCAAAAAGGGCCAACCATGTCCATCAGTCCATGGCTACCATCCCGTGCTCCGTCATTGAGTACATGCAGTATTCACGTGCCATAGAGGAGGAAAAATATTACGTAGTACTAGGTGCCATCGTAGTGCACTACTCACTTACGCACTGCTTATCTCCATCTTCTTGCATGACACATGCACCTTGATGCTAGATGTCATGCGTGTTGGCAAAAGGATGAACAAAGCTCATGTCAAAAAAGAGTGGAAGAACATAGATTCCCGATGACCGAGAAGGAGCAAGGAACCTCGTGGTGGAGCATCTGCACTCATAGTGTTTTATATTATTTAGCGATATAAAATCAACGAATCATATCCATAGTAGACCGGAAGAGTACGAAACATGGCAGCCCATTGTAGTTACATCATACTGTACGTGGCCAATCCACGCTATCACCATATTTCTTGGCCCCCGTGCGACACCTAGCTCTAGTAATCCACCAGCCTGTATCGCTTATCGCTCCTCGTCTCTCTCAAAGTGTGGCGGGCTAGCGTTTTTGCTGTCTATTGAGGTCGGTAAACTCATCACATGTTAGCAACATGCCAAGAGCATTCTAAAGAAATTATTGTACTATATTGTTATGCCAAGAATAGGAAGCGCTTTGACCGATGGACCAAACGAGACAGGCGTGTCGTGCCGTGAGTGGGTCCGGTTTCTCATTTTGAACTTGTTTAGTGTAGTAGTTACACTTGGTTTTGACTATTGGTAAGATTTTATATACTCCCTCCGTCTAGTGAATAAGTCATCTTAGATTGTGCACCGTTTTACCAAGGAAGAGGGGAAAACGAGAGAAAATAATATTTATTTACTAATTAATAGAATTGCATGCAATGAACTAACCATTGCATGTCATGTTTGGTAGTCTAAGTCATTGAAAACATGCACTCCCCACATCTCTTATTGGTGGATATGTCAAGAAACAAGAAACGAGGTGGGAGTTAATGCACCGCGCCTAAGTATTTTGGGATTATTTGGTTTTCGTAAGGTGACTTATACACCTAGACGGAGGGAGTAGGGCCTAATGTATTCTTCGAGGATGCCTTTGACTATTGATAAGATTTTATATAATTTGAAAATTATATCAATTGAAGATCCTTTCACGTTCCATTTTCAAAAAGAAAAAAGATCCTTTCACGTACGAATTTGACTGCATGCTTTGAGCAACTTGCATGTCCTATATTGCTCTCTCCCTGTTTGGATACTCTAACTTTGCTAGAGGTTAGACTAACTCATGACTAACCCTGAACTAACTGTAGCCAAAGAGGTGTTTCGGTGACAGGGTTAGATTGACAATAAATGCACTTGATGGAGAGAGAAAAGTGACTTTTCAGTGGGCCCAAGGAGGTACTTACTGTGGGAAAGGTGAATAGATGGTTGCTTTGCCCGAGCAACTTATTACTCTGGGAATATGGGAGTACCAGCGGATTCAAGGAACAGAGAAATGATGGTTGCTTTGTCCAAGCAACTTACTGTGGCGAAGGTGGGGCTCTGTGATTTGACTGCTCACTAGTCATTACTAATGCGGCACAACGACCAGGGTGAATCTTTCCCTGCAGTTGTGCACTCAATATTACTGCACGGCAGGTGGAGCCGGATGAAGGATGTCCCACATGTCGGCGAAATGAAGTTGAATTGTTTCTGGCATTGCTATCAATCCTTCAGGATTTTATTATATGTACACATAATTTTAATGAAATTGTACTGTGATGATATGAAGGTTTCAACTTTGGTTCCCGAAGGAAAAAAAGGTTTCAACTTAGGATTCATGTATCCTCTTGCCTCAAGATTATCTCGTTACAACATTCCATCAAATACAAATGACACTACCATGGCTGCTAACGCATCTCAATGGTTCGCAGATTAGCGCCAATATTCACATCACCACTGAAGACAAAGTTGTGTGAAGGTGTACAAATAAAGAAAAATATATAATTGATCGATGTTGTTCGTAGGCATGGGTCTATTTCCTGGGCACAGTGTTCATTGCTTGGCAGCTACTAGTTTCACCCAACGCTGTAGCCAAAAGGGGGTGTACGGGGGACACCACAATCTGATCATTTTGTGCAGATCCACTAAATCAATCTGACCAACCCTGTTTGCAAAGATATCCAGTCAGTGTGATTACAATAATAGTGGAACTAGATGATGAAACATAACACACACAAATAGAAGCCGATCACCTCTGCGATCTCTCTTTAGGACTAACTACTTGTTGGAGAAGATTAGGCGGGAGTTGGATGAGGAGGATAGCAAAACCAATCTCCCTTTCTGCAGTCCCACAGAAATGTAAAAATGTTGCCTGTGTTTCATTTTGGCAGAACTGCATAAAACACTCTTAAGAAAAAAAAAGTGATTTGTGCAGTTCACCAAAAGGTCGCAATAGCAACGAGGTGAAATGGCTAGCCCTGTTTGCAAAAGAGAGGTAGAAACGAAACAATTACTGGCGAATAACACGAGTTGAAGACACATACGCCGAGAAAAAAGAAGCATATTCCATGTAATAAGGGAAAGATAGAAGCATGGTGGTTTATCAAAAATGGTTTGAGGACGAGATTGCAAGATGGAAAGTACGCCGGCCGAGATAGTGTAAGCAAACAACTAAAGAAGATCCACATGCAGCAACATGGGAAGATGGGCAGTGGAGCAAGGCCGGAGGAAGCTATACCTGAGGGTCGCCGGGATGTTACTAGGAGGGCGCAGGCGGCCGGGATCTGCCCATACTACGACAGCGAGCAAGTGGCGAAGTCCCTAATGCGCCGGAGCTTGGTCGGAGAGAACGACGGGTACCGTAGATCGGGACGTGCTGCCTCAACGCCGTCGAACGGAGAAACGATGCACATCCTCCCTTTCCGCCGGCGTACGGGGTGCGGTCGGATCACTGACCAACGATGAGAGAGAGAGAGGCCACCGCCACCTTGTGTGAGATGGTGTGACGAGAGACAAACCCCGGCAGGCAGGCTCCATTGTATATAGTGGAGCGGATTTTTCCATTTTCCCCATGGCAATCATTTTATATTCTGTACTACGCGCCATTGAGGAGGAATATATAACTTTATTTAATACAAATGCGTCAAGTCAAACTTTGTTCCGTCTAGGCATGGTACCTAACCCTCCTTCGAGTAAACAACCACTACACACATCAAATTATCACGTGGGCTGCCTTTTCATACAGAAATGAACTCCACCATGTACCCGCGCGGGTGTGGCGGGAATGAGACGTGAGTATGTGCGTCCTGCTTGCACCTCTTCTTTAGGTGCAGGTACATACATGGGTGGGTGTGAGAGAGATGGTTTGTGCGAATCCGAGGCAATGTGTCGATGATATCTCAAACAAGAAAATGTAACATATCCAATGTGTGTGAAATAGAGTCATGGATATATCATATATAGAGGGAGCGAACCAGAGAAGAGAGTGGAGGGATCATCGGCGTGAGATATCGATAGAATCAAAAACATGGATGAAGTGTGTGGCTGCGCGATCGATAAAGAGTGCCATCGAATTTGTGTTTTCCCACGTCAAAGATACAGGGCGGCTGGCCTACTGGAATTTGAGAGGGAAGAGATGCATTTTTTATCTGTGGAATGGATACTCTACCTACAACGTTCGACTATCGGTGCGGGGGAAGGGCAGAGACCTAACTATAGAGAGGTAGATCGACTAGTATATGTGTGGAGAAGGAGATAGACCTAGCTATGTATAGAGGGAGATCGATCGGCATCCATGGATATGTGTAGCGGAGGAATAAGGTTGGGAGAAAGACAAAGGTAGAGTGTCGGAGGGTTGGTGGTGGAGTGGCGTCTTGCAAATGGTGGGAGAGGCCTGCTAGACAAATGGAGGGTACGAGTGCAATATCAATAAGAGAGGGCGGGGATGTCTATATATCTATGCACGTGTGTGTGAGAGACGGGTCAGGAGGTATGCAAGGATTATGAGGGAGACGATATGGTTGTGGCAAGCATATGTAACTACATAGGAAGATCAACTGTCGTGTGTCCGAGAAAGGGAGAGACATAACTAGTGAGGTAAGTCTATCAGTGCATGGGGAAAAGAATTATAGTCGACCTAGCTATATGTAGGGAGATCAGTATATATACATGCATGCATGTGTTAGAAGCAAATAAGGTCCGAAGAGACAGACAGGGGGAGAGGGGTGCGGCTAGGAGGTGGTGCGAGAGGCCTACTATGTCGAGGGGGAGGAGTGTGCGACTATGAGATCGATGAAAAGAGGGGCAGGAGTGTGCACCTGCGTGGAACCGTATTGGACATAGGGGGCATGGACGGTGAGAAGAGAAGAGGGGAAGTATGTGTTTGTGGTAGGCACACTTGGCTAGAGAGGTATATTGACCGGTGTGTGCCGGAAAGAAGGAGTCAGAGTGCCTACACACACCGCGGGTGAACGACCTAAAGAGAAATAGCGAACGTGCACGATGGAGGGTGAGAGGGGGGCGGGCGTGTGCATGCACGATAGAAAATTAGTGCTAGCTAGTGACAAAGAGAAGAGGATCGTGAAGGTGTTAAAGACAAACATAGATCATAATTCGTTATAAAAAAGTGGATACGGATACTTGAAGAAGATATCATAATGTAGAACATTGATTATAATTTGGGCTAATGTGTGGCTTTTGCAGCTCAGGGCTAAATACTTGTCATAATGCAGGGGGCGGGGCACTATACTTTGTGTGATAAACACGGTGTATGTATGGAACATGGTTTAGATTATGAATATATAGTTAGTACATCAAATGTTCTATTGTTTGGAATCAACATCAAGTGTATTCAAAAGATTGAATTCGAGTTCATATAGTACACATAGTTCATACCTATCTCTATAGTAATCATGTGGTGTGTTGTTAAGGTAATACACGAATGATGGTTGAAGTTGGCAACAATCATGATTGTAGATTCTTATTGAAATAGAGAAACAGATTCAAATTCAGTTCGAATTGCAGCGGTAGCATGAACATTTGGAATGCACTAAAATGTTGGTATGAGTAGGTTACATGCATTATACAGCCAGCGAAAAAATTTAATTGGACATAACATGGATTCATACTCTCTTTGTGTAGCTTTGAATAGCATTTGTATAGTATAACGGGACAAGACTCTCTTTTTGTGTGGTGTGAATAGTTTTATTTCTTTCAAATTTTTTCGTTAAGGGAAGTGCGAATTGATTTGGTACGTACAAGTACAATATTACACGTTAGGATTGTCCCTAAAATTCAACCCGCGCCTTGTTATATTCCGAAAATTCTGATATCATGCTCCCAAAACTGGCGCCTTCACAACCCGCGGCTTGCGATCCCGAAATTACAACACACGCGAAAACTCCCTCCAGCTGCCAAATCCCGACATGTGAAATCCCCCTTCTAACCCTGAGCCGAAAGGGCCGCTAGTTCAAATCGGTGGGGGTACTTTTGTAACACACCGTACATTTTGGACAAGCGCGTCCCTAAGTCATGGTTCCCCCTACCATCGTCTCCTTTTCGCCATTCAAAATCCCAGGCCGCCATAACCTCTCCACTCCAGCCGCGAAACCCCACCCTCGTCCATCCGCCACCTCACCGCTGCCAAGCCGGAGCCTCTTCCCCGATGATGCCGTCCACCGCAATAGCTCGACGTCCCTCATCCGCCTCCCTAGATGAGGATCCGTCATCCATCCCGTCGTCCCGCCGGTTCAGCCGCCCCGTCCTCCACCTCCAAGGATCTACTCCAATGATCGCCTTGTCTATCGCGGCTACTCCATCCCCACAGCATGGCCTTAACCTGCTCCACTGGAACTGCATCATCCTCACCGACTCCTCGGACGAAGCCGAGGCCTACTCGGTGCCACCAAAGAGGTTGTACACTCATCGCATCGCACCTTCTCCTTAACTCGACCTCCCGGCGCCGATGGTGCTCCATCTCGCACCCCCATGGAGCGGCTACCTCGAAGCTGGCACCGCGGGCGACATCTCCACGGCTGCTCTCCCCAGTGCGAGGCCCCTTCGGCGGCAGCGGCCATACTAGCCGGATCTGCTACTGTTGCTCCGGCTGTTGCTCGGTCGCTCGCGCTACAGGTACAGCTTCGGCTCTCGCTCGCTCGCCCAGCTGCTGCTGCTGCTCCGGCTCTCGCTCACGCTGCTGCTGCTACCGGGCTCTTGCTCGCTCACGCTGCTGCTGCTACCCGGGCTCTTGCTCGCTCGCGCTGCTGCTGCTGCTCCAGCTCTCGCTCGCGATGCTGCTCCCCCCTTGCTTGTGTTGCTGCTTTGCTCCGATTTAGCTATGATTCAGTCGACTGAATCGACTTTTGGGTCAGTTTATTTTTAGGGGGTGGTGGGTCTCACCGGAGTTAAGGAACAACCACGCGTAGCGGGGAGGGGGGCTCGCCGGAGAGGTACCCCACTGTTACGGTTCTGGGTGGGGTGCTGCTCGCTAGTGGTGGGGGCGCGGTGGTGGGGCGGTGGCGTGGGGATCACTGGAGAAAAAGCTTCGCACGCGGGGGGGAGCTAGAGGGCTGGCCGGGGCGGCGGCGGGCCGATGGTGGGGAGTTCTTTCGGGGCGGCGAGGCGGCGGCGGACCGGCGGTAGGGAGTTGTTTCAGGGCGGCGAGCCGGCGGTGGAGAGTTGTTTCGGGGCGGCGAGACGGCGAGGCGACGTAGGGTTCGACCGATGGTGGCTGGCGGCTCAGGGGGGTGCAGGTTGAAGATGAACTGCAGGCCCTCCCTAAACTATCCCATGTGAAGTGCCTCTCTGCTACCATTGCATTCATTTTTGACAGTAACATTCAGATTCCACAGTAAATTTCAGTTTCGACAGTTAAGTTCAGAGTCAACAGTTTTTACCTCATCTGTTGTAGTCATGTGGTTTTTGGTGATGTAAATTTTACATCTATCACTTTTTGGTAATGCATTTTACATCATTTATTGGAGATGCTATTAGAATCCCACTTGAGATTAACGATGTCTTCTTGTGTTGCTTCAGCCTTGATGTCTTACGGCTCACAGGAGCTGCTCCAAGGATGGAACGATCCATCACAACAGAGCAGTGCCCTGGACACCGTCTACAGATTCCTCAAATCTTCCTCCAAACCTCCGGCAGCCACCTCTGCCTCAACTTCTTCAGCGACCAACCTAATGATGATGAGGTCGGCACGGCTACGGCAAAGAGGTTGTACACTTATTGCATCACTTATTACTCTACATTCATGTCGATCCACTAGGGCTATTGTTGTTCAACGGAAAAACATAGCAATAGGAAATTTTCCTATGGCACTCTACTATTCAATTATTCATGCATTTTGTTGAAAGGAATGGAGCAAAACATCCACCTGGACCTACTTTTCAAAATCCTATGCATGAAAACAAGACCAAGTGCATTAGTGGCAGAATAACATTCTAAATGTACACGCTTTCATATGGTTTCACATTATTTTGGCCATGTTTCTTTGCATTCCTCTGCTCTCCTTTTCCTGTGAACCAAACACCCATGTTGACATAAATCTTGTGTTCACAAATGCTCTATTTTCCATGTGCGTTCCTATCCTATTCCGGTGTTTTTCCTCCTATCCCTGCGTTTTTAGAATCATGCAAGCCAAATGAGCCCTTACATAATTACTTCAGTTACAGGTAGGTGTCGAAGAAAACTTTGTGTGGTTTGTCCTGCTCCTGCCACGACGTCGTCCACCTCACCTGAGCTGCTCCATCGACAGAAGCGTCCACCAAACCAGACATCACGACTCATGGACGTCTTTCGCCGCCTCAGATATCCTTCCCTGCCGACGGCACCCACCGCAACGGCATCACCATCATCGACTCAACAGATGAACTTGAGGAGTACACAGGTCCACAAGAGAGGTCGCCCTCTTTTGTTTCTACTTATGTTATGCATTGCTTAATATTACCTGCTACTTTATTGTCCTGTTCACCTGTTAGACTCCAAGTCAGGTCCAAATTGATGTTCAAACTTGAGTTCTAAATTAGTTGTGGGGCACATATCGAGGCAGCAATGAATAGTATCTCTGTCTAATATCTGGTTCACCTAGGGTATGCCTATGTTGTTCATCTTGGGTGGGAAACAAATAGTAAAGCAATCATCATCTTTTTTTATTAAATTAAAGCAATCATCAGCCTGCTATCATTATTTTTGGATCCATCCACTGGTTTTTAACATTACTCTAGATTGTTACCATTACTCTAGATTTCTGCATGCTCTCCTTACATAATCTCACTATAATTTTTTTGTATGCATGTCAGATATTGTACAAAGTCATACTCAACATGTAGAGAAAAAGAGAAGAGTTTTGCGCGGAATGTCATGCAGACATCGCACCATGGTAAGTTCAATGGCAAACCCTCCCCCCTCTCCAGATTGTAATCCAGAGGAAGATATCTGTTTTGAGGCGGATTCAGATGCAGCTGACCACTCATATTTACCTCCCAAGGTGTTTGCTCTAACTTGGCATGATGAAGTTAGTCATACCATGCATATGTTGCCTTGCAGCGCCTACTTTCGACATCATATATGTCATCTGCTTAGTTTAGACATGTTCTATAATGCCACCTGTTTAGTTTCAATATCATATATGGGAATTATGCAATGCCATCCTGTTTAACCAGGCATTATATATTTGAATGATATTTAGCCCATCATTTTCTTCATTAAATTTCCATTTGTAGACAATGTTTGTACATTAAACTACTCTTCCTGTGAGTCAGCCATTTGAGTGGGTGATGGAAAAATCTGGAGTGAAAACAAGGCCTTCAGAGCAGACAGTGCTACCTGTCGAAGCAGATCTCTTGATGGGTCTTGGGAGCTCCTCGGAGATGGATTCAGAGACAGATGACCAGTCATATTCCCACACCGAGGTGTATGCTCTAACTTGGCATGGTTCTACTACTCATATCATGCATATGGTGTCTTGCATTGCATAGTTTAGACATCGTATACACAATATTCAACACCACGTTCTTAGTTCAGACATCATATATGCGAATGCCCTCCGCTTAGCATATAAATCATATATGTGAATGAAATCATGTGATCCTGGTTACTTAGATAACATGTATATGAATTATGTCATGCGATCCTGTTTAGTTAGTCATCATATCTTTGAATTATGGTATGCTATGATATCCAGTTTAGATAGACATCATATATGTGAAGTCATGCTATCCGTTTTAGTTAAATAATATACATGTCAATTATTTAATGCCCTCTTTTTTCCACACTATCTATTGCATCTATCTCTCATACAATGTTTGTACATTCAATTATATTTCCTGTTTATCAGCCATTTGAATTGGAGCGGGTGATGGCAGTATCTAGCGGAGTAAAAACACGGTCTTCAAATAAAACAATGCTACCTCTTGGCGGAGATAGCACCCCGGTTGTACATGCACGAGAACCAGCCCTACCACATATAACCTAGACTCTCACAGATTTTATCCCTACTGCGATGGACAGAGAACCAGCTTCACCCAATCTAACCCCAACCCCATCAGATAGTAACCAAGTTCCTGTTGACACAGCACCATCTCCACCACATAGCTCCCAAACAAGAGTAGTTAATAACGCAGCTCCAGTGCCCAAAGCGCCAGTACTACCACGGCGAACCCCAACTCCACCAGTTAGTACACCTATTCCCGTGGAGGAAGCACAACCAGCCATTCATAGTTTAGCATCTATCGCATTTGATGTTGTTAAATCCTATGTGCGTATCTTCCCATCATGGAAATATTATACTGAAGATGAAGGAAAATGCCAGTTGCAGGTGTTTGTCCGGGAGTTATTTGTAAGTAATGTTATTCATGGCAATTACTTTGCTTTGTTCCATACATTCTACCTCCATGATGGTTATAATACAACAAAATTTTCTCATTTTTATCTATAGAGAAGGACCGATTTGGAAACTCAGGATGAGGTAACCTGTGCTAATACCTCTGCTATCTTCAAGAATGCTAGGTGGCAGTATCGGAATTACCTGAAGAAAACGTACTTCAGTGGCAAAGAAACTCATCAAATTCCCTTACGTTCTCCTGAGACACATTTACTGGACGATGAATGGGAACGCCTTGTTCTTTACTGGTCCCGAACCAAGAATGTGGTAAGGTCTATGAGCTCATTTTATTTTAAGTACTATATGCTTGTGTCTTATTGTACTCTGTTCATGTAGAACAAGTGCTTAAACCTGAAGAACAACTATTCTCATTTAAGATTCCATTGCTACCGTGCATACTTCTTTGCTCTTGTATCACTGTATTTACTCATACAAACTTATTTTTAAATTGAACTATCCAATGGAAACTCCAATGGCACAACAGGTATGTTTACGCATGTTTCTTTAACAGGTTTGCTCTTATAAATAGCTTTGTTGATTTCAATTTTAATTGTGTATACGGTTGACTTCTCATATCATGCACATTACTAGCATCATAACAGGGCCAATAGTGTTGTTGTACATGTAGACCCGTGGTACCCATCTGTAATCTTGTTGTGCCGTTTAGTTTCCCACGCTCTGTATTCTTTCAGTGCTGCATTCTCTTGAACTGATATGATTTGAACCGTGTCTCTATTTTGATTTGGCAAGACAATGCAGTGACCATAGGGCATAGATATATGTTTGTTTGATGCTTTTATAATATACTACTTGGCAATAGAAGACTTGGTAGTTTAATCTTGTCCACCTTACTAATGAACTGGTTCACCGAAATGAGTTTCATGTACTAGTACATGCTAAACCTGTTATGTGTCTGCTTGTTTCTTCTTTTAGAATGTTGACGGAATATTGGGGAAGAGTGCCTTATTAAGTAATGATAAAGGAAGTAATGCAGATAATGTTCAGGATCATGAGACATCCTTGTTGGTCTCCGACAAAGCTGATAAAACAGCTAAGGAAAACTATCTTGAAGATAGTGAGGCAACCCCAAAGTCATGTCTTTGTTTACTGTTCGAGTTACTGGCCACTACCGCTTGCACAAGCTATTCAAACTCATTGTCTGAATCAGTTCGGTTTCTTGAGTCTCAGCTACAAGCTAAAAGACATCGATCCGTTGTGCTGCGACAAGAAGCGGAAGGACTGCGGAAGTCCCTGGAGCATTCAGATGCATACTTTCTGGTGCAAAGCAAGCGTTGGAGGATTTTGGCGCCAAACAGGACAAAGCTAATAAGCTTGCTAAGCTTATTGCCAGCATGGTGGATACCCAGGATAACGTTTCTTGAGCTCTTCTGAAGTTGTTTCAGTTATGGACTTGTTTTGCTATTGCGTTTATTTGCACTGGTGGCCAATTTTGACGGCCAATGTATGTAATATGCTGCTTTGTTCCCTATATTTGCACTGGTGACGAACTTTGATGCCCAGTGGATGTAATATGTGTAATATCTGTAATAGGCTAGCGTTAGTTGCTTGCTTATTTATTTCCTTATTGTCTTGTTTAGTTATTTGCTTGTAGTCACTGCAGTTCTTTTTCCGCGTTTTTAGTGGCCACAATAACCTAGTTTTGGTAACTAGGCCACAATAATCATGGCAACACATGGACTATTGTAACCATGGGCCTCCTAGGGGCCATAGGATCCGTGGGCCTTCTACGGGCCATTGGATCCATGGGCCTTTTACGCGCCATAGGATTCATGGACTTTCTATGGGCCGTATGATCCATGGGCCTTCTACCGGTCGTAGGATCCATTGGTCTTCTACGGGCCATAGGATCCATGGGCCTTCTATGGGGCGTATAATCATTTCGCCAAACATGGGCCATACTATTCATGGACCATAAGGGCCGTTAATAGGCCGTATTTGATAACACTATGAAAACAGCCCAACGGGTTAACGGGCCACAAACGGGCCGAATGTAACCACGGGTTGTATTTGGCTCACAAACGGAACATGCCAGTAACGAACCTTATCTAACTGAATTCTAGAAATGAGCCCAAGAATAAATGGGCCCTTAGAAGGCCGAAAGTTAACACGGGCTGGAAACGGCCGACGGAATAATGGGTCGTTAATGGGTATAAAGCGATACACTGTTCATTATGGGCCAGTTTCATCTCGGGCCTTTAATGGGCTGAGAATTACAAAGGGCCTCATATGGGCCGAAAGACATCATGGGCCATAAATGGGCCGAAAGTTAGAATGGGCTGGAATCATATTGCACGGCCCAGATGAAGCTACTGGGCTTAATTTCAATAGGCCATAATGGGCCGGTAGTAAGAGATTCGTAAATGGGCTATATACGAACAGGCCGTTAACAGGCTTTCCGTGGGTCGGCCCGTTACCTTTGACCAAGTCAAACGGATTGGCCTTTTCACCGGAATGGGCCTCTGTTGGTCCGTGCCACGTGTCAATGTATCATAGGCTCCTCCTGTCCAATGAGAGGATGACATCTGTCTGAACGGTGAGCCGAAACGTGTTTCCTCCGGCTAATGAGAATTTTACATGTGGAAAATTCCTATTGGTCCGGGTTGTTAACAGGTTATCGGATCCAAAACCGGACCCGATAGGTTAACGGCGTCCCATTACGGTGGATGCCACATGTCAGTCACCCTTGAAGAAAGCACTTCTATGACGCGCGATTTATCGTCATGGAAGTGGACACTTTCATGATGATAATTTTGCTAATGTCATGGAACACTTCTACGATAGCACAGGTATGACTATCTTCATTTTGTCATAAATTTGTCATGGATGTACATGCATGACAGAAAACGTGACCTACTGTGACAAACACGTATCATCACGGAAGTGTCTTTTTTGTAGTGACCTCAGGAGCTTTGACAACCTCGAGGGTCGCGGCCTCCTGGCCCCGCTCAAGCACCATGGCTGGCGCGACAACGACTAAAGCTTCACACGAGGGTTGGGCCTTGGCAGCGTGGAACACTAAAGCAAGCGTAGGAAAAAACAATGACAACAAGCCCCATGGGAGCACAAGCGCTCATTGCAGCATCAGGTCTTTGAACCAAAGTCATTGGCTTTGCGCCTCCATGGGCTTCAATTAACAACAAGCAGGTAAACAAGGAAATAATTCAGGGAGACACGTCGCCACCGTTGTTGTAGACTTCCTCGCCTTCCTCGGCTCTGCCCAGACCCTCGCTACTGTCATGGGCAAACTACACATTCAACATTTCCAGATGGTCCTCCACCACCTTCCCTAGGTAACCACGTAGTTCCTCGGGGACGAGAGCCACCACTGCCTCAAAGTCGAAGTTGGGGTTGGCGCCGAGGAGGTGGGTGAAGACGCACGTCGTAGTCTGGGAGAGGAGGTCACGGCATTCCTCCTCAACGATCCTGTCTACCTTCTTAGCGCCGTCCTCGAGCCGCTACACGACCTGGGTAAAGAAGGCAAGATACCTGGCGTCGTCATTCTCCAGGGGGCTGGTGACGTCCTCCCTGCAGATGGAACCAAAGCACAACGGGCCCGCTGCTCAAGGGCCTAGAACATCTTGGAGCGCTCGTGCTGTCACTCCCAAGCCTTGTCCGTCTCATCCCTCGCCCGCTCCATGATGGACACGACATCCCCCACCTACTTTTGGAGCGAGGCAAGCTCGGCTTCAGCATTGTCTTGATCCTACAGCGTGGTCTTTCGCCTTCTTTCTACTTCGTTCAATAGTTCCTTAAGGCCATCGATCTCCTGCTTGAGCTCCTCGCCCTGTGTTTTGAAGCGACCTTCCTGCTGCTCCAGCTTCTCACATTGCTCATTGATAAGCGCCTGGCGGTTTTCCATGATTTTCATGTCAGCATCCTCCTGGACCTTCCTTTCCTTGGCCCCCAGAGACGTGTTGGCGTTCTCCATGCGCTGGGCATAGGAATGTTGGGCGGCGACCACCTCGCGGTCTAGCGTCTCCAGATGCTCACGCTCTAGGTCATGTGCAAACTTCATCCACGAGAGCTCCTGCTCGAGGATCTTAAGTTCTGCATCGCGAGCTGCCAGCTCATCCTCGCGCGTGGCAATGGCGCCCTTCCGCACCTGGATTTGAAGCTCCAATGCTGCATTCAGATCTTGGAGCTCCTGCTTGCAGGCCTCCGTTGCCTAGCATTGCCGGTCTGCTGCATCGGCCTCCTGACGAGTGTGCTCGCGGCGAGCTTTCGCTTCGGTGGCGGACATCACACTCTTCGTGCGAGCAGCCTAGTTCTAGTGATGGCCCAACTTAACGACGACTTCAAGCTGACACCACCCATGCGCCAGGCATAGGCTTCTGCACCAAGGCGAGCCTCAACGCCTTGAAGCTCCATTCCGAGTCGATCGAAATTAGGAAATGAACGAAATAGGCAGATATAGTGCGATAATGATTGAAATTACCTGTCGAGCATCGAAATGATGTTGGTGTATTCTCGAGGGTCTTTGATGACCCAAAAGTACAGGGGACCTATCGTAGTCCTTTAGATAAGTAAGAGTGTTGAACCCAACGAGGAGCAGAAGGAAATGACAAGTGGTTTTCAGCAAGGTATTCTCTGCAAGAACTGAAATTATCGGTAACATATAGTTGTGTGATAAGATAATTTGTAACAAGTAACAAGTGTAACGAAGGTGCAGCAAGTTGGCCCAATCCTTTTTGTAGCAAAGGACAAGCCTGGATGAACTCGTATATAAATAAAAGCGCTCCCGAGGACACATGGGAATTATTGTCAAGCTAGTTTTCATCATGCTCATATGATTCACGTTCGTTACTTTGATAATTTGATATGTGGGTGGACCGGTGCTTGGGTGATGTCCTTAATTGGACAAGCCTCCCACTTATGATTAACCCCTCTCGCAAGCATCCGCAACTACGAAAGAAGAATTAAGATAAATCTAATCATAGCATGAAACATGTGGATCCAAATCAGCCCCTTACGAAGCAATGCATAAACTAGGGTTTAAGCTTTTATCACTCTAGCAACCCATCATCTACTTATTACTTCCCAATGCCTTCCCCTAGGCCCAAACCATGGTGAAGTGTCATGTAATCGACGTTCACATAACACCACTAGAGGAAAGACAACATACATCTCATGAAAATATTGAACGAATACCAAATTCACATGATTACTTATAATAAGACTTCTCCCATGTCCTCAAGAACAAACGTAACTACTCACAAAGAATATTCATGTTCATAATCAGAGGGGTATTTATTATCATTAAGGATCTGAACATATGATCTTCCACCGAATAAACCAACTAGCATTAACTACAAGGAAGTAATCAACACTACTAGCAACCCACAGGTACCAATCTGAGGTTTTGAGACAAAGATCAGATACAAGAGATGAACTAGGGTTTGAGAGGAGATGGTGCTGGTGAAGATGTTGATGGATATTGACCCCCTCTCGATTTGAGGATCATTGGTGATGATGATGACGATGATTTCCCCCTCCAGGAGGGAAGTTTCCGTGGCAGAATAGCTCTTTCGGAGCCCTAGATTGCTTTTGCCCAGGTTCCGCCTCGAGACCGCAGCGCTTCGTCCCCAAAGCTTCCTCTTGATTTTTTCCAAGTCAAAACCCTTCATATAGCAGAAGATGGGCACCGGAGGCCTGCCAGGTGGCCCACAAGGCAGGGGGCGCCCCCCACCCTTGTGGCTACCTGGTGGGTCTTCTCTGGTGCTTTCTTCGCCCAATATTTTTTTATATTCCAAAATAATTCTCCGTAAATTTTTAGGAATTTTGGAGTTGTGCAGAACAGGTCTCTCAAATTTGCTCCTTTCCTAGTCCAGAATTCCAGCTGCCGGCATTCTCCCTCTTCATGTAAACCTTGTAAAATAAGAGGCATAAGTATTGTACCAAAATATGTAATAACAACCCATGATGCAATAAATATCAATATAAAAGCATGGTGCAAAACGGACGTATCAGTCTTTACCTAGTGAGTCCAGGGTTTCAACAATTCCATCGTCAACCCTAATGAGTAGCAGGATCCAGTGGAACCTGCGCACATTTATATAAGCAGACATGCATGACTCATCAACTACACTTAACATCGAGTAAGAAAAATAGAATGTGTAGTACAAGACAGTAACACTCATTTGAAGTTGTAAGGAAATAGTATTTCTATTCTGGTATTTTGTGCCTTCATAAACCTTAGCAAGTTATCCTCTATAACTTTGGTGTGGTCTTGTATCGTTATTTCATTAATGATATATGGGTCAACGAACCCACTGCCATAGATTCCATCTCTTTTGCATTCGAGAATCTTCATTCTGCATAATAGCGTACAAAAGAATATAGTGGGGATAATTACGGGCAATGAACCAGCTGAGGTAGAGACTTAAATTACAGAAAGAAATCACTTATAGACAATAGCAACTGACGATAGATTTGTCGAGTGCGTCTTGATTGTATAACTGAAAAATTCTGGTAACTCAGTGCATAGTTTGTTTTCATAGAAGTAATGCTCTTCATTGACTTTTGCCATGAGCATCTCTCGCGCGTTATTTACTTCTTTCATGTACCACTCATGCAATCTTCGCATTTGTGTTGATAGATGCAAGACCTGCTCAGGTCTGACCAGAGGATTCTCAGGGACATATTTCCATGCTACATCAGCCATGGGGACTTCGTTGGTGCCTAGGAGTTGATCAACACTGATACCCATCTCTCTAGCAGCATCGGTTACCGCCTTATCGGTGATCACCTTGAGCTGGGGGTCGATTGCATTGTATTATAGGAGCATACCACATCACCTTCGCAGAAACCCTCTTCCTGGGGCGCTCGCCCTCAATATCACCAGGGTCATCGCGGCTAGTCTTATAGCACAATGCACCGCATATCGGACACGCATTCAAATTCCCTTACTCCTCACCGCGGTAGAGGATGCAGTCATTATAGGGCATGTATGTATCTTATGCACCTCTAATCCTAGAGGGCAGATAACCTTCTTTGCTTCATACGTACTGTCGGGCAATTCATTATTCTTTGGAAGCGTCTTCTTTATTAGTTTCAACAACTTTTCAAATCCCTTGTCAGATACACCATTCTCTGCCTTCCATTGCAGCAATTCCAGTGTGGTACCTAGCTTTTTCTTGTCATCTTCACAATTTGGATACAACAATTTTTTTGTGATCCTCTAACATGCACTCCAACTTCAACCTGTCATTTTCTCTTTTGCAGTTTCTCTTTGCATCAGCAATGGCCCGACCAAGATCATTAGCGGGCTCATCTGATGCCTCTTCTTCAGCTTCCCTCATTGTATTCAGTGAACCTAGGATAGTTGTCATCATCCTCTTCTTCTTCATTGTCTTCCATTATAACCCCTCTTTCTCCGTGCTTGGTTCAACAGTTATAGCCAGACATGAAACCGGAGTGAAGGAGGTGGTTGTGAAGGATTTTTGAGGTAGAGTAATCCTTATCATTCTTACAGACACTACATGAACAACACATAAAACCATTCCGCTTGTTTGCCGCCGCCACACGTAGAAAATCATGCACGCCATTAATGAACTCGGGAGAGCGTCGGTCATCGTACATCCATTGCCAGCTCATCTTCATTACACAACATCGAAGTGACCAAATTAATACAAGTTCATACATACTTCTCATAAAACAACATACAACTATATAGCTAAAGCATTTAAATGCAACAACAAATGCGATCAGAATCACCACTAAGGTAATAATTCATCCAACAACATAATGATACCAAGCCTCTTTATTAATGGCATATTTTCTAATCTTTCTAATCTTCAAATGCATTGCATCCATCTTGATCTTGTGATCATCGACGACATCAGCAACATACAATTCCAATTTTATCTTCTCTTCTTCAATTCTTTTCAAAAAAAAATCAAATAATGGTTTTCTTTTTCAACTAAATTTAACTTCTCGACAAGAGGGTCGGTTGCAATTTCCAGTTCACATACCTCCTAGATAAAAATATATGTGTTAACTTGATGGACATAATTGTCATAAACACGAAATGAAATAAATAGTTATAAAAGATAATATACCACAGCCAAATCATAAACTGGACGAGGCCCGACGAGGACGGATATCAAAACCATGGCACTATATATAACAAACAATCATACAAGTACAAGTAATTATCTAAATCATACAAATAAGATTTTTTTATATAAAAAGGATAAGAACAAGAGGCTCACCAAGGTGGTGCCGGCAACGGGACGGCGCGGGCGATCGACGGCGGTGAGGATGGGGACAGGAAGGCACTAAGTAAACCACACCTACACATATGCAACTAAGAAGTTAATTTGAGCTCAGATTGCATATAAATCAAATAAACTCCCACATAATTCAAATCACTATACTTATAGAGCATGAAACGAGCTAAACTAGCAATGAGAGATGAAAGGATGAAGTTGCTAACCTTTTAGAACCCTTGGATAGATGGGGTGCCTCCAATCTTGACAAATCTTGGCAAAAATGAAGGATGAACTCGAGCTTGGGGAAGGAAACAGAGATGAGAGAAAGCTTGGACTCGGGCTAGACGAAGCAGCTTTATATAGGGATATCTTTAGTCCCCGTGCCGCAACCCCTTTAGTTCACACACTCCTCATTTGAACCGGAACTAATCCTTGCCTTGCCCCCGTACGCTCCTAGCCGTTGGAACCGGGACTAATGCTCACATTAGTCCCGGGCCCAAACCCAACCGAGACTAGTGCTCCGGATGAAAGGTTGGTTTTCCACTAGTGATATGTCGAGATGCCAGAATACCCAAATCTCTGACCCACATATGTCGAGATGCTAGTATTCTTTTACTGTAGTTCTCATAGTATTCATCCAGTCAACCGATTCCCCCACGTCACATAGATATTATCTATTCCCTTTGTTCCTAAATATGAGCTTTTTTTAGAGATTCCAATATAGATTACATACGAAATAAAATGAGTGAATCTACACCGTAAAATGCGTCTATATACATTCCTAGATAGTCCGTGTTGAAATTTTTAAAATGTCTTATATTTAGAAACAGAGAGGGTGGTTCCTAAAAGTTGTACGGTCAACTAGGCAACTACTACCTCTGTTTTGGTTTATAAGTCCTCTTTATATTTTTGTGCTAATTTTGACTAGAGATTTAACTAATAAAATATAAATGCATGTCACCAAAGCTTATATCGTTGGGTTCATATTTGAATATAGTTTCCAATTATATTACTTTTTATAACATGTATTAATATTTTGTTAGTTGAATTTAAAGCAAAATTTAGCACTGAATATAAAGGGACTAGTAAACCAGGATGGAGGTACTACGTATTACTAGCTGCCTAGTAGTATACTTCATACTCTAGTTCACACACTCCTCCAAGGATGAATGAGTTATTCTAGTTCCTTCACATGGCAAAATTGGCATGTCGCGCTCCCGGCGTTTACACAAGCTCGCGGATCCCCATTTGTTCGCCGCGCCCCACCTAATCTGCCCAGTACCCACCAGTTCACACACATAACACAAGCCGGCAGCCTGCCTGCAGGCTGCATCTGGACATGAAACTGAACTCGATCCGCGCGCGCATGCGGTGTGTGGCTATCAAAACGGCGGCGCTGCTCGCCGACAAGCTCGAGGCTTTGGAGGAGCACCGCATGCAATGGCAATATGGTGCAACGACCCACCGCCGACGACTTGCTCGATCGGTCC
The DNA here is from genome assembly GCA_034509565.1 of Triticum monococcum. Classification (NCBI taxonomy): domain Eukaryota; kingdom Viridiplantae; phylum Streptophyta; class Magnoliopsida; order Poales; family Poaceae; genus Triticum; species Triticum monococcum. The sequence goes on from CM067842.1 coordinate 539,885,765, forward strand.
TCCTCCAACCAACCTGCCGAAACGTCTGTGACCCAATGTCCGAAGTATGGCTGCATGATACACGTGTGCGATTGTATTGCCCATCTGCCCTTGGATTGGATGCATCCAGCCGAGTTACTGGTTATTGATGATGGGCCGCTGCGATTAGTAAGTGCACAGCACGACTGGTGCCCAGTGCAGTACGCATGTGTTTCTTTCGCTTTCCTGTACATGATCGGTTTTAATTTGTTGCCATACTATCTTGGCGACGCATTTAGAACCGACATCGACGTCAGGTAGCAGATGAAAATGGAGACGTTCCAACCGTTTAAATAGAGACATCCATGGAAAATAGTACCGGAGTTGGAAAAACATGTGCATATTCTGCACCTTGTAATGTATAGTACTTCTTTCGTAAACTAATATAAAAGCATTTAGATCATTATTTTAATGATATAAACGCTCTTATATTAGTTTATAGAGGGAGTAGTACTTTTTCCCTTCTTTAGATTCTTTGATGTCATCGAGTTGTCCTGTTTATCTGCCACAAGTCTATATATAAAACATATTTCAGCATGATGTACAGATAGCTAGTTTTACAGCTTCACACTATTGAGTCTCTAGAGTAATGATTTGCCAGTCAACTTTTTTCCCCTTGATATACGAGTATATGTTTGATTTAGTCAAATGCCTGCTATACAAAATATTTGACTAGTCCATGAACCAATTAACATTAAAAAAATCTAGAATTGACTGGACTAAAGAAAAACTGCCAAACAGGCATTGACACTACTATCCAAACAAAGCCCAAATTTCCAGTCATGAAAAAATAATAATCATGGTGGGATTTACACACCATCCGAAAATACCATATGTTGCTTCAAATAAAAATCGTACAAAATTCAAATTTGTGATGAATCTAGTTATAACACTTAGCTGTTGTTGTCACTAATACATGTTTTTGGTACTCATGATCAATTGAAGAATATACCAAAAAGACTGCGTTTTGCCTTTTATTTGCACGCGCGGGGGGGGGGGGGGGGGGGGGGGGGGGGCTTCACCTTGCTTTATAGATAAAGACAAAACAACCCAATCAAATGTGCTCTTCATGTGGATTATAGTAGGTACAAATAACTGAACAAAAGTACAAGTACAAATTTTCTTTTTGTGGGAACAAATCCCTTGAAATACAAGGGAACATGTTGGCCGACTGCCTTGTTCCTACCGACAGAGAAAGAGAGGATATGCTAGAGCAGATATATTAACGGAAACGTCAGATTTTTAGGCATGGCAAGTCGAACATTTTTTTCATGGCAATTTATGCTGGAGCTAGGATGACAATTTTAGTTGGCGAGCACGGCAATTTTCTTAAAAAAAAGGAAAAAAAATGAGATGGATTTGCGATGCTCGCCAACTAAACTTGTCACCCTCAGCAAACATAATTTTTCATGAAAAACATTCGATTTGCCATGCCTAAAACTCTAACGTTCGTTGGATATTCAGGTCTTATGCTAAAATCCCCATGTAAATGCGGCATATGATCCAAAGGGTTTATGCAAAAAGTTATTCCTAATTAAAATTTGGAATTCTAGAAATTCATACAATCTAAATACCGCCTCCATATTAGAAATATGTGCTGTTTTGGTCATCCTTCATGTAAAAACATAATTATATGACTATAAATATTGTCTCAAATATCTAAATTAAGAACTTGTAAATCATATGTTTAGATTTATCTCAAAAAGTATATTCATACTATAATATTTTCTTGTGACATGCATATGTAGTGGTCAATCCAAAACCAAATTCTACAGATTTTGATAAGGGCAACATTGTTGCAGATTTTAAAGTGTGCCTGCTCACATGCGTCTAGTACCTTAATTATCATCCGATCGAAAAGAGTTAAGAAAGCTCAACCTCCCTCTATATTCGTCGATCTGGCTCCCCGGGCGTCAATTATGCATTACAAGACTAAAGTATATATTTTGGTTTCAATCGATATCATATCTCAGTTTAATTGTTTTAGTAACAAGCATGATCACTAAAGAAAACCTACGTAAAAACAAAGCATCATGCCCGCCAAATGTTGTCTTCAAAATGTACAGTTTTGAACATACTCATTTTGCGAATGCTCTCCCCAGTTTCAGAGAGCATCAAACTTCCTGGTCGGTTGTAACAATCAATACAATCTTTACACCCAAAAATGGCCAGATTAGGAAACCTAAAAGGACAACTGCATGCCATGCAGTATCATATGACAAGGCGAAGAAGATACTTGCATGTGATATCAAGAAGGGTAGGATGCATCCAATTGTGGCGTGAAGCACGGCGAGCCTCTCCACACCCTGGCGTGCATCTTGAGCATCTCCCTCGCCCTTTCCCTCGGCCGATCGCCGGCGGCGCCGGTCTGCACCAGGAACAGCAGCCTCACCACTACCCCGACCGCCAGCATCTCCTGCAACACTGCTGGGGTAGCCGAGTGCCTCGCCACCGCGTGCAGGGCGCGCACCGCGCTCTCCGTCCCCGCGGCGGACACTCGTGTCACCGCCCTCGCCATAACCGCCAGACCTGCCGGGTGCGCCACAAGCTCCAAACGCCCTTCAGCGCAGCCACAGAGATGGTCCATTACCACGATCGCGAGCTCGGACGCCCGCTTGCTTCCCCCACAGCACTCATCGAGGAGCAACTCCACGAGCGCCCCGACGGCGCCGGCCTCGACGGCCTTGACGCGGTTCCGGCCCCAGAGACAGAGCCGGCAGAGCACCTGGAGTGCGATCTTGACCGCCTTCCCGGAAAGCTTATCTGTCACCACCGACACCACTCCCTCCACCAGCTCGGCGCTTGCCGAGGTCAGCTGCGCCGGTGGCATCTCCGAAACCGCCGCCTTGAGAAGCTGGATGCCGTGCGTGCGCGAGAGGTAGCTTGGCCGCCTCAGCACGGACGCCATGGTATCCAAGAAATTGTCGCCGCGTTCCAAGACTCTCTTCCAGCTTCCCTCGGAGAGTCTAAGCGAATACAGAATGCTTAAAGCTACGTCCTCCGGCGAGCTCGCCTTTGGCGGATCGACCACGGAGCCGAACATCTGATCCTCCTGGGATTCTAAAGGCTTGGGCGTGTCGTCTGCGGTGTGCTTCTTGACGACGGACACGAGGAACGCCACGGCGCCCGGTGTGCTCTCGACGCAGCGCCGGTTGCAATCGCTCTCGGCGACGATGTCCGCGAGTTCCCTCAGGGACGCCACCAGCAGGTCCTGCCCCCGCCTGGCCGCGTCCACGATGGTTTCCACGCGCGCGGCATCGATGGGAGCGCGCGGGGTGGGGAACCTCTCGACCGCGTGCACCGCGCACCAGCCCTGGATGAGCCGGCGGAGCGTGTGGTTGGGCGTGGGCTCCCGGTCGGCGGCGCCGAGCTGCTGCTTGGTCATCGGGCACTCGCCGTGGCCGTCGGTGAACACCCAGCGCTCGATGCTTTCCCGGTCGTAGGTGATCCCGGACGAGAGCGTCACAGGGTCACGCATGATCTCCATGGAGATCGGGCACAGGAAGTAGGACGGAACCTCCACCTGCGCCGGCAGCCCCTCCATCGCCTCTTGGTCGTATCGCACCGTGTACGCAACGCACTATGTAATAGTATATGTTTATCTAGCTATGTACACATGCATGAAGCTAGGAGAAGCTCTAGCAAGTAGACAGGGATGCCTCTGGTCGTCCAAGCGAGGTATCTTCTGAAGCCGAAGGAGACAGACTAGAGATGGATTTATAGGGGGGAGTTAGAAGGAGAGAGAACAGAAGTCGACGGTGAGAGATGAAACCGTGGAAGTCTTAGTTGGGTAGATTCTTCCACACGACCATGCAATTTGCGAGTAGTCTTATCTGAAACGCAGGCTGGCTGCTTTCAGTCAGAAAAAAAATATGAAATGATAGGTGTGGCGATGAACAATTTGGTTGGTGTGGCAGGAGAAAAGAAATCAGGAAATGGTGGGCATGGCGAATTAACAAGGGTGATGGCCATTTCCTCGCGGGAGGGAGGTGAGGTCGATCGGGTCGCGCGCGGTTGCCGGACGGACGGGCCAGGGCGGCCACCGCGCGCTGACCACGAAACGTTCTGCGCGTAGCTTTGACCCTTTTGTTTCGGCTTCGCTAATTTCTTTGTTTTATAGAGTACAATAAAGAACATATTAGTATTCGCCTATTCGACTGTTCCTTCTTCTTCTCCCGGCCTCTCGATCGCCTGGCTCGCATTGACTTTGAAATGCCAAGGTTGATTAGTGCAGTAGAGTTTTCTAGCTTCAGTTAACTCTCTGCTAGCTGTACATGTGCAGTTCTCTTCTCCGTCCAATAATTCGCTTTGTGCTTGGTACACTGCATGTTCGTATGCGAAACCGACCATGGAGTTAATACCTTGATTGATACGAATCCTACTCCTTGATTGATCCTGAAGGAACAGTTGACGATGCATGGAGTTAATACCTTGATTGATACTAGTAGCTGATTTTAGACTACCCACAGTGGAAGTAACATAGGTGATAACATCACACTTATCTAGGCAAAATAGATGATGTGGCATATAATTAATGAAGAAAGAGAGGCATGTGGTAACATATCTAGTTACTGTAACATCACATATTAAGAAAAGATGAGTCTATAACCTAATAAATGAAGTGATGCATGACACAACACATATGTTACTACCCACTGTGGAGGTAGTAAGATAGAGTAGTAACATACGCATGTTACTACTCTAAGTTACTCTCCACTGTGACTAGTTTTACGGTTCATTTCTATTAGGCTTCAGCAGTTGAAACTTTGCAAAAAAAATTAAAAAACATGTCAAAATGTTTTCAAAAGTTTCTTATTTTGAAGCCCTCTTCAAAATGAACACAAATATGATAACAAAATATAAATTGGACTTTCGATTCAAAAGATATAATAGATTTAAATTTATAAGTCAAAAAAAGCATGGGAGGTGGGATGTGTAAGACTACCCATTCTGGAAGTAACATAAATGGTAACATCACACATATCTAGATAAAATAGATGATGTTGCAAGCGGTTAATGAAGAAAGAGAGGCATGTGGTAACATAACTAGTTACTAGTAGTACTATGAGTAACATCACATATACCAAGGCAAGATGAGTCTATAACCTAATAAATGATGTGATGCACAATACCACACATATGTTATTCCCCACTATAAAGGTAGTAACATAGGCTAGTAACATATGCATGTTACTGGTGTAAATTATTCCCCACTGTGGCTAGTCGGCATGAACTCTCTGTCAAAAGTTGCATGCATAGATCCCATTACTATAATTAAGCCCTAATCACATGTGGGGGGGGGGGGCAATCTAATTTGCGAATCACAAGGCAATTGAGTGGTCACGGATTTACATGCCACAAATCCTCTTCACACATCATGCATAATTACGGCATATGTAGTGCAGTTACACTTTGTCTCTGAAAGAGTGTAATCACGCTATGGTTTTTTAGTTTTACAGCTGGAAGGGTCACGAAGGACTCTAGAGCTAAAATCCTTGTGAATGACCCCAAAGAAATTAAACATAAGTTCTTCCATTTTGTACAAAGAACATCCAATAAAACTCTTAAACACAATTCAATCCTCATGTGATTGCCAACCTTGTCAAAGACGACGGGCAAGCACCTGTCGACTATCCCTGACAATAACCTACTTGTCATGACATTACACGACAATGAAAATGGGGCCTCACGAAGATTGAGGTTGAAGATGAAGGCGCACGGGATCCGCGTGAGGCCGACTACTCGACCTAGCCTTCGAAGCCACGCATGAGAGACATCTAGTCATTGGATCTACAAATCTATTGTCGAGGTCGCCGTTTCGCATGTGTGGTAGAACAAATATCATCAAAGCCATGCCTCTCTCTTACCACTCAGTGCACCAAATCTGATGGAGTTGAAGCTATATCTGCCCCCGTCTCTCATGCTACCACCACGATGGTTAATGCAAAGAGTGAAGGGTGGGAGAGCAAGTGAATCAAAGCTTATTGAAGGAGCTTCTGCCGTGTCCATCTCCAACAACAGGCTTCCACCATTGAAGAGTACTGGTATGGTTTAAAAAACAAGCATACATTTCCTCCGGATGAAAACGCACAACCTCGCCTTTTCAGCTAGACCAGGCATTTTTTATGTGTATGTGTCGCGACCTTGTTAACGGTGCTGGCTCGAATACCTATTTTCAAAACAGGGGGGACAATTTAGACCTTTGGTTGAATTCGTCAATATTGACACACGCACAACAGTCCCTTTTGGAACACTTTGTTTAGTAGTGTATTTTTCGCCGTTCGGTCACATGTGACACGTCTCAAACGTATCTATAATTTCTGATAGTTTCATGATGTTATAATATCACTTTTGTATATTTTATAGTATTTTATATTATTTTTCTAGACTAATCTATTAATTTAATGCCCACTGTCAGTTGTTATTTCCTGCATGTTTTTGTTTTCCTAGGAAATCAATATATATGAGGATCAAAATACCACGGGATTTAATATGATTTTTTCTCCACGAGAAGGGTCCATAAAGTGCCGAAGCCAGATGAGAGGACCCACAGGGCCTCCAAACGGGTAGGGGCGCGGCCAGCGGCTGACCCGTGCCCCTATGCTACGTGGTCCCCCTGCACCGCCTTAGCTCCATTCTTCCACCTATAAACCCCATATTTCGCGAAACCCTTAATATCAAGTTTTTCCGCCATCGTAAGTACTCTGCCGGAGGCTTCTTCATCAATCTTGCTGCCTCCATGACCATGTGTGAGTAGTTTTTTTAGGACCTTAGGGTCCATAGTAGTAGCTAGATGACATTCTCTCTCTCTCTCTCTCTCTCTCTCTCTCTCTCTCTCTCTCTTCAATACCACGTTCTCGTGAGTTGCCTCACGTGATCTAGATCTATATGATGTAATCGATGGTAAGTTTGTTGGGATATGACAAATTGTCACTTTATGATTAGATCACTGAAATCAATTGAATCTTTTGAAGTTTCTTTGTTGTATAACTGAATAGCTTTGTATGCTTTCCGGTCTATTTTTGTTCTTTGGCCAAGTTTGATGGGTAAATCTTCAGAGAGAGTTGTGAACTATGGTGGGTTGTAATATTGCGCTGATCTATATCCCAGTGATAGAAACGGCCAAGACTCGTATTGTATTGTTTTCATTAAGGATAAAACGATGGTTTCTTGTCATATTATTTGATATTTCAGTGTCTTCATTATGTCATCTTGCTTATTGCAATGCTTTGATTGTCATGAACTTAATACTTTGAGATGGATGTTGTATAGCGGTGTTTGGGTGGAGTATTAGTCGTAGATGCAGTTGGATAACGGTCTGCATATCATGAATGTAATGCTTATATGAGATTATACTATGAATTATCATAGTCATAAATATAAATATTACAATTTAATTATTGTTCAATTGTAATTGTTCACCACACTACATTGTCTTGCTTATGAGAGATGCCACTAGTGAACCTATGGCCCTTGGGGGTCTATCTCCTTATACTGAAAACTTTACCAGAAAAAGTATTTCCTTGTTGTAATGTTTTGTTTATTTTATCTATCTATTAGTTCCAATTGTATCATGCAATTTAATCCTGTAACTAGCAAGACAAGAAGCTTGACAGCTTTCTTGTCGTGTTGGGGAAAGGCTTGTTTTGTGTTTTCTGTGTAGGTACCAGTAACTTTATTTTCTGGAAAAACACCTTCTGGTTCGATAAACCTTGGTTCACCACTAAGGAAATACTTATTGATAGGTTACTACACCCTAATACTTGGGTGTTACCCAACCACTCTTATGAGAGAGCAAGCAACCTGACACAAAGTTTGTCATAAGGTTATGAAGATTCTCCCGCAAGACAGATGGTCTCAAGTTTTTGTTTATTTTTCCTATAAGTTGGCTCGTTCTACATCATTCCAGTTTTCGTTTATCTACAGTCGTGTGCATAGGTTGGATCATTCTGGTCTACAATTCACTTCATCGGCTGTAACGCCCCGGACACACCCACCGGTGGTCGTTACTCCTGGCGGGATCTAGACTGGCCTCACAGATCAATACTAGTCTTTTCTGCGCACTTTGTCCTCACTCGTGCGCACCCGGGAGCAACTTCCCGGTCGGTCACCCATCCTGACACTACTCCAAGCTGAGCACGCTTCACTTTGGAGTTATGTCCAAATGGGCTCCTGAAAAAGAAGGAATTTCTTATTGATATGAGTAGTCTATCATCCTTAATAAGCCGGGCTATCACATACACCCCCACTCAGAGGAACCGACGTCCTTGTCGGGCCACGGGAACGTTCCCTCTTGGCACATACGTCTGTGCATCCAGTCCGATACATGTGCCATGCTGGGTGCCATGACGGGTCACAAACGTCATGAACAACATGACCGTGCACCTGTCCGCAAACATCCGTGTAACCGCGAGGGTCGGCTCTGATACCAACTTGTAACGCCCCGGACACACCCGCCGGTGGTCGTTACTCCTGGCGGGATCTAGACTGGCCTCACAGATCAATACTAGTCTTTTCTGCGCACTTTGTCCTCACTCGTGCGCACCCGGGAGCAACTTCCCGGTCGGTCACCCATCCTGACACTACTCCAAACTGAGCACGCTTAACTTTAGAGTTCTGTCCGAATGGGTTCTTGGAAAAGAAGGAATTCCTTATTGATATAAGTAGTCTATCATCCCTAATAAGCCAGCCTATCACATCGGCGACAATTGTTGTTTTGGTGTGCTGGTCCTACAGGACTTTAGCACGATGACTTTCAGACCTTCTATTACAATAAGGTTTTCCTGGCTCCGATGAAGAGGGGGCGATGATGATGATACACCTTCGGCTCGTTTCAGTTTTTATAGTCATCACTAGTTGGTCTTCGAATTTGGATGTAATTTCTGTTACACTTGGTATTATATATAGATGTAATTTCTGTTTCAGTTTTTGTAGTCATCGCTGTTTTGATGAGTATAACGGAATTTTTTCCAATAATAATAGTAATATATAGATGTACTATCCTCTTTTGTATTAAAATAATAACTTCATAGCTAACTAAGCCTAGCTCAGATGGTTAAGTTCTTCGTGCTGGAACCAGTCCACTGGGGTTTAAGTCTAGACTTGGCATTGGTGCTCCCATTTTCCTAAATTTATTTTATGCTTCCCAACAATGTTCGTTCAGTCGAAGGAAGCGTTCTCTTAAATTGTTTTGCTGGCTCAGTATTTTGGAATTGCTTATAGGTGTACAGTGTGCATATGTGCATTTGTAAGGGTGAGTATACATACATGTACGTGAGCATGTACAAATAGTCATGTCCTTTTCTGGAGGGCCACATGTCGGCAGGGCACACCTAGCTTTGACCCGCATCTTATTTCAACGCACACGAGCATTCACCAGTGGACTTTTGGTGTGCAGTTAGTTCGATCTAACCTTTTTCCGTTTTAGTTCCGGTCCAACTTAATTCTCTTGACAAGCATCATCTAACCTAACATGGTCAGGCCGTCAGGTCACAGTTAATTAGGATCAATACGGTCGTTGTACGACGGCAACTTCCCCAAATTCGTGTTCATCGTCCACATATGATTGTTATAAGGTTTATTGCGGGAACCTCACGTAACGCACGGATACCTTTGGGTGCGTACGTGCTAGTTCCAAAAGCCAAAGGCCACAGTCAAACGACGACGGAACAAAAAGGTTGCGGTGTAAACGTATGGCGCGGCTTATATAAGCACGTGCTACGTGAAGATCAATGACACAGCACGTGGGCAATACTACGAGCTAACACCAACCCATATGTACATTTTGTCTTTTGGAACGCCTTTCTGCTTCACATGCATGCACGCACGCACGTCGCATTCCTGAAAATCGTACTCATGGAAGAACTTTTACACTTTTGGTTGATCTGCCCCATATTTCTTTCTGTGAGATCCAAGCCATATCATATGCCAGCGCAGTCAGCAACATCGGCGTCCTTTGCCGGTGTTGCATGCGACGACCAGCTCATCCAACAAACTAATTAAGATCCTCACTAAAAAAAAACTAGTCTCCAATCCATATTACTTGTCATCAAATAGATGTATCTAAACGTATTTCAATACTTAGATGCATCCGTTTGAGCGACGAGTAATATGGGGAGGAAGTAATTAAGATCCAGTATTAGTATTAGCAATGTGAAGGGGAGCCTTGGCGCAGTGGTAAAAGCTACTGCTTGTGACCATGATCTTTCCCCAGATCTTGCAAAAATGGGAGCTACATGCACCGGGTTGCTTTTTATTTTATTAGTATTAGCATGTCTATCCCACGCGTCGCCCTTCGCTCGGGCAGAAACCCTAGCCCACGCCGCCGGTAACATCCATCTTCGTCCTTCCCTCCGCCGCCATTGGAGAAGGTCGTCGGGCGAAGCCCCGGGCGGCTGACGGTGGCGGCGGAGTCCCTCTTCCCTCCCGCGCCGAATCTGGTGAGACGGGTCACTCATGGTGCCGGGGTGTTTTCTTCCCCGATCTACGTCGCAGCGGCACGGTTGTTCGTCTCTGGCGACGGCGCAAGGTGGCGTGGTGATGGGCGGAGGCAGCGGAGCTGCGGGGCTTCATGGAAGATCTGGTGGCGCCGGCCGCTCGGTGGGCTCGCAGGGTCATGGCGGCCTTGGTCGTGGTGGCCGACGGCTCGGCCTGTCGGCGGCGGCGGAACATGGCCGATGGCAGTGGCGATGTTCTGTCTGGATCCCGGGGCGGCGGCCCTGGACGGTGGCGTGGGTGAAGCTCGGGCTTCCCGCGACGGCATGGTGTGGTGCAGTCCCTGTCCAAGGCGGATCTGTGTCGGCGATCTCGTGATTTTTGCTACGGATTGACAGACCAGAGACAGTGACAAGCGTGCAGGATCCATCTCGGCGGCTCTCGCGGTTTGGCGAGGTGGGGTGGGATCCCTCCTCCCAGGCTCCAGTGGTGGTACACTCAAGCAGTGGCCGGTGCGCCAGGGCTTCTACGGTGGCACTGCTATTGCGGTTGGTTGCCGGATCTAGGCGGCTAGATCTGGGGCTTTGAAGGCGGTCGAGACAGTGCACAGGTTGTCGGGTGAATTCTTGGGACGGATCCGGATGAAAACCTGGTCTTCGGTCGATGGTCGGAGCCGGTGATGACGATGTCCTTATCATTGTTTCCTTCATGAAGGCATCATCGAGGTGAAACTCCCAACCCCACCCAATACCTCTGGGGAAAACCCTAGATCAGTTGATCGGATGACAACGGCAATCATGTGTCGTTAACCCCTTGGGGCGGCATTCTTGGAGATGCACTCGTGCTCGAGGGACCAACGGACGACTTCTTCGGTGGAGCGATGTTTCTTTCTATATATTCATGACGGTAGTTCTCGGCAGCGTGGAGCAGTGGAGGCTCGGTCGTCAGATGTGTGGCGATGGACACGCGAGGAGGACGGCGTTGTCTGGCGTCATGGTGGCATCGATGGCAGAGAGGCCTAACAAAGTCGATACGACAGTACATGCTTTGAGGATGGATCGATGAAAGACGGAGGTGACGACCCTTGCAGTGCGTGCGTGTGGTACTCACTGTGAGTGCGTCGGATCGGAGTACTGTTACCCAGTCCCGCCTATGTGGCTTGGATGTGGCATCCGGCTTTAGATGTTAGGTTGTGGTGTGATGTCTGTTTGGTATGTGGCCCAGACATTCGGCACCCATTCTTTAAGGAGATAGGAGTAGCGACAAGTGTCATCTAGATGATGACTTCGTGCTTACTGTTGTATTACTTTGTAAGATCCTTGTGAATAATAAATAAAATAACCACATGCATCATCCAGATGTAGAGGCCGGAAGTGCATTCTCTTTTTCTAAAAAAAATAGCATGTCTATAACATGTGATTATATCTCAGAAAATAATCTTGAGAAATTGCATCGTAGTAGTATATATTAAGAGGACAAATGAGGTCTTTCACTAATATTGATTTTTTAACCTGAGTTCATCTGCATCTGGTGAACAGTAAATAAAAAAACTAAAAAAATCTGACTTTTTTTGCATGGAAGATGTTTCAGTGCGTGAGGTCCATATCAATTTTCTCGAAGGCTACTCAGATGTCCAAACGCGCTAAAATTGGCATGGAACTCACGCAGTAATACATCTTCCACGCAAAAAATCAGTTTTTTTTATATTTCCTTTTTTTTTCTTATTTTACTGTTCATGACGGGAGCAGATAAGCTCGGGAGCTAAATAGCTGCTCTCAGACTTTCAACGTTTTACAGCCAAAGACAGTGAATGGAACAAACCAATATAGTACGCACAACTTCTCTCGACCACATGAAATCAACTCCGACTAGCACAAAATCTCATGTCACTAGTGCAGATCTGTCTTATTAACCTCTCTAATGCGGCGATAGCATTGAATTGTGTGCGATGAATAAATCATACACGATATAAAACCTGAACCGTGTGCAAATAAAAAGACCGTGTGTGATCCTTGACCCATCGTGCACGATTGGTTTTGCTGAAGGACTTGTTGCCATCCGTGAACCAGTTTACATGTAATATATGCTGGACTAGTTAAATATCGTCAGTTTTGTATGTAATATCAAACTCGGTTAAATTTCATGTTTGAAATGTTCAAAATGAATGAAATTTTGAGGGATAACATGTTGGATGGACGACGCCGAAGGCCGGCCCTAGTGTATGGCCGAAGAGGAAATGGCCAAGGGCCTAGGCCTGGTAGGGGCCCATGATCTGGTATGCATGTATATTATTAGTATAGCCGAGCAAAAATATTAGGCTGAAAAAATAATTAAGAAAGGAAGCAAAGCTAGGCTCAATTCCCTTGTCGGTCGTTGGTGCTAGTTGAAGCGTCGCCATGCACGGCCGCTTCATCTCTTCTTCATCAATCAGATCCCTGACCCCTAAAAAAATTAATCAGATTGCTAATCACTTCGTCGGTTTGTCTCCTTTTGTTACTTTGTTTCTTTGTGAGGACATCAATCTTCTCTCTGGCTGCTTGGAATTCTTCTTCTCGTCACCGCTGCGCGCTGCAACCTGGTGCCGGTGACCCAACGGTGGGGGTCCAAGTCTAACTCCAGTCCCCAATCACGGCAAGGTGCTGCTGCAGCATTTTTTCACTTGTCCAAGACACGTCAAACTCCAGTCCCCAATCACAGCAGGGCCATCACCATCGATACCACATCGGCGGCGGACGTGGAGGAGAAGCTAGTAGGATCATCTTCATGCTCCGGTAGTGACTGCGTCAACTCCTTTCTATTGAATCATGTGAATTTGAATGGAATTTGAGATTTATTCCCTTCCATGCTTCATGTGGAGAAAAATGTAGTCCATTCATTGTAGAAACTTCCAACTTAGATCGGGATCAAAGTGGACAGAAAATGATTTTTTGTATCTGCGGATTGTATCAAGTAATAGACTGAATATTCAGGTCAACGGGTTTCTCATATTGCTTATGATATTTAACCTGTTATCCAAGTTATTTCTAGGGCTTAGAAGATGATTCTAATGCTTCATCAAAGAGCAAAAAATCTTATCAAGAATGACATGTACAAGGAGCCACCGTATTGATAATGGCTGGGGTATGCTTCCTTGTTGTGATTCCATTTATCCAACTGTAGGAAGTATGTGCAACATTTAAATAACTACTAGTATATATTAATAAAAACAATGTGAGGTTTATAAATGTCCTAAGAGCGGTTAGGTTTGGTAAATTCCCACAATGAGAAAAAAATTGTTGAATAAGATTGATATTGATATCATTATTAACGACTTTGCATCAAGGATTTTTGATGCAAAAGCAATATTCCTGCTTAGTACAAAAAATTTGGCTAGCAAAAGATTCTAAACAAGCACCACACGCCGGAGGAGCCATAACAATATAACTTCAATGCAAATATACCCAACCATAACTCATTACGTTGTCTTCCTTGTCCAACTTCAACTAATTTGCTCAAGTTTGAAAATAATTAATGGGTACTCACAATCATAAAAAATGTCCAAAATAACATATTTATATGTGAAAGTTCTCGTCCTTATAGTAATCATTCATGATTTGCTTGTATGACCAATATTGTGATTGTCAAACTTAAATAGGCTTTACTTTGTAAACCCAATGCTAAACCACTAGTAGGCACGAGACAAGCATATGAAGCACATATAATTTCAAATTTATGATATTCAATTCATTTAACAATTTACTCTTAGGATATAAGTGAAGCACAAGAGTAAATAAGAAACTACTCCCAAAATATATAAGTGAAGATCAAATAAGTAGTTAAATAATTAAGTAGCTATGTGACGACTCTCTCTCTTTCTCTCATTCTAAAACTTTCAAATTTAAGTATATTATTCAAACAACAAACAAAATAAAAATACGCTCCAAGCAAAACACATATCATGTGACGGGTAAAAATATATCTCCAAGTGAGGTTACCGATAATGTTGAGGCTGAAAGAGGGGATGCCTTCCGGGGCATCCCTAAGCTTAGACGCTTGAGTCTTCCTCGAATATTACCTTAGGATGCCTTGTACAACCCCAAGCTTAGGCTCTTGCCACTCTTTATTCTCCTCATATCGATATCTCACCCAAAACTTGAAAACTTCAATCACACAAAACTTAACGGAACTTCGTGAGATGTGTTAGTATGATAAAGAATAAATCATTCACTTTGGTATTGTCAAGACAAGATTCATGATTATTCTCACATAATGACTACTACACTCTATCATTTTTATAATTTATATTGACCAATATAAGCCATAGAAACTATGAAATGAGCAAACTATGCATTGAAAACAGAATATGTCAAAATCAGAATAGTTTGTAATGATCGGAACAAACACCATATTTCTGTAACTCCAAAAAATCTGAAAAATTAGCACATCGTAGGAAAATTCGTATATCAATCATGTGTAAAAATTTTAGAATTTTATCACATCCCAGTGAATTATAGTAATTCTAGCACTAGGCGCAAAAGTTTCTGTTTCTACATAGAATCGATTCAGCTATCATCCAAACCATTCAAAAGGCTTTACTTGGCACATTATTGAAACAAAAGCTATAAAACATAATTACTACAGTAACTTAATCATGTGAACACACAAAAACAGTAGGTATAAATATTGGGTTGTCTCCCAACGAACATTTTTCTTTAATGTCTTTTTTGCTAGGCATGATGATTTTAATGATGCTTACATAAGAATAGTAATCGAAACATGTAAGAGAGCATCATGAATCACATGGAAAGCTCATTTAATCCTAATCCACTTCCTATGCATAGGGATTTTCTGAGCAAACAATTTATGGGAGTAAGAATCAACTAGTATAGGAAGGCAAAGCAAGTATAACTTCAAAACTTTCGATACATAGAGAGGAAACTTGATATTATTGAGAAGCCTACAAGCATATGTTTCTCTCTCATAATATTTTCAGTAGTATCGTGAATGAATTCAGCAATGTAGCTATCACACAAAGCATTCTTTTCATGATGCATAAGCATATGGTATTTATTACTCTCCACATAAGCAAATTTCTTCTCATTCATAAGAGTGGGAGTATCATATGAATCTCGAATACTACAAATTGTTTCCACATTAAAAGAGTAATGTTCAGTAAAAGAGTATTCATAATTATGACAATAATTATCATGGCTTTTTATAACATAAGTATAATCACAATAATCTGAAGGAAATATGCCCTAGAGGCAATAATAAAGTTGTTATTTATATTTCCTTATATCATGATAAATGTTTATTAACCAGGGTAGAATTGTATTAGCCGGAAACTTAGTACATGTGTGAATACATAGACAAAATAGAGTGTCCCCAGTATGCCTCTACTTGACTAGCTTGTTAATCAAAGATGGTTAAGTTTCCTGACCATAGACATGTGTTGTCATTTGATGAACGGGATCACATCATTAGAGAATGATGTGATGGACAAGACCCATCCATTAGCTTAGCATAATGATCGTTAAGTTTTATTACTATTGCTTTCTTCATGACTTATACATATTCCTCTGACTATGAGATTATGCAACTCCCGAATACCGGAGAAAAACACCTTGTGTGCTATCAAACGTCACAATGTAACTGGGTGATTATAAAGATGCTCTACAGGTGTCTCTGAAGGTGTTTGTTGGGTTGGCATAGATCAAGATTAGGATTTGTCACTCCGAGTATCGGAGAGGTATCTCTGGGCCCTCCCGGTAATGCATATCACTATAAGCCTTGCAAGCAATGTATCTAATGAGTTAGTTGCGGGATGATGCATTACGGAATGAGTAAAGAGACTTGCCAGTAAATAGATTGAACTAGGTATGATGATACCGACGATCGAATCTCGAGCAAGTAACATACCGATGACAAAGGTAATGACGTATGTTGTTATGCGGTTTGACCAATAAAGATCTTCGTAGAATATGTAGGAACCAATATGAGCATCCAGGTTCCACTATTGGTTATTGATCGGAGATGTGTCTCGGTCAAGTCTACATAGTTCTCGAACCCGTAGGGTCCGCACGCTTAACGTTCGATGACGATTTGTATTATGAGTTGTGTGTTTTGGTGACCGAAGTTTGTTCGGAGTCCCGGATGAGATCACGGACATGATGAGGTGTCTCGCAATGGTCAAGAGGTAAATATTGATATACTGGAAGGTTATATACGGACACCGGAATGGTTCCGAAGAGGTTCGGGGATTTTTCGGAGTGCCGGGAGGTTACCGGAACCCCTTGGGAAAGTTAATGGGCCTCACGGGCCATATTGGAGAGAGGGAGAAAGGCCACAAGAGGAGGCGCGCGCCTCCCCCCTACCCAATCCGAATTGGACAATGGGTACCCC
Source organism: Triticum monococcum (assembly GCA_034509565.1). Lineage (NCBI taxonomy): Eukaryota > Viridiplantae > Streptophyta > Magnoliopsida > Poales > Poaceae > Triticum > Triticum monococcum. The sequence continues at coordinate 539,902,598 of CM067842.1, forward strand.
CCCTTTCCTTCTCCATCTCTCCTCTTTCCCCTTTCCCCTCTCCGTTGGAAGGAAGGGGGGCCGAATCCTACTAGGAGTGGAGTCTTAGTAGGACTCCCCCCATGGCGCGCCACCCCTAGGGCTGGTCACCTCATCCTCCCCTCCTTTATATACGGGGGCGGGGGGCACCCCAAAGGCACATCAATTGTTCTCTTAGCCATGTGATACGACTCCAACGTATCTATAATTTATGAAGTATTCATGCTATTATATTATCTGTTTTAGATGTCTATGGGCTTTACTAAACACTTTTATATTATTTTTGGGACTAACCTATTAACCGGAGGCCCATCCCAAATTGTTGTTTTCTTGCCTATTTCAGTGTTTCGAAGAAAAGGAATATCAAACGGAGTCCAAACGGAATGAAACCTTCGGGAGAGTTATTTTTGGAACAGAAGCAATCCATGAGACTTGGAGTAGACGTCAGGGAAGCTTCGAGGAATCCATGATGCAGGAAGGCGCGCCCTACCCCCTAGGCGCGCCCCCACCCTCGTGGGCCCCTCGTGGCTCCTCTGACCGACTTCTTTCACCTATATATGTCCATATGCCCTAAAAACATCAGGGAGCAGAATAGATCGGGAGTTCCGCCGCTGCAAGCCTCTGTAGCCACCAAAAACCAATCGGGGCTCTGTTCCGGCACCCTGCCGTAGAGGGAATCCCTCACCGGTGGCCATCTTCATCATCCCGACGCTCTCCATGACGAGGAGGGAGTAGTTCACCCTCGGGGTTGAGGGTATGTACCGGTAGCTATGTGTTTGATCTCTCCCCCTCTCTCGTGTTCTTGAGGTGGTACGATCTTGATGTATCGCGAGCTTTGCTAGTATAGTTGGACCATATGATGTTTCTCCTCCTCTACTCTCTTGTAATGGATTGAGTTTTCCCTTTGAAGTTATCATCTTATCGGATTGAGTCTTTAAGGATTTGAGAACACTTGATGTATGTCTTGCATGTGCTTATCTGTGGTGACAATGGGATATCACGTGATCCACTTGATGTATGTTTTGGTGATCAACTTGCGAGTTCCGTGAACTTATGCATAGGGGTTGGCACACATTTTCGTCTAGACTCTCCGGTAGAAACTTTGGGCACTCTTTGAAGTTATTTGTGTTTGTTCCGATGACATATATAAGTGAAGCACTAGAGCAAATGACAAACTACTTTGAAAGATATAAGTGAAGATCAATGAGTAGTCAAATAATTATGCAACTATGTGAAGACTCTCTCTCATTTAATAATTTCAGATCTTGATAATTTATTCAAACAACAAGCAAATCAAAATAAAATGACATCTAAGAATAGCAAACATCATGTGAAGAAGCAAAAACTTAGGATCAACCGATACTAACCGATAGTTGTTGAAGAACAAAGGTGGGATGCCAACCGGGGCATCCCCAAGCTTAGACGCTTGAGACTTCTTAAAATATTATCTTGGGTTGCCTTGGGCGTTCCCAAGCTTGAGCTTTTGTGTCTCCTTAATTCCTCTCATATCACGGTCTCCCTAAATCTCAAAAGCTTCATCCACACAAAACTCAATAAGGACTCGTGAGATAAGTTAGCATAACACATTGCAAAAACCTTATCATACTCTACTGTAGCAAATCACTAAAATTATTATTCAACATTGCATACTAAATGCCTCTGCATATTTAATAGTCCTATCCTCAAATAGAATCATTAAACAAGCAAACATATGCAAACAATGCAAACATAACAGCAATCTGCCTAAACAGGACAGTCTGTAAAGAATGCAGCAACATCCATACTTCCCTAGCTCCAAAAATTATGAAAGAAAATTCCCACTGTAGTAAATTTATCAGATCTTAATATGAAAAAGGTTTCAACATTTTATCACATTCTTACTTTTCTATGGAATTATTGCAACAGCGGTAAACTTTCCGTTTTCAAACAGCAACATGTGGACTTCTAAAATAGGCATAGTAAAGGCTATCAATGCCAATTTTATTGAAATAAAAGATGCAAAAACATTGTTATAAATAACAGCAAGCAAATACTAACAAAAGAAATTGACGCTCCAAGCAAAACACATATGATGTGGTGAATAAAAATATAGCTTCAAGTAAAGTTACCGATGAACGAAGACGAAAGAGGGGATGCCTTCTGGGGCATCCCCAAGCTTAGGCTCTTGGCTATCCTTGAATATTACCTTGGGGTGCCTTGGGCATCCCCAAGCTTAGGCTCTTGCCGCTCCTTATTCCATAGTCCATCGAATCCTTACCCAAAACTTGAAAACTTCACAACACAAAACTTAGCAGAAAACTCGTAAGCTCCGTTAGCGAAAGAAAATAAATCACCCCTTCAAGGTACTGTAATGAACTCATTATTTATTTATATTGGTGTTAAACTTACTGTATTCCAACTTCTCTATGGTTTATAAACTATTTTACTAGCCATAGATTCATCAAAATAAGTAAACAACACATGAAAAACAGAATCTGTCAAAAACAGAACAGTCTGTAGTAATCTGGATCAAACGTATACTTCTGGAACTCATAAAATTCTCAAATAAATTGTTGGATGTGAGGAATTTATCTATTAATAATCTGCAAAACTAATTAACTAAATATCACTCTCCAAATAAAAATGGCAGCAATTCTTGTGAGCGCTAAAGTTTCTGTTTTTTACGGCATGATCAACAAGACTTTCCCCAAGTCTTCCCAACGGTTCTACTTGGCACAAACACTAATTTAAAACATGAACCACATATAAACAGAGGATAGATGTCAGTGTACTAAAGTAGGGGTACCTTAGTATCCCGAACTTGTGCACGGGCAGTCGCAGCGACCCGCGGCAAGGCTTGCCGGGCGACCGCCAAGACCCTCCGTGGTTCCTCTGGAGCCATTCAAGAACAAAGTATTCGAGCCAAGGCGCAAGACCCCGGCAAGAGGAGCTTGCCGGGAAGGCCGCTCAAAGTATCCAAGGCCCCGGCAAGAGGAGCTTGCCGGGAAGAAGCACCAAGACCCCGGCAAGAGGAGCTTGCCGGGAAGACCAACCAAGGCATCCCAAGAAGCTTGCCGCAGCACACCATGTGTTCCGGAAAGACCCGATGAGCGACAAGCTCCCGGACGCGACAAGACAACATCCGCGGCAAGGCGCTTGCCGTGGCAAGCTACCACTCCGCAGCCCGCGCTCCAGCTCGCCCGCCAACGTGTCGCTCTGGGACAGATCCTGGCGCACATGGCGGGAGGCTGTGCAGCCAGGGGCATGCGGTGGCAAGCAGGCGCTGACAAGATAGCCATCGTGGCAAACGATGGCGCCCCTGACGGTCCCTTTCCGCCCCGTATAGGCGACACAGACAGGCATTAAATGCCTTTGTCCCCTGCCGTCAGGGTTAGGTATGATACAACTGTAGCAAGCGGTGGCGCCAACTACCACCTCTTTTACATTTTTACCCTCACCTCTGTTGCCACCTGTCGGTGACCCCTTTGACATATAGAAGGAGGCCCATGCGCAACAGTGGAGGGGGGGGGACGATCATTCTCACGCTCGGCCTCGCTAGCCATCCAAGGGTACTGTAGCATCCATTGCTCCCGAGCAAGAACACAATACAAATCAAAGTAGGAGTAGTGTTTTACGCATCCGTGCGGCCCGAATCTGGGTAAACTGATCGCGTCGCCCGTGCGTTCGCCTCGATCTGCTCTTTGTGCATCCACCGCCCCCTGCCGAACCGAAAGGGGCTCGGTCCGCCGATCCCCATAGGTGTACGTGGGATCAGCACCCCGACATCTTTGGCGCGCCAGGTAGGGGTGCGTCGAGGTTGTGCGAACCTGATCCGGCGTTCGCGCGAGGCAAATCTTCATCATCTTCATCGACATGCCGCCGAAGAAGAAGGCTTCGGAGGTAGCCGCTCCGTCTGCGCCAATCCCACCATCGCCAGAGCGAACGGCTGGTGGGGTAGGCGCCGGCGGAAGAGCGGGCGCCGATGGGGAGGCTCATGGTGCTGCCAGGTCCAAGGACAAGGCTGCGCTGCACATCGGCGGCGCGGTCGGCTCCCACAACGACTGCGCGCACTGCAAGACCTCAGCGTCCGTACACGCACCGCGCCCGTCTCAGGAAACGCGAGACCGGCAGCGCCATGGTACTCACGGTACCATACGCTTGCTGGGCCAAGGTCAAGCTGGCGGATCCCGAAGTGCTCAAGACCGGCATGCACGCCAACATGCTGGCATGAGCGGGGCACGGTCACCTGGACGAGGTACTGCTCCTTCTAACGCAGTTAGAAGTCCGAGCATATCTCGCTCCTCGCACCGTTCGCTGCCGCCCTGCCAGTGGTTCTTTGGTCGATCAGGATGACGCCAAATCGAGCCACTGGCCGGACACCCTTCGCTCTAGTCTATGGAGCGGAGGCAGTTATCCCCACGGAACTCGTATACGGGTCACCTCGAGTGCTCGCTTATGATGAGCTTGAGTAAGAGCAGCTGCGGCAAGATGACGCGCTGCCCCTCGAGGAAGATCGTCTTCAGGCTGCTGTGCGAGCCGCTCGCTACCAGCAAGCTTTGTGCCGCTATCATAGCCGCAAAGTTAAAGCCAGAAGCTTCGAGGAAGGCGACCTTGTTCTTCGGCATGTTCAGTCCGCCAAGAATTCCAACAAGTTGACGCCGAAGTGGGAAGGCCCTTACCGGGTGAAACGAGTCACTAGGCCTGGCGCTGTCCGCCTTGAGACCGAAGATGGCATACCAGTGAGCAACTCCTGGAATATTGAGCATCTTCGTAAGTTTTACCCGTAAGGCACGGTTATCGGACCCTGTGCGGCAACCACTTTTTGTACAAAGTCTTGCCGCTGTTGCATGTAAACCTTTGTACAAAGCCGGGCGCAGATCCCGTGCACGAAGATTATGTGCTCATCACACTTTGTCGATTCCATGCTTTTTAAATTTTGCATGTATTATCTGACATTTTGTGCAGCACTTGCCCCCGGTAAGCAGTAACGAGCCTTAAACCTCCATATTGTTATTTCACCCTCTTTCTTTTTCAAAAGGAAAAGAAGTTTCCCTCGCGCACAAGTTTGCCGGAGGGGGAGGGGAGAAGATACGGTATGGACCAGGCGTCGTTCAAGAAGGTTTTGCCTCGCCGGGAGCAAATAACAGAAAAGATAAGTTGCCAAAGTCTGAGCAATTAAATTTCCTTTAAATTTTCAAGTTATCTTCCTCGAACGACCGTACTTTGTATGGAAAACCTGTGCGCGGAGGAACCAACTCGTAACTAGTTGCGCCCTTACTGTTGTTTCGAGTCCGCTCAACAACTTAAGTGAGCTGCGACTAGCTCTGCGACAAGGTTTCTTGTTGGCTGCGGCGCCGCCAGCAGGGAACCAACTCGTAGCTAATTGCGCCCTTACTGTTGTTTCGAGTCCGCTCAACAACTTAAGTGAGCTGCGACTAGCTCCGCGACGAGGTTTCCTGTCGGTTGCAGCACCGCCAGCAGGCTGCTGATGTTCCGCTGCTGATGTTCCGCACTCAGCGCTTGTGGCAAAGGCGCCCGCGCCGGCAAGTTCCCTAAAAGCGTAGGGTAAAAACATACAAAGGAAGGAAGCAAGTAAAGGAAATAACATAGCAATTACTAACCAAGATAGAGTATATTACAAAATAGCTTGTCGCAGCTCTAACAGACTGTTTTTCATAACATGATTGACAGCGACAAGGAAAGAAAAAGATGGATGGCCTAGTCTACACGGTCGCCTTCGACCCTCCTGATTCCGCTCACCCTGTCCACAATGGGTGCGACAAGGGCCTTGAGCTCCTCTAGATCAGCATCTGGCGGCAAGCTTCGGAGGACGTTGGTGAGGCAGAGACCTGGGTTGCGAAAGGCCACCTTCATCAGCACCTTCTCGAGAGCTCCCGCGCAAATCTTGCGCGACTCGTCGGCAAGTTGCTTTGGGATTTGCTCCCGGAGTCGCTGGAGCGCCGTCGCCACGCCCTTGAAGAACAGAGTCAGCTTGGCACTGGATTGGAGGTTCTCGTCGGAGGAGTACCTAAGATCCACCATCCCCAACTACGCCAGCTCCTTGTCGACATCCGCGGCGACGTCCACCAGACCCTCCGTCCAGTGCTCCACATTCTCTGACAAAGTCTTCCGGGCGGCAGCGGCCTTCGCCAGCAGCACATTGCCGGCCTTGACCTCCTCCTTCAGGGCCGTCTCCTGCTCCTTGGCGCCGTCCAGAGATTTGGTCAGGGCCGCCAGCTTCACTTCGAGATCGGCGTTGGAGTTCTTGGCGGCGTCCAGTTCCTTGCCCTTCTCGGCGAAAAGGGCCTGCAGCTCCGAATAGCTATTGGCGTCCTTCTCACGCTCGAGCTTGAGCGCGGCAAGCTCGTCGCCGCTCTCCTTGAGGTCCGCCTCCAGCTGCACCACTTTCAGCTCCAGCTCAGCCTTGGCGGCCTCGGTAGCTGCGGAGGCGTCTTCGGCCTGCTTAACGGCTCCGCCAACTGCCCGCTCGCGCGCGGCAAGTTCCTCCTCGTGGCTGTCGAGGTGGACCTTCCGCTGCACCAAGTCACCCTCCTGCGAAGACAACTTCTCCGCGGCAAGGCGTTGGCGCTCTTCAACGTCGGCCTTCTCGAGGAGGAAGGCCTGCTGCGCCTCGGCAAGATCTTCCTGCTCCTTTGCCAAGGAGCGGAGAGCTTCCTGGTTGGCGCCTCGGAGCTCTCCTGCGCGCTTCTCGATATCAGCGCCAGCCTTCGCCACGAGTGCTTCGCGGGACTCCAGCTTGGCCTGCCGGGCGCGATAGAGCGCCACTAGCTTCCGCAGCAGGCGTTCTTCTTCGGGTTCGCCGCTGCTGCTGCTTGGCGCGTCGACCAGTTTCAGCCCGGCGGAGGCAAGCACCTCTCCGTCCAGCATCTCCCCCTCGATCGGCGCCCTGGAGCTTGATGCCCAGGGGAGGTTGATGAAGATATCCTCGCCGGCCTTCAGGTAGACGCCAGGCTGGGGCTCATCGGAGCCTGGCGCGGTGGCTGCGGCGGAGGAGTCGGTGGTCGGAGCAGCGCCTGGCGCTCCTGCGGCCTCTGGGTCATCAGTACGACCGCCAGACTCTCCGCCCGCTTCCGCGGCGGCAGCCCTGGCGGCCTCTTCACTGGCGCCGACCGCGTCTTCGGCGGCGACTTCAGTCTCCATCGGCTCTGCGGCAGATGGACCCGACGGCCAGAAGAGGGGAGAAAATTCAAGCAAAATTCAAGCAAAACCCAAGGGAAAGGTCAAAAAGACGAAGAAGCCAAGGGGGGTTTGGAAGCGAGGAAATTACCTGTGCCAGGGTCTGCAGCTGTGGTCTCCGTTGCCGGGGGCTCCTCCCTTGTCGGAGTCCCCTCCCTTGCCGGAGATCCTCCCCCTGCCGGGGGCTCCTCCCTTGCCGGAGCCTCCTCCCTTGTTGGAGTCTCCTCCCTCGCCGGAGAGCTCTCCCTTGCCGGAGACCTCTCTCTCGCCAGAGGACTCTCCCTTGGCGCTTCAGGAGCAGCCTCTAGGCTCTCCTGGTGTGGCTGCTCTGCTTCTGCACAAGTCAAACAAACAGGCATCAGCAAGCAAGAATCTTCGTGCGCGCCCGACAGCAGAGAACGAGCAAAACACTTACGCTGGGGGCTTCTCTGAAGATCCGCCGCTGGGTCCGGCAAGTTCGTCTCAGGCACGTCCCCTGTTGATGCAGTGGGTTTGTCCTCGATGACGATCACCGGCACCTTGGCTCTCTTTGCCGCTCTCTGCGCCAGAGTTCTAAAAAGGAACGGATGCAGGGAAAGGCAAGTGAGAAACAAGACAGAAAACAACAACGAACAAAGAATTGCGAGTACACTAAGAAGAACTTACTCCTCTTCTTCTTCCTCGTCGGAGCTAAACGCGGAGAAGACAAAATCCGGCCCGCGTCTGGCGCGGGAAGGTGGAGGGGTAGGCTCCCTTGGCTGCTTGGCGGGAGCAGAAGCGGCAGTCCGGGAAGACCCCGCTCCAGTCGAAGCAGCAGCATGGGGCGCTCCCGCGGCAACGGTGCTTGCCGCGGTGGAGCGTGTCGTGCGGCGCGGCGACTGCCGGCCCGCCTGCCGCCTCGCCGCATCCCCGGCCTTGCGGAGACGCCTTCTTGGTGGAGACGGGGACGCTGCTGGCGGCGTACTGTCGGAGGACGAAGAGGAGGAGGAGTCGATCTCCAAAGAGCCGCTCATATCATCGGCAGGCTCACTCGGTTCGGCGTCATGCTAGGCAACTTGGCTCGGCTTGGCATCGCGCCCGGCAACCTCCTTCTTGCCGGCAAGATCCTTCTTGCCGGCAAGATCTTCCTGCTCGGCACGGTTTGCCGCCTCTGCCGCCGCGGCCTCCTCCAGCGTGAAGCCGAACTCGCCCGCCGCGGCAACTGCCGCCGCCTCTTCCAACCTGGTGGCGATGTACGCTAGCTCCGCCTTGGTGGTGTCGCGGGTGAGGCCGTCCTTCTCGTCGGCGCGGATTGGCACTTCCACCAAGTCGTCAAAGAATTGCTGCACAACCTCGTCCTCTAGCTCTTGCCAAGTTGGCACGATTCCGTGCGAATCGCACAGTGGCATCATCGCCCTGATGCGGTCGAGCGCCGAATTGTTGCACAGAGGGACGATGCCCTGCGGCAATCTGAAGACCTCGGGGTGATCTGAATCATACTTGAAGAGCTCCTGCAGTACTCCATTGAGTTCAAGGACAGTAAAATTGTAGTTGAGGCCTGGGCGCAGCCTCATGACGTCTGCCGCGTTCTTGAACTCCCAAGCAGGCCTCCCCCGTTCCTGCAGGGGAGCGATGCGGCGACGAAGAAAGTCTGCGCCAACGGCCCCTACGGTGAGCCCGGCAAGCCTGAGGCGCTGGATCCTGGTGACGGCAATCTTCAGCCTGCTGTCCTCTGGGGCCACGTTGCTCCAGTCACTGCCGCGCACTGCTGCTACTTGACGCCGGGCGGTGAATGGCTGCGGGCTCTCCTCGATAATCCAGCACCAATTCGCTCTCCACTCCTCCCACTTGCTGCGGAACTCCCCCTCCAGATAAGATTCCTTCTTGCCGGCCCTAGAGACCCAGGCAATTCCGCCGGACAGGGTTTCTCCTCTCTCTACCCGGGGAATGAAAAAGTGGCGAAAAAGGGTACGCTAGGGTGGACCCCGACAAAGTTCTCGCAAAGGTGTGCGAAAACTGCCATGGTAAGGACGGCGTTGGGAGTGAAGTCATGGAGATAGAGATTGTATGTGTTCATGATATCGCAGAAAAACTCGGAAAAAGGCGGGCAGAGCCCGCAGTAGAAGAAGACGGCAAAGAAAGGGTACCCTTCCGGAGCCGTCGCGTGAGCAGCGCCTGGGAGCACCCTGGTCCGCGGGTGAGCTCGCGTCTCCGTCGCCCAAAAGAGATAATAGAACTCCCGCAGCTCCTTCGCGTCGAGCTTGGGAGGGGGGGGGGGGGGGGAAGATGGCTCGCTCCTTCCGCATCGCCGCGAGCCGCTGCGCCTCGGTCGACTTCACGGCCTTCCCCTTGTCGCCCTTCGGAGCCATGGCGGAAGCAGTGGAGGAGGTCGACGGCGTGGTGGTGCTGGTGGCAATGCGGTGGGGAGGGGGGGCATGGCGCTGCGCTCTGTGTTCTTTGGGAAGACGGAGGCGGGGCGGAGTTTTTCAAGATTGGAGCAGAATGGGGGCAAGTGGGCGCACTACCCCTGCTTCCCCTTGCTTATAAAGGGGGAGGTGGCGGACGTTCCGCCTTTCCTAATAAAAAACCACCCACGATCTCTCCCACGACGTGATGCATGCACACGGGGCTTAGCCCCGCGCACGCCACCCACGTTACGCACGATGCCGCGTTTGACGCGTGCCGTGCGGGGAGGGCGCGGTGGATGCGGAGTGAGTTATGGCGTAACCTAGGCCGCGCGTGCCCGTGCACTGTTTTGGGCCTGGCCCAACAGCGCTCGGCACCGTGTATGGCCCAGGCCCGGGGGCTCTTGTCGGTGTACTAAAGTAGGGGTACCTTAGTATCCCGAACTTGTGCACGGGCAGTCGCAGCGACCCGCGACAAGGCTTGCCGGGCGACCGCCAAGACCCTCCGTGGTTCCTCTGGAGCCATTCAAGAACAAAGTATTCGAGCCAAGGCGCAAGACCCCGGCAAGAGGAGCTTGCCGGGAAGGCCGCTCAAAGTATCCAAGGCCCCGGCAAGAGGAGCTTGCCGGGAAGAAGCACAAAGACCCCGGCAAGAGGAGCTTGCCAGGAAGACCAACCAAGGCATCCCAAGAAGCTTGCCGCAGCACACCACGTGTCCCGGCAAGACCCGGTGAGCGACAAGCTCCCGGACGCGACAAGACAACATCCGCGGCAAGGCGCTTGCCGCGGCAAGCTACCACTCCGCAGCCCGCGCTCCAGCTCGCCCGCCAATGTGTCGCTCTGGGACAGATCCTGGCGCATGTGGCGGGAGGCTGTGCAGCCAGGGGCATGCGGTGGCAAGCAGGCGCTGACAAGATAGCCATCGTGGCAAACGGTGGCGCCCCTGACGGTCCCTTTCCGCCCCGTCTAGGCGACACAGACAGGCATTAAATGCCTTTGTCCCCTACCGTCAGGGTTAGGTATGATACAACTGTAGCAAGCGGTGGCGCCAACTACCACCTCTTTTACATTTTTACCCTCACCTCTGTTGCCACCTGTTGGTGACCCCTTTGACATATAAAAGGAGGCCCATGCGCAACAGTGGAGGGGGGGGGGGACGATCATTCTCACGCTCGGCCTCGCTAGCCATCCAAGGGTACTGTAGCATCCATTGCTCCCGAGCAAGAACACAATACAAATCAAAGCAGGAGTAGGGTTTTACGCATCCGTGCGGCCCGAACCTGGGTAAACTGATCGCGTCGCCCGTGCGTTCGCCTCGATCTGCTCTTTGTGCATCCACCGCCCCCTGCCGAACCGAAAGGGGCTCGGTTCGCCGATCCCCATAGGTGTACGTGGGATCAGCACCCCCGACAATAGATGAATTATTTATTACTAAACAGGAACAAAAAGCAAGGAACTAAAATAAAATTGGGTTGCCTCCCAACAAGCGCTATCGTTTAACGCCCCTAGCTAGGCATGATGATTTCAATGATGGTCATATAAAAGATAAGAATTGTAACATAAAGAGAGCATCATGAAGAATACGACTAGCACATTTAAGTCTAAGAAACTTCCTATGCATAGGGATTTTGTGGGCAAAATACTTGTGGGAACAAGAATCAACTTGCATAGGAAGGTAAAACAAGCATAACTTCAAAACTTTAAGCACATAGCGAGGAAACTTGATATTATTGCAATTCCTACAAGCATATATTCCTCCCTCATAATAATTTTCAGTAGCATCATGAATGAATTCAACAATATAAGCAACATCTAAAGCATTCTTTTCATGATCTACAAGCATAGAAAATTTACTACTCTCCACACAAGCAAAATTCTTCTCATAAATAATAGTGGGAGCAAACTCAACAAAATAACTATCATGTAATTGAAAATTAAGATCAAGATGACAAGTTTCATGGTTATCATTATTCTTTAAAGCATACGGTGTCATCACAATAATCATCATAGATAGGAGGCATGCTTTCATCATAATAAATTTGCTCATCAAAACTTGGGGGACAAAAAATATCATCTTCATCAAACATAGCTTGCCCAAGCTTGTGGATTTGCATATCATTAGCATCATGGATATTCAAGGAATTCATACTAACAACATTGCAATCATGCTCATCATTCAAATATTTAGTGCCAAACATTTTATATATTTCTTCTTCTAGCACTTGAGCACAATTATCCTTTCCATCATACTCACGAAAGATATTAAAAAGGTGAAGCGTATGAGACAAACTCAATTCCATATGTTTTTATAGTTTTCTTTTATAAACCAAACTAGTGATAAAACAAGAAACTAAAAGACTCGATTGCAAGATCTAAAGATATACCTTCAAGCACTCACCTCCCTGGCAACGGCGCCAGAAAAGAGCTTGATGTCTACTACACAACCTTCTTCTTGTAGACGTTGTTGGGCCTCCAAGTGCAGAGGTTTGTAGGACAGTAGCAAATTTCCCTCAAGTGGATGACCTAAGGTTTATCAATCCGTAGGAGGCGTAGGATGAAGATGGTCTCTCTCAAGCAACCCTGCAACCAAATAACAAAGAGTCTCTTGTGTCCCCAACACACCCAATACAATAGTAAATTGTATAGGTGCACTAGTTCGACGAAGAGATGGTGATATAAGTGCAATATGGATGCTAGATAAAGGTATTTGTAATATGAAATTATAAAAACAACAAGGTAACTAATGATAAAAGTGAGCGTAACCGGTATTGCAATGTGTTGAAACAAGGCCTAGGGTTCATACTTTCGCTAGTGCAAGTTCCCTCAACAATACTAACATAATTGGATCACATAACTATCCCTCAACAGGCAACAAAGAGTCACTCCAAAGTCACTAATAGCGGAGAACAAACGAAGAGATTGTGGTAGGGTACGAAACCATGTCAAAATTATTCTTTCCAATCAATCCGTTGGGTTATTCCTATAAGTGTCACAAACAGCCCTAGAGTTCGTACTACAATAACACCTTAAGACACAAATCAACCAAAACCCTAATGTCACCTAGATACTCCATTGTCACCTCAAGTATCTGTGGGTATGATTATACGATATGCATCACACAATCTCAGATTCATCTATTCAACCAACACATAGGACCTCAAAGAGTGCCCCAAAGTTTCTACCAGAGAATCACAACGAAAACGTGTGCCAACCCCTATGCATAGGTTCATGGGCGGAACTCGCAAGTTGATCACCAAAACATACATCAAGTGAATCACGTGATATCCCATTGTCACCATAGATACGCACGGCAAGACATACATCAAGTGTTCTCAAATCTTTAAAGACTCAATCCGATAAGATAACTCCAAAGGGGAAACTCAATTCATTACAAGAGAGTAGAGGGGGGGGGGGAGAAAACATCATAGGATCCAACTATAATAGCAAAGCTCATGATACATCAAGATCATATCACCTCAAGAACATAAGAGAGACAGGTCAAACACATAGCTACTGGTACATACCCTTAGCTCCGAGGGAGAACTACTCCCTCCTCGTCATGGAGAGCACCGGGATGATGAAGATGGCCACCAGAGAGGGATTGCCCCCTCCGGCAGGGTGCCGAAACGGGTCTAGATTGGTTTTCGGTGGCTACGGAGGCTTCTGGCGGCGGAACTCCCGATCTATTGTGCTCCCTGATGTTTTTAGGGTATATGGAGATATATAGGCGGAAGAAGTACGTCAGGGGGGGCACGAGGGGCCCACGAGGCAGGAGGGCGCGCCCATGGGGGTGGGCGCGCCACCTACCTCGTGGCCTCCTCGAAGCTTCCCTTACATGCACATCAAGTCTTCTGGGCTTCTTTCCTTCCAAAAATGAGCTCCGTGAAGTTTCAGGTCAATTGGACTCCGTTTGATTTTCCTTTTCTTTGAAACCCTAAAACAAGGTAAAAACAGAAACTGGCACTGGGCTCTGGGTTAATAGGTTAGTCCCAAAAATGATATAAAAGTGTATAATAAAGCCCATAAACATCCAAAACAGTAGATAATATAGCATGGAGCAATAAAAAATTATAGATATGTTGGAGACGTATCAAAGCCCGTAGCAGCCACGTAAAACTTGCAACAACAAAGTAGAGGACGTCTAACGTGTTTTTGCAGGGCATGCTGTGATGTGATTGTTGGGTAACGTAGTAATTCCAAAAAAATTCCTACGCACATGCAAGATCATGGTGATGCATAGCAATGAGAGGGGAGAGTGTTGTCTACGTACCCTCGTAGACCAGAAGCGGAAGCGTTATGAAAACGCGGTTGATGTAGTCATACGTCTTCACGGCCTGACCGATCAAGAACCGAAACTACGGCACCTCCAAGTTCAAGCACACGTTCAGCTCGATGACGATCCCCGGACTCCAATCCAGCAAAGTGTTGGGGAAGAGTTCCGTCAGCACGATGGCGTGGTGACAATCTCGATGTTCTACTGTCGCAGAGCTTCGCCTAAGCACCACTACAATATTATCGAGGACTATGGTGGAAGGGGGCACCGCACACGGCTAACAAAACGATCACGAGGATCAACTTGTGTGTCTAGAGGTGCCCCCTTGCCCCCGTATATAAAGGAGCAAGGGGGGTGCAGCCGGCCCTAGGAGGAGGTGCGCAGGAGGAGTCCTACTCCTACCGGGAGTAGGACTCCCCCCTTTCCCTAGTTGGATTAGGACTTGGGGGGGGGGGAGGAGGAGAGGGAAGAAAGGAAAGGGGGGGGGCGCCCCCCTCCTTGTCCAATTCGGACTTGGGGGGGGGGGGGGGGGAGGGGCGCGCGGCAGCCCCTAGGCCTCCTCTCCTCTTCCTCCACTTGGCCCATTAAGGCCCATTAGGTTACCGGGGGGTTCCGGTAACCTCCCGGTACTCCGGTAAAATGCCGATTTCACCCGGAACACTTCCGATGTCCAAACATAGGCTTCCAATATATCAATCTTTATGTCTCGACCATTTCGAGACTCCTCGTCATGTCCGTGATCACACCCGGGACTCCAAACAAACTTCGGTACATCAAAATATATAAACTCATATTGAAACTGTCATCGTAACATTAAGCGTGCAGACCCTACGGGTTCGAGAACAATGTAGACATGACCGAGACATGTCTCCGGTCAATAACCAATAGCGTAACCTGGATGCTCATATTGGCTCCTACATATTCTATGAAGATCTTTATCGGTCAGACCGCATAACAACATACATTGTTCCCTTTGTCATCGGTATGTTACTTGTCCGAGATTCGATCATCGGTATCTTAATACCTAGTTCAATCTCATTACCGGCAAGTCTCTTTACTCGTTCCGTAATACATCATCTCACAAATTAGTTGTAATGCTTGCAAGGCTTATGTGATGTGCATTACCGAGAGGGCCCAGAGATACCTCTCCGACAATCGGAGTGACAAATCCTAATCTCAAAATATGCAAACCCAACATGTACCTTTGGAGACACCTGTAGAGCTCCTTTATAATCACCCAGTTACGTTGTGACGTTTGGTAGCACACAAAGTGTTCCTCCGGCAAACGGGGGTTGCATAATCTCATAGTCATAGGAACATGTATAAGTCATGAAGAAAGCAATAGCAACGTACTAAACGATCGAGTGCTAAGCTAACGGAATGGGTCAAGTCAATCACATCATTCTCCTAATGATGTGATCCCGTTAATCAAAGAACAACTCTTTGTCTATGGTTAGGAAACATAACCATCTTTGATTAAAGAGCTAGTCAAGTAGAGGCATACTAGTGACACTCTGTTTATCTATGTATTCACACATGTATTATGTTTCCGGTTAATACAATTCTAGCATGAATAATAAACATTTATCATGAAATAAGGAAATAAATAATAACTTTATTATTGCCTCTAGGGCATATTTCCTTTAGTCTCCCACTTGCACTAGAGTCAATAATCTGAAGGAAATATGCCCTAGAGGCAATAACAAAGTTATTATTTATTTCCTTATATCATGATAAATGTTTATTATTCATGCTAGAATTGTATTAACCGGAAACATAATACATGTGTGAATACATAGACCAACAGAGTGTCACTAGTATGCCTCTACTAGACTAGCTCGTTAATCAAAGATGGTTATGTTTCCTAACCATGAACAAAGAGTTGTTATTTGATTAACGAGGTCACATCATTAGTTGAATGATCTGATTGACATGACCCATTTCATTAGCTTAGCACCCGATCGTTTAGTATGTTGCTATTGCTTTCTTCATGACTTATACATGTTCCTATAACTATGAGATTATGCAACTCCCGTTTACCGGAGGAACACTTTGGGTACTACCAAACGTCACAACGTAACTGGTTGATTATAAAGGAGTACTACAGGTGTCTCCAATGGTAGATGTTGGGTTGGCGTATTTCGAGATTAGGGTTTGTCACTCCGATTGTCGGAGAGGTATCTCTGGGCCCTCTCGGTAATACACATCACATAAGCCTTGCAAGCACTGCAACTAATATGTTAGTTGTGAGATGATATATTACAGAACGAGAAAAGAGACTTGCCGGTAACGAGATTGAACTAGGTATTGGATACCGACGATCGAATCTCGGGCAAGTAACATACCGATGACAAAGGGAACAACATATGTTGTTATGCGGTCTGACCGATAAAGATCTTCGTAGAATATGTAGGAGCCAATATGGGCATCCAGGTCCCGCTATTGGTTATTGACCGGAGACGTGTCTCGGTCATGTCTACATTGTTCTCGAACCGCAGGGTCCGCACGCTTAACGTTACGATGACAGTTATTATGAGTTTATGCATTTTGATGTACCGAAGGTTGTTCGGAGTCCCGGATAAGATCACGGACATGACGAGGAGTCTCGAAATGGTCGAGACGTAAAGATTGATATATTGGAAGCCTATGTTTGGGCACCGGAAGCGTTCCGGGTGAAATCGGGATTTTTCCGGATTACCGGGAGGGTTACCGGAACCCCCCGGGAGGTAAATGGGCCTATTGGGCCTTAGTGGAAAAGAGAGAAGAGGCAGCCCACAAGCCTAGTCGGCGCCCCCCCTTTCCCAAGTCCTAATAGGACTAGGAGAGGTGGGCCGGCCCCCTCTTTCTCCTTCCCCCCAAGAATCCTAGTTGGAATAGGATTGGAGGGGAGGAGTCCTACTCCCGGTGGGAGTAGGACTCCTCCCTGCGCCTCCCTCCTAGCCGGCCGAACCCCCTGCCCCTGGCCTTTATATACGGGGGCAGGGGGCACCCCAAGACACACAACTTGATCCTTGAGATCGTTCCTTAGCCGTGTGCGGTGCCCCCTGCCACCAAATTCCACCTCGATCATACCGTTACAGTGCTTAGGCGAAGCCCTGCGTCGGTAGTACATCAAGATCGTCACCACGCCGTCGTGCTGACGGAACTCTTCCTCAATGCTTTGCTGGATCGGAGCCCGAGGAACGTCATCGAGCTGAACGTGTGCTAAGAACTCGGAGGTGCCGGAGTAACGGTGCTTGGATCGGTCGGATCGGGAAGAAGACGTACGACTACTTCCTCTACGTTGTGTGATCGCTTCCGCAGTCGGTCTGCGTTGGTACGTAGACAACACTCTCCCCTCTCGTTGCTGTGCATCACCATGATCTTGCGTGTGCGTAGGAAATTTTTTGAAATTGCTGCGTTCCCCAACAGTGGCATCCGAGCCTAGGTTTTTATGGTTTGATGTTATATGCACGAGTAGAACACAAGTGAGTTGTGGGCGATACAAGTCATACTGCCTACCAGCATGTCATACTTTGGTTCGGCGGTATTGTTGGACGAGACGATCCGGACCAACCTTACGCGTACTCTTACGCGAGACCGGTTCCCTCGACGTGCTTTGCACATAGATGGCTTGCGGAAGACTGCCTCTCCAACTTTAGTTGAACCAAGTGTGACTACGCCCGGTCCTTGAGAAGGTTAAAACGGAGTCTATTTGACGAACTATCGTTGTGGTTTTGATGCGTAGGTGAGATGAGTTCTTACTTAAGCCCGTAGCAGCCACGTAAAACTTGCAACAACAAAGTAGAGGACGTCTAACTTGTTTTTGCAGGGCATGTTGTGATGTGATATGGTCAAGGCATGATGCTGATTTTATTGTATGAGATGATCATGTTTTGTAACCGAGTTATCGGCAACTGGCAGGAGCCATATGGTTGTCGCTTTATTGTATGCAATGCAATCGCGATGTAATGCTTTACTTTATTACTAAGCGGTAGTGATAGTCGTGGAAGCATAAGATTGGCGAGACGACAACGATGCTACGATGGAGATCAAGGTGTCGGGCCGGTGACGATGGTGATCATGACGGTGCTTCGGAGATGGAGATCACAAAGCACAAGATGATGATGGGCATATCATATCACTTATATTGATTGCATGTGATGTTTATCCTTTTATGCATCTTATCTTGCTTTGATTGACGGTAGCATTATAAGATGATCTCTCACTAAATTATCAAGAAGTGTTCTCCCTGAGTATGCACCGTTGCAAAAGTTCTTCGTGCTGAGACACCACGTGATGATCGGGTGTGATAGGCTCTACGTTCAAATACAACGGATGCAAAACAGTTGCACACGCGGAATACTCAGGTTATACTTGACGAGCCAAGCATATACAGATATGGCCTCGGAACACGGAGACCGAAAGGTCAAGCGTGAATCATATAGTAGATATGATCAACATATTGATGTTCACCATTGAAAACTACTCCATCTCACGTGATGATCGGTTATGGTTTAGTTGATTTGGATCACGTGATCACTTAGAGGATTAGAGGGATGTCTATCTAAGTGGGAGTTCTTAAGTAAATTAACTGAACTTAAAAATTATCATGAACTTAGTACCTGATAGTATCTTGCTTGTTTATGTAGATAGATGGCTCGTGCTGTTGTTCCATTGAATTTTAATGCGTTCCTTGAGAAAGCAAAGTTGAAAGATGATGGTAGCAATTACACGGACTGGGTCCGTAACCTGAGGATTATCCTCATTGCTGCACAGAAGAATTATGTCCTGGAAGCACCGCTGAGTGCCAGGCCTGCTACAAGAGCAACACCAGAAGTTATGAACGTCTGGCAGAGCAAAGCTGATGACTACTCAATAGTTCAGTGTGCCATGCTTTACGGCTTAGAACCGGGACTTCAACGACGTTTTGAACGTCATGGAGCATATGAGATGTTCCAGGAGTTGAAGTTAATATTTCAAGCAAATGCCCGGATTGAGAGATATGAAGTCTCCAATAAGTTCTATAGCTGCAAGATGGAGGAGAACAGTTCTGTCAGTGAGCATATACTCAAAATGTCTGGGTATAATAATCACTTGATTCAATTGGGAGTTACACTTCCGGATGATTGCGTCATTGACAGAATTCTCCAATCACTGCCACCAAGCTACAAGAGCTTTGTGATGAACTATAATATGCAAGGGATGAACAAGACTATTCCCGAGCTCTTCGCTATGCTGAAAGCTGCGGAGGTAGAAATCAAGAAGGAGCATCAAGTGTTGATGGTTAACAAAACCACTAGTTTCAAGAAAAAAGGCAAAGGGAAGAAGAAAGGGAACTTCAAGAAGAACGGCAAGCAAGTTGCTGCTCAAGAGAAGAAACCCAAGTCTGGACCTAAGCCTGAAACTGAGTGCTTCTACTGCAAGCAGACTGGTCACTAGAAGCGGAACTGCCCCAAGTATTTGGCGGATAAGAAGGATGGCAAGGTGAACAAAGGTATATGTGATATACATGTTATTGATGTGTACCTTACTAATGCTCGCAGTAGCACCTGGGTATTTGATACTGGTTCTGTTGCTAATATTTGCAACTCGAAACAGGGACTACAGAATAAGCGGACACTAGCAAAGGACGAGGTGACGATGCACGTGGGAAACGGTTCCAAAGTCGATGTGATCGCGGTCGGCACGCTACCTCTACATCTACCTTCGGGATTAATATTAGACCTAAATAATTGTTATTTGGTGCCAGCGTTGAGCATGAACATTATATCTGGATCTTGTTTGATGCGAGACGGTTATTCATTTAAATCAGAGAATAATGGTTGTTCTATTTATATGAGTAATATCTTTTATGGTCATGCACCCTTGAAAAGTGGTCTATTCTTATTGAATCTCGATAGTAGAAATACACATATTCATAATGTTGAAGCCAAAAGATGCAGAGTTGATAATGATAGTGCAACTTATTTGTGGCACTGCCGTTTAGGTCATATCGGTGTAAAGCGCATGAAGAAACTCCATGCTGATGGGCTTTTGGAACCACTTGATTATGAATCACTTGGTACTTGCGAACCGTGCCTCATGGGCAAGATGACTAAAACACCGTTCTCCGGTACTATGGAGAGAGCAACAGATTTATTGGAAATCATACATACCGATGTATGTGGTCCGATGAATATTGAGGCTCATGGCGGATATCGTTATTTTCTCACCTTCATAGATGATTTAAGCAGATATGGGTATATCTACTTAATGAAACATAAGTCTGAAACATTTGAAAAGTTCAAGGAATTTCAGAGTGAAGTTGAAAATCATCGTAACAAGAAAATAAAGTTTCTACGATCTGATCGTGGAAGAGAATATTTGAGTTACGAGTTTGGTGTACATTTGAAAAATTGTGGAATAGTTTCGCAACTCACGCCACCCGGAACACCACAACGTAATGGTGTGTCCGAACGTCGTAATCGTACTTTACTAGATATGGTGCGATCTATGATGTCTCTTACTGATTTGCCGCTATCATTTTGGGGTTATGCTTTAGAGACGGCCGCATTCACGTTAAATAGGGCACCATCTAAATCCGTTGAGACGACGCCTTATGAACTATGGTTTGGCAAGAAACCAAAGTTGTCGTTTCTTAAAGTTTGGGGCTGCGATGCTCATGTGAAAAAGCTTCAACCTGATAAGCTCGAACCCAAATCGGAGAAGTGTGTCTTCATAGGATATCCAAAGGAAACTATTGGATACACCTTCTATCACAGATCCGAAGGCAAGACTTTTGTTGCTAAATTCGGAAACTTTCTTGAGAAGGAGTTTCTCTCGAAAGAAGTGAGTGGGAGGAAAGTAGAACTTGACGAGGTAACTGTACCTACTCCGTTATTGGGAAATAGTACATCACAGAAAACTGTTTCTGTGAGAACTACACCAATAAGAGAAGAAGTTAATGATGATGATCATGAAACTTTAGATCAAGATACTACTGTACCTCGTAGATCAACCAGAGTAAGATCCGCACCAGAGTGGTACGGTAATCCTGTTCTGGAAGTCATGCTACTAGATCATGATGAACCTACGAACTATGAAGAAGCGATGGTGAGCCCAGATTCCGCAAAGTGGCTTGAAGCCATGAAATCTGAGATGGGATCCATGTATGAGAACAAAGTATGGACTTTGGTTGACTTGCCCGATGACCGGCAAGCAATTGAGAATAAATGGATCTTTAAGAAAAAGACTGACTCTGATGGTAATGTTACTATCTACAAAGCTCGACTTGTCGCAAAAGGTTTTCGACAAGTTCAAGGAGTTGACTACGATGAGACTTTCTCACCCGTAGCGATGCTTAAGTCTGTCAGAATCATGTTAGCAATTGCCGCATTTTATGATTATGAAATTTGGCAAATGGATGTAAAAACCGCATTCCTGAATGGATTTCTGGAAGAAGAGTTGTATATGATGCAACCCGAAGGTTTTGTCGATCCAAAAGGAGCTAACAAAGTGTGCAAACTCCAGCGATCCATTTATGGACTGGTGCAAGCATCTCGGAGTTGGAATAAACGCTTTGATAGTGTGATCAAAGCATTTGGGTTTATACAGACTTTTGGAGAAGCCTGTATTTACAAGAAAGTGAGTGGGAGCTCTGTAGCATTTCTGATATTATATGTGGATGACATATTACTCATTGGAAATGATATAGAATTTCTGGATAGCATAAAGGGATACTTGAATAAAAGTTTTTCGATGAAAGACCTCGGGGAAGCTGCTTACATATTAGGCATAAAAATCTATAGAGATAGATCAAAACGCTTAATTGGACTTTCACAAAGCACATACCTTGACAAGATTTTGAAGAAGTTCAAAATGGATCAAGCAAAGAAAGGGTTCTTGCCTGTATTACAAGGTGTGAAGTTGAGTCAGACTCAATGCCCGACCACTGCAGAAGATAGAGAGAAAATGAAAGATGTTCCCTATGCTTCAGCCATAGGCTCTATCATGTATGCAATGCTGTGTACCAGACCTGATGTGTGCCTTGCTATAAGTTTAGCAGGGAGGTACCAAAGTAATCCAGGAGTGGATCACTGGACAGCGGTCAAGAACATCCTGAAATACCTGAAAATGACTAAGGATATGTTTCTCGTATATGGAGGTGACAAAGAGCTCACCGTAAGAGGTTACGTTGATGCAAGGTTTGACACTGATCCGGACGATTCTAAATCGCAAACCGGATACGTGTTTACTTTAAACGGTGGAGCTGTCAGTTGGTGCAGTTCTAAACAAAGCGTCGTAGCGGGATCTACATGTGAAGCGGAGTACATAGCTGCTTCGGAAGCAGCGAACGAAGGAGTCTGGATGAAGGAGTTCATATCCGATCTAGGTGTCATACCTAGTGCATCGGGTCCAATGAAAATCTTCTGTGACAATACTGGTGCAATTGCCTTGGCAAAGGAATCCAGATTTTACAAAAGAACCAAACACATCAAGAGACGCTTCAACTCCATCCGGGATTTAGTCCAGGTGGGAGACATAGAGATTTGCAAGATACATACGGATCTGAATGTTGCAGACCCGTTGACTAAGCCTCTTCCACGAGCAAAACATGATCAGCACCAAGGCTCCATGAGTGTTAGAATCATTACTATGTAATCTAGATTATTGACTCTAGTGCAAGTGGGAGACTGAAGGAAATATGCCCTAGAGGCAATAATAAAGTTATTATTTATTTCCTTATATCATGATAAATGTTTATTATTCATGCTAGAATTGTATTAACCGGAAACATAATACATGTGTGAATACATAGACCAACAGAGTGTCACTAGTATGCCTCTACTAGACTAGCTCGTTAATCAAAGATGGTTATGTTTCCTAACCATGAACAAAGAGTTGTTATTTGATTAATGAGGTCACATCATTAGTTGAATGATCTGATTGACATGACCCATTTCATTAGCTTAGCACCCGATCGTTTAGTATGTTGCCATTGCTTTCTTCATGACTTATACATGTTCCTATAACTATGAGATTATGCAACTCCCGTTTACCGGAGGAACACTTTGGGTACTACCAAACGTCACAACGTAACTGGGTGATTATAAAGGAGTACTACAGGTGTCTCCAATGGTAGATGTTGGGTTGGCGTATTTCGAGATTAGGGTTTGTCACTCCGATTGTCGGAGAGGTATCTCTGGGCCCTCTCGGTAATACACATCACATAAGCCTTGCAAGCACTGCAACTAATATGTTAGTTGTGAGATGATGTATTATAGAACGAGAAAAGAGACTTGCCGGTAACGAGATTGAACTAGGTATTGGATACCGACGATCGAATCTCGGGCAAGTAACATACCGATGACAAAGGGAACAACGTATGTTGTTATGCGGTCTGACCGATAAAGATCTTCGTAGAATATGTAGGAGCCAATATGGGCATCCAGGTCCCGCTATTGGTTATTGACCGAAGACGTGTCTCGGTCATGTCTACATTGTTCTCGAACCGCAGGGTCCGCACGCTTAACGTTACGATGACAGTTATTATGAGTTTATGCATTTTGATGTACCGAAGGTTGTTCGGAGTCCCGGATAAGATCACGGACATGACAAGGAGTCTCGAAATGGTCGAGACGTAAAGATTGATATATTGCAAGCCTACGTTTGGGCACCGGAAGCGTTCCGGGTGAAATCGGGATTTTTCCGGATTACCGGGAGGGTTACCGGAACCCCCCGGGAGGTAAATGGGCCTATTGGGCCTTAGTGGAAAAGAGAGAAGAGGCAGCCCACAAGCCTAGCCGGCGCCCCCCCTTTCCCAAGTCCTAATAGGACTAGGAGAGGTGGGCCGGCCCCCTCTTTCTCCTTCCCCCCAAGAATCCTAGTTGGAATAGGATTGGAGGGGAGGAGTCCTACTCCCGGTGGGAGTAGGACTCCTCCCTGCGCCTCCCTCCTAGCCGGCCGAACCCCCTGCCCCTGGCCTTTATATACGGGGGCAGGGGGCACCCCAAGACACACAACTTGATCCTTGAGATCGTTCCTTAGCCATGTGCGGTGCCCCCTGCCACCAAATTCCACCTCGATCATACCGTTACAGTGCTTAGGCGAAGCCCTGCGTCGGTAGTACATCAAGATCGTCACCACGCCGTCGTGCTGACGGAACTCTTCCTCGACGCTTTGCTGGATCGGAGCCCGAGGAACGTCATCGAGCTGAACGTGTGCTAAGAACTCGGAGGTGCCGGAGTAACGGTGCTTGGATCGGTCGGATCGGGAAGAAGACGTACGACTACTTCCTCTACGTTGTGTGATCGCTTCCGCAGTCGGTCTGCGTTGGTACGTAGACAACACTCTCCCCTCTCGTTGCTGTGCATCACCATGATCTTGCGTGTGTGTAGGAACTTTTTTGAAATTGCTGCGTTCCCCAACATAATCTAGTTCACATTGCCCTGTGATTTAACACCAATAGTTCACATCATTATGTGACCAACACTCAAAGGGTTTACTAGAGTCAATTATCTAGTTCACATCACTATGTGATTAACACCCAAAGAGTACTAAGGTGTGATCATGTTTTGCCTGTGAGAGAAGTTTAGTCAACGGGTCTGCCATATTCAGATCCGTATGTATTTTGCAAATTTCTATGTCAACAATGCTCTGCACGGAGCTACTATAGCTAATTGCTCCCACTTTCAATATGTATCCAGATGTAGACTTAGAGTCATCTAGATCAGTGTCAAAATTTGCATCGACGTAACCCTTTACGACGAACCTTTTTGTCATGTCCATAATCGAGAAACATATCCTTATTCCACTAAGGATAATTTTGACCGCTGTCCAGTGATCTACTCCTAGATCACTATTGTACTCCCTTGCCAAAAACAGTGTAAGGTATACAATAGATCTGGTACACAGCATGGCATACTTTATAGAACATATGGCTGAGGCATAGGGAATGACTTTCATTCTCTTTTTATCTTCTGCCGTGGTCGGGTTTTGAGTCTTGCTCAACTTCACACCTTGTAACACAGGCAAGAATCCTTTCTTTGCTTGATCCATTTTGAACTTCTTCAAAACTTTGTCAAGGTATGTGCTTTGTGAAAGTCCAATTAAGCGTCTTGATCTATCTCTATAGATCTTAATGCCCAATATGTAAGCAGCTTCACCGAGGTCTTTCATTGAAAATCTCTTATTCAAGTATCCTTTTATGCTACCCAGAAATTCTATATCATTTCCGATTAGCAATATGTCATCCACATATAATATCAGAAATGCTATAGAGCTCCCACTCACTTTCTTGTAAATACAGGCTTCTCCAAAAGTCTGTACAAACCCAAATGCTTTGATTACACTATCAAAGCGTTTATTCCAACTCCCAGAGGCTTGCACCAGTCCATAAATGGATCACTGGAGCTTGCACACTTTGTTAGCTCCTTTTGGATCGACAAAACCTTCCGGCTGCATCATATACAACTCTTCTTCCAGAAATCCATTCAGGAATGCTGTTTTGACATCCATCTGCCAAATTTCATAATCATAAAATGCGGCAATTGCTAACATGATTCGGACAGACTTAAGCATCACTACGGGTGAGAAGGTCTCATCGTAGTCAATCCCTTGAACTTGTCAAAAACCTTTTGTGCCAAGTCAAGCTTTGTAGATAGTAACATTACCGTCAGCATCAGTCTTCTTCTTGAAGATCCATTTATTCTCAATTGCTTGCCGATCATTGGGCAAGTCAACCAAAGTCCACAGTTTGTTCTCATACATGGATCCCATCTCAGATTTCATGCTTCAAGCCATTTTGTGGAATCTGGGCTCACCATCCCTTCTTCATAGTTCGTAGGTTCATCATGATCTAGTAGCATGACTTCCAGAACAAGATTACCGTACCACTCTGGTGCGGATCTTACTCTGGTTGATCTACGAGGTTCAGTAGCAACTTGTTCTGAAGTTTTATGATCATCATCATTAGCTTCCTCACTAATTGGTGTAGGTGTCACAGAAACCGGTTTCTGTGATGTACTACTTTCCAATAAGGGAGCAGGTACAGTTACCTCATCAAGTTCTACTTTCCTCCCACTCACTTCTTTCGAGAGAAACTCCTTCTCTAGAAAGGATCCATTCTTAGCAACGAATGTCTTGCCTTCGGATCTGTGATAGAAGGTGTACCCAACTGTCTTATTTGGGTATCCTATGAAGACACATTTCTCCGATTTGGGTTTGAGCTTATCAGGATGAAACCTTTTCTTATAAGCATTGCAACCCCAAACTTTAAGAAATGACAACTTTGGTTTCTTGCCAAACCACAGTTCACACAGTGTCGTCTCAACAGATTAGATGGTGCCCTTTTTTTTCGTGAATGCGGCTGTCTCTAATGCATAACCCCAAAACTATAGTGGTAAATCGGTAAGAAACACCATAGATTGCACTATATCCAATAAAGTACGGTTATGACGTTCGAACACACTATTATGCTGTGGTGTTCCAGGTGGCATGAATTTGTGAAACTATTCCACATAGTTTTAATTGAAGACCAAACTCGTAACTCAAATATTTGTCTCCGCGATCAGATCGTAGAAACCTTTTTTTTGTTACGATGATTTTCCACTTCACTCTGAAATTCTTTGAACTTTTCAAATGTTTCAGACTTATGTTTCATCAAGCAGATATACCCATATCTGCTCAAATCATATGTGAAGGTCAGAAAATAACGATACCCGCCGCGAGCTTTAACACTCATCGGATCACATACATCAGTATGTATTATTTCCAATAAGTCAGTTGCTCGCTCCATTGTTCCGGAGAACGGAGTCTTTAGTCATCTTGCCCATAAGGCATGGTTCGCAAGCACCAAGTGATTCATAATCAAGTGATTCCAAAATCCCATCAGCATGGAGTTTCTTCATGCGCTTTACACCAATATGACCTAAACGGCAGTGCCACAAATAAGTTGCACTATCATTATTAACTTCGCATCTTTTGGTTTCAATATTATGAATATGTGTATCACTACGATGAGATCCAATGAACTATTTTCATTGGGTGTGTAACCATATAAGGTTTTATTCATGTAAACAAAACAACAATTTATTCTCTTACTTAAATGAATAACCGTATTACAATAAACATGATCAAAACATATTCATGCTCAACGCAAACACCAAATAACACTTATTTAGGTTCAACACTAATCCCGAAAGTATAGGGAGTGTGCGATGATCATCATATCAATCTTGGAACCACTTCCAACACACATCGTCACTTCACCCTTAACCAGTCTCTGTTTATTCTGCAACTCCCGTTTCGAGTTACTAATCTTAGCAACTGAACTAGTATCAAATACTGAGGGGTTGCTATAAACACTAGTAAAGTACACATCAATAACATGTATATCAAATATACTTATGTTCACTTTGCCATCCTTCTTATCCTCCAATCACTTGGGGTAGTTCCGCTTCCAGTGACCAGTCCCTTTGCAGTAGAAGCACTTAGTCTTAGGCTTAGGACCAGAATTGGGCTTCTTCACTTGAGCAGCAACTTGCTTGTTGTTCTTCTTGAAGTTCCCCTTTTTTCCTTTGCCCTTTTCTTGAAACTAGTGGTCTTGTCTACCATCAACACTTGATCTTTTTCTCGATTTCTACCTTCGTCAATTTCAGCATTACGAAGAGATTGGGAATCATTTCCATTATCCCTTGCATATCATAGTTCATCACGAAGTTCTACTAACTTGGTGATGGTGACTAGAGAATTCTGTCAATCACTATTTTATCTGGAAGATTAACTCCCACTTGATTTAAGCGATTGTAGTACCCAGACAATCTGAGCACATGCTCACTAGTTGAGCGATTCTCCTCCATCTTTTAGCTATAGAACTTGTTGGAGACTTCATATCTCTCAACTCGGGTATTTGCTTGAAATATTAACTTCAACTCCTGGAACATCTCATATGGTCCATGTGTTGGGGAACGTAGTAATTTCAAAATTTTCCTACGCACACGCAAGATCATGGTGATGCATAGCAACGAGGGGGAGAGTCTGATCTACGTACCCTTGTAGATCGCAACGGAAGCTTTGACACAACGTAGAGGAAATAGTCGTACGTCTTCTTCCCGATCCGACCGATCCAAGCACCGTTACTCCGGCACCTCTAAGTTCTTAGCACACGTTCAGCTCGATGATGATCCCCGGGCTCCGATCCAGCAAAGCTTCAGGGAAGAGTTCCGTCAGCACGATGGCGTGGTGACGATCTTGATGTACTACCGACGCAGGGCTTCGCCTAAGCACTACAACGATATGATCGAGGTGGAATTTGGTGGCAGGGGGCACGGCACACGGATAAGGAACGATCTCAATGATCAACTTGTGTGTCTAGAGGTGCCCCCTGCCCCCGTATATAAAGGTTGCCAGGGGGAGGGCTGGCCGGCCAAGCCTATGGAGGCGCAGGAGGAGTCCTACTCCTACCGGGAGTAGGACCCCCCCAATCCTATTCCTAATAGGACTCCCAAGGGGAAAGAGAGGGAGAGAGGTGGCCGACCACCTCTCCTAGTCCTAATAGGACTAGGGGAGGGGGGGGGGGAGGCGCGCAGCCCACTATGGGCAGCCCCTTTCACCTTTCCACTAAAGCCCAATAAGGCCCATATGGCTCCCGGGGGGTTCCGGTAACCTCCCGGTGATCCGGTAAAATCCTGATTTCACCCGGAACACTTCCGATGTCCAAACATAGGCTTCCAATATATCAATCTTTATGTCTCGACCATTTCGAGACTCCTCGTCATGTCCGTGATCACATCCGGGACTTCGAACAACCTTCGGTACATCAAAATGCATAAACTCATAATAACTGTCATCGTAACGTTAAGCGTGCGGACCCTGCGGTTCGAGAACAATGTAGACATGACCGAGACACGTCTCCGGTCAATAACCAATAGCGGGACCTGGATGCCCATATTGGCTCCTACATATTCTACGAAGATCTTTATCGGCCAGACCGCATAACAACATACGTCGTTCCCTTTGTCATCGGTATGTTACTTGCCCGAGATTCGATCGTCGGTATCCAATACCTAGTTCAATCTCGTTACCGGCAAGTCTCTTTACTCGTTCTGTAATACATCATCTCGCAACTAACTCATTAGTCACAATTCTTGCAAGGCTTATGTGATGTGTATTACCGAGAGGGCCCAGAGATACCTCTCCGACAATCGGAGTGACAAATCCTAATCTCGAAATACGCCAACCCAACATCTACCTTTGGAGACACCTGTAGTACTCCTTTATAATCACCCAGTTACGTTGTGACGTTTGGTAGTACCCAAAGTGTTCCTCCGGTAAACCGGAATTGCATAATCTCATAGTCATAGGAACATGTATAAGTCATGAAGAAAGCAATAGCAACATACTAAACGATCGGGTGCTAAGCTAATGGAATGGGTCATGTCAATCAGATCATTCAACTAATGATGTGACCTCGTTAATCAAATAACAACTCTTTTGTCTATGGTTAGGAAACATAACCATCTTTGATTAACGAGCTAGTCAAGTAGAGGCATACTAGTGACACTCTGTTTGTCTATGTATTCACACATGTATTATGTTTCTGGTTAATACAATTCTAGCATGAATAATAAACATTTATCATGATATAAGGAAATAAATAATAACTTTATTTTTGCCTCTAGGGCATATTTCCTTCAGTCTCCCACTTGCACTAGAGTCAATAATCTAGATCACATCTCCATGTGATTAACATCGATATTTCACATCATCATGTGATTAACACCCATAGTTCACATCGCCATGTGACCAACACCCAAAAGGTTTACTAGATTCGGTAATCTAGTTCACATCGTTATGTGATTAACACCCAAAGAGTACTAAGGTGTGATCATGGTTTGCTTGTGAGAGAATTTTAGTCAACGGGTCTGCCACATTCAGATCCACATGTATTTTGCAAATTTCTATGTCAACAATGCTCTGCATGGAGCTACTCTAGCTAATTGCTCCCACTTTCAATATGTATCTAGACTGAAACTTAGAGTCATCTAGATTAGTGTCAAAACTTGCATCGGCGTAACCCTTTACGACGAACCTTTTGTCACGTCCATAATCAAGAAACATATCCTTATTTCACTAAGGATAATTCTGACCGCTGTCCAGTGATCTACTCCTAGATCACTAATGTACTCCCTTGCCAAATCAGTGCAGGGTATACAATACATCTGGTATACAGCATGACATACTTTATAGAACCTATGGCCAAGGCATAGGGAATGACTTTCATTCTCTTTCTATCTTCTGCCGTGGTCGGGCTTTGAGTCTTACTCAACTTCACACCTTGTAATAGAGGCAAGAACTCTATCTTTGACTGCTCCATTTTGAACTACTTCAAAATCTTGTCAAGGTATGTACTTATTGAAAAAACTTATCAAGCGTCTTGATCTATCTCTATAGATCTTGGGGCTCAATATGTAAGTAGCTTCACCGAAGTCTTTCTTTGAAAACTCCTTTCAAACACTCCTTTATGCTTTACAGAATAATTCTACATTATTTCCGATCAACAATATGTCATTCACATATACTTATCAGAAATGCTGTAGTGCTCCCACTCACTTTCTTGTAAATACAGGCTTCACCGCAAGTCTGTATAAAAATATATGCTTTGATCAACTTATCAAAGCGTGTATTCCAACTCCGAGATGCTTGTACCAGTCCATAAATGAATCGCTGGAGGTTGCATATTTTGTTAGCACCTTTAGGATTGACAAAACCTACTGGTTGCATCATATACAACTCTTCTTTAAGAAATCCATTAAGGAATGCAGTTTTGTTTATCCATTTGCCAGATTTCATAAAATGCGGCAATTGCTAACATGATTCGAACAGACCTAAGCATAGATACGAGTGAGAAACTCTCATTGTAGTCAACACTTTGAACTTGTCGAAAACCTTTTGCGACAATTCAAGCTTTGTAGATAGTAACACTACTATCAACGTCCGTCTTCCTCTTGAAGATCCATTTATTTCTATGGTTTGCCGATCATCGGGCAAATCCATCAAAGTCCATACTTTGTTCTCATACATGGATCATATCTCAGATTTCATGGCCTCAAACCATTTCGCGGAATCTGGGCTCATCATCGCTTCCTCATAGTTCGCAAGTTCGTCATGGTCTAGTAACATGACTTCCAGAACAGGATTACCGTACCACTCTGGTGCGGATCTCACTCTGGTTTACCTACGAGATTCGGTAGTAACTTGATCTGAAGTTACATGATCATCATCATTAGCTTCCTCACTAATTGGTGTAGTAGTCACAAGAACAGATTTCTGTGATGAAGTACTTTCCAATAAGGGAGAAGGTACAATTACCTTATCAAGTTTTCTACTTTCCTCCCACTCACTTCTTTCGAGAGAAACTCCTTCTCTAGAAAGGATCCATTCTTAGCAACGAATGTCTTGCCTTCGGATCTGTGATAGAAGGTGTACCCAACTGTCTCCTTTGGGTATCCTATGAAGATATATTTCTCCGATTTGAGGTTGAGCTTATCGAGATGAAACTTTTTCACATAAACATCGCAACTCCAAACTTTAAGAAACGACAGCTTAGGTTTCTTGCCAAACCATAGTTCACACGGTGTCGTCTCAACGGATTTAGATGGTGCCCTATTTAACGTGAATGCAACTGTCTCTAATGCATAACCCCAAAACGATAGTGGTAGATCGGTAAGATACATCATAGATTGTACTATATCTAATAAAGTACGGTTATGACGTTCGGACACACCATTATGCTGTGGTGTTCCGGGTGGCACGAATTTGCGAAACTATTCCACATTGTTTTAATTGAAGACCAAACTCGTAACTCAAATATTTGTCTCCGTGATCAGATCGTAGAAGCCTTATTTTCTTGTTACGATGATTCTCCACTACACTCTGAAATTCTTTGAACTTTTCAAATGTTTCAGACTTATGTTTCATCAAGTAGATATACTCATATCTGCTCAAATCATCTGTGAAGATCAGAAAATAATGATACCTATCGCGAGCATCGATATTCATCGGACCATATACATCAGTATGTATGATTTCCAACAAATCTGTTGCTTGCTTCATTGTTCCGGAGAACGGCGTTTTAGTCATCTTGCCCATAAGGCATGGTTCGCAAGCATCAAGTGATTCATAATCAAGTGATTCATAATCAAGTGATTCCAAAATCCCATCAGCATGGAGTTTCTTCATGCGCTTTACACCAATATGACCTAAACGGCAGTGCCACAAATAAGTTGCACTATCATTATTAACTTCGCATCTTTTGGTTTCAATATTATGAATATGTGTATCACTAAGATCGATATCCAATGAACTATTTTCATTGGGTGTGTAACCATATAAGGTTTTATTCATGTAAATAGAACAACAATTTATTCTTTTACTTAAATGAATAACCGTATTACAATAAACATGATCAAATCATATTCATGCTCAACGCAAAAACCAAATAACACTTATTTAGGTTCAACACTAATCCCGAAATTATAGGGAGTGTGCGATGATGATCATATCAATCTTGGAACTACTTCCAACACACATCGTCACTTCACCCTTAACTAGTCTCTGTTTATTCTGCAACTCCTGTTTCTAGTTACTACTCTTAGCAACTAAACTAGTATCAAATACTGAGGGTTTGCTATAAACACTAGTAAAGTACACATCAATAACATGTATATCAAATATGCTTATGTTCACTTTGCCATCCTTCTTATCTGCCAATCACTTGGGGTAGTTCCGCTTCCAGTGACCAGTCCCTTTGCAGTAGAAGCACTTAGTCTCAGGCTTAGGACCAGACTTGGGCTTCTTCACTTGAGCAGCAACTTGCTTGCTGTTCTTCTTGAAGTTCCCCTTTTTTCCTTTGCCCTTTTCTTGAAACTAGTGATCTTGTCAACCATCAACACTTGATGTTCTTTCTTGATTTCTACCTTCATTGATTTCATCATCATGAAAAGCTCGGGATTCATTTTCGTCATCCCTTGCATACTATAGTTCATCACGAAGTTCTACTAACTTGGTGATGGTGACTAGAGAATTTTGTCAATCACTATCTTATCTGGAAGATTAACTCCCACTTGATTCAAGCGATTGTAGTACCCAGACAATCTGAGCACATGCTCACTAGTTGAGCGATTCTCCTCCATCTTTTAGCTATAGAACTTGTTGGAGACTTCATATCTCTCAACTCGGGTATTTGCTTGAAATATTAACTTCAACTCCTGGAACATCTCATATGCTCCATGACGTTCAAAACGTCTTTGAAGTCCCGATTCTAAGCCATTAAGCATGGTGCACTAAACTATCAAGTAGTCATCATATTGAGCTAGCCAAACGTTCATAATGTCTGCATCTGCTCCTGTAATAGGTCTTTCACCTAGCGGTGCATCAAGGACATAATTCTTCTGTGCAGCAATGAGGATAAACCTCTGATCACAGATCCAATCCGCATCTTTGCTACTAACATCTTTCAACACAATTTTCTCTAGGAACATATCAAAATAAACATAGGGAAGCAACAACGCGAGCTATTGATCTACAACATAATTTGCAAAATACTACCAGGACTAAGTTCATGATAAATTTAAGTTCAATTTAATCATATTACTTAAGAACTCCCACTTAGATAGACATCCCTCTAATCCTCTAAGTGATCACGTGATCCAAATCAACTAAACCATGTCCGATCATCACGTCAGATGGAGTAGTTTCATTGGTGAACATCACTATGTTGATCATATCTACTATATGATTCACGCTCGACCTTTCGGTCTCCGTGTTCCGAGGCCATATCTGTATATGCTTGGCTCGTCAAGTATAACCTGAGTATTCCGCGTGTGCAACTATTTTGCACCCGTTGTATTTGAACGTAGAACCTATCACACCCGATCATCACGTGGTGTCTCAGCACGAAGAACTTTCGCAACGGTGCATACTCAGGGAGAACACTTCTTGATAATTAGTGAGAGATCATCTTATAATGCTACTGTCAATCAAAGCAAGATAAGATGCATAAAAGATAAACATCACATGCAATCAATATAAGTGATATGATATGGCCATCATCATCTTGTGCTTGTGATCTCCATCTTCGAAGTATTGTCATGATCTATATCATCACCGACATGACACCATGATCTCCATCATCTTGATCTATATCAATGTGTCGTCACGTGGTCGTCTCGCCAACACTTGCTCTTACAACTATTGCTATCGCACAGCGATAAAGTAAAGCAATTATTGGGCGCTTGCATCTTATGCAATAGACAGACAACCATAAGGCTTTTGCCAGTTGCCGACAACTTCAACAAAACATGATCATCTTATACAACAACTTATAACTCATCACGTTTTGACCATATCACATCACAACATGCCCTGCAAAAACAAGTTAGACGTCCTCTACTTTGTTGTTGCAAATTTTACGTGGTTGTTACGGGCTTAAGCAAGAACTCATCTCACCTACGCATCAAAACCACAACGATAGTTTGTCAAATAGACTCCATTTTAACCTTCGCAAGGACCGGGCGTAGCCACACTCGGTTCAACTAAAGTTGGAGAAACAGTCACCCGCAAGTCACCTATGTGCAAAGCACGTCGGGGAAACCGGTCTCGTGTAAGCGTACGCGTAATGTCGGTCTGGGCCGCTTCATCCAACAATACCGCCGAACCAAAGTATGACATGCTGGTAGGCAGTATGACTTATATTGCCCACAACTCACTTGTGTTCTACTCATGCAAATAACATCAAACCATAAAACCTAGGCTCGGATGCCACTATTGGGGAACGTAGTAATTTCAAAATTTTCCTACGCACACGCAAGATCATGGTGATGCATAGCAATGAGGGGGAGAGTCTGATCTACGTACCCTTGTAGATCGCAACGGAAGCGTTAACACAACGTAGAGGAAGTAGTCGTACGTCTTCTTCCCGATCCGACCGATCCAAGCACCGTTACTCCGGCACCTCCGAGTTCTTAGCACACGTTCAGCTCGATGACGATCCCCAGGCTCCGATCCAGCAAAGCTTTGGGGAAGAGTTCCGTCAACACGACGGCGTGGTGACGATCTTGATGTACTACCGACGCAGGGCTTCACCTAAGCACTACAACGATATGATCGAGGTGGAATTTGGTGGCAGGGGGCACGGCACACGGATAAGGAACGATCTCAATGATCAACTTGTGTGTCTAGAGGTGCCCCCTGCCCCCGTATATAAAGGTTGCCAGGGGGAGGGCTGGCCGGCCAAGCCTATGGAGGCGCAGGAGGAGTCCTACTCCTACCGGGAGTAGGACTCCCCCCCCAATCCTATTCCTAATAGGACTCCCAAGGGGAAAGAGAGGGAGAGAGGTGGCCGGCCACCTCTCCTAGTCCTAATAGGACTAGGGGAGGGGGGAGGCGCGCAGCCCACTATGGGCAGCCCCTTTCACCATTCCACTAAAGCCCAATAAGGCCCATATGGCTCCCGGGGGGTTCCGGTAACCTCCCGGTGATCCGGTAAAATCCCGATTTCACCCGGAACACTTCCGATGTCCAAACATAGGCTTCCAATATATCAATCTTTATGTCTCGACCATTTCGAGACTCCTCGTCATGTCCGTGATCACATCCGGGACTCCGAACAACCTTCGGTACATCAAAATGCATAAACTCATAATAATTCTCATCGTAACGTTAAGCGTGCGGACCCTACGGTTCGAGAACAATGTAGACATGACCGAGACATGTCTCCGGTCAATAACCAATAGCGGGACCTAGATGCCCATATTGGCTCCTACATATTCTACGAAGATCTTTATCGGTCAGACCGCATAACAACATACGTCGTTCCCTTTGTCATCGGTATGTTACTTGCCCGAGATTCGATCGTCGGTATCCAATACTTAGTTCAATCTCGTTACCGGCAAGTCTCTTTACTCATTCCGTAATACATCACCTCGCAACTAACTCATTAGTCACAATGCTTGCAAGGCTTATGTGATGTGTATTACCGAGAGGGCCCAGAGATACCTCTCCGACAATCGGAGTGACAAATCCTAATCTCGAAATACGCCAACCCAACATCTACCTTTGGAGACACCTGTAGTACTCCTTTATAATCACCCAGTTACGTTGTGACGTTTGGTAGTACCCAAAGTGTTCCTCTGGTAAACTGGAGTTGCATAATGTCATAGTCATAGGAACATGTATAAGTCATGAAGAAAGAAATAGCAACATACTAAACGATCGGGTGCTAAGCTAATGGAATGGGTCATGTCAATCAGATCATTCAACTAATGATGTGACCTCGTTAATCAAATAACAACTCTTTTGTCTATGGTTAGGAAACATAACCATCTTTGATTAACGAGGTAGTCAAGTAGAGGCATACTAGTGACACTCTGTTTGTCTATGTATTCACACATGTATTATGTTTCCGGTTAATACAATTCTAGCATGAATAATAAACATTTATCATGATATAAGGAAATAAATAATAACTTTATTATTGCCTCTAGGGCATATTTCCTTCACCATGACGTTCAAAACGTCTTTGAAGTCCCGATTCTAAGCCGTTAAGCATGGTGCACTAAACTATCAAGTAGTCATCATATTGAGCTAGCCAAATGTTCATAACGTCTGCATCTGCTCCTGCAATAGGTCTGTCACCTAGCGGTGCATCAAGGACATAATTCTTCTGTGCAGCAATGAGGATAAACCTCAGATCACGGACCCAATCCGCATCATTGCTACTAATATCTTTCAACACAATTTTCTCTAGGAACATATCAAAATAAACATATGAAAGCAACAACACGAGCTATTGATCTACAACATAATTTGCAAAATACTACCAGGACTAAGTTCGTAATAAATTTAAGTTCAATTAATCATATTACTTAAGAACTCCCACTTAGATAGACATCCCTCTAATCATCTAAGTGATCACGTGATCCAAATCAACTAAACCATGTCCGATTATCACGTGAGATGGAGTAGTTTTCAATGGTGAACATCACTATGTTGATCATATCTACTATATGATTCACGCTCGACCTTTTGGTCTCCAGTGTTCCGAGGCCATATCTGTATATGCTAGGCTCGTCAAGGTTAACCTGAGTATTCCGCGTGTGCAACTGTTTTGCACCCGTTGTATTTGAACATAGAGCCTATCACACCCGATCATCACGTGGTGTCTCAGCACGAAGAACTTTTACAATGGTGCATACTCAAGGAGAACACTTATACCTTGAAATTTAGTGAGAGATCATCTTATTTAGCTACTGTCGAACTAAGCAAAATAAGATGTATAAAAGATAGACATCATATGCAATCAAAATATGTGACATGATATGGCTATGATCATCTTGCGCCTTTGATCTCCATCTCCAAAGTACTGTCATGATATCTATCGTCACCGGCATGACACCATGATCTCCATCATCTTGATCTATATCAATGTGTCGTTACATGGTCGTCTCGCCAACAATTGCTCTTGCAACTATTGCTATCGCATAGCGATAAAGTAAAGCAATTATTTGGTGCTTGCATCTTATGCAATAGAGAGATAACCACAAGGATTTTGCCAGTTGCCGATAACTTCAACAAAACATGATCATCTCATACAACAACTTATATCTCATCACGTCTTGACCATAGCACATCACAACATACCCGGCAAAAACAAGTTGGACGTCCTCTACTTTGTTGTTGCAAGTTTTACGTGGCTGCTACGGGCTTAAGCAAGAACCAATCTTACCTACGCATCAAAACCACAACGATAGTTTGTCAAGTTGGTGCTGTTTTAACCTTCGCAAGGACCGGGCGTAGCCACACTTGGTTCAACTAAAGTTGGAGAAACTGACACCCGCCAGCCACCTGTGTGCAAAGCACGTCGGTAGAACCAGTCTTGCGTAAGCGTACGTGTAATGTCGGTCCGGGCCGCTTCATCCAACAATACCGCCGAACCAAAGTATGACATGCTGGTAAGCAGTATGACTTATATCGCCCACAACTCACTTGTGTTCTACTCGTGCATATAACATCAACACATAAAACCTAGGCTCTGATGCTACTGTTGGGTAACGTAGTAATTTCAAAAAATTTCCTACGCACACGCAAGATCATGGTGATGCATAGCAACGAGAGGGGAGAGTGTTGTCTACGTACCCTCGTAGACCGGAAGCGGAAGCATTATGACAACGCGGTTGATGTAGTCGTACGTCTTCACAGCCCGAGCGATCAAGCACCGAAACTACGGCACCTCCGAGTTCTAGCACACGTTCAGCTCGATGACGATCCCCGGACTCCGATCCAGAAAAGTGTCGAGGAAGAGTTCCGTCAGCACGACGGCATGGTGACAATCTTGATGTTCTACTGTCGCAGAGCTTCGACTAAGCACCACTACAATATTATCGAGGACTATGGTGGAAGGGGGCACCGCACACGGCTAAGAAAACGATCGCGAGGATCAACTTGTGTGTCTAGAGGTGCCCCCTTGCCCCCGTATATAAAGGAGCAAGGGGGGTGCGGCCGGCCCTAGGAGGAGGCGCGCAGGAGGAGTCCTACTCCTAGGGTAGGAGTCCCCCCTTTCCCTAGTTGGACTAGGACTTGGGGGGGGGGGAAGGAGGAGAGGGAAGAAAGGAAAGGGGGGGCACCGCCCCCCCCCTCCTTGTCCAATTCGGACTTGGGGGGGGGGGGGGGGAGGGGCGCGCGGCAGCCCCTAGGCCTCCTCTCCTCTTCCTCCACTTGGCCCATTAAGGCCCATTAGGTTACCGGGGGGTTCCGGTAACCTCCCAGTACTCCGGTAAAATGCTGATTTCACCCGGAACACTTCCGATGTCCAAACATAGGCTTTCAATATATCAATCTTTATGTCTCGACCATTTCGAGACTCCTCGTCATGTCCGTGATCACATCCGGGACTCCGAACAAACTTCGGTACATCAAAATATATAAACTCATATTGAAACTGTCATCGTAACGTTAAGCGTGCGGACCCTACGGGTTCGAGAACAATGTAGACATGACCGAGACACGTCTCCGGTAAATAACCAATAGCAGAACCTGGATGCTCATATTGGCTCCTACATATTCTACGAAGATCTTTATCGGTCAGACCGCATAACAACATATGTTGTTCCCTTTGTCATCGGTATGTTACTTGCCCGAGATTCGATCGTCGGTATCTTAATACCTAGTTCAATCTCGTTACCGGCAAGTCTCTTTACTCGTTCCGTAATACATCATCTCACAACTAACTCATTAGTTGTAATGCTTGCAAGGCTTATGTGATGTGCATTACCGAGAGGGCCCAGAGATACCTCTCCGACAATCGGAGTGACAAATCCTAATCTTGAAATACGCCAACCCAACATGTACCTTTGGAGACACCTGTAGAGCTCCTTTATAATCACCCAGTTACGTTGTGACATTTGGTAGCACACAAAGTGTTCCTCCGGCAAACGGGAGTTGCATAATCTCATAGTCATAGGAACATGTATAAGTCATGAAGAAAGCAATAGCAACATACTAAACGATCGAGTGCTAAGCTAACGGAATGGGTCAAGTCAATCACATCATTCTCCTAATGATGTGATCCCGTTAATCAAATAACAACTCTTTGTCTATGGTTAGGAAACATAACCATCTTTGATTAACGAGCTAGTCAAGTAGAGGCATACTAGTGACACTCTGTTTATCTATGTATTCACACATGTATTATGTTTCCGGTTAATACAATTCTAGCATGAATAATAAACATTGATCATGAAATAAGTAAATAAATAATAACTTTATTATTGCCTCTAGGGCATATTTCCTTCAGTGATATGGTCAAGACGTGATGAGATATAAATTGTTGTATGAGATGATCATGTTTTGTAGAAGTTATCGGCAACTAGAGGAGCCTTATGGTTGTCGCTTTATTGTATGAAATGCAATCTGTTGGAAATATGCCCTAGAGGCAATAATAAAATGGTTATTATTGTATTTCCTTGTTCATGATAATTGTCTGTTGTTCATGCTATAATTGTATTAACTGGAAACCGTAATACATGTGTGAATACATAGACCACAACATGTCCCTAGTAAGCCTCTAGCTGACTAGCTCATTGATCAATAGATGGTCATGGTTTTCTGACCATGGACATTGGATGTCATTGATAACATGATCACGTCATTTGGAGAATGATGTGATGGACAAGACCCAATCTTAAGCGTAGCACAAGATCGTGTAGTTCGTTTGCTAAAGCTTTTCTAATGTCAAGTATCATTTCCTTAGACCATGAGATTGTGCAACTCCCGGATACCGTAGGAATGCTTTTGGTGTACCAAACGTCACAACATAACTGGTTGGCTATAAAGGTGCACTACAGGTATCTCTGAAAGTGTCTGTTGGGTTGGCATGAATCGAGACTGGGATTTGTCACTCCGTATGATGGAGAGGTATCTCTGGGCCCACTCGGTAATGCATCATCCTAATGAGCTCAATGTGA
Organism: Triticum monococcum; assembly: GCA_034509565.1. Lineage (NCBI taxonomy): Eukaryota > Viridiplantae > Streptophyta > Magnoliopsida > Poales > Poaceae > Triticum > Triticum monococcum. Next base: position 539,942,911 of record CM067842.1, read on the forward strand.
CTAAGGAGTTAGCCACGGGATCATGCGTTACAGAACGAGTAAAGAGGCTTGCTAGTAACAAGGATGAACGAGGTATGGGGATACCGACGATCGAATCTCGGGCAAGAAACATACCGATAGACAAAGGGAATTGTATACGGGATTGATTGAATCCCCGACATCGTGGTTCATCCGATGGGATCATCGTGGAACATGTGGGAGCAAATATGGGTATCCATATCCCGCTATTGGTTATTGGCCGGAGAGATGTCTCGGTCATGTCTGCATGGTTCCCGAACCCGTAGGGTCTACACACTTAAGGTTCGGTGACGCTAGAGTTGTTATGGGAAATAGTATGTGGTTACGGAAGGTTGTTCGGAGTCCCGGATGAGATCCTGGATGTGACGAGGAGTTCTGGAATGGTCCGGTGGTGAAGATCAATATATTGGATGAAGGGTATTGGAGTACGGAATTGTTCCGGGGGTACCGGGTGACGACCAGCGTGTCCGAAAGGGGTTTCGGAGGCCCCGACAAGTGTTGGGGGCCCTTATGGGCCAAAGGGAAGGGGCACACCAGCCCACTAAGGGGTTGTGCGCCCCTCCCACCCCATCTCACATAACCAGGAGAGGTGGGGGCGCCTCCCCTAGGGCAGCCTCCCCTCCTGGCTTGAAGGGCAAGTCTCCTAGGGGTGGGGGCACCCAAAACCCATCTAGGGTTCCCTCCCTGGCCGTCGCCCCTCCCCTAGATGGGATCTAAAGGGGCCGGCCCCCTCTCCCCTTCTCCTATAAATAGTGGGGGTGGGAGGGCTGCCAGAACACCTAGACCCTTCCCCTGGCGCAGCCCCTACCCCTCTCCTACACCTCCTCCTCCTCTATAGCGCTTGGCGAAGCCCTGCCGAAGAACCACGAGCTCCATCGCCACCACGCTGTCGTGATGTCGGAGTTCTCCCTCAACTTCTCCTCTCCCCTTGCTAGGTCAAGAAGGAGGAGACGTCCTCGGGCTGTACGTGTGTTGAACGCGGAGGCGCCGTTGTTCGGCGCTTAGATCGGAATCGACCGCGATCTGAATCGCTGCGTGTATGACTCCATCAACCGCGTTCTTGCAACGCTTCCGTTTAGCGATCTTCAAGGGTATGGATATGAACTCCCTCTCTCTCGTTGCTAGCATCTCCTAGATTGAACTTGGTGACACGTAGGATTTTTTTTGAATTGTTGCTACGTTCCCCAACACAATCGCCATGTAATTGCTTTACTTTATCACTAAGCGGTAGCGATAGTCGTAGAAGCAATAGTTGGCGAGACGACAACGACGCTACGATCAAGATCAAGGTGTCAAGCCGGTGATGATGGAGATCATGACGGTGCTTTGGAGATGGAGATAAAAGGCACAAGATGATGATGGCCATATCATGACACATATTTTGAATGCATGTGATGTTTATCTTTTATACATCTTATTTTGCTTAGAATGTCAGTAGCATTATAAGATAACCCCTCACTAAATTTCAAGGTATAAGTGTTCTCCCTGAGTATGCACCGTTGCCACAGTTCGTCGTGCCGAGACACCACGTGATGATCGGGTGTGGTAAGCTCTACGTTCACATACAACGGGTGCAAGCCAGTTTTGCACGTGAGACCGAAAGGTCGAACGTGAATCATATAGTAGATATGATCAACATGGTGATGTTCACCATTGAAAACTACTCCACCTCATGTGATGATCGGACATGGTTTAGTTGATATGGATCACGTGATCATTTAGATGACTAGAGGGATGTCTATCTAAGGGGGAGTTCTTAAGTAATATGATTAATTGAACTTAAATTTATCATGAAATTAGTCCTGATAGTTTTTGCATATCTATGTTGTTGTAGATCAATGGCCCGTGCTACCATTCCCTTGAATTTTAATGCGTTCCTAGAGAAAGCTAAGTTGAAAGATGATGGTAGCAACTACACGGACTGGGTCCATAACTTGAGGATTATCGTCATTGCTGCACAGAAAAATTACGTCCTGGAAGCACTGCTAGGTGCAAGACCTGCTGCAGGAGCAACTCCGGACGTTATGTACATCTGGCAGAGGGAAGTTGATGACTACTCGATAGTTCAGTGTGCGATGCTTTATGGCTTCGAATCTGGACTTCAAAGACGTTTTGAACGTCATGGATCATATGAGATGTTCCAGGAGTTGAAGTTAATATTTCAAGCAAATGCCCGAGTTGAGAGATATGAAGTCTCCAACAAGTTCTACAGCTGCAAAATGGAGGAGAATAGTTCTGTCAGTGAACACATACACAGAATGTCTGGGTACCATAACCACTTGACTCAGCTGGGAGTTAATCTTCCCGATGATAGTGTCATTGACAGAGTTCTTCAATCACTGCCAGCAAGCTATAAAGGCTTCGTGATGAACTATAATATGCAATGGATGGAAAATACAATTCCCGAGCTCTTCACGATGCTAAAGGCTACGGAGGTAAAAATCAAGGAGCATCAAGTGTTGATGGTTAACAAGAGCACTAGTTTCAAGAAAAAGGGCAAAGGGAAGAAGGGGAACTTCAAGAAGAATAGCAAGCAAGTTGCTACTCCTGGGAAGAAGCCCAAGTCTAGACCTAAGCCTGAAACTGAGTGCTTCTACTACAAAGGGACTGGTCACTGGAAGCAGAACTACCCCAATTATTTGGCGGATAAGAAGGATGGCAAAGTGAAAGGTATATTTGATATACATGTTATTGATGTGTACCTTACTAATGCTCATAGTAGCGCCTGGGTATTTGATACTGGTTCTGTTACTCATATTTGCAACTCGAAATAGGGGCTACGGATTAAATGAAGATTGGCTAAGGACGAGGTGACGATGCGCGTCAAAAATGGTTCCAAGGTTGATGTGATCGCTGTCGGCACGCTACCTCTACATCTACCGTCAGGATTAGGTTTAGACCAGAATAATTGTTATTTGGTGCCAGCGTTGAGCATGAACATTATATCTGCATCTTCTTTGATGCGAGATGGTCATTCATTTCAGTCAGAGAATAATGGTTGTTCTATTTATATGAGTAATATCTTTTATGGTCATGTGCCCTTGATGAGTGGTCTATTTTTGTTGAATCTTGATTATAGTGATACACATATTCATAATATTGAAGCCAAAAGATGCAAAGTTAACAATGATATTGCAACTTATTTGTGGCACTGCCGTTTAGGTCATATTGGTGTAAAGCAAGGAAGAAACTCCATGCTGATGGACTTTTGGAATCACTTGATGCTTGTGAATCATGCCTCATGGACAAGATGACTAAGACTCTGTTCTTCGAAACAATGGAGCGAGCCACTGACTTGTTGGAAATAATACATACTAATGTATGCGGTCCGATGAGTGTTGAGGCTCGCGGAGGGTATCGTTATTTTCTGACCTTCACAGATGATTTGCGAAAATATGGGTATATCTACTTAATGAAACATTAGTCTGAAACATCTGAAATGTTCAAAGAATTTCAGAGTGAAGTGGAAAATCATCGTAACAAGAAAATAAAGTTTCTACGACCTGATCGTGGAGGTGAATATTTGAGTTATGAGTTTGGTCTTCATTTGAAACAATGTGGAATAGTTTCGCAACTCACGCCACCTGGAACACCACAATGTAATGGTGTGTCCGGACGTCGTAACCATAGTTTATTAGATATGGTGCGACCTATGATGTCTCTTACCGATTTACCCCTATCATTTTGGGGTTATGCTTTAGAGATGGCTGCATTCACGTCAAATAGGGAACCATCTAAATACGTTGAGACGACACCATATGAACTATGGTTTGGTAAGAAACCTAAGCTGTTGTTTCTTAAAGTTTGGGGCTGCGATCCTTATGTGAAATAGCTTCAGCCTGATAAGCTCAAACCCAAATTGGAGAAATGCATCTTCATAGGATACCCAAAGGAAACTATTGGGTACACCTTCTATCACAGATCCGAAGGCAAGATATTCGTTGCTAAGAATGGATCCTTTCTAGAGAAGGAGTTTCTCTCGAAAGAAGTGAGTGGGAGGAAAGTAGAACTTGATGAGGTAATTGTACCTTCTCCTGAATTGGAAAGTAGTTCATCACAGAAATAAGTTCCAGTGATTCCTACACCAATTAGTGAGGAAGCTAATGATAATGATCATGAAACTTCAGATCAAGTTACTACCGAACCTCATAGGTTAACCAGAGTACGGTCCGCACCATTGTGGTACGGTAATCATGTTCTGGAAGTCATGTTACTTGACCATGATGAACCTACGAACTATGAGGAAGCGATGATGAGCCCAAATTCCGTGAAATGGCTTGAGGCCATGAAATCTGAGATGGGATCCATGTATGAGAACAAAGTGTGGACTTTGGTGACTTGCCCGATGATCGGCAAGCCATAGAGAATAAATGGATCTTCAAGAAGAAGACTGATGCTGATGGTAATGTTACTGTCTACAAAGCTCGACTTGTTGCGAATGGTTTTCGACAAGTTCAAGGAGTTGACTACGATGAGACCTTCTCAACCGTAGCGATGCTTAAGTCTGTCCGAATTATGTTAGCAATTGCCGCATTTTATGATTATGAAATTTGGCAAATGGATGTCAAAACTGAGTTCCTTAATGGATTTCTTAAAGAAGAGTTGTATATGATGCAACTAGAAGGTTTTGTTGATACTAAAGGTGTTAACAAAGTGTGAAAACTCCAGCGATCCATTTATGGACTGGGGCAAGCCTCTCGGAGTTGGAATATATGCTTTGATAGTGTGATCAAAGCATATGGTTTTATACAGACTTTTGGAGAAGCATGTGTTTACAAGAAAGTGAGTGGGAGCTCTGTAGCATTTCTAATATTATATGTGGATGACATATTGTTGATTGGAAATAATACAGAATCTCTGGATAGCATAAAAGGATACTTGAATAAGAATTTTTCAATGAGAGACCTCGGTGAAGTTGCTTACATATTGGGCATCAAGATCTATAGAGATAGATCAAGACACTTAATTGGACTTTCACAAAGCACATGCCTTGATAAAGTTTTGAAGAAGTTCAAAATGGATCAGTCAAAGAGAGCGTTCTTGCCTGTGTTACAAGGTGCGAAGTTGAGTCAGACTCAACACCTGACTACTTCAGAAGATAGAGAGAAAATGAAAGTCATTCCCTATGCCTCAGCCATAGGTTCTATCATGTATGCAATGCATTGTACCAGACCTGATGTGTGCCTTGCTATAAGTTTAGCAGGGAGGTACTAAAATAATTTAGGAGTGGATCACTGGACAGCGGTCAAGAACATCCTAAATACCTGAAAAAGGACTAAGGATATGTTTCTCGTTTATGGAGGTGACAAAGAGCTTGTCGTAAATGGTTACGTCAATGCATGTTTTGACACTAATCCGGATGACTCTAAGTCACAAACCGGATACGTATTTATATTGAATGGTGGAGCTGTCAGTTGCTGCAGTTCCAAGCAGAGCATCGTGGCGGGATCTACGTGTGAAGCGGAGTACATAGCTGCTTCAGAAGCAGCAAATGAAGGAGTCTGGATGAAGGAGTTCATATCCGATCTAAGTGTAATACCTAATGCATCGGGTCCAATGCAAATCTTTTGTGACAATACTAGAACAATAGCCTTGGCGAAGGAATCCAGATTTCACAAGAGAACCAAACAAATCAAGAGACGCTTCAATTCCATCCGCGATTAAGTCAAGGAGGGAGACATAGAGATTTGGAAGATACATACGGATCTGAACGTTGCAGACCTGTTGACTAAGCCTCTTCCACGAGCAAAACATGATCAACACCAAGACTCCATGGGTGTTAGAACCATTACTATGTAATCTAGATTATTGACTCTAGTGCAATTGGGAGACTGAAGGCAATATGCCCTAGAGGCAATAATACATTTGTTATTTATATTTCCTTATATCATGATAAAAGTTTATTATTCATGCTAGAATTGTATTAATCGGAATCTTAGTACATGTATGAATACATAGACAAAACAGAGTGTCCCTAGTATGCCTCTACTTGACTAGCTCGTTAATCAAAGATGGTTAAGTTTCCTGACCATAGACATGTGTTGTCATTTGATGAACGGGATCACATCATTAGAGAATGATGTGATGGACAAGACCCATCTGTTAGCTTAGCATAATGATCGTTAAGTTTTATTGCTATTGCTTTCTTCAGGACTTATACATATTCCTCTGACAATGAGATTATGCAACTCCCGAATACCGGAGGAACACCTTGTGTGCTATCAAACGTCACAACATAACTGGGTGATTATAAAGATGCTCTATAGGTGTCTCCAATGGTGTTTCTTGGGTTTGCATAGATCAAGATTAGGTTTTTTCACTCCGAATATCGGAGAGGTATCTCTGGGCTCTCTCGGTAATGCACATCACTATAAGCCTTGCAAGCAATGTAACTAATGAGTTAGTTGCAGGATGATGCATTATGGAACAAGTAAAGAGACTTGCCGGTAACGATATTGAACTAGGTATGATGATACCGACGATCGAATCTCGGGCAAGTGACATACCGGTGACAAAGGGAATGACGTATGTTGTTATGCGGTTTGACCGATAAAGATCTTCGTAGAATATGTAGGAACCAATATGAGCATCCAGGTTCCGCTGTTGATTATTGATCAGAGATGTGTCTCGGTCATGTCTACATAGTTCTCGAACCCGTAGGGTCCGCACGCTTAACGTTCGATGATGATTTGTATTATGAGTTGTGTGTTTTGGTGACCGAAGTTTGTTCGGAGTCCCGGATGAGATCACAGACATGACGAGGAGTCACGAAATGGCCGAGAGGTAAAGATTGATATATTGGAAGGTTATATACAGACACCGGAATGGTTCCGAAGAGTTTCGGGGATTTTTTGGAGTACCGGCAGGTTACTGGAACCCCGTGGGAAAGTTAATGGGCCTCATGGGCCATAGTGAAGAGAGGGAGGAAGGGCACAAGAGGAGGCACGCGCCTCCTGATGTCTACTACACAACCTTCTTCTTGCAGACGTTGTTGGGCCTCCAAGTGCAGAGCTTTGTAGGACAGTAGCAAATTTCCCTCAAGTGGATGACCTATGGTTTATCAATCTGTGGGAGGCGTAGGATGAAGATGGTCTCTCTCAAACAACCCTGCAACCAAATAGCAAAGAGTCTCTTGTGTCCCCAACATACCCAATACAATGGTAAATTGTATAAGTGGACTAGTTCGGCGAAGACATGGTGATACAAGTGCAATACGGATGGTAGATATAGGTTTTTGTAATCTGAAAATATAAAAACAGCAAGGTAGCAAGTGGTAAAAGTGAGCATAAACGGTATTGCAATGCTAGGAAACAAGGCCTAGGGTTTACTCTCACTAGTGCAAGTTCTCTCAATAATAACACAATTGGATAATATAACTATCCCTCAACATGCAACAAAGTGTCACTCCAAAGTCACTAATAGCGGAGAACAAACGAAGATATTATGGTAGGGTACGAAACCACCTCAAAGTTATCCTTTCTGATCGATCTATTCAAGAGTCCGTAGTAAAATAACATGAAGCTATTCTTTAAGTTCAATCTATGCTAGAGTTCATACTAGAATAACACCTTAAGACACAAATCAATCAAAACCCTAATGTTACCTAGATACTCCAATGTCACCTCAGGTATCCGTGGGTATGATTATACGATATGCATCACACAATCTCAGATTCATCTATTCAACCAACACAAAGAACTTCAAAGAATTCCCCAAAGTTTCTACCAGAGAGTCAAGACGAAAACGTGTGCCAACCCCTGTGCATAAGTTCACGAGGTCACGGAACTCGCAAGTTGATCACCAAAACATACATCAAGTGGATCACGTGATATCCCATTGTCACCACAGATAAGCACATGCAAGATATACATAAAGTGTTCTCAAATCCTGAAAGACTCAATCCGATAAGATAACTTCAAAGGGAAAAAACTCAATTCATCACAAGAGAGTAGAGGGGGAGAAACATCATAACATCACGAGCGTGGGGGCGCGCCCAGGGGGGCAGGCGCGCCTCCCTGCCTCGTGGCCACCTCGAAGCTTCCCTGACGTCTACTCCATGTCTCCTGGATTGCTTCCATTCCAAAAATAACTCTCCCGAAGGTTTCATTCCGTTTGGACTCCGTTTTATATTCCTTTTCTTTGAAACACTGAAACATGCAAGAAAACAACAATTTGGGATGGGCCTCCGGTTAATAGGTTGGTCCCAAAAATAATATAAAAGTGTATAATAAAGCCCATAAACACCCAAAACAGATAATATAATAGCATGGAACAATCAAAAATTATAGATACGTTGGAGATGTATTGGCATCCCCGAGCTTAATTCCTGCTCGTCCTCGAGTAGGTAAATGATAAAAACAGAATTTTTGATGTGGAATGCTACCTAACATATTTATCCATGTAATTCTATTTATTGTGGCAAGAATATTCAGATCCAAAAGATTCAAGACAAACGTTTAATATTGATATAAAAATAATAATACTTCAAGCATACTAACAAAGTAATCATGTCTTCTCAAAATAACATGGCCAAAGAAAGCTATCCCTACAAAATCATATTGTCTGGCTATGCTCTATCTTCATCACACAAAATATTTAAATCATGCACAACCCCGATGAAAAGCCAAGCAATTGTTTTATACTTTTGATGTTCTCAAACTTTTTCAATCTTCACGCAATACATGATCGTGAGCCATGGACATAGCACTATAGGTGGAAGAGATTGGTGGTTGTGGAGAAGACAAGAAGGAGATGATAGTCTCACATCAACTAGGCGTATCAACGGGCTATGGATATGCCCATCAATAGATATCAATGTGAGTGAGTAGGGATGCCATGCAACGGATGCACTAGAGCTATAAGTGTATCAAAGCTCAAAAAGAAACTAAGTGGGGGTGCATCCAACTCGCTTGCTCACGAAGACCTAGGGCATTTTGAGGAAGCCCATCATTGGAATATACAAGCCAAGTTCTATAATGTAAGATTCCCACTAGTATATGAAAGTGACAACATAGGAGACTCCCTATCATGAAGATCATGGTGCTACTTTAAAGCATAAGTGTGGTAAAAGGATATTAGCATTGCCCCTTCTCTCTTTTTCTCTCATTTTTTTATTTTTTTTATTTTTTATTTGGGCCTTTTCTCTTTTTATGGTCTCTTTTCTCTCTCTTTTTATTTTTTTATTTTTCGACCGGAGTCTCATCCTGGATTGTCGGGGAATCATAGTCTCCATCATCCTTTCCTCACATGTCACAACGCTCTAATAATGATGATCATCACACTTTTATTTACTTACAACTCGAGAATTATGACTCGATACTTAGAATAAGATATGACTCTATATGAATGCCTCCGGCGGTGTACCGGGATGTGCAATGAATCAAGAGTGACATGTATGAAAGAATTATGAACGGTGGCTTTGCCACAAATAGGATGTCAACTACATGATCATGCAAAGCAATATGACAATGATGGAGCGTGTCATAATAAACGGAACGGTGGAAAGTTGCATGGCAATATATCTCGGAATGGCTATGGAAATGCCATAATAGGTAGGTATGGTGGCTGTTTTGATTAAGATAAATGGTGGGTTTTATGGTACCGGCGAAAGTTGCGCGGTACTAGAGAGGCTTGCAATGGTGGAAGGTTGAGAGTGCGTATAATCCATGGACTCAACATTAGTCATAAAGAACTCACATACTTATTGCAAAAAATATATTAGTTATTGAAACAAAGTACTACGCGCATGCTCCTAGGGGAATAGATTGGTAGGAAAAGACCATCGCTCGTCCTCGATCGCCACTCATAAGGAAGACAATCAATAAATAAATCATGCTCCGACTTCATTACATAACGGTTCACCATACGTGCATGCTACGGGAATCACAAACTTCAACACAAGTATTTCTCAAATTTACAACTACTCAACTAGCGTGACTCTAATATCACCATCTCCATATCTCAAAACAATGATCAAGTTTCAAACTTCTCATAGTATTCAATGCACTTCTATAAAAGTTTTTATTATTGCCATGTTGTTCTAAAGGACTCTCGAAATGATATAAGTGAAGCATGAGAGATCAATTATTTGTTCAAAATAAAACCACCGCCATGCTCTAAGAAGATATAAGTGAGGCACTAGAGCAAACGACAAACTACTCCGAAAATATTAGTGAAGATCAATGAGTAGTCGAATAATTATGTAACTATGTGAAGACTCTCTAACATTTAATAATTCCAGATCTTGGTATTTTATTCATACAGCAAGCAAAACAAAATAAAATAAAATGATGCTCCAAGCAAAACACATATCATGTGGTGAATAAAAATATAGCTCCAAATAAAGTTACCGATGAACGAAGATGAAAGAGGGGATGCCATCCGGGGCACCCCCAAGCTTATGCTCTGGCCACTCCTTGTTCCATAATCCATCAAATATGTACCCAAAACTTAAAAGCTTCACAACACAAAACTTAGAAGAAAATCTTCATGAGCTCCGTTAGTAAAAGAAAACAAACCACCACTTCAAGTTACTGTAATGAACTCATTCTTTATTTATATTGGTGTTAAACCTACTATATTCCAACTTCCCTATGGTTTATAAACTCTATTACTAGCCATAGATTCATCAAAATAAGCAAACAACACATATTAAACAGAATCTGTCAAAAACAGAACAGTCTGTAGTAATCTGGATCAAACATATACTTATGGAACCCCAAAAATTCTAAAATAAATTGCTTGACGTGAGGAATTTATATATTAATCATATTCAAAAAGAATTAACTAAATAGAACTCTCCAATAAGAAATGGCAGCAAATATCGTGAGCGCTAAAGTTTCTGTTTTTTACAGCATGATCGCAAAGACTTTCCCCAAGTCTTCTCAAAGGTTCTACTTGGCACAAACACTAATTAAAACATAAAACCACATATAAAAAGAGGCTAGATGAATTATTTATTACTAAACAGGATCAAAAAGCAAAGAACAAAAATAAAGTTGGGTTGCCTCCCAACAAGCGCTATCGTTTAACGCGCCTAGCTAGGCATGATGATTTCAATGATGCTCACATAAAAGATAAGATTAAGAATTGAAACATAAAGAGAGCACCATGAAGAATATGAATAGCACATTTAAGTCTAACCCACTTCCTATGCATAGGGATTTTGTGAGAAAACAACATGTGGGAAACATAATCAACTAGCATAGGAGGGCAAAACAAGCATAACTTCAAAACTTTAAGCTCATAGAGAGGAAACTTGATATTATTGCAACTCCTACAAGAATATGTTCCTCCCTCATAGTAATTTTCAGTAGCATCATGAATGAATTCAACAATATAACCAGCACCTAAAGCATTCTTTTCATGATCTACAAGCATAGAAATTTTATTAATCTCCACGTAAGAAAAATTCTTCTCATTCGGAATAGTGGGAGTATCATAAGAGACTCGAATACTATAAATTCTTTCCACATTAAAAGAGTAATGTTCAGAAAAAGGGTAATCATAATCATGAAAAGTTTTATAAATATAATCACCACTACTTTTTATAGCATAAGTGTCATCACAATAATCATCATAAGTAGCAACTTTGTTCTCATCATAATCAATTGAAACCTCTTCCAAGACAGTGGAATCATTAGTAAATAAAGTCATGACCTCCCCAAATCCACTTTCATAATTATCACAATAAGATTCAACATCCTCCAAAATAGTGGGATCATTACTTCCTAAAGTTGACACTCTTCCAAACCCACTTTCATCAATATAATCATAATAAGTAGGAGGCATGCTATCATCATAGAAAATTTGCATATCAAAACTTGGGAGGATAGAAATATCATCTTCATTAAACATAGCATCCCCAAGCTTGGGACAAACATTAATTGCAGCAAATATATTCTCAAACATGTCATCCTCATCAAACATAGCATCCCCAAGCTTGGGCCTTTTCATATCGTAAGCATAATCACTCTCATCAGTAATAGTATGGATAGCACCAATAGTATAGCAATTATCATCATCACAATGCGTAGTAGGAGCAACATCATTTGGGAGGGATACATTTTTACCTTTACTTATCCGTCTTTTCTTTTTTCTTCTTCACATTATGTGTGGGTTCAATCCTCTTTTTGGAGCTCCTTATTGATGAGATTGGTTGAATAGAAGGCTCCTCCTCGTTACCTGATTCATCATAAGAAATAATAGGAGGATATTGGGAAGCCTCTTCCCTTTCATTAGTATTCTCTTCATCCTCTATTTGTTTTCTTTTCTTTATGTAATTGTCAATATAAGGATTTTCAATGCAATTCACCGCACAATACATAAAAATTTCTTCTAGATCAATATCGAGGAATTTCTCAAGGTTTTATTCTGGAATATGCTTAGTTATACGTTTCATTTCTTCATAACTCAAAAGCAAGCTAAGTTCATTGGTGTGCAAGGTAAATCAAATCATCACAATTTTTGGACATGATACGATCATGGAACAATTTGCATTGGAGATTTAAATGGCCATGTTCATTGCAAAGTTCACAAGTATGGTGAAGGAATTTTAAATTTTTAGCACAAATAGTTAGCCTCTCTTGCAACCATTTAGTTTCCAAATACTTATGCCTCTTGCAAAATCTATTTTCCCTAATTGGTGTGTTCTTGCAGGCACTATATATTCCAAAAAAGTTGACATGCTTATAAGAGGCATTTTCATCATGACTAGTGCACTCATCATTACTACTATGGATATTCAAGGAGTTCATACTAACAACATTGCAATCATGCTTGTCATTCATAGATTTAGTGCCAAAAATTTTATAGACTTCTTCTTCTAGCACTTGAGCACAATTTTCCTTTCCATCATTTTTACAAAAGATATTAAAAAGATGAAGCGTATGGGGCAAACTCAATTCCATTTTTTTGTAATTTTCTTTTATAAACTAAACTAGTGATAAAACAAGAAACTAAAAGATTCGATTGCAAGATCTAAAGATATACCTTCAAGTGCTAACCTCCCCGGCAACGGTGCCAGAAAAGAGCTTGATGTCTACTGCACAACCTTCTTCTTGTAGACGTTGTTGGGCCTCCAAGTGCAGAGGTTTGTAGGACAGTAGCAAATTTATCTCAAGTGGATGACCTAAGGTTTATCAATCTGTGGGAGGCGTAGGATGAAGATGGTCTCTCTCAAACAACTCTGCAACCAAATAGCAAAGAGTCTCTTGTGTCCCCAACACACCCAATACAATGGTAAATTGTATAAGTGCACTAGTTCGGCGAAGAGATGGTGATACAAGTGCAATATGGATGGTAGATATAGGTTTTTGTAATCTGGAACTATAAAAACAACAAGGTAGCAAGTGGTAAAAGTAAGCATAAACGGTATTGCAATGCTAGGAAACAAGGCCTAGGGTTTTGATACGTCTCCAACGTATCTATAATTTTTGATTTTTCCATGCTGTATTATATCCTGTTTTGGACATTATTGGGATTTATTATACACTTTTATATTATTTTTGGGACTAACCTATTAACCGGAGGCCTAGCCTAGAATTGCTGTTTTTTTGCCTATTTCAGAGTTTCGCAGAAAAAGAATATCAAACGGAGTCCAAACGGAATGAAACCTTCGGGAACGTGATTTTTGGAATGAATGTGATCCAGAGGACTTGGACCCTACATCAAGACATCAACCAGGAAGACACGAGGTAGGGGGCGCGCCTACCCACCCCCCCAGGCGCGCCCTCCACCCTCATGGAGCCCATGTTGCTCCACCGACGTACTTCTTACTCCTTTATATACCTACGTACCCCCAAACTACCAGATACAGAGCCAAAACCCTAATTCCACCGCCGTAACTTTCTATATCCGTGAGATCCCATCTTGGGGCCTTTTTCAGAGCTCCGCCGAAGGGGGCACGATCACGGAGGGCTTCTACATCAACACCATTGCCTCTTCGATGAAGTGTGAGTAGTTTACCTCAGACCTTCGGGTCCATAGTTATTAGCTAGATGGATTCTTCTCTCTTTTTGGATCTCAATAAAAAGTTCTCCCCCTCTCTTGTGGAGATCTATTCGATGTAATCTTATTTTGCGGTGTGTTTGTTGAGACCGATGAATTGTGGGTTTATATCAACTTTATCTATGAAGAATATTTGAATCTTCTCTGAATTCTTTTATGTATGATTGGTTATCTTTGCAAGTCTCTTCGAATTACCAGTTTGGTTTGGCCTACTAGATTGATCTTTCTTGCAATGGGAGACGTGCTTAACTTTGGGTTCAATCTTGCGGTGTCCTTTCCCAGTGATAGTAGGGGCAGCAAGGCACGTATTGTATTGTTGCCATCGAGGATAACAAGTTGGGGTTTATTTCATATTGCATGAGTTTATCCCTCTACATCATGTCATCTTGCTTAAAGCGTTACTCTGTTCTCTTGAACTTAATACTCTAGATGCATGCTGGATAGTGGTCGATGTGTGGAGTAATAGTAGTAGATGCAGGCAGGAGTCAGTCTACTTGTCTCGGACATGATACCTATATACATGATCGTACCTAGATATTCTCATAACTATGCTCAATTCTGTCAATTGCTCAACAGTAATTTGTTCACCCACCGTAATACTTATGCTCTCGAGAGAAGCCACTAGTGAAACCTATGCCCCCCGGGTCTATTCTTCATCATATTAATCTTCCAATACTTAGTTATTTATTTTTCCTTTTATTTTACTTTGCATCTTTATTTCTCTTTATCATAAAAATACCAAAAATATTATCTTATCATATCTATCAGATCTCACTCTCGTAAGTGACTGTGAAGGGATTGACAACCCCTTTATTTTGTTGGTTGCGAGGAGTTTATTTGTTTGTGTAGGTGTGAGGGACTCGTGGGTGGCCTCCTACTGGATTGATACCTTGGTTCTCAAAAACTGAGGGAAATACTTACGCTACTTTGCTGCATCACCCCCTCTTTCCGTTGGCCTTCCTCCTTCTTTTTGCCCCTTGCACTTTCTGTCATTATGTCTGAAATTGGGGAAATTATTGTCGATATGGACAATAATAATATCATGGAAAATTCTGATGCTCCTGCTGAAGAACCCCCTATCTTACATACAAAAAATTCCAAATTGGTAGTGGTAATATTATTAGAAAAGGATTTATCCAAGATTTCTTTACTTGTGCCGGTGCTTTTCCTTCTATGGGCAGTTCTATTCTTCATAGAACTAGTAGTCTTGCGGACGCTATCGCCATGCTTGTAGTTGAACTTGAAAGACAATTTATGCACATGCATCCTTGCATACAAATGATTTTCCTAGAATTTTCTTATATTGAGCATTCTTCTGTTAAGCGTGTCGCTACTATCTTTTTGGCTCATGAGTTTAGATTTATAATAAAAGAGGCCAAAGAAATCTTTGCGCATTATAGGGTGGACGCTAGCCGTCCTCCCATAGAGGCTATCCTTTTTGATCAACAAGAAATAATGCGTTTTCAATCTCTAGACTTTGTTGCTTTCAGTGAAAATCTTAGAAAAAGGGTTCCTACCAATGTTCTAGTTGATAGAATTTCTGAACTTAGTAATGATTTGGCTATTCGAAATAATGAGCTAGGATATTCTCTCGAGTATAGGCTCACAAAGTTCTGTCAAAAGAATGCTTATAATGATGAATTGGTTGTGCAATACGAAGGGCCAAAGGAGGTCCTGGGGACTTTGGTCCCATTAAATTTAGCCCTTTTAATTACTTTTGCTTGCCACAAAGAAAACTTTCTGCCGAACATAGAGAATATGAAATGAGTTTTAATGATCTATCCAATTATTATGGTGATACCTAGATCTATCCTTACTTTTATGCCTAGCTAGGGGCGCTAAACCATAGCGCTTGTTGGGAGGCAACCCAATTTTATTTTTATTCCTTGCTTTTTGCTCCTGTTTAGTAATAAATAATTTATCCAGCCTCTGTTTTGGTTGTGTTTTTTGTGTTTAATTAGTGTTTGTGCCAAGTAGAACCGTTGGGAAGACCTGGGGAAAATCTTTTTAATCCTGCTGTAAAAAACAGAAACTTTAGCGCTCACGAGAATTGCTGCCATTTTTATTTGGAAAGTGATATTTAGTTAATTATTTTTACAGATGATTAATAGATAAATTCCACACGTCCAGCAATTTATTTTAGAATTTTTGGGATTCCAGAACTTGCGTTAGTTACAAATTACTATAGACCGTTCTGTTTTTGACAGATTCTGTTTTTCGTGTGTTGTTTGCTTATTTTGATGAATCTATGGCCAGTAAAATAGTTTATAAACCATAGAGAAGTTGTAATACAGTAGGTTTAACACCAAAATAAATAAAGAATGAGTTCATTACAGTACCTTGAAGTGGTGTTTTGTTTTCTTTCGCTATCGGAGCTCACGAGATTTTCTACTTTAAGTTTTGTGTTGTGAAGTTTTCAAGTTTTGGGTAAAAGATTTGATGGATTATGGAACAAGGAGTGGAAAGAGCCTAAGCTTGAGGATGCCCATGGCACCCCAAGATAATCTAAGGACACCTAAAATCCCAAGCTTGGGGATGCCCCGGAAGGCATCCCCTCTTTCATTTACTTCCATCGGTAACTTTACTCGGAGCTATATTTTTATTCACGACATGATATGTGTTTTGCTTGGAGCGTCTTGTATTATTTGAGTCTTTATTTGTTAGTTTTCCACAATCATCCTTGCTGTACACACCTTTTTAGAGAGACACACATGATTCAGAAATTGTTAGAATACTCTATGTGCTTCACTTATATCTTTTGAGTGATATAGTTTTTGCTCTAGTGCTTCACTTATATCTTTTAGGGCACGGTTGTGGATTTGTTTTATAGAAACTATTGTTCTCTCATGATTCAATTAGATTATTTTGAGAGTCCTACAAAAAAGCGTGGTAATTTGCTTTAATTATGTTAGGCATTCAAGATTAATAAAAATCTTTCCTTATGAGTGTGTTGAATACTATGAGAAGTTTGATACTTGATAATTGTTTTGAGATATGGAGATGGTGATATTAGAGTCGTGCTAGTTGAGTAGTTGTGGATTTGAGAAATGCTTGTGTTGAAGTTTGTGATTCCCGTAGCATGCATGTATGGTGAACCGTTATGTGATGAAGTCGGAGCGTGATTTATTTATTGATTGTCTTCCTTATGAGTGGCGGTCGGGGACGAGCGATGGTCTTTTCCTACCAATCTATCCCCCTAGGAGCATGCGTGTAGTACTTTGCTTCGATAACTAATAGATTTTTGCAATAAGTATGTGAGTTCTTTATGACTAATGTTGAGTCCATGGATTATACGCACTCTCACCCTTCCACCATTGCTAGCCTCTCTAATACCGTGCACCTTTTGCCGGTATCATACACCCACCATATACCTTCCTCAAAACAGCCACCATACCTACCTATCATAGCATTTCCATAGCCATTCCGAGATATATTGCCATGCAACTTTCCACCGTTCCGTTTATTATGACACACTCCATCAGCCACCGTTCATAATTCTTTCATACATGTCACTCATGCATCATTGAACATCCCGGTACACTGCCAGAGGCATTCACCTAGAGTCATATTTTGTTCTAAGTATTGAGTTGTAATTTTTGAGTTGTAAGTAAATAAAAGTGTGATGATCATCATTTTTAGAGCATTGTCCCAAGTGAGGAAAGGATGATGGAGACTATGATTCCCCCACAAGTCGGGATGAGACTCCGGACTAAATAAAAAAAGGCCATAAAAAGAGAAAAAAGGCCCAAATAATAATAAAAAATGAATGAGAGAAAAAGAGAGAAGGGACAATGCTACTATCCTTTTACCACACTTGTGCTTCAAAGTAGCACAATGATCTTCATGATAAAGAGTCTCCTATGATATCACTTTCATATACTAGTGGGAATTTTTTTTATTATAGAACTTGGCTTGTATATTCGAATGATGGGCTTCCTCAAAATGCCCTAGGTCTTCGTGAGCAAGCGAGTTGGATGCACACCTAGTTAGTTCTTTTTGTTGAGCTTTCATATACTTATAGCTCTAGTGCATCCGGCATGGCAATCTCTACTCACTCACATTGATATATATTAATGGGCATCTCCATAGCCCGTTGATATGCCTAGTTGATGTGAGACCATCTTCTCCCTTTTTGTCTTCCCCACAAACACCATTCTATTCCACATATAGTGCTATGTCCATGGCTCACGCTCATGTATTGCGTGAAGATTGAAAAAGTTTAAGAACACCAAAAGTATGAAACAATTGCTTGGCTTGTCATCGGGGTTGTGCATGACTTAAATACTTTGTGTGGTGAAGATGGCGCATAGCCAGACTATATGATTTTTTAGGGATAACTTTCTTTGGCCATGTTATTTTGAAGAGACATAATTGCTTAGTTAGTATGCTTGAAGTATTATTATTTCTATATCAATATTGAACTTTTGTCTTGAATCTTTCGGATCTGAATATTCATACCACAATTAAGACAATTACATTGAAATTATGCCAAGTAGCATTCCACATCAAAATTCTGTTTTTATCATTTACCTACTCGAGGACGAGGAGGAATTAAGCTTGGGGATGCTTGATACATGTCCAACATATCTATAATTTTTGATTGTTCCATGCTATATTATATCCTCTTTTGGACATTATTGGGCTTTATTATACACTTTTATATTATTTTTGGGACTAACCTATTAACCGGAGGCCTAGTCCAGAATTGCTATTTTTTTGCCTATTTCAGAGTTTTGCAGAAAAAGAATATCAAACGGAGTCCAAACGGAATGAAACCTTCGGGAACGTGATTTTCAGAACGAGCGTAATCCAGAGGACTTGGACCCTACGTCAAGACATCAACAAGGAAGGAACGAGGTAGGGGGCGCGCCTACCCCCCAGACGCGCCCTCCACCCTCGTGGGGCCCACGTTGCTCCACCGACGTACTTCTTCCTCCTATATATACCTACGTACCCCCAAACTACCAGATACGGAGCCAAAACCCTAATTCCACCGCTGTAACTTTCTGTATCCATGAGATCCCATCTTGGGGCCTTTTCTAGAGCTCCGCCGGAGGGGGCATCAATCACGGAGGGCTTCTACATCAACACCATAGCCTCTTCGATGAAGTATGAGTAGTTTACTTCAGACCTTCGGGTTCATAGTTATTAGCTAGATGGATTCTTCTCTCTTTTTGGATCTCAATACAAAGTTCTCCCCCTCTCTTGTTGAGATCTATTCGATGTAATCTTCTTTTGCGGTGTGTTTGTTGAGACCGATGAATTGTGGGTTTATGATCAAGTTTATCTATGAACAATATTTGAATCTTCTTTGAATTCTTTTATGTATGATTGGTTATCTTTGCAAGTCTCTTCGAATTATCAGTTTGGTTTGGCCCACTAGATTGACCCTTGTTGCAACGGGAGAAGTGCTTAGCTTTGGGTTCAATCTTGCGGTGTCCTTTCCCAGTGACAGTAGGGGCAGCAAGGCACATATTGTATTGTTGCCATCGAGGATAACACGTTGGGATTTATTTCATATTGCATGAGTTTATCCCTATACATCACGTCATCTTGCTTAAAGTGTTACTCTATTCTCTTGAACTTAATACTCTAGATGCATGCTGGATAGCAGTTGATGTGTGGATTAATAGTAGTAGATGCAGGCAGGAGTCGGTCTACTTGTCTCGGACGTGATGCCTATATACATGATCATACCTAGATATTCTCATAACTATGCTCAATTCTATCAATTGCTCAACAGTAATTTGTTCACCCACTGTAATACTTATGCTCTCGAGAGAAGCCACTAGTGAAACCTATGGCCCCGGGGTCTATTCTCCATCATATTAATCTTACAATACTTAGTAATTTATTTTGCCTTTTATTTTACTTTGCATCTTTATTTCTCTTTATCATAAAAATACCAAAAATATTATCTTATCATATCTATCAGATCTCACTCTCGTAAGTGACCGTGAAGGGATTGACAACCCCTTTATTGCATTGGTTGCGAGGAGTTTATTTGATTGTGTAGGTGCGAGGGACTCGTGTGTGGCCTCCTACTGGATTGACACCTTGGTTCCCCAAAACTGAGGGAAATACTTACGCTACTTTGCTGCATCACCCTTTCCTCTTCAAGGGAAAACCAACACATTGCTTAAGAGGTAGCAGGTTCATACTTTCACTAGTGCAAGTTCTCTCAACAATAATAACATAATTGGATCATATAACTATCCCTAAACATGCAACAAAGTGTCACTCCAAGGTCACTAATAGCGGAGAACAAACGAAGAGACTATGGTAGGGTACAGAACCACCTCAAAGTTATCCTTTCTGATTGATCTATTCAAGAGTCTGTAGTAAAATAACATGAAGCTATTCTTTCCGTTCAATCTATCCTAGAGTTCGTACTAGAATAACACCTTAAGACACAAATCAATCAAAACCCTAATGTCACCTAGATACTCCAATGTCACCTCAAGTATCCGTGGGTATGATTATATGATATGCATCACACAATCTCAGATTCATCTATTCAACCAACACAAAGAACTTCAAAGAATGCCCCAAAGTTTCTACCGGAGAATCAAGACGAAAACGTGTGCCAACCCCTATGCACAAGTTCATGAGGTCATGAAACTCGCAAGTTGATCACCAAAACATACATCAAGTGGATCACGTGATATCCCGTTGTCACCACAGATAAGCACATGCAAGATATACATCAAGTGTTCTCAAATCCTTAAAGCCTCAATCCGATAAGATAACTTCAAAGGGAAAACTCAATTCATCACAAGAGAGTAGAGGGGGAGAAACATCATAAGATCCAAATATAATAGCAAAGCTCGTGATACATCAAGATCATACCACCTCAAGAACACGAGAGAGGGAGATCAAACACATAGCTACTGGTACATACCCTCAGCCCCGAGGGTTAACTACTCCGTCCTCGTCATGGAGAGCGTCGGGATGATGAAGATAGCCACCGGAGAGGGATTCCCCCTCCGGCAGGGTGCCGAAATGGGTCTAGATTGGTTTTCGATGGCTTCGGAGGCTTCTGGCGGCGGAACTCCCGATCTATTCTGCTCCCCGATGTTTTAGGGTATATTGATATATATAGGCGAAAGAAGTCAGCCAGGGGAGCGATGAGGGGCCCACGAGGGTGGGGGCGCGCCCAGGGGGCAGGCGCGCCTCCCTGCCTCGTGGCCACCTCGAAGCTTCCCTGACGTCTAATCCAAGTCTCCTGGATTGCTTCCGTTCCAAAAATAACTCTCCCGAAGGTTTCGTTCTGTTTGGACTCCGTTTGATATTCCTTTTCTTCGAAACACTGAAATACGCAAGAAAACATCAATTTGGGTTGGGCCTCCGGTTAATAGGTTAGTCCCAAAAATAATATAAAAGTGTATAATAAAGCCCATAAACATCCAAAATAGATAATATAATAGCATGGATGAATCAAAAATTATCGATACGTTGGAGACGTATCACCTCCTCCTGCCCAATCCGAATTGGACAAGGGGTGGGGCGCCCCCCTTTCCTTCTCCCTCTCCCCTCTTTCCCCTTTCCCCTCTCCGTTAGAAGGAAGGGGGCCAAATCCTACTAGGAGTGGAATCCTACTAGGAGTGGAGTCCTAGTCACTACAAAAAAAGACACATCCGTGACATTTTGGGCCGAACGAAATTTTTTCTGTCATACATATGACACTTCTATGACGATAATTGTGATGTGGTGGGCTCCTACTTCTATGACAAAACATCATGACAGAAAATGGGCTTTTCGTCCTGGGCGGGCCGGAGACGCAGCTGCATGACATTCTTTGGGCCGTCCATGACGGAAAAACCATGGTAGAAGCGAGGGCAAGGAAAATTTCAGGGAGTTCCCGGTTACGGTGGGAGGTCGAGGGCCGAGCAATGCGCGTTTCTCTCGTACACGTGCGCGCGTGTGTGCGAGGCGTTAGCTCTAACTGAACCCGAGCGAGGCATTGGGCTCTAACTGAACCCGAGCGATTGCACTGTAGGCTACGCATTACTGAACCCGAGGGATCGATCGATGGCCGTTAAATGAACCCGATCGAGCGATCCTTAGCTACTGCTGCTAACTGAAACAGATCGATTGGATGAACAATGAGCGTTGCGGGGGGGGGGGGGGGGTGGATGAACAGTGAGCAGTGGCATTGCCTCTGGATGAATAGGACCCCGTGGTGTGGTGGAGGGCTGGATGAACAGTAGACGGTAGAGGGGTAGCCATGGAGGGGTGGTTGAACAGGACCCCGTGGTGTGGAGGGCTGGATGAACAGTAGACGGTGGAGGGGTGCCCGTGGAGGGATGGTTGCACAGTAGCCGGTGGAGTAGCACGCGGTGGAGGTTGGAGGAGGTCGACGATAGCCCGTGGAGGCTGGAGGAGGTCGACGGTGGAGATGAACAGTATCCCGTGGAGTCCCGTTTTGCGGTGCGCCACACCCCTCCCGATGAGCAGGACCCCCGTTTCGACCGTAGGAGGTCCGTTTCGTCTGTTTTGCGGTACGCCACACCCCTCCCGATCAACAGGACCCCCGTTTCGACCGTAGGAGGTCCGTTTCATCCGTTTTGCGGTACGCCACACCCCTCCTGATCAACAGGACCCCCGTTTCGACCGTAGAAGGTCCGTTTCCTCCGTTTTGCGGTACGCCAGACCCCTCCTGATCAACAGGACCCCATTCCGAATGCAGGAGGCCTGTTTCCCCCGTTGTGCGGTACGCCAGGCCTCGTTTCCATCGCCTGTTCCATCCAAGCCCTCCCGATGAACACGACAACGCATTCCGTTCCGACCCAGCCGGTTGGCTCCCACGCGTTCAGTTGCCTCCCGATGAACACGATGCATTCTGTTGCCTCCCCATGAACACGATGACAACGCTGTTTCTCCATTTCGACCCAACCATGTACACGAGCCCTGGCCGTACGTATGCGCGAGTAGGCGTTCGAGACCCCGCCCGTATGTACACATACGTGGCCGTATTTTCTTTCTTGCACCTTGGCCGTTGTACGTACATGTACATGCTACGTGCGCGCCTCTACTACGACACGTACGCGCCTCTACTACGACATGTGCGCGCCTCTACATCCACCAGTATATATGTACGTACACGTTCGCGACCAGAATGAAAACGCTACGTATGCCTCGACCAGGTGGGTCCCGGCTGTCAGGCACTTCCTTGCGTGCGAAGATGTAGCTGGTGGGTCCCAGCAGTCAGGGGGGCGAATCATTTTGTTTTTCTGGCCGGACGCACTTCCTTGCGTGCGAAGGTGTAGCTGGTGGGTCCCAGCTGTCAGGGGGAAACATTTTTTTCACGAAATACGGTGGCCCGTCCGATGGGTCCCCGCTGTCAGGTGGAGGATTAATTATTTTGCGCGTAATAAGGAGGCACTTCCTTGCTGCGGCCGTGGACCATGCTGTCAGTGTCACACCCTAGCTAGATTATGCATTAGAGTGTGCATCATGTTTACATTCATCAGAAATTGAAATGGGGAAAGCAGAACCCCCAGAACCCCCCCTGAAATCAACTAGGGTTTACCAAAAATAAATTCAATGAACCTGAAATGCCCTTCAAATATGTTCACCCTCTTTGCCTTGGGTTAGAACCCTTGGGAAAAATGGTGCATATAATTTTAGGTCAACAAAAGGGGCATTGACTTAATTCATAAATATTTGAATTTGGGCATTTAAATACTATTAAATAATTCAAATGCTCAAATAATGTTGGAACTATTTTTGGGCCACTGAAATATTTCAGTAAGAGTCCATAAATATTTTCAGGATTTTATAAAATGATTTAGTATTTAAACTAAATCAAAACAGAATAACAAAAATAGAAAAACAGAATAAAATTAGAAGAGAGAGAGAGAGTAGGCCAGTGGGCCACTTACCTGGCCCAGCGCCAGGCCACCAGCGGCCCAGCCCACCAGGCCGTTGCCAGTCGTCCCCTAGCTCCTGCCAGGAGGACGAAGGGCGTGTGCCCGCGGTGCGCCAGCACGCGCGCGGCCACCGACGGCCACCTCCTGCTTCGGCCGCCTCCCCGACGTCGCTATGGACGCCACGCACCCCCCTGGCCCTCTCATTCCCCCTCCCCCGTGCTCATCCCCTCCTCTGCTCTCTCTCCCGCGCAACCGCCATGAGCCCGAGAGCGCCGACGAGAACCACCACGGCCACCGCCTCCCCCTCGCTTCCCTGACCAGCTTAGAGGCTCCGCCTCGACCCCGTCCTCCTCCTCACCGAACCACGCCCCGCCGGAAGCCCTGCATCGTCGAATTCAAGCTCTTCTTCAAGCTTCGGCACCGACGATCGCCGCCGTCGATTCGCTTGCTCCAGTGCCTCCCCGAGCTTGCCGCGGCCACCGCTGCACCCACTGTGAGCTCCTGTGTCGTTTCCCCCTCTCCCCTGGCTCATTTTCTTCCTCTAACACCGATGCCTGTCGGAACCGAGAGCTCTTCGCCGCCGGCCATGCCGCCACCGTGACCACAGCCGTGCAAGCTCACTCCCGAGCACGGCAACGTGCTCCACACCTCACCAGGAGCACGTGGAACCCATTAGTTTCCCCTCCCGTGCACCACAACGCCGATCCGCTCAACTCCCGAACTCCGGCCGCCGCGCAAGTTGCCGCCGCTGTCGTTTTAGGCCACTAGGGCTGCTGCCGTGTGCACAGATGGATGCGGGCGAGTCCCAGCTCCTCGTAGATGCCCTCCGCTGGCCATTTGGTCACCGGAGGAGGATTTCCGAGCCCCTCCGCCGTCTCTGGCCTTGCCGGCGACGAGCCGGGGTCAACTCCGGCGTGTTTTGACCCCGGGTCGGCTGGGTTGACTCCCCCCTGACTCACTGACGTGTGGGCCCAGGCGCCTGCCTAATTATTGTTAGTTAATTAGAGTTAATAAAATTAGCTAATTAGTGAGCCACTGACATGCGGGCCCCGCCCGGCTAACCAAGTTAGTTAGGGTTAACTAACTTAGTTAGTTGATTGTGTCACTGACCTGTGGACCCCACTGGCCAGGTTTGACCTGGAGGCGCCAGTTGACCTGCTGTCATCAGGGTGATGTCATGCTGACGCAATAACTCCTTTTCTGGATTTAATTTTATATAGAAAATTCCAGAAAATTGCCTAAACTTCAAAAATTCATAGAAATTCAACCATAACTCCAAATGAGACAAATTATATATGAAAAATTATCAGAAAAATTCAAGGAATCCATCTGTACCATTTTCATGCATGTTTGAACAATGTTTGTCCTCTGTTTTGGACAAAACAAATAAAGGGCATTTAAATAATCATATATGGGGTTGGAATTTGAATCTTGTACTCAAACCAACTCCATTTAAATCATAGCTAGTTGCATAAGCTCAAGACACATCCATATTGCCATGTCATAGCATGCATCATATTGTTGCATATCGTCATGTGTTGATTGTGCTCGGTTGTGTTCTTCGTGGTAGGTTCTGCCTCCGAGGATATTCACGAGTATCCAACTGAAGGGCAGTATCCCGTTACCACTCCATCAGGCAAGCAACCATTGATCATTCCGATACAACCCATGTTCTCGCTCCTGCTCTTGTTTACTGCATTAAGACAACATGATTCAAACTGCTGTGTGCTACGATAGTTGAACCCTTATCCTCTGCATGACCTTTCATTGCCACAGTAACTAGATGAAACCCACTAGCATGTGTAGGAGTTGATTGAGCCATGTTTTGTGATTCCTACCTTGCTATGCCTGCTATGCTTAGAGTTGTGTCAGGTCTGGTTCATCTGGGGATGGGCTAGAGTGAAATGCTTGTGCTAGTAATATGTGGGATGTGTTGAACATGTTTTGGTAAAGGTATCGATGAGAGGCCATGTAGGAGTACATGGTGGGTTGTTTCATTGAAGCCGTCCCTAAGAACTGAGTTCTGTATGCGTGAATTAAGATTCAGCTACTACCACACATTGGGCCCTGAAATATGACCCCGCTCGACTTACCGACCCCTCTCGCCTCAGTCCAGGAGTTGCAACTAGTTTCTGGTGTTTGTAGGATATGTGTCGGTGGCCGTGCGTAGCGCTGACCCTAGGGGTGGGCTATGTTGCGGTAGATACACCGTGGCACGGTGTACCGAGTCACCCGTTTGGTGTCTCGGGAACCCTGTTCACATCGTTCGGGGCCGTTGAGGACACCTCGGCCGGATTTCCTTGCGGATGGAACCTGAATAGGCGATGACCCTGGACTAGAGACTTGTGAGGTTAGTCAGGTCGTGGTCTACACCCACGTCGGTTTTCGCTTGAAGTCTGCCGAGCACATTTCATGTGCAGACGCTAAGTGGTGGAAACATGTGTGACGAAGTACACCCCTGCAGGGTATAAAACTATTCGAATAGCCGTGTCCGCGGTAAAGGACTACTTGATTGCATATACAGTTCATAGACAAGTTAATGGATACTATTAAAAGACTCAAGATAAGTGTGAGTACCGAGGATGGCTCCCTCGCAGGATACGAGGGAGGATCCACGGTGGAGTATTGTGATGGTGAGTAGTGGACTCGTGTGCGAAAACTATTTTGCTAAAAGATTCCGTAGGATAGCTTAGCCAAGAGTCAAAGCTGGCTTGCTGCATAAACCCCACCACCTTCTTGAGAATGAGCATGTACAGTAGGTTCTGATGTAAGACTTGCTGAGTACCTTTGTACTCATGTTTGCTTATTTATTGTTTTCAGACGACAACACTGCCCCCTCCGATGGGTTTTACGTAGACCTTGACGTCGACGAGTGACTAGCCACCCAGGTGGTGATCCAGGCCATGGAGGGCCCTATGTAGATAGACAGGCTTCGAGAAGCCTTCTTTCTTTCTAGAGTCTGTACTCAGACTAGTTGCTTCCGCATGTGCTTGTATGACTGTATGACTTGAGTGTCGGGTCATGTGACCCCTACCTGTATGGATATGTTATGTATGGCTCCCTAGAGCCTTTAAATAAAGTACCTGAGTTGTAGAGTTTTGTTGTGATGCCATGTTGTATGTACTCATATCGAGCATATTGTATGTATGATTGAAATGATTGGTATGAGTGGGATCCGACAATCTAGTTGTTTGTCCTTCTCAGCCTTTCTTATGGGGAAATGTAGTCTAGTGCTCCTCGAGCCATAGTAGTCCGCTACAGCCCGGTTCACCGGAGTCCTGCTAGCCCAGCACTACTGTTCAGGACACTTGACTGGCCGACATGTGTTTCACTTCGTCCCTATGTCTGTCCCTTCGGGGAAATGTCACGCGGTGATCTCCGGAGTCCTGTTAGCCCAGTGCTACAGCCCGGAATCACTCGTTGATGACCTACATGTTCGTTGTGATTCATGTATGCCTGTCTCCATGGGTCTGTGCCGCTTTGGGTTCACGACTAGCCATGTCGGCCCGGGTTCTCGGTCATATGGATGCTAGCGACATTGTCATATACGCGAGCCAAAAGGCGTAAACGGTCCCGGGCCATGGTAAGGCGACAGCCGTCGGATACCGTGCGTGAGGCCGCAAAGTGATATGAGGTGTTACCGGCTAGATCGATGTGGCTTAGAATCGGGGTCCTGACAGCGTTGGTATCAGAGCCGGACTGCCTGTAGGTTCGTTCAGCCAAACTGGTCGATGTCAAGTCTAGAAATGCTTTTGTTATATGTAAGGGAATTGATTGTGGGAGGGAACGTAAGGTTCTTTTACTCCTTTACCCTATGCTTCTGATCTGAGTCATTCTCTTCTCATTCAACGTGGGTTAAGGACTAGGCTCTCTTCTTCTATCAGGTTCACGTGTTACTAATCCGTAGTAGCTCATAGGATTATTGCTACGAGTTTTAGTCCAGTTTCTACTATTTTAGTACGTGGCTATTTGAATCAGAACCTTGATACGATGCTGTTGAGCGGTATTGTGAACTGTTGTGGATGTCTCAAATCTTTTTCTGAGCATTTACAACCGTTATGCTGCCCAATTTTCCCTAGGAATTCTGATGTCTTTGTCTTGGGGTTGTGCTTTCAGATGGCCAACCAGTCTCAAAATCAAGTGGTTCGCCTGACCAGGTGCCTCGACGTGCCCGGTCATACTGCTATGTTGGTCCGGGTCATGATCGAGACAGGATACCGTTGGTATCCCGAATACACTGTTGAAGAGCAGTTCCGCGACTTTAATCAAAGCCAGTATTTATGCACCGTCAGGATATTTCCTTCCTATCCTGGATCTACCGAGCCCCTTCACTGTTCCTATGGACTCGGAGTTACCATTGAGATGGCTGTGCAGGATGCTGCCTATTCCATGATGACCATCTTGCGAGTCCGGACTGGCCTGCTTCGGAACACTGACTTCCGTTACATGCCAGCTTCACTTCCGGGAGCGCAGGGGTATCTTCAGGCTATCTATGCTGACTCCACTCAGGAGGACTCATTAACTCGTACCACCGCTGAGATGCTCGAAGATAAGGACCGAGAGAATCGGGCCTTGAGGCTGGAGCTCTTTAATACCCGTGCTGATCATTGGGCCACATTGACTCGGTTTGCACCCGCGGTGCAAGCTGGATGTATGGATACCAGGGATCTGTATCCTGTGAGACCAGCCCTGCCAGACATGGTGGATTGGCGTGATGTGGGCGGCATCACCCCACCCCTTGGTCCCCGCAGGCCACCGTTTGTTGGTCCAAGACCTTATCCTAGCCCCTATGGTCCACAGGCTCCTCAGGACCGTCTGTTTCCGGATGATCACGTTGAACTTCCAGGCTATGGAGGTGACTTCTATGAGGACTACTACGGAGCTATCTGAGTTGGTAGTAGTACCACTAGTATTGTAGTAGTTGTATCTCCACTGTCCTGTGTGACTTGTGGAATACGACTTGGTGTGTAATCGATTCCGGAGGTGTAGACAAATAATGTATAGGGACTCGGAATGCCTCCGATGAGATGTAACGTCTACCTTCATAGTTGTACTGTAGCATGGGCTTGTACTAAACTATGTATGGCAAGTATGACCGTTGGTGTATATATGGCAGTTTTATATTACCATGGCATACGAATGAGCATCTCTGCATTCCGCGTTATCCTTTACATTCTGCACTTCCCTGTTAAGTTTGAGCCATCCTTGTCTAAACCGTTGTCTTGTTTTCCTCCTAGGATGGTCAACACCCGCGGCAACCCTGCTGCCCCGGAGCAGGGGGAAGCCAATGCAGCTAGAGGTGAAAATTTGCCTCACCCGCCTTCCCTGGCCGAAGTGATGCTGGAGGCGGAAAGGAACAAGCGTGAGACCAACCGCCTGCTGGAGCGGATTGAGCAGAACACTGCACGCCACCCACGAAATGACTTGGTGTCAATCAACGACTTTATCAAGCTGTACCCACCAAAGTTTAACCATTCCGTCGAGCCCCTCTACGCGGATGATTGGCTTCGCAGCATCACCCACAAGCTACGTTCTGCCAACGTAGCTGAAGCCGACAAGGTTACCTATGCTGCTTATCATCTCGAGGGCCCCGCTAGCCATTGGTGGGAAAACTACGAAGCTATGCGCCCGGTCGGCCAAATCACTACCTGGGCTGAGTTCAGCAAGGCTTTCCGTGAGCATCACATTCCGGAAGGTCTCATGGATCGCAAGAGGGAGGAGTTCTGCAACTTCACCCAAGGAAGGATGACTGTGGATGCATATAGCCGAGAATTTGGGAACCTGGCACGCTATGCTCCTGAAGAGGTTTCTACTGACGCCAAGAAGCAGGCAAGGTTCCGCAAGGGACTTAGCCCTGAGCTTCGCCGCGATCTCCGTCTGCACGAGTGCACATCCTTCCAGAAGCTGGTCAATAAAGCTATCAGCGCTAAGACAGGCCAGACTGATTATGACGCTTCACGCAAGCACTCCCGTGATTTTGGGTCTTCATCCAGCTCTGGAGCTCAGAAGCACCGGGTGTGGATTCCAAGCACCGCACTGCCACCCAGATTCACCCCGAGGCCATCCTTTGAGGCGCCTCGTCCCAACCAGCAAATTGCACCACCCAAGCCCTATGGTGGCCCCGCTGCTAATGTTGCTCCACGCCCCACTGTGGTAACATGCTTCAAGTGTGGAGAACCGGGTCACTATAGTCGAGAGTGTCCCCAGAACAACCCCAATCAAGCTGGAAAGTCCGTTGGCCGTGGTAAGCCCGCGGGAAAGACTTTCTACGCCAAGCCGGCCACTACTGCACGTGGCCATGTCAACTATGTTTCAGCCGAAGAGGCTCATGAGGATCCCAACGTCGTCCTTGGTACGCTCCTTGTTAACTGCCATCCGGCATCTGTTCTTTTCGATACTGGAGCATCTCATTCATTCATATCCGAGAATTATGCTCGGTTGCATAACACGACATTCTGTGACATGCCCACTTCCATGGTAATTCAAACTCCGGGTTCCAAGTGGCAAACTTCTAGGGTAAGCCATGGGAATGAAATTCTTGTCGATAGGCTTGTTTTCCTTGCATCTTTAATAGCTCTCAAGTCCTCCGACATAAACATCATCTTGGGTATGGACTGGATGTCGGCTCATTATGCCAAGATCGATTGTGCCACTAGAACCGTTCAACTTACTCATCCCTCGGGCAAGACAGTTAATGTCTTAACTCGAGTGGCCAAGCGCCAACTTTACTCTCTCAATGCCAACCCTCTTCCAGACCTTGAGGACGTTCTGGTAGTCCGAGACTTCCCGGATGTGTTTCCGGAAGAACTGCCAGGTGTTCCACCTGACCGGGATGTCGAGTTTGTGATAGACCTTGTTCCAGGAACCATTCCAATTGCTAGAAGACCCTACAAGATGGCACCCTTAGAACTAGCCGAGCTTAAGAACCAACTTGATGAGTCCTTGAACAAAGGGTTCATCCGTCCTAGCTCCTCTCCTTGGGCTTGCCCCGTCCTCTTCGTCAAGAAGAAGGATGGAATGGATCGAATGGTTGTGGATTACCGACCTGTCAATCTGGTCACCATCAAGAACAAATACCTGCTTCCCAGGATCAACGACCTATATGATCAGCTCGCTGGATCCTCAGTCTTCTCCAAGATGGATTTGAGGCTGGGCTACCATCAAATCAAAATCAGAAACGGGGACATTCCCAAAACGGCCTTTGTTACTCGTTATGGCCAATACGAGTACACCGTCATGTCCTTCGGTTTAACCAATGCCCCGGCCACTTTCTCCCGGTTAATGAACTCGGTTTTCATGGAGTACTTGGACAAATTCGTCGTAGTATACCTCGATGACATACTCATCTACTCCAAGAATGAAGAGGAACATGCCGAACATCTAAGGCTGGTATTGATGAAACTTCGAGAGCACCGCCTTTATGCCAAATTCTCCAAGTGTGAATTTTGGTTGTCAGAAGTGACCTATCTAGGCCATGTAATCTCTGGTAAGGGTATTGCTGTCAATCCCGAGCGAGTTCAAGCCGTCCTTGATTGGACTCCACCTGAAACGGTCAAGCAAGTTCGGAGTTTCCTTGGCCTAACGAGCTATTGCCGCCGCTTCGTCGAGAATTTCTCCAAGGTTGCTAAACCCCTAACTGAACTCCTCAAGAAAGATAAAAAGTTCGAGTGGACTCCACAGTGCGAGTTCAGTTTTCAGGAACTGAAAAGACGCCTGACATCTGCTCCCGTACTAGTACCACCAGATTTCTCCAAGGACTTTATCATCTATTGCGACGCCTCGCGACAAGGACTAGGTTGCATACTCATGCAAGATCGTCAGGTAATTGCCTATGCTTCACGGCAATTACACACACATGAGGAAAATTATCCCACACATGATCTAGAGCTTGCAGCTGTAGTCCATGCACTCAAAACCTGGCGACATTACCTTCTCGGTAATCATTGCGAGATTTTCACCGATCACCAAAGCTTGAAATATATCTTCACCCAACCAGATTTGAATCTCAGGCAAAGACGTTGGGTCGAGTTGATCTCGGATTACGACTTAGGAATAACTTACACCCCTGGCAAGGCCAATGTCATGGCCGATGCACTAAGTCGTAAGTCCTACTGTAACAACCTGATGTTACAACAAAGTCAACCACTTCTCCATGAGGAATTTCGCAAGCTTAATCTTCACATTGTGCCTCAAGGATTCTTGTCTACTCTGGTGGCGAAACCTACCCTTATGGATCAAATCTTAGCTGCCCAAAAGCGTGATAAGGGCATATCCCGGATTAAGGAAAACATTGCTAGCGGAGTAGCTAAATGTTTTTCCATGGATGAGCAAGGTGCTGTCTTCTTTGAGAACCGCCTGGTGGTTCCCAAGAACCAACATCTACGCCAGATGATCCTTAAGGAAGCTCACGAATCCCCTCTCACCATTCATCCCGGTAGTACTAAAATGTATCAAGACCTACGCCAGAGGTTTTGGTGGACTCGGATGAAGAGAGAAATCGCTCAATACATTGCTAATTGCGACGTTTGTCGTCGTGTTAAAGCGGAGCATCAACGGCCTGCTGGCACCCTTCAACCTTTGGCTATTCCTGAATGGAAATGGGACAAAATCAGTATGGATTTCATCACTGGGTTTCCCAGGACCAAGAGGGGGAATAATGCCATCTTCGTCGTGATCGACCGTCTTTCCAAAGTAGCCCATTTTCTACCTGTTCGTGAGAGTATCACCGCTAGCCAGCTAGCTGACTTATACATCTCCCGAATAGTGTCTCTTCATGGTGTCCCATTGGAAATTAACTCAGACCGTGGAAGTCTCTTCACCTCTCGATTTTGGGAAAGTTTCCAAAATGCTATGGGAACTCATCTCTCCTTTAGCACCGCCTTCCATCCTCAATCAAGTGGTCAAGTAGAGCGAGTAAATCAAATTCTGGAAGATATGCTCCGAGCTTCTGTTATCTCGTTCGGAATGAGTTGGGAAAAATGCCTTCCATTCGCGGAGTTTGCTTATAACAATAGCTATCAAGCTAGTTTGGGCAAGGCTCCCTTCGAAGTTCTCTATGGACGAAAATGTCGAACGCCTCTTAACTGGTCAGAAACCGGGGAAAGACAACTCTTTGGCCCGGATATGATTCAGGAAGCAGAAGAGCAGGTTCGCCTTATTCGTGAGAAATTGAAAACGGCCCAATCTTGCCAAAAGAGTCAATATGATCGTAAGCATAAGCCTATGACATTTGAAATTGACGAGAAAGCTTACCTTCGGGTTACCCCATTAAAGGGAACCCATCGCTTCGGTATCAAAGGAAAATTGGCTCCTCGTTACATTGGACCCTTTCGCATTCTTGCCAAACGAGGAGAAGTTGCCTACCAATTGGACCTACCTCCGCATCTTTCCAGAGTTCACGATGTCTTCCACGTTTCGCAACTCAGGCGTTGCTTCGCGGATCCTATCCGTGGAGTGGACCACGAAACGCTTGATTTACAAGATAACCTTTCTTATCGGGAATACCCCATTCGTATCCTTGATCAAGCCGAGCGTACCACTCGACGTCATAATATCAAGTTTCTCAAGGTTCAATGGTCACACCATTCCGAGGAAGAAGCCACTTGGGAAAGGGAGGATCGTCTTCGACTCGAGTACCCCGCCTTCTTCCCAGATGATCCTAAATCTCGGGACGAGATTCTATTGAGTGGGGGTGAGTTGTCACACCCTAGCTAGATTATGCATTAGAGTGTGCATCATGTTTACATTCATCAGAAATTGAAATGGGGAAAGCAGAACCCCCAGAACCCCCCCCCCCCTGAAATCAACTAGGGTTTACCAAAAATAAATTCAATGAACCTGAAATGCCCTTCAAATATGTTCACCCTCTTTGCCTTGGGTTAGAACCCTTGGGAAAAATGGTGCATATAATTTTAGGTCAACAAAAGGGGCATTGACTTAATTCATAAATATTTGAATTTGGGCATTTAAATACTATTAAATAATTCAAATGCTCAAATAATGTTGGAACTATTTTTGGGCCACTGAAATATTTCAGTAAGAGTCCATAAATATTTTCAGGATTTTATAAAATGATTTAGTATTTAAACTAAATCAAAACAGAATAACAAAAATAGAAAAACAGAATAAAATTAGAAGAGAGAGAGAGAGAGAGTAGGCCAGTGGGCCACTTACCTGGCCCAGCGCCAGGCCACCAGCGGCCCAGCCCACCAGGCCGTTGCCAGTCGTCCCCTAGCTCCTGCCAGGAGGACGAAGGGCGTGTGCCCGCGGTGCGCCAGCACGCGCGCGGCCACCGACGGCCACCTCCTGCTTCGGCCGCCTCCCCGACGTTGCTATGGACGCCACGCACCCCCCTGGCCCTCTCATTCCCCCTTCCCGTGCTCATCCCCTCCTCTGCTCTCTCTCCCGCGCAACCGCCATGAGCCCGAGAGCGCCGACGAGAACCACCACGGCCACCGCCTCCCCCTCGCTTCCCTGACCAGCTTAGAGGCTCCGCCTCGACCCCGTCCTCCTCCTCACCGAACCACGCCCCGCCGGAAGCCCTGCATCGTCGATTTCAAGCTCTTCTTCAAGCTTCGGCACCGACGATCGCCGCCGTCGATTCGCTTGCTCCAGTGCCTCCCCGAGCTTGCCGCGGCCACCGCTGCACCCGCTGTGAGCTCCTGTGTCGTTTCCCCCTCTCCCCTGGCTCGTTTTGTTCCTCTAACACCGATGCCCGTCGGAACCGAGAGCTCTTCGCCGCTGGCCATGCCGCCACCGTGACCACAGCCGTGCAAGCTCACTCTCGAGCACGGCAACATGCTCCACACCTCACCAGGAGCATGTGGAACCCATCAGTTTCCCCTCCCGTGCACCACAACGCCGATCCGCTCAACTCCCGAACTCCGGCCGCCGCGCAAGTTGCCGCCGCCGTCGTTTTAGGCCACTAGGGCTGCTGCCGTGTGCATAGATGGATGCGGGCGAGTCCCAGCTCCTCGTAGATGCCCTCCACTGGCCATTTGGTCGCCGGAGGAGGATTTCCGAGCCCCTCCGCCGTCTCTGGCCTTGCCGGCGATGAGCCGGGGTCAACTCCGGCGTGTTTTGACCCCGGGTCGGCTGGGTTGACTCCCCCCTGACTCACTGACGTGTGGGCCCAGGCGCCTGCCTAATTACTGTTAGTTAATTAGAGTTAATGAAATTAGCTAATTAGTGAGCCACTGACATGCGGGCCCCCCCGGCTAACCAAGTTAGTTAGGGTTAACTAACTTAGTTAGTTGATTGTGTCACTGACCTGTGGACCCCACTGGCCAGGTTTGACCTGGAGGCGCCAGTTGACCTGCTGACATCAGGATGATGTCATGCTGACACAATAACTCCTTTTCTGGATTTAATTTTATATAGAAAATTCCAGAAAATTGCCTAAACTTCAAAAATTCATAGAAATTCAACCATAACTCCAAATGAGACAAATTATATATGAAAAATTATCAGAAAAATTCAAGGAATCCATCTGTACCATTTTCATGCATGTTTGAACAATGTTTGTCCTCTGTTTTGGACAAAACAAATAAAGGGTATTTAAATAATCATATATGGGGTTGGAATTTGAATCTTGTACTCAAACCAACTCCATTTAAATCATAGCTAGTTGCATAAGCTCAAGACACATCCATATTGCCATGTCATAGCATGCATCATATTGTTGCATATCGTCATGTTTTGATTGTGCTCGGTTGTGTTCTTCGTGGTAGGTTCTGCCTCCGAGGATATTCACGAGTATCCAACTGAAGGGCAGTATCCCGTTACCACTCCATCAGGCAAGCAACCATTGATCATTCCGATACAACCCATGTTCTCGCTCCTGCTCTTGTTTACTGCATTAAGACAACATGATTCAAACTGCTGTGTGCTACGATAGTTGAACCCTTATCCTCTGCATGACCTGTCATTGCCACAGTAACTAGATGAAACCCACTAGCATGTGTAGGAGTTGATTGAGCCATGTTTTGTGATTCCTACCTTGCTATGCCTGCTATGCTTAGAGTTGTGTCAGGTCTGGTTCATCTGGGGATGGGCTAGAGTGAAATGCTTGTGCTAGTAATTTGTGGGATGTGTTGAACATGTTTTGGTAAAGGTATCGATGAGAGGCCATGTAGGAGTACATGGTGGGTTGTTTCATTGAAGCCGTCCCTAAGAACTGAGTTCTGTATGCGTGAATTAAGATTCAGCTACTACCACACATTGGGCCCTGAAATATGACCCCGCTCGACTTACCGACCCCTCTCGCCTCAGTCCAGGAGTTGCAACTAGTTTCTGGTGTTTGTAGGATATGTGTTGGCGGCCGTGCGTAGCACTGACCCTAGGGGTGGGCTATGTTGCGGTAGATACACCATGGCACGGTGTACCAACTCACCCGTTTGGTGTCTTGGGAACCCTGTTCACATCGTTCGGGGCCGTTGAGGACACCCCGGCCGGATTTCCTTGCGGATGGAACCTGAATAGGCGATGACCCTGGACTAGAGACTTGTGAGGTTAGTCAGGTCGTGGTCTACACCCACATCGGTTTTCGCTTGAAGTCTGCCGAGCACATTTCGTGTGCAGACGCTAAGTGGTGGAAACATGTGTGACGAAGTACACCCCTGCAGGGTATAAAACTATTCGAATAGCCGTGTCCGCGGTAAAGGACTACTTGATTGCATATACAGTTCATAGACAAGTTAATGGATACTATTAAAAGACTCAAGATAAGTGTGAGTACCGAGGATGGCTCCCTCGCAGGATACGAGGGAGGATCCACGGTGGAGTATTGTGATGGTGAGTAGTGGACTCGTGTGCGAAAACTATTTTGCTAAAAGATTCCATAGGATAGCTTAGCCAAGAGTCAAAGCTGGCTTGCTGCATAAACCCCACCACCTTCTTGAGAATGAGCATGTACAGTAGGTTCTGATGTAAGACTTGCTGAGTACCTTTGTACTCATGTTTGCTTATTTATTGTTTTCAGACGACAACACTGCCCCCTCCGATGGGTTTTACGTAGACCTTGACGTCGACGAGTGACTAGCCACCCAGGTGGTGATCCAGGCCATGGAGGGCCCTATGTAGATAGACAGGCTTCGAGAAGCCTTCTTTCTTTCTAGAGTCTGTACTCAGACTAGTTGCTTCCGCATGTGCTTGTATGACTGTATGACTTGAGTGTCGGGTCATGTGACCCCTACCTGTATGGATATGTTATGTATGGCTCCCTGGAGCCTTTAAATAAAGTACCTGAGTTGTAGAGTTTTGTTGTGATGCCATGTTGTATGTACTCATATCGAGCATATTGTATGTATGATTGAAATGCTTGGTATGAGTGGGATCCGACAATCTAGTTTTTTGTCCTTCGCAGCCTTTCTTATGGGGAAATGTAGTCTAGTGCTCCTCGAGCCATAGTAGTCCGCTACAGCCCGGTTCACCGGAGTCCTGCTAGCCCAGCACTATTGTTCAGGACACTTGACTGGCCGGCATGTGTTTCACTTCGTCCCTATGTCTGTCCCTTCGGGGAAATGTCACGCGGTGATCTCCGGAGTCCTGTTAGCCCAGTGCTACAGCCCGGAATCACTCGTTGATGACCGACATGTTCGTTGTGATTCATGTATGCCTGTCTCCATGGGTCTGTGCCGCTTTGGGTTCACGACTAGCCATGTCGGCCCGGGTTCTCGGTCATATGGATGCTAGCGACATTGTCATATACGCGAGCCAAAAGGCGCAAATGGTCCCGGGCCATGGTAAGGCGACACCCGTGGGATACCGTGCGTGAGGCCGCAAAGTGATATGAGGTGTTACCGGCTAGATCGATGTGGCTTAGAATCGGGGTCCTGACAGTCAGCATCTCCACGCACAGTACTCTTCCGATGTAAGTCGGTCATTGACTACATTGACCACGCCGTGCCGAGAGCACCACGGCAGTGGACGACGGCGAGGCCTAGGAAGGGGACGACACAGAGGCAGCGAAGACTCGGCGGTTATTTCCCACGCGGAGGGGAGTACGACTGTACGAGGGTTTACTGGTTCGTCTCCATCGCCGAAGAATAACAGCAGGTGTGGGTGAGTAGAGGGATGGCTAGGCCAGTGATGGGAGTACGGTGGGGCGGTGAGGCCTGCGCGGCAGCACTGCCGGCCGCGGGGAGGAGGGAGCAGGCAGTCCCGCTGGCGCTTGTTTGAGCGGCTGGAGCAGGAAGAGCAGAGATTGAAGAAGCACGACGGCCGTTGGATGGACATCCAACAGTGAGTGCTTTTGCATCAACCTTTTTTAGGAAAGCCTCAAATCTGTGGAAAACATCATACAGCCCATCTGCCATTATTTCTAATAATTTACACCCCATTTGCTAATTCTTAAGGTTTTTTTGGAGCCCATATTCTTTTTGTTAGCATTACAACCCATATTGTGGCCACGGTTAAAAAGTTATACGAAATTTTGCATATTTCGGTGCGGTCCAAACTCTTTTTAATCCCGAAATTTCGACTCACATTCAAACTGGTTTTAAAAATAAATGTATATCAATATAAAATCCAACAAATTCTCCACGCATAAAAATTAATGTAATTTAAAATCTTGAAATGGAAAAAGATATTTGAAACTAATTTCCGGTTTGATGTGTTTTAAAAATGTACATCCCATTTCTCATTACTGATGGGCCATTTTCTCTGCCAGCCGAATGAAAGCTCTCCTCGTCTTGAAAGATTTGTAGCCCAACTGGGCTGATAAAGCGATTTACTTGGCAAATCACAAAAAACTGGGCTGTGGCCGTGGACCCAGCTGTCAGCCTCTCCACGTATATGTCGGATTTCGGGTTCTGGCAGACCCTTGAGGTTCGAACACTGGGGTGCGCACGGAGATTTCGCCTCCTACCTACCTGCACCCCTCCGCCTCGCTGGGATCTAAACTATCGAAAGAACAACACAAGAGACACAGGGTTTATACTGGTTCGGGTCACCGTTGTGGTGTAATACCCTACTCCAGTGTGTGGTGTGGTGGATTGCCTCTTGGGCTGATGATGATGAACAATACAAGGAAGAACAGCCTCGCGAGGGTCTGTTCTTGGCTGGGGCGATGAACTGCTGGGAGGAGTTCAGTCACCTTTCTCTCTCTCTCTCTCTCTCTCTCTCTCTCTCTCTCTCTCTCTCTCTTTCTAATCGAATCCCCTCTTTAAAGAGCCTCCTCTCTCCAACCCCCTTTTGCTCTGTGGGTGGCTGGTCCTATTTATAGAGGCCCTGGTCCTCTTCCCAAATATCGAGCGGGAAGGGAGCCAACAATGGCGGGCTAATTTGAAGGGGGACAGCTAGTATCATCTATCCTGACAAAAGTAGTCTTCGCCTGCACAAAGCTCTATTGATGACGCCGTCTCGGGCTCCACGATGACCTCCATCTTGTAGTCCTCATGGTCTTGGTCTCATTGCACCGAAATGGCAACCTTTTCCTGACGCCTCGGTACCCCGCGGCTGCGCTTGCCCCCTTTGCATCAAAGAGGAAAGGAGGACACTACGCGGGCTGGCACCCGCCTGGCGCCCTTGGTCGTCATGGCTTGCGTCACATGCACCTCGTGAGGTACCCCGCCTTGGTCTCTCCGCCTCCTCGTGAGCCAGCCTGACGAGGCCGTGCCTGAGGAAGCTCCATGTCGCCCGCCCCGCGAGGCTTGGCCCCTCGCGAGGGTCTTGGGTTTGTGTTGGTGAAGATGGGCCGCGCTGGGCCCCCTTTTGAGCCACGCCGCAGGCTGCAGGCAGGCAAGTCTGGGGACCCCCGTTCCCAGAATGCCGACAGTAGCCCCCGGGCCCAAGGCGCGCCCGGACTTGGCCATGTAGGGAGGCAGAAGGGCAAGAGCAAAGCGCCGCGGGCCCTAACAGCCTGCGGCCTTGGGCGCCGCGTGGCGGTTGATTGGGCGTGGGCGCCTCCACTTCTCCGTGGCGCCTCGGCAACCGCACGGACTGGACAAGTCCCTGCATGCAAAGTGGGTCATGATTACCTACAATCGTGGAGGTCGGTGGTTGGCCTTCGCCGGCCATAAGTACGGAACAACGCGCGCCCTTCCAGTCCATCCCTCCTTGCTTCTCCTTCTTCCCGATCCTTGCTCCGTCTTGCTGCGATGGCTCTGATCCGCCGGTTCTTGATGGCAGAGAAGGGAAAGGCTCCCCGAGAGGAACCAGACCCACTCCCGCTGAAGAAACGGCTCGTCCCCCGTGACCCGGACAAGGGGGCCCTTCAGGTGGTGTTGAGGCCTTGGTGCGAGCGGGCGCCGCCGGGGTTCCTGCTTCCATTATACGCCCACGTCGAGGGCCCCGAAGGAGCTGATGCTGACCTCCACGGGCGGTGCCGCCGTCGGCGCAGACGGGTCACGAAGGT
This sequence comes from Triticum monococcum, assembly GCA_034509565.1. Classification (NCBI taxonomy): domain Eukaryota; kingdom Viridiplantae; phylum Streptophyta; class Magnoliopsida; order Poales; family Poaceae; genus Triticum; species Triticum monococcum. Next base: position 539,983,162 of record CM067842.1, read on the forward strand.
GTGGGTCGTCCCCCTTGGGGTCCACACCGAGGGCTCCTCCCAAGAGTTCGTGCTCCATGTCGCCATTCCTCTTCAGTCTTGGATCCGCCTTCCTCCCTTCTTCGCCTCCATCATCCCGCAGGGGGAGCCCCTGGAGCTCTGGCTGCAGCACGCCGGCTGTAGCACCCTCGCGACCGAGGCAGAGATCATGGTCGTTGCCCCGGGCGAGGTCTTCATGACTCGGGGCTGGAGAGAGATCGCTCGGGTTTGCAGGACAAGGGGCGTCTTCGCGATCCACTTGGACTACGACGGTGCTTCGGTGATGCTCTTCAGGGTCTTCGGTGCGAGCGGGCGCCGGCTGGAGTGCTGCCCCGGGGAAGGTGGCCAGGACCCTGCTGCGACGAGGATTGGGCTCGCCAATCGCTCCCTTGGTGGCTCCTCAGGCGGTGGAGACGTCGGAGGTTCCAACGACTCCGGCGAGCTCTTCGCGACTCCGAAGATGAGCGACGACAGCTACGAGCCCCCGAGCCGGTGCCGCTCCTGGAGCAGGGTGGGCTCGTCAGGCCGCCGTCGGCTCTGATCTGGATGGGGTTGGCGTCGATGCTTGACGGCCCACTGTTGATGATGCCGTCTTTTGTAGGGATGCGCGTAGTTTGCGTCCGTTTTGGATCTGCTCCCTGCGAGGAACCAAAAATGCGTCCCGTGGGGGCTTTTAAGGTGCCTGTGATCCTGTTTTGTTAATATAACCCTTGTCGTAGAATTGCGCGAGTTGCTCATTCCGTCTTAGCCCTGTCCTCCATTTTGAACCTCACGAGGGCTTGGTGCTCTGCGCCGACAGGTCCCAGTCCCAAGGCGGCTTCAGCCGTCGCTGGTTTGCCAGGTCGCGATGCCGTGGTCAAGGCCAGGAGGTGAGCGACCCGGAGTCCGGTAAGAGCCCCTGAGTCGTGATGCTCAGGAGGTCCCCTTTGGCGCCCAAGCAACCGTCGTTTGGTGAGAAAGGGGAGCGGCATCGCTAACAAGGGATAGCATTAGGTGCGGGGATGGTGCCACGGTAGCTGCCACTTCCGGGTGATGACTTATCACGAGGATCAGGGGCCGCTCTCTAGTGTGTCGCCGGGTCCGTGGATCGGCAGGCGCGAGGTTGCTCGGCGAGGTCCTCGTGTGTCTCTCCCCTCTCGCCTTTGCTCCCCTTTCTGCTCTACGTCCTCGGGTCCCGGCCCTCGAACGAGTCTCAGCCATCGCTGGTATGCCAGGTCGCGATGCCGTGGTCAAGGCCAGAGGGTGAGGGCTGGAGAGCCAGTAGGAGCCCTGAGTCGCGATGCTCAGGCACCCCCCCTTTAACGTGCAAGTGGTTCGTGCAGACGAGAGCAAAGGAGACACCGCAAGAGCCTCGCCTGACGCAGCTCCTTCAGGAGGTCCTGCAGGTCCATCATAGAAAAAAACAAGGGGTTGCCATGACAATTGACAGTCAGCCGTTGGTTGCTTCCGAGGGGTAGGGAGGCACTGAAGGCTTGACGAGGTGATGCTATGCGGGGCTACCGCGGCCAGAGCTCAGCCATCCAGGTTTGTCGGCGATGCAGGGACGGACCCATGCGCAAGCGTCGTGCCGTTTGGGAGCAGCTCCGTTAGTTGGCGTCAGCTGAGCAGGCAACTAGGTAAAGCACATTAGCCGCAAAGGAGTGGATTCATTCAAATAGATGCTGGGAATGCGGACATCACTGAGTTAGGCCCGAGCGACTTGGGGGGTCATGCAGCCCAAGGGGCGCCCCCAACAAGGTAAGCTAACAACATGGAATAAAAAAAGGTACACGCCGTAGGGACGAACCCACGCGGCCTGGGAATAATGCAGCCCTGGGGGGGGGGGGGGCGCTCCAACTGGAAATAAAACTTGAAAGATGTCACCTGATGATGTTGAGGACGAAGGAGCGTTGGTGTAGCAAGCTCGGTGGGCTGCGGGAGCCGATGCTCATGAGCCCCCAGGCCCAGGGGCCTCGGGAGGCTCCGGAGGCACTGGCGGCTCCTCGCGGGCCATCTCCATCCTTGCCAGGGCTGCGGAACGCCTGGCCTCTCGTGCCTCCGTGATGCCCCTCATGAGGCGCTGGTACGTGTCGGCCGCGCTCGGCAAGCTGTAAGGCATGCAAACGTAGCTGTGGGGAGGGCCTCCGCAGCGACCCACTCGCGAGGGCCAGAGGCGCTCTAGAGAGGCGACTCAGTTGAGCCCTGGTACATCGATGCAGACGTGCAGCCCACCATCCTCGCCTGGATGGGGAGCCACTGCTGGTAGGCGGCGGCCACCTTTCATGACTCTCGACTCCTGTAGCTCCTGAATGGCCTTGCTGACGAACTCCTGAGGGTCTGGATCTCCTTGCCTTGCTCCGTCTTGAGGGAAACGTGCTTCGAAACACGCCTCCATGTGGTGCCCAAGCGCCTCCCTCGTGACCCTAGCTAGGTCGGTGGCCCTCCAAGGGAGAGCCCCCGAGCCATGCCTAAGGAGGGCGCTGGGCGCGCTTTCCTATGCGATGGAAGGAGGTTCCTCCTGGGCAGGCGCGGGCCCAGAGGGGCCTGCCTCTTGAGTGGTCGGGCCGGACGATGTCTTCTTCTTCTTAGGGGCGGTCTCGGGAGGCCTCCTGCTTCCACGATCCGGGTCTTTCAGTGACGCGGCCTGAAAGGCTCGTTCCAGGGAACACACCGCGTCCTTCTCTTCACAGGGCACCATGATGACTCCGCCGCTTCCTGGCATCTTGAGGACGTTGTAGCCATGGTGAGTTACGGCCATGAACTTGGCCAGCGCTGGGTACCCAAGGATGGCGTTGGACGGCAGGCGAATGTGAGCGATGTCGAAGTCGATGAGCTCGGTGCGGTAGTTGTCGCGTGCCCCGAAGGTGACAGGGAGGCGGACCTGGCCAATCGGGACCGTGGAGCCGTCGGTGATACCGGAGAACGGCTTGGTTGGCTGAAGCTGGCTGTAGGGCACTTGGAGGTTGTTGAATGTCTCCACTGACAGGACGTTGAGCCCTGCCCCGCCATCGATGAGGGTCTTGGTGACCACCACGTTGCTGACAATTGGGGAACAAAGCATCGGGAGGACTCCGGCTGTAGCCGCACACTTGAGCTGATCTGCTGAGCTGAACGTGATGGCGCACGCCGACCACCTGAGAGGGCGCGTGGCTTCGAGCCTGGGAGGACTGCGTTCACTTCGCGGGCGAACTGCTTGAAGATGCGTTGAGAGGCTGGGGCTTGTGCCCCGCCCAGGATGCAGGCGATTGCGCGCGGCTCCTGGAAGCCCCCAGCCCCTTCGTCCTGGTGTCGGTCCTCATTTCTCCTTGGCTGTGGCGGCAGTGGTGGGAGGTCTGCGTTGCCTTGCGGGCGATCCTCGCGAGGCTGATCCCTCCAGTCTCCCTCGCGAGGTTGATCCCTCCAGCCTCCCTCGTGAGGCGGGTCTTGCCAGCGATCCTCGCGAGGTTGATCGCGCCACCCTTGGCGCGGGCCGCGGTCTTCCTAGCGTCCTGCGTTCCTTCCTCCTCCTCGACCGTAGCCCTGGTCACCGCGGTCAGGGCGACGGCCGATCCTTCCTTCTCGCACGGCTCGGAGCTCTTGACATTCGTTGGTGTTGTGGGTGTGGAGGTGGTGGTACACACAGTACCGGCTGCCCTTGGAAGGTTCGTGCTGATCTCTGCCCCGCTTGGTGTCTGGTTCTGCCGTGAGCATGGCAGCCCCCTTGCGCTTCACATCCTTGGCCTTGGGCTTCTTCTCTTCTGGGTCCGCGGCAGGCAGCTCGAGGAGGGAGAGACGCCCTTCCTCGGCCTTGGCGCACTTGGTTGCCAGGTTGAACAGCTCCAAGGAAGTGCACAGGTCTTCATGCATCGCCAGCTCCTCCTTCATCTTGACGTCGCGCACGCCATCGGAGAAGGCCGAGATGATGGCCTCCTCAGTCACCATGGGAATCTTGAGGCGTGCATTGCTGAAGCGCTGGATGTACTTCTGCAGGGTCTCCCCGGGCTGTTGCTTGATGCGGCGCAGGTCGCTCATGGCGGGTGGCCGGTCGCGAGTGCCTTGGAAGTTGGTGATGAAGCGGGTGCGCATCTCGTCCCAGGAGGAGATTGTGCCAGGAGCCAGGTTCAGGAGCCAGGTGCGGGCCCCGTCCTTGAGTGCCATGGGGAACCAGTTCGCCATGACCTTCTCGTCTCCGTTGGCAGCTTCGATGCCCAGCTCATAGAGCTGGAGGAACTCCGCAGGGTCAGCCGTGCCGTCGTAGCGAGAAGGCAAGTCCGGCTTGAACTTGCCGGGCCACGCAACGCTGCGTAGCTCGGCGGTGAAGGCGCGGCAGCCTGCTGTGGCCACGGGAGGCCTTGGATGACGGGGAGCTTGGTCTTGCATGTCCCCACGTGCTGCAGCTGGGAGCAGCGCGGGGTCTTGACGCACGGGAGCAGGAGCATGGTCGCGACGTGCTAGAGCAGGGAGCGCCCGGGCAGCTTATTGCGGGCGAGGGACTTCTTGACAGCTCTGCTCTTGCCGCGCTGGCACCTGACGGAGCGGGTTCCACCCAGGGCCACGCGCCTTGGAGCCATGGCGCCTTCCTGAGGAGGAGGCGGCCGAGGCGCCACCGGAGCTTCATCGCCCGCGCGGGGCGGGGTGCGATGCAGCGGAACGGACGGCGCATGAGAACCCCCTGCGGCGCGGACAAGGTTGTCAGAATCACGATTCAATTAGACGATTCTACGACTTTACGATCCAAACTAACCCCTATGATTCTACGACTTTAGTTCTTAGAATCTACGTTTCTACGATCCTGATAGTGAAGATTCTACAATTTGTGATCCTACCATCGAAGCTCCGATCCGATTCAAAATCACGATTCTAACAACCTTGGGCACGGACGAGCTTGGCGACTCGGTCGAGCCATTCTTCGTAGATGTCATCGACGGGACGGTAGCGCAGGAGTTCGTTTGCCGCGATGAGTGCAGCCCGAGCCTCCATGGGCGCGCGGAGCGCGCGGGACGAAGATCCAGCTGGGGTGAGCGAGGGAGTTGCGGTGCGGCCGTCTTGCCGCACGGACGGATGCTGGGACGATGCTTGCTGCTCGTCCCCCGCCGGGCCGGTGGCGGCGTTGACGGCAGGTGACGGGGAACGGCGAGGACGCCCGCCGACAGGGGCGTCTAGGCGACGCGGGAAGCGAGCACGGCCCGGCGCTCGGCGCGGGCCCGACGAGCGTCAGACATGGGCGCGATGGTCGGAGGAGAACGGGGTGGTGGAAGACGAATCCCGGCGCACCCCTACCTGGCGCACCAAATGTCGGATTTCAGGTTCCGGCAGACCCTTGAGGTTCGAACACTGGGGTGCACGCGGAGATTTCGTCTCCTACCTACCTGCACCCCTCCGCCTCGCTGGGATCTAAACTATCAAAAGAACAACACAAGATACACAGGGTTTATACTGGTTCGGGCCACCGTTGTGGTGTAATACCCTACTCCAGTGTGTGGTGTGGTGGATTGCCTCTTGGGCTGATGATGATGAACAATACAAGGAAGAACATCCTCGCGAGGGTCTGTTCTTGGCTAGGGCGATGAACTGCTGGGAGGAGTTCAGTCACCTTTCTCTCTCTCTCTCTCTCTCTCTCTCTCTCTTTCTGATCGAAACCCCTCTCTAAAGAGCCTCCTCTCTCCAACCCCCTTTTCCTCTATGGGTGGCTGGTCCTATTTATAGAGGCCCTGGTCCTCTTCCCAAATATCGAGCGGTAAGGGAGCCAACAATGGCGGGCTAATTTGAAGGGGGACAGCTAGTATCAGCTATCCTGACAAAAGTAGTCTTCGCCTGCGCAAAGCTCTGGTGATGACGCCGTCTCGGGCTCCACGATGACCTCCGTCTTGTAGTCCTCATGGTCTTGGTCTTGTTGCACCGAAATGGCAACCTTTGCCTGATGCCTCGGTACCCCGCGGCTGCGCTTTCCCCCTTTGCACCAAAGAGGAAAGGAGGACACTGCGCGGGCTGGCACCCGCCTGGCGCCCTTGGTCGTCATGGCTTGCGTCACGGGCACCTCGTGAGGTACCCAGCCTTGGTCTCTCCGCCTCCTCGTGAGCCAGCCTGACGAGGCCGTGCCTAAGGAAGCTCCGCGTCGTCCGCCCCGCGAGGCTTGGCCCCTCACGAGGGTCTTGGGTTTGTGTTGGTGAAGATGGGCCGTGCTGGGCCCCCTTTTGAGCCACGCCGCAGGCCGCAGGCAGGCAAGTCTGGGGACCCCCGTTCCCAGAACACCGACAGTATAGTACTCTTCCGATGGAAGTCGTTCCCTGACCATGTTGAGCATGCCCCGCGGAGAGCACCACGACGGTGGACGACGGCGAGGCCTAGGAAGGGGACGACGCGGAGCTGGTGAAGACGCGGCAGTGGAAGCCCGCGCGGAGAGGAGTACGAGGGTTCACTGGTTCAGCTGCAGTGTGAGGCTGCCGTCGCCGCAGGGCCTGGCCAGCGGTGGGAATAGTAGGGGGCGGTGAGACCTCTGCGGCAGCACAGCCGGCCACGGGAGGCAGGAGCATGCAGCACGACCGGTGCTGCTTTGGGCGGCTGGAGCAAGAAGCCCAGAGGTTGAAGAAGCACTACGGCCATTGGATGGACATCGTACGGTCACTAGAGCTAGAATCGTTCATATTGACTAAGTTGACAAAGCCCTTCATCCCCGTCAACTTAGTAGGCCCACAAGTCAGCCTCCCACCAAGGTGGGTCCCAGCTAGCCGGGGGAGTATTCATTTTTTTGTGCGTAATAAGGAGGCACTTTTGGTGGGTTCGAGCTGACAGCTGGGGGAACGTTTTTTTCGCGAAATATGGTGGCCCATCCGGTGGGTCCCAGTAGTCAGCGGAAACGATTTTTTTCGCAAAATACTGGTGGCCCGTCCGGTGGGTCCCCACTATCAGGTGGAGGAAAAATTATTTTCCGCGTAATAAGGAGGCACTTCCTTGCGGCTGCCGTGGACCGAGCTATCAGCCTCTCCACGTACAGTACTCTTCTGATGGAAGTCGGTCATTGACCACATTGACCACGCCGCGCCGAGAGCACCACGACGGTGGACAACGGCGAGGCCTAGGAAGGGAACGACGCGGAGCCGGGCAAGACGCGGCAGTGGATGCACACGCAGAGAGGAGTACGAGCGTTCACTGGTTCGGCTGCGGTGTGAGGCTGCCGTTGCCGCAGAATAACATGGGGTGTGGGTGAGTGGTGGGATGGCCTGGCCAGTGGTGGGAGTAGTATGGGGGCGGTGAGGCCTCCGCGGTAGCACAGCCGGCCACGGGAGGCAGGAGCAGGCGGCACGACCGGCGCTGCTTTGGGCGGCTGGAGCAAGAAGACCAGAGGTTGAAGAAGCACTATGGCCATTGGATGGACATCATACGATCACTGTAGTATTAACTAAGTTGACAAAGCCCTCCGTCCCTGTCAACTTAGTAGGCCCACAAGTCAGCCCAACAATATGGTGGGTCCCAGCTAGCAGGGGTAATTCATTTTTTGGGCGTAATAAGGAGGCACTTCCTTGCGTGCGAAGATATAGCTGGTGGCTCCGACCTATCAGCGGGGGGAACGTTTTTTCGCGAAATACAGAGGCCCTTCCTGTGGCTCCTAGCTGTCAGGTGGAGGAATCATTATTTTGCGTAATGCTACCTCTTGAGCACTGCGTTAGATTTCCCCGAAGAGGAGAGGATGATGCAGCAAAGTAGCATAAGTATTTCCCTCAGTTTTCGAGAACCAAGGTATCAATCCAGTAGGAGGCTACGCACGAGTCCCTCGTACCTATACAAAAACAATAGCTCAAGGCAATGAACGCGCTTAGGGGTTGTCAATCCCTTCACGGTCACTTACGAAAGTGAGATCTGATAGAGATGATAAATAATATTTTTGGTATTTTTGGTATAGAGATGCAAAGTAAAAAGTAAAAGCAAAGCAATAATAAAAGTGATGGAGATTAATATGATGAGAAAGAGACCCGGGGGCCATAGGTTTCACTAGTGGCTTCTCTCAAGAGCATAAGTATTCTACGGTAGGTGAACAAATTACTGTTGAGCAATTGATAGAATTGAGCATAGTTATGAGAATATCTAGGTATGATCATGTATATAGGCATCACGTCCGAGACAAGTAGACCGACTCCTGCCTGCATCTACTACTATTACTCCACTCATCGACCGCTATCCAGCATGCATCTAGAGTATTAAGTTAAAAACAGAGTAACGCCTTAAGCAAGATGACATGATGTAGAGGGATAGTTTCATGCAATATGATAAAAAAAAACCCCATCTTGTTATCCTCGATGGAAACGATACAATACGTGCCTTGCTGCGCCTTCTGTCACTGGGAAAGGACACCGCAAGATCGAACCCAAAGCTAAGCACTTCTCCCATGGCAAGAACAACCAATCTAGTAGGCCAAACCAAACTGATAATTCGAAGAGACTTGCAAAGATAACCAATCATACATAAAAGAATTCAGAGAAGATTCAAATATTATTCATAGATAGACTTGATCATAAACCCACAATTCATCGATCTCAACAAACACACCGCAAAAAGAAGATTACATTGAATAGATCTCCACGAGAGAGGGGGAGAACATTGTATTAAGATCTAAAAAGAGAGAAGAAGCCATCTAGCTACTAACTATGGACCCGTAGGTCTGAAGTAAACTACTCACACTTCATCGGAGGGGCTTAGATGATGATGTAGAAGCCCTCCGTGATCGATGCCCCCTCCGGCGGAGCTCCGGAACAGGCCCCAAGATGGGATCTCGTGGATACAGAAAGTTGCGGCGGTGGAATTAGGTTTTTGGCTCCGTCCCTGATCGTTTGGGGGTACATGGATATATATACGAGGAAGAAGTACGTCGGTGGAGCAACAGGGGGCCCACAAGGGTGGGAGCGCGCCTAGTATGGTAGGGCGCGCCCCCTACCTCATGGCCTCCTGTTACATGCCTTGACGTAGGGTCCAAGTCTCCTGAGTTGTATTCGGTGAGAAAATCACATTCCCGAAGGTTTCATTTCGTTTGGACTCCGTTTGATATTCCCTTTCTTCGAAACCCTAAAATAGGCAAAAAACAGCAATTCTGGGTTGGGCCTCCGGTTAATAGGTTAGTCCCAAAAATAATATAAAAGTGGATAATAAAGCCCAATAATGTCCAAAATAGTAGATAATATAGCATGGAGCAATCAAAAATTATAGATACGTTGGAGACATATCAAGCATCCCCAAGCTTAATTCCTGCTCGTCCTCGAGTAGGTAAATGATAAAAACAGAATTTTTGATGCAGAGTGCTACTTGGCATAATTTCAATGTAATTCTTCTTAATTGTGGTATGAATATTCAGATTCAGAAGATTCAAGACAAAAGTTCATTTTGACATTAAAATAATAATACTTCAAGCATACTAACAAAGCAATTACTGTTGGAAATATGCCCTAGAGGCAACAATAAATTAGTTATTATTATATTTCCTTGTTCATGATAATCGTTTATTATCCATGCTAGAATTGTATTGATAGGAAACTCAGATACATGTGTGGATACATAGATAACACCATGTCCCTAGTAAGCCTCTAGTTGACTAGCTCGTTGATCAATAGATGGTTACTGTTTCCTGACCATGGACATTGGATGTCGTTGATAACAGGATCACATCATTAGGAGAATGATGTGATGGACAAGACCCAATCCTAAGCATAGCACAAGATCGTGTAGTTCGTATGCTAAAAGCTTTTTTAATGTCAAGTATCATTTCCTTAGACCATGAGATTGTGCAACTCCCGGATACCGTAGGAGTGCTTTGGGTGTGCCAAACGTCACAACGTAACTGGGTGGCTATAAAGGTACACTACAGGTATCTCCGAAAGTGTCTGTTGGGTTGGCACGAATCAAGACTGGGATTTGTCACTCCGTGTGACGGAGAGGTATCTCTGGGCCCACTCGGTAGAACATCATCATAATGTGCACAATGTGATCAAGGAGTTGATCACGGGATGATGTGTTACGGAACGAGTAAAAGAGACTTGTCGGTAACGAGATTGAACAAGGTATCGGGATACCGACGATCGAATCTCGGGCAAGTATCGTACCGCTAGACAAAGGGAATTGTATACGGGATTGATCGAATCCTCGACATCGTGGTTCATCCAATGAGATCATCGTGGAACATGTGGGAGCCAACATGGGTATCCAGATCCTGCTGTTTTTTATTGACCGGAGAACGTCTCGGTCATGTCTGCATGTCTCCCGAACCCGTAGGGTCTACACACATAAGGTTCGATGACGCTAGGGTTATAAAGGAAGTTTGTATGTGGTTACCGAATGTTGTTCGGAGTCCCGGATGAGATCCCGGACGTCACAAGGAGTTCCGGAATGGTCCGGAGGTAAAGATTTATATATAGGAAGTCCTATTTCGGCCATCGGGACAAGTTTCGGAGTCATCGGTATTGTACCGGGACCACCGGAAGGGTCCCGGGGGCCCACCAAGTGGGGCCACCATGTAACGCCCCAGATATTGCTTTCCCAATTTGTACTCCAACTCTTGCCGTTTCCGGCATTAAGTTATATTTATCTCTTGGGTTTGGGTCTTTGTCTCCGTGTATTGTTTTCGTTTTCGTGCATCTCTTATCATGTCATCACGTGCATTGCATTTGCATACATGTTCATCTCATGCATTCGAGCATTTTCCCCGTTGTCCGTTTTGCATTCCGGTGCTTCGTTCTCCTCCGGTGGCTATTTCTAGCTTTCTTTCATGTGTGGGGATTAAACATTTCTGGATTGGGCCGAGACTTGCCATGCGGCCTTGGTTTACTACCGGTAGACCGCCTGTCAAGTTTCGGGTCATTTGGACTTCGTTTGATACTCCAACGGTTAACCGAGGGACCGAGAAGGCCTCGTGTGTGTTGCAGCCCAACACCCCTCCAATTTGGCCCAAAACCCACCAAACTCTGCTCCATCGTCTCGGTCATTCAATCACGATCGCGTGGCCGAAAACCGCACCTCATTTGGACTCTCCTAGCTCCACTTATGCCTATATATAGCCCCCCTCCGAAATTCTCATTCTCCTCCCCCCAAAACCCTAGATCTATCCTCCCTCGCGCCGGCCGGACGTGTCCGCCCCGGCCGGACTTTGTCCACCGCCCCACCCGGCCACTCGCGACGCGCCACGTGCCGGCCCGCAGGCCCACACGAGCCCCCCCCTCCCCGAGCCCATCCGGCCACCGCCGCCAGCCCACGCGCGTGCCCGTCTTCCCCGACCGCGGCGGCCGCGCCACCGCAAGCCGCCATCGCCGGCCGCCGTCCACCTCGCCGGGGGCTGCCGCGGCACGCCTCCCGAGCGCCGGAGCTCGCCGCCGTCTCGCCTCGGAGTCGCCGCCGCCCCACCGCGCCAAGACGCCGCCCCGGCCGCTTCCTCCCTCCACGCCGGCGTCCATCGCCAGCTCCGGCCATCTCCCCATCGCCGGCGTTGAGTTCGTCCCTGGCGGTCCTCGGTTCGCATGCCCCGGTTAACAGTGTTCCGGGATCCAGATCTAGATCCATTTCGGTTGACTTTCCCCCTCTAACCCTAATTTTTCGTGCTATGTTTGACTGCTCATAACTTTGCATCCATGGCTCCGTTTTGGACATATGATATATCAGAATCTTCGTCTCGACGAGTACATCATTTCATTCCATTGCATCATTTGCATTCGAGATCATCTTGATGCCCAAAATATTGTTAGAAGGAGGTATCATGAGTTAAATTGCAGATCCGTTAGCTCAACATTGGCTTTTGTCATTTTTGCCATGATTATTGTGTGCATGATATGCCTGTGCCCCTTTGGGATGAATTGTTCAGCATTTTGTCTTCTTTCCAGAGGTGCCAGCCATGCATTTTTAGGATGTGTGTGGTGTCTTGTGCAAGCTTGCAAAGAGGGGTATCTGAGATTGCTGATTTCAGGGACTTAGTGAAAATCACTAAGTCTGGGATGTTTTAGTTCATGATGCTATATGTCCAGCTTGTTTCCTAGTGATCCGCGCCTCTTTTGAGGATGATCAGTAAGAGTGATTTGTTAATCTTGTTGTGATCTATCCATCCATGTCTTTACTTGTTATGTTGGAGCAACCTAGGTTGAGTCAATCAAGCTCAACTTTTGCATAGTTGTTAATTTGGGCAGATCGTGAACTCTTTTGTGATTTTGCCGGTGCTATTGCTAGTGATCCATGCATGCTATGCAATTGTTCTTGCCATGTCTAGCTGGAATTTAGTGCCTTATTTATGGATATATGCTTTCCTTGCCATGACTTGCACCGTAGTGAGAGCATCGAGCTCGTTTACATGCCTCCGTGAGTTATAATTTCAGCATGTCTCAGTTTTCACTAAGTCTGAAAACTGATTGTGTTTCATCTATGTTCGTGTGCTCGGTAGAGTATTTTGTGAACCCTTTTGGCCCCAGGTCACTTTGGGTGTTTTGTTAAGATTGTTGAGTAGCTCCATGCCATGCTCTTACTTGCCATGTTCAGGTTATGTATCTTGTTGTTTTGCTGCTCCGAAGAGAGCATCGTGGTCTGAAATTCCAGACTAGCGTTAATTTCGCTAAGTCTGAAATCTGTTTTGCTTAATCAGTTTTGCCATGCTTGTTTGAACCCCTTAATGGATGAATTTGCCTGTGTCTCAGTCCTAGTGATTTGTTAAGCATATTGTGTACATCCCTGTCATGTATTTTGTTTTCATGTTTGGTGGCTGTAGCATGTTCATTTCGTTGCATTTAGGAGCCTACTTGCTGTAAATCGCAGATCGGTTCGTTTCGTAAAACGCTTGCCATTTCCAAACCATAGCTCCGATTCCTATGATCTTTATATCGTTTTCAGGGGATTTCTTCCCCTCTATCCAGTGGCACACTTGGTTATCCAAGTTGAGGCCAGGTTCATGCATTTCCTGTCACGTCTTGCATTTTGCATCCCGCATCGCATCCCGCATAGCATACCATCCTTGCATATTATTGGTTGCCCTTGCACGTGGTTGATTGTACCCTTGTTGCTTGTTTGTGTTGTTGGGTAGAGCCGGGAGACGAGTTCGCTAACGAGGAGCCTGTTGAGTTTGCTTTTGAGGATCCAGTCAACTCTAACAACTGTGCAGGCAAGATGATCATACCCTCGAAATCACTACTATCTTTGCTATGCTAGTTTGCTCGCTCTTTTGCTTTGCCAATGCTACGATGCCTACCACTTGCTTGTCAGCCTCCCAATTGCCATGATTGAGCCTCTAACCCACCTTTGTCCTAGCAAACCGTTGATTGGCTATGTTACCGCTTTGCTCAGCCCCTTCTTATAGCGTTGCTAGCTGCAGGTGAAGATTGGGGCCGTTCCTTGTTGGAACATTTATTTACTTGTTGGGATATCATTATATTGCTATGTTATCTTAATGCATCTATATACTTGGTAAAGGGTGGAAGGCTCGGCCTCTCGCCTAGTGTTTTGTTCCACTCTTGCCGCCCTAGTTTCCGTCATATCGGTGTTATGTTCCCGGATTGTTGCGTCCCTTACGTGGTTGGGCTATAATGGGAACCCCTTGATAGTTCGCCTTGATTAAAGCTTTTCCAGCAATGCCCAACATTGGTTTTACCATTTGCCACCTACCCCTTTTTTCCCTTGGGTTTCCGGAGCCCGAGGGTCATCTTTATTTTAGCCCCCCCCCCACGGGCCAGTGCTCCTCTGAGTGTTGGTCCGACCGAGTAGACTGCGGGGCCACCTCGGGGCAACTTGAGGGTTGGTTTTACTTGTAGGATGTCTCATCCGAGTGTGCCCTGAGAATGAGATATGTGCAGCTCCTATCGGGATTTGTCGGCACATTCGAGCGGTGTTGCTGGACTTGTTTTGACTTGTCGAATCATGTTGTTGTACCGAGATACCGAGTCTGATCAGTGTGTCTTGGGTGGAGGTCTATTCCTTCATTGACCGTGAGAGCTTGTTATGGGCTAAGTTGGGACCCCCCTACAGGGATTGATCTGTCAAAAGCCGTGCCCGCGGTTATGGGCAGATGGGAATTTGTTAATGTCCGGTTGTAGATAACTTGAACCTTAATTAATTAAAATGAATCAACTGAGTGTGTTGCCGTGATGGCCTCTTCTCGGCAGAGTCCGGGAAGTGGACACGGTGTTGGAGTTATGTTTGCGCAGGTTGCTCTCTAGTTTCTCGCTCGTGCTTTGCCTCCTCTTCGCGCCCTATTTTGCGAATAAGTTAGCCACCATATATGCTAGTCGCTTGCTGCAGCTCCACTTATACATTACCCCTTCCTACCTATTAAGCTTAAATAGTCTTGATCGCGAGGGTGCGAGATTGCTGAGTCCCTGTGGCTCACAGATTACTATTACACCAGATGCAGGGACAGATGATACAGCTCCAGATGGCGTGCTTGAGCTCATTGGGAGTACGACGAGGACTCTCAGCGTTACTATGTGTCTTTTCCTGATGATCAGTAGTGGTGCCTATTCGGGGTTAGATTCAGGGCCTTGTCGCATGGTGGGGGTCTTTTCTATTTTGGCGCCGTAGTCGGGCCATGAGTGATTTGTATGATGGATGTTATTTATGTACTTTGATGTGACGTGGCGAGTGTAAGCCAACTATGTTATTCCCCTTTATATTATTTATGTACATGGGATGTGTGATGATTTCCCGACTTGCGACATTGCTTTCAATGCGGCTATGCCTCTAAGTCATGCCTCGACACGTGGGAGATATAGCCGCATCGAGGGCGTTACAAGTTGGTAATCAGAGCCTTCGCCGACCTTAGGAGCCCCCATTGCTTGATCGTTTTTAGCAGCCGAGTTGTGTCTAGAAAAATGTTTTGAGTCCTTAGGAATTATATATCGGAGAGTTTAGGAATTCTTTTTACTTCCCAGTCTCCTCATCGCTCTGGTAAGGCATCATGACGTAGAGTTTTGACTCTTCTCTTCTCAAATTTCACTAATTCTTTTTTTAGGATCACGCGAGTATCTTGGTTTTGTTCCGATGGCTTATGATGAGAACACTGTCTTGGTGCCTCCTGTCAGGAGTTTAGTGGAAGTATCCCGGGGAGTTGAGCTCTGAGGTGTTGTCATCATAATTCTATCGTTGCAATTCTGGTATACTTGAGATATGTGCGCGACATCGAAAATCTCCTTTATGCAGTTCGTTGGTGAGATAACCTCGACGCCACCCAGTACTGGGGCGGGAGTTCGGGAGTATCGCCATAACTTGTATAATGGATGCTTTTCGAAGGTTGAGATAGATGGTTTCCGAAGGTTTCTTGGTTATGTGTTGAAGGATGGATGCAGCTGGATGTAGGATTTGCTAGCTTGGGTGAGATATTATGCTTCCCCTGTATCCCCAACACCTGATTGCATAACCGGAAAGTTTCGGGAGTTTCATAGGTGGGAATTCAAGTAGCTCTTAGGATATATTTCCGACAGATGTATGATATGAAATTGGGGTTCGACGTCTAGTGGTTCGCCTTTTCACGGTAGATTTTACAGTGGTCTCGTTGTGTCTTAAAGAGTCCTTGGCTATGCTGACTCGGGGACGCTTCGTATGTCATGTGCACTGCCTTGTACATGATGGTGCTGTATGATCGATCCCGTGTGGGTCCCACCACGAAAACTTCGGACGAAATTTCTATCATGTGTTTGTTCCGGCTTATTCTGCAAGCCAACCCTTGGTTTTGTTTTCAGTTGTGGTATTCGAGTTGCTTCGACGTCATGTGTTGATTCCATCCCTCGTTGATGTACCTCTTCTACCTGATTCTTCATGGCTTCGCAATTTAGGAAGATGTGACCACTTCAAGAGAAGTGCATTCATTCATTTTGTTCGGATGTGAAGACTTTATGTTGCAATTTTCATTCCGTTGGTTTCAGCTTCATTTATCTGCCTATGTGCTAACGGTGGTCAACCTCTTCAGGATAGCTCCCGCTAAGAGCACCAGTCAGAACCAGAATCAAGATCCGCCACCACCTCCGCCTCCTCCGGAAGCTTGGCAAGCTGTGATGGCTGCTACTAATGCAAATACACATTTGACCATGCAAATCATCCAAGAGCAGAATCAAGGCAGTCAAGGGAATCAAGGCAACAATCAGAACCATTATGCTACTCTGAATCAGTTCCTCGCAAATGGTCCAAAGACGTTCAGCAACTGCGTTGAAGCTACCGATGCCGACGATTGGTTAGTCGATCTGGGCAAGCATTTTGAATGCAGCAACATCAGACCTGAAGATTTCGTCAAGTTCGCTTCTTTCTAGCTCAAAGATCAGGCCGCAGAGTGGTTCCAGCAGTACAAGGATTCCAGGGGTGGACGTTTGATCACTTGGGATGATTTCCGTCGTGATTTCCGAGCTCATGACATTCCTCAGAGTGTGACTGAAAGCAAACGTGAGGAGTTCCGCAATCTGAAGCAAGGCTCTTTGTCTGTCTATGACTACAACAAGTTGTTCCAGAAGCTCGCCCGTTTTGCCAAGCAAGATGTTCCTGATGAGAAGAGCATGATCTATCAGTTCAGAGGTGGTCTCCGTGAAGAAATTCAGCTCGCTCTTGTCCTCTTCGAGACGTTGAGATATGATGAGTTCTACAACATGGCACTGAAACAAGAGGCTGCTCAGTTGAGGTGTGATACTTCCAGGAAGCGAGTCAGAGACACTACACCTTCTTCCTCTACTCAAGTGGCCAAGCAGCAGAAGTATTGGCTTCCTCCTCCTCCGTTCCGTCAGCCGTATCAGCAGAAGAGCAAAGGTGGCAGTGGTTCTTCCCACCCACCCAACCCAGGCTTTCAGAACAAGACTTCGTCTCAAGCTCCAAGATCAAGTGCTCCATACCACCGTTCGCTTTCTGAGGTCACGTGCAACAAGTGCCAACAGAAGGGTCACTATGCCAACAAGTGTTTCAACTAGAGGCGTCTTCCTCCTCCTCCTCCTGTCAGATCAGCAAGTACAGCTGTGGTCAAGCATAACCCCAAGTCCGCCAAGGTCAACTTGATGAACGCAGCTCAGGCAGAGGATTCGTCAGATGTCATCATGGGTAACCTTCCTGTTAACGATGTTCCCGCTAAAGTACTTTTTGATACTGGTGCATCGCATTCTTTCTTGTCATGCCTGTTTGCATCGAAGCACAATGTTGATACTGAGATTATGCCCAAAGCCATGCAAGTTGTTTCTCCAGGCAAGCTTTTGACTTCAAGTTTGGTTGCTCCCGATATTTCTATCACATTGGGCGATTACAAGTTTCTCTCTTCTCCGGTGGTTCTTGGTAATTCTGATATCGATCTTATTCTTGGGATGGACTGGCTCTCTAAACACAAGGCTCACCTCGATTGTGCAGCCAGGCAGATTCAACTGACTCATTCGTCTGAGGATGTCATTGTCTTTGCCGCTCGGGATAATACAATCTAGTTGTTTTCTCTCAATGAGAAGGGTGAATTGGATGCTATTTCACAGATTCCGATTGTTTGTGAGTATCAAGACGTCTTCCCAGAAGAACTCCCAGGAATGCCTCCAAACCGGCCGGTTGAATTTGTTATTGAACTTGAGCCCGGTACGGAACCTGTGTGCAAACGTCCCTACAAACTCGGCCCCAAAGAGTTGAAGGAGTTGAAGAAACAACTCGATGTTCAAGAAAGAATGGGTCTCATTCGGCCTAGTACTTCTCCGTGGGGTTGTGGTGTTCTTTTTGTGAAGAAGAAGGATGGAACGGACCGACTTTGTGTTGATTATCGTCCATTGAACAAGAAGACCATCAAGAACAAATACCCACTTCCCAACATTAATGAGCTGTTTGAACAACTCAAGGGTGCCCAAGTATTCTCCAATCTTGACCTCCGTATGGGTTATCATCAAATTCGCATTCGTGAGCAAGATATTCCCAAGACGGCGTTCAGAACAAGCTATGGGTCATATGAATACACTGTCATGTCTTTTGGTCTCGCCAATGCTCCTCCGATGTTCTCTCGCGTGATGAACTTCATTTTCAACCCGTACACCAATGACTTCGTTTTGGTCTATCTCGACGACATTCTGGTTTTCTCGAAGAACAAGGAAGATCATGCCAAGCACTTGCGTTTGGTTCTTGACAAGCTCAGGGAACATCAGTTCTACGCCAAGTTCTCCAAGTGTGAATTTTGGCTCGATGAGGTTCTTTATCTTGGCCATATCATCTCTTCCAAGGGCATTTCCGTGGATCCTGAGAAGGTGTCTGCAATTGTTAATTGGGAACCTCCTCAGAATGTGAAGCAACTCCGTAGCTTCCTCGGTCTTGCAAGCTCCTGCCGAAGATTCGTTGAAAACTTTTCCAAGATCGCGAAGCCTCTCTCAAATCTTCTTCAGAAGCACGTCAAGTACATTTGGTCTCCGGAGTGTGATATTGCTTTCAACGCTTTGAAGGAGAAATTGATCACTGCTCCAGTTCTGACTCCGCCTGGTGAAACCAAGCCGTACGAGGTCTTTTCTGATGCCTCTCTCCAAGGTCTAGGTGCTATACTGATGCAAGAGAAGAAAGTTGTTGCTTATACCTCTCGCTAGTTGAAGCCTAATGAGAAGAACTACCCCACTCATGATCTCGAGTTGGCAGCAGTTGTGCATGCTTTATTGACTTGGAGACATCTTCTATTGGGAAGGAAAGTGGACATTTTCACTGATCACAAGAGTCTCAAGTACATCTTCACTCAGCCTAATCTCAACCTCAGGCAAACTCGATGGGTCGAAATGATTCAAGAGTACAATCCGAGTATCGAGTATACTCCAGGCAAGGCTAATGTGATTGCTGACGCTTTGAGCAGAAAAGCATATTGCAACAGTCTGATTCTCAAGCCTTATCAACCCGAGCTTTGTGAAGCTTTCCGCAAACTTAATCTGCAAATTGTTCCTCAAGGTTTCCTCGCCAACCTTCAAGTTTCTCCTACCTTGGAAGACCAGATTCGCCAAGCCCAGCTTCTTGATGCTATGGTGAAAAAGGTGAAGATTGGTATTGCAAAGAGTCAGTCCAAGTACAAGTGCTACCGACTTGATGACAAGGACACTCTCTTCTTCGAGGATCGAATTGTTGTGCCCAAAGGTGAACTTCGTAAAGTGATCATGGATGAGGCTCACAACTCTCTCCTCTCCATCCACCCTGGTAGCACGAAAATGTATCAGGATCTCAAGCAAACTTATTGGTGGACTCGTATGAAGCGCGAGATCGCTCAATTCGTGAATGAATGTGATGTCTGCAGAAGAGTGAAGGCAGAACACCAAAGGCCAGCAGGTCTCCTCCAACCTCTTGCCATTCCAGAATGGAAGTTTGACCACATTGAAATGGACTTCGTGACTGGGTTTCCAAAGTCCAAGCATGGCAATGATGCTATATTCGTTGTCATCGACAAGCTCACCAAAGTGGCTCATTTCCTGCCTATCAAAGAGTCGATCACTGCAGCTCAATTGGCGGAACTCTATACCTCTCAAATTGTCTCTCTGCACGGTATTCCTCAAGTGATATCTTCAGACCGTGGCAGCATCTTTACCTCCAAGTTTTGGGATTCTTTTAAGAAGGCCATGGGCACCAACATTCGCTTCAGCACTGCTTTCCATCCTCAAACAAGCGGTCAAGTCGAGCGTGTCAACCAGATTCTTGAAGATATGCTCAGGGCTTGTGTTATCTCCTTCGGCATGAAGTGGGAGGATTGTCTTCCTTATGCTGAATTCTCATACAACAACAGTTTTGAAGCAAGTTCGGGCAAGGCCCCATTTGAAATTCTGTATGGTAGGAAGTGTCGTACACCTCTCAACTGGTCTGAAACCGGTGAACGTCAGCTGCTGGGCAATGACCTAATCACAGAGGCAGAAGAAATGTGCAAGGTCATTCGTGATAACCTCAAAGCAGCCCAATCCCGCCAGAAGAGCTACTATGATAGTAAGCACCATGATTTGGCTTTCGAGATCAGAGATCATGTTTACCTCCGTGTCTCTCCTATGAAAGGGACTCGCCGCTTCGGTATCAAAGGGAAGCTTGCCCCTAGATACGTCGGACCTTTCAAGATTGTCAGCAAGAGAGGCGACCTCGCCTATCAACTCGAGCTTCCTGCAAACTTTGCCAATGTTCATGATGTATTCCATGTCTCCCAACTCCGAAAGTGCTTCAAGACGCCTGAACGCACCGTCAACTTCGAGGACATTGAGCTCCAAGAAGATCTCTCTTATCGTGAGCACCCAGTTGAAATCCTTGAAGAGACTGAACGCAGAACTCGCAACAAGTCAATCAAATTTCTCAAAGTCAAGTGGTCACACCATTCCGACCGTGAAGCTACCTAGGAACGCGAGGATCACCTCCGTTCTGAGTACCCGGAGTTCTTTTAGTCCTAGATCTCGGGACGAGATCTTTTCGTAGTGGTGGAGTGTTGTAACGCCCCAGATATTGCTTTCCCAATTTGTACTCCAACTCTTGCCATTTCTGGCATTAATTTATATTTATCTCTCGGGTTCGGGTCTTTGTCTCCATGTATTGTTTTCGTTTTCGTGTATCTCTTATCATGTCATCACGTGCATTGCATTTGCATACATGTTCATCTCATGCATTCGAACATTTTCCCCATTGTCCGTTTTGCATTCCGGCGCTTCGTTCTCCTCCGGTGGCCATTTCTAGCTTTCTTTCGTGTGTGGGGATTAAACATTTCCGGATTGGGCCGAGACTTGCCATGCGGCCTTGGTTTACTATCGGTAGACCGCCTGTCAAGTTTCGGGTCATTTGGACTTCGTTTGATACTCCAACGGTTAACCGAGGGACCGAGAAGGCCTCGTGTGTGTTGCAGCCCAACACCCCTCCAATTTGGCCCAAAACCCACCAAACTCTGCTCCATCGTCTCGGTCGTTCGATCACGATCGCGTGGCCGAAAACCGCACCTCATTTGGACTCTCCTAGCTCCACTTATGCCTATATATAGCCCCCCTCGGAAATTCTCGTTCTCCTCCCCCGAAAACCCTAGATCTATCCTCCCTCGCGCCGGCCGGACGTGTCCGCCTCGGCCGGACTTTTTCCACCGCCCCTCCCGGCCACTCGCGACGTGCCACGTGGCCCGGACCACTTTGCCGACGCGCCGGCCCGCAGGCCCACGCCCCCCCCCCCCCGAGCCCATCCGGCCACCGCCGCCAGCCCACGCGCGCGCCCGTCTTCCCCGACCGCGGCGGCCGCGCCACCGCAAGCCGCCATCGCCGGCCGCCGTCCACCTCGCCCGGGGCTGCCGCGGCACGCCTCCCGAGCGCCGGAGCTCGCCGCCGTCTCGCCTCGGAGTCGCCGCCGCCCCACCGCGCCAAGACGCCGCCCCGGCCGCTTCCTCCCTCCACGCCGGCGTCCATCGCCAGCTCCGGCCATCTCCCCATCGCCGGCGTCGAGTTCGTCCCTGGCGGTCCTCGGTTCACGTGCCCCGGTGAACAGTGTTCCGGGATCCAGATCTAGATCCATTTCGGTTGACTTTCCCCCTCTAACCCTAATTTTTCGTGCTATGTTTGACTGCTCATAACTTTGCATCCGTGGCTCCGTTTTGGACATATGATATATCAAAATCTTCATCTCGACGAGTACATCATTTCATTCCATTGCATCATTTGCATTCGAGGTCATCTTGATGCCCAAAATGCTGTTAGAAGGAGGCATCATGAGTTAAATTGTAGATCCGTTAGCTCAACATTGGCTTTTGTCATTTTTGCCATGATTATTGTGTGCATGATATGCCTGTGCCCCTTTGGGATGAATTGTTAAGCATTTTGTCTTCTTTCCAGAGGTGGCACCCATGAATTTTTAGGATGTGTGTGGTGTTTTGTGCAAGCTTGCAAAGAGGGGTACCTGAGATTGCTGATTTCAGGGACTTAGTGAAAATCACTCAGTCTGGGATGTTTTAGTTCATGATGCTATATGTCCAGCTTGTTTCCTAGTGATCCGTGCCTCTTTTGAGGATGATCAGTAAGAGTGATTTGTTAATCTTGTTGTGCTCTATCCATCCATGTCTTTACTTGTTATGTTGGAGCACCCTAGCTTGAGTCAATCGAGCTCAACTTTTTCATAGTTGTTAATTTGGGCAGATCGTGAACTCTTTTGCGATTTTGCCGGTGCTATTGCTAGTGATCCATGCATACTATGCCATTGTTCTTGCCATGTCTAGCTAGTGCCTTATTTATGGATATATTCTTGCCTTGCCATGACTTGCACCGTAGTGAGAGCATCGAGCTCATTTACATGCCTCCGTGAGTTATAATTTCAGCATGTCTTAGTTTTCAGTAAGTCTGAAAACTGATTGTGTTTCATCTTTGTTCGTGTGCTCAGTAGAGTATTTTGTGAACCCTTTTGGCCCCAGGTCACTTTGGGTGTTTTGTTAAGCTTGTTGAGTAGCTCCATGCCATGCTCTTACTTGCCATGTTCAGGTTATGTATCTTGTTGTTTTGCTGCTCCGAAGAGAGCATCGTGGTCTGAAATTCCAGACTAGCGTTAATTTCGCTAAGTCTGAAATCTGTTTTGCTTAATCAGTTTTGCCATGCTTGTTTGGACCCCTTAATGGATGAATTTACCTATGTCTCAGTCCTAGTGATTTGTTAAGCATCTTGTGTAAATCCCTGTCATGTATTTTGTTTTCATGTTTGGTGGTTGTAGCATGTTCATTTCGTTGCATTTAGGAGCCTACTTGCTGTAAATCGCAGATCGGTTCGTTTCGTAAAACGCTTGCCATTTCCAAACCATAGCTCCGATTCCTATGATCTTTATATCGTTTTCAGGGGATTTCTTACCCTCTATCCAGTGGCACACTTGGTTATCCAAGTTGAGGCCAGGTTCATGCATTTCCTGTCACGTCTTGCATTTTGCATCCCGCATCGCATCCCGCATAGCATACCATCCTTGCATATTATTGGTTGCCCTTGCACGTGGTTGATTGTACCCTTGTTGCTTGTTTGTGTTGTTGGGTAGAGCCGGGAGACGAGTTCGCTAACGAGGAGCCCGTTGAGTTTGCTTTTGAGGATCCAGTCAACTCTGACAACTGTGCAGGCAAGATGATCATACCCTCGAAATCACTACTATCTTTGCTATGCTAGTTTGCTCGCTCTTTTGCTTTGCCAATGCTACAATGCCTACCACTTGCTTGTCAGCCTCCCAATTGCCATGATTGAGCCTCTAACCCACCTTTGTCCTAGCAAACCGTTGATTGGCTATGTTACCGCTTTGCTCAGCCCCTTCTTATAGCGTTGCTAGCTGCAGGTGAAGATTGGGGCCGTTCCTTGTTGGAACATTTATTTACTTGTTGGGATATCATTATATTGCTATGTTATCTTAATGCATCTATATACTTGGTAAAGGGTGGAAGGCTCGGCCTCTCGCCTAGTGTTTTGTTCCACTCTTGCCGCCCTAGTTTCCGTCATATCGGTGTTATGTTCCCGGATTGTTGCATCCCTTACGTGGTTGGGCTATAATGGGAACCCCTTGATAGTTCGCCTTGATTAAAACTTTTCCAGCAATGCCCAACATTGGTTTTACCATTTGCCACCTACCCCTTTTTTCCCTTGGGTTTCTGGAGCCCGAGGGTCATCTTTATTTTAGCCCCCCCCCCCCACGGGCCAGTGCTCCTTTGAGTGTTGGTCCGACCGAGTAGACTGCGGGGCCACCTCGGGGCAACTTGAGGGTTGGTTTTACTCGTAGGATGTCTCATCCGAGTGTGCCCTGAGAACGAGATATGTGCAGCTCCTATCGGGATTTGTCGGCACATTCGGGCGGTGTTGCTGGACTTGTTTTGACCTATCGAATCATCTTGTTGTACCGAGATACCGAGTCTGATCGGTGTGTCTTGGGTGGAGGTCTATTCCTTCGTTGACCGTGAGAGCTTGTTATGGGCTAAGTTGGGACCCCCCTGCAGGGATTGATCTTTCGAAAGCCGTGCCCGTGCATATGGGCAGATGGGAATTTGTTAATGTCCGGTTGTAGATAACTTGAACCTTAATTAATTAAAATGAATCAACTGAGTGTGTTGCCGTGATGGCCTCTTCTCGGCGGAGTCCGGGAAGTGGACACGGTGTTGGAGTTATGTTTGCGCAGGTTGCTCTCTAGTTTCTCGCTCGTGCTTTGCCTCCTCTTCTCGCCCTCTTTTGCGAATAAGTTAGCCACCATATATGCTAGTCGCTTGCTGCAGCTCCACTTATACATTACCCCTTCCTACCTATTAAGCTTAAATAGTCTTGATCGCGAGGGTGCGAGATTGCTGAGTCCCTGTGGCTCACAAATTACTATTACACCAGATGCAGGGACAGATGATACAGCTCCAAATGGCGCGCTTGAGCTCAAGTGGGAGTACGACGAGGACTCTCAGCATTACTATGTGTCTTTTCCAGATGATCAGTAGTGGTGCCTATTCGGGCTTAGATTCAGGGCCTTATCGCATGTTGGGGGTCTTTTCTATTTTGGCGCCGTAGTCGGGCCATGAGTGATTTGTATGATGGATGTTATTTATGTACTTTGATGTGATGTGACGAGTGTAAGCCAACTATGTTATTCCCCTTTATATTATTTATGTACATGGGATGTGTGATGATTTCCCGACTTGCGAAATTGCTTTCAATGCGGCTATGCCTCTAAGTCGTGCCTCGACACGTGGTAGATATAGCCGCATCGAGGGCGTTACAGGCCACCAGCCCCGGAGGGCTTCATGGGCCAAGTGTGGAAGGGGACCAGCCCCAGGTGGGCTGGTGCACCCTCCCACAAGTCCCAAGGCGCAAGGGAAGAGGAGAGGGGGCAAACCCTAGGCTTAGATGGGCCCTAAGGCCCACCCTAGGGGCGCCCCCCTCTCCCCCTCTTGGCCGCCTCCCCGTTTCCCATCTAGGGCTGCTGCCCCCCTAGGGGTGGGAACCCTAGAGGGGGCGCACCCTCCTCCCTCTCCCCTATATATAGTGAGGCCTAGGGGCTGCCCATAACACGCGATTTGATCTCTCTTGTTGGTGCAGTCCTCCCTCTCTTTCTCCTCATATCCCGCGGTGCTTGGCGAAGCCCTGTAGGATTGCCACGCTCCTCCATCACCACCACGCCTTTGTGCTGCTGCTGGATGGAGTCTTCCTCAACCTCTCCTTCTCCCCTTGCTGGATCAAGGTGTCGGAGACATCGTCGAGCTGTACGTGTGTTGAACGCGGAGGTGTCGTCCGTTCGACACTTGGTCATCGGTGATTTGGATCACGACGAGTACGACTCCATCAACCCCGTTCACTTAAATGCTTCCGCTTAGCAATCTACAAGGGTATGTAGATATACTCTCCTTCCCTCGTTGCTAGATTACTCCATAGATTGATCTTGGTGATGCGTAGAAAATTTTGAATTTCTGCTATGTTCCCCAATAGTGGCATCATGAGCTAGGTCTATTGCGTAGATTCTATGCACGAGTAGAACACAAAGTAGTTGTGGGCGTCGATATTGTCAATTTGCTTGCCGTTACTAGTCTTATCTTGATTCGGCGGCATCGTTGGATGAAGCGGCCCGGACCGACCTTACACGTACTCTTATGTGAGACTGGTTCCACCGACTGACATGCACTAGTTGCATAAGGTGGCTAGCGGGTGTCTGTCTCTCCCACTTTAGTCAGATCGGATTCGATGAACAGGGTCCTTATGAAGGGTAAATAGCAATTGGCATATCACGTTGTGGTTTTGCGTAGGTAAGAAACGTTCTTGCTAGAAACCCATAGCAGCCACGTAAAACATGCAAACAACAATTAGAGGACGTCTAACTTGTTTTTGCAGGGTATGCCATGTGATGTGATATGGCCAAAAGGATGTGATTAATGATATATGTGATGTACGAGATTGATCATGTTCTTGTAATAGGAATCACGACTTGCATGTCGATGAGTATGACAACCGGCAGGAGCCATAGGAGTTGTCTTAATTTATGACCTGCGTGTCAACATAAACGTCATGTAATTACTTTACTTTATTGCTAACCGTTAGCTGTAGTAGTAGAAGTAATAGTTGGCGAGACAACTTCATGAAGACACGATGATGGAGGAGATCATGGTGTCATGCCGGTGACGATGATGATCATGGAGCCCCGAAGATGGAGATCAAAAGGAGCACTATGATATTGGCCATATCATGTCACTATTTGATTGCATGTGATGTTTATCATGTTTATACATCTTATTTTCTTAGAACGACGATAGTAAATAAGATGATCCCTCATTAAAATTTCAAGAAAGTGTTCCCCCTAACTGTGCACCATTGCGACAGTTCGTTGTTTCAAAGCACCACGTGATGATCGGGTGTTTGATCCTAACATTCACATACAACGGGTGTAAGACAGATTTACACACGCGAAACACTTAGGTTGACTTGACGAGCCTAGCATGTGTACAGACATGGCCTCGGAACACAGAAGACCGAAAGGTCGAGCATGAGTCGTATGGTAGATACGATCAGCATGAAGATGTTCACCGATGTTGACTAGTCCGTCTCACGTGATGATCGGACACGGCCTAGTTGACTCGGATCATGTAATCACTTAGATGACTGGAGGGATGTCTATCTGAGTGGGAGTTCATAAGATGAACTTAATTATCCTGAACATAGACAAAAGGTCTTCGCAAATTATGTCGTAGCTCGCGCTTCAGTTCTACTGTTTAGATATGTTCCTAGAGAAAATTTAGTTGAAAGTTGATAGTAGCAATTATGCGGACTAGGTCCGTAAACTGAGGATTGTCCTCATTACTTCATAGAAGGCTTATGTCCTTAATGCACCGCTCAGTGTGCTGAACCTCAAACATTGTCTGTAGATGTTGCGAACATCTGACACACACGTTTTGATAACTACATGATAGTTCAGTTAAACGGTTTAGAGTTGAGGCACCGAAGACGTTTTTGAAACTTCACGAAACATATGAGATGTTTCGAGGGATGAAATTGGAATTTCAGGCTAGTGCCCACGTCAAGAGGTATAAGACCTCCGACGATTTTCTTAGCCTGCAAACT
Source organism: Triticum monococcum (assembly GCA_034509565.1). Classification (NCBI taxonomy): domain Eukaryota; kingdom Viridiplantae; phylum Streptophyta; class Magnoliopsida; order Poales; family Poaceae; genus Triticum; species Triticum monococcum. Next base: position 540,010,092 of record CM067842.1, read on the forward strand.
AAGGGAGAAAAGCTCAATTGTTGAGCTTGTGCTCAGATTGTCTGAGTACAACAATCGCTTGAATCAAGTGGGAGTTGATCTTCCAGATGAAATAGTGATGTTTCTCCGAAGTCATTACCACCAAGCTGCTAGAGCTTCGTGATGAACTATAATATATCAGGGACATATATGATGATCCTTGAGATATTCGCGATGTTTGACACCAAAGTAGAAATCAAGAAGGAGCATCAATTGTTGATGGTTGGTGAAACCACTAGTTTCAAGAAGGGCAAGGGCAAGAAGGGATACTTCATGAAACGGCAATTCAGCTGCTGCTCTAGTGAAGAAACCCAAGGTTGAACCCAAACCTGAGACTAAGTGCTTCTGTAATAAGAGGAACAGCCACTGGAGCAGAATTACCCTAGATACTTGGTAGATTAGAAGGCTGGCAAGGTCGATAGAAGTATATTGGATATACATTGTGTTAATGTGTACTTTACTAGTACTCCTAGTAGCACCAGGGTATTAGATACCGGTTCGGTTGCTAAGTGTTAGTAACTCGAAATAAAAGCTACGGAATAACCGGACACTAGCTAAAGGTGAGCTGACGATATGTGTTGGAAGTGTTTCCAATGTTGATATGATCAAGAATCGCACGCTCCCTCTACCATCGAGATTGGTGTTAAACCTAAATAATTGTTATTTGGTGTTTGTGTTGAGCATAGACATAATTGGATTATGTCTATCGCAATACGGTTATTCATTTAAGGAGAATAATGGTTACTCTGTTTATTTGAATAATACCTTCAATGGTCTTGCACCTAAAATGAATGGTTTATTGAATCTCGATCGTAGTGATACACATGTTCATGCCAAAAGATAGTAATGATAGTACCACCTACTTGTGGCACTGCCACGTAAGTCATATCGGTATAAAACGCATGAAGAAGCTCCATGTTGATGGATCTTTGGGCTCACTCGTTTTTGAAAAGTTGGAGACATGCGAACCATGTCTATTGGTAGATATGCATGAAGAAACTCTATATAGATGGATCGTTTGTACTCACTTGATTTTGAATCACTTGAGACATGCAAATCATACCACATGGGCAAGATGACTGAAAGCCTCGTTTTTAGTAAAATGGAACTAGAAAGCAACTTGTTGGAAGTAATACATTTTGATGTGTGCAGTCCAATGAGTGCTGAGGCATGTAGTGGATATCATTATGTTCTTACTTCATAGATGATTTGAGTAGATGTTGAGTAAATTTACTTGATGAATCATGAGTCTGAATTATTGAAAGGTTCAAGTAATTTCAGAGTGAAGTTGAACATCGTCGTGACAAGAGGATATAATGTCTATGATATGATCATAGAGATGAATATCTGAATTACAAGTTTGGCACAGAATTAAGACATTGTGGAAATTGTTTCACAACTGATACAGCCTGGAACACCATAGTGTGATGGTGTGTCCGAACATCATAACTGCACCCTATTGGATATGATGCATACCATGATGTCTCTTATCGAAGTACCACAATAGTTTATGGGTTAGGCATTAGAGACAACCACATTCACTTTAATAGGGCACCACGTAATTCCGATGAGATGACACCGTATGAACTATGGTTTAGAGAAACCTAAGCTGTCATTTCTTAAAAGTTTGGGGCTGCGACGCTTATCTGAAAAAGGTTTTAGGCTGATAAGCTCGAACCCAAAGCGGATAAATGCATCTTCATAGGACACCCAAAACAGTTGGGTATACCTCCTGTATCAGATCCAAAAGCAATAAGGGATTGTTTCTAGAATCGGGTCCTTTCTCGAGGAAAAGTTTCTCTCGAAAGAATTGAGTGGGAGGATGGTGGAGACTTGATGAGGTAATTGAACCGTCTCTTCAAGTAGTGTGTGGCAGGGCACAGGGAGTTGTTCCTGTGGCACCTACACCAATTGAAGTGGAAGCTTATGATAGTGATCATGAAACTTCAGATCAAGTCACTACCAAACCTCGTGGGATGACAAGGATGCGTACTACTTCAGAGTGGTACATAATCTTGTCTTGGAAGTCATGTTGCTAGACAACAATGAACCTACGAGCTATGGAGAAGCGGTGGTGGGCTTGGATTCCGATAAATGGCTCAAGGCCACATAATCCGAGAGAGGATCCATATATGAAAACAAAGTGTAGACTTTGGAAGAACTACTTGATGGTCATAAGGCTGTTAGGTACATATGGATTTTAAAAGGAAGACGGACAATGATGGTAAGTATCACCATTAAGAAAGCTTGACTTGTCGTTAAGATGTTTTCCGACAAGTTCAAGGAGTTGACTACGATGAGACTTTCTCACTCGTAGCGATGCTAAAAGTCTGTTGGAATTATGTTAGCAGTCACTGCATTATTTATGAAATCTTGCAGATAGGATGTCAAAACATTGTTTCCTCGATGATTTTCTTGAGGAAAGGTTGTATGTGATACAACCGGAAGGTTTTGTCAATCCTGAAAAATGCTAATAAGTATGCAAAGCTCCAGCAATCCTTCCAAGGACTGGAGTAAGCATCTCGGAGTTGGAATGTATGCTTTGATGATGATCAAAGATTTTGGGTTTATACAAAGTTTATGAGAAACTTGTATTTCCAAAGAAGTGAGTGGGAGCACTATAGAATTTCTGATGAGTATATGTTGTTGACATATTATGGATCAGAAATGATGTAGAATTTCTGGAAAGCATATAGGGTTATTTGGAAAGTTTTTTTCAATGGAAAGCCTGGATTAAGCTACTTGAACATTGAGCATCAAGATCTATAAGGATAGATCAAAATGCTTAATGGTACTTTCAAATGAGCACATACCTTGACATGATCTTGAAGGTGTTCAAGATGGATCAGTCAAAGAAGGAGTTCTTGCCTGAGTTGTAAGGTATGAAGTTAAGACTTAAAGCTCGACCACGGCAGAATAGAGAGAAAGGACGAAGGTCGTCCCCTATGCTTAAGACGTAGGCTCTACAGTATGCTATGCTGTGTACCGCACCTGAAGTGTGCCTTGCCATGAGTCAGTCAAGGGGTACAAGAGTGATCCAAGAATGGATCACAGGACAGCGGTCAAAGTTATCCTTAGTAACTAGTGGACTAAGGAATTTTTCTCGATTATGGAGGTGGTAAAAGAGTTCGTCGTAAAGGGTTGCGTCGATGCAAGCTTAACACCTATCCGGATAGCTCTGAGTAGATATACCGGATACGTATAATGGAGCAACAATTTAGAATAGCTCCAAGAAGAACAGTTATTTGAAATGGCTCCAAATGTAGCATAGTAGTTGCATCTACAAGATGACATAGAAATTTGCGAAGTACATACGGATCTGAAAGGTTCAGACCCGTTGACTATAACCTCTCTCACAAGCATAACATGATCAAACCCAGAACTCATCGAGTGTTAATCACATGGTAAATGTGAACTAGATTATTGGCTCTAGTAAACTCTTTGGGTGTTAGTCACATGGGGCTGTGACCTTGAGTGTTAATCACATGGCGATGTGAACTAGATTATTGACTCTAGTGCAAGTGGGAGACTGTTGGAAATATGCCCTAGAGGCAATAATAAATTAGTTATTATTATATTTCGTTGTTCATGATAATCGTTTATTATCCATGCTAGAATTGTATTGATAGGAAACTCAGATACATGTGTGGATACATAGATAACACCATGTCCCTAGTAAGCCTCTAGTTGACTAGCTCGTTGATCAATAGATGGTTACGGTTTCCTGACCATGGACATTGGATGTCGCTGATAACGGGATCACATCATTAGGAGAATGATGTGATGGACAAGACCCAATCCTAAGCATAGCATAAGATCGTGTAGTTCATATGCTAAAAGCTTTTTTAATGTCAAGTATCATTTCCTTAGACCATGAGATTGTGCAACTCCCGGATACCGTAGGAGTGCTTTGGGTGTGCCAAACATCACAACGTAACTGGGTGGCTATAAAGGTACACTATAGGTATCTCCGAAAGTGTCTGTTGGGTTGGCACGAATCGAGACTGGGATTTGTCACTCCGTGTGACGGAGAGGTATCTCTGGGCCCACTCGGTAGAACATCATCATAATGTGCACAATGTGATCAAGGAGTTGATCACGGGATGATGTGTTACGGAACGAGTAAAAGAGACTTGTCGGTAACGAGATTGAACAAGGTATCGGGATACCGACGATCGAATCTCGGGCAAGTATCGTACCGCTAGACAAAGGGAATTGTATACGGGATTGATCGAATCCTCGACATCGTGGTTCATCCGATGAGATCATCATGGAACATGTGGGAGCCAACATGGGTATCCAGATCCCGCTGTTGGTTATTGACCGGAGAACGTCTCGGTCATGTCTGCATGTCTCCCGAACCCGTAGGGTCTACACACTTAAGGTTCGATGACGCTAGGGTTATAAAGGAAGTTTGTATGTGGTTACCGAATGTTGTTCGGAGTCCCGGATGAGATCCTGGACGTCACGAGGAGTTCCGGAATGGTCCGGAGGTAAAGAATTATAAATAGGAAGTGCTGTTTCGGCTATCGGGACAAGTTTCGGGGTCACCGGTATTATACCGGGACCACCGGAAGGGTCCCGGGGGTCCACCGGGTGGGGCCACCTATCCCGGGGGGCCCCATGGGCTAAAGTGGGACGAAACCCAGCCCAAAGTGCGCTGGGGCGCCACTCCCCTAGGGTCCATGCGGCTAGGGTTGGGGGCGAAACCCTAAAGGGGGCGCCCCCTTGCTTGGGGGGCAAGCCCCACTCCTTGGCCGCCGCCCCCGTAGGAGATCCCATCTCCTAGGGCCGGCGCCCCCCCCCCTTAGCACCCCTATATATAGTGGGGGAGAGGAGGGACTTGACACACCAGCCCTTGGCGCCTCCCTCTCTCCCCGTTACATCTCTCTCTCGTAGTATAGGAGGAGCCCTGCTACTGTGACGCCCTGCATCCACCACCACGCCGTCGTGCTGCTGGATCTTCATCAACATCTCCTTCCCCCTTGCTGGATCAAGAAGGAGGAGACGTCATCCGCTCCGTATGTGTGTTGAACGCGGAGGTGCCGTCCGTTCGGCGCTTGGTCATCGGTGATTTGGATCACGTCGTGTTTGACTACTTCATCCCCGTTCTTTGAACGCTTCCGCTCGCGATCTACAAAGGTATGTAGATGCATCCGATGACTCGTGGCTAGATGAACTCATAGATGGATCTTGGTGAAAACGTAGGAAAATTCTTGTTTTCTGCAACGTTACCCAACAGTGGTATCAGAGCTAGGTCTATGCGTAGTTCTTCTTGCGCGAGTAGAACACAATTTGTTGTGGGCGTAGATTTGTCAATTTTCTTGCCGCTACTAGTCTTATCTTGCTTCAGCGGTATTGTGGGATGAAGCGGCCCGGACCAACCTTACACGTACGCTTATGTGAGACCGGTTCCACCGACTAACATGCACTAGTTGCATAAGGTGGCTGGCGGGTGTCTGTCTCTCCCACTTTAGTTGGAGCGGATTCGATGAACAGGGTCCTTATGAAGGGTAAATAGAAGTTGACAAATCACGTTGTGGCTTTCACGTAGGTAAGAAGACGTTCTTGCTAGAACCCTAATTCAGCCACGTAAAACTTGCAACAACAATTAGAGGACGTCTAACTTGTTTTTGCAGCAAGTGCTTTGTGATATGATATGGCCAAAGTTGTGATGAATGATGAATGATCTATATGTGATGTATGAGATGTTCATGCTATTGTAATAGGAATCACGACTTGCATGTCGATGAGTATGACAACCGGCAGGAGCCATAGGAGTTGTCTTTATTTTTTGTATGACCTGCGTGTCATTGAGAAACGCCATGTAAATTACTTTACTTTATTGCTAAACGCGTTAGCCATAGTAGTAGAAGTAATAGTTGGCGAGCAACTTCATGGAGACACGATGATGGAGATCATGATGATGAAGATCATGGTGTCAAGCCGGTGACAAGATAATCATGGAGCCCCAAGATGGAGATCAAAGGAGCTATGTGATATTGGCCATATCATGTCACGTTTATTATTTGATTGCATGTGATGTTTATCATGTTTTGCATCTTGTTTACTTAGGACGACGGTAGTAAATAAGATGATCCCTCATAATAATTTCAAGAAGTGTTCCCCCTAACTGTGCACCGTTGCGACAGTTCGTTGATTCAAAGCACCACGTGATGATCGGGTGTTTGATTCAGACGTTCACATACAACGGGTGTAAGACAGATTTACACATGCAAACACTTAGGTTGACTTGACGAGCCTAGCATGTACAGACATGGCCTCGGAACACAGAAGACCGAAAGGTCGAGCATGAGTCGTATAGAAGATACGATCAACATGAAGATGTTCACCAACGTTGATTAGTCCGTCTCACGTGATGATCGGACACGGCCTAGTTGACTTGGATCATGTTATACTTAGATGACTAGAAGAGGGATGTCTATCTAAGTGGGAGTTCATTGAATAATTTGATTAGATGATCTTAATTATCATGAACTTAGTCTAAATTCTTTGCAATATGTCTTGTAGATCAAATGGCCAATGTAGTCCTCAACTTCAATGCGTTCCTAGAGAAAACCAAGCTGAAGGATGATGGCAGCAACTATACGGACTGGGTCCGGAACCTGAGGATCATCCTCATAGCTGCCAAGAAAGATTATGTCCTACAAGCACCGCTAGGTGAAGCTCCCGTCCCACAGAACCAAGACATTATGAACGCTTGGCAGACACGTGTTGACGACTACTCCCTCGTTCAGTGCGGCATGCTTTATAGCTTAGAGCCGGGGCTCCAAAAGCGTTTTGAGAGACATGCAGCATATGAGATGTTCGAAGAGCTGAAAATGGTTTTTCAAGCTCATGCCCGGGTCGAGAGATATGAAGTCTCCGACAAATTCTTCAGCTGTAAGATGGAGGAAAATAGTTCTGTCAGTGAGCACATACTCACTATGTCTGGGTTGCATAACCGCTTGACTCAGCTGGGAGTTAATCTCCCGGATGATGCTGCTGCTGGATGGAGTCTTCCTATAGTCTGGCTATGCTCTATCTTCACCACACAAAGTATTTAAAGCATGCACAACCCCGATGACAAGCCAAGCAATTGTTTCATACTTTTGAAATTTTCAAAACTTTTTCGATCTTCACGCAATACATGAGCATGAGCCATGTATATAGCACTATATGTGGAATAGAATGGTGGTTGTGGAGAAGACAAAAAGAGGGGAAGATAGTCTCATATCAACTATGCGTATCAACGAGCTATGGAGATGCCCATCAATAGATATCAATGTGAGTGAGTAGGGATTGCCATGCAGCGGATGCACTAGAGCTATAAGTATATGAAAGCTCAACAAAAGGAACTAAGTGGGTGTGCATCCAACTCGCTTGCTCACGAAGACCTAGGGCATTTTGAGGAAGCACATCATTGGAATATACAAGCCAAGTTCTATAATGAAAAATTCCCACTAGTATATGAAAGTGACAGAATGAGAGACTCTCTATCATGAAGATCATGGTGCTACTTTGAAGCACAAGTGTGGTAAAAGGATAGTAACATTGTCCCTTCTCTCTTTTTTTGTTTGGGCCTTCTCCCTTTTTGTATGGCCTCTTTTTTTTCGTCCGGAGTCTCATCCTGACTTGTGGGGGAATCATAGTCTCCATCATCCTTTCCTCACTTCGGACAATGCTCTAAAAATGATGATCATCACACTTCTTTTTTGTTACAACTCAACAATTACAACTCAATACTTAGAACAAAATATGGCTCTATATGAATGCCTCCGGTGGTGTACCGGGATATGCAATGAATCAAGAGTGACATGTATGAAAGAATTATGAACAGTGGCTTTGCCACAAATACGATGTCAACTACATGATCATGCTAGCAATATGACAATGATGGAGTGTGTCATAATGAACGGAACGGTGGAAAGTTGCGTGGCAATATATCTCGGAATGGCTATGGAAATGCCATGATAGGTGGTATGGTGGCTATTTTGAGGAAGGTATTTGGTGGGTGTATGATACTGGCGAAAAGTGCATGGTATTAGAGAGGATAGCAATGGTGGAAGGAAGGAAAGTGCGTATAATCCATGGACTCGGCATTAGTCATAAAGAACTCATATACTTATTGCAAATATCTAGAAGTTATCAAAGCAAAGTATTACGCGCATGCTCCTAGGGGGATAGATTGGTAGGAAAAGACCATTGCTCGTCCCCGGCCGCCACTCATAAGGAAGACAATCAATAAATAAATCATGCTCCGACTTCATCACATAACGGTTCACAATACGTGCATGCTACGGGAATCACAAACTTTAACACAAGCATTTCCCAAATTCACAACTACTCAACTAGCATGATTCTAATATCACCATCCTCATATCTCAAAACAATTATCAAGCATCATTTTTTTTTGCTTAGTACTCAATGCACTCAAAAGAAAGTTTTACAAATCTTGAATACCAAGCATATTTATTATTAAGCAAATTACCATGCTATTAAGACTCTCAAAATAATCTATGTGAAGCATGAGAGATCAATAGTTTCTATAAAACAAATCCACCACAATGCTCTAAAAGATATAAGTGAAGCACTAGAGCAAAATTATATAACTCAAAAGATATAAGTGAAGCACATAGAGTATTCTATCAAATTCCAAATTATGTATGGCTCTCTAATAAGGTGTGTACAGCAAGGATGATTGTGGTAGACTAACAAGCAAAGACTCAAATTATAAAAGACGCTCCAAGAAAAACACATATCATGTGGTGAATAAAAATATAGCTCCAAGTAAAGTTACCGATAGAAGTAGACGAAAGAGGGGATGCCTTCCGGGGCATCCCCAAGCTTTGGATTTTAGGTGTCCTTCGATTATCTTGGGGGTGCCATGGTCATCCCCAAGCTTAGGCTCTTGCCACTCCTTGTTCCATAGTCCATCAAATCTTTACCCAAAACTTGAAAACTTCACAACACAAAATTTAAAGTAGAAAACTCGTGAGCTCCGTTAGCGAAAGAAAACAAAAGACCACTTCAAGGTACTGCAATGAACTCATTATTTATTTATATGGGTGTTATACCTACCGTATTCCAACTTATCTATGGATTATAAACTATTTTACTAGCCATAGATTCATCAAAATAAGCAAACAACACACGAAAAACAGAATCTGTCAAAAACAGAACAGTCTGTAGTAATCTGTAGCTAGCACAAGATCTGGAACCCCAAAAATTCTAAAATAAATTGCTGGAAGTGAGGAATTTATCTATGAATCCTGTGCAAAAATAATTAACTAAATATAACTTTCCAAATAAAAACTACACCAGTTCTCGTGAGTGCTAAAGTTTCTGTTTTTTACAGCAAGTTCAACAAGACTTTCCCCAAGTCTTCCCAACGGTTCTACTTGGCACAAACACTAATTAAACACAAAAAACACAACCAAAAAAGAGGATAAATAATTTATTTATTACTAAGAATGATCAAAAAGCAAGGAATAAAAATAAAATTGGGTTGCCTCCCAACAAGCGCTATCGTTTAACGCCCCTAGCTAGGCATAACAAGCAAGAATCGATCTAGGTATTGCCATCTTTGGTAGGCAATCCATAAGTGGCTCTCATGATAGATTAATATGGTAATTTTATTTTCTTTCTAGGGAAGTGTTCCATGCCCATTTTTAATGGAAATTGGAATGTAATATTCCCTTCCTTCATATCAATAATTGCACCAGCCGTTCTAAGGAAAGGTCTACCGAGAATAATAGGGCAAGAAGGATTGCAATCTATATCAAGAACGATAAAATCTACGGGCACATAATTCCTATTTGAAACAATAAGAACATCATTAATTCTTCCCATAGGTTTCTTAATAGTGGAATCCGCAAGATGCAAGTTTAGAGAGCAATCATCAAAATTACGGAAATCTAGCAAATCACACAAAGTTTTGGGAATAGTAGAGACACTAGCACCCAAATCACACAAAGCATAAAACTCATGATCTTTAATTTTAATTTTAATAGTTTGTTCCCACTCATCATAAAGTTTTCTAGGGATAAAAACTTCCAATTCAAGTTTTTCTTCATAAGATTGCATCAAGGCATCAACGATATGTTTAGTAAACGCTTTATTTTGAATATAAGCGTGAGGAGATTTTAGCATGGATTGCAACAAGGAAATACAATCAATCAAAGAGCAATTTTCATAGTTAAATTCCTTGAAATCCATAATAGTGGGTTTAGCAACATCTAGGGTTTTAATTTCTTCAATCCCACTTTTATCAAATTTAGCATCAAGATCAACAAATTCCAAATTCTTATAACGCCTTCAAGGTAAAGGTGGATCATATTCAGTCCCATCATTATCAAGATTCATATTGCAAAACAAAGATTTAATAGGGGACACATCAACAACTTTTAGATCTTCGTCATTATTTTCATAGGAACTAGAAGAACACGCTTTTATAAAGGCATCTTTCTTAGCACGCATCCTGACGGTTCTTTCTTTGCACTCGTCAATGGATATTCTCATGGCTTTGAGAGACTCATTGATATCATGCTTAGGTGGAATAGATCTAAGTTTTAAGGAATCAACATCAAGAGCAATTCTATCAACGTTCCTAATCTTAAGCAATTTTTCTTCAATCATAGCATTAAAATTCTTTTGCGAAGTAATAAATCTTTAATATTAGATGCAAAATCAGAGGGCATCTTATTATAATTTCCATAAGAATTGTTGTAGGAATTACCATAATTATTAGAGGGATTACTAGGATAAGGCCTAGGGTTGAAATTTCCTCTATACGCGTTGTTACCAAAATTGTTCCTACCAACAAAATTCACATCCATAGATTCATTATTATTCTCAATCAAAGTAGACAAGGGCACATCATTAGGATCAGAATAAACACTCTTATTAGCAAATAATTTCATAAGTTCATCCATCTTTCCACTCAAAACATTAATTTCTTCTATCGCATGCACCTTTTTAGTAGATCTTTTAGTATGCCATTGAAAATAATTAACCATAATATTATCTAGGAGTTTTGTAGCTTCTCCTAAAGTGATTTCCATAAAAGTGCCTCCTGCGGCCCAATCTAAAAGATTTCTAGAAGAAAAATTCAATCTGTCATAATTTTTTAGTATAATCATCCACAAATTTAAACCATGAGTAGGGCAATTACGTATCATTAATTTCATTCTCTCCCAAGCTTGTGCAGCATGTTCATGATGAAGTTGCTTAAAATTAATAATATCGTTTCTAAGAGAGAGATCTTAGAGGGAGGAAAACACTTAGAGATAAAAGCATCTTTGCACTTGTTCCATGAATCAATACTATTTTTAGACAAAGATGAAAACCAAGCTTTAGCACGATCTCTAACCGAAAAAGGAAATAGCTTCAATTTAACAATATCATTACCAACATCTTTTTTATTTTGCATGTCACACAAATCAACGAAGTTATTAAGATGGGTAGTGACATCTTCACTAGGAAGGCCGGAGAACGGATCTTTCATGACAAGATTCAGCAAAGCAGTACTAATTTCACAAGATTCAGCATCGGTAAGAGGAGCAATCGGAGTGCTAAGGAAATCATTGTTGTTGGTATTGGTGAAGTCACACAATTTATTATTATCTTGAGCCATCGCGACAAACAAGCAAACTAACACACAAGCAAACAAAAAGGCAAACAGGCAAAAAGAGGCAAATAGAGAAAGAGAGGGAGGATAGAGAGAGAGGGGGGCGAATAAAACGGCAAGGGTGAATTGGGGGGAGAGGAAAACGAGAGGCAAATGGCAAATAATGTAATGTGGGAGATAGGGATTGTGATAGGTACTTGGTATGTTGACTTTTGCGCAGACTCCCAGGCAACGGCGCCAGAAATTCTTCTTGCTACCTCTTGAGCACAGCATTGGATTTCCCCGAAGAGGAGAGGATGATGCAGCAAAGTAGTGTAAGTATTTCCCTCAGTTTTTGATAACCAAGGTATCAATCCAGTAGGCGGCTACGCATGATTCCCTCGTACCTACACAAAAACAATAGCTCAACACAACCAACGCGCTTAGGGGTTGTCAATCCCTTCACGGTCACTTACGAAAGTGAGATCTGATAGAGATGATAAATAATATTTTTGTTATTTTTGGTATAGAGATGTAAAGTAAAAAGTAAAAGCAAAGTAAAAGCAAAGCAATAATAAAGTGATGGAGATTAATATGATGAGAGAGAGACCCGAGGGCCATAGGTTTCACTAGTGGCTTCTCTCAAGAGCATAAGTATTCTACGGTGGGTAAACAAATTACTGTTGAGAAATTGCAGAATTGAGCATAGTTATGAGAATATCTAGGTATGATCATGTATATAGGCATCACGTCTGAGACAAGTAGACCGACTCCTGCCTGCATCTACTACTATTAGTTCACTCATCGACCGCTATCCAGCATGCATCTAGAGTATTAAGTTAAAAACAGAGTAACGCCTTAAGCAAGATGACATGATGTAGAGGGATAGTTTCATGCAATATGATAAAAACCCCATCTTGTTATCCTTGATGGAATTATACAATACATGCCTTGCTGCTCCTTCTGTCACTTGGAAAGGACATCGCAAGATCGAATCCAAAGCTAAGCACTTCTCCCATGGCAAGAACAACCAATCTTGTAGGCTAAACCAAACTGATAATTCAAAGAGACTTGCAAAGATAACCAATCATACATAAAAGAATTCAGAGAAGATTCAAATATTATTCATAGATAGACTTGATCATAAACCCACAATTCATCGGTCTCAACAAACACACCGCAAAAAGAAGATTACATCGAATAGATCTCCACGAGAGAGGGGAAGAACATTGTATTGAGATCCAAAAAGAGAGAAGAAGCCATCTAGCTACTAACTATGGACCCGTAGGTCTGAAGTAAACTACTCACACTTCATCGGAGGGGCTTGGATGATGATGTAGAAGCCCTCCGTGATCGATGCCCCCTCCGGCCGAGCTCCGGAACATGCCCCAAGATGGGAACTCATGGATACAGAAAGTTGCGGCGGTGGAATTAGGTTTTTGGCTCTATCCCTGATTGTTTGGGGGTACATGGATATATGTAGGAGGAAGAAGTATGTTGGTGGAGCAACAGGGGGCCCACGAGGGTGGGGGGCGCGCCTGGTAGGGTAGGGCGCGCCCCCCTACCTCGTGGCATCTTGTTACGTGCCTTGACGTAGGGTCCAAGTCTCCTGAGTTGTATTCGGTGAGAAAATCATGTTTCCGAAGGTTTCATTCCGTTTGGACTCCGTTTGATATTCCTTTTCTTCGAAACCCTAAAACAGGCAAAAAAACAACAATTCTGGGCTGGGCCTCCGGTTAATAGGTTAGTCCCAAAAATGATATAAAAGTGGATAATAAATCCCAATAATGTCCAAAACAGTAGATAATATAGCATGGATCAATCAAAAATTATAGATACGTTGGAGACGTATCACGTAATAATGAGGCTTTTCCTTGCGTGCGGCCGTGGACCCACCTGTCAGCCTCTCCACGTATACTCCACTTTCGATGGATGTCGTTCATTGACCACGTTGACCAGGCCGCGCCGAGAGCACCAGGGCGGTGGACGACGACGAGGCCTAGGAAGGGAACGACACGGAGCCAGGGAATACTCGGCAGTTGTTTCCCACGCGGAGGAGTATGAGGGTTTACTGGTTCGTCTGCCGTCGCCGGAGAATAACAACATGTGTGGGTGAGTAGAGGGATGGCTAGGCCAGCGATGGGAGTACGGTGGGGCCGTGAGGCCTACGCGGTAGCATAGCCGGCCGCGGGAGGAGGGAGCAGGCAGTCCCGCCGGCGCTTGTTTGAGCGGCTGGAGCATGAAGAGAAAAGATTGAAGAAGCACGACAGCCGTTGGATGGACATCCAATAGTCACTGCTCTCGTGTGTTGACTAAGTTGACAGGGCGTTGCGTGTGCGTCAACCTTTTTTTTTATGATGCGTCAACCTGTAGTAGGCGCACAAGTCAGCCTCAAATCTGTGGAAAATAGCATACAGCCCATCTGCCATTATTTCTAATAATGTAAAACCCATTTGCTAATTCTTGAGAATTTTTTTGGAGCCCATCTTCTTTTTGTTAGCGTTACACCCCATATTGTGGCCACGGTTAAAAAGTATACGAAATTTTGCATATTTCGGTGCGGTCAACTGTTTTTAATCCAGAAATATCGATTCACATTCAAACTATTTTGAAAAATAATTTATATAAATATAAAATCCAAATAATTGTCCACGCATAAAAATCAATGGAATTTAAGATCTTGTAATGAAAAAAAATTGAAACTAATTTCCGGTTTGATGTGTTTTAAAAATGTACATCCCATTTCTGGGAAATCCGAATGAAACCCTCCTCGTCTTGAAAGATTTGCAGCCCAGTAGGGCCGATAAAGCATGTAGGCCTTGTTTGGGTATTTCTTTAAAAAATAGAACTGGGCTAGCCATTTTCAGCAAGAAAAAAACACAACTGGGCTCATGATGTGGTAAACATAAATAAAACCCTGGCTAGATGGGCCACAACCCCGCACAGCCCCGTTGTTACCCCGATCCGTCGCTAAAACTAGTATAAATAACAACTGCTTGTTCCTCAAAAAAACTGCACGACTTGCTGGGTCCCTGGTGTTAGCCGCTCGTAGTGTAATTCTCTCGTTTATTGACTACGTTGACAATGGCGTGAGCCCCATATGTCCAACCATTAGGAGGAACCATATTTTTGGGCTTGTACTATAGAGGCACTTGCTTGCGTACTGACATGACGCTGGTGGGTCCCTACTGTCATCCCCTCCATGTATAGTCATCTCCTTGTTCCTCTCGGTTGTTGACGACGTTCACAACGCAAGAGGGCGGCGCACCGCGCATGGCAAGCAAACCAAGGCCGCAAGGCGGAGGGCGATGGCGAGGCCTCGGACGGAACGAACAGGAGCCGTTGAAGATGCACCGGTCCAGTCGCAGGTGGAGGGGAGTACGAGGGTTGACTGGTTCGGGCACGGGTGCGTGTTGGGGCTGATGTCACTTGAGAATAACAGGATGTGTGGGGGAATAGAGGGAGGGACTTGCCAACGTTGGAGGGTACGTACGGTAGGGCAGCGGAGGCGCAGCCAGTCATGGGAGGCGGGAGCAGGCGGAGCCGATGGGGTGGTTTGGTTTGGGCGGCTGGAGGAAGAAGAAGACAAGAGATAGAAGATACGTGACAGATGTTGGATATCAATCCAATGGCTGGTAGGCAGAATCGTTTGTTGACTGGCTAGTAAGTCGACACCACCTTGGATAGGCTATTTCCTCGCGGGTCCCAAATGTCAGAATCCAAATCTGCCATGGTCATGCAGCCTTTCCTATGAAAATTTACAGCCCATTTGATGTGCTAGTTCGAAATAAGTTTGTGGGTGCTGGTGGGGGCTAATTACTTGGCTTCTGTAATGCACAGTGAGCTCAAGCAGCCGACGAGAGTGATGTTATTTCCCTTGGTTGGGATTTGTTACAATATTTCACTCTAAATTAAACGAATGGCAAGCCATTTGCCTTGTTTCAAAGAAAATCTGACAGTCACAGCCGAGTTGAAAAGGGCAAGAACATCTAACTCCAGCTTACAAACTGTACAAAAGCATGAGGGTTAATTGTTCATCAGGTTTACAAAAAAAAACCAGATTGAAAAGGGCAACAACATCTAACTCCAGCACTATTTTTGGCAGTCACAGTCAAATGGAGCGGTCAGGTCCATAGAATGAACATCCTGGGTCGTAAAATTTACTGGATTATGACCACAATATGTTGTGAATAGAAGCCCGACACGTTCAGAAGCTCCTTTGCCCACCTGAAACTCCTTTTTTTGCTCCTCGACATACCCATCCGTCAATTCAGTAAATATATGGGCTTTTGAATTGATTTTACTATTTACTAGTGTGGATGGGCTGTTTTGTCTTGGACCCAGAGAAACAATTACTGCTAGTACAGTGGAGACACTCTACAACTACCCAGAAAACTATTACTACTAGTACAGTGGAGACACTCTACCGCTTCTGGCTCCTCCTAGGTCATTGAAACGTCTCCCTCTACTGAATGTCGTGATACTTTTGTTCACCGACATGCGGGCCATGCAACCCGCGGGCCCAAATGCCATCCACCAAATTAGAAGGCAGTATGCAGGCAGAGAGTCACCCCGGTCATAGCGTGGCAGTAACGAGCCGTCGTATCATAAAACCCCACCTCCCCGTAGTCTAAGTTTGACGTACGAAGCAACCATCATTTCACTCTTCGCTGAATCCCCTTCTCCCTCACCGTCTTCAAGAAAGGCAACACTCGCATCTGCCACTATTCTTCTCTCCAAATGAAGGGAAGGGAAGCAGATCTGTGATGTTGGTATATTTTCATTCAGAGAAAAAAAGAACTTTTGCAAAGCAGTAACCAATCCTCACTCTTTTTTTTGTTTCATTGTCATTGCGATTGTGTTTTCCTTTCAGTGGTCTCCTAGTATTCGTTAGTTTCATGATGGACCAAGGAGAACCAGGCAAAGATCTGCCGATATTGGAGCAGATGCGGGAGGCTGATCCCCACGAGACAGAGAGCTCCAAGAAGATGGAGGCAACCACCGAGCCGACCCCAAATACGCTCACGGCCACTACTGAGATGGTCAACGCCCCGTTTGAGGTTACAACCCCCGTGGCACTGTAGGAGCAGTTTCCCCCCCCCCCCTTCAAAGATGTGCCCCCCCCCCCCCGCTGAGCTGCCCAAGGTGATTTCCTTCTTTGCCGATCTCGATTGTGGTTTTTCATCTAAGTATGTGGTGATTTTTTTAGAAAAGGAAGTATGTGGTGATTAACAATGCAAAATTTTATTAGCTTCGATGCCATGCTATACATAGTGGTCTAAATAACTTGTGTTTCTTATACTGAAAAGTAATTCAGAATTTGTTTCTGTTTCAATTAGAGCCTTGATGCAGACAAGGATTGTGTGGTTGTACATGTCACTCGCTATGAGGCGGACGACCTGAATATACGCACTGGGAAAACAGAGTTCTTAGGCTGTTGGATCCTGGAAGCCATTTGCGGTTATACCAATGAAGAGTTGTATTCCAGCCTCACTGTTGTCAGGCGTGTTGTCCAGGGTGTACTGAAGCACAAGAAGTTCAAAGCTACTCCTTCGTTTGTGAGGCATACTGTTCTTGTCAAGCTTACGCAGGAAGATGACGTGGCATGCCTCCACAAACAAGTTTATCAGTGTCAAGGCCACAAGGTTGTCTTCATGAAGGTTCACATGATGGAGCTGCTGCGGGACGTCCTCGATGATGTTCATGGCAAGGTTCGTCTTGTGTCCAGCCCAAATTAGATCGAGGCATGAAATAGTTGCCCCAGCTAGTGTTTAATATTAGTTTGGATTGTGTCTAATTATCCGAACCTTGCCTGTTATCGACCCCATTGGGGCTAGTACTCTGTTTGAATCCGTCTATGGGAACTGCTGCTACTTTTGTGTGCCCGTGAATCATGTGAGAACCATCATAATTGTTGCCGAAACAGATGCGTCCTCAATAGTTTTTTCATGAATATGGAATGGTAAGACATAAGTTGTCACGGTTTATCATACGAGCAGTGTGTGTTTTGATGAAATAGAGCACTCGTTCGAGAACTGTGCGCCGGCGTATACATAAGTACTTGTAAACATTGTGGTGCTACCCCACTTGTAAGCAGTTGTGCAAAACACGACACATTGGCTCAGCTCGCTTCAACACTAGGCTATCGACCAGCTAACAATCAACAATCTGCTGTTTGACAAATAAGCAACTATGTATCTTGTTACAGTGGTTCATGTAGTTAATTGAGGCCACAATGTAATAAATTCCAAACGTTCACACGCCAGTCCAGCGCTCATGTGGAACACTCACATTAAACTCGTCTTCATAAAAAAACTTGAAAAGCATAAGTTAAGCAATTTTATACATCTCAATGATAGAACATAACAAACATATACTAGTTCACAACAAAAGACAAAGTTGTGAGAAGGTTTACAAATCAGGAAAAAACAAGCAAGGCTTCTCTGAGCAAAGGGCCTCCCGACAGGCTTAAATTTCCTAGAGTTCACTCTGGTTTTTTCTTGTTGCCACCATCCAGGGTTAGGTTCTCTCATTCCAGAATAACCAATTATAATTGTGGTCTCAGCTGGAATGCTGAACTGAACCATACAGTGTACTGACCAGCTGAAATGCTTGTGCATTCCACTAAATTTAAGCACCGCTATTTGCAGAAATAAGCAGACCACAATGCCTCTTGTCCGCGCACCTGTACAAAAAACCGCCGTGCAGCCATGCCAGCCAGTCCTCGGTCCATGGATGAACTGGTAGAAAGTTGTAACACCCTCGATGCGACTATATCTCCCACGTGTCGAGGCACGACTTAGAGGCATAATCGCATTGAAGGCATATGTCGCAAGTTAGGCAATCTTCAAAACATCCCATGTAATATAGATAATAAAAGGGGAGATAACATAGTTGGCTTACACTTGCCACGTCAATCAAGTACATAAATAGCATTACAACATTCAAACACTCATGGCCCGACTATGGCGCCAAAATAAAAGACAACCCAACATGCGACACGGTCCCGATCACCCCAACTGGGCACCACTACTGATCGTCAGGAAAAGAAACATAGTATCGCTGAGAGTCCTCGTCGAACTCCCACTTGAGCTCAAGCGCGTCACCTGGAGCGGAATCATCAGGCCCTGCATCTGGTGTAATAGTAATCTGTGAGCCACAGGGACTCAACAATCTCGCACCCTCGTGATCAAGACTATTTAAGCTTAATAGGTAAGGCAAGGTAAAAATATGTGGAGCTGCAGCAAGCGACTAGCATATATGGTGGCTAACCTGTTCGCAAAAGAGAGCGAGAGGAGAGAGAGCAAAGCGCGAGCGAGAAACTAGAGAACAACCTGCGCAAACATTACTCCAACACCGTGTCCACTTCCCGGACTCCGCCGAAAAGAGGCCATCACGGTAACTCACACGGTTGATTCATTTTAATTAAATTAAGGTTCAAGTTATCTACAGCCGGACATTAACAAATTCCCATCTGCCCATAACCGCAGGCACGGCTTTCGAAAGTTCAAACCCCTGCAGGGGAGTCCCAACTTAGCCCATGACAAGGTCTTGCGGTCAACGAAGGAATAGACCTCCTCCCGAGATGTTTCTGATCAGACTCGGTACCTCGGTTCTTCAAGACACTTCGATAGGTTAAAACAAGACCAACAACACCGCCCGAATGTGCCGACAAATCCCGATAGGAGCTGCACATATCGCGTTCTCAGGGCACACTCAGATGAGCGCTCCATACAACTAAAACCAAACCTCGAGTTTCCCCGAGGGGGCGCTGCACAGGACTCTAGTTTGGACCAACACTCAGAGGAGCACTGGCCCGGGGGGGTTTAAAATAAGATGACCCTCGGGCTCCGGAAACCCAAGGGAAAAGAGGCTAGGTGGCAAATGGTAAAACCAAGGTTGGGCATTGCTGGAAAAGCTTTAATCAAGACGAACTATCAAGGGGTTCCCATTATAACCCAACCGCGTAAGGAACGCAAAATCCGGGAACATAACACCGATATGACGGAAACTAGGGCGGCAAGAGTGGAACAAAACACTAGGCGAGAGGCCGAGCCTTCCACCCTTTACCCAGTATATAGATGCATTAAGATAACATGGCAATATAATGATATCCCAACAAGTAAATAGTGTTCCAACAAGGAACGATCTCCAATCTTCACCTGCAACTAGCAACGCTATAATAGGGGCTGAGCAAAGCGGTAACATAGCCAATCAACGGTTTGCTAGGACAAGGTGGGTTAGAGGTTTGACATGGCAATTTGGGAGGCTTGAAAGCAAGTGGTAGGCATCATAGCATTGGCATAACAAAAGAGCAAGCATCTAGCAAAGCAAAGATAGTAGTGATTTCGAGGGTATGATCATCTTGCCTGCAAAGTTGTCAGAGTTGACTGGATCCTCGAAAGCAAACTCAATGGGCTCCTCGTTAGCGAACTCGTCTCCCGGCTCTACCCAAACAAGACAAACAAGCAACAAGGACACAATCAACCACGTGCAAGGATCAAACAATATGATGCCAACATGGTTTGCTATGCTGGATGCAATGCGGGATGCATATGCAAGATTTGACAAGCGATGCATGAACCTGGCCTCAACTTGGAAAAACAAGTGTGACACTAGAAAGATGAGATGAAATCACTTGAAAACGATATAAAGATCACCGGATTCGGAGTTACGGTTTGGAAATGGCAAGCGATTCAAATATGACCACGTTCTGCGATTTACAGCAAGTAGCCATCTAAATGCAATGAGATGAACATGCTACGGCACTCAAACATGACAAAAAAATACATGGCAGGAATACATTCAAGATGCTTAACAAAAGTCTAGCACTGAGCTATGGCCAATTCATACATTAACAGGTTCAAACAAGCATGGCAAAAATGCATATGGTAAACAGATCTCAGACTTAGTGAAACTAACACTTGCCTGGAATTTCAGATCAGGTAGCACTCTTCGGAGCAACAAAACTACATGCTACAGGATCTGAACATGGCAAAGTAAAGCATGGCATGGAGCTACTCAAAGAGCTTAACAAAAGTCCCTTAGTGACCTTGAGCCAAAAGGGATCAGAAAATACATTTGCAAGCATGTGAACATGGCAAAAACATAATCAGTTTTCAGACTTAAGTGAAAACTGGAGCATGTTGAAAACAGATATCAAGTAGGCATGTTTACGAGCTCGATGCACTCACTATAGAGCAAGTCATGACAATCTAAGCATACACCCATCAAGAATACACAAAATTCAAGCTAGACATGTCAATAACAATAACATAGCATGCACAGATCAACTACAACATCCTCGGCAAAATTGCTAACAAGTAGACAATCTGCCCAGATTCACAAAGTAGCAAAAGTAGAGCTCGATTGACTCAAGCTAGGTTGCTCCATAATTGCAAAAAAAGACATGGATGGATAGAGCACTACAAGATTAGCAAAACATCCTTACTGATCATCCTCAAAAGAGGCACGGATCACTAGGAAACAACATGAACATATGGCATCATGAACTAAACAGCTCAAGGACTTAGTGGAAATGCTAAGTCCCTGAAAACAGAATTACCAAGTGCCTCACTTTGCAAGCTTGTGCTAGTCACCACACACATCACAAAAATACATGGGTTGCACCTCTGGAAAGATGACAAAACCCTTAACAAAACATATGCAGAGCTCATGGGCATATCAAGCACACAATAATCATGGCAAAAAAGACAAATGTATAAATGGAGTAGCAGATCTGACAATTATCTCAAGTATCCTCCTTCTAACAGCATTTCGGGCATCAAGATGAACTCAAATGAAAATGATGCAATGGAATGAAATGATGTACTCTCTGAGGCGAACATTTTGATATGCTATATGCCAAAAACAGAGCTACGGATGTGAAGATATAGCATGATGAACATGAGCACATGAGCTAGGGTTTCAGGCAAAAGTCAACCCGAACGAGATCTAGATCTGAGATCCGGATGGCGCGGATTACGAGGTTCGTCGGGGCACTATTCACCGGAGGAGCTTGGGCTCGCCGGACTTGACGAGGGGAGGCGCGGTGGCCGGATCCGAGCGGAGGGGCGGCGTCGGGCGGTGGTGCGGGGCTTCGGCGAGGGGCTCCGGCCGGCGCGGCTGGGAAGCTCCGACGGCGGCCGGCAATGGCCCGCGGCGGAGGAACGGCCGGCGAGGTGGCCGGCCTCGGGGAAGAGGCAGGCCAGCGGGCGATGGTGCGGCGGCACGGGCGAGCGGGCCGGGAGGGCCCCGCCTGGGCCCCGGCGGGCCGGCGCGCGGGCAGTCGCGACGAAGTGGGCGCGGAGGCGGCGGCGAATCGGAAGTCGCCACATGGCGGCGGGGAGGCAGATCGGACGTGTCCAGCCGGCGGAATTTTTGTCCGGCGGCTGGAGGAGAAGGGGGGCTAGGGTTTCGTCCGTGATTTCGAAAGGGGGTCTATATATAGGCATAGAGGGAGCTAGGAGAGTCCAAATGAGGTGCGGTTTTCGGCCTCGCGATCGTGCTCGAATGCTCTAGATGATGGAGAGGGTTTTGGTGAGTTTTCGGCCAACTTGAAGGGGTGTTGGGCTGCAACACACACGAGGCCTTTTCGGTCCCTCGGTTAACCGTTGGAGCATCAAATGAAGTCCAAATGGTACGAAACTTGACAGGCGGTCTACCGGTAGTAAACCAAGGCTGCTTGGCAAGTCTCGGTCCAATCCGGAAATGTTTAATCCCCACACATGAAAGAAAGGTAGAAATGACCACCGGGGGAGAACGAAGCGCCGGAATGCAAAATGGACAACGGGGAAAATGCTCGAATGCATGAGATGAACACGTATGCAAATGCAATGCACATGATGACATGATATGAGATGCATGACGACGATAACAACACACGGAGGCAAAGACCCAAACCCGAGAAAATAAAATAACTTAACGCCGGAAACGGCAAGAGTTGGAGTACAAATAGGGAAAGTTACATCCGGGGTGTTACAAAAGTGCATTCCGGACTAGGATGCAGTTGTTTTCGCTCGTCCCTACACTACAATCAGGAAGTAAAACATACAAATCAGCTTCTTTTAGTTTGCGTTGGTCATTCTACCTTAGTTACTACCAATGTAGGGATACCTTGAAGACAGGAGGTTAGACGACGGCAACGAGGGACAGCCATCTCATTTTGCGCAGTTGTACTAAAACTGAGGTGTGTGCTTTTTATTGCGCGGATAGAAACGATACGGAGACAGTCATCCTGAAATGATATGGAGACAGACATCCCTGTTTGCGCAAATACGGAATACGGTTATTTAAGCAGTGACAGATATTACTACTTTCCCCCGTTTCCCCTTAGAACCAAGTCCTAGATTCATGCTACAGCTTTCCCACTTTCTTCCCTGTTTGAGCCAACGCTTTGAGTCAACTGTATGAACTAGCTTTACTTCTAATAATAGTAGAGTCTATGTGGCTTTGGAACAGCGGGCGGAAGTAGAAAAGGATGCACACGAAGGGAGCTGGGGCAGTAGAGCAAGGCAGGTTTCGAAGGAATATATACCTGAGGGTCGTCGGCATGTGGCAAAGACGGCGTTGGGAGGCCACATCTTGGACACAATACCGCAGGGAGGAAGAAGGGGTCGGAGGCCCTCCCAAGCCGGCACTCTCTCGGAGAGAACGGACGGCCGCTGATCGGGAGGCGCGGGCAGCCGTTGGTCTCCTCCCTCGCCGCTGACGATAGCATGAACGATGCACCTACACCCCTGCCCAGGTCGAGGTTGTCCGATCGGATTTGTGACCAGCCGTGAGCTGAGAAAGAGTGTGGCCACCTATGTGTTGCTTAGATCTGGAGAGCATGAGAGAGTGAACGAGAGGAACCTTAGTAAAGCAAACGCTAAGGCTCCTGCTTTTATATATAGTGGAGTGATTTTGTTGTACCAACTTCAAAAAAATGCGCTCCTACGTGTACCCGCGAGTGGGTGTGAGAGAACTAGTGTGTGTGTGCACCGCTTCTCTTCGTGATAGTACAATATACTATGCCCAAAGAACGTTTGCTGCAAGAGTAATAGTATAAGTGTGTGACGTGTGAGCTAAAATAAAATGTGCGCGCCATCTTTTGTTTTTTAGAAGTTCTGAGGGTAGGGTGTGAAGATCACATATGTGCGTGACGTCTACCTGCAGATAGACGGTGGGTGCGACGTGCGAGTCTGCGAGAGGACTCGGGAGAGTCGTGACTCGTGAGGGTGCGTGTGCGTGAGAGAGAGGGGGCACGTATCAATGCAATGCATGTGTCCGTAAATCATTATCCGACAAGTGTTCGCCACAAGCCTTTTCCTGACGAGCGCCATAAGAACCGTTAGATCGGCATCTGACAGTGTCAGTTTTGCCATGTCATTTAACAGAACAGCCACTCCTCCTACAGACAAATCTTCCACGTGAGTGCTAGCAACTGCCGTATGCTCCCTCCGTTACGAAATGCAGTGCATATAGCTTTATTGAAAATTCGAACCTCACAAACTTTTACTGAGTTTTCGTGTACCAAATTGCACATGTAGAATACCATGTATATACCATTTCATTCATCTTCGAGAGGTAACTATAAAGATGGGTGAGGAGTCTACAAAGAAAGACCATCGTATCACCCGCAACAATTTCAAGCATATTTTAGTGTCGAGGAATATCATAGGAACTCTATATGATATGATTTTTATAGGATTTTTTTCCTTTAGAGCCAATTGGTTCATAGGAATAGATTCATATACTCCACATTTCAAAGGAAATAAACATGATGTCATTTCTATAGCTTTAGAGCCACTTGGTTCATATGAATGGATTCCTATACTCCCTTAATTTCAAAGGAAAATAAACATTAGCGTATTTCAATAGAAAAGTTCATATGGTATGAACCAAATTACATCTCTTTTCTAATCCCTCCTCATAGGAATTGAGATACATGTCATCTCTAGATTCAATAGAAAAGTTCCTACGATGTGAACCAAATGACATCTCTTTTCCAATCCCTACTCCTAGGAATTGAGATGCTCCATGTCATCTCTTTCCCTACAACTTCCATGTATACATCTTCTATTCCTAAATAGATAGTACAACCCACTAGTAGCTTTTTCCAAAACATGCAACTATGGCACAAGAACTATATAGTGTGCCAATAACTTTGAAAGATGGTCGCTGGATGAAGCTAACTCGACAGTGCAGAGATAGGCAAATCCGAGCACTGCTGGCCGTTGGATATCATCAACATTCCACCAGATCTGCCACATGTACAATTTAGAAGACTCCATGGTTGAACTTAAGCATAATGCACAAACCTCAAAACACAAGCACTTCTCCTTTGTTCTAGAATCTTTTGTATCATAATTGATTTTTTTTCTAAATGAATTGCCATTATTTGTTTTTTACTTTATGATTTAGAATGCACAACCCCATGAATCTTAACATTTTTATCAAACTAATTGATTTTGAATGAGATGAACTATAAGAACTAAACGAACATCTACATCATGCATATATGACTCAAAGCTTTACATGCTATAGTGTGTATTCATTCATAACTTGGTTTCGAAATCTCATGTGTTCAATACATGTGTACCTTACTAGTATTGAGCAGAGTAGCAAATTTCACGCGGCCCCGGGTATATCAAAATGCAGGGCCCATGCATCATTGCCTTTCGGTCGAACCTACGTCCACAATTTTTTGTACATACTATATCTCCACTGGTCCCCGAACCCAAAATGCTGCCTCGTTCCTGTAAAACCAAGCGACCCACACATATTTAAGGCATCGACTCGAACCCGTTTACTACGATGTGGCCCCGCACGCCGTAATACTCCTACAAACCCTACCGCCGCACTCATCATGATTTTCTTCAAGAGGACGAGGGAGAAGCCGATTTGTAGTGGAGGCACTTTAAAAAAAGGATCTGTAGTGGAGACCCCTACCCTAGGGTGCCCTAGGTAGCTGCCGCACACATCATTGTTTTCTCTTTTTTATGCTCTTGCTCCCTAGAGTGAAATGATGGTTGCTTCATCCGTCCAACTTAATGCGGGAAAGGTCGGCCTTTGTGATTTGACCCCTCATCACTCATTTTCTACTACTGCGGCGCTACGACCGGGGTGCCTCCAATTCCAACCGCTGCTCTAAACTGTAATTTGGTGCATCACACGTGGAACAAGACGGTGGATGAGCCACATGTCGGCCAAAGTGGTCCTATTAAGTGTGTCGCCATTTTGTGTGTGGACTGACCCTGCTTGAGTTGCTACGCCAACACGACAGGAGCAGCCTACCACATGGTTTTGCTCCTTGGTGAATCCCGACTATATTGATCTAAAAAGATACGTACTGAACTACCATCTCCGTCTTGGTTTTTTTATTTTTAGGCATCTCGGTTTATAGGGCCTACACGTAGTTCTAGGTCATCCATTTGACTAACTAAATATGAGTTACTATGTCACAAAAAGTATATCATTGGATTCTTAAGCGGATGTAGTTGTATTTAAAAGTCGAGGGCGGGGCTTTTCCTGCGCGGTAGGCGGGGCAGTTCCGCCTAGTCGGTTTGACGGAGACGTGAGAAGACGAGGGAGTAGGCTCCTGCAAACGTAGGGCTGTGTGATTTGACAACGAGTTACTGCTGGACAGGTGGGGCCCCGTGATTTGACTTGCCATTATCATTTTAACTGCGGCACTACGACCGGCGTGAGTCTCCCGATTCCTGACCACCTCCATATAGGTGCCACTCCCAATGCTCCAGCATGTAGTAGAGGTTGGCTCTTGCATGAGAGCCCACTTCTCCACTTTTTCCTTGCCTCTCTTTCCTCCACATATGCAAAAATGCCATGTAAAACGCACTATTGTACTTACTTTTACTTGCTCCTACAGGTGCTTAAGCTTGCCACATAGGCATAAAGTCTGATGTGGCAAGTTAATCAAGAAGAGAGAGACTAGTTTGGTGACCCAAGGAAGAAATGGTGCTAAGCGTGTGTACCTAGGTGAAAAGACAATTTTGAGTCTATAGCTAATTAAATGAAGCAAACTTAGCAACACCATTTCATTGGAAGTGGTCACTCCTTGGCAAATGCAATAAATACTAGTACTCCCTGTGTCCCATAATATAAGAACGTTTTTGGCACTACACTAGTGTAAAAACGTTCTTATATTATGGGACAGAGGGAGTACGAAGAAAGAGATAGAGAGGAGTAAAAAATACACTTATAGCCAACCTTATAGCCAACCTTGTTGTAGTATGAGTGACTAAGTGATGACTATGTATGACATGCCAACATCAGATAGCCTAACGGACCGTGTTAAATCTCCAAGGGCGCGACCGCGCGAGCGACGCGACGGTCGTGGTAGGCGCGACCATGATACGGGCTGCTGGCAGCCCTTGGATCTGAGATCAAACGGTCGCATGCTAAGTTGCTGAAAATTTGCAGAATAACCCTCCAGGATAGGATATTCACCCATAGGTCTAGAATCACACCATGCAACCATTCGATCTCAGATCCAAGGGCTCAAGGAAGCCCGTATCATGGGAGAATGGAAAGCCACTACCCTGCCGTTCGCACGCTGGCAGTTTGCTCCTACTCGTCCCTGCACGTCCTTCAATACTACGGCGGTTCACTCCTAGTCATCCCGTCCATTCACATTACGGCAGTTCGACTAATCCTAACCCTCCTCCCAAATCCATGGCATCCCAAATCTCCACGATCGACGGTGAGTACAAGGTTAGAACCATCACCGGCGATGAGTTCGATGTCATCTACACCCGTTCTTCCGCGATGGTGAAAGGATGCCTTTCTCGCTTCAGATGCATGTTCGAAAACTCAGATGATGAGTGGGTCGCTGGGCTAGATGTTGAGTACACCACAGTCCTGGGACCAGAGAAGGATCTAAAGGACGAAGAGAGGAAGAAGTCCGCCGTGATCCAGGTTTGTGTACATAACATTTGCTTGGTCTACCACATATGCCATGCCGACGTTGAGTGCCAGGATTTTAAGAACTTCCTCAAGGACAAAACAGTGAAATTCGTTATTGTAGACTTTAAGAACGACAAAGAAGTCCTGGGTTGGATATGCCTCGTTGTAGGCAACCCCTTCAACCTCTAGAAGAATCGGCTGGTGCCCTCTTGTCAGCCTTCAATGCTGACCCTGGCAGGAGCCATGGTTCATCCTTCGTACTGTAAACTTTAGAAACCTCATTACATGTTTCATCGTCATGCATGGCAGCGGAATGTACTAGATATAGACCACATCCACTACGCTGCAATGGATGGCTACCTTTGTTTCAATATCTACAAGGGTTGGATGAAGAGCAACAGCCAAGTGTGCGGTTCAAGCAAAGAAGTATAGGCCAAGAGGGAGAGGGACAAGGACCAAGTCGAGGATGTGGACGTGGACGAGGACTCTAAGTAAGGTGGCAGTGTCGTTGCTCATGGTGGTTCTAAACTTCTAATGCAGTGTCTACCGGATTAGTTGCATAGTTTAATTTCAGGTGTGCTTAGTTTAATTTGAGGGGTGTGTTGTGCTGAGCCCCCAGCAGAACTATGTTATGTTTCTTCTCGTTACTTTAACTCTTCAGTATGTACATACTACTAGTATTTCTTCAATAGAATTTAGCACCCCAATTAAGCACATACTAGCATTTTTAATAGTACTATATGCATAATTTGGCGACGAGCGCTCTCTATATGTACCACCTTTTTTTAATTTCAATTTTTGCTCCATGGCGCAATCCATCGATAGTACTGCTGTACAAAAGTATACATTTTTTAAAAGGCTAGAGTACTATTCATCACATATATAGCCAGTTAAATTCTCAACCTAGAACGACGTGCATGCCATGTAGTAAACCGATACGGAGGAGGTATAGTAAAAATGAGGTGATTTTACCGAGCGATCGGCAGGGGAGCATGGCCTGTCATGCGGGCCACGTGTCATGATGTACCAAGGTGATGCACGTGTCCCTCTTGAGGTAGAAGAAATACTACGTGGTTTGAGATGATGGCGAACCGAAGTGTGAAATAATGGTTGCTTCGTCCGTCTGGGAAGGTGCGGCATTGTGATTTGACGTCTCATTGCTCATTACTACTACTAGGCCGGTACGAGTGGGGTGCGTCCCCCTGCTGTTTTGCACTATTATTTGGTACTTGACATGTTGACCCGGTTGCTATATGTCCCACATGTCGGCGACAGGAAGTACAAAATTCATGAAAGGGAGCGTCGACGGAGGAGTATACTACAGAATTCACGAAAGGGAGCGACTTAGTTTTGGAAAAATCTGTTTTTACAGAGTACGTACCCACTAGGGTTTATAGGGCTCATCTAGAAAACATTCGTTTTTACGTTTGATAAATCTCAATTCTACTATACTAGTAGTAGTACCATTACATGTTGGATTTTGAGGTGCGTTAGATCACCCGCCGCAAGCAGTGTCAAGAGGAAACTAACCAATGCATGTACAAGTTCATGGAAATTTAGTGATCATTCATGCATTCTTTCTAATTAACGCCTCGGTAAACATAACTTCTTGAGAAAAACGAGCGTACTAATTACTTGTGCAAACTATGAAATTAATTCGACCACTCACCATCTACCTTGGTTGGAGAGATTTTGAAATTGAGCCATAAACTGGAAAGGAGGGAGTAGTAACTTTTTTCTCGATTACTATTTGTGGCCTTGTATAGATGCAAATTGTATTTTTTATAGTGGCCTTGTATAAGTAAATGGAGGGAGTACTAACCAAAGTACGTAGTAGGGACAAGGAGTAAATGGGGAGAGTAGTAAAATTTTCTCCTCGTACTGCGAGCCACCGCGCGCGTGGGCGAGGGAGCGGGCGTAAAGGCGTACAGTAGTAGTACTACTACTACTACTCGTAAGCAAGCTTCACCTGATCCTGCGAGCCACCGTGCCCGTGGGCGGGGGAGACGGCGTACTAAACAAGCTTCTCCTCGTTCTTCGAGTTGACGGGACACATAAAAAGTACTCCAGTGTATAGAGCCTTGCCTCTAAGTTAGGCCCCACATGGTTTGCCTCTTTTTTTAATTTAACATAACGCATCAAGTCGCAATTTGTTTGTTCACCCGTGGTAGACGATCCTCCCTCCACCAAGTGGACAACCAGTACACGTGCCAAATTACCACGTGGGCTGCCTTTTTCGTATAGAAATGAGCTCCACCGTGTACCCGCGCGGGTGTGGTTGGGAAAGAGACGGGAGTACGTGCACCGTGCATGCACCTCTTCTCTTCGTGCACGTCCCCCACCTACGTGGGTGTGTGTGTGAGAGATACAAACCTAGACATAATGCGCCGTCCATCCCCATGCCTCCGCCCAGTCCGACCACCAGTCACCACCACGCCCCACTCCTCCTCACCTTATCTCTCATCTTTCTCCCTACATTTTTATATACAAGGGGACACTATCAAAATTACAATTTGCATATACAAAAGGCCACTAACACTAATCGATGCAATATTAATGGTGTTTGCCTCATGGTACCAGCAAAGGAGGACATTAATTATCCCTTGCATGCATGCGGGAGTTTCTAAAAAATGCATCTTGATGTTCCGTGCAATGCACGGACATCTTGCTAGTCCATGAAAACAACACATGGCAAAATACCACGGCGAACGAGGGATTTGAATCTGTTGGGAGGGGCCATTTGGATCTTGCCCGGGGTAGCCAAAATATTGGCGACCATTTTGTCCACCGGTGCCTTTGCCACTGATGAACGAGGAATGGCTCGGGTGCTCATGCTGTCATGCATCC
Source organism: Triticum monococcum (assembly GCA_034509565.1). NCBI lineage: Eukaryota > Viridiplantae > Streptophyta > Magnoliopsida > Poales > Poaceae > Triticum > Triticum monococcum. The sequence continues at coordinate 540,040,471 of CM067842.1, forward strand.
TCGAGCGCGCACATTGGAGACGAGCTCGCACGAGCTGTGTTTTCTTGTCCCACAACGCCGCCCGAGCCGCCCGCAGACCGACCGGCGACCCGCAAATTACGCCATCCAACCGTAGCCGCACACATTATGACAGCAACTCAACCAACCGGACGAAATTCACGCAAACATGTAGACAAACTGATATTTCATATAAACGACGACGGAAATCATATAAAATACCGGATTTTCATACAAACATGATGAATTTCATTACATTCAAATGAACTATGTGGTGCTAGTTCTGCACAGCACAGGTATATAATATCTAGCCTAAATGGTCGCCCGCCGATCGATTTGTGTTCCTCATGTCCGGCAGCACGAAGACCGGACTTCCTGGAGCCCCGGAGGTTTATGCTTCAGCGCAAAGGACAGCTCGCTTCCCCACTGCCCAACTGACATCATTGGCTGGTGCCAAAGATGATGGTGGCCGGCACCGGTTCGAGTTCATCACCGGCCACTACTTTGCCATGGCCGGTACCGGCTCGAGTTCATCCTAACATTCCCCTCTTCCGTGGAGCCCATCCGGGGTCGACGAAGGTCCTCACAACAAAAGGATCCGACAAGACACCTGCTGTGTATGCTGGCATTGCCTCCGCGGTGGCCTTCATGGGACCCAAGCGGCGGCGGCCTCCCGTGTTCTACTTCTCCTTGATGATGGCGGCGGACACGGATGCGCTGACCACCGACTCGTCGCTCTCCGCGCACCCGGCTTTTGTCGCTGCTTGCATGGCGCGGCCGTGGCATGGGAGTCTCGGCCATAGAAATGGGAGACGCGGTACGAGGCGGCGGCGTGGACGGCAGCAACGACACCCGTGCGCCGCTCCTCGTCGAGCTGGCCTGGAGCGGCGAGTTGCTGAACCGCGCGCCGGCTTGGGGCGGCAACTGGCTCCGTCGGGCGAGGGGGGGGGAGGTGGATCAGCGAGTTGCATAGCTCGTATCCGGTGGGCTACCCAGCCGGCTTGGATGCGGAATAACTACTCTTCGTAAGCCATTGTAAGAGTGGACAAAATGGTGGAGGAGATAGGGGAGCGGCGGAGGTGTGCGATTCTTGGCCGGCGTTTGGCCTCATTTAAATAAGAGATTAAATAGACAGCGGGCGGGAGGAGCTCGGCTGGCGTTGCGTTTAACGGCGGCCCGGTCATGAACAGACGTGTGTCCAGAGTGGGTTTCTCGGCTTCCACACGGGCGGGTTTCATGGAGGCGTTTGAATGCGGCACGGAGGCGTGTTCAGCCGGGCGTGCCGCGAGTGGCACCCTCGACTCTGACCTAGGGCACCGCGCCGTTCTTCCACTGACGTGTGGGCTCTTTGGGTGCATGGCCTGCATGTCAGTGACCCAACGCAGGCAGCGCACAACACAGGAACCTTTGGTGGGCCAGGGCGGTCAGAAGCGGGCATTTCATAAACCGATGATTGTTCATTGAGTGTGACGTCATCTTTTTCATGTAGATAAGTCTACTATGTTGATAGCCCGTTCGATACGTGATTCATAAAGACCGCTGCAAACATCAATGTTCTGCTTATCACAGATAAGATTGATTAATACCCGTAACAATCCATGTCCTTAACAAAGGGTGCATGCACGTATAGGTTGAGCGTGTGTCTTGCGTCATGTGTTGTGTGCATGCAGGCGTGCGAGTGTTGCGTGCGTGCAAGGGTATGTTTCAGTGTTGCATGCATGGGTGCGTACGTGCGTGTGTTCGTGAGTGCATGTGTACGTGTCAGTGTTGCACGCCAGCATGCGTGCGTGTGTACGTGACAGTGTTGCATGCCTACATGCGTGCGTGTCTTGCGTGCGTGCATGTGTACGTGCGGGGTGAGGCTACACGTCAGTCAACTGACTTTTTCATCTCTGGTCATTAGATTTTCCAGTCGTTGGATACGAAAACAAGGGCCTCCAGTTTATCATCAAACTCCACCCACCCTTAGCCGCCAGCCACCACCGCCCGAACCGCCAGCCCCCGCCGCCCGTGGCCGGCCCGCCCTTCCCGAAACCAATCCCCACCGCCGGTCCGCCGCTGCACCGGCCATCCCTCTAGCCCCCCCCCCCCGCCCCCCGCCGAGCTTTTTCTCCGGGGATCCCCACCCCACCACCCAATGAACGCCCCCAACCACCGGTGACTGCCAACCAGAGGTCTCACGACTTTGAGTACCCACCGACCAATAATTTATTACCATTTCTGTTCTTCATATACGCACTGACGTGTGGGCCCTATGGTAATGTGCGCTGTCGAATGTGGACCGTTTGACTGGTCAATTGATCATGTTATCAACAAATTATGGAGCTGTATGGAGAGCCAGTGACCATATGATCACTCCTATCTTATTAACAGTACAGACTCAAACTACCATTTCTTTCTTTCATATACGGGCTGACAGGTGGGCCTCACGGTTACGCGCCCCGATGGTGCAACATTAGTTGCGCCGCGTGGAACATTTGACTGGTCAATTGATTGTGTCAACAACAAAATACGGAGTTGTACGGGTGAGCCAGTGACCGTATAATGATGATATGTACTTGTTTAACACGGTAGAGATGCAAGGGCTCATATATACGCGCAAGCACTCATCGCTATAAGCGCACACACGCGAACCCTAACCATGTGGAGGACTCGGCGTACAACACGAAGCTACCAGAGTCGCGGAGGACTCTATCCCCACTGGTGATAAGCCGACTATATATGATTTGTAACCCTAGGCCCTTAGTATGTTATACAAGCTTGGGGGCTAGTTTGTCGATAGTATACACACACGCACAATGTCTGGTATTCACGTGTACTTTGTACACACCCCTATCATTAATATACAGTACCAAGAGTAGGCTCTTTCTTCAACTGCAAGGGTCCGATCCGAACTAGGGTAAAACTTTGCCTCGTATTACCATCCAACCTAACAGCCAGGGATATCCTACCGAATGATATGATGAAATCATATCTGCCAACTACTAAGAGAGAGGTGTGTCGGTGGGGGCAATATGTGCGAGAGAGGCCTAAAGATAATGTGCATGCGGGAGACTTTAGGCACATATATGTGCGTATAGAGGGCTAGTAGAGACTGTGCATGTGTATATATGCATGTGAGAGAAATAGTGTTTTCCAACTAAGATTAGTGAAAAGAGTGGTACATAGTAGTCAGAAAGAGAGAGAGAGAGAAACAGAGAGAGCATGTGCGTGAGACACTCCGACACCCTGAGAGAGATTGTGAGCATGTGTGAAAGAGAAATGTTGATGCATATAAAGTGTGTGCACTTATGCGTTAGATAGAGAGATATATAACGCGTTTGTGAGAACGGGGTGAGGCATAGTGCATCTATGTGTAAAAGACGGTTCTACGCATTAAATTAAAATATAAATGACATTATTATTTTTGGATGGGATCATGAATTTTGCAAATTGCGTATGGACGAAAATCGGCCTATAAGACACCCATACTCTATTGAATTCTAGCATGTGCATATGTTTATTTCATATTATCGATCCATAGAGTGAGAGAGGTTTGAAATACAGGCAATGGATGCTTTTGCAATTCATATATAAACATTAATTAGTGCACTCCATGTTGTTAGTGTGAAGCACTTTATACATTTGGCACTTGCATGGATACATTCCAAATTGCTAGCTACGAAATAGAATACATGTCGAATTCAACATAAAGGGGGTTTTGAAGATTCGAATTCATAGGAAGTGCATTCATCTATTTGAACCCGAGATAATGGCATTTGTAAATCACATGTAAAAGGGGGCATCAATCTTTGTTGTGAGTTTGAACATGCTATATATATTCATACGCATATCTAACTCTTTTTTGCAACCAAGGAGATTATATCTGGAACCATGCATGAACTGAGGTAAGTTGCATATTTTTTAATATATACTCGTGTACAATGTATATTCAAATGTACCCCCTCCATTCCAAAATAATCGTAGCTTTAGGATTTTCAAGAGTAAAGATTTGTGCAGTTTGACAAATCATGAGAGTTCAATTCAAGAGAACCGAAAACATTAATGCTTCTGCTCCCAAATATTGAACGAAGCGCCAAATAGGCCTCTGGTCACCCGAAACCGCGCGAGACTAATGGTTTGGTGGTAGGAAATTACTGTCCTAACTCTGGCCTGTGTAGCCTATCGGCCCGATGTCCAAAGGTCTAAACCGGGGTAGGTTTGTAACTTCACCAAGACGCCAGTCTCAATCTCTTCGAGAAGCATTCATACGCCGTGGGCGCCTACCCAAGCGCTCGGCCGAAATCTATCCCACCCACATTTGAGACACCTGACATGACTGTCCTACCCCCAACCCACAATATGTCCGAAATTTTAGATGGGGGCAAAGTTTGTAACTTTCCCGAAATTTCAAACAAGCGCGTCTCAAACCGAAACAATGTTCCCCCTTAGTTCCCCGCCTCCCTCCGTTTCCCCATTCATACTCCATGGGCGCGAAAGCGCCCTCTCCACCAGCCGCGAACCCTAGCCTCCTCCGTCCTCCACCCCATAGCGGCCAATCCACCACTGCCCTCCTCCATCACGCCAGAGCCAGTACTACGACATCGTCGTCGAACGCAACCGCAACCGCAATGCCCTCAAGGACATAGCAGCTGAAGCCGAGGCAGAGCTACCTCCACGACGCCGACGTCGACATGCGCCGTACCAGAACCACTCCGACCACGCCGTCCTGCGCCTCACTACTGTGTCTCCACTTCCTCAACCATCCACCGCACCGGAGATGTTCCCGCTATGCCATCGTTCGCCGCCTCGGATCTGCTTCCCCGCCGCCGACAGATGGCCACCGCACCACACTCAACAACTTGGCCATGGGTTCATCCAAGGCTGCACCGTCCTCCACAACTTCTGGTTTCCGGCGAACAACAAGAAGATCGTCGGAAAAACAGAAGGAGGACACAACACTGCCAGCATAAAGAGGTACTCATCTTCCCTTATTCATGCAAATCTTATGTCTCCGCTCACACCGTATTCATCCCATGAAAGAAACTAGTTGAGCACTTCTTACTGCATCTTCTTCGTGATACTAAATGCACAAGGTTTCCTCCCTTTTACTATTTCACCTTTGCTAGAGGTCAGTAGCCCGCGTGGATTTCAATTCAGGGTCAGTCGAACCGCAATTAAAAGAAGCAGCACCCGCTTAGGCGCGCGGAGCACCTAGTCCGCCTGTTCCCCGGGGAAGCGGCGCATTGGTGTCTATCATAGGGGTGTGGGGCGCAGGAGCTGCTTGCGCCCGATCTGGAGGTCGGCGGGGCTTGAATGGGTGGCCGGGGGGCGGTGCCAAGCACGACGGTGCGGTGAGGTCGAGGGGAGGGCGCGGGCAGGGGAGGAATACTGGGCCGGTGGTCGCTGGCATTTCGAGGAAGATCATCAACACTGACTGGCTGGAGGTAGATGAAGGCGATATGCCCGTTCTTTGTACATCGGACGGTGCAGAAAAAATGGACTGACCTATTTGCTTTCAGTCGACTATTATTTTCACAGAATCCTGTAGTAATTTACTGTGCCATGCATGTTGTAGAGCTATCATATGTCTCCCGTCATTTATTTCTCACCGACCTGCTATCTGCTAGCTTTACACTGTACTAATTGTGCACACACTTCACCCATACTCACACTATTGTTTTTTTATGCATGGGTATTTCAGACTCTGACGCAGTGTTGATGAATGCAGAAAAAAAAGACAGAAGTCGCTCCAGTGTAATTCGAAGATAAGCACTAAGCATTTCAGCGCTCTAATGGGTGCAGTGTCAGCAGTTGGAGACAGTAAACGTAGCTCTGCAGTTGATGATCTCAATTGACACACACAACCATCCCAGGTGCTTGCTTTAACTTCGCGCTGACAAATGTGGTTGCATGTTGCATATGGTGTCTAGCTTGTATTGCTTCCAATTTGGTTAAATTGCATCTGCTTACTTTACACATTATACCTTTGATAATTGCATGCCTTCCTGTTTTTGATACATACTACATATGTCTATTAACCATGTTCATACATCAAACTAATGCTCTTTTGTATCCCTCGTCAATCACTTATGATGAGACAGTCACCTGAGTGGGTTACTGTGAGACGCCCTACTCATTTAAAGAGTGCAGTGTCATCCTCCCCACATGATTCTCAAGAAACAGCAAGGTTAAATGAAGATAGTCAACGTAGCTCTCTAGTTGATCACCGCAATTCCCCCACACCACCATCGCAGGTGCTTGCTCTTACTTGGCAGTGTGATATGTGGTTGCATGTTGCATATGGTGTCTACCTTGTAATGCTTCTAATTAGGGTAAATTGCATCTGCTTAGTTAACACATTATACCTGTGAATATGACATGCCTTCCTGTTTTTGGTACATACTACGTCTTTCTATTAACCATGTTCTTACATCAAACTACTTTTCTTGTGTATCCCTCATCAATGCTCCTAATTTGTTAAATTGCATCTCCTTAGCTTACACATTATACATGTGAATATGACACGCCTTCCTGTTTTTGGTGCATAATACATCTGCCTATCACAACATGTTCTTACATCAAACTATTGTTCCTGTGTATCCTGCGTCTATCGCTTATGATGAGACAGTCACGCGTGTGGGTTAATATGAGACGGAATACTCTTATAAAGAAGGCAATTTCATCCTCTCCACATGATTCTCAAGAAACAGCAAGCCTAAATGAAGATATTGAACGTAGCTCTGTACCTGAAGACCGCACTTCCCCTACACCACCATCACAGGTGCTTGCTCTAACTTCGCAGTGTGATATGTGGTTGCATGTTGCATACGGTGTCTAGCTTGTAATGCTTCTAATTAGGGTAAATTGCATCTGCTTAGTTTACACACTATACCTGTGAATATGACATGCCTTCCTATTTTTGGTACACAGTACATCTATGTGTTAACCTTGTTCTTACATGAAACTACCTCTCTTTTATATCCTGCATCAATCACTTACGATGAGTCACCTTTATTCGTTGCATATTGCATATTATTTCTAGCATGTTGCCATGTATTAATTCTAATTTGGCCAAATACATTTCTTAGGGCACCCTTTTAATTTGGCAGAGTGATATTGGTTTCATCTTTCATATTGTTTCTACCTTGCATCGATTCTAACAAGTTCAAGCACCTTGTGCTTAGTTTACACTTTATACATCATACATGTCAATATGTCACACCGTCCTGTTTTTCATACATATTCCATCCTCCTATCATGCGCCTGCCTTACATGAAAGCAGTGTTCGTCAGTATCATGCATCAATGAGTTCCTAAGAGCAAATTTTATTCCTTTTTCTTGTGGGTTTGACTTGACAAGGCAAAATCAAGAAAGAGGAAGGAAAATAGTAAGGAAGGCGATGATGGTGGTCCTCTGTAGCAACGTAAACGGAGCATCTATACCGATTCTCCTTGTACTGATAGTGCATTACAAGGTCCAAGTCTCTGCTCCCCTACTCCACCATCCAAGGTGCTTGCTCTAACTTGGCAGTGTGATATCTGGTTGCATGTTGCATATGGTGTCTAGCTCGTATTGCTCCTAATTAGTGTAAACTACATCTGCTTAGCTTACACATGATACATGTGAATATGACATGCTTTCCTATTTTTGGTACATACTATATCTGTCTATCACACCATGTTCTTACATGAAACTACTCTTCTTGTGTATCCTGCATCAGTCACTTATGATGGGACACCTTTAAGTTGCCAGTGTGATATTGGTTTGCATCTTGAATATGATTTCTAGCATGTATTGCTTCTAGTTTGATGAACGCCACCTATGATGAGACAATTTTAACTTGGCAGAGTGATATTGATTGCACCTTCCATATGGTGTCTTGCAGTGTTTCTAATTTGTTGAAGTGCCTTCTGCTTAGTTACCACATCATAGGTGTGAATATGTCAAGCCGTCCATTTTTTCGTACATATTCCATCCTCGTATCATGACTTTGCTTTCATCAGAGTAGTGTTCGTCAGTATCATGCATGAATGAGTTCTGAAGAGCGAATGATATTCCTTTTTCTTGTCGGTATGACCTCACAATGCAAAATCAATAAAGCTGAAGGAAATTGGCAAGGCATTGGATGATGGTGGTCGTGGCAAGGCATTGGATGATGCAAAATCAATAAAGCTGAGAAAATGAAACGGAGGTTCTCTGCAGATTCTACTCCGCCATCCTCCCAACAAGATTCGCAAGACAACGCAAGGCTAGACAACCAACGTAGCTGTGTAGATGATGAGCACATCTCCCCTACTCCACCATCACAGGTGCTTGCTCTAACTTGGCACTATTATATGTGGTTTCATGTTGCGTATGATGTCTAGCTTGTATTGCTTCTAACTTTGTTGAATTGCATCTGCTCACTTTACACATAATGCCAGTGAATATGACATGTGTTCCTGTTTCGACATCAGACTACTATTCTTGGATATCCCGCATTAGTCACATATGATAAGGCACCTTTAAGTCGCCACTGTGATATTGGTTGTGTCTTGCATATGATTTCCAGCATGTACTACTTCTAATTTGTTGAAACACCATACAGTTTGAACTTGGCAAAGTGATATTGGTTGCATCTTTCACATGGTGTCTACTTTGCAGTGCTTCTAATTTGTTGAAATGCCTTCTACTTAGTTACCACATCATATGTGTGAATATGTCACCCCATCCTATTTTTCATACATATTCCATCCTCGCATCATGTGTTTGCCTTTCATCCAAGTAGTGTTCATCAGTATCATGCATGAATGAGTTCTGAAGAGAGAATTTTATTCCTTTTTCTTGTCGGTTTGACTTCACAATGCAAAATCATTACAGCTGAAGGAAATTAGTCCGGCAGTGTATGATGGTGGTCCTTTGGAGTAACTCAAACAGGGGGTCTCTACAGATTCTGCTCCGCCATCCTCCCAACAAGATTCGTAAGACAACACAAGGCTGGACAGTCAACGTAGATGTGTAGATGATGAGCACATCTCCCCTACTCCACCATCACAGGTGCTTTCTCTAACTTGACAGTATTATATGTGGTTGCATGTTACGTATGATGTCTAGCTTGTATTGCTTCTAACTTGAATTGCATCTGCTTACTTTACACATAATGCCTATGAATATGACACGTGTTCCTGTTTCTAGAACATACGTGTACATGATGAGCACATCTCCCCTACTCCACCATCACAGGTGCTTGCTCTTACTTGGAACTGTTATACATGGTTGCGTTTTCCGTATGATGTCTAGTTTGTATTGCTTTTGATTATGTTGAATTGCATCTGCGTAGCTTACAACTTATACTGCAACGATCACTTACCTATAAGACACATTTAACTTGGGACTGTGATGTAGGTTGCATCTTGCATTGTCTTCTAGCTTGTACTGCTTCTAATTTCTTGAAATGGCACTTACGACGAGACACTTTTTACCTAATAGAGTGATATTGGTTGCATGTTCATATGGTGCCTAGCTTTCATTTCTTCTAATTTTGTTGAAATGCCTTCTGCTTACTATTTTTTCATACATATTCCATCCTCCTATCGTACATGTGAATATGAAACGCTATCTTTTTTGTATATATTCCATCCTCCTATCCTGCGCTTGCCTTACATCAAACTAGTGTTCGTCTGCATCATGCATCCACCAGTTATGCTGAGCTAATTTTATTCATCTTCTTGTGGTTTTGACTTCATAAGGCAATATCAGAAAATAGGAAGGAAAAGAGTAAGTTAGGGGATGTTGGTGGTCCTCCGCACCGACGCAAACAGAGACTCTCTAGATTTGCCACTTCTACTGCTAATGAAGTTGAAGTCCCAAGTCTACATGATGAGTTCATCTCCCGTACTCCACCATCGTAGGTGCTTGCTCTAAGTTGACAGTGTGATAATTGGTTTCATGTTGCATATGTTGTCTAGCCTGTATTTCTTCTATTTTGATTAAATTGCACCTGCTGAGTTTATGCGTTATACATGTGCATATGACATGGCTTTCTGTGTCTAGAATACACTTCATCTATCTATCATACCATGTTCCTACATCAAAGTACTGCTGTTGTGTATCCCGCATTAGTCACTCATGATTGGATTCTTTTAACATGGCAGTTTGATAGTGGTTGCATCTTGCATTGATTTCTACGTTGTACTTCTTCTAATTTTTCGAATTGCCACTTATGACAAGATACCTTTAGCTTGCAGAGTAATATTGGTTGCATCTTTCATACGGTGTCAAACTTGCATTACGTCTATTTTCTTGAAAATCCTTCTGCTTAGTTTGCACATCATAGCTGTGAATATGTCATGCCGTCCTGTTTTTCTTACATATTCCATCCTCATACGGTTGTCTTACATCAAAGTATTGCTTGTCTGTATCATGCATCAATGAGTTCTGAAGAATGATTTTATTCTTTTGTGTTGTGGGTACAGCTTGACATGGCAAAGTCAAAAAAGAGCAAGGAAAATAATATAGTAGGGAGTGATGTTACTTGTCGGGTGAAACGGAAAAGGTTCTACCATCGAGATTCTGCTGGTACTTATAGTGCAGTAGAAGGTCCAAGTCCATCGGCTAAATCTACAAACACAGTATCACCTTCTCCACCATCTGCAGCATCCGCTTCAACTGTACCAGCATCTCAACCAGTTACTCGTTCGTTTGCTCCGGAATTGGCCAGTTCCCAAGCTGCCTTCACACCTAACACTACTTTCGAAGCACTGCTGACACAACAGGACTTGGCAAGATCAGATGAACCTCATGAGCATCAACACCAAGACAGTACCTGACCGAGTCAAGTTGCAGTTGCATGCTCCTTTATATGTACTCTCACAGTTTGATGTACAGTAACCCTCTCACGGCGCAAGCGGAAACAGACATCAGGGATAATGCTTGATAGATTAACAAAATCTAAAGGAGGAAGAATGGAGATCCATTTTGAGGCAGGTTTAAAAAGGCCACGTGATGCTCCTAACGTGGATCCAGTACAGGAATGAGAAAGACAATACCCACTTTAACACCTTCCTTGACCATTTATCCATAAGTAATGTTATTCATCGCAATTAGTAATATTGTCTTGCTCTGTCCCATACTTTCTAGCTTCCTCCTAATAAGACTCACATTCTTTTTTCAACAGATGAGGTTCAAGTTGGATCCGAAAGATGATGCAACTAAACAAGCATGCACTCATGTTTTTCAGTCTGCTCTACGACAATATCGGTTCCACCTTAGAAAATCTCACTTTGAAGGCAAGGCTAACAATGAAATTGCCCAAACATCTCCAGTGGAATATATTACAGATGAAGACTGGACAGCTATCGTTAAACACTGGTCTGATCCAAAGTATCAGGTAGGCTATATGTATTTGATCAGACCACATATTGAACTTGTATTTTTGTATGTGCCTTACAAGTGTATCTTCTTCTAGGCCAACTGTTTGAAGAACAAAACCAACCGTTCTAAAGTGAAATTCCAACAGACAACAGGATCTTGTAGCTATATCGCACACTGCGAGGCTCTTGTAAATAGCTGCTACTTCCTTCTTTTTTGTGCCATATTATCGTATCTATATTGACTTGTTCCAAATACAGAGGAAAGCCCGTGCGGACCAAAAAGAACCTGAACCAAATGCAGTGCAAATCTTCAAGGATTGCCACACCAGCAAGATGAAGGGCTTGAGCACGCCAGTTCAAGCCATTCTTGTAAGTCCTTACTCCTCCTTCCTTGAACTGATTGGTACTGTGATGTGTTCATTTAACTACTTGGTTTGTAGCCAATGTTAGTTACTCTGTTCACTTTTATTCACATTTGTCTTAACGTATCATTTCACCTTACATGGTTTAAAAGAGACGAAGGATATTCTTTTGGTCTTGATCTGTAATCTAGTTATTATGTTCACGTGCGCACACAATGATAAAATAGCATGTTTGTTTTATATCTGTTTGCCCATGATATGAATGATGTCATACTATGTTCATCCTACTTTAAACCATGTCTCTTTATCCTTAGATGTCAACGAATGTGAGGAAATAGACAATACAGTAGGCATGCTACATGGACATATGTTCCGAAAGTGATTTTATTATGTAGTTGGCACTACAATACATGCTAATGTATTACAGTAGTTCACCAAAATAAGTTATGTATAAACATTTAACCTACTTTGTTTTTTTTGTCTCATTAGTAACTTATCTGGTACACTAATCGACAAGTTCAAACTTTCAGGAAGCTATGGAACAAATGATTGAACAACCACAACCACCTGAAGGTGACGAGGCTACTACAGGCACAATGTCACCTCTTGCTGCAGTGCGTCAGTATCTCTCCACTAACAGTGCAAAAGCACCTTCCTGCGTAATTCTGGGTTGGCTGTCAAGGTAACCTCGTCCAAATCGCCTACTGAACAAAATCTTCCTGCTAGACAGAGTGATATATCCGTGCTCCAGACACAAGTCCAATGCCTAATGGACGTTGTTTCGGAAACAAGAATAGTGGTTGAGAAATGTCGTCAAGATATGAATAGTTTTGAAACCAGACTATCAAACATTCGCTTTGTTGTTCAAGAGCAATGGCGGAAAAAGGTGGAGATCGTGCTACTCCATCAGATTCTACAACCTGAAACATTAGCACTCAGGTCAAATGATCTGTGCTTCTATACATCTGATGATGCTTTTATTTGGAAGGAATGTAAACTTTATGCCAACATGCCTTTTGTTGTATGGTTGGAATTTATTTTGTTGTGATACAACATTTATGATGCTGCCTCAGGCTGTAGTAATTACGACGCTATTTTTGTATAGTGTAGGTTTGTCTTAGTAATGTATTCGGCCGAAGGCTTTGTAGGAGCCCAACATGCCAACATTCGTCGGCCCATTCCAATTGGGCTAAAAACGATTACGGGCTGGAATTGGCATGTAGCCCACTAAAAATATCTGGGCCTAAATCAGCATAAGCTTTCATATTTTTCTGGTAGGCCTGTGCCCATAGTGGGCCTTTAACAGGCCTAAACATAATTTGGGCCCTCAGTAAAAATAGGCCGTTTACAGGTTTAAATATCTCGAGCCCATAAAAACATGGGCCTTTAATAGACCAAAAGTGAGATTGGGCCCTGATTGTGCCAAATAACCCACTGGACTTAGCAGGTCGAAATGGTGGCCCATTTATGATGCGGATCTTTGATAGGCCGAAATTCGGACGGGCCGTAAATGCGCCGACCTAATACACGGGCCTTTAACAGGCCGGAACTTCGGTCGGGCTAGATTATCGTCATTTTATATGGGCCGTTAATGGGCCCGATATGACGTTGGGCCACATATGGCCCACGGTTTACGTCCGGTGTTAACAGGCTGAAAATGACAACAGGCGAAAGTGGTCGAAAGCTATAGTGGGCCTCTAACAGGCCGAATGTCAGACATGGCCGAATATGACCCAAATCCTTCACGGTCGTTTATGGGCCGAAAGTTTTGATGGCCTATAAATGGGCCCAAATGAAGTCGGACCTTTAATAGGCCGGAAATTCACCGGGCCATAATTCGGCCCAATTACTTAGCGGACTGTTAACGGGCCAGATGTGACCATGGGCCATGTTGATGACAAGTTTAGGACAGGCCGTTGACGAGCCGATTTGACAGAGAATGTTGGGCCTTTAGCTGGGTCGGCCCATTATGGTCTGTAGAATCATGTGGGCCTTTAGCTGGCTCGGTCCATTGTGATCCGCAAAATCTTGTGGGCCTTTAGCTGGTCCAGCCCATTATGGTCCGCTAAATTTTGTGGGCCTTTAGCTGGGCCGACCCATTATGGTCCACTAAATTTTGTGGGCCTTTAGCTGGGCCGGCCCATTATGGTTCGCTAAATCTTATGGGCCTTCGGTTGGGTCGGCCCATTTAAACTTTGTGGGCCACTTTTGGGCCGGTCCATGTGTCAACATATCATAGGCCCATCTCGACCATTGGATGAGTGACACCTGTGCCAATGCGGAGCTGACGCGTGGATCCATTAGCCAATGAGAATTTTGCACGTGGAAAATTAGCATTGGTCGTGGCTGTTAACGGGTTATCGGATCCAAAATCCGACCCGATAGCTTAACGGCGTTCCGTTATGGTGGATTCCACGTGTCGATCAAACCTTGACGAAAGCACTTCTATGACGCGCGATTTATCGTCATGGATTTGGACACTTCCGTGATGATAATTTTGGCAATGTCATGGAACACTTCTACGACAACACAGGTATGACTATCTTGATCCTGTCATAAATTTGTCATGGATGTACATGCATGACAGAAAACGCGACCTACTGTGACAAACACATATCATCACGGAAGTGTATTTTTTTGTAGTGAGTATGACTTCCCCCCACGGCGCGCCACCCTAGGTCCGGCCACCTCCTCCTCCCCTCCTTTATATACGGGGGTGGGGGCACCCCAAAGGCACATCAATTGTTCTCTTAGCTGTGTGCGGTGCTGTAACACCCACGATGCGGCTATATCTCCCACGTGTCGGAGCACGACTTAGAGGCATAACCGCATAGTAGGCATGTCGCAAGAGGGGTAATCTTTACACATCCCATGTACTGAATAAGAAAGGGATAAAGAGTTGTCTTACAATCGCCACTTCACACAATACATAAATATAGCATACATCATCCAGAATACAAACAAGGTCCGACTACGGAACCAAAAATAAAGAAAGACCACCCCAAATGCTAGATCCCCGATCGCCCCAACTGGGCTCCTCTACTGATCAACAAGAAACAAAACATCACAACGAACAAGATCTTCATTGAGCTCCCACCTTAGCTGAGTTGCGTCACCTGGACTGGTATCGTAGGCACCTACAACTGTTTTGGAAGTATTTGTGTGTCGCGGGGACTCAGCAATCTCACACTCGCGAGATCAAGACTATTTAAGCTTATGGGTAGGAAAAAGGGTAGTGAGGTGGAGCTACAGCAAGCACTAGCATATATGGTGGCTAACTTACGCAAATGAGAGCGAGAAGAGGAGCATAGCACGGTCGTGAACTAGAAGTGATCAAGAAGTGATCCTGAATCTACTTACGTTCAAGCATAACACAAGAACCGTGTTCACTTCCCGGACTCCGCCGAGAAGAGACCATCACAGCTACACACGTGGTTGATGTATTTTAATTAATTTAAGTGTCAAGTTCTCTACAACCGGACATTAACAAATTCACATCTGCCCATAACCGCGGGCACGGCTTTAGAAAGTTCAAAACCCTGCAGGGGTGTCCCAACTTAGCCCATCACAAGCTCTCACGGTCAACGAAGGATATTCCTTCTCCCAGCAAGACCCGATCAGACTCGAAATCCCGATTACAAGACATTTCGACACTAGTAAAACAAGACCAGCAAGACCGCCCGATGCGCCGACATCCCGATAGGAGCTGCACATATCTCGTTCTCAGGGCAACACCGGATTGTCCAAGATTCCGGCAGGCCAGCCTAGAGTTGCCCCTGGTGGCCACCGGCGGCTGACAGGTTCGGACCAACACTTAGACAAGCACTGTCCCGGGGGGTTAAAATAAAGATGACCCTTGGGTCTGCAGAACCCTAGGGAAAAAGGCTAGGTGGCAAATGGTAAAACCAAGGTTGGGCCTTGTAGGAGGAGTTTTATTCAAAGCGAACCATCAAGGGGTTCCCGTAACACCCAACCGCGTAAGGAACGCAAACACAAGGAACATAACACCGGTATGACAGAAACTAGGGCGGCAATAGTGGGAAAAACACCAGACATAAGGTCGAGCCTTCCACCCTTTACCAAGTATATAGATGCATTAAAGTAAACAAGATATAATAATGATATCCCAACAAATATCCATGTTCCAACATGGAACAAACTCCATCTTCACCTGCAACTAGTAACGCTATAAGAGGGGCTGAGCAAAGCGGTAACATAGCCAAACAACGGTTTGCTAGGTAAGGTGGGTTAGAGGCTTGGCATGGCAATATGGGAGGCGTAATATAGCAAGTGGTAGGTATCGCAGCATAGCAATAGAGCGAAAAACTAGCAAGCAAAGATAGAAGTGATTTCGAGGGTATGGTCATCTTACCTGCAAAGTTCTCAGAGTTGACGAAAGCTTGATCCTCGTAAGCATACTCAACGGGTTCCTCGATCACATACTCGTCTCCCGGCTCTACCCAAGGCAAGAACACAGGCAAAGGAAACAACAATCATCCACGGTGCAATGCGCAACCAACATGATGCAAAACATGGCATGATATGCGAGATGTGATGTGCAATGCATATGCGTGCTCCGGAAGGAAAAGATCGAACCAAGACTCATTGTGGCAAACCAAGTGTGCCACTGGAAAGATGAGATGATTTGTGTCGAAATCGATATAAAGATCACCGGAAGCGGATGCACGGTTTGCAAATGGCGAGCAAAACAACAATGGCACAATTCTGCAATTAAGAGCACGATGCCATCTAGAATGCAACAAGAAACTATGCTACTGCACTCCAACATAGCAACAAAGAACATGGCAGTGATCTACTCAAGATGCTTGACAAAAGATGAACACTGATCTACGGCTAAAACACACAAGAGCAGGTTCAAACAAACATGGCAAAAGTGCAAAAGATATCAGCTTCACAGACTTTGTGAAAATAACATGCCAGGAATTAACACAAGAAAGCAATGTTTAGAGCAAGCTAGCGACATGCTACAGGAGCATAACATAGCAAAACAAGGCATGGCATGAATCTATTCAAATCAAAGAACAAAAGTCCCTTACTGGCCATAAGCCAAAAAGGATCATAAGATATGATGGCACCCATGTAAACATAGCAAGTTTCGTTAACAGATTCAGACTTAGCAGAAAACTGAGCATGGCATAGACAGAATTCTGAAGGCATCTTTGCGAGCTCGATTCACTCATCACAAAGACTTGCATGACAAACTAAGCATACTACCAGCAAGAAGACATGTTTATAAGGCTAACCATGGCAAGAACAAGTTTATAGCATGCTTGGATCAACTACAACAACCATGGCAAAATTGATTAACATGTAAACAATCTGCCAGGAACATTTTATAGCAAAAGTAGACCAAGATTAATTGATGCTAGGGCACTCCATAATTGCGACCAGGGGCATGGGTGGATAGAGCATAACCATATGTCCAAATCATCCTTACTGAAGAAACTCAAATAAAGCATGCATCTCACTGTAGCAACATGAAAACATGGCATAAAAATAACAGCAGGGAAATGACTTAGCGAAATTCTAAGTCCCTGAAATCAACAATATCACGAGAGCTACTTTGAATGCTTGTGCTAGTCACCACATTGATCACAAAAATACATGGCAAGCACCCCTGTAAAGATGGCATGGCATATCCCAAAACACATGTAGTGCTCATGACCATGTGCAGCACACAACAATTGTAGCAAAAATGACAAATGCTCATACTCTGCTAAGAATCAGCACCTAATATTTTGTAGCACTCTTGCATCAACTATTTGGGCATCAAGATGGACTCAAACAAGCATGTAACAATGGAACAAAATGAAGAGCACATTATGATGAACATTTTGATATCTCATATGCAGAAACGAAGCTACAGTCACCGAGATATGATGCAATGAAGGAGTCATAAAATATTGCAGAAAAATGACTTAGGGGAATTTCAACCTCCGAGAAACTGGATGACGTTGTGCGGGATGGACGGATCCGAGCGCGAGACGAGGCGTTTGGACCGGTGGCCTGGTGGATCTGTTCCACATCCAGATCCGGTGACGGAGAAGGACGCCGGTGAGGCGCTGGTGACCGGCGACGGCGAAGTAGAGTGGCGCGGAGAGAGGCAGTGGAACACGGGGCAAAGAGGAGGCGGCGGCGGCGGGCGTCGGCGAGGTGCGGCTGGTGGCGCACGGCGGCGCCGGCAAACGGGCGAAGCGGCGGAGGAGCGTGGGCGCGGGCTGCGCGGCGGCATTGGAGGCTTCCGGGCGGCGGGGACAGCGTGGTCGGCTCCGGTGAGCGGCTTGCCGGCGGCAGCGGGAGACAAAGCCGGCGCGCGACTCCGATGAAGCGCGGGGACGGCGGCGAAGGCACGGGCTCGTCTGGGCCCTGATGGGCTTGGGTGGGCCCCGATCTAGGCCGGGAGGGCTGGCGCGGTGGAGGCGTGATGGAGACGGCGGCGGTGTGACATGGCGCGATCCGATTGGATGAGGGGGTGGAGGCGGACATGTCCGGCGGTGGAGTGGACATGTCCGGCGCGCGGAGGATGAAGATCTAGGGTTTGCACCGTGAAATTTCGAGGGGAGGCACATATTTATAGGTAGAGGGAGTTTGGAGTATCCAAATGAGGTGTAGTTTTCGACCACGCGATCGTGATCCGACGACGGAGTACATGGGATAGGTTTGGATGGGTTATTGGGCCACTTTGGAGGGGTGTTGGGCTGCAACACACACGAGGCCTTTGCGGTTCCCCACTTAACCGTTGGAGTATCAAACAAACTCCAAATGGCCCGAAACTTGACAGGCGGTCTACCGGTGGTGTACCAAGGCCGCTAGACAAATCTCGGTCCATTCCGAGAAAGTTTAACACCCGCACACGAAAATAGGAAAAAGGGGGCACCGAAGGACATAGGAGTGTCGGATTGCAAAACAAACAAAGAAAAAAATGCTCGGATGCATGAGACGAACACGTATGCAAATGCGATGCACATGATGACATGATATGATATGCATGACATGAACAAAATGCAAAACAAAGACAAGAACCCAACCACGAATCTCATAACTTAACGCCGGAAATGGAAAGAGTCGGAGTACAAATATGGCAAGTTACATCCGGGGCGTTACAACAGTCCACCACTACGAAAGGATCTCGTCCCGAGATCTAGGATGGCACCGGAGGGAAAAATGGAAGAGGAAGATAAGAGGTAAAACTAAGTTTCTTCTTTGACAAACGAGTGAAACCAAAGAACCTTGAGATGTTGAACAATTTCAAAGAAAGAAAACAATGAAGAAGAACAAAGTTGAAAACACTCCATTAGAAAAGAGGAACATGGGATACGACGAGAACCAAGAGGTTTAGTGATAAGATAGATATTGAAACCACTCCGGTTAAAACTAGATAGAGAAGGAATAAGATTGATATAATTTAGGCAGCACTCCGACTGATAGGAGAAGAAAAACTTGATAAGATGAAAAGAACTTGAAGAGATGACACAACACTCCAGTTAAATGGATAAGCAAAGGAAAGAAGTTGACCTTTGATAACAAATGGGATGATGGGTAGAAAGGAGTTGTTGAATTATCAACAACGAAAGGATAAGCTTGTTGTGGCCTTATGGAAGACATCTCAAAATCTTGAAAGAATCCTTGACGAACCACCATGTAACCTCCATGAAGAAAACTCCATAAGGGAAATGATAACATAAAAGAATTGAAAGGTTTGAAGCGAACAAGATTGAAGTCTTGCAATGATCAGATGGAGCTTCGCGATGATATAAACGAGAAAACTTGGAACTCCGGAAAAGAAAGATGAAACAATTGAAACCGAGAATTCACTCATCGTGAACAAACTCCGGAAGAATGAATCCATCGTTAGGATGAAGCAAGAATAAGAATTATGTTATGTGTATCCTTCATCAATATAAATTAATGACAAGCAATGGATTTGTCATACTACTTATTCTCGTAGAAAGGATTAAGAGAGATATAGCGCAAACTTGAGAAAAGACTTCCACGAATCACCGGTAGGATAGGAAAGAACGAAAGAATTGGTATGATAACCAAGGAAAAGAACTCTTGAATGAACCACCGTAAGAATTGAAAATGAAAGTAGCAAAGGCACAAATCACCGGAAAGAACTATAAAATGAACGAAGATACTTCAGAGAATTTAGATACAAGAGAATGAAGATATCATGAACTGATTAGAGGATATTTGAGCGATGCACCGGTAAGATTTGGAGAACAAAAGCTGAAAACTAAGAATGAATAATTCTTCTGAAATGATGGCCTTCGGAGAACCAAACTGAAAAAGACTCATGAATTGCTCCAGATGGGTGAAAAGAATTCTCCAATCAAAAACAATTTTGAGAGGATGGCAACAAGGTAGAATCATGAATCTTTGAGAGAACGGATAAGATTTGGAGGAAAAACTCTTCTTCGGTCTTCAAATGTTGAAAATGACAAAAGAGAAAACACTACCATGAATTGTTGAGATAATCCGGGATGAAAATTAGCAAGGTTGGACCGACGATGACAAGAATTTGAAAGATCTTGGAGAAAGGCATTTGACTGATGATAACTCATTCTTACGTCAAACTTGGAAAAGAATTTGAGAGTAACACTGGAAAGAATTAGAAGAGTCGGGTAAGATCCTGGAAAAATCCTGTGGGTTAGGGTGAAGGAAATATGCCCTAGAGGCAATAATAAAGTTATTATTTATTTCCTTATATCATGATAAATGTTTATTATTCATGCTAGAATTGTATTAACCGGAAACATAATACATGTGTGAATACATAGACCAACAGAGTGTCACTAGTATGCCTCTACTTGACTAGCTCGTTAATCAAAGATGGTTATGTTTCCTAACCATGAACAAAGAGTTGTTATTTGATTAACGAGGTCACATCATTAGTTGAATGATCTGATTGACATGACCCATTCCATTAGCTTAGCACCCGATCGTTTAGTATGTTGCTATTGCTTTCTTCATGACTTATACATGTTCCTATAACTATGAGATTATGCAACTCCCGTTCACCGGAGGAACACTTTGGGTACTACCAAACGTCACAACGTAACTGGGTGATTATAAAGGAGTACTATAGGTGTCTCCAATGGTAGATGTTGGGTTGGCGTATTTCGAGATTAGGGTTTGTCACTCCGATTGTCGGAGAGGTATCTCTGGGCCCTCTCGGTAATACACATCACATAAGCCTTGCAAGCATAATAACTAAGATGTTAGTTATGAGATGATGTATTACGGAACGAGTAAAGAGACTTGCCAGTAACGAGATTGAACTAGGTATTGGATACCGACGATCGAATCTCGGGCAAGTAACATACCGATGACAAAGGGAACAACGTATGTTGTTATGCGGTCTGACCGATAAAGATCTTCGTAGAATATGTAGGAGCCAATATGGGCATCCAGGTCCCGCTATTGGTTATTGACCGGAGACGTGTCTCGGTCATGTCTACATTGTTCTCGAACCGTAGGGTCCGCACGCTTAACGTTACGATGATAGTTATTATGAGTTTATGCATTTTGATGTATCGAAGGTTGTTCGGAGTCCCGGATGTGATCACGGACATGACGAGGAGTCTCGAAATGGTCGAGACGTAAAGATTAATATATTGGAAGCCTATGTTTGGACATCGGAAGTGTTCCGGGTGAAATTGGGATTTTACCGGATTACCGGGAGGGTTACCGGAACCCCCCGGGAGCCAAATGGGCCTACATGGGCCATTGTGGAAAGGTGAAAGGGGCTGCCAAGGAGGGCTGCGCATCTCCCCCCCTCCCCTAGTCCTATTAGGACTAGGAGAGGTGGCCGGCCACCTCTCTCTCTTTTCCTCTCCCTTTTTTCCAAGGAGTCCTAGTTGGAATAGGATTGGAGGGGGGAGTCCTACTCCCGGTAGGAGTAGGACTCCTCCTGCGCCCCCCTCTCTTTGGCCGGCCAGCCCCCCTCCCTCCAACCTTTATATACGGGGGCAGGGGACACCCCAAGACACACAAGTTGATCCTTGAGATTGTTCCTTAGCCGTGTGCGGTGCCCCCTGCCACCAAATTCCACCTCGATCATATTGTTGCAGTGCTTAGGCGAAGCCCTGCATCGGTAGTACATCAAGATCGTCACCACGCCGTCGTGCTGACGGAACTCTTCCTCGACGCTTTGCTGGATCAGAGCCCGAGGAACGTCATCGAGCTGAACGTGTGCTAAGAACTCGGAGGTGCCGGAGTAACGGTGCTTGGATCGGTCGGATCGGGAAGAAGACGTACGACTACTTCCTCTACGTTGTGTCAACGCTTCCGTTGTGATCTACAAGGGTATGTAGATCAGACTCTCCCCCTCGTTGCTATGCATCACCATGATATTGCGTGTGCGTAGGAATTTTTTTTGAAATTACTGCGTTCCCCAACAGTGGCATCCGAGCCTAGGTTTTTATGGTTTGATGTTATATGCACGAGTAGAACACAAGTGAGTTGTGGGCGATACAAGTCATACTGCCTACCAGCATGTCATACTTTGGTTCGGCGGTATTGTTGGACGAGACGATCCGGACCAACCTTACGCGTACTCTTACGCGAGACCAGTTCCCTCGACGTGCTTTGCACATAGATGGCTTGCGGAAGACTGTCTCTCCAACTTTAGTTGAACCAAGTGTGACTACGCCCGGTCCTTGAGAAGGTTAGAACGAAGTCTATTTGACGAACTATCATTGTGGTTTTGATGCGTAGGTGAGATGAGTTCTTACTTAAGCCCGTAGTAGCCACGTAAAAATTGCAACAACAAAGTAGAGGACGTCTAACTTGTTTTTGCAGGGCATGTTGTGATGTGATATGGTCAAGGCATGATGCTGATTTTATTGTATGAGATGATCATGTTTTGTAACCGAGTTATCGGCAACTGGCAGGAGCCATATGGTTGTCGCTTTATTGTATGCAATGCAATCGCGATGTAATGCTTTACTTTATTACTAAGCGGTAGTGATAGTCGTAGAAGCATAAGATTGGCGAGACGACAACGATGCTACGATGGAGATCAAGGTGTCGCGCCGGTGACGATGGTGATCATGACGGTGCTTCGGAGATGGAGATCACAAAGCACAAGATGATGATGGCCATATCATATCACTTATATTGATTACATGGGATGTTTATCCTTTTATGCATCTTATCTTGATTTGATTGACGGTAGCATTATAAGATGATCTCTCACTAAATTATCAAGAAGTGTTCTCCCTGAGTATGCACCGTTGCAAAAGTTCTTCGTGCTGAGACACCACGTGATGATCGGGTGTGATAGGCTCTACGTTCAAATACAACGGGTGCAAAACAGTTGCACACGCGGAATACTCAGGTTATACTTGACGAGCCAAGCATATACAGATATGGCCTCGGAACACAGAGACCGAAAGGTCGAGCGTGAATCATATAGTAGATATGATCAACATATTGATGTTCACCATTGAAAACTACTCCATCTCACGTGATGATCGGTTATGGTTTAGTTGATTTGGATCACGTGATCACTTAGAGGATTAGAGGGATGTCTATCTAAGTGGGAGTTCTTAAGTAAATTTGATTAACTGAACTTAAAAATTATCATGAACTTAGTGCCTGATAGTATCTTGCTTGTTTATGTTGATTGTAGATAGATGGCTCGTGCTGTTGTTCCGTTGAATTTTAATTCGTTCCTTGAGAAAGCAAAGTTGAAAGATGATGGTAGCAATTACACGGACTGGGTCCGTAACTTGAGGATTATCCTCATTGCTGCACAGAAGAATTACATCCTGGAAGCACCGCTGAGTGCCAGGCCTGCTGCAAGAGCAACACCAGAAGTTATGAACGTCTGGTAGAGCAAAGCTGATGACTACTCAATAGATCAGTGTGCCATGATTTACGGCTTAGAACCGGGACTTCAACGACGTTTTGAACGTCATGGAGCATATGAGATGTTTCAGGAGTTGAAGTTAATATTTCAAGCAAATGCCCGGATTGAGAGATATGAAGTCTCCAATAAGTTCTATAGCTGCAAGATGGAGGAGAACAGTTCTGTCAGTGAGCATATACTCAAAATGTCTGGGTATAATAATCACTTGATTCAATTGGGAGTTACACTTCCGGATGATTGCGTCATTGACAGAATTCTCCAATCACTGCCACCAAGCTACAAGAGCTTTGTGATGAACTATAATATGCAAGGGATGAACAAGACTATTCCCGAGCTCTTCGCAATGCTGAAAGCTGCGGAGGTAGAAATCAAGAAGGAGCATCAAGTGTTGATGGTTAACAAAACCACTAGTTTCAAGAAAAAGGGCAAAGGGAAGAAGAAGGGGAACTTCAAGAAGAACGGCAAGCAAGTTGCTGCTCAAGAGAAGAAACCCAAGTCTGGACCTAAGCTTGAAACTGAGTGCTTCTACTGCAAGCAGACTGGTCACTGGAAGCGGAACTGCCCCAAGTATTTGGCGGATAAGAAGGATGGCAAGGTGAACAAAGGTATATGTGATATACATGTTATTGATGTGTACCTTACTAATGCTCGCAGTAGCACCTGGGTATTTGATACTGGTTCTGTTGCTAATATTTGCAACTCGAAACAGGGACTACAGAATAAGCGGACACTAGCAAAGGACGAGGTGACGATGCGCGTGGGAAACGGTTCCAAAGTCGATGTGATCGCGGTCGGCACGCTACCTCTACATCTACCTTCGGGATTAATATTAGACCTAAATAATTGTTATTTGGTGCCAGCGTTGAGCATGAACATTATATCTGGATCTTGTTTAATGCGAGACGGTTATTCATTTAAATCAGAGAATAATGGTTGTTCTATTTATATGAGTAATATATTTTATGGTCATGCACCTTTGAAAAGTGGTCTATGTTTGATGAATCTCGATAGTAGTGATACACATATTCATAATGTTGAAGCCAAAAGATGCAGAGTTGATAATGATAGTGCAACTTATTTGTGGCACTGCCGTTTAGGTCATATCGGTGTAAAGCGCATGAAGAAACTCCATACTGATGGGCTTTTGGAACCACTTGATTATGAATCACTTGGTACTTGCGAACCATGCCTCATGGGCAAGATGACTAAAACACCGTTCTCAGGTACTATGGAGAGAGCAACAGATTTGTTGGAAATCATACATACCGATGTATGTGGTCCGATGAATATTGAGGCTCGTGGCGGATATCGTTATTTTCTCACTTTCACAGATGATTTAAGCAGATATGGGTATATCTACTTAATGAAACACAAATCTGAAACATTTGAAAATTTCAAAGAGTTTCAGAGTGAAGTAGAAAATCATCGTAACAAGAAAATAAGGTTTCTACGATCTGATCGTGGAGGAGAATATTTGAGTTACGAGTTTGGTGTACATTTGAAAAATTGTGGAATAGTTTCGCAACTCACGCCACCCGGAACACCACAATGTAATGGTGTGTCCGAACGTCGTAATCGTACTTTACTGGATATGGTGCGATCTATGATGTCTCTTACTGATTTACCGCTATCGTTTTGGGGTTATGCTTTAGAGACGGCCGCATTCATGTTAAATAGGGCACCATCAAAATCCGTTGAGACGACGCCTTATGAACTGTGGTTTGGCAAGAAACCAAAGTTGTCGTTTCTTAAAGTTTGGGGCTGCGATGCTTATGTGAAAAAGCTTCAACCTGATAAGCTCGAACCCAAATCGGAGAAATGTGTCTTCATAGGATATCCAAAGGAAACTATTGGATACACCTTCTATCACAGATCCGAAGGCAAGACTTTTGTTGCTAAATTCGGAAACTTTCTTGAGAAGGAGTTTCTCTCGAAAGAAGTGAGTGGGAGGAAAGTAGAACTTGACGAGGTAACCGTACCTACTCCGTTATTGGGAAATAGTACATCACAGAAAACTGTTTCTGTGAGACCTACACCAATAAGAGAGGAAGTTAATGATGATGATCATGAAACTTTAGATCAAGATACTACTGTACCTCGTAGATCAACCAGAGTAAGATCCGCACCAGAGTGGTACGGTAATCCAGTTCTGGAAGTCATGCTGCTAGATCATGATGAACCTACGAACTATGAAGAAGCGATGGTGAGCCCAGATTCCGCAAAGTGGCTTGAAGCCATGAAATCTGAGATGGGATCCATGTATGAGAACAAAGTATGGACTTTGGTTGACTTGCCCGATGATCGGCAAGCAATTGAGAATAAATGGATCTTTAAGAAAAAGACTGACGCTGATGGTAATGTTACTATCTACAAAGCTCGACTTGTCGCAAAAGGTTTTTGACAAGTTCAAGGAGTTGACTACGATGAGACTTTCTCACCCGTAGCGATGCTTAAGTCTGTCAGAATCATGTTAGCAATTGCCGCATTTTATGATTATGAAATTTGGTAAATGGATGTAAAAACTGCATTCCTGAATGGATTTCTGGAAGAAGAGTTGTATATGATGCAACCGGAAGGTTTTGTCGATCCAAAGGGAGCTAACAAAGTGTGCAAACTCCAGCGATCCATTTATGGACTGGTGCAAGCATCTCGGAGTTGGAATAAACGCTTTGATAGTGTGATCAAAGCATTTGGTTTTATACAGACTTTTGGAGAAGCCTGTATTTACAAGAAAGTGAGTGGGAGCTCTGTAGCATTTCTGATATTATATGTGGATGACATATTACTGATTGGAAATGATATAGAATTTCTGGATAGCATAAAGGGATACTTGAATAAAAGTTTTTCGATGAAAGACCTCGGGGAAGCTGCTTACATATTAGGCATAAAGATCTATAGAGATAGATCAAAACACTTAATTGGACTTTCACAAAGCACATACCTTGACAAGATTTTGAAGAAGTTCAAAATGGATCAAGCAAAGAAAGGGTTCTTGCCTGTGTTACAAGGTGTGAAGTTGAGTCAGACTCAATGCCCGACCAATGCAGAAGATAGAGAGAAAATGAAAGATGTTCCCTATGCTTCAGCCATAGGCTCTATCATGTATGCAATGCTATGTACCAGACCTGATGTGTGCCTTGCTATAAGTTTAGCAGGGAGGTACCAAAGTAATCCAGGAGTGGATCACTGGACAGCGGTCAAGAACATCCTAAAATACCTGAAAAGGACTAGGGATATGTTTCTCGTATATGGAGGTGACAAAGAGCTCACCGTAAGAGGTTACATTGATGCAAGCTTTGACACTGATCCGGACGATTCTAAATCGCAAACCGGATACGTGTTTACTTTAAACGGTGGAGCTGTCAGTTGGTGCAGTTCTAAACAAAGCGTCGTAGCGGGATCTACATGTGAAGCGGAGTACATAGCTACTTCGGAAGCAGCGAACGAAGGAGTCTGGATGAAGGAGTTCATATCCGATCTAGGTGTCATACCTAGTGCATCGGGTCCAATGAAAATCTTCTGTGACAATACTGGTGCAATTGCCTTGGCAAAGGAATCCAGATTTCACAAAAGAACCAAACACATCAAGAGATGCTTCAACTCCATCCGGGATTTAGTCTAGGTGGGAGACATAGAGATTTGCAAGATACATACGGATCTGAATGTTGCAGACCCGTTGACTAAGCCTCTTCCACGAGCAAAACATGATCAGCACCAAGGCTCCATGGGTGTTAGAATCATTACTGTGTAATCTAGATTATTGACTCTAGTGCAAGTGGGAGACTGAAGGAAATATGCCCTAGAGGCAATAATAAAGTTATTATTTATTTCCTTATATCATGATAAATGTTTATTATTCATGCTAGAATTGTATTAACCGGAAACATAATACATGTGTGAATACATAGACCAACAGAGTGTCACTAGTATGCCTGTACTTGACTAGCTCGTTAATCAAAGATGTTTATGTTTCCTAACCATGAACAAAGAGTTGTTATTTGATTAACGAGGTCACATCATTTTTTGAATGATCTGATTGACATGACCCATTCCATTAGCTTAGCACCCGATCGTTTAGTATGTTGCTATTGCTTTCTTCATGACTTATACATGTTCCTATAACTATGAGATTATGCAACTCCCGTTCACCGGAGGAACACTTTGGGTACTACCAAACGTCACAACGTAACTGGGTGATTATAAAGGAGTACTACAGGTGTCTCCAATGGTAGATGTTGGGTTGGCGTATGTCGAGATTAGGGTTTGTCACTCCGATTGTCGGAGAGGTATCTCTGGGCCCTCTCGGTAATACACATCACATAAGCCTTGCAAGCATAATAACTAAGATGTTAGTTATGAGATGATGTATTATGGAACGAGTAAAGAGACTTGCCAGTAACGAGATTGAACTAGGTATTGGATACCGACGATCGAATCTCGGGCAAGTAACATACCGATGACAAAGGGAACAACGTATGTTGTTATGCGGTCTGACCGATAAAGATCTTCGTAGAATATGTAGGAGCCAATATGGGCATCCAGGTCCCGCTATTGGTTTTTGACCGGAGACGTGTCTCGGTCATGTCTACATTGTTCTCGAACCGTAGGGTCCGCACGCTTAACGTTACGATGACAGTTATTATGAGTTTATGCATTTTGATGTACCGAAGGTTGTTCGGAGTCCCGGATGTGATCACGGACATGACGAGGAGTCTCGAAATGGTCGAGACGTAAAGATTGATATATTGGAAGCCTATGTTTGGACATCGGAAGTGTTCCGGGTGAAATCGGGATTTTACCGGATTATCGGGAGGGTTACCGGAACCCCCCGGGAGCCAAATGGGCCTACATGGGCCATTGTGGAAAGGTGAAAGGGGCTTCCAAGGAGGGCTGCGCACCTCCCCCCCTCCCCTAGTCCTATTAGGACTAGGAGAGGTGGCCGGCCACCTCTCTCTCTTTTCCTCTCCCTTTTTTCCAAGGAGTCCTAGTTGGAATAGGATTGGAGGGGGGAGTCCTACTCCCGGTAGGAGTAGGACTCCTCCTGCGCCCCCCTCTCTTTGGCCGGCCAGCCCCCCTCCCTCCAACCTTTATATACGGGGGCAGGGGACACCCCAAGACACACAAGTTGATCCTTGAGATCGTTCCTTAGCCGTGTGCGGTGCCCCCTGCCACCAAATTCCACCTCGATCATATTGTTGCAGTGCTTAGGCGAAGCCCTGCATCGGTAGTACATCAAGATCGTCACCACGCCGTCGTGCTGACGGAACTCTTCCTCGACGCTTTGCTGGATCGGAGCCCGAGGAACGTCATCGAGCTGAACGTGTGCTAAGAACTCGAAGGTGCCGGAGTAACGGTGCTTGGATCGGTTGGATCGGGAAGAAGACTTACGACTACTTCCTCTACGTTGTGTCAACGCTTCCGTTGTGATCTACAAGGGTATGTAGATCAGACTCTCCCCCTCGTTGCTATGCATCACCATGATATTGCGTGTGCGTAGGAAATTTTTTTGAAATTACTGCGTTCCCCAACATAGGGCCCACCCAAAAGATACACCGTTGAACGATTTAAAAGAGAGAATGCGCCGGTTGAATTAAATGGCTTAAATGAGATAACATCCTCAAAAGAACTTGAACGAATGCGGAGTGGAAACACGAATCTTCGAGATATCTTCAGCACTCCGGAACAATTGAATAGCGAGAAGTGGATGATTAAGAGGTGCATCAACATGAGAAAACATTTGAAATGAGGAAAAGGATAAGTTCGACAAAGCTTGACTCGAATCCACCGGAGAAGAAAAAGAACGAAGAATGATGAACTTGAAGCTCCGTTAGAATCTTCATGAGAATCACCAAGTAAGAACATTGATGGAAAATAAAGGAGAGACTTCCCATAAATAAAAGGATACTCGACTAAGAGATCTGAGTCCTTGAAGAAAATGGGTGGGAGGACGGGAAAAACAAGGACAACTTCGGACGGATGAAACAAACACCGTTGAGAACTTAGAGTTGATCTTGCGAATGTTGAAAATGATCGGATCCACTTGAAGAGAAACACGCCGGTTCAGCAGAAATTGAGATGGTAAACTCGAAGATCAAGAAGGATTTGTATTCCCATAAAAATATGAGAACACCGCTTAAGGAAGGTATGGAATCAACATTTGACATTGAAGCAACTCTAATACCACAACTCAAAACAAAGCAAAGGATTGGCTTGCAAAATAAGCCAGAAACAAACATATGATAGACCCCATATCGTATCATGTGTCTATTGGAAAGAATTCCTACGCGATACTTGGATTCCCACTTATAAACTCCCGAAACTTTCTGGTTATGCAATCAAGTGTTGGGGATACATGGGAAGCATAATATCTCACACAAAACAAGCAAATCCTACATCCAGGTGTATCCATCCTTCAACACATAACCAAGAAACCTTCAGAAATCGTTTACCTCAAACTTCGAAAAGCATCCGTTATACGAGTTATGGCAATACTCCCGAACTCCCGCCCAGTACTGGGTGGCATCGAGGTTATCTCACCAATAACTGCATAAAAGAGATTTTCGATGTCGGCGAACTCAGGTATTCCAGAACTGCAACGATAAAATTGTGACGACAACACCTCAGAGCTCAACTCCCCGGGACACTGCCACAACCCCTAAATGTCAGGAGGCACCAAGAACAATGTTCTCATCACAAAACCATCGGAACATTCCAAGATACCCGCATGATCCTAAAAAACAATTTCGTGAAATTTGAGAAGAGAATTGTCAAAACTCTACGTCAGGAAGACTCACCAGAGCGACGAAGGGACTGAGGAGTAAAACGAATCCTTCTCCCTGATATATATAATCCTAAGACTCAAAACATTTTGTTCTAGACTCAACAACGTCAGCGATTCGATCAAGCAGGGGGCTCCTATGTAGGGGAAGGCTCTGATTACCAACCCGTAACACCCATGATGCGGCTATATCTCCCCCGTGTCGGAGCACGACTTAGAGGCATAACCGCATAGTAGGCATGTCGCAAGAGGGGTAATCTTTACACATCCCATGTACTGAATAAGAAAGGGGTAAAGAGTTGTCTTACAATCGCCACTTCACACAATACATAAATATAGCATACATCATCCAGAATACAAACAAGGTCCGACTACGGAACCAAAAATAAAGAAAAACCACCCCAAATGCTAGATCCCCGATCGCCCCAACTGGGCTCCTCTACTGATCAACAAGAAACGAAACAACACAACGAACAAGATCTTCATCGAGCTCCCACCTGAGCTGGGTTGCGTCACTTGCACTAGTATCGTAGGCACCTCCAACTGTTTTGGAAGTATTTGTGAGTTGCGGGGACTCAGCAATCTCACACCCGCGATATCAAGACTATTTAAGCTTATGGGTAGGAAAAAGGGTAGTGAGGTGGAGCTGCAACAAGCACTAGCATATATGGTGGCTAACTTACGCAAATGAGAGCGAGAAGAGGAGCAAAGCACGGTCGTGAACTAGAAGTGATCAAGAAGTGATCCTGAATCTACTTACATTCAAGCATAACACAAGAACCGTGTTCACTTCCCGGACGCCGCCGAGAAGAGACCATCACGGCTACACACGCGGTTGATGTATTTTATTTAATGTAAGTGCCAAGTTCTATTCCACCGCACATTAACAAACTCCCATCTGCCCATAACCGCGGGCACGGCTTTCGAAAGTTCAAAACCCTGCAGGGGTGTCCCAACTTAGCCCATCACAAGCTCTCATGGTCAACGAAGGATATTCCTTCTCCCAGGAAGACCCGATCAGACTCGAAATCCCGGCTACAAGACATTTCGACAATGGTAAAACAAGACCAGAAAGACCGCCCGATGCGCCGACATCCCGATAGGAGCTGCACATATCTCGTTCTCAGGGCAACACCGGATTGTCCAAGATTCCGGTAGGCCAGCCCAGAGTTGCCCCTGGTGGCCATCGGCGGCTGACAGGTTCGGACCAACACTTAGACAAGCACTGGCCCGGGGGGGTTAAAATAAAGATGACCCTTGAGTCTGCAAAACCCAAGGAAAAAGGCTAGGTGGCAAATGGTAAAACCAAGGTTGGGCCTTGCTGGAGGAGTTTTATTCAAAGCGAACCGTCAAGGGGTTCCCGTAACACCCAACCGCGTAAGGAACGCAAATGCAAGGAACATAACGCAGGTATGACGGAAACTAGGGTGACAATAGTGGAACAAAACACCAGACATAAGGCCGAGCCTTCCACCCTTTACCAAGTATATAGATGCATTAAAGTAAACAAGATATAATAATGATATCGCAACAAATATCCATGTTCCAACATGGAACAAACTCCATCTTCACCTGCAACTAGCAACGCTATAAGAGGGGCTGAGCAAAGCAGTAACATAGCCAAACAACGGTTTGCTAGGTAAGGTGGGTTAGAGGCTTGGCATGGCAATATGGGAGGCGTGATATAGCAAGTGGTAGGTATCGCATCATAGCAATAGAGCGAAAAAATAGCAAGCAAAGATAGAAGTGATTTCGAGGGTATGGTCATCTTGCCTGCAAAGTTCTCAGAGTTGACGAAAGGTTGATCCTCGTAAGCGTACTCAACGGGTTCCTCGATCACATACTCATCTCCCGGCTCTACCCAAGGCAAGAACACAAGCAAAGGAAACAACAATCAACCATGGTGCAATGCACAAGCAACATGATGCAAAACATGGCATGATATGCGAGATGTGATATGCAATGCATATGCGTGCTCCGAAAGGAAAAGATTGAACCAAGACTCAACTTGGAAAACCAAGTGTGCCGCTCGAAAGATGAGATGATTTCGGTCGAAATCGATATAAAGATCATCGGAATCGGATGCACGGTTTGCAAATGGCGAGCAAAACAACAATGGCACAATTCTGCGATTAACAGCACGATGCCATCTAGAATGCAACAAGAAACTATGCTACTCCACTCCAACATAGCAACAAAGCACATGGCAGTGTTCTACTCAAGATGCTTGACAAAAGATGAACACTGATCTACAGCTAAAACACACAAGAGCAGGTTCAAACAAGCATGGCAAAAGTGCAAAAGATATCAGCTTCACAGACTTTGTGAAAATAAAATGCCAGGAATTAACACCAGCAAGCAATGTTTAGAGGAAGCTAACAACATGCTAAAGGAACAAAACATAGCAAAACAAGGCATGGCATGAATCTACTCGAAGCAAAGAAAAAAAGCCCCTTACTGACCATAAGCCAAAAAGGATCATAAGGTATGATGGCACCCATGTAAACCTGGCAAGTTTCGTTAACAAATTCAGACTTAGCAGAAAACTGAGCATGGCATAAACAGAATTATGAAGGCATCTTCGCGAGCTCTATTCACTCATGACAAAGCCTTGCATGACAAACTAAGCATACTACCAGCAAGAAGACATGTTTATAAGGCTAACCATGGCAAGAACAAGTTTATAGCATGCTTGGATCAACTACAACAACCATGGCAAAATTGATTAACATGTAAACAATCTGCCAGGAACGTTTTATAGCAAAAGTAGACCAAGATTAATTGATGCTAGGGCACTCCATAATTGCGACCAGGGGCATGGGTGGATAGAGCATAACCATATGTCCAAATCATCCTTACTGAAGAAACTCAAATAAAGCATGCATCTCACTGTAGCAACATGAAAACATGGCATAAAAATAACAGCAGGGAAATGACTTAGCGAAATTCTAAGTCCCTGAAATCAACAATATCACGAGAGCTACTTTGAATGCTTGTGCTAGTCACCACATTGATCACAAAAATACATGGCAAGCACCCCTGTAAAGATGGCATGGCATATCCCAAAACACATGTAGTGCTCATGACCATGTGCAGCACACAACAATTGTAGCAAAAATGACAAATGCTCATACTCTGCTAAGAATCAGCACCTAATATTTTGTAGCACTCTTGCATCAACTATTTGGGCATCAAGATGGACTCAAACAAGCATGTAACAATGGAACAAAATGAAGAGCACATTATGATGAACATTTTGATATCTCATATGCAGAAACGAAGCTACAGTCACCGAGATATGATGCAATGAAGGAGTCATAAAATATTGCAGAAAAATGACTTAGGGGAATTTCAACCTCCGGGAAACTGGATGACGTTGTGCGAGATGGACGTATCCGGGCGTGAGACAAGGCGTTTGGATCGGTGGCCTGGTGGATCTGGTCCACATCCAGATCCGGCGACGGAGAAGGACGCCGGTGACCCGCGACGGCGCAGCGGGGCGGAGAGGCAGCGATGCGCAGGGCAGAGAGGAGGCGGCGGCGTAGGCGCGCGATGGGCGAGGCGCGCGGGGCGCGTGCAAGGCGGCGGCGGGCGCCGGCGAGGTGCAGCTGGTGGCGCACGGCGGCGCCGGCGAACGGGCGGAGCGGTGGAGGAGCGTGGGCGCAGGCTGTGCGGCGGCGGTGGAGGCTTCCGGGCGGCGGGGACAGCGCGGTCGGCTCCGGCGAGTGGCTTGCCAGCGGCGGCCTTAGACGAAGCCGGCGCGGGACTCCGGTGAAGCGCGGGGATGGCGGCGGAGGCACGGGCTCGTCCGGGCCCTGATGGGATTGGGCGGGCCCCGATCTGGGCGGGAGGGCCGGCGCGATGGAGACGGTGGAGGTGTGATGTGGCGGGATTCGATTGGACAAGGGGGCGGAGGTGGACATGTCTGGCGGCGGAGTGGACATGTCCGGCGGCGGAGTGGACATGTCCGGCACGTGGAGGATGAAGATCTAGGGTTTGCACCGTGAAATTTCGAGGGGAGGCACATATTTATAGGTAGAGGGAGTTTGGAGTATCCAAATGAGGTGTAGTTTTCGACCACGCGGTCGTGATCCGACGACGGAGGACATGGGATAGGTTTGGATGGGTTATTGGGCCACTTTGGAGGGGTGTTGGGCTGCAACACACACAAGGCCTTTGCGGTTCCCCGGTTAACCGTTGGAGTATCAAACAGACTCCAAATGGCACGAAACTTGACAGGCGGTCTACCGGTGGTGTACCAAGGCCGCTTGGCAAATATCGGTCCATTCCGAGAAAGTTTAAGACCCGCACACGAAAAGAGGAAAAAGGGGGTGCCGGAGGACATAGGAGTGTCGGATTGCAAAACAGACAACAGGGAAAATGCTCGGATGCATGAGCCGAACACGTATGCAAATGCGATGCACATGATGACATGATATGATATGCATGACATGAACAAAATGCAAAAAAAAGACAAGAACCCAAGCATGAATCTCATAACTTAATGCCAGAAATGGAAGGAGTCCGAGTACAAATATGGCAAGTTACATCCGGGGCATTACAACACTCCAACACTATGAAAGGATCTCGTCCCGAGATCAAGGATGGCATCGGAGGGAAAAATGGAAGAGGAAGATAAGAGGTAAAACTAAGTTGCTTCTTTGACAAACGAGTGAAACCAAAGAACCTTGAGATGTTGAACAATTTGAAAGAAAGAAAACAGCGAAGAAGAACAAAGTTGAAAACACTCCATTCGAAAAGTCGAACATGGGATACGACGAGAACCAAGAGGTTTAGTGATAAGATAGATATTGAAACCACTCCATTTAAAACTAGATAGAGAAGGAATAAGATTGATATAATTTAGGCAACACTCCGACTAAAAGGAGAAGAAAAACTTGATAAGATGAAAAGAACTTGAAGAGATGACACAACACTCCGGTTAAATGGATAAGCAAAGGAAAGAAGTTGACCTGTGACAACAAATGGGATGATGGGTAGAACGGAGTTGTTGAATTATCAACAAAGAAAGTATAAGCTTGTTGTGGCCTTATGGAAAACATCTCAAAATCTTAAAAGAATCCTTGACGAACCACCATGTAACCTCCATGAAGAAAACTCCAGATGGTAAATGATAACACAAAAGAATTGAAAGGTTTGAAGCGAACAAGATTGAAGTCTTGTAATGATCATAAGGAGCTTCGATATGATATAAACGAGAAAACTTGGAACTCCAGAAAAGAAAGATGCAACAATTGAAATCGAGAATTCACTCATCGTGAACAAACTCCGGAAGAATGAATCCATCATTAGGATGAAGCAAGAATAAGAATTATGTTATGTGTATCCTTCATCAATATAAATTGATGACAAGCAATGGATTTGTCACACTACTTATTCTCGTAGAAAATTAAGAGAGATATAGCGCAAACTAGAGAAAAGACTTCCACGAATCGCCGGTAGGATTGGATAGAACGAAAGAATTGGTATGATAACCAAGGAAAAGAACTCTTGAACGAACCACCGTAAGAATTGAAAATGAAAGTAGCAAAGGCACAAATCACCGGAAAGAACTATAAAATGAACAAAGATACTTGACAGAATTTAGATACAAGAGAAGGAAGATATCATGAACTGATTAGAGGATATTTGAGCGATGCACCGGTAAGATTTGGAGAACAAAAGCTGAAAACTGAGAATGAATAATTCTTCTGAAATGTTGGCCTTCGGAGAACCAAACTGAAAAAGACTCATGAATTGCTCCGGATGGGTGAAAAGAATTCTCCAATCGAAAACAATTATGAGAGGATGGCAACAAGTTAGAATCACGAATCTTTGAGAGAACGAATAAGATTTGGAGGAAAAACTCTTCTTCGGTCTTCAAATGTTGAAAATGACGAAAGAGAAAACACTACCATGAATTGTTGAGATACTCCGGGATGAAAATTAGCAAGGTTGGACCGACGATGACAAGAATTTGGAAGATCTTGGAGAAAGGCATTTGACTGATGATAACTCATTCTTACATCAAACTTGGAAAAGAATTTGAGAGTAACACCGGAAAGAATTAGAAGAGTCAGGTAAGATCCTGGAAAAATCCTATGGGTTAGGGCCCACTCAAAAGATACACCGTTGAACGATTTAAAAGAGAGAATGCGCCGGTTGAATTAAATGGCTTAAATGAGATAACATCCTCAAAAGAACTTGAACGAATGCGGAGTGGAAACACGAATCTTCGAGATATCTTCAGCACTCCGGAACAATTGAATAGCGAGAAGTGGATGATTAAGAGGTGCATCAACATGAGAAAACATTTGAAATGAGGAAAAGGATAAGATCGACAAAGCTTGACTTGAATCCACCGAAGAAGAAAAAAGAACGAAGAATGATGAATTTGAAGCTCCGTTAGAATCTTCATGAGAATCACCAAGTAAGAACATTGACGGAAAATAAAGGAGAGACTTCCCATCAATAAAAGGATACTCGACTAAGAGATCTGAGTCCTTGAATAAAAAGGGTGGGAGGATGGGAAAAACAAGGACAACTTCGGACAGATGAAACAAACACCGTTGATAACTTAGAGTTGATCTTGCGAATGTTGAAAATGATCGGATCCAGTTGAAGGGAAACACACTGGTTCAACAGAAATTGAGATCGTAAACTGGAAGATCAAGAAGGATTTGTATTCCCATAAAAATATGAGAACACCGCTTAAGGAAGGTATGGATTCAACATTTGACATTGAAGCAACTCTAATACCACAACTCAAAACAAAACAAAGGATTGGCTTGCAAAATAAGCCAGAAACAAACATATGATAGACCCCATATCGTATCATGTGTCTGTTGGAAAGAATTCCTACGCGATACTTGAATTCCAACTTATAAACTCCCGAAACTTTCTGGTTATGCAATCAGGTGTTGTGGATACATGGGAAGCATAATATCTCACCCAAAACTAGCAAATCCTACATCCAGTTGTATCCATCCTTCAACACATAACCAAGGAACATTCGGAAATCGTTTACCTCAACCTTCGAAAAGCATATGTTATACGAGTTATGGCAATACTCCCGAACTCCCGCCCAGTACTGGGTGGCGTCGAGGTTATCTCACCAACAACTTCATAAGAGAGATTTTCGATATCGGCAAACTCAGGTATACTAGAGAGGGCCGGCGCGGCGGAGGCGTGATGGACACGGCGGCGGGGTGACGTAGCGCGATCCGATTGGACGAGGGTGCGAAGGCGGACATGTCCGGCGGCGGAGTGGACATGTCTGGCGCGCGGAGGAGGAAGATCTAGGGTTTGCACTGTGAAATTTTGAGGGGAAGCACATATTTATAGGTAGAGGGAGTTTGGAGTGTCCAAATGAGGTGTAGTTTTTGACCTCACGATTGTGATCCAACGACGGAGGACATGGGATAGGTTTGGATGGGTTATTGGGACACTTTGGAGGGGTGTTGGGCTATAACACACACGAGGCCTTTGCGGTTCCCCGGTTAACTGTTGGAGTATCGAACAGACTCCAAATGGCACGAAACTTGACAGGCGGTCTACCAGTGGTGTACCCAGGCCGCTTGGCAAATCTTGGTCGATTCCGAGGAAGTTTAACACCTGCACACGAAAATAGGCAAAAGGGGGCGTCCGAGGACATAGGAGTGTCGGATTGCAAATCGGACAACGGGGAAAATGCTCGGATGCATGAGACGAACACGTATACAAATGCGATGCACATGATGACATGATATGATATGCATGACATGAACAAAATCAAAAAAAAAGATAAAAACCCAACCACGAATCTCATAACTTAATTCCGGAAATGGCAAGAGTCGGAGTACAAATATGGCAAGTTACATCCGGGGCGTTATAGGTGCCCCCCTCCACAGTTTACTCCTCCGATGATAGTGTCGTAGTGCTTAGGCAAAGCCCTGCGCGGATCACATCACCATCACCGTCACCACGCTATCATGCTAACGGAACTCTCCCTCGACCCTCTATTGGATCAAGAGTTCGAGGGACGTCGTCGAGCTGAACGTGTGTTGAACTCGGAGGTGTCATACGTTCGACTACATCAACCGCGTTAACCTAACGCTTCCGCTTTCAGTCTATGAGGGTATGTGGACACACTCTCCCCCCCTCGTTGCTATGCATCTCCTAGATAGATCTTGCGTGATCATAGAAATATTTTTGAAATTGCATGCTACATTCCCCAACATAATAACCATAAGTAGCAATTTTGTTCTCATCACAATCAATTGAAACCTCTTCCAAGATAGTGGAATCATTACTAAATAAAGTCATGACCTCTCCAAATCCACATTTATCATTATAATAAGATTCAAGACCCTCCAAAATAGTGGGATAATTATTATCTAAAGTTGACACTCTTCCAAACCCACTTTCATAAATATTGCAATCATCATAAATAGGATGCATGCAATCATCATAATAAATTTGACCATCCAAAGTAGGGGGGCTAAAAAGATCATCTTCATTGAGCATAGCATCCCCAAGCTTATCACAAACATTAATTGCAGCAAATATATTCTCAAACATGTCATTCTCATCAAACATATGTGGCACCCGGCTCAGAGCAACCGGTTTACCTTGCATTGCCAGCCCAGATATCAAGTCTTCTGGCAACACACAACAACTTGGTATAGAAAGATATCACTTTACTAACACATAGGTTCGATAGTACATCAAGTAGGGAGGCCAAGCGACACAGCCAGTGCTGCTGCACATATGTACATTATTTAGTGAACATAAAAGGGGGCCTCGAACATAATGATACAGCTACACGGCAGTGGGAAGACGACATAGTAGGACTCCAGCTCATAGGGACACTAATGTCGACACAGCCTAGACTGTGATACAACGATGCAACTCCAACTCTGGTACGGTTTCTCCTGAAACTGTCATGACACACCATGTGAGTACTTTGAATGTACTCACAAGCTCACACAAATAAAGCAACAATGGAAAACAATAACTTGATATTTAAGCAGGTTATATGCAAGAACTGAACATGCTACTCATGAAGTGACAATGCTCACAACAGGGTTTCTTGGACCCGCTTACCATCTTGGTTACCTCGTAACCGGGAACATCATCTTACCACGGTGATCACCTCTGTATCACAAAAGAAACCATCTCGATGGTTGCAACAACCATCATAGCAGGTGCCACAAGTATAACTTTAGTGTGCAGGTTCAATATTTCTGTTGATCCATGGTGTGACCTAATACAAACTGTGTTCATGACCGAGGACGCGGCTATCAATAGATTAAACACACTCTGTAGAGCTTAGTACAATGTACCCACACCACAGAAACCATGGCCTCGAACTCCCATTCGGGTGGACCAACGGTGTCCCGACAGAACCAATCTATTGCCATGACACTCTCCCGGCCACTCCGACCAACTCCCCTTGGGGCTAAGACATGGGTGGCCACGATGCCACTCGGGACATCCAACGTCCACCGTTGTCGGTGTGAAAACCGGCAGATCTTGGGTAGGGGGTCCCGAACTCTGTGTCTAAGGTCGATGGTAACAGGAGACAGGGAGCATGATGTTTACCCAGGTTCGGGCCCTCTCTATGGAGGTAATACCCTACGTCCTGCTTGATTGATATTAATGAATATGAATATTACAAGAGTTGATCTACCTCAAGATCGTAATGGCTAAACCCTAGAGATCTAGCTTGTATGACTATGGTAATGAGTATTCGGCCTATCTACGGACCTAGCCCTCTGGTTTATATAGACACGGGAGGGATCTAGGGTTACACAAGGTCGGTTACAGAGAAAGGAATCTACATAGTTGGCCGCCAAGCTTGCCTTCCATGCCAAGGAAAGTCCCATCCGAACATGGGTGCAGTCTTCGGTCTTCATATCTTCACAGCCCATCAGTCCAGCCCATGGCTAATAGGCCGGACGCCCGAGGACCCCATAGTCCAGGACTCCCTTAGTAGCCCCCGAACCAGTCTTCAATGACGAGGTGTTCGGCACATAAATCATCTTCGGCATTGCAAGGAGGGTTCCTCCACTGATGACTTCCGAGTAGTGTGCTCGGCCTTCCATTTAATGTTGTACCCCTCGGCTTATGTGCATCAACAACTTCAGTTTCCATGTGTCGAGCGAATGCGAGAGGTCGGGGTATTTTTTGCATATACCACCCCGACCGTACCACAAAGGTGCTTATTTAAAGAGAACAAATCTCTGATCCATTCCACACCCCACGAAAAAATCCTCAGAGCTTGCTAAGAAAAACCACCCCAACATGGCTAGCGCTCCCAGCTCTTCCTCTCGTCCCCATGACTCCAAGGAGGGTGATTGGGGGAGGTGTTCTGTATCCCACAGTCAGTTGCCGAAGCTACAAACACATGGCTTTCTCCCCCCCCCTGCGGGCTTGGTCCCCGTACAAGCAGTGATGACATCCTTCAAAGGAGGGGCTCAAATGGAGAACTTCCCCAATCCATCG
Source organism: Triticum monococcum (assembly GCA_034509565.1). Lineage (NCBI taxonomy): Eukaryota > Viridiplantae > Streptophyta > Magnoliopsida > Poales > Poaceae > Triticum > Triticum monococcum. Next base: position 540,081,322 of record CM067842.1, read on the forward strand.
AGGGCAGAACAAGTATGCTTCGTCCCCTTCGTGTTAAGAGGTGTCGGATTTCCGATCTATCCCTTCCTCCGAGGTCTGTTGGAGTATTATGGCCTCCAACTGCACAGTCTCACTCCCGCCTCTATCCTTCATATTGCGGGTTATGTCGCTCTATGCGAGCTATTCCTGGGCTGCGAGGCCCATTTCAATTTATGGATAGGACTGTTCTGCCTCGTCCCTCGCAATCAAGGTGGGTCAATTTTTGAAGCGGGAGGAGCCGAAGTGTGGCGCATCGCCGGGACCGGATACCTGTCCGGCGCGCTAAAGAAAGCTCCCGGAGAGTGGCCTTCCGAATGGTTCTATATCGATTATGTCGCTCTACCTGACCCCGTCTGCATGGGCCTCCCTGAGTTTTCAAATGCTCCGCTAAAGAAACACCATAGCTGGCGTCCTCGGAGCCTCGAGGAAGAGGATAGTGCAGAGATCAGCCTGCTGCTGGGCAAGATTAAGACGCTTGCCCAGTCCGGATTGTCAATAGTCGAGGTAATGGCGATTTCTATAACGTGGGGGGGGGGGGGTCCAGCCACTCCAGTATAGAGGGTTGCCCATGTGGCATTATAACGGGGAAGATGATGCCTCACGCTATGGTCGGAAGGGCCCGAAGACCCCTGCCGTCCTGGCCAAAATACTGGCCGAGCTGTATAAAGGGGAGAAGGAGGACTTCACCCGTCTCCAATATCGAGACGAATTTTCCATGTATAATCCTCCTAGCTGGGTAAGCTACAGATCCACTATTTTACTCATGTCCCTGAATCATTCTTGACAGGCAGTATCTTATCCGCTTATAATAGGAATGGCGAAAGGCTGTCAAGGGGATCCATGACCCTACCCCCTCAGCCAGAGAATCGCAACCGGGATCTTGACCCCGGATATGAGGAAGATCCGAACATATTTGTGGAGCTCGAGGATGGAATATTCTATCAGATGAGCTATGGCGGTACAGATGTACCCATCATCGCCGATTACCCCGGCCTCCTTCCTGCTTCAAATGTAAGTAATCCGGAGATACCTTGCCCAAGAGAGTTTTCTCATTCCCCCTTACCCACCGCATTGTCCTGTGCTCAAAAGGGGAGGCGTTCGGCGCACCATGTTGCCCTGGGGGCATCTCCGAAAAGAGCGTCCCCCACACCAGGCAAGCCTTCGAAGAGGAAGGCAAACGAAGATACGGCCGAGCCTTCAGCAAAGAGGTATGAATTTGCAAATACGCACCTTGGCAATCACATCCAACTGTGACCTTTCCGTTTACCCTGTATCAGGAAAAAGGTGTGCTGGACTATATCCGGGGGTCCGGCCGGTCATACTTCCCGTGGCCAGGATCCAGATCTTGTCGTGAAGACGGGGGCTGATGCGGGGTTGACGCCGGACTGTCCCCCAGCCGAGGATTCGGATGATGTATCCATCACCAACTCGGAAGTGGAGAGCGCCATGAATCATCAGTGCCGTAGGGCCATTTTACAAGGCCCTAGTTTTTCAGAAGAGGCATTTAATGCCTTCAGCTCGGCGGATGCATATATCGGAGCTGCTCGAGATGGGCTTAACAGAGCCACAAAGCAGCATTTAAAAGATATGCAGGTAAGCGTAGATTTAATAGGTATACACCAGTAGCCCCCAAGACTTAAAGTAGTTGATACAACTGATTTAAGGATCAATGTATAACCAGGTGCTTACAGAGAAGAACACCCTGTTAGCTCAGGAACTAGAAATGTGTCAAAGCGAGCTAACTGCTGCCAATGTCAAACTGGAGAAATCCAAGAAGGCATCCCCTGGTAATGTTTCCCTCCATCGAGAAGACATAATGGTACACTAATAATGCTAACCTGGTTTCTTACCTTTTTATCGGATCATTACACCAACTGCAAGAATAGCTGGACGCCGCTCGAAGTGGAGAACATGGAGCCAAAAAACTGCTAGCAGCGGGCGAGCGTGTGCTAACAAAAGTTGTTCAGGAGAAAAACAAGCTCCAAGATGCAAACACCAAGCTGGGCGAAGAGCTGAAGGATGTGCAGGCCCAGCTAGCCGACTCCATGAAGGAGAACAAAAAACTATGAGGCGGCATATTCAGTATGTGGCCGGATTTACCTTATAACAGTTTGGGAGTAAAAGTAGCTGATATAGCTGTGATTGCAGCTATTTTGACGGGCCGTCCCGAAGAGGAGGTGTCCGGATCATCAAGTGATCTTCTGCAAGGGCTGTCGCAGTTGCACGACCAAGCTCGGCAGGCAATGCGGAGGGTAGCCCAAGGCCTTATGGTCATCCGACTCCCCTCCAGGAAGTATGGAGAAGCTTGTAGAGCTGTTCAAGGGAGCGTAGCAGCGTATCCGACTATGGAAGATATCGGCCTGCCGAGAGGGTGCACGAGAGGCCTTGGCCATGGTAAAAACATGATATACCAAGCTGGATCCGAATCACATGGCCCGGGTCGGACCACTAGGGTCAAATGGGGAAGAAATTCCCGTTAGTTTAGTATATGGCCAAGTAGAGGTGGCTGCTAGATACTCTCAACAGGATTGTAAATTAGACCGCCTGTTGGATGGTATAGAGGAGGAAGTTTTTAAGTCCTAAGTGACTATGTACTTTCCTTCTAGCTGGATAATAAAAACAATTGTCATGGCCGACCTTTTCACTTTGACCTCTGGACCCGAAGGTGCGGAGTGTTTCCGAATACCCTAACGGTAGAATATACCGGGGTATGCACGGGAACCAGGCGTAGGGGTCATAGTTTCCTGAACAGACAATGTGTATCTGGCTAGTTATGTTATATTACATTATGTAAGAAACATCTTCCAGAGAGAATAGTTCCGTTAAGGGTTCCTTTCCCTGGGTGCGCATGCGTTTAATGTGCATGTCCGAACTATGATTAAAAAATTATAGAGTGAGTAACTTCTGGGGTTTCACAATGGAGTGAATGCAGAAACGTCTTTAATTCGTCGACCGAATATCCCCTTAAGAATGCTAGCTTTCGGCTTCACCCAGTCTGAGGTACACATCCGGATGAACCGGCAGTAACAATCGCAGAGGTGCTCCCTTTATGCCCTAGCCGAACTAACGGGAACGTAGGGCATAAGCACAGGAGCCAGGCAACCCAGCTTGGCCAAAACTTAAGTCATATCGATGCATATAATGGCGAAGAAAAGGTACATATGGAAAAAATGCATATGTGGTGAGCTTGATGCTCGAAGAATAATAGCAAGCTTCTGTACGAGAAGCCCCCAGGTATAATGAACGTACATATGTGGAGATGTACGCATCAAGGTAAGACGGTCTAGCCGTACTAAAGCCGTAGGGCTAAAGAGCAAAATGAAAAAAAACGAAAGGAGAGAACAAATAACGTTAATAACATGAGGAAGGAGACGGACATAGGGTTCGGCGCTAGGCATAAAATCGTTAGAGTCTGGCCGCATTCCAATGGTTCGGCTCCAGGTGATTGTCTGACGCATCACGTAGGCGGTACGCTCCTCCAGTGAGAACTTCGTCAATGATGAAGGGACCCTCCCACTTGGGCTTGAGTTTGTCCTTTTTCTTCTCCGGCAGGCGTAGAACGAGTTCACCAACGTTATAAGTCTTGGCCCGCACTTCTCTGCCTTGATACCTGCGAGCCTGTTGTTGATAAAATGCGGAACGGGCTTTTGCGATGTCGCGCTCCTCCTCCAGGGCATCTAAGCTATCCTTCCGATCAAGCTCGGCTTCTCTCTCTTCGTACATATCCTGCCGAGGTGAGTCATGAACAATATCGCAGGGTAACACTGCTTCTGCACCGTACACCATGAAGAAAGGTCTATATCCAGTAGTGCGGTTGGGCCTGGTCCGCAGCCCCCAGAGTACGGAGTCAAGTTCCTCCACCCAGTGCTTGTCTGATTATTTCAAAGACCACACTAGTCTAGGTTTGATGCCTCTCATAATAAGACCATTAGCACGTTCGACTTGACTGTTTGTCTACGGGTGATAGACAGAGGCGTAATCGAGCTTAATGCCTGGATTAGCACACTAGGTTTTCACTTCGTCGGTGATACGTCTCCATCATATCTACTTTTCCAAACACTTTGCCCTTGTTTTGGACTCTAACTTGCATGATTTGAATGGAACTAACCTGGACTGACGCTGTTTTCAGCAGAATTGCCATGGTGTTATTTATGTGCAGAAACAAAAGTTCTCGGAATGACCTAAAACTCCACGGAGCGTATTTTTGGAAATAATAAAAAATACTGGCAAAAGATCAAGGCTAGGGGGGCCACACCCTAGCCACGAGGGTGGGGGCATGCCTGCCCCTAGGCGCGCCCCCTACCTCGTGAGATTTATCATGAGAAGGAAGAAAAATTGTTGCCTCCTGTTTATTTAGATTATAAGAGTATGGTAGCACACGATTTTAGTGTTAAGAATAGGGGAAATGAGCTCAAATACAAATTGTTCTTTGATAAACATCATCCTGATACTATTACCCTGCCTGCTCCTTCCTTGTTTGATTTATCTGCACGCAAGTACCTTGTTCCGTTGGAGGCTATTCACGCCTACTGGAACCCTACATCAGCCACAGAGCAAGAGTCGGAACCGCAAGTTGATCCTCCATGATAGTCTAATTACTAGTAGGATCCGGAGATGATTGCCAACCAGTGGCAATCAGAGTCTTCTTCTTCGTAGTACGATCCCAACTATTACTATGGATATCCGCCAGGCCAACTGTGGCCATAGAACAACTTAGTCCAAAAGCCTAAGCTTGGGGGAGTATGTATTTCCCACCGATATTACATTCATGTTCACACACTCATTGCTAGATATCGGTGCTCATACTTTTTAATTGTATCATCCATGCTAGTTTATTTTCTCTTTTTATGCTTTCTTGTTTTGTGTTTAATAAACCTTAATGAAAAGCCAAAAAAATTAGTTGTAACTTTTAGCTAGTTTTAATTTCCATGCTTGTAGTAGTAATTAAAAGGAAAACCCAAAAAGATTTTTTGTTCTTCTTTTTGCTTGTTGGGAGCTTTCCCGTGTAAATAGTTTTATTTATTTTCTTTTCTTTGGGGGTCGATAGGAGAAGACCTTAATTAAACTGTTAAAGTGGCTCTTATATGCATTATTGTTGATCTGACAAAAGAGCCCATATTGCCTTGTCTTCTCCTGTTTATTGAATGCTTGCAGATTCCAGCTTAGTCAAATGCACGTGCACTATTATTATTATTCACATCATTCGGTCGTGCAAGTGAAAGGCAATTATGACGATATATGATGGACTGATTGAGATGAGAAAAGCTGGTATGAACTCGACCTCTCTTGTTTTTGTAAATATGATTAGTTCATCATTCCTGATTCAGCCTATTATGAAGAAACATGTTTGCAATGACAATTAGAGATCAAAGTTTCTTATGCCATGCTTAATTAGCTAGCACCTTGTACTGGTTTACCTTGCGTGCCAACATGTTATTAAAATGGTTGTGATGTGGTATGATAGGGTGGTATCCTCTTTTGAACGATTCGAGTGGCTTGACTTGGCACATGTTCACGCATGTAATTGAAACAAAATCAACATAGCCTCTACGATATTTATGTTCATGGTGCATTATATCCTAATCATGCTTGCATTCGGTGTTGATTAATTTTAATGCATGTTCATGACTGTTGTCGCCCTCTAGCTGGTCGCTTCCCAGTCTTTTTCTAGCCTTCACCTGTACTAAGCGGGAATACTGCTTGTGCATCCAATCCCATGAACCCCAAAGTTATTCCATATGAGTCCACCATACCTACCTATATACGGTATCTACCTGTCATTCCAAGTAAATTTGTATGTGCCAAACTCTAAACCTTCAAATAAATATCTTGTTTTGTATGCTCGAATAGCTCATGTATCAACTAGAGTTGTCTGTATCTTCCATGTTAGGCGGGTTATTCTCAAGAGGAGTGGACTCCGCTCCTCACTCACGAGAAAGTGGCTGGTCACCGGGATGCCCAGTCCCATGCTTTATGCAAATCAAATCAAAATAATTGCAAACAAAACTCCCCCTGGGACCCTTGTTAGTTGGAGGCACTCGTTGTTTCGAGCAAGCCATGGATCGATGCTTGTTGGTGGAGGGGGAGTATAAACTTTACCATTCTGTTTGGGAACCGCCTATAATGTGTCTAGCATGGAAGATATCGCCATCTCTTGGTTGTTATGTTGACAATGAAAGTATACCGCTCAAAATATTATTCATCTCTATTTCAAAACCGAGCTCTGGCACCTCTACAAATCCCTGCTTCCCTCTGTGAAGGGCCTATCTATTTACTTTTATGTTGAGTCATCATCCTCTTATTAAAAAGCACCAGTTGGAGAGCACCACTGTCATTTGCATTCATTACTGTTAGTTTACATTGAGTATGACTTGACTGCATGTCTTTTACCATGAATTACAATGTCTAGTCAGTCCTTGATCTTTAAAGGTGCTCTGCATATATGTTTTGCGGTCTCAAAAAGGGCTAGCGAGATACCATCTTGTTATATCATATTATGATTGTTTTGAGAAAGTGTTGTCATCCGAGATTTATTATTATTGCTCGCTAGTTGATTATGCCATTGGTATGAGTAAACATGAGACCTAAGCGTTATTGTGAATATGGTTAATTTATAATCTTTGCTGAAAATTTGAATGTTGGCTTTACATATTTACAACAACAAGAGCAAACAGAGTTTGTAAAAGTTTTTCTTTATCACTTTCAGTTTGTCAACTAAATTGCTTGAGGACAAGCAAAGGTTTAAGCTTGGGGGAGTTGATACGTCTCCGTCGTATCTACTTTTCCAAACACTTTTGTCCTTGTTTTGGACTCTAACTTGCATGATTTGAATGGAACTAACCCGGACTGACGTTGTTTTCAGCAGAATTGCCATGGTGTTATTTATGTGCAGAAACAAAAGTTCTCGGAATGACCTGAAACTCCACGGAGCGTATTTTTGGAAATAATAAAAAATACTGGCAAAAGATCAAGGCCAGGGGGCCACACCCTAGACACGAGGGTGGGGGCACGCCAGCCCCCCCTGGGCATGCCCCCCTACCTCGTGGGCCCCCTGGAGCTCCTCCGACCTCAACTCCAACTCTATATATTCGTGTTCAGGGAGAAAAAATCAAGAAAAAAGATTCATCGCGTTTTATGATACGGAGCCGCCGCCAAGCCCTAAACTCTCTCGGGAGGGCTGATCTGGAGTCCGTTCGGGGCTCTGGAGAGGGGAATCCGTCGCCATCGTCATCGTCAACCATCCTCCATCACCAATTTCATGATTATCACCGCCGTGCGTGAGTAATTCCATCGTAGGCTTGCTGGACGGTGATGGGTTGTGAGGGAGTCCTGGATTAGGGGGTCTCCGGACAGCCGGATTATATCCTTTGGCCGGACTGTTGGACTATGTAGATACAAGATTGAAGACTTCGTCCCATATCCGGATGGGACTCTACTTGGCGTGGAAGGCAAGCTAGGCAATACGGATATGTATATCTCCTCCTTTATAATCGACCTTGTGTAACCCTAGCCCCCTCCGGTGTCTATATAAACCGGAGGGTTTTAGTCCGTAGGACAACATACAATCATACCATAGGCTAGCTTCTAGGGTTTAGCCTCTCCGATCTCATGGTAGATCAACTCTTGTACTACTCATATTATGAAGAATAATCAAGCAGGACGTAGGGTTTTACCTCCATCAAGAGGGCCCAAACCTGCGTAAAACATCGTGTCCCCTGCCTCCTGTTACCATCTGCCTTAGACGCACAGTTCGGGACCCCCTACCCGAGATCCGCCGGTTTTGACATCGACATTGGTGCTTTCATTGTGAGTTCCTCTGTGTCGCCTCCATTAGGCTTGATGGCTCCTTCGATCATCGATAGCGATGCATTCCAGGGTGAGGCTTTTCTCCCTGGACGGATCTTTGTATTCGGCAGCTTCGCACTACGGGCCAACTCGCTTGGCCATCTGGAGCAGATCGAGAGTTACGCCCCTGGCCATCATGTCAGGTTTGGAAAGCTTCAACTACACGGCCAATATCCACGGAGACTTGATCTTCGACGGGTTCGAGCCCCTGCCTAGTGCGCCACATGGCCACGATGAGCATGATTTAGCTCTGCCATCGGACAGTGTCCAGGAGATCGCGCCGGCAACCGCTCCGACCCTCAATTCGGAACCAGTTGTGCCATCCACCGACGGGTGGATAGACCCCACCACGGAGGCCGCACCACCAGCGGCGATCGAGCCGAATATCAACCTTACCCTTCATGGGAGCCGTGATGCCACACTGCCAGATCCTTCCCCGGCCACGAACTCCGGACCGCCTGCGCCCATGCCTATCCAGTCCGACTGGGCGCCGATCATGGAGTTTACCTCCGCGGATATCTTTCAGCACTCGCCCTTCGGCGACATACTGAACTCATTAAGGTCTCTCTCCTTGACAGGAGAGTCCTGGCCGAACTATGTCTGGCAGGATTGGGGTGCGGATGATGAAGATATTCGTAGCCCACCCACCACCCACTTAGTAGCCATTGTTGAAGATTTGACCGACATGCTCGACCTCGACTCCGAAGACATCGACGGTATGGATGACGATGCAGGAGACGAACAGGAACCACTGCCCATAGGGCACTGGACGCCCACTTCATCATATGACGTATTCATGGTGGAAACCCAAAGAAAACGATGGCGAGGAACGGAAGGACGCAACGAAGGGTTGTTCCCTCGAGAAGCAGTCAAAGCGGCGGCATAAGCGCCGCTCCAAATCCTGCCTCGGCAGAAACAACGGTCATATAGACCCAGCGATAGAGAAGGGTGAACCATCGCCCGACCAAAGCAACACGGAGAATCAAACCGAACAACCTGACTCTGTCGAAGATAACAATCCGGACGACATCACACCGGACAGGCGTCCGGAGCAATAGAATGCCCATAAAACGCTTGTTGCCATGGCAAGGAGTCTGAAAAAGCAGAAGCAAAGGCTCAGAGCTGCACAAGACACACTCAGAATCAGATGGAGTAAAGTACTCAACACTGCAGTGAAGTACGGCAGTGATCGCCACACCAAGAGCTACCCGAAGCGAAAGTTGCTACCCGAATTCGACGAGGAGGCCTTAGATCCCCCACAATTAGAAAACAAAACGGCCATCCGGTCGGATAGATGACCTCGTGGCCAATACAGAGCGGCAAATGACGCCGCACATAAGCCAGTACACGATCCACGCGAGGGCTCGCATCAAAAGGACGGCGCAACCAGATCCATATAGGGGCCACGCAAGCGCGCTCCAGTATGCAATACAACACAACAAACATCCGAACACCACGGTACACCCAAATACAGGGGTGCCGCACACCCCCTATGTTTCACCGATGAGGTGCTGGACCATGAATTTCCAGAGGGATTCAAACCCGTACACATAGAGGCGTACGAAGGAACAACAGACCCTGGGGTCTGGATTGAGGACTATATCCTCCATATCCACATGGCTCGAGGAGACGATCTCCATGCCATCAAGTACTTACCCCTCAAGCTCAAAGGGCCAGCTCGGCACTGGCTTAAAAGCCTCCCCGAAAACTCCATTGGAAGCTGGGAAGAGCTCGAAGACGCCTTTCGGGAAAAATTTCAAGGGACCTATGTCCGACCACCGGATGCAGACGATTTAAGTCATATAACTCAACAGCCCGAGAGTCAGTCCGAAAGCTTTGGAACAGGTTCACCAAGAAGAACCAAATAGTAGACTGTCCGGACGTCGAAGCCTTAGCAGCTTTCAAGCACGGCATTTGAGACGAATGGCTCGCCAGACACCTCGGCCAAGAAAAACCTAGAACAATGGCAGCATTAGCAAGCCTCATGACCCACTTTTGCGTTGGCAAGGACAGCTGGTTAGCCCGATGCAACACCAGCGACCCAAGTACATCCGAAGTCACGGACGGAAACGGGAAATCACGATGCAGCAAAAACAAGCGCCGGAATAAAGAAGACAGCTCGAAGAGCATGGCAGTAAACGCTGGATTCAGAAGCTCCTGGCCAGGTCAGCAAAAGCCGCCTTCCAAAGGCAACAGAGACGAACTGTCCAACCTAAATAAGATTCTGGACCAAATATGTCAGATCCATAGTACCCTCAACAAACCTACAAATCCTACCCATAGAGAATGTTGGGTCTTCAAGCAGTCCGGCAAGCTCAACGCCAAACATAAGGGGCAGGATACACCAAGCGAAGACGAGGACGAGCCTCGCAAGCAAAGCACTGGGGAACAGAAGGAATTCCCACCAGAAGTCAAAACAGTCAACATGTTACACGTAATAAAGGGGAAAAACAAAGTGGCACTCCCAGACACACATGCCCCAGGGCCTATCACCGCGGAATTCTGCCATTGGTCGTCCCAACCGATCACTTTTGACCATCGGATTACTCAGCAAGTGTCCGGCATGCAGGATGGGCTGCCTTGGTACTAGACCCAATAATTGACGGATACCACTTCACATGAGTTCTGATGGACGGCGGCAGCAGTGTAAACCTGATATATCAGGACAGAGTACGCAACATGGTGATAGACCCAGCAAAAATTAGCCACAAAAATACTACCTTTAAAGGAGTAACACCAGGCCCAGAAGCCCATTGCACGGGCTCCCTGCTACTAGAAGTTATATTCGGCTTTCCCGATAACTTCCGCAGCGAAAAGTTAACCTTCCACATCGCTCCGTTCCAAACTGGTTATCAAGCTCTACTCGGACGCGAAGCTTTCGCTCGCTTTAATGCAATACCGCATTACGCTTCTCTTATGCTTAAGATGCCCTGTCCACGCGGCATCATTACGGTAAATGGAAATATTGAGCACTCCTTGCGCGCGGAAGTCCGTGCGGCTGCCTTGGCAGCCGCACGCTAAACGGCTTCACCAACAAAGGCATCTGACAGGTCGTTAAGACCACGAACGCGGTTAGACGAGTCCAGTGCAGTTATATGTAACCGATACAGGTTTGATGGCTATACCCCTATTATAATACAAGGGGCTGAACGCGCGTAAACAAGGGGCAATTAGGCTCAACTTTACTCATCTTGAACTATACATGTTTTCTTTAGTACAACCTACCTTTTTGCACGACAACTTTTCAACTAAGTTCCTCTCTTTTACAGATGACCATCGTGCTACACCCATCTAGGATACGGCACAATGGAGACACGGGCGCAGACGTGCAGCAGGGACCCGTCCCAAGGATTCTTTTTAGATTAAGACCATGCGTAAACCTTTTTTACTGTCTCTTGTTGATACACATCCCTGAATTCTCAGTACAATGGAGAAGGATGCTAACGTATTGGCATGTGGCCACGTCAGAATATTGCATGTACCTGGACACCAGGGGCTTATTACAAAGGGCACTATTTAGGCCTGGTTTACACCATAAAGACCGAATACCTTAGGGAGTGTTCGGCGTTGCGAGTTTGGCTTTATATGCATCAGCTCCGAATCATGTCTTTGGTCAAATGTTCGGTTCACCCGGCTCCTGTGTTTTGCTGCCTTACATTCCGCTCTATCGGCTAAGGCGGCACCAGGAGAACTATTGCGATTGTGCCCTGGTTCATCCGGACGAGCACCTCAATAGAGAAAGCCGAAAACTGACTGTCATGATATAGTGTGAGACTGGTCAACCACTCGATGACCTACCGGAATCTTCAGGATTCCTCCGCCTTAACGAAGGGTCGTTTCCCGGCTAGGCATGTACGCACCCCGAAGTCGGATGAGTGCGGAACCACCAGGGGCTATATAGTAGCCCCACTGTCAAACTCCTCTGGCTAAGTGAAAGTGTTAAAGCATTATAGTCCAGTTGCCTAGTTCGCTGCGCCATCACCTCCTTAATGGACCAAGACGTTGGATCAAGTGTGAACATGTGTCTTCTGCGAACACCCCCGCATTATATGCGTGGGGGCTGAAGCCGACGACTGCAATCTTTCAGGTTATATACACAGATACATAAATGGCCACACAGGAGGCATCACAATACTTTTGGGCAAAAGTATAAATACAGCTTTGATAAACTCAATAAAACATTGTTTTTACAATGGGAATACATCTCATTCAAACATAATATTCTTCGAGCACTGGGCCTCTATCGAACGAGCGCCTTCAAGAACTTCTTCAAAATAGTGCTCGGCAGCCACTCGGCCTATGGTCGAACCCTGCGCCGCGACAGTGGTGGCATCCATCTCCACCCAGTATGTTTTGACACGGGCAAGGGCCATCCGCGAGCCTTCTATGCAGCCAACCTCTTCATCGCATTAATGCGCGACACCGCACCAAGGAACTGGTGCGCCAAACTAAAATAGCTGTTCGGCTTTGGCCTTTCCGGCCACAGATGATCCACAACAGACCTCATGGCGAGTCCAGACAATCTATTCAGCTCGGCCCATTCGGCAAGCTGATCAGTCAATGGAAGCGGATGCTCTGGAACATTAAATTGTGACCAGAATAGCTTGTCCACTTCACGATCTGTTTGATCTCGGAAGTATTCGGCCGCATTGACAGCACTCGCCGCCAAGTCTAGATATGCGTCCGCCGAACTCCACAGCCGGTCTAGAGGGGCATACTGAGGATGTCCAAACTTCCTCCGCAGCATGAAGGGTTTCCCAGCCGCGATATCCCCGGCTTGACGCAGCTCCTCCTTCTTCGCTCTCATCGCAGAGCGGGTGTCTTTGGTCGCCATCGTGGCCTTTTCCGGGTCCGTCGCCTTCGCCCGGTTTTCTTCTTAAAGAAGCTGGCAACGGTCGGCAGTGTCTTTTAACTTTATAGCCATCTTGGCCATTTTATCTTTGCTCTCGCAATGCGCGGCCTTTTCGGCTCTTAACTCTTTGGCCGCCTTTAAAGTGGCCGCATTACTATTCCTTGCTTGCTCCTTGGCTCGGGAAAGCTCTGCCCGAAGGGCCTCCACGGTGGCAGCTCCATCTGCAGTCACATTAAAGATACTGGCATCATGTTGCTCTTATTATGTGACGATCACCAGAAAAATCACTCACCCTGTGCCTCGTCAAGCCGCTTGTTGACAAGCACAATGTCGGCATCTGCCGCATCCAGTTGCCGCTTTAGTTTGGTAAACCCAACAGTCCGGCTAGCCACCGGAGCTTCAACTACCTGCACATAAAGGCGGTCTGGTCATTACCTGGGACTACGATCCTCTGTTTGCCGTTGTTCTCGATGACAACCAGAGTCTCAGGGGCTACTATCTACACAGGGCACACCTTAAAATGTGCGGTACTGTCAAAATTTTACATCATTTCATGTACCTCAAAATCCGTCAGTAGACTCATACAGGCTTCATGCAACCCACTTTCGGCAGACGAAATCCTTTCAATCACCGTACCCATCAACGTACTGTGCCCTTCTAAGATAGTCGCCCGCTCTAGCAGATCCCTCAGTATGTCCGACCGCATACCAGACGGTGTCAGACTCTTTCGGTTTCTCTCTTCAAGAGCCGGATACTGGGGACTTCGGCTGGCCATAGGATTTTCTTCTGGCTTCGCTGGATCCGGAGAGACCCTCCGCGACGACACTTCAAGGTTGCCCGCTTCTTGAGCTGAGGAGTCCGGGGGAGGCGTTTCGCTCTCCATCATCTCCGGAAGAAGATCCCCCGAAGACGAGCTCTACTGAGAAGGGCTAAGATCCGAACTGCAAGATAAATGCTTCGGTTATTTTCCTCAAAAGTAAGGTAGGATATCTTCACTATTAAGTACTTTTTGATTACTTACAGCCCGTTAGAGGACTGATCCCCGCGCGGACATTGTGTGGCAAGAGCACCCTCTGAGGCAGGACCCTCTGGTGGAGATTTCTTAGCCCGTTTGGAAACCTTGGTTTCTGAATCTTCAGAGGTAGTCCTCTTCCTTCCCCGGGGCAAGAGAATGCCAGATTCTTCCCCTGTGTTGTCCTCCCTCACAGAGACGCTCATTCCCTCGGTAGGAATAGGTAGCGGTGGAGGCCCGCTTTCGCCCTCTTTATCCCCCCCTTCATCTTCCTTTGAGGGCACCAGGCAAGGTGTTGGCTCGAGCATCTTTTCCAGCACCGGATTGTCCAAGCCTTCAGGAAGGGGGCCCGAACACCGAATCATCTTCACCTTTGTGATCCAGAGCGATTCTTCAGAATGATGTCATGATAAAGAAAAGGACAGTGTGTTCGGCCATGGGATTACTTACTTGGGCCGCGGTGCGGTTGCTGCTTAGGCCCACATCCTCGGTAGTGTCCGAACACTCTATTTGGGGTTCGAAGAACGATTTGTACATCTCCTCATGCATCAGGCCGAGGAAATTCTGAATAGTGCGCGGTCCTTCCGGGTTGAATTCCCACATGCGGAGGGGCCGGTGTTTGCAAGGCTGGACTCGACGAACAAGCATGACTTGCATTACCATAACCAGACTGAAATCTCCCTCGAAGAGATCTCGGATGCGGCTCTGTAGTATGGGCACGTCCTTGGCTGGGCCCCAGCTCAGCCCCCTGCTGATCCATGACATCACTTGTGGTGGAGGGTCCGAGCGGAAGGTGGGGGCGGCTACCCACTTGGCACTTCGGGGAGCTGTGACGTAAAACCACTCCCGTTGCCACAATCTGCACACCTCTGGAAAGGAGCCGTTTGGCCATGGAGCGCCAGCAATTTTGCTTATTAGAGCACCTCCGCATGCTGCGTACTGCCCCTCGACCATCTTTGGCTTCACGTCAAAGGTCTTGAGCCACAGGCCGAAGTGAGGGGTAATGCGGAGGAAGGCCTCACAAACGACAATAAATGACGAGATGTGAAGGAGGGAATTCGGGGCTAGGTCGTGAAAATCTAGCCCGTAATAGAACATAAGACCCCTGACAAAGGGATCCAGAGCGAGGCCTAGTCCTCGGAGGAAGTGGGAGACGAACACAACACTCTCGTTGGGTTTGAAAGTAGGGATGACCTGCCCTCGGCGGGCAGCCTATGCGAAATTTCGGCGGTTAGGTATCTGGCCTCCCTCAACTTCTTGATATCCTCCTCCGTGATGGAGGAAGGCATCCACCAGCCTTGAAGGCTGGATCCGGACATCATTGAAGGTCCGAAGCACCTGACCTGGGCTTTGGGTGTTAGAACTCAAGGCGGGGGAAGGCTTCGATTGAGCACGGGGGGAGAAGAAGTAAAAGCTTTGTCCCTTTATAAAGAGGGTGAATATCAAGCGTCCTCCTCGTGGCCGTTTGGGACTTGCCTAAATTCTAGGGGACCTAGGCACGGTTTGGTTACCCACGTCCGTATTAATGAGAATCTCATAATAAAGGGAACATGATCTCTACTTTGACAAGACATGTCAAGAAACCTCCTCGCGTTATGTGCGGGGCTGGTTAAGGAAAAAACGGTTCGAATAATTACCAGGCCATAGCATGATGTCATGCTGCCAAAACATGTCAGCAGATTGGATTTGTTGAAATATTATTCTCTCTACGGTGGTATGTGGAACTTATTTTGCAGGGTCAGACACTATGCATGTATTCAAACTCTTCTATGGTGTATTCGGAGGAGGAACCCGCCTTGCAATGCCGAAGACAACACTGCGCGCCGGACTCGTCGTCATTGAAGCCTGGTTCAGGGGCTACTAAGGGAGTCCTGGATTAGGGGGTCTCCGGACAGCCGGATTATATCCTTTGGCCGGACTGTTGGACTATGAATATACAAGATTGAAGACTTCGTCCCGTATCCGGATGGGACTCTACTTGGCGTGGAAGGCAAGCTAGGAAATACTGATATGTATATCTCCTCCTTTGTAACCGACCTTTTGTAACCCTAGCCCCCTCTGGTGTCTATATAAACCGGAGGGTTTTAGTCCGTAGGACAACATACAATCATACCATGGCTAGCTTCTAGGGTTTAGCCTCTCCGATCTCGTGGTAGATCAACTCTTGTACTACTCATATTATCAAGAATAATCAAGCAGGACGTAGGGTTTTACCTCCTTCAAGAGGGCCCGAACCTGGGTAAAACATCGTGTCCCCTGCCTCTTGTTACCATCCACCTTAGACGCATAGTTCGGGACCCCCTACCTGAGATCCACCGGTTTTGACACCGACAGGTTGGATGATATTTATCATGTAATCGAGTTAGTTTTGTTAGGGTTTGATCCCTAGTATCCACTATGTTCTGAGATTCATGTTGTTGTGACTTTGCTATGCTTAATGCTTGTCAGTAGGGCCCGAGTGCCATGATTTCAGATCTGAACCTATTATGTTTTCATCAATATATGAGAGTTCTTGATCCTATCTTGCAAGTCTATAGTCACCTACTATGTGTTATGATCCGGCAACCCCGAAGTGACAATAATCGGGACCACTTCCGGTGATGACCGTAGTTTGAGGAGTTCATGTATTCACCATGTGTTAATACTTTGGTCCGGTACTCTATTAAAAGGAGGCCTTAATATCCCTTAGTTTCTGCTAGGACCCCGCTGCCACGGGAGGGTAGGACAAAAGATGCCATGCAAGTTCTTTTCCATAAGCACGTATGACTATATTCGGAATACATGCCTACATTACATTGATGAATTGGAGCTAGTTCTGTGTCACCCTAGGTTATGATTGTTACATGATGAACCACATCCGGCATAATTCTCGATCACCGATCCATTGCCTACGAGCTTTTCATATATTGTTCTTCGCTTATTTACTTTTTCATTGCTATTGTTACAATCACTACAAAATACCAAAAACATTACTTTCGCTACCGTTACTTTTGCTATCGTTACCACTACTATCATATTACTTTGCTACTAAATACTTTGCTGCAGATACTAAGTTTCCAGGTGTGGTTGAATTGACAAGTCAACTGCTAATACTTGAGAATATTCTTTGGCTCCCCTTGTGTCAAATAAATAAATTTGGGTTGAATACTCTACCCTCGAAAACTGTTGGGATCCCCTATACATGTGGGTTATCAGTCGGTTGTGAAATTAGAGCCATTGTCGGTGATGATGCTGTGTGGAACACCATAATGGTGTACCACGCCGGATATGAAATCTATTACCGGCCCTGCCTCGACCGTTTTGACTGGTCTGGCCTCTATCCACTTAGTGAATTTATCTACCATGACCAGCAGATACTTTCTCTTATGGCTTCCTCCTTTAAGGGGTCCGACCATATCGAGTCCCCAGACCGTAGAAGGCCAAGTGATGGGGATTGTTTGTAAGGCAGTGGGGGCATATGACTTTGGTTGGCGAAGAGTTGGCATCCGACGCAACGTTGGACAAGGTCTTGTGCATCTGCTCGGGCCGTCGGCCAATAAAACCCTGTACGGAAGGCCTTGCTAACAAGGGCCCGAGCTACGGCATGGTGCCCGCCGAGACCGGCATGAATCTCAGCCAGGAGCTGCCGCCCCTCCTCCTCGGAGATACATCTTTGAAGGACTCCGGTAGCACTTTTCTTGTAGAGCTCTCCGTCATGAACCTTGTAGGCCTTCGAACGCCGGACTATGCGGCGGGCCTCATTCTGGTCCTCAGGAAGCTCCTTCCTGTTAAGGTAAGCCAGGAAGGGTTCGGTCCATGGGGCAATGACTGCCATGATGAGATGTGCGGACGGTGTTATTTCGGTGGCTGAGCTTCCGATGATGTCGGTGTTTTCGGAACCTGGGGTTATGTTTGGATCCGGACTAGTGTTGCCGTTTTCCCCCTGCCACACCACGGATGGCTGAAAAAGCATTTCTAGAAAGATATTAGGTGGGACGGGGTCGTGCTTGGCGCCGATACGAGCAAGGACGTCCGCCGCTTGATTACTTTGTCGAGCCATGTGATGGAACTCGAGCCCCTTGAACCGAGCCAACATTTTTAGGACGGCATTGTGATAAGCTGCCATCTATGGATCTTTAGCATCGAAGTCTCCATTTATTTGAGATATTGCAAGATTTGAGTCCCCGCACACTTCGAGGAGCTGTATGCCCATGGAGACAGCCATCCGGAGACCGTGCAATAAGGAATCGTATTCGGCTGCGTTGTTGGAGTCTGTCTATAGTATTTGGAGTACGTACTGAACAACGTCTCTAGTGGGGGACATTAAAACGACACCCGCTCCTAGTCCTGCCAGCATTTTGGAGCCATTGAAATACATAACCTAATTGGAATATGTGTCGTACTCTTTAGGGAGTTCGGCCTCTGTCCATTCGGCGACAAAGTCAGCCAGTACTTGGGATTTAATAGCTCGACGTGGTTTGTATGTAATATCAAATGGAAGGAGCTCAATGGCCCATTTGGAAATCCGGCCCATGGCATCGCGGTTGTTTATAATGTAATTGAGTGGTACTTCGGAAGCCACCGTGATCGAACACTCCT
This sequence comes from Triticum monococcum, assembly GCA_034509565.1. Classification (NCBI taxonomy): domain Eukaryota; kingdom Viridiplantae; phylum Streptophyta; class Magnoliopsida; order Poales; family Poaceae; genus Triticum; species Triticum monococcum. The sequence continues at coordinate 540,099,627 of CM067842.1, forward strand.
GGAAGTAGTGACGGAGCTTTCGGGATGCCATGAAGACCGCGTATGCTATCTTTTGATAATGGGGGTACAGGGATTTGAATGGTGTAAGGACAGTGGATACATAGTATACTGGCGTCTGAAGCGGGAATTTGTGTCCGTCCTGTTCTCGTTCAACGACGAGCACGGCGCTCACCACCTGATGTGTTGTCGATATGTATAATAACATCAGTTCACCAACGTTTGGCATGACCAGGATTGGGTTGCTCGCAAGAATGGTTTTTATTTCCTCTAGTCCGGCTATTGCCGCGTCCGTCCACTCGAAGTGATCGGTTCACCGTAGAAGACGATAGAGTGGCAGTGCCTTTTCTCCCAATCTAGAGATAAAGAGGCTTAGAGCTGCCACGCAACCCGCGAGCTTTTGGACTTGTTTAATTAAGGTCTGTTGGCATAGCCAATTGTGACAGACCTTGGATTTTGGCTGGATTTGCTTCAATTCCTCTGTTGGAAACGATGAAGCCTAACAGTTTTCCACTGGGGACGCCGAAAACGCACTTTTACAGATTGAGCCTAATGTCATACACGTGGAGGTTATCAAATGTGAGACGTAGATCGTCTATTAGTGTTTTGACACGCCTAATTTTGGTGACAACGTCGTCCACATAAGCTTCAACTGTCTTTCCGATGTGCTTCTCCAGGCATGTTTGAATCATGCGTTGGTATGTGGCGTCGGCGTTCTTGAGCCTGAAGGGCATCATGTCGAAACAGAATGGCCCATATGGGGTGATGAATGCTGTTGCAGCTTGATCAGACTCCTTCATTTTGATTTGATGGTATCCGGGATATGCATCGAGGAAACACAGTGAGTTGTGTCTTGCGGTAGCATCAATGATTTGATCAATGCGGGGGGAGGGGGAAGGGATCCTTAGGGCAAGCCTTATTGAGGTCTTTAAAATCAATGCACAGGCGCCAGGATCTATCCTTCTTTGGTACCATCACCAGGTTTGCCAGCCAGTCCGGATGTTTTATTTCTCTAATGAATCCGGCCTCGATTAGTTTGGCTAGCTCCTCTCCCATGGCTTGACGTTTGGGTTCGGAAAAGTGCCGCAGTGTTTGTTTGACCGGTTTGTATCCCTTTAATATGTTGAGGCTGTAGTCGGCCAGTTTGCGCGGGATACATGGCATGTCAGAAGGGTCGCAGGCGAATATATCCCAGTTTTCGCGAAGAAAATCCCTTAGCGCGGCATCGACCGTTGGGTCTAGTTGTGCCCCAATAGATGCTATCTTTTTGGGGTCCATTGGATGGACCGGAATTTGACTATTTCTTCCGCTGGCTTGAAGGAGGTGGACTTGGGGCGTTTGTCTAAGATCGCATCGTCACTGTCCACCATGGAGCGTAGTGCGGTTAATTCTTCGGCCGCGAGGGCTTTAGATAATGCCTCAAGGGCCAGGGATGCGGTTTTATTTTCGGCGCAGAGTGCTATGTCCGGATCACTGGCGAGAGTGATTATGCCTTTGGGCCCGGGCATCTTAAGCTTCATGTACCCGTAATGAGGTACAGCTTGGAAGTGTGTAAATGCATCCCGCCCCAAGAGGGCGTGATATCCGATGTTAAAAGGGGCCACTTGGAAAGTTATTTCTTCAGACCGATAATTCTCCGGTGTGCCGAATACCACGTCGAGTGTTATTTTTCCCGCACACCGCGCCTCTCGACTGGGAATAATTCCTCGGAAGGTCGTGCTGCTTTGCTCAATGCGGCTCCTGTCTATTTCCATTTTGTGCAGTGTATCTTCGTAGATGAGGTTGAGTCTACTGCCGCCTTCCATGAGGACTTTGGTGAGCCGAAAGCCGTCCACGATTGGATTAAGGACCAAGGCGGATGGTGCTCGGACTATCCTGTATTTTGGTTTGTCATCGGCATTAAAAGTTATAGCCGTGTCGTTCCAAGGGTTTATTGCTCCTATTTGACAGACGTCGCCGAGTCCACGTAGTGCTCCTTTGCGCCTATGGTTTGAGGCGAATGTCTCGAAGACCGTCAGTACTTTGGGGTCGTTGTCCTCTAGGGGGTGTTGTTCTGGGTTTTTCTTGGTGAGGATATCATCGTCGTTCTTGGCCACTTGCCGGAGTATCCATCATGCTCTAAGGCTATGTGTTGGCATGTTATCCGGTGTTGCGTGTATTTTGCATGGCCCATCGAGCCATCCTTCCAGAACAGTTCCGTGCCCCGTACTGGACTTATATTTCTTTACTATTGAACCGGGCGTGTTGAAAGGGTGCGCCCTTTTCGCCTGAATGAGGGGTTGAGTGGGAACCGATGATTCCCAACGGGCTACTTGAGTTTTCCGGGCGCTTTCCATTGCGATGTACTTCTGTACGATACTTGCCAAGTCAGCGAAGTGTAGGATGCGATGACGGTTGATGGCATTGAGGATTCCTTCGTCCCTGCAATTGTTGCGGAACACTGAGATTGCTTCCTCGTTGCGGCAATCTTTAATCTTCTTTTTTGACTAGAAGGAATCTGGCCTAGAAGTGGTGGACTGTTTCCTGAGACTGTTGTTGTATGCTCATGAGAGCGCTTGTATTCGGGTGGGTGGGTGGATTTAAATCTGAACCCTGACCCAGTTTTGGATCCGGAGTCTGAAGGTCTTCCGAACTGAACAGATCGGGCTCCGGGATATCCACTGATTTCTTAGGCCCGTCATCCGATTCTATGTTCGGAGGGCAGGATGCATCTCCTCGCAGGTAGGTGTCCGGCTCTTCGAGACCGGAGATCCGGACATCGTCCATTCTTGGTATGGAGGAAGAGTTGTCGACTCGCTCCTCGACTACCGCTACCTGGTGGGTGATCGGTGGAGATTTGATTTCTCTCTGATCAGGTTTAAGCCTAATTCGATCATAGTCTATAGTGACCCCGAGGGTGGCGAAGCAATCTAGGAGCTCATTTAAGGACGAAAGCTCCACTGGATCCATCTGCTTGGAGTCTTCGGAGTCGATACTAAGGGGGTTTTCGATGACCCGAGAGGTCATCGTCGACTTAACGACCGAACGGGCGGTCATGGTAAAACCGCCCAGCCGGAGAGTTTGTCCTGGAGCCATCGTTCCTCCGGTGGTGATATTATCCTTGAGAACAAGGCGAGACATCGATCTGTCGTTGACGTCACAGTGGAACTCTCAATGAAAGCACCAATGTCGGTGTCAAAACCGGCGGATCTCGGGTAGGGGGTCCCGAACTGTGCGTCTAAGGTCGATGGTAACAGGAGACAGGGAGCACGATGTTTACCTAGGTTCGGGCCCTCTCTATGGAGGTAATACCCTACGTCCTGCTTGATTGATATTGATGAATACGAGTATTACAAGAGTTGATCTACCTCGAGATCATAATGGCTAAACCCTAGGGGTCTAGCTAGTATGAGTATGGTAATGAGTATTCGGCCTATCTGCGGACCTAGCCCTCCGGTTTGTATAGACAAGGGAAGGATCTAGGGTTACACAAGGTCGGTTACAGAGAAAGGAATCTACATAGTTCGCCACCAAGCTTTCCTTCCACGCCAAGGAAAGTCCCATCCGGACACGGGTGCATTCTTCGGTCTTCATATCTTCACAGCCCATCAGTCCGGCCCATGGCTAATAGGCCGGACGCCCGAGGACCCCTTAGTCCAGGACTCCCTCAACCGTCATGGCAAAACAAAACGGTCCCAAATGGGGACAATGGTACCAAATCAACTATGGGCACACAAGGCTATGCCTGTCTACCGGGCCATGGTAGCGCAAGCGCATAACCTTCCCTAGTTGGAGGCACTGGTGAGAGGCATAACAACAGACTGAGAAAGGGCCTCCCCATAAAGGAAAATGTGGTTGCACAGGGAGGCTCGATTCGGTGGCACCATGACTCGATCAACGGCATGTTCAAGTTGAGTTATCCTCATGTTTAAACTTGAAATGAAATTTATCCGAGCCATAGTATGCCATGAAAATGCAGCGATATCCATATGCACCATTTCAACATAATGCTGGTATTAACCTACACATGCTCTTGATCATATTACCCTAGTACATCATATTAACCAAACAACTCAAATACCACCAAAAACATAGCAAGCATAGCATGGATATGAAACTAACACATGTGAGATTATTTTAATTAACTATATGCATTATATGAGATCATATTCAAGTAAAAACCATAGTCATTGAAATGTCACTCTTGCAAATATTTGTGATGGCTTGCCTTAGTTCAGAGGAGGGTCACAATCCTCCTGGTTCTCCTCAAGGCAGTAAGTTCCTTCTGAAAACAATTAAAATAGCAAAAGAAAATGTCACATAACACATTTAAATGCACCAGAAAATATCTACAGCAAGCAAAAATCTCAACTTTTGCATGCTGATAGAGGAGCTCAAGATAAAACCAATGCAAAAGAATCAACTGATTTGGACTTACAGGATAAAAGTTATAGCTGGTCAAAGTTGGGTCAAAATTTTGAATTAAAATGAATTTTCGAATAAACAGAGAGGGGGTGACGTTGAAGGCAAATTTTTGGATTACGCCTCTAATTATACCACTTCGGTGATGGAACCGAGAGGCTAACAGGCGGGCCCCTCTGTCCGCGTTAGAAGATAGAGAGAGAAGCAAGGAACGACGACTCTGTCGCCGGTGGTTCTCCGGCGAGGAGGCCACGGCTGCCGCCGGTGAAGGGATGGATGGATGTGTCTCGGTACGGTGTGCACACATGTACCGGCAACGTGCTTGAAAGTGGGCAGACAGCATCGCGGCTATCTCCTCCAGAGGCGGCAGCGGAGGGTGCTCGCCAGAGTTGGCGATTCCGGCGAGGTGGAAGGGCTCCAGCAGCACCGTCTCGACTAGGAAGAAGCCACGAACACACTGGAGAGGTTGGAAGAAGACGAGGAGCGCCAGAGGAAGCAGAACATCGAAGGGGATCGGCAGCGGGCTCCAGTGCAGAACGGCGGCCAGAGGCCCGCCCGGCCTGGCCGCTGTCTTCTACTAGATGTTTTGAGATTAGAGGAGGTGGGCGGGGTGGCTAGAGAAGCTTGTGTTGGATTCTATGGTAGGGTGCGTCGACTGCAAATTAAAATTTCCTACGTGTAGAACAACCAAGAACATGCTACGGGAGATGGATCACAGTTTGTTACCACTAGATGCGCAGTGCCGTGCAGCGGAAGAAGAGTTGGGGCCGCACATCCGCATGGATCGTCTCCTCCTCGTCCGATCTCCCTCATACAACCGGTCGTCGGTTCCCACGTACAGGTTCGCCGGAGCGGCACAAGTGCACCGCCTCTAACGTTATCCGCGCGTGCAGGTGGAACGTCGTGCGGCGGACTGCTAGGTCCGATCATACAACTGGCGGTGAGTGGAGGTGTCTATTCGCAACACATGCAAACCCTAGTGACAGTGCCGAAGCGATCAGCTCGTGAGTGTGCGACACCTCCACTATATATAGGCGTCCGTCGCGGGCTCAACACTTGGGCCTCACACGGACCCTAATGCCCATAAGTCTACTCGGCCACAATCTGAATACAGTTCGGATCACATCCGACCAGTGTCCTCGGATCTGACCTCGTAGGTTCCTTCCCTTAACTGCGTGACCCCTTAGGTTCAAGTCGGCTTGGTCGCAGTTTGGATCACCTTCGAACTGCACGGTTGGTAGCGGCCTCTAGCAAGGCATGCCGAACACCAAGCAGACTATGAAGCTGGTTAGTGAACCTGTACATCACACTTCCATTCCTTTTGCCACACGATATATGTTGTCGAGCTCAGGGCGAGTCTATCATCCTTGTGCTAGCCCGACCTCTTTCTCGCTCCAGTGATGCCGACCACAAACCGGATTATCTCATAATCCTTTTCGCATGGCCATGCTTATCTTGGTCGGATCACACGAGGGGCCCAGAGTATATCTCTCCTAATCGGAGGGGCAAATCCCATCTTGCTCGACCACGTCTCGCAGCATGGTTCTGGACAAACCCGAAACCTACCTTTATAACTACTCAGTTACGGAGTAGTGTTTGGTCGGCCCAAAGCAAGTCTTTCACCATCCCGAGTACATGCATCAGCTCAGGTCTTAGGACATAGAACATATGTTGTACTAGAGACTCACAGATGACATATCGATGTGTCTCATAGTTGGGTCTGTCCGACTCGGACCTTATCTCGACTCGGATCTGACTACGTCGAATCTGACCAGATCCTTCCAAGTCCATATTATCCTGTTAGCATCCAATGCTCCATGGCTAGTGAGACTGAGGGAGTCCTGGATTAGGGGGTCTCCGGACAGCCGGACTATATCCTTTGGTCGGACTGTTGGACTATGAAGATACAAGATTGAAGACTTCGTCTCGTGTCCGGATGGGACTCTACTTGGTGTGGAAGGCAAGCTAGGCAATACGGATGTGGATATCTCCTCCTTTGTAACCGACCTTGTGTAACCCTAACCCTTTCCGGTGTCTATATAAACCGGAGGGTTTTAGTCCTTAGGACAACATACAATCATACCATAGGCTAGCTTCTAGGGTTTAGCCTCTCTGATCTCATGGTAGATCTACTCTTGTACTACCCATATCATCAATATTAATCAAGCAGGACGTAGGGTTTTACCTCCATCAAGAGGGCCCGAACCTGGGTAAAACATCGTGTCCCCTGCCTCCTGTTACCATCCACCTTAGACGCACAGTTCAGGACCCCCTACCCAAGATCCGCCGGTTTTGACACTGACATTGGTGCTTTCATTGAGAGTTCCTCTGTGTCGTCGCCGTTAGGCTTGATGGCTCCTTCGATCATCGTTAGCGATGCAGTCCAGGGTGAGACTTTTCTCCCCAGACAGATTTTTGTATTGGCGGCTTTGCACTGCGGGCCAACTCACTTGGCCATCTGGAGCAGATCAAAAGTTACGCCCCTGGCCACCAAGTCAGGTTTGGAAGCTTAAACTACATGGCCGATATCCGCGGAGACTTGATCTTCGACGGATTCGAGCCTCTGCCCTGTGCGTCACGCGGTCACGATGAGTACGATTTAGCTCTACCATCAGACAGTGTTCAAGAGATCGCACCGGCAGCCGCTCCGACCCTCAATTCGAAGCCAGTTGCACCGTCCATGGACGGGTGGATAGACCCCGCCACGGAGGCCTTACCCTCAGTGGAGATCGAGCCGAACATCGACCTTACCCTGCATGAGAGCCGTGTTGTCAGACTGCCGAATCCTTCTCCGGCCACGGACTCCGAACCACCTGTGCCCGTTCCTAGCGAATCCGATTGGGTGCCGATCATGGAGTTTACCTCCGCGGATATTTTTCAGCACTCGCCCTTTGGCGACATACTGAACTCATTAAGGTCTCTCTCCTTGTTAGGAGGATCCTGGCCGAACTATGTCCGGCAGGATTGGGATGCGGACGATGAAGAAATTCGCTGCCCACGCACCACCCACTTAATAGCCACTGTCGATGACGTCACCGACATGCTCGACTTCGACTCCGAAGACATCGACGGTATGGGCGACGATGCGAGAGATGAAGAGGAACCACTGCCCACAGGGCACTGGACAGCCACCTCATCATATGATATATACATGGTGGACACACCCAAAGAAGGCAATGGCGACGAGACAGCAGAGGATGACCCCTCCAAGAAGCAACCCAAGCGCCAACGTCAGCGGTGCCGCTCTAAGTCCCGCCAAAGCAAAAGTGGTGATACCGGCACAGGAGATAATAACACTCCGGATAGTGCCGAAGATGGCAACAATCCCCTCCAGCACGATTTGGGACAAGAGGATGGAGAGGCCAGCCCTCCAGGGAGAGCGGCAGATGGAGAGGCGGAGGACGATAATCACATGCCCCCCTCCGAAGACGAGGCAAGCCTCGACGATGACGAATTTGTCATGCCCGAGGATCCCGTCGAACAAGAGCGCTTCAAGCGCCGGCTTATAGCCACAGCAAGTAGCCTTAAGAAAAAGCAGCAGCAGCTTCAAGCTGATCAAGATCAGCTAGCTGACAGATGGACCGAAGTCCTCGTGGTCGAGGAATATAAACTCGAACGCCACTCCAAGAGTTACCCAAAATGCAGGTTGCTACCCCGACTAGAGGAAGAAGCATATGACGTGGCTGATAGGCCACCTCATGGCCGCGATAGAGAGGCGTTCCAGCCAAAAGCTCAGCATGCACCCCGACGCCATTCAAATAAAAAGGCATGGGGAAATACGCCAGACCTGGGAGACGTATTGGAGGACAAAGCAAAACATGCAAGATCGATCTACGGATCACGAGGGCGCGCCACTATGCGAGACGATAAACATCACACCGGATACAGTGAAAGTAAATCTGGCCGGGCTGAACACAGCGGGCAAGACTCATTGGAGCTGCGTCGCGATATAGCCTAGTACAGAGGCGCCGCACACCCCTTATGCTTCACTGACGAAGTAATGGATCATCAAATCCCAGAGGGTTTCAAACCCGTAAATATAGAATCATACGACGGCACGACAGATCCTGCGGTATGGATCGAGGATTTCCTCCTCCACATCCACATGGCCCGCGGTGATGACCTACACACAATCAAATACCTCCCACTCAAACTTAAAAGACCAGCTCGGCACTGGCTCAACAGCTTGCCAGCAGAGTCCATTGGCTGTTGGGAAGATCTGGAAGCCGCATTCCTCGACAACTTTCAGGGCCCCTATGTGCGACCACCAGACCCCGATGTCCTAAGCCATATAATTCAGCAGCCAGATGAATCAGCCAGGCAATTCTGGACACGGTTCCTAACAAAGAAAAATCAAATCGTCGACTGTCCGGATGCAGAGGCCCTAGCAGCTTTTAAACACAACATCCGTGATGAGTGGCTAGCCCGGCACCTTGGTCAGGAAAAGCCAAAATCTATGGCAGCCCTCACGAGACTCATGACCCGCTTTTGTGCGGGAGAAGACAGCTGGCTGGCTCGCAGTAAGAACAAATCAAAGAACCGTGGTACTTCGGATACCAAGGACGGCAATGGCGGGTCACGTCGCAACAAACATAAGCGCCGCATTAACAGCGACAATACCGAGGATACGGCAGTCAATGCCGGATTCAAAGGCTCTAAACCCGGTCAGCGGAAAAAGCCATTTAAAAGAAGCACTCCGGGGCCGTCCAGTTTGGACTGTGTACTTGATCGCTCGTGTCAAATACACGGCACCCCGACAAGCCAGCCAACCACACCAATAGGGATTGTTGGGTGTTCAAGCAGGCCGGCAAGTTAATTGCCAAAAACAAAGATAAGGGGCCACATAGCGGTGACGAGGACGAGCCCCGGCAGCCGAATACCAGAGGACAGAAAAGGTTCCCCCCACAAGTGCGGATGGTGAACATGATATATGCAACCCACATCCCCAAGAGGGAGCGGAAGCGTGCGCTCATGGACGTATATGCGTTGGAGCCAGTCGCCCCAAAGTTCAACCCATGGTCCTCATGTCTGATCACCTTCGATCGCAGGGACCGCCCCACTAGTATCCGTCATGGTGGATTCACCGCACTGGTCTTAGACCCAATTAATGACGAATTTCACCTCACTCGAGTCCTTATGGATGGCGGCACCAGCCTGAACCTGCTTTACCAGGACACAGTGCGCAAAATGGGTATAGACCCCTCAAGGATCAAACCCACAAAAACGACCTTTAAAGGCGTCATACCAGGTGTAGAGGCCCATTGCACAGGCTCAGTCACATTGGAAGTGGTCTTCGGATCCCCGGATAACTTCCGAAGCAAAGAGTTAATCTTCGATATAGTCTCGTTCCGCAGTGGTTATCATGCACTGCTCGGGCGAACCGCATTTGCGAGATTCAATGCGGTACCGCATTATGCATACCTCAAGCTCAAGATGCCAGGACCTCAGGGGGTCATTACAGTTAATCGAAACACAGAGCGCTCTCTCCGAACAGAGGAGCACACTGTGGCCCTCGCAGCGGAAGCGCAAAGCAGCCTCTTAAGGCAATCCACTAGTTCGGCATTCAAGGACCCGAACACCTTCAAGCGCGCCCGGAGTAATCGGCAACTGGACCGCCTGGCACGTCCCTAGCTCGCATAACAATGCGGCCCCCACCCTGGCCCCAGCCAAACAGCGAAATTCGTGCCACGCGTACATAATTACGCATTAAAAATACCATGGGCACATGTGGGGAGGGGGGCACAACTACGGCACACCCCAAGACGCGGCTTAAACCGCACTAGGGGCTTCCCTCTTTGTTATTTTCTTTCAGGACATTAATCTCTGGAAACCCTGTTCGGCAGCATGATTGCCGAACACATGATGCAGCAACCAAGGAGGCGGAAAGCTACATCACAAAATGGAACTCCCAGGTGGATTACGATAACGAGTGAAATACTTGCCTTAACATTATTCCTCAGCTTGCCCTTGGAGGGGATATAGTCCTACTTTTTGCTTATTGCACTGCATGTATCATTCCGCTTTAATGCACCTTTTTGAATAAACAATACATAGCATTAAGACTGTTATTGCATTCTTCCTTTTATATATATATATATGTGTTCATTAATGACACCTTGCAACCGTACACTTTGGTACAGCCAATACACCAAGGGCTTAAGTACCCCACAATATGGTGTGAGAAGTCCGAACACTTTCACAAGTGCGGCTCCCCGAACTTATAGCATTATATGCATTAGCTCCGAATCATGTATTTGGTTAATAGTTGGGTTTGCCCAGCTCCCATGTTTTGGTACCTTACGTTCCGCTATATCGGCTAAGGTAGCACTGGGAGAACTACTGTGATTGTGCCCCGGTTCAGCCGGGCTAAGCACCTCAGTAGAGAAAGCTAAAACTGACTGTCATGATAAGGCGAGAGACTGGTTGCTGTTCGAGAGGTTTTTGAGTTCCTAAAGACTTATGCCGCTTAGAGTGAGGAGTCGGCCCTGTCCGGCTTAAGGCGTGTATCGCGCCCCGAATTTGGCCTTCCGAATACCAGGGGCTTCGCCGAGATTTAAAATTATAGAATTCTATGGCTAAGTGAGAGTGATAAAGCATTATTAGTCTGATTGCCTTGTTCGTTGTGCCGTGCACCTCCCTCGAAGGACCCAAAAATGGGAACAAGAGTGCTCAGGTTTATCCCGAACACCCCAGCACTCATGGCATGGGGGCAGAAGCCGACGACTAGCCATCTCTCAGATTTGATAAACGGCCGAACAGAAGGTAATATTTTAAATTCAAACAAGCATTGCATAGCGCATATGAAACATATTTTCAGCATATAGGATCACACGAGCAAATTCATTCAAATATTACATCTTTCGTACACTCGTCCGCTATGAGACGGGCACCCTTCAGGACACCCTCATAGTACATCTCAGGGTGGCGATGCTCCTTGCCCGCCGGCGGCCCTTCCTTGATCAGCTTCACGGCGTCTAGCTTGGCCCATTGCACCTTCACACAGGCGAAAGCCTGGTGTGCACCTTCGATGCAGACGGACCGCTTGACGACTTCCAGCCGTGGGCAGGCATCCACAAGCCGCCTCACCAGGCCGAAGTAGCTGTTCGGAAGGGCGTCTCCAGGCCACAGCCGGACTATAAAGCCCTTCATGGCCTGTTCGGCCGCCTTGTGTAGCTCGACCAGCTGCTTTAGATGGTCGCTCATAGGCACCGGGTGTTCGGTCCTAGTATATTGGGCCCAGAACAACTTCTCTGTTGAGCTTCCCTCCTTGGCCTGGTAAAAAGTTGCGGCATCTGACATGCTGCGGGGCAAATCTGCGAATGCTCCTGGAGAGCTCCGGATTCGGGTAAGTAACAGGTAATTTACTTTCACATGCTTTCTTTGCATATAGAATGCCTTACCCGCCGCTATCTTCTTCATCGCATCAATCTCCTGGAGGGCCTTCTGGGCTTCAGCCTTGGCATTTTTCGCGCTTTCGAGGGCCGCGGCAAGCTCGGACTCTCGCGTCTTCGAGTCACGCTCCAACGCCTCATGCTTCGACATGAGAGCTTGGAGCTCTTGCTGCACCTCACCCACCCGTGCCTCTTGCCTTTCCCGCTCGGTGCGCTCCTTGGCCGCTTTGTCTTCGGCCTTGGATAGCGCTTGCTTCAGGGTCACCACCTCGGTCATGGCCCCTGGCAAATTTACGATGATCCTGTCATTTTGCAATCGCGTCTTCTTTTGTATATACATATCTATAGACAGGGTATTACTTACCCTTGTTCTCCTCGAGCTACCTCTTGGCAAGGCCGAGCTCTTTCTTGGACCCCTTGAGTTCCTGCTTCAGTGTGGCGACCTCCGAAGTCAGTGCGGCTGAGGCCAGCAGCGAAGCCTGCATACGCATATAGACATACTTATGTTAGACTCCTGTGGTATTATTTGATCCTCTATTCGGCTTTTCTTTTTGAACACCGAATAGAGCATCAGGGGCTACTGTCTATGCGGTAATATTTTTTCTATATTTCAAACACTTACCTCAAAGCCTGTTAGAAGGCTGGCACAGGCTTCAGTCAATCCGCTCTTGGCAGACTGAACCTTCTAGACCACCGCACTCATGATAGTGCGGTGCTCCTCCTTGATGGAAGCGCTGCGAAGCACTCCCAGCAGATTGTCCGGTGCTTCTGGATAGACAGAGGTCACCGGCACAGGCGTCTTGCCCCTTTTAGAAGGAGGCCGCCTGCCCGAGCCCGGAACCACTGAGGATTCCAGCACGGTGTTCGGCTGAGGGCTGAACTCAGAGCCCTCGGGAGCCTTGCTCCCTCTGCTCCCGGAGTCCAGAAGGTCGCCTTGAGGCGCCTCCGCGATTGTCTCCCCTCGACCAGGTGCCTCTTGAGACAATACCTCGGCATTGTCCGTAGGGCAGGGGGAGGTGGCGGTCGGAAGTGGATCGCTATCCATATCCGACGAGCCCAGGGAGCCGTCCGACGATACGTCGATACGGGCTCGTGGCGGTCTACATAATCATAATTCGGCGTTAGAGGAAATAGTGCGACAAATGAATGCTATAAGTTACTCTGGCATCCGAATACTTACGACTTTGCCAGGGGCTTGGCCCTGAGCATCCACTCATCTTCGCCTTCGGCGGCGGTGGTAGAGTAGTCTGGAAGGAGAGTCCTTCCCTTCTTGGACCCTTCGCCCCCCCCCCCCCCCGGTTGGGGCAGCCTTCCTTTTCTTGTCTCCCCCAACTGAAGGGGGAGCATCTTCTTCTTCCTCCTCCTCTTCAGGGGAGGAGTGTGCCGCAGAGTTATCGGACGATGAGTCTGATAACACCTGGCGTCGGGAACTCTTTCGGGTTCCCTTGGCCTTCTTGGTCTTCTCTGGCACCTTGTAAGGAGCCGGAGTCGGCATCTTCGTCAGGAGAGTGTTTGCTGGGCCTTCGGGCAAAGGAGCCGGACAGTCGATCTGTCTGGTCGTTTCCTGCCAGTCCTGTCAAAGGTATAGGAGCTTAGATCCCGCATAGAGTCAAACTACGAATAACAAGTATCTTGTAAGAGGTAAAACAGCTTACCGCGCTGGCTTGGCGCTTCGCGCAAAATCCACGATCCTCGGTAGTGGGAGGGGGAACCTTGGCGCCCTTGAATAGCACCTTCCAGGCATCCTCGTGTGTTGTGTCGAAGAGCCTGTTCAGAGTTTGGTGCTGGGCCGGGTCGAACTCCCACAAGTTGAAAGCCCGTTGTTGACACGAGAGGATCCGACGGATGAGCATGACCTGGACTACGTTGATGAGTTTGAGCTTCTTGCTCACCATGTTTTGGATACATGTTTGGAGTCTGGTCAGCTCCCCCGAACTACCCCAGGACAGGCTTGTCGGCGTTCTGGGAATGGGGGTCCCCAGACTTGCCTGCCTGCGGCCTGCGGCGTGGCTCAAGTGGGGGCCCAGCGCGGCCCATCTTCATCAACACGAGGCTCAAGACCCTCGCGAGGGGCCAAGCCTCGTGAGGCGGACGACGCGGCGCATCCTCAGGCACAGCCTTGTCAGGCTGGCTCGCGAGGAGGCGGAGATTTCAAGGCGGGGTACCTCGCGAGGTGCCCATGATGCAAGCCATGATGACACGGGGCACCAGGCGGGTGCCAGCGCGCGCAGCGTCCCTCTTTCCTCTTTGGTGCAAAGGGGGCAAGCGTATCCGCGGAGTACCGAGGCATCAGGCAAAGGTTGCCACTTCGGTGCAACGAGGACAAGACCAGGAGGACTACGAGGCGGAGGTCACCATGGAGCCCAGCGCGGCGTCATCACCAGAGCCTTTGGCAGGCGAAGACTGCTTTTGTCAGGATAGATGTACTCACTGTCCCCCTTCAAATTAGCCCGCCATTGTTGGATCCCTTCCCGCTCAATATTTGGGGAGAGGACCAGGGCCTCTATAAATAGGACTAGCCACCCACATAGCAAGGGGTTCGATTCCTGGGGGTTCGATTCCGGGAGGTTCGATTCCTGGTTGTTCGGTCCGGGATCTGAGAGAGAAAGAGAGAGAAAGGTGACTGAACTCTTCATAGCAGTTCATGACCACAGCCAAGAACAGACCCTCGCGAGGCTGTTCTTCCTTGTATTGTTCATCCACACCAGCCCCAGGAGGCAATCCATCCACCACACACTGGAGTAGGGTATTACACCACATCGGTGGCCCGAACCAGTATAAATCTTGTGTCTTTCGTGCAGCTCTTTTAGTAGTTTAGATCCCATCGAGACGGAGAGGTTGAAGGTGAGATATCCGCGCGCAACCCAGTGTTCGAACCTTAAGGGTCTGCCGGAACCCAAAATCCGACATTTGGCGCGCCAGGTAGGGGTGCGCCGGAATTCGTCTTCCACCGCTCCGCTCTCCTCCGACCGTCGCATCCATGTCTGACGCTCGACGGGCCCGCGCCGAGCGTCGGGCCGCCATCGCTTCCCGCATCGCCCAGACGGCCCTCGTCAGTGGGCGTCAACGTCGTTCCCCGTCGCCCGCCGTCAACGCCGCCACCGGCCCGGCGGGGGGCGACCAGCAGGCATCGTCTCAGCACCCGTCCGTGCGGCAAGACGGCCGCACCGCCACTCCGTCACTCGCACCAGCTGGCTCTTCGTCTCGCGCGCTCCGCGCACCCTTGGAGGCTCGAGCTGCGCTCCTCGCGGCAAACGAGCTCCTGCACTACCGTCCCGTCGACGACGTCTATGAAGAATGGCTCGACCGCGTCACCGAGCTTATCCGCGCCGCAGGGGGCTCTTCCACGCCGTCCGTCCCTCTGCGCCGCACTCCGCCCCACGCGGGCAACGAAGCTCCAGAGGCACACCAGCCGCCTCCCCTCCAAGAAGATGCCATGGCTCCAAGGCACTTGGTCCCTGGGCGGAACCCGCTCCGCCAGGCGCCATCGCAACAAGAGCAAAGCTGCCAAGAAGTTCCTCGCCCGCAAGGGGCTGCCAGGGCACTCCCTGCTCCGGCACGCCGCGACCCTGCTCCAGCTCCGGCGCGTCAAGACCCCGCCCTGCTCCTAGCTGCAGCGCGTGGGATCCCTCAAGACCAAGCTCTCCACCAACCGAGGCCTTTCGTGGCCACCGCGGGCTGCCACGCCTACACCACTAAGCTGCGCAGCGTTGCGTGGCCCGTCAAGTTCAAGCCCGACCTGCCTCCTCACTACGATGGCACAACTGACCCCGCGGAATTCCTCTAGCTCTATGAGCTGGGCATCGAGGCTGCCGGCGGGGATGAAAAGGTCATGGCGAACTGGTTCCCCATGGCGCTCAAGGAAAGAGCTCGAACCTGGCTCCTGAATCTGGCTCCAGGCACGATCTCCTCCTGGGACCAGATGGGCGCCCGCTTCATCGCCAACTTCCAAGGTACTCACGACCGGCCGCCCGCCGTGAGTGACATGCGCGGCATCAAGCAACAACCCAGAGAGACCCTGCAAAAGTACATCCAGCGCTTCAACAGCGCGCACCTCAAGATCCCCAGGGTGTCAGAGGAGGCCATCATCTCCGCCTTCCCTGACGGCGTGCGTGACGTCAAGATGAAGGAGGAGCTGGCGATGCACGAAGACCTCTGCACCTCCCTGGAGCTGTTCAACTTGGCGAACAAGTGCGCCAGGGCTGAGGAGGGATGTCTCTCCCTCCTCGAGCTGCCTGCCACGGACCCAGAACAGAAGAAGCCCAAGGCCAAGGACGTGAAGCGCAAGGGGGCTGCCGTGCTCGCAGCCGAACAAGACACCAAGCGGGGCAAGGATCTGCCCGAACCCTCCAGAGGCAGCTGGTACTGTGTGTACCATGACCTCCACACCCACAACACCAACGAATGTCAAGAGCTCCGCGCCGTACGAGAAGGAAGGATCGGCCGTCGCCCTGACCGTGCTGACCGGGGCTATGGCCGAGGAGGAGGAAGAAACCCAGGGCGCTGGGAAGATCGTGGCCCGCGCCCGGGGTGGCGCGACCAGCCTCGCGAGGACCGTTGGCGGGACCTGCCTCACGAGGGGGACTGGAGGGATCAGCCTCGCGAGGACCACCCTCATGGCAACGCAGGCCTACCTCCGCTGCCGCCTCCACCAAGAAGGAACGAAGACCGCCATCAAGACGAGGGGGCTGGGGGCTTCCAGGAGCCGCGCGTGATCGCCTGCATCCTGGGCGGAGCTCAAGCCCCAGCCTCCCAACGTATCTTCAAGCAGTTTGCCGCGAAGTGAATGCAGTTCTCCCCAAGCTCGAAGCAACGCGCCCCCTCAGGTGGTCGGCGTGCCCCATCATGTTTAGCTCGGCAGACCAGCTCAAGTGCGCGGCCACTGCAGGAGTCCTCCCGATGCTCTGCTTCCCAGTCATCAGCAACGTGCTGGTCACCAAGACCCTCATCGATGGCGGGGCAGGGCTCAACGTCCTGTCCATGGAAACATTCAACAACCTCCAAGTGCCCTATGACCAGCTTCAGCCAACCAGGCCTTTCTCCGGGATCACCGACGGTTCCACAGTCCCGATCGGGCAGGTCAGCCTCCCTGTAACCTTCGGGGCTCGCAGCAACTACCGCACCGAGCTCATCGACTTCGACGTTGCCCACATCCGCCTGCCGTACAACGCCGTCCTCGGGTACCCAGCGCTGGCCAAGTTCATGGCCGTGACCCACCATGGCTACAACGTCCTCAAGATGCCAGGAAGTGGCGGCGTCATCACGGTGCCCTGTGAGGAGAGAGATGCAGTGTGTTTCCTGGAGCGAGCCTTTTAGGCCGCGTCGCTAGAAGACCCAGATCGCGGAAGCAGGAGGCTTCCTGAGACCACCCCCAAGAAGAAGAAGACGTCGTCAGGCTCAGCCCCTCAGGGCCCGTGCCTCCTCAGGAGGGCCCTCCATCCATCGCATAGGAAAGCGCGCCCGGCGCCCTCCTCAGGCAGGGCTCGGGGGCTCTCACCTGGAGGGCCACCGACCTAGCCAGGGTCACGAGGGAGGCGCTTGGGCACCATGTGGAGGCGTGCTTTGCAGCATGTTTCCCTCGAGAGGGAGCCAGGCGAGGAAGATCAGACCAGCAAGAGTTCGTTGACGAGGCCATTCAAGAGCTACAGTAGACAAGGATCATGAGAGGTTGCCGCCGCTTGCCAGCCGTGGCCCCACATCCAGGCGAGGATGGTGGGCTGCGCGTCTGCGTCGACGTACCAGGGCTCAATCAGATCGCCACAACGGAGCGCCTCTGGCCCTCACAAGTGGGGTGTTGCGTAAGTCCACCCCACAGCTATGTTCGCATGCCTTACGGCCTGCCGAGCATGGCTGCGGCATACCAGCGCCTCATGAGGGGCATCATGGAGGCTCAAGAAGACAGGCGTTCCGCGGCCTTGGCAGAGATGGAGGCAGCTCGCGAGGAGTCACCAGCGCCTCCGGAGCCTCCCGAGGCCCCGGGGCCTGGGGGCTCGTGAGGATCGGCTTCTGCAGCCCGTCAAGTCTGCTGCACCAATGCCACTACGCCAACGACATCCTCAGGTGACATCTTTCAAGTTCCGCTATCAGCTGGGAGCACCCTCCCAGGATTGCATCACTCCCAGGCCGCATGGGTCCGTCCCCGCGGCATGTATCTGCATTTACCTTTTCGTCGTTAGTTTGCCTTGTTGGGGGTGCCCCTCGGGCTGCATCATCCCCAAGCCGTTAGGGCCAGACCCAGCGGCGTGTATCCCCCTAGCGTTTATTTCCAACTATGCATTGCCTATCACGCTTAGCTGCATGGTGCCCGTCCGCGGCATCCTCTCTTCCCATGTCGGCCACTTGCACGTTAAAGGGGGGGTGCCTGAGCATCGCGACTCAGGGCTCTTACTAGCTCTCCAGCCCTCACCCTCTGGCCTTGTCCATGGCATCGCGACCTGGCATACCAGCGACGGCTGAGACAAGCTCGAGGGCTGGGACCCGAGGACGTAGAGTACCGACATCTAACCAAATTTTGCAAGGACACATCTCAAGATATGGCCCAGTGCCGGGCGCAACCCGCCCAGAGGTAGGGCCTCGTGAGTCCCGCGCTGGCTCATGGGTGCCCAGATACACCTCACCCAGCTTTACCGTGCCGGTCACGTGTCAGGGCGTGGCTGTATACGCCCCGAGGGCTCCTCCCGGAGGGGAGCCCCCTCCCACGTACGAGTGGAAGCACCATGCTCCGCGCTGGCTGACGACACTGCTAAGGAGCGGCTATGCCCGTACACATACGGAAGTGCTATGCTCCGCGCTGGTGATAAACAACTGAGGGTGGCCTCCGGGCCGCGTTAACCTCAGGGAGCCCAGAGCTCAGTGGCTGGCCTCATCGCAACGCCTCCCCTTGGGAGCACCGTGCGAGGGGGCTGGGCATGGGGGCTACGGCTGGGTCACGCCCAGACGTACGCCACTCAGCCAGGCCCCTCGGGCCTGGTTCGCCGCGCGTCTCTCCCCGAGCGAAGCCAAGGTATGAAGGCCGTTTCCGCGTCAAGGGGGACCCCTGGGCATCGCGACCCAGGGGCCTAACTGGTCCCGTAGCCCCTCACTCCTTAGTTCCGAAAGGCTATGCTAGGTGAGGTACGCGCGGGGCCGGGCTCTGCAGACGTAGAACGGTAGCCACGCTTACATCTCGCCTCATCACCCGCTGTTCGCGCGTCAAGGGGGACTCCTGAGCATCGCGACTCAGGGGCCTAACTGGCTCCATAGCCCCTCACTCCTTAGTCCCGAAAGGCTATGCTGGGTGAGGTACGCGTGGAGTCGGGCTCTGCAGATGTAGAACGGAAGACACGCCTAGATCACGCTTCCCTACTTGTTGTTCGCGCGCCAAGGGGGACTCCTGAGCATCGCGACTCAGGAGCCTAACTTGTCACGTGGCCCCTCACTCCTTTGGTCCCGTCCTGGTTTCCGGTCGGGGCTAATGCTAGGTGAGGCATGCGCGGGGCCCGGCTCTGCCGACGTAGAACACAAGCAAGTAGGGAAGAAAAGCATAAAATTCAAGGAACTTAAAAGAAAATATTACAGTCCATACTATCAATCTCAATGTCAAACGCAAGTTTAAATGCCACCCCGAGGCGTGATGCATGTGCAGGAACCTAAAGAAGAGCAGGGATGGGTCGGAGTCACTCATCGGCGTTGGTTTCGCCTTGTGGAACGGCAGGGTCGGCAGCGCCTTGCTTCGGCCTGGTGCTGAAGGCCCGGAACTTCTCCAGCAGCGCCTCCGCGCGCCCCTTCACGGCTTCGATAGTGGCAGCAGCACCCTCGCCGCTCACCGGTTCCAGCAGGGCGTCGAGGTCGGTGTTGGGATCGCGGAGGTAGACGTGGGCGAAGACCCGTGTCAGCACGGCAGAAGGCAGGACGTGCGCCTCGACCTCGGCCGCGGGGCCGATGCCAAGGACGACGTCCCAAAGAGCCTTGACCTGGAAGGGAAGCAGCTTGGTGGGGCCATCCTCGTCACCAGCTAGCGGGCTGTCCAAGCCGCTCTCGTAAAGCATCTTCAGCGAAGCGCGGGCGTCCTTCTCCATGTCCGCGAAGGCCACGCGATCTTCGGCGAGGACCTGAGCCTTGGCGTCCCGCTCGGTCTTCGTCGCCTCCAGCTCTTTCTTCCACACGCCTAGACGCTCGCGGCGCTTCTTGAGCTTGGCCTCCGAGTCCTCGAGCGCCGCCTCACGCGCCTTCGCCCCCTTCTCCTGCTCTTGGCGAAGGCGAACCTGCTCCGCAAGTTGGCCCCGCAGGCCTTGCAGCTCGTCCTCCAGCGCCTTGCAGCGGTCGCGGGCCTTGACCGCTTCCCCCAGGGCCGCGTCACGAGCAATCTTCGCCTCAAGGATGGCCCGCTTCTCCTCGTCGTAGGCCGTCGAGGCCTAAACCAGCACTGCCCGGATCGAAGCATCGGAGCGAATCCACCCCGAAGCCAGTTCCAAACGCCCGGCCACCAGGCGAGGGTCGGCGCCGAGAAGGTCCTGACGCAGCCGGTCCAGTTCAGCAGCAGCATGCTCCAAGATGGAGGAACAAGACGGAGGAGCCTCGGCGCGCTCCAGGACGACAGGAGGAGCTGAGGGAGCAGTGGCCAGCAAAACGGGAGGAGAAGGTGGGGCGGCAAGGCCGCCGAATCCCGAGCCAGCGTTCACTCCGTCTCCCCCCAGCCGTGGCAGTGGCGCCAGACGAGGACACTTCAGGAGTCACCTGGGCCATGGGGGCTGAGCTCGCCCCCGCCAGCATGGCCAGACCTCCTGAGGGTGACCGACCAGGAGAAGCCCGCGCACTGCGATCGCCCCCTTTCACAGGCGGGGGCGCTGCCGCGGATGGAGCCTCAGGAGCCCGCTTCGGTTTCTTCGCCGTGGGCGCCTGCCTACTCAAGAGAAGCAATCATCAAGCCTCGTCGGCAGAATGAGAAACAAGAGAACAAGGATCAAGCGCTTACGGGTCATCGTCGGTGAGCTCGGGCAGCTTTCGGCCCAACTTCAAGCCAAACAGCCGGCTGGAAGGGTCAACCTTGGGAGCAGAAGACGCAGCAGCGGACTGCCCCGGGGTAGGGGCAGGCCCGCGGGGGACCAGCCCGGTCCTGTCCTTCTTCGGGATCCGGGGCGAGCTCCCGCTACCCAGCACATCGTCATCGTCATCATCATCATCATCATCATCATCGCTCGGCGATAGGCGGAGAGTACGGGGCGAGCGCCGAGGGAGGGGAGCCATCGACTCTCCGTCAGTTGCCCCGGAGTCGGGCCCCTCTCCCCGCTCCTCTTCGTCCTCCTCCTCGCTGGAGTCACCGGAGGGCACATCCACCAGTCCTTCAGAAGGCGCCACGGGCACGAGCCCGACCCCGTTGAAAACGGGCATGGACTTCACCACCTGCTTCCAGTCGCTGTGAAGAAACAAGGGCTCGGGAGCGCCCTCCAACTTTGCCACCGTGCCCCTGACCAGAGATTGAAGAACCGCGTTCACGTCCTCTTCGTCCACAGGCCTGGGGCTCAGATGAGGCCTCCACATCGGAGAAGAGTACTGCCAGAGTGGAGCCAGCTGCTGCTCCAAGAACTCCCTCAACAATGACGCACCAGTCAACTTCGCCGTCGCCATGTTGGCTGGCCTCAAGTCCGCATCCATCTTCTCCAACACCGGCTTCGCGCGGGGATCCGCGAGCTCCGCCCGGCCCCAGTTACTGGCGCTCACGGCCTGCTCCATGGGCGGGATCAGCCGAGGGTGGATGCGCCCAGCGTCAACCAAGACCCGCTTGCTCCAGAAGCCATGAGCCCTCTTCCCGGGACTCGAGATGGCAATGGTGCTGCCATGCGCGACGAAGCTCGCGCACGCGGCAGGAGAACTGCCAGTAGTCCAGAGGTAGAAGTAGTGGTGCAGCAAGGCCACCAACGGCTGCACCCCTACGTAGGCCTCGCAGTAGTAAGCGAAGACCGCCAGGAGAAGGACAGAGTTGGGGTGGAGATGCAGAGCCAGCAAGTTGTAATGGCGGAGGACAGAGAAGAAGAACTCGGAGAAGGGAGGCACCAAGCCCGCTGCGATGGCACTCACAAAGAAAGAATAATAGGTGCTCCCTCGACCTTCAGGGGAGGCGGAGCCGACCTTGAACACCTCCGTCCCGACGACGCCCTGCGCCGCCGCCATCCGGCACAACCGGGAAAAGGTGGCCTTGGACACAGTCGGCGGGTCCAGAGCAGGGGAATACCAAGCTTCGGCCGGAGGCTTGCGAGGCGCCATGGCTTCCTAGGTCGCGCAACCGGAGTAGATCTGGAAGTTTGGAGGAAGAAAGGGGAGGCGCAAGAAAGGGGATCTGAGCAGCAACCGGAGAAAGCAAGGGCGAAGTCTGGGAAGATGCCTCTCCCTTGTCAACCCGCGTGGTTGCTAAGGCACCCACGTCCAATCAACCGCCACGCGGCGTCCAAGGCCGCAGGCTGTTGGGGCCCGCGGCGCTTCGCCCTTGCCCTTTCGCCTCTCGGCATGGCCAAGTCCATGCGCGCCTTGGGCCCGGGGGCTACTGTCGGCGTTCTGGGAACGAGGGTCCCCAGACTTGCCTGCCTGCGGCCTGCGGCGTGGCTCAGGTGGGGGCCTAGCGCGGCCCATCTTCATCAACACGAGGCTCAAGACCCTCGCGAGGGGCCAAGCCTCGCGAGGCAAACGACGCGGCGCATCCTTAGGCACAGCCTCGTCAGGCTGGCTCGCGAGGAGGCGGAGAGTTCAAGGCGGGGTACCTCACGAGGTGCCCATAACGCAAGCCATGACGACACGGGGCACCAGGCGGGTGTGAGCGCGCGCAGCGTCCCTCTTTCCTCTTTGGTGCAAAGGGGGCAAGCGTATCCGCGAAGTACCAAGGCATCAGGCAAAGGTTGCCACTTCGGTGCAACGAGACCAAGACCAGGAGGACTACGAGGCGGAGGTCACCATGGAGCCCAGCGCGGCGTCATCACTAGAGCCTTTGGCAGGCGAAGATTGCTTTTGTCAGGATAGATGTACTCGCTGTCCCCCTTCAAATTAGCCCGCCATTGTTGGATCCCTTCCCGCTCAATATTTGGGGAGAGGACCAGGGCCTCTATAAATAGGACTAGCCACCCACATAGTAAGGGGTTCGATTCCGGGAGGTTCGATTCCTGGTTGTTCGGTCCAGGATCTGAGAGAGAAAGAGAGAGAAAGGTGACTGAACTCTTCATAGCAGTTCATCACCACAGCCAAGAACAGACCCTCGCGAGGCTGTTCTTCCTTGTATTGTTCATCCACACCATCCCTGGGAGGCAATCCATCCACCACACACTGGAGTAGGGTATTACACCACATCGGTGGCCCGAACCAATATAAATCTTGTGTCTTTCGTGCAGCTCTTTTAGTAGTTTAGATCCCATCGAGACGGAGAGGTTGAAGGTGAGATTTCCGCGCGCACCCCAGTGTTCGAACCTTAAGGGTCTGCCGGAACCCGAAATCCGACAAGGCCCTTCTCTTGCCAGGAGGTGAGCCGTGTGGGGATGCCAGATCGGAACTCGGGGGCCACTGCCCATGCAGGGTCACACGGCTCGGTGATGTAGAACCACCCTGATTGCCACCCCTTTGTGGTCTCCACGAAGGAGCCCTTGAGCCATGTGACATTGGGCATCTTGCCCACCATGGCGCCTCCGCACTCCGCCTGGCGGCCGCTCACATCCTTCGGCTTCACATTGAAGGTCTTCAGCCATAAGCCGAAGTGGGGCTTGAGGCGGAGGAAGGACTTGCACACAACGATAAACGCCGAGATGTTGAGGATGAAGTTCGGGGCCAGATCATGGAAATCCAGGCCGTAATAGAACATGAGCCCCCGGACGAATGGGTGGAGAGAGAATCCCAGTCCGTGGAGGAAATGGGTAAGGAACACTACCCTCTCGTGGGGCCTGGGGGTGGGGATGAGCTGCCCCTCATCTAGGAGCCGGTGTGCGATGTCGTCGGGCAGGTATCCGGCTCTCCTGAGCTTCTTGATGTGTCCCTCCATGACGGAGGAGACCATCCACCTACCTTCCGCTCCGGACATGGTTGGAGAAGGTTGAGGTGGGAAATGCGGACTTGGGCGCTAGAGCTCGAGTGTGCGAAAATGGATGAGCAAAGGAGGAAGAAAGCATGGATGAGAAGGTGAATCCTTGTCCCTTTATATAGGCGGCCAAAACTATGCGCCCCCACTAGCCTGGTAAAACTCGCTTATCCCCCAAGCGCCGTAATCAATGGCGCGGTTGGGTTACCCACGCCCGTATTGATGAGAATCCCGTAATAAGGGGACACGATCTCTGCTTTGACAAGACGTGTCAAAAAACTGCCTCGCGTTATGTGCGGGGCTAGTTAAAGCAAACGGTTCAAATAATCACCGGGCCATGGATGATGTCATGTTGCCTAAACGTGTCAGCAGATTAGATTTGTGGAAATATTATTCTCTCTACGGAGGTATGTGGAACTTATTTTGCAGGGTTGGACACTATCCTTGTATTCAAATTCTTCTGTGGTGTATTCGGAGGAGGAACCCGCCTTGCAATGCTGAAGACAGTACTGCGTGTCGGACTCATCATCATTGAAGCCTGGTTCAGGGGCTATTGAGGGAGTCCTGGATTAGGGGGTCTCCGGACAGCCGGACTATATCCTTTGGCCGGACTGTTGGACTATGAAGATACAAGATTGAAGACTTTGTCTTGTGTCCGGATGGGACTCTACTTGGTGTGGAAGGCAAGCTAGGCAATACAAATATGGATATCTCCTCCTTTGTAACCGACCTTGTGTAACCCTAACCCTCTCCGGTGTCTATATAAACCAGAGGGTTTTAGTCCGTAGGACAACATACAATCATACCATAGGCTAGCTTCTAGGGTTTAGCCTCTCTCGTCTCGTGGTAGATCTACTCTTGTACTACCCATATCATCAATATTAATCAAGCAGGACGTAGGGTTTTACCTCCATCAAGAGGGCCCGAACCTGGGTAAAACATCGTGTCCCCTGCCTCCTGTTACCATCCACCTTAGACGCACAGTTCGGGACCCCCTACCCGAGATCCACCGGTTGTGACACTGACAGAGACCAAGCCATCGACCGTGTCATATGCTAGTCTAGTTGGCTGCGTGTCCACACAGCCCTTTCGACTAGGGACCTTTTAGGACAGTCATCATACAATGCATTGTCCCACAAACAAGTCACGTACTTGCTGATACACATCATTGATAATGTCCAAGGACTATCTTTATTCATAAACACATAGGAAATATCATCATACATGATTGCCTCTAGGGAATATCTCCAACAGCTTGGGAAGGGGCCTATATATAGGCGCGGGCGAGGAGGGGCTCAAGATCACCGGAGAGGCTTCTGGGGCGGTGAGCAGTGACGAATGGATCTCAGGGTGGATGGGAGAGGTCATGGAGCTCATGTCGTCAGAGTGGAGGCAAGGAGCCAAGCACAGGGCGCGGGAGGAAGACGGCTCGAGCACATGGGTGTATTGTGCTCTCTGCTCTACCGTGTCCGCGTCTGCAGCAGCTGTCGCCGGTGTCGAGGAGCTCCAACGAGTGGTCATGGGGGACGGTTCAATATAGATGGAGGCAAATGGCATGCTAGAATGGCCGGAGGCAAGTGCACGGGCGGAGCAGTGGCTCGGTCGGCACTCAGAGCGCGTCGAACACCTGCCTTGCATGTTGGATTCACGCGGTCACCTCATGCACTGGTGCAACGCGGTGCGCCCAAAGAGTTTAATCATGTCTGGTGGCTTGTCTTTGCAAGGTTTAGTCACTCTGTGGTGTTGGATCAAAGCCAGGTCGACATGAATAGACTTGAGCTTCTTGGCAAGTTTCTGGACAGAAACTATTGAGGCCATTTGAGAGAATTCTAGATTGAGTTAGGAGCTAAAACTTGGGGGTTAAAGGTTAGTTAGGAAGGTCATCAAGCCATAAAAATTTCAGCTCAAGGAGATTAGTCAAAAATATACTTGCTTCACAAAGTACCATTTCTGACCATAATGAAAATGATTTTCTACAGCAAAAATAGTCCACATGGCCATAGGATATTTTTGCAAGGGATGATGAGGCATGGTCCAAAGAATATTTGGGAATTTTCTCGGATTTTTGGGAGCAAGAAAAATAGGGGTTGCTTTGGAGCAAAAGTGAAAATCATTCATTTTCATCGAGAAAATGAATATTTTGCTTTTGAGAAAATATATTCTCATGGTCATATTTTGAGATATCATAGCAAGAGATGTTTTTGGGAGTGAGTGGGGTCACTTGGGTGAAAATCAAAACAATGCCCAAGTGCTAAGTCCAAATGAGTTAATGCAAAAACTCAATTTCAAACCAAATTTGCAATCAACTCCGAAGAAAGAAAAATGACAAAAACCAGGGTGTTAAAAAACCCCTCCCCCCCTTAGGATGAATCTCGTCCTCGAGATTCGGTTGCTCAGGAAGCAATTCAGGGTATGTTGTCCTCAAAAAGTCCTCTCTTTCCCAGGTAGCTTCACTCTCGGTATGGTGTTCCCACTGCACCTTGTAAAACATAAATGACTTGTTGTGGGTGACTCTTTCCATCTCATCCAGTATTCAAAAGGTTTATATTCATAATTC
The DNA here is from genome assembly GCA_034509565.1 of Triticum monococcum. Lineage (NCBI taxonomy): Eukaryota > Viridiplantae > Streptophyta > Magnoliopsida > Poales > Poaceae > Triticum > Triticum monococcum. The sequence continues at coordinate 540,126,004 of CM067842.1, forward strand.
AGATCCTTAGCAAGCTCTATTTCTGCCATATCAGTCCGTTTCTCGGGTGGTGAGATACACCTCCGCAACTATGACACGTGGAAGACATGGTGTATTTCCGACAATTCGGGAGGAAGTTTCAATTGATATGTCACTGTACCAACCTTGGACATGATAGGAAATGGGCCAATATATCTTGGTGCAAGCTTTTGCCGAGTCTGAAATCTCTTAACTCCTTTCATGGGTATGACTCGGAGGTTGACATATTCACCAGGTCCAAAACTGATATGTCGATGTTTGGAATCACAGTAGCTCTTTTGTCGAGGCTTGGCCACCTGTAGTCTGTCTCGGATCTCCCTTACTTGCTTCTCAGCTTCCATCATCAAGTCAGTCCCTAAAATGCGACTATCTTCGGTCTGGGACCAGTCTAACAAAGTACGGCATTTGCGACCCAAAGAAGGTCAATAATGGGGCAAAAACGAGCTCAAGAGTTAGGGAACCATTGGGGAAGAAGACCCCCTTAAATAGGTCCCCACGAATGTGCCCGTTATGTACAAAATAACATAGGAGCGGTACAACCTCTTTGATCATGGGTACAACCGGTAACAGGCAATAAGCGGTACAACCGGCCCAGAACCGCCCAACAACCGCACCACAATAGAGACCAGTCCAGTGGTAGAGCGGTACATGACCGGTACAACCTCCGGACCAATTCTGGAGCGGTACAACCGCTCCAAACACCGGTTGTACCGGTCAAGCGGTACAACCTCTCCATGGGGCGGTATAACCTCTCCGTGAAAAACAGGCAATATCAAAACAGCCACAACTTTCGCATACGAGCTCCGAATTCAACGAAACCAAGTTTGTTGGAAAGCTAATGAAAAGGGCTAACACAATCTTGCGAGAAATATCAATAAGAAGCAAATGATAAAAGGACCATAATAAAATGGTGAGAACCCTTCCTCGGATAAGACCGGTAAAACCTCCAACACCGAAAACATCATAGAAGATGCATGCGAACTCCGTTTTCGATGAACTCAAGCTTGTAATCAAGATGACCATAAGCTCTAAGACTCACAAATGGAACCAAACAAGAACCAAGAAAGATGATGCAAGGATGCAATGGTTTGAGCTCTCGACTAATGATACGATCAAGCTACTCCCTTGAGAGCCCCCCTTGATAGTACGATAATCGATCCTACAACCCGGTCTCCCAACTACCACTATGAGACCGGTAAAATAGAAAACCTATCAAGGGCAAACCTTTGCCTTGCACATAGTCCACTTGAGCTAGATGATGATGATCTTGACTTCCTCAAGTTGGACCACCTTTGTTGATTGTGTTGGCTCGATGAAGACTAGTTGATTGCTCCCCCATACTCCACTATGGGTGAGCCACTCTTTGGCACATCTTCACAATTCCATTGACACCACAATGGACGGCAAGCTTCAAGCTTGATTGCTCCCCCATAATACATTATGGGTGAGCCACTCTTTGAGTTTCTCCACTTGAACTTGCACACTGCAAACTTGATGACGATCACCACTTGATGTCATCCTCCATGGGTTGTATGAGATCTTCCTCTTGACGCAAGACCATGGAAACATACCTAACCACACAAAGAACTCTCACATAGACCATGGGTTAGTACACAAAGCGTAATTGACAATGCTTACCATATCATGGGATCACTTGATCCCTCTCGGTACTTCTTCTACGCTTTGTGAGTTGATCAACTTGATTTACTCTTGACTTAGTCTTGATCAACATTGAATCTTTCCAACTCTCTTCATTTGGATGATGTCTTGAAGGTAAACATGAATGATCACACAATCTTCTTCTTCAAGACATGCTTGCAATAAGCTCAACTCACACATGACCAATCTTTGGATAATTCCTTGAAAATCACTTTGGCCATCTCAACTCACACATGACCAATCTTTGGATAATTCCTTGAAAAGCACTTTGGCCATCTCATAAACTCCTTGAAACCAACACATGGACTTCAAGAAAATCCTATGGACAAATGCTTCAAATATAACTCAAGGCAACCGTTAGTCCATAGAGATTGTCATCAATTACCAAAACCACACATGGGGGCACCGCATGTCCTTTCAATCTCCCCCCTTTTGGTAATTGTTGACAATCACTCTCAAGAGAGTTTATATAAGGAATTATTTATCACCATGCAATGCAATAACCAATAATGCATGTGTATGAGATGCAAATGCTTAGGTACAAAACCAAAGCAAGAAGAAAAAACTCTCTAAACTTATCCACAAAACTCTCTGAAACTTCTCCCCCATTGGCATCGATTGCCAAAATAGGCGAAAAGCTTAGAAGGCCAATATAAATTGTGTTCCTCCATAAGTTGTGTATTTCTCAACAAGAGAGTGGAATGCCATACACATATCCAAAGGTAATACTTGGAGGAAGACCAACTATATTGAGGCACCAAGATTGCTAAAGGAAGATATGCCACAAAGACATAACAAAGAGAGACACAAGCAATCAGAAGATACCAATTGAAGCAAGTAATCAACGGATATCAATTGAACCAACTAGACCAAACATCCTACGTGCCACAAGAATAAAGATATTATGATATGATCGGAGGATTGTGCTAAAGAAACTAGAGAAGCTCCCCATGATTTGTGCACATCAATAATTTTTGTATTTGGATACAAAGTGCACAAAATAGGATCATAGCTCCCCCAAAATCAATAGAAACTTACAATAAGTGTAAGTGAGCATATAGGAAACAAAACCTAGTACTTGCAACAAACACATGGTTGAGCAACAAGTAAAAGAGGCAACTTAAGAAAGGGCTCAACCAAAATGATGTGTGTGAGTCAAGGCAAAACACTTGAGAAGACTAAAGTCCGGATGAGCATTAAGCATCAATAAAGTCTTGAAAGAATGAGGCACACGGTGCAAGGCCTATCATTCCCACACACAACTACAAATGGGTTCACAAGCTTACTAATAAGCATATAAAGAACATATGCTTGTGACAACCCGTTGTGAAGATAGAAGATGAAAGCCTCATCAAGACGAGGGATACCAATTAAGACGGCAAAAGCCTCGTAAAGATAAGCATGAGGAAAATAATCTTCACCACACAAGAGTGCATCAAGATGCAACAATAGAAGACACACACTCAAGGAAAAAGCTTTCACGGAGCCACCAAAGAAATAACATAAGAAAGACAAGGTGGACGTGAAAGAAAGGATATCAACTAGATATGCAACTTATCTCAAGTGTATAAGATTCTAGGTAGACGAAATCATGATGATATATATCTACAAAGAAGGATGTACACCCGAAATAGTTACAACACGAGGAACAAGATATCCAAAGGGAGGTCATACATATACCAATAAGATATTTGCTTGGAAGCATAGCACATGGCTAGATATGGTCTTATTGTATATAAATGAATTCCTACCACACACCCATCAAAGACATCACAACTAGCAATAAGAGATCATTGTTGGGATGCTTTGAGAAAGGGAACACGTATCACAAGAATGAATGAATAACATGCCATGATACAACCTACACAAGGTTGATGCAAGAAATGTGTGCATGAAGAATATGAAGATACTTGTTACCGAGTTAACATTGGAAGTATTTAGTAGATACCAATTGAAGGTAGATAGTAGTTCATTGATCATCCTAGCTCGACTCCAATAAGCACATGATGACAACACCTTCCTTGTGAGTGAGTCGAGCATCCAATGTATCTCCAATTGTTCCTAGAACAACAACACAAACAAAATGGTACCCAAACTCATTGGGACCAAAGAGTTAGAAACACCAACAATACATAGGACAAACTCCACATAAATATGTGCATATAGAGAAGGAAATGAAATTCATGCACATCTCATCCAATTTGAGACTTGGTGGAGTTTCCCCTATATATTGGGTCGAAGAAAGAAAGCATGCCAAAGATACTACATGAAGTTAATATGCATGCTCAAGACTTTCAAGAACCGATACCAAATGACAAAGAAAAACCAAGTGAAGAAAAGATACCAAATGAATAAAACATCACTTGGAGGATATCCATAAAAGATACATCAAGGAATGAGATATCCATTGATACACTCAAAAAAAGGTATCAAACTCCCAAAAGAGAGGATGGTTCCAAACAAACCAAGCTCTCTACAAAGTTTCATGATGGCACAAAGTACCAAAATGAAAACGTCTTGCCTTCCACCAACACACACTTGATAAGGATCGCAAGACGAGTGTTTTATAGAAAATAGGATAGCTCCCCCAAGACTAGTGCATTGAGAGAATTTGCATTTAAATACAAAATGCATAAGGTGGGATCACCACTTTCACTATATCTAGAAAACACTAAACAAGATCCACAAGTGGTATGGAAGACAAAGGGAGATGATACAATCCTTGGCAAGAGAAAAGGCAAATAAAAAACAAAAGCCAATGTAAAGATGATCAATAAATTCTACCACAAAAGTGAGTACCAACTGTCAAAAGATAAGAAGTAAATGGAAATAATTCCCGGTGGTAGATAGCAAGGATATCCGACATCATCTTCACACCATACAAAAAGCAAATTGCAACTTGTAGAGCTAACATGCCACCTAGGAACAAGATAATTTACAATATCAACTCTAGATGACAATATCTCAAATGTACACATTTTCTAGGCTAGTAATATACACATAGCATATTACTCCCCTATAATGTGATACCAATTAAAGATAGACAAGAGGCAATTAAAGGATCCAACAAGAGATAATTAATGGACTATTTAGAATTTGAATTTCTCATGAGAAGACATACCACATAGTGACTAGATAAGCTTGCAATATCAATACTAAGTGGTATTCCCCATGTACCCACCTTTATAGGATTGTGAAGTGCACAAAGCACATCACTCCCCCATAATGGGATATTCCATTAATCTCTCATAAGAGCCAACTAAGAAATAAACAAGATGCAAAAGGCTCAACGCATGACACACATGTACATGATGTGCAAACCAACACACACATACTTGATTGCTCAAGATAATCAAGTTGGAAGCGCAACATATACAAACACATGCAAGGAACAAAACCAAAACATGCAAGGGGGCAAGTAACTTTCAATGTAAGCAATTGAGGTACAAGTTACCGCAAGGAGGCACATTGGATATAAGATATAATCTTGATGATTCAATTGACTTGGCTTGAGACAATAAGAATGATGAAGTACCCTTAATTCTTCATAATGTAGCCAAGTCTCCAATGACCTCCAACATCACCTATTGATCAAGTTTGAGCTTGTTGGTCCCCAACCAAGTTGGGTCCTAAGAGGTTAGTCACAATAGGCTTGGCTACCCAAATGGTTCTTTGCTTCAAACCACTTTGAGTACCAACAAACTTGGCAACCACATTGCCAACCTTATCCTTCCCAAGAGAATAGACATCATCAATAATAATTGGGTTGGATAAGTTACCACTAGTGCATGAAGAGGCGAGCTGACCTTTCTCGCGACATAGGTAGCAACGTCTACTCTTCACTTTCTTCTCACTTGATTTCTCAACTTGAGAAGCATAAGCTTGAGTCTTCTTGGGAAGAGGCTTTTCTTCAACTTGAGGTTGAGAATGAGAGTGTACTTGTGGCCGCTTCCCTTGTTGCTTGTCACTAATAGGCTTCTTCTTTAATGGGCAAGATCTAACATGATGCCCTTCTACTTTGCACTTGAAGCAAACAATCTTGGCCGAATTCTTGACTTGTTCTTGGCCCTTCCTTTTGTTCACCTTGGACTTATTCTTCTTGTTGGAGTTGAATCCAAGTCCACCTTTGTCATTGGGGGATTTTTGCACACTCAAGATATTGTTGAGTGTGGATTTCCCTTCATGACTCTTTTCCAAGTCTTTCTTCAAAGAAATGACTTGGGCCTTGAGCTCTTTGATTTCCTCTACATGGTTAGTATCAACACAAGTACTAGAGGAAGTATAAGCTTCATCGTTAGAGCAACAAGGCAAGGAAAGCAATTCATCACAAGATGTACCAACATTGTGAGTAGATGAATTACAAGGACTAGCACATGGCAATATAGCATTGTGACTAGAATTAGTGCTAGTATCCACATGAGGCTCACTAGATGTTACCTTAGAAATCATGGCCTCATGAGATATCTTTAGCTCATTATGGGATACTAGAAGATCATCATGAGAGCTTGAGAGCTTTTCATGGTTTTCTTCCAATTTCCCATAATTGCTAGATAGCAACTCAAGTTGAGCCCGAAGCTCAACATTCTCCTTCAATATGGATGCTTCACAAGAGATAGAGTTAGTAGCACAAGCATCATCATTAGCAACAAGAGGAGAAGACAACTTGACAAGCTCTTTTGAAAAAAAACTTTAAGTTGAGCATGAGACTCGGTGAGTTTGATGAGCTCACCCTTAATGACCCATGAGCCATTTTCGAGGTGCTCAAAGTCCTCAAGGAGTTTAGCATGCGCAACTTCAAGCTCCTCATTTTTAGTTTCAAAATCATTGGTCACCTCAAGAGCTCTATCACGAGATTCCCTCACTCTAGATAATTCTAGAGCAAAAGTCTCCTCAAGAGATTCCTTGGTGGTTTGTTCAAGTTCAAGAGCTTGAGAGAGGTCCGCAATCTCATTAGCGTAATCACGCTCATGACCTTCCATTTGATCAATGGTGACCTCATGCTCCTCAAGACGAGATTCCAACTCATCAATATATTTCTTGCCCTCAATAGCAATAGACATGATTTCCATGAAGTTGGAACGGGCAATTTTATTCTTAAGAAGAGCTTTAAAAATCATTTCCCCCTTAATTTTTAAGGAGGCAACATCATCATTCTCTTTATCATAATCAACATCATCATCACTCTTGCCATCATCAATATCATCACAAGATATATTGGGATTCAAAGTGGGAGATACCTTTGAAGCCTTGGCCATAAGGCAAAATGCAATAGATGATGATGTAGGATCCGTTGAAGCACCATTCAAGACCACATCTTGTTCCATGGGGTGTTGGGTTTCCTCTACATTGTTAGCACAACAATTCGAGGAAATATATGCATTTTTATCATGGCAACAAGACATAGTAAACATATCATCATGAGATTTAGTCAAGCAATTTCTACATGATATGCAAGGACTATCAACACAAGCATATGAAACATTTCTAGTGCTCGAAGTGTTAAAGCCCAAAGAAGGAGCATTGCAATAAGATAGTGATGAAGGATCATCCACAATAAGCATACTATCATCATTGCAATGACCAACGCTACTCACCATATCATTACCTTGTGGCAAACCACATGTAGGTTAAGTAGAAGAAGTTGAGAAGACTATACGACCGGAGGTGGAGGGAGAACAATCATCCCCACAAATCTTGGACACGCCATATTTTTCTTGAAGCTTCGTCCACAACTCATGAGCATCCCGGAACGGCATGAGTTGAAATATAACTACATTGCTCAAAGCATCGAAAAGCACATTAGAAGCTTGAGCATTGAGATAAGAGTTTTTCTCATCCTCTAAAGATGATCTTTGGGGATCCTTTGGAGGAGAAAAACCCCATATCTACAATTCGCTCTAAATTTGGGTCCATGACCCTAAAGAGATTAAGCATGCGAATGACCCAAACATCAAAATTTGTGCCATCGAAACTAAGAGTGTCAGAGAATCCTAATCCCCTAGTCGACATCTTTACTCTCTGGGCTCTGATACCAATTGAAAGATCGTGGATGTCGCCTAGAGGGGGGTGAATAGGCGTTTTAAAATAATTACGATTTAGGCTAGAACAAATGCGGAATAAACCTAGCGATTAATTTGTCAAGCACAAAACCTAAAACAACTAGGCTCACCTATGTGCACCAACAACTTATGCTAAGAAAGATAAGCAACTATGTGATAGCAAGATATATGACAAGAAACAATATGGCTATCACAAACTAAAGTGCATAAGTAAAGAGCTCGGGTTAGAGATAACCGAGGCACGCGGAGACGACGATGTATCCCGAAGTTCACACCCTTGCGGATGCTAATCTCCGTTTGGAGCAGTGTGGAGGCACAATGCTCCCCAAGAAGCCACTAGGGCCACCGTAATCTCCCCACGCCCTCGCACAATGCAAGATGCCGTGATTCCACTAAGGGACCCTTGAGGGCGGTCACCGAACCCGTACAAATGGCAACCCTTGGGGGCGGTCACCGAACCCGTACACTTTGGCAACCCTTGGGGGCGGTCACTGGTGCCCGTCAAATTGCTCGGGGCGATCTCCACAACCTAATTGGAGACCCCGACGCTTGCCCGGAGCTTTACACCACAATGATTGAGCTCTGAACAACACCAACCGTCTAGGGCGCCAAGGCACCCAAGAGGAACAAGCTCTAGGGTGCCCAAACACCCAAGATTAATAAGCTTCTCAAACTTCACTTCCACGTATCACCGTGGAGAACTCAAATCGATGCACCAAATGCAATGGCAAGGGCACACGGAGTGCCCAAGTCCTTCTCTCTCAAATCCCACCGGAGCAACTAATGCTAGGGAGAAAAATGAGAGGAAGAACAAGAAGGAGAACACCAAGAACTCCAAGGTCTAGATCCAAGGGGTTCCCCTCACATAGAGGATAAAGTGATTGGTGGAAATGTGGATCTAGATCTCCTCTCTCTTTTCCCTCAAAAACTAGCAAGAATCCATGGAGGGATTGAGATTTAGCAAGCTCAAAGAAGGTCAATAATGGGGGCAAAAACGACTCAAGAGTTAGGGAACCATTGGGGAAGAAGACCCCCTTAAATAGGTCCCCACGAATCTGCCCGTTATGTACAAAATAACATAAGAGCGGTACAACCTCTTTGATCACCGGTACAACCGGTAACAGGCAATAAGCGGTACAACTGGCCCACAACCACCCAACAACCGCACAACAACAGAGACCAGTCCGGTGGTAGAGCGGTACATGACCGGTACAACCTCCGGACCAATTCTGGAGCTGTACAACCGCTCCAAACACCGGTTGTACCGGTCCAGTGGTACAACCTCTCCATGGGGCGGTACAACCTCTCTGTGAAAATCAGGCAATATCAAAACAGCCACAACTTTCGCATACGAGCTCCGAATTCAACGAAACCAAGTTTGTTGGAAAGCTAATGACAAGGGCTAACACAATCTTGAGAGAAATATCAATAAGAAGCAAATGAGAAAAGGACCATAATAATATGGTGAGAACCCTTCCTCGGATAAGACCGGTAAAACCTCCAACACCGAAAACATCATAGAAGATGCATGCGAACTCCGTTTTCGATGAACTCAAGCTTGTAATCAAGATGACCATAAGCTCTAAGACTCACAAATGGAACCAAACAAGAACCAAGAAAGATGATGAAAGGATGCAATGGTTTGAGCTCTCTACTAATGGTACGATCAAGCTACTCCCTAGAGAGCCCCCCTTGATAGTACGACAATTGATCCTACAACCCGGTCTCCCAACTACCACTATGAGACCGGTAAAATAGAAAACCTATCAAGGGAAAACCTTTGCCTTGAACATAGTCCACTTGAGCTAGATGATGATGATCTTGACTTCCTCAAGTTGGACCACCTTTGTCGATTGTGTTGGCTCGATGAAGACTAGTTGATTGCTCCCCCATACTCCACTATGGGTGAGCCACTCTTTGGCACATCTTCACAATTCCATTGACACCACAATGGACGGCAAGCTTCAAGCTTGATTGCTCCCCCATGCTACATTATGGGTGAGCCACTCTTTGAGTTTCTCCACTTGAACTTGCACGCTGCAAACTTGATGACGATCACCACTTGATGTCATCCTCCATGGGTTGTATGAGATCTTCCTCTTGACGCAAGACCATGGAAACATACCTAACCCCACAAAGAACTCTCACATAGACCATGGGTTAGTACACAAAGCGTAATGGACAATGCTTACCATATCATGGGATCACTTGATCCCTCTCGGTACTTCTTCTACGCTTTGTGAGTTGATCAACTTGATTCACTCCTGACTTAGTCTTGATCAACATTGGATCTTTCCAACTCTCTTCATTTGGATGATGCCTTGAAGGTAAACATGAATGATCACACAATCTTCTTCTTCAAGACATGCTTGCAATAAGCTCAACTCACACATGACCAATCTTTGGATAATTCCTTGAAAATCACTTTGGCCATCTCAACTCACACATGACCAATCTTTGGATAATTCCTTGAAAAGCACTTTGGCCATCTCATAAACTCCTTGAAACCAACACATGGACTTCAATACAATCCTATGGACAAATGCTTCAAATATAACTCAAGGCAACCGTTAGTCCATAGAGATTGTCATCAATTACCAGAACCACACATGGGGGCACCGCATGTCCTTTCATATCGCAACCCCAAACTTTAAGAAATGACAGTTTTGATTTCTTGCCAAACCAAAGTTCATATGGTGTCGTCTCAATGGATTTAGATGGTGCCCTATTTAATGTGAATGCAGATGTCTCTAATGCATAACCCCAAAACGATAGTGGTAAATCGGTAAGAGACATCATAGATCGCACCATATCTAATAAAGTACGATTATGATGTTCGGACACACCATTACGTTGTGGTGTTCCAGGTGGCGTGAGTTGTGAAACTATTACACATTGTTTTAAATGAAGACCAAACTCGTAACTCAAATGTTTGCCTTCGCGATCAGATCATAGAAACTTTATTTTCTTGTTACGATGATTTTCCACTTCACTCTGAAATTCTTTAAACTTTTCAAATGTTTCAGACTTATGTTCCATTAAGTAGATATACACATATTTGCTCAAATCATCTGTGAAGGTCAGAAAATAGTGATACCCGCCGCGAGCCTCAACACTCATCGGACCGCATACATCAGTATGTATTATTTCCAATAAGTTAGTGGCTCGCTCCATTGTTCAGGAGAAATGAGTCTTAGTCATCTTGCCCATGAGGCATGGTTCGCAAGCATCAAGTGATTCATAATCAAGTGATTCCAAAAGCCCATCTACATGGAGTTTCTTCATGCGCTTTACACCAATATGACCTAAACGGCAGTGCCACAAATAAGTTGCACTATCATTATTAACTTTGCATCTTTTGGCATCAATATTATGAATGTGTATCACACTACTGCAGGATGCTGCTAACGCGACACTACGATCAGAGGCCCTTCGACGAAACTGTGTGCAATGCAATAATCACAAATGGTGGTGGTGTAAAAGAACCGTCAAAAAAGGTGCAAAACGTTTGCGATGGCGGAGCCATCAAACACTGTTTAGATTTTAGTTGCGTGTGTGATGCAGGGCATACGGTTCAGTTCAATGAACTATTTGTGATGAGGCAAAACAAAAGAAACGGGCAGCCAGATAAAGGCGTGTGTGATATACAGCATACGGTTCACTCGGATGAACTGTTTGTGATGAGGAGGAACAATAGAAACGGGCAGCTAGATAAAGGTGTGTGCGATTGAGGGCATACGCTTCAGAAGGATTAACTATTTGCGATTAGGCAACAGAACAGAAACGGGTCAGCCAGATCAAAGTGTCTGCGATTGATGGCATACACTTCACACAGATGAACTATTTGCGATTAGCCACAACAAACTAAAACAGTTAGATAGATCAACATGTGTGCGCTAGACGGGCACACACATTCTAATTAAAAGAAGCGTGCGCGATGGTAATAACGAGAGTGCACGGTTGTTGGAACAAGACGTGTGCTGACATTGGCTATTGCGGTGCACCCTATGGTGCAAACGGCACGTACGCGGCTGAGAAGGCATACGTGCCCACGTACGCCTTTCGGGAATAGTGCCGCACTTATAACCTTCAATAAATTTTGAGCATGCGTCCCGTCACATTCCAAATCGCAAACTTGTTCACACCGATCAAAACCTAAACGGTTTCCCACTTAGGAGCATATTAGTACTCGGTTATAAATACTACTACTCCAAGATGACTGCACATTCCTCCTCAACTCCTCATTCACAAAAACAAACAAGTCATTCATCATCGTTCCCTTGCGTCTTCCATGGCCAGCGTGAGTTCTGGGTCGAGAGATTGCCACCAGGGAGATGCGAGCATGGAAGCGTAAGCACGAGAGATGTCCTGCCTCGCCGCGAACGCAGACGGCATGTCCCGCCACACGGCCGTAGCAGCACAGAGGCCCCGTCGCGCCACCGAAGCAGCACGGAAGTCCCGCCCCGCCGTCGATGCAGCAGACTGATCCGGCCGCACCGCGGAAGCAGAAGAGATGTCCCGCTGTGCCGCGAATGCAGCAGAGATGTCCTCCGGCGCCGCGGCGGCCTGGGAAAATGTCTCATGGGCAGGCGAGGACTCTTACAGGCGCATGCATGCGATCGTCCATAGCCAGATGGATCAGATCTCCGACTGGGCGAGGTTGCGGGACGACATGAAAGCCTCTTTTGAACAGGCTACCGGCGTCATCCGGCAACTAAATGAGAGCAACGCGAAGCTCCTAGCCGAGCGCGACCTGCTAAGGGCCAAGATCGTCGGAAGTGCGGAGCAGCAGGAGGAGACCACTGCTTTGTTGAAGAGGACCGATGTCATCTTCGAGAAACTTATGGACGAGAATTCCATGCTGCGCATCGAGCGTAGAAGGCTGGTCGAGGAATCCGTGGATGCTCTCAAGCAGCATCTTGAGGACAAGAAAGAGCTCATCGCCGCTCGCCGCAGAGACTAGTTCCCGCGGCCTGCGGCAACGCATCAAGAAAGTAGAGATCAGCGAGCCAGATCGTTGTCTTCCTTCTTCTTTTGCCCTTGTGTATTTCGGGGCGTTGCCGCATGTGGCTTTTTTAATTATGTTCCTAAATATGTAAGACAATTATTATCCACTGTCATCGTCCTTATATTCATCATGCTTGCTATAAGTCGGAGTCGATGCTATCTAGGTCCGTTGGATCTTACATCAAGATCCATGCAAAACTTTCTTTTTAGATTTTCATTTTTCTCTCTTAAATCCCAGTCCAGTGAGACATATAGCCACGCCGTAGAACAGGGGCTCGGACGCCATTAATGGAGACGTTGGGGGAGGTGCGCTGCAGGTAGAGGTCAAAGGGCTCTCCTCCTGATGAGCACGTGCAGGGGTCTGATCGCACGCCTCCCGTACTCAAATAGCTACCCCGCACGGCACCTCCTAGCCAATAAAAAAGGGGACGCATGGCGGCACGTAATTGGTAAGTAGGATGTCCACGGTTTGAATAATACTTGTGTTTCTGATTTGTAACGTGACAGCACTTGTTCCAAAATGACTTTGTTGATTGTTAATGTGTGCAACTTCTCAAATCAGACAGAAAAATTACCACAGTATGTTGGTGCCATGTCATGACACCATGCCAAATTTCATGATTTTCAGGCGTGTTTCGGATCTACAGGAATTAAAATACCAAGTTTCTCAATCTTTCCGGTCGAGCCATGATGCCCAGATGTTTGAATTTCATTCCCATTTCTTGCATGGGACCTAGAAATTCACCCAAGGACACACATGTGATTTTTCAACCAACTTTGGTGCATTGGAGCATGTGCTTGTAGTTCAAATTGGAATTATGCACATTAAATGCCCAGAAACTCAATTAATGTATAAAAAGGCCAAACAAACCCGGAATAATTCCAAAATTTAGCATGATACTTCTATTTGGTCTAATCTGCCTATGTAAAGAAATTAAGGCGGGAGAAGGCAGTGTACGTATGTCGTTTCGCACACGGAGGTGACACGTTCCCTCTCGGAACCAGAAGCCTTCTTGAGGGAAGCTCCGGTTTGCAAGAAGCTTACACCAAAGCTTGCCCCAATTCGACCAAAAAAATTAACGCAACATGTTGGTGCCATGTCATGACACCATGCCAAGTTTCATGATTTTCAGGCGTGTTTTGGATTTACATGAATTAAAAAACCAAGTTTCTCAATATTTCCGGCTGAGCCACGACGCCCAGATGTTTGAATTTCATTCTCATTTCTTGCATGGGACCTAGAAATTCACCCAAGGATACACATGTGATTTTTCAGCCAACTTTGGTGCACTGGAGTATGTGCTTGTAGTTCAAATTTGAATTATGCATGTTAAATGCCCAGAAACTCAATTAATGTATAAAAAGGCCAAACGAACCCGGAATAATTCCAAAATTTAGCATGATACTTTGGTCTAATCTGCCTGTGTAAAAAAATTAAGGTGGGAGAAGGCAGTGTACATATGTCGTTTCGCACACGGAGGTGACACGTTCCCTCTCGGATCCACATGCCTTCTTGAGGGAAGCTCTGGTTTGCAAGAAGCTTACACCAAAGCTTGTCCCAATTCGGCCAAAAAATTACCGAGCTAGTTGGTGCCATGTCATGACACCATGCCAAGTTTCATGATTTCCAGGCGTGTTTTGGATTTACATGAATTAAAAAACCAAGTTTCTCAATCTTACCGGCCGAGCCACGACGCCCAGATGTTTGAATTTCATTCCCATTTCTTGCATGGGACCTATAAATTCACCCAAAGACACACATGTGATTTTTCAACAAAATTTCATGCACTGGAGCATGTGCTTGTAGTTCAATTTTGAATTATGCACATTAAATGCCCAGAAACTCAATTAATGCATAAAAATGCCAAACAAACCCGAAATAATTCCAAATTTAAACACGACACTCATGTACTAGTTGCATGTTCACTATACGCAAATGTTCTAGCAATTCAAACACCATCATTTCCCTCCGTAACACCATTTTGTCTTTCAAAACATAATGAAAAAATCAGGTATACCACAAACAATTTACTAGAAATAATCGTGTGGGATGCGACATAAAATATCTTGGCGCACCGTCTTCTCTGGCTTACGCATGAAGCTTCGTCGTCTACAGTCCACCGCCCCCACTTGAACAACACTTGCGCGCCAGTTTCTCGTGGCACCGAGCGAAAAAAAATTGCCATCGTGGAAATATCTATCTCCCCGCCCCCTCCCTCCCACAAAAAGCCACATTTCCACTATTCCTCCTTGCTTTCCAAGTTCAAACCTTAACTGCAACTTACTGGCAGCTCAGCCTCCTCGCCGATGACCCTTCTTCTTGCAGCGCCACCTCCTCGCCGGCTACCCTTCTTCTTGCAGTGCTGCCTCCTCGCCGGCGACCCTTCTTCTTGCAGCACCGCTTCCTCGTCGCCGACCCTTCTTCTTGCTGCGCGGCCTCGTCGATATGGTCAGGTAATCCACACCCCACCCACACCATCCTCCTCCTTTCCCGTCCCACATGCCCTGACCGATGGCGCTACACCTTCCGCCGAAATCACTATCCCCCTCCTCCAATTAAGCACCGCCCACAGCCATTTTGCACGTAGTACAATGTGGAGCTCAGTAGCATGCGGCCGCACGCGCGCACGATGTCGCTATGGCTGCCATGCGTGCCAACCGCCAGATCTTGGAGGAGCACCTCGTCTTCGAGGCCACCGTCGACACCATCACGCGGTTGTCTACTTTAAAATACAGTTTGTGATGGTTTCTCGATGCCACCGCCAGTGCCTTCTAGTGATTTGTCCTCTGTAATGTTAATATGCAATCTGATGTTCAGTTAACAGTTTGGTCCTCTGAAATGTAATGTTCAGTTAACACTTTGGTCCAACAATTGCTACATTTCATAGTATTGTTCTCAAGCATTCTTTGTTTTGTTAACTGTCTAATCTTCTAGTACATGTTTCTATTCTGCAATGTTGTGTTCATTTAACTATTTGGGTTCATTTGGTCCGTTGTCCATTTAACTGTTTGATTCAGTTCTGCAATTTGATTTTCATTTGCTGTGGGTACAATTTTGTATTGCTATGCATGTGACACCAATTGAATTTGGTTGTACTCAATATATATTCTACTAATATTATGGCAACTCTAAGTTAACCAGATCAAGATCTTCCTTATGTATGTTGCAGGGAAACAATGGGAGACACTGTGGTTTACCATCAAAGTTTGTTCAAGCATGGTCCTTTGGCTAATAGCACATTATTGTGCAGTTGCAGGAATCATTCTAATATTTAGGTTTCTTACAATTTGGTCTTGCACATGTAGGTCCTGCTATCAGAGGCTTATACCCACTGTTCGACCCATTTTGCATATGGGGAAATGAGATGTCCATGAATATCAGTCAAGTCAAGAAACTCAGAAAGATTGTTAAGATGAAGAAACTTGCGACGAATAACAGCAAGATCTTTGTTTGCACAATGAACAAGACATCAGTCAACTATAGTATGGTACTAACTCTTTTACCTTGTTTTTACCCCTTGCACCATTTCAAAATTTATAACAGTGATTTATGCATATCTTTGTTTTCAGTACTTTTCAAAGTAGTTCACCGATGATTACCTCTCAAACCACCTGCATGGTCAAGAGGTGAGGAAGGTATTCATTCAACACCCACGGTACAATATTGAAGTCTTGCTGAAGAGGACAAAGGTTGGGCGGGAAATTATCCATAGCCACTGACCTAAAGTTGCAATGACATTCAACATCACTGAAGGCTCAATATTTGCCTTCCGCTTCTGCAGTTTCCCAGATGAGATTCATCTGTCTATTTACCGTGTATGATGCTACTTTCCAAAGGTTTTTGATGCTGCATGTGAAACTTGGTGGTGTTGTGTAATGGCGTAGCTGAGTGCCGAAGCTATCTGATGTAATTCTATTATGAAATCCTCGTTGGTATTATACGGATATGAAATATCTGGTGTATTTTATAAGAAATGTCAATTTAATTAGTACATGGATTATCAATAATAGGCTAATTACCCTACTTATTGGGGTTTTCTATTGTAGATGGTTACTTAGACAGCACCATGGGCGATGAACTCAAACAACCCGCATGGTTTCTAGAAAGTAGGCATGTTCGATCAACTAACAATCACACACGGCTTTCGGCAACGAACTGTTTGCGTTAGGCCACCTTGCACAAAAGTTTCCACACAAAGAACTGTGTGATATACATACGAACGGAAATGTTTTTTTGGGGGATTCACCATGTGGGATGTACATACGAATAGAAAAAATTGGGTTTCAATCCCCCGCCAAGTCGCACACAAGCTCATTTTGTGTGCCAGGAGGGCCAATCCCCGATGGTTTCTGGGCCGTGTGGGAAGGACCCCCCCCCCCCTATCGCCCACACTCACTTGGATACGGTTCCAAATGCCGTCACAGAAAGGGGTTAAAAACCGTTTGTATAGCACGTCAACGTACCAGTGTCACCACGATCGAGACTCAACAAAAATAGACCACTCATCAAGGGTGCATGACCATAAAAGATATTACTCATATAAATAGAACAACCATTATTCTCTGATTTAAATGAATAACCATCATCAGACAAGATCTAGATATAATGTTCATGCTCAACTCTGGCACCAAATAACAATTATTCAGGTCTAAAACTAATCCCGAAGGTAGATGTAGAGGTAGCGTGCTGACGGCGATCACATCGACCTTGGAACCATTTCCGATGTGCATCGTCACCTCGTCCTTAGCCGATCTTCATTTAATCCGTAGCCCATGTTTCGAGTTGCAAATATGAGCAACGGAACCAGTATAAAATACCCAGGCACTACTACGAGCATTAGTAAGGTACACATCAATAACATGTATATCAAATATACCTTTCACTTTCCCATCCTTCTTATCTGCCAAATACTTGGGGCAGTTCTGCTTCCAGTGACCAGTCCCTTTGTAGTAGAAGCACTCAGTTTTAGGCTTAGGTCCAGACTTGGGCTTCTTCCAGGACCAGCAACTTGCTTGCTATTCTTCTTGAAGTTCCCCTTCTTTCCTTTGCCCTTTTTCTTGAAACTAGTGGTCTTGTTAGCCATCAACACTTGATGCTCCTTCTTGATTTCTACCTCCGTAGCCTTGAGCATTGCGAAGAGCTTGAGAATCGTCTTGTTCATCCCTTGCATATTATAGTTCATCACGAAGCCTTTATAGCTTGGTGGCAGTGATTGAAGAACTCTATCAATGACACTATCATCCGGAAGATTAACACCCAGCTGAGTCAAGTGGTTATGGTACCCAGATATTCTGAGTATGTGTTCACTGACAGAAATGTTCTCCTCCATCTTGCAGCTATAGAACTTGTTGGAGACTTCATATCTCTCAACTCGGGCATTTGCTTGAAATATTAACTTCAACTCCTGGAACATCTCATATGCTCCATGACGTTCAAAACGTCTTTGAAGTCCCGATTCTAAGCCGTAAAGCATGGCACGCTGAATATGGAGTAGTCATCAGATTTAGCTTGTCGGACATTCATAATGTCCGGAGTTACTCCTGCAGCAGGCCTTGCACCTAGCGGTGCATCAAGGACGTAATTCTTCTATGCAGCAATGAGGATAATCCTCAAGTTACAGACCCAGTCCGTGTAGTTGCTATTGTCATCTTTCAACTTAGCTTTCTCTAGGAACACATTAAAATTCAAGGGAACGGTAGCACGGGCCATTGATCTACAACATAGATATGTAAAAACTATCAGGACTAAGTTCATGATAAATTTAAGTTCAATTAATAATATCACTAAAGAACTCCCACTTAGATAGACATCCCTCGAGTCATCTAAATGATCACGTGATCCATATCAACTCAACCATGTCCGATCATCATGTGAGATGGAGTAGTTTTCAATGGTGAACATCTCTATGTTGATCATATCTACTATATGATTCACGTTCGACCTTTCGGTCTTAGTGCTACGAGGCCATGTCTGTACATGTTAGGCTCGTCAAGTTTAACCCGAGTATTCCACACGTGCAAAACTGTCTTGCACCCGTTGTATGTGAGTGTAGAGCTTATCACACCCGATCATCACGTGGTGTCTCGGCACAACAAATTGTCGCAACGGTGCATACTTAGGGAGAACACTTATACCTTGAAATTTAGTGAGGGGTCATCTTATAATGCTACCGCCCTACTAAGAAAAATAAGATGCATAAAAGATAAACATCACATGCAATCAAAATATGTGACATGATATGGCCATCATCATATTGTGCCTTTGATCTCCATCTCCAAATCATCTTCATGATCTCCATCGTCACTGGCTTAACACCTTGATCTCCATCGTAGCGTCGTTGTCATCTTGCCAACTATTGCTTGTACAACTATCGCTCACGCATAGTGATAAAGTAAAGCAATTACATGGCGACGGCATTTCATACAATAAAGCGACAACCATAAGGCTCCTGCAAGTTGCCGATAACTTTTACAAAACATGATCATCTCATACAATAACGTATATCACATCATGTCTTGACCATATCACATCACAACATGCCCTGCAAAAATAAGTTAGACATCCTCTACTTTGTTGTTGCAAGTTTTACGTGGCTGCTACGGGCTTCTAGTAAGAACCGTCCTTACCTACACATCAAAACCACAACGATTTTTCGTCAAGTGTGATATTTTAACCTTCAACAAGGACTGGCCATAGTGAAATTCGATTCAACTAAAGTTCGAGAAACAGACACCCGCCAGCCACCTTTATGCAAAACAAGTTGCATGTCTGTCGGTGGAACCGGTCTCATGAACGTGGTAATGTAAGGTTGGCCCGGGCCGCTTCATCCAACAATACCGCTGAATCAAAATAAGACGTTGGTGGTAAGCAGTATGTCTATGATCACCCACAACTCTTTGTATTCTACTCGTGCATATCATCTATGCATAGACCTGGCTCGGATGCCACTATTGGGGAACGTATCATGCAATTTCAAAAACAAAATCTACGATCACGCAAGATCTATCTAGGAGATGCATAGAAACGAAAGGGGAGAGTGTGTCCATGTACCCTCATAGACCGCAAGCGGAAGCGTTAACCTAATGCGATTGATGTAGTCGAACATCTTTGTGATTCAACCGATCAAACACCGAATGTACGACACCTCCGAGTTCAGCACACGTTTAGCTCGATGACGTCCCTCAAACTCTTGATCCAGGAAAGTGTCGAGGGAGAGTTTCGTCAGCACGACGGTGTGGTGACGGTGATGGTGATGTGATCTGCGCAGGGCTTCGCCTAAGCACTACGACAATATGACCAGAGGAGTAAACTGTGGAGGGGGCACCGCATATGGCTAAGAGAACAATTGATGTGCTTTGGGGAACCCCCCTGCCCCCGTATATAAAGGAGGAGAGGGAGGAGGTCGGCCCTAGGGGCGCGCCATGGGGGGAACCGACTTGGACTCCTAGTCCTAGTCGCCCCCCCCCCCTTCCTTTCTATCAGAGGGGAAAAAGGGAAGGAGAGGGAGAAGGAAAGGGGGGATGTGGCCCCTTCCCCTTGTACAATTCGGACTGCCCATGGGGGGGGCATGCGGCACCCCTTGTGGGCTCCCCTCTCTCTACCCTATGGCCCATGTTGTCCCATTACTTTCCCAGGGGGGTTTCGGTAACCCCTCGGTACTCCGAAAAATATCCAAAACGCTCCGAAACTATTACGATGTCCGAATATTATCGTCCAATATATCAATCTTTACCTCTTGGCCATTTCGAGACTCCTCGTCATGTCCGTGATCTCATCCGGGACTCCGAACAATCTTCGGTCACCAAAACACATAACTCATATACAAATCATCATCGAACGTTAAGCGTGCGGACCCTACGGGTTCGAGAACTATGTAGACATGACCGAGAAACATCTCCGATCACTAACCAATAGCGGAACCTAGATGCTCATATTGGTTCATATATATTCTACGAAGATCTTTATCGGTCAAACCATAATGACAACATACGTCATTCCCTTTGTCATCGGTATGTTGCTTGCCCGAGATTCGATCGTCGGTATCTTCGTACCTAGTTCAATCTCGTTACCGGCAAGTCTCTTTACTCGTTCCGTAATGCATCATCCCGCAACTAACTCATTAGTCACATTGCTTGCAAGGCTTATCGTGATGTGCATTACCAAGAGGGCCCGGAGATACCTCTCCGATACTCGGAGTGACAAATCCTAATCTCGATCTATGCCAACCCAACAAACACCTTCGGAGACACCTGTAGAGCATCTTTATAATCACCCAGTTACGTTGTGATGTTTGATACCACAAAAGATGTTCCTCCGGTATTTGGGAGTTGCATAATGTCATAGTCAAAGGAATATGTATAAGTCATGAAGAAAGCAATAGCAATAAAACTTAACGATCATTATGCTAAGCTAACGTATGGGTCTTGTCCATCACATCATTCTCCTAATGATGTGATCCCGTTCATCAAATGACAACACATGTCTATGGTCAGGAAACTTAACCATCTTTGATTAACAAGATAGTCAAGTAGAGGCATACTAGGCACACTTTGTTTTGTCTATGTATTCACACATGTATCAAGTTTCTGGTTAATACAGTTCTAGCATGAATAATAAACATTATCATGATATAAGGAAATATAAATAACAACTTTATTATTGCCTCTAGGGCATGTTTCTTTCAATACAAGTGTAGCATGGATAGTAGATATAGCCTTTTGTAATCTGAAAGTATAAAAAGAGCAAGGTAGGAAGTGATAAAACGGAGCACAAACAATATTTCAATGCTTAGAAACAAGGCCTAGGGTTCATACTTTCACTAGTGCAATCTCTCATTAGTGCTAACATAATTGAATCATATAACAATCCCTCAACGCGCGACAAAGAATCACTCCAAATTTCCTATCCTAGAACGTAGGATGAAAATGTGTATCAATCCCTATGCATAGATTACCCCAATGTCACCTCGGGAATCCGCAAGTTGATTACCAAAACATACATCAAGTGAATCAATATAATACTCCATTGTCATCTCAGGTATCCACATGCAAGACATACATCAAGTGATCTCAAATCCAATATTCAATCCAACATAACGAAACCTCAAAGAGAAAGACTCAATTCATCACAACAAGAGATAGAGAGGGAAGAACAACATAGGATCCAACTATATTAACAAAGCTCATGGTACATCAAGATCGTGCCAAATCAAGAACATGAGAGAGAGAGAGATCAAACACATAGCTAATGGTGCATACCGTCAGGCCTGAGGGTGAAATACTCCCTCCTCGTCATGGAGACTGCCGGGATGATGAAGATTTCCCCTCCGTCTGGGTGCCAAAACAGGGCTCCAGATGGGATCTCTTCGGTACAGAGGCTTGCAGCGGCGGCGGCATGGAAGTTCCCGGTTTCTTTCTAGGGTTTTCTGTATTTATAGGAATTTTTTGAATCGGTTTCACGTCAGGGGGCCCACAAGGGAGTGACAAGCTTGGTAGGCGCGCCTCTTGAGCTTGTCGTATCCTTGTGGCTCTTCTAGTCCCTCCTCAAAGCTTTGGGGTCACTTTTTGTCCATAAAAAATCATTGTAAATTTTAGCCCAATCTGAGAACTTCTATTTCTGCACAAAAAACAAAACCACAATAGTTCTGCCGAAAACAGCGTCAGTTCGGGTTAGTTACTTATAAATCATATAAAAGTGCACCAAAACCATATAAAATTGTTGTAAACCTGGCATGAATACTTCATAAAGTATAGTTACTTTGGAGATGTATCAATCCAGTGGAACAATCCTTGTCTCGACTTGCTATGAGTTAGTACATGTCCGGTCTATCGCGTGGCGCGTGTTTGGTTGCCCGCATATAGGCCAATCAGGCCCGCGCGGGAAGAAAATGGATTGTTTTTGTTTACCTGTGTTCACTGTTTGGCCCTCATAGCATGAACTTTAAAGCATTTCCTAGCTAGGCCTGCTAGGAACATCCAGATCAGCAGTTTTTTCATACCTGAGCCCACAAGATGCACGTGGGTGGTGGCGGCTACACACAAGGAGCCACACTCGAGAAGTCACATTGTTTCCCGAAGCACCGACAATAATTACCCTTACCACTCTCTCTCTCTCCCCTCTCTCCACTCTCCTACTTTCACACCAACGACGGCGTTCAGCGGATCGAAGAAAAGCAAGGCGACCATCGACCTCCATCATCGGCACCAAAAACATCACCCACAACACTTCGGCAATGGCGGTAAGCCCTATTTTCACATTCCCACTTACTATTTTGCATTTGATCCACATTTAGATTCGGTCTGCGTTCTAGGGGAATGGGGAATCGGGGTAAATAGCCATAGGACTGGTTAGATCTTCTTCATGAGTACTAAGTAGTAATGGATTTTAGGGTTCCAAACTGAATTGAGTACAAGGGTGTCGGTGTCAAAACCGGCGGATCTCAGGTAGGGGGTCCCAAACTATGCATCTAAGGTCGATGGTAACAGGAGACAGGGAACACGATGTTTACCCAGGTTCGGGCCCTCTCTATGGAGGTAATACCATATGTCCTGCTTGATTGATTTGATGAATACGAGTATTACAAGAGTTGATCTACCTCAAGATCGTAATGGATAAACCTTAGAGGTCTAGCTTGTATGGCTATGGTAATGAATATCCGGCCTATCTACAGACCTAGCCATCCGGTTTATATAGACACGGGAGGGATCTAGGGTTACACAAGGTCGGTTACAGAGAAAGGAATCTACATAGTTGGCCGCCAAGCTTACCTTCCACGCCAAGGAGAGTCCCATCCGGACACGGGTGCGGTCTTTGTATCTTCACAGCCCATCAGTCCGGCCCATGGCTAACAGGCCGGACGCCCGAAGACCCCTTAGTCCAGGAATCCCTCAGTAGCCCCTGAACCCGGCTTCAATGACAAAGTATCCGGCGCATAGATCTGTCTTCGGCATTGCAAGGCGGGTTCCACCTTCCGAACTCCAAGATAGTCTTCGGATGTATTGAACGTGTCCGGACCTGTAACACACACCACACACAACCGTAGAGAGAATATAACATTCCACGAGTCCAATCTGCTGACAACTTTTTACAACATGACATCACATCTACCCGGTCACTATATCGAACCGTTTTGTCTGCCATCCCGTATTTCGAGATGCGACTTCCATTGGCACATCTTGTCAAAGCAGAGATCGTGTCCCCTTATTGTGGGATTCTCATCAATACGGGCGTGGGTAACCCAACCGTGCCGTTTACACAACCCTTGGGGGTAGGCGAGGTTAAAGGCGAGTGGGGAGGCGTTCAATATTCACTGCCTTTATAAGGGGATAAGGTTTCCCTATTCTTCTCCCGCGCCTTCTCTACCTCTGCCCATCCATACTTGAGCTCCAGCGCCCAAGCTCTAGCCTTCCCCGCCCGAGAAAGCACTCCAATCATGTCCGGATCTGGAGCTGGAGGCAAATGGATGGCCTCCTCCGTCAAGGAGGACATCAAGGAGCTCCGGGAGGCCGGATACCTGGCCAAGGGGATCATTTACCGACTCCCGGCTGAGGGACAAATTGTCCCTACCCCAGAGCCCCATGAGAGGGTGGTATTTATCACACATTTCATCCACGGGTTGGGATTCCCTCTCCACCCGCTTGTCCATGGATTGATGTTTTACTATGGGCTGGACTTCCATGGTCTAGCCCCCAACTCTATCCTCAATATCTCGTCATTTATTGTCGTGTGCAAGGCCTTTCTCCGTATCCCACCTCACTTCAGCCTATGGCTAAAGACCTTCAATGTGAAGCTGAAGGTGGTGAGCGGACAACAAGCAGAGTGTGGAGGCGCCATGGTGGGCAAGATGCCCAATGTCACCTGGCCCGAAGGCTCCTTTGTGGAGACAGTGAAGGGGTGGTAGTCGGGATGGTTCTACATCACCGAGCTGCGCAACACCAATTGGGCGGCGTCCCCCGAATTCCTATCCGGAGCTCCAATGTGGCTTACCTCCTGGCAAGAGAAGGGCCTAACCTGGGGCTCTCCGAGCGAACTAACTGGGCTCCAGACATGCGTCCAGAACATGATAACCATAGGATCAAACTCGTCAATGTGATCCAGGTTATGCTCATTCGCCATATCCTTCCTTGGCAACGCCGGACTTGTTATTTGTGGGAGTTTGATTCGGCAAGCACCAGATGCTACTAGAGCTCTTCGGCACGATGCACGAAGACATCTAGAAAGTGCTCTTCAAGGCTGGCGAGACACCACCACCCACGACCGAGGATCGCGGGCTCATATTAAAACGCCAGGCCAATTCGGTAAGTTTTTTCATGTTTTCAAGGTATACCCCCTAATAGCATATTTTGAGGAAGGAGTTTAAGCCTTCCTATCAATTTTTTAGGCCTGGATCAATATAGCAGGGCGGATTAAATGTCCGGCTCCGCTACCCGAAGACCAAGAAACCCCACTTCTGACGAAGATGCTGTTTCCGGCGCCATATGAGGTGCCGGAGAAGAAGGCCAAGAAAATGGCCAAAGGGGCTAGGAGCGGCCTTCGCTGAAAAGGTGCTTCGGACATGATGTCCGGAGACGAGACTCCCTCTTCGGCCACCGAAGACGACGATGAAGAGGAGTAAGAAAATGACTCCCCCCTGAGGAGGGAAGGAAGAAAAGGGGGGCCTCCCCAACTCTAGAGGCAAAGGCGCCCAAGAGGGGGGAGGGCTCCCTCGCGGATAACTCCGCGTGGGATGTTGATAGCAGTCCAGAGCGTCCCCCCCCCCCCCGCGAACCAAGCCTCGGGCTGCCTCGTAAGTACCTTATGCACGTCCAAATGCCTGGCCTTTCCACTTTGTAATATTAATATGTTTAAATTATGCTATTGCAGTCCAGCCCGCGACAGCTCCCTGCGATCCTCGACAGAGGGTTCGCTAGATTCAAAGGAGATGGCCAGCGTGTCACCGCCACCCGCTCACTCCCCCAAGGCCAAGGACGACGCAGAGGTGGTGTCCCGAAGGACTTTCCCGGGCCGGGGAGAGGCTCAGGAGGCGCCAGAAGGCGATGCCTTTGTCACCAAACACCAGCGGAAGCCGATCCCCATGGAGATTGGTGGCGAGGAGGGCCGTGTTCAGTCCGGCCCTTAGCCGGATTCGATTCCGGAGACCAATGTGGCTCTCGAATCCAGCACGCAACCTCCTTCGAAAGAAGGGGGTATGCGTATTCCGCCGGTGACCCCTTTCCAACCCGGGGCACCGGATAATCTGCTGGAAGCGCTGCGAGGCGCTTCCATTGTGGATGAGCACCGTGTCCTTATGGGCATGGTAATCGAGAAGGTTCAGTCTGCCAAAAGCGGACTAACCGAAGCATGCTCTAGCCTTTTAACAGGCATTGAGGTAAGTAATGTAATTGTAGAAAGGATATCATAGTGTAGACAGTAGCCCCTGATGCTCTGTTCGGTGTCCGAAAAGGAAAATCCGAACAGAGGATCAAAATAATTTTCGCAGGAGTCTAACATAAAATGTCTATGTGAATAAGCAAGTGTCGCTGCTGGCTGCTGCCGCTCATACTGCGGAGGTCCCCGGACTGAAGCAGAACCTGGAGCAGGCCGAAAAGGAGCTCGGCCTCGTGAAGAAGCGGCCGGAGGACAGCCAAGGTATGCAGTAACCAGCATGTATATTTAGGAAGGATAACTGGTTCATGCTGACTAAAGTGCCATGAACTTTATTAGGGGCCACGACTGAGGTGGCTGCCCTGAAGAAGGCATTAGCCGAGGCCGAGGACAAAGCGGCCAAGGAACGCGCCGCACGCGAGAAGCACGAGGCCCAGATCAGCAAGGTCCAACAAGAGCTTCAGGACGTCGTCAAGAAGTACGAGTCCCTGGAGCGTGATTCTAATACGCAAGGGTCCGAACTTGCGAAGGCCTGCCAGAGCGTACAAGATGCCCGAGCCGAAGCCTAGAGCGCCCTTCAGGAAATCCAGGCGGCCAAGAAGATCGCCGAGGGTAAGGCTTTCGTTATGCAAAGCAAATTTGTGAAGGAAGTGTTCCTTTTACTTACCCGAATTTGGAGCTCTCTAGGGGCGTTTACGGATTTGCCGCGCAGCGTAGCGGATGCTGCCGAGTTCTATCGAGCCGGAGAAGGGAGTTCTACTGAGAAGCTATTCTGGTCTCAATACCTTGGACCAGAACATCCGGTGCCCTTCACCAACCAACTGAAACAGCTGGTCGAGTTGCACAAGGCGGCCGACCTAGCCATGAAGGACCTAATAGTCTAACTATGGCCTGCCGAGCCCATGCCCAGCAGATACTTCGGACTGGTGAAGGGCTTGTGGGTGCCTGCCCACGGCTTGAAGTTATAAAGCGGTCGGTCTGTATCGAAGGAGCACGGATGGCCTTTGCCCGCGTCAAGATGCACTGGGCGAAGATGGATGCCAAGAAGCTAATGACCGAGGGGCCGCCTGAGGGCAAGGAGCACCGCCGACCCGAGTTATATTTTGATGGTGTCCTAGAGGGATCCCGCCTTATGGCGGAGCAATGCACAAAGGATGTTATATTCCCATGAAAACATTCGTATTATCCTGTCCTGTAATATGTAACAATGATCTTATGTAATATAATGCTTGTGATTTTAAAATTTTACCTCCTGTGCGGCCGTTTGTGAAATCTGAGGGTTGACCAGTCGTCGGCTTCTACCCCCACGTAGATAGTATGGGGGTGTTCGGGATAAATCTAAACACTCTTTACTACATATTCTGGTCCTTAAAGGAGGTGTTTAGCACAACGAACAAGGCAATCAGACTATACGGCCTTCATCGCCCTCACTTAGCCATAGGAGTTTGACAATGAGAATTTTGGCGAAGCCCCTGGTATTCAGAAGGCCGAACTAGGGGCGCTATACACACCTGATCGGATAAAAACCGATTCCTCACGTAAAGCGTAAAAAATCTGTGAGGATTTGAAACCTCTCGTACAGCTGACCAGCCCTTGCTACATCATGACAGTCAGTTTTTGGCTTTCTCTACTGAGGTGCTCGTCCGGAAGAACCGGGACACGATCATAGTAGTTCTCCCTTTACTACCCTAGCCAATATAGCAGAACGTAAGGTAGTAAGCACAGGAGCCGGGAAACCCAACTATTGACCAAAGACATGATTCGAAGCCGATGCATATAATGCTATAAGTTCGGGATGTCGAACTGTACTGTAAAAAGTACTCAGACTTTGTTGTTGTCTTGCGGGGCGCGATGAAACCCCTGGCGAAGTAAAATGTACCAGAGTGTACATGTGCAATGAGTAATAGATACAAAGGTAAGGTAAAACATAAAATTAAGTAATAAGCTGACGCTACCATTTATTACCATTTGTAATGTGATTGATACGTCGAGGCGTACTTGTACAAGTAATGCGATAAGCAAGTAAGGCTATTTAACATGCCATGACCAAGAGTGAGCTGCGTGTAGGTATGTACAACAGGTATAGCAATCGTTAGTAGAGACCACCTGGTGATTCCTTTGTACGCCAAAGCTCCTTGCCTCCTTGGTGTGTCCGACAAATGGGTTGTCAGGAGAAACCTCGAAAAAGAGAAAAACCCAAAATGAAGAGGAAAAGTAAAAGTGTGTGAATCCTAGGGTTGGTCGAGCCGCACTGTGGATCGCGAGCTAGCTATGCCTCCGTTGATACCCATGGGATTTTGAGTGCGTAGTTATGTACACGCGGTATGAATGCCGCCATTTGATTGGGACTGGGACAGAGGCCAAATTGCTAGTTAAGCTCTTGACGAGCCGGGATGTCTTGCTGTAGGATAGTCCGGACTCTCTTAATGGTGTCCGGGGGCTCGGCCTCCGAATTAAGGTTCTGCTGGAAAAGGCCGCGATGTACTTCTGCTGCTAAGGCCGTGGTATGCTCTTCGGAATGGAGGGAGCATTCCGTATTTCCATTGACTGTTATGACGCCACGTGGTCCAGGCATCTTGAGCTTGAGATAAGCATAGTGAGGTACCACATTGAATCGAGCAAATGTGGTTCGTCCAAGCAGTGCGTGATAGCCGTTGCGGAAGGGGACGATGTCAAATATTAACTCCTCGCTTCAGATGTTGTCTAGAGATCCAAAGACAACCTCTAGTTTGATTGAGCCTGTACAACGGGCCTCTACTCCTGGTATGACTCCTTTAAATGTAGTCCTTGTGGGCTTGACCCGTGATGGGTTAATGCCCATTTTGCACAGTGTATCCTGATAGAGAAGATTGAGGCTGCCGCCACCATCCATGAGGACTCGCGTCAGGTGGAATCCATCAATGATTGGGTCTAGGACTACTGTGACTGATCCTCCATGCCGGATACTGGTCGGATGATCCCGACGATCAAAGGTGATCGGGAACGATGACCATGGATTGAATTTTGGGGCGACTGGCTCTATCGCATAGACGTCCCTGAGTGCGCGCTTGCGCTCCCTCTTGGGGATGTGTGTAGCATATATCATGTTCACTGTTTTGACCTAAGGGGGAAACTTCTTCTGTCCCCCTGTGTTTGGATGCATGGGCTCCTCGTCATCATCCTCGCTCTGTGATCCCTTTTCCATGTTTTCGGCATTTAACTTACCGTCTTGCTTAAAAACCCAGCAATCTCTGTTGGTATGGTTAGGTGGTTTGTCTGGGGTGCCATGGATTTGGCACGGATGGTCGAGTATGCGGTCTATGCTGGATGGTCCCTGATTGTTTCTTTTATACAGCTTTTTCCACTGACCGGACTTGGAGCCGCTGAATCCGGCAATGACAGCAGTGTCATCGGTGTGGTCGTCATTGCTTCGGTGTTTGTGTTTGCTGTGTCGAAGCTTGCCATTGAGGTTCTGGACCTCGGAGGGGCCTGCCTCGCTGGCTGTGTTTTTGCTACAAGCCAACCAACTATCCTCACCCGCGCAAAAGCAGGTCATGAGTGCCGTGAGGGCTGCCATAGATTTCGGCTTTTCTTGGCCAAGGTGGCGGGCGAGCCATTCATCGCGGATGCTATGTTTAAAGGCCGCTAGGGCTTCGGCATCCGGATAGTCGACGATCTGGTTCTTTTTGGTTAGGAACCTAGTCCAAAATTTCCTAGCTGACTCTCCAGGTTGTTGGACTATATGGCTTAAATCATCGGCGTCTGGTGGCCGGACATATGTACCTTGGAAGTTGTCGAGGAAGGCTTCTTCCAAGTCCTCCCAGCTGCCGATAGAATTTTCAGGCAGGCTATTTAACCAGTGCCGAGTTGGCCCTTTGAGCTTTAGTGGGAGGTATTTGATAGCGTGGAGGTCATCTCACGGGCCATGTGGATATGGAGAATAAAATCCTCAATCCATACCGCGGAGTCGGTTGTTCCGTCGTATGACTCTATGTTAACGGGTCTAAACCCTTTGGGGAATTCATGATCCATTACTTCATCGGTGAAGCAAAGAGGGTGTGTGGCGCCTCTATATCGGGCCGCGTCGCGACGTAGCTCCGATGGAGTCCGTTTGCGGTTGTCGGCTCGGGTGTGACTAGGTTTGTCACGTACGAATAGGTAGCCATCATCACGTGTCGAGGAACGTCCTCGTGATCCGTAAATCGATCGGGTATATCCTGCTTTATTGTTCAGGTCATGTCAAAGTTCATATGTATGACCGTGAGTTGATTTTCCTCTACCTTTGCGATGAGGCGGGGCGGGCTGGTGTTCGGCTTGAGTTGCCGCTTTGTCCCGTCCATGTGGTGGTCGGTTAGCCGCATTGCGTGATGGCGGTATGTATTCCGGTGCCTCATCTTCAAACTGAGGTAGTAATTTGCGCTTCGGGTAGCTGTTGGCCGGGCGCTTGAGGCTGTATTCTTTGGCTACTAGGACGTCAGTCCATTTATCGTCGAGCAGATCTTGGTCAGCTTGAAGCTGCTGCTGCTTCTTTTTCAGGCTTCTTGCAGTGGCTATTAGCTGGCGCTTGAAGCGCTCCTGCTCAAGAGGTTCCTCATGCACGATGAAATCCTCGGTGCCGAGGCTCGCCTCATGCTCGGAGAGTGGAAGATAATTACTGTACTCCGAGTCCTCATGCGTGTCCTGTCTACCAGGGCTAACCTGCCAATCTTCCCGTTCATCCCTTTCGGTAGCTGCGTCAACGAGGTCTTCGTTGTCTTCGGCACCTTTCGGAGTGTTATCTTCTCCTGTGCCAGTGTTGCTATATTTACTGTGGCGTGACTTAGAGCGGCGCCACTGACGCCGGCGTTTCGATTGTATCTCAAGAGGTTTATCCTCAACTGGGTCTTCCTTGTCATCGCCGCTATTCTCCTTTGGTGCATCCACCATGTACACATCATACAAGGAAGTGGCCGTCCAGCGTCCGGTGAATGGCGGGTCCTGGGCCTCTTCTTCTCCGGCATCATCGTCCATACCGTCAATGTCATCGGAGCCATAATCGAGCATGTCGATTAAGTCTTCGACAGTGGCTATAAAGTGGGTGGCGGGTGGGGAACGAAATTCCTTATCATCAGCTTCTAGTTCGAACCGAATATAGTTCGGTTGTGAGTCCCCCGCCAAGGACAGGTTCTTTAATGAGCTTAGCACATCGCCCAAGGGTGAGTGCTGGAAGATGTGTGCGGCGCTGAACTCGGAGATCAATAAATGATCAAGTTCAGCATCCGTGGACTCACATGGTTCAGAACTTACATCCAGAGACGAGTCTGGGGTTCTGGTGGCAGGAATATTGTGTGAGTTTAAGTCCATGTGCGGCTCCAACGCTGGGGAATCTGTGGCCTCCATGGTGGGGTTGAGCCTCCAATCCTTGGATGCCGCAGCGTGCTCTGGATCTAAGGCCAGAGTGGTCACATGCACTATCTCCTGGGTGCGGTCTGACGACAGATTTAGGCCATGTTCGTCAAGGTGACTAGGAGCGGTAGCCGCGGTCTCGAATTCGGCGAAGATCAAATCTCCACGGATGTCCGCAACGTAATTCAAGCTCCCAAATCTGACCTGGTGGCCAGGGGCGTAGCTATCGGTCTGCTCCAAGTGGTCAAACGTGTTGGCCCGCAGCGCGAAGCCGCCGAACACGAAAATATGTCCCGGGAGGAAGGTTTCTCCTTGGACAGCGTCACTATCGATGATTAAGGGGCCATCGAACCTTTCGTCGACGGCATAGTGGAACTCTCAATGAAAGCACCAATGCCGGTGTCAAAACCGGCGGATCTCGGGTAGGGGGTCCAGAACTATGCGTCTAAGGTCGATGGTAACAGGAGACAGGGAACATGATGTTTACCCAGGTTCAGGCCCTCTCTATGGAGGTAATACCCTATGTCCTACTTGATTGATATTGATGAATACGAGTATTACAAGAGTTGATCTACCTCGAGATCGTAATGGCTAAACCCTAGAGGTCTAGCTTGTATGGCTATGGTAATGAATATTCGGCCTATCTACGGACCTAGCCCTCCGGTTTATATAGACACGGGAGGGATCTAGGGTTACACAAGGTCGGTTACAGAGAAAGGAATCTACATAGTTGGCTGCCAAGCTTGCCTTCCACGCCAAGGAGAGTCCCATCCAGACACGGGTGCGGTCTTCGGTCTTCGTATCTTCACAGCCCATCAGTCCGGCCCATGGCTAACAGGCCGGACGCCCGAGGACCCCTTAGTCTGGGACTCCCTCAAAGGGGAATGGGGATTCGGGGTTAATCTTACATAGTGGCTTAAAATCCTAGACGCACCAACCCTAGAGGTTCTTAGAGCGATGAGGGACCTTGATCTTGTTGTTACCTTTCGTCTGGACCATAACATGCACCGTCTCGTCGTCCTCTCTATCGTCCAGATCAATTCAAAAAGTACGATGGCCACCACCACATCCATCGCTTCTTCTTTTTCCTCCGCTTAAGAGCATTGACCTTCGGCGGCACCAACATCCTATTCGAGAAAGTTGTGGCACGCTGGTCTTGAGGGGCCGTGTACTTGGCCCACCATGCCCTCTGTCCAGCATCGCCGAATTCGTCCTAATTCATGGCCCAGTGTGCGATGTTGACTAACATAGTGTCCTTTAGTGGTTCAGGAATCAGCATTTCCCACTCCACCACCATCACCTTCTTCACCACAACATCTGCCTCCTTGTGCATGTCTTCGATGTTGGTGAAGTTCAAGCACACTTGCATGGTGTTCTCGAACTTGGTGCAGTCATCGAGCGAGCACCCGAGGAAGAATGCCTTCCATCCAATGCCACAGGGGAAGGGGTTGGGGTTGGTTCATGGCAATGGAGAGGCGAAAGAGGAGTGAGAGACGGAGAGGGTTAATTGAGTGTGAACTGGGTAAGTCATGAGCATTTGGGTGGGTAATTATAGGGGGTTGGATAATAGGATTTAATGTCGATCAACCTTTGAACTTTGTGCTCTTCATGATGTAGATTGAGACAGAGAACAGGGGCAAGGAAGTGGTGCCGACAATGGAGAAGGACAAGGAGGTAGTGCTGGAGGAGCCCCGCATTGGCAAGCGCTGAAACTATGGGCACTACCATGAGGAGGGTGGGCCAACACACTGCTGCAAGGTCATCCTTGACCCAAAGTTGGAGTGCCTACCAATGCCCCTAGACTTCATGAAGCATTTCCCAGTCGTGTTGATGGATTTCAAGCTGAAGACCAACATCGGCTATGCATGGAGGGTCACCGTCCGGCTAATCAAAGATAGGGCCATCCTTGATAAGGGTTGGGCACCCTTCGCTGTCATCCACCGGATCAAGATCGGGTACATGGTGACCTTCAAGTTGCTGACTCTCGACACGCACAAGGTGATTGTCTTCAACGATGACGGCATTGAGGTGGCGACCAAGTGCCGGAGGCACAATGGTGCCTTCATCTTGAACGTCAAGGAAAGCTCTTTGTTGCGCCTACTAGTTTGGTATCA
Organism: Triticum monococcum; assembly: GCA_034509565.1. Lineage (NCBI taxonomy): Eukaryota > Viridiplantae > Streptophyta > Magnoliopsida > Poales > Poaceae > Triticum > Triticum monococcum. The sequence continues at coordinate 540,159,588 of CM067842.1, forward strand.
ACTAGGTCACACTACTTTGCTTTAAAACTGATTGGTTTAAGTGTGATACTGTTTTTAAAACTGCTTGTTTTTGTTTAGAACTATGTTTATATGCTATCTATTTGTATGTCTTTGATTTGTTCTACACGCCCCTATGTGCTGGTAACCTCACCACCTCGATGAAGAGTTTACGATACAACATGCATTGCATGTTACCACCTTTTATGTCATGTGTTCCCGCCTAAACAAGCGGACAACCAAACACACATGTGGTGCTTGTATTGAGCGGTGATGGGAGGTACAGTAGTTTGATTGACTTGAACATTGCACCCAGACCATGGAGAGCAAATCCTTTGTGTGCATATGTAAGTATAGCCATGGTTCAGTCTACTTTTAGACTCGGAACCGATCAGCAGAATACACTAAAGAACTGACGTCAGTTTTCAATCTATTTGGAGCAAACATGTCAATAGCGTCAGATGCTCTGCATGGATCTCAACGCAAGGACTGGTGCCTCATCGTCATAAAAACATTCACTCTAGGGCTGACCTAGGCGAACAGAAGTGGTCTATTCCACCTCACCCCCCACCCTCTCCCACTTGTGTCTATCATTTCGCCCCCCCCCCTCTCGTCCACTTCTTCTGTCCTCCCACACCCCGTCGAAGGGTCTCTCTCCTTGGTGATTTCTTGGCAACGGTGCTATGGCAACACCCTACGGATCCCGACAATTCATATCCTGGTGTCGTAACCTACATCGATGGCAGGGAGAAGAGCGACCATGCTATGCTGGTGTCACCGTTTGGCGGGGTGAAGTTACTGGAGATGAGGCACAGGTTGCTTATTCCCCATGTGAAGACCGTGGAGGTGCTCGCGCGCGAGTTGATACGTCTCCAACGTATCTACTTTTCCAAACACTTTTGCTCTTGTTTTGGACTCTAACTTGCATGATTTGAATGGAACTAACCCGGACTGACGTTGTTTTCAGCAGAACTACCATGGTGTTATTTATGTGCAGGAGCAAACGTTCCCGGAATGACCTGAAACTTCACGGAGACACTTTTCGGAAAATAAGAAAAATACCTGCCAAAGATGAAGGCCAGGGGGGCCACCACCTTGCCACGAGGGTGGGCGGCGCGCTTGCCCCCCTAGGGCGTGCCCCCTACCTCGTGGGCCCCCTGTTGCCTCTCCGACTCTAACTCCAGCTCCATATATTGAGTTTCGGGGAGAGAAAAATCAGAGAGAAGAAATCATCACGTTTTACGATACGGAGCCACCGCCAAGCCCTAAAACCTCTCGAGAGGGCTGATCTGGAGTTCGTTCGGGGCTCCGGAGAGGGGAATCCGTCGCCATCGTCATCATCAACCATCCTCCATCACCAATTTCATGATGCTCACCGACGTGCGTGAGTAATTACATCGTAGGCTTGCTAGACGGTGATGGGTTGGATGGGACCTATCATGTAATCGAGTTAGTTTTGTTAGGGTTTGATCCCTAGTGTCCACTATGTTCTGAGATTGATGTTGCTATGACTTTGCTATGCTTAATGCTTGTCACTAGGGCCCGAGTGCCATGATTTCAGATCTGAAACTATTATGTTTTCATCAATATATGAGTGTTCTTGATCCTATCTTGCAAGTCTATAGTCACCTATTATGTGTTATGATCCGTTAACCCCGAAGTGACAATAATCGGGATACTTACCGATGATGACCGTAGTTTGAGGAGTTCATGTATTCACTATGTTTTAACGCTTTGTTCCGGTTCTCTATTAAAAGGAGACCTTAATATCCCTTAGTTTCCGTAAGGACCCCGCTGCCACGGGAGGGTAGGACAAAAGATGTCATGCAAGCTCTTTTCCATAAGCACGTATGATTATGTTCAGAATACATGCCTACATTATATCAATGAACTGGAGCTAGTTCTGTGTCACCCTAGGTTATGACTGTTACATTATGAACCACATCCGGCATAATTCTCCATCACCGATCCATTGCCTACGAGCTTTCCATATATTGTTCTTCGCTTATTTACTTTTCCGTTGCTATTGCTATCATCACTACAAAATACCAAAAACATTACTTTTACTACTGTTACCTTTTGCTGCCGTTATCACCACTATCATATTACTTTGCTACTAAACACTTTGTTGCAGATATTAAGTTTCCAAGTGTGGTTGAATTGACAACTCAGCTGCTAATACTTGAGAATATTCTTTGGCCCCCCTTCTGTCGAATCAATAAATTTGGGTTGAATACTCTACCCTCGAAAACTGTTGCGATCCCCTATACTTGTGGGTTATCAAGACCATTTTCTGGCGCCGTCGCCAGGGAGCAAAGCTCTATTCTTTGAGTCACTTGGGATATATATATGCTTATCATTATGAAGAACTTGAGAGATCCAAAAACCAAGATTTATCTGAGGGAGTCCTGGATTAGGGGGTGTCCGGATAGCCGGACTATACCTTCGGCCGGACTCCTGGACTATGAAGATACAAGATTGAAGACTTTGTCCCGTGTCCGGAAGGGACTTTTCTTGGCGTGGAAGGCAAGCTTGGTGATACGGATATGTAGATTTCCTACCATTGTAACCGACTCTTTGTAACCCTAGCCCTCTCCGGTGTCTATATAAACCGGAGGGTTTTAGTCCGTAGGGACAACAATCATACCATAGGCTAGCTTCTAGGGTTTAGCCTCTCTGATCTCGTGGTAGATCTACTCTTGTACTACACATATCATCAATATTAATCAAGAAGGACATAGGGTTTTACCTCCATCAAGAGGGCCCGAACCTGGGCAAAACATTGTGTCCCCTGCCTCCTGTTACCATCTGCCTAGACGCACAGTTCGGGACCCCCTACCCGAGATCCGCCGGTTTTGACACCGACATTGGTGCTTTCATTGAGAGTTCCTCTGTGCCGTCGCCATCAGGAAGGATGCCTCATCCCGTCTTTAAAGACGGCACCGTTGCTAAGGGAGCTTTGGCTGTCGGCCAAACTCTCAAGGTAGGTGGTTTCCTTATGACCGCCCGTTCGGCTGCTGCGCCGACGATGACCTCTCGGGTCATCAAAAGCAATCTTCACGTCAGCTCGGAATTCGCTGAGCAGCTAGATCCAATGGAGCTCTCCTCCCTAAACGAGCTCTTGGATCGCTTCGCCGCCCTGGGAGTCGCTACGGATTACGACCAGATTGGGCCTAAACCCGATCTGAGAGAGATTAACTCTCCCCAGGTCACCCATCACGTTGCCGTGGTAGAGGGACAGTGCGGCGACCCTTCATCTATCTTAAGGACTAGCTATGTACGGATTCCCGATCCTTCCAAGCCGGATACCCGCGGAGGGGAGGATATCACTCAAGACCTGAACTTAAAGTCAGGCGACGGGCTAGATCCATTGGACAGCATCCAAGAATCCAAACTTCCGAGTTTGGAAACTCCTTCGCCTCTGGGTCTCAGAGTGGGTAAGGTTTCGGATTTGATTCCACCCACCCACCCGTACATAAGCGATCTATCCCAAATTAGGCAAGAGCCCGAAGAAACAGTACATCATTACTGGGCCAGATTCCTCCTGGTTATGAACAGGATAAAGGACTGCCGCAAGGAAGACGCAATTTCATTCTTCTGCAATAATTGCACGGACAAGGGAATCCTCAACGCCATAAGTCACCGTGATATTACGTGCTTCGCTGACTTGGCGTCCATAGTATGAAAGTACTATGCGATGGAAAGCGCCTGGAAAACCGAAATAAAATTTTGGGACAATCTGACCCTTAATACAAACCCAGTCCGAAATAAAAGGGTGCATCATCGCCAGACACCCGGGTTCAATACCAAAAAGCAAAAGCCCTCTACAGGGCACGGAACCGTACTGGAAGGATGGCTTAATGGACCCTGTAAAATTCACAGTGTAGAGGGCGCCACACCAACTCACAGCCTTAGAGCATGTTGGATCCTCCGGCAGGTAGCAAAAATTAGCGAAGATCTTCTAATTCCAGAAGCCACAGAAAGCCAGCCTAGAGACACCAGTACGGTATTAACAGTCTTCGAGACTTTCGCATCAAATAATATGCGAAAAAGAATACTCCGCAGCCTGGCCGAAGTCTACCAAGTAGCAACAATAAACTCATGGAGTGACACGACTATTACTTTTAATGCCAGTGATGAACCTAAATTCTGAACAGCCCGAGCACCAGCCGCATTGGTCCTCAGTCCAATAGTGGACGGCTTTCGTCTTACCAAGGTACTCATGGATGGCAACAGCCGATTGAACCTCATTTATGAGGAAACCCTTCAAAAAATGGAAATAGACTGGAACCGCATTGAGCGAAGCAGCAGAACCTTTAGAGGAATAATCCCCAGTCGGGAAGCACGTTGTACAGGAAAAATTACACTAGATGTGGTGTTCGGCACGCCGGATAATTACAGGTCCGAAGAGGTCACGTTCCAAGTGGCCCGTTCAATAGCGGATATCACGCTCTGCTAGGGCGGGAAGCGTTTACAATCTTCCAAGCAATACCCCATTACAGGTACATGAAGCTCAAGATGCCCGGGCCTAACGGAATCATCACTCTCGCTAGTGATCCGGACATAGCACTCCGTGCCGAAAACAAGACAGCCGCACTGGCCCTTGAAGCGCTATCCGAAGCCCTAGCGGCTAAGGAACTGACTGCGCTGCGCTCCATGGTGAATAGGGACGATGTGATACTCGACAAAAGATCCAAGTCCACCTCCTTTAAACCGGCGGACGAAATAGTCAAATTCCAGGCCCATCCAACGGACCCCAATAAAACAGCTTCCATCGGGGCACGGTTAAACCCCAATGTAGACGCCGCACTGCGAGAGTTCCTACGAGAGAACTGGGACATTTTCGCCTGGCACCCTTCAGACATGCCTGGAATCCCACGCAAGCTGGCCGAACACAGCTTAAATATCCTAAAAGGATTCAAGCCAGTCAAACAGGCTCTTCGGCGTTTTTCCGAACCTAAGAGACAGGCCATGGGAGAGGAACTAGCCAAGCTATTGGAGGCCGGATTCATCAAAGATATAAAACACCCGGACTGGCTAGCAAACCTGGTGATGGTACCAAAGAAGGACAAATCCTGGCGCCTGTGCGTTGATTTTAAAGACCTTAACAAGGCTTGCCCAAAGGATCCCTTCCCTCTCCCCCGCATCGATCAAATTATCGACGCTACCGCAGGACACGATTCATTGTGTTTCCTTGACGCATACTCCGGCTACCATCAAATAAAGATGGCAGAGTCAGACCAAGCCGCAACAGCATTCATCACACCATACGGCCCATTCTGCTTCAACACAATGCCCTCCGGGCTCAAAAACGTCGGCACAACATATCAGCGCATGATTCAGATATGTCTGCCAAACCAGATCAGCAAAACAGTGGAGGCATACGTAGATGATGTGGTCGTTAAAACAAGACATGTCGAATCTCTAGTAGACGACTTGAGGCTAACATTCGATAACCTCCGAACATACGCCATCAAGCTCAACCCGGAAAAATGCGTTTTTGGCGTTCCAGCCGGAAAGCTCTTGGGCTTCATTGTATCCGGTAGAGGAATTGAAGCAAATCCAGCCAAGATCCCAGATCTGTCACAATTGGATATCCCGAAGGACCTCAAACAAATACAAAAATTAACCGGATGCGTGGCGGCTCTAAGCCGCTTTATCTCCCGCTTGGGAGAAAAGGCCCTACCCCTTTACCGCCTCCTTCGGCGCATTGAACACTTCGAGTGGACGGATGCAGCCACGGCCGGACTCGACGAAATAAAAGCCATCTTGGCAACAAACCTAGTCCTGGCCGCGCCAAACATTGGCGAACCAATGCTACTATACATTGCAGCAACCCATCATGTCGTCAGTGCAGTGCTCGCCGTCGAACGAGAAACGGACGGACACAAATTCCCCCTTCAAAAGCCGGTCTACTATGTGTCCACTGTCCTTACTCTGTGCAAGTCACGGTACCTGCAGTATCAAAAGATTGCGTACGCGGTATTTATGGCATCTCGGAAGCTACGACACTACTTTCAAGAGTGTTCAATAATAGTAGCCTCGGAAGTGCCACTTAACAATATTATAAACAACCACGATGCGACGGGCCGGATTGCAAAATGGGCCATTGAGCTCCTCCCGTTCTACATAACTTACAAGCCACGGCGAGTGTCGGAGTAAATAGCCATGGGTAGCCTAGCCGGCTTCCCCTGGCCCTTCTGAAAAAATTACGAGCCCGTCCGGCTCTCAAGAGGATTCAAGACCTGGGGCCGCCTCCCCCCCTGCCGGCTATCTTCTAGGCCGGCTTCGGGGGCGGCCCGCCCTTTACCCTCATGAAGAAAGCTGTGGGAGGGCCGACTGCGAGAAGCCGGCTGCAAAGAGGCCGACTCCAAGGAGCCGGCTCCCATAAAGCAGTCAAGGCCGTACCCGCAAAGTACGCGTCCACCCCGCGATGATGAAGCGGGCATGGCTACAGTAAAGCCTGCCGCCCCCAAAACCCGGAGCATGCCTGGCACAGTGCGCCATACGGGCAGCCACGGCCCGCCCGGCGCGGCACTGTAGCCATGGCGGCTCTGACGCCGCCCACGACGGGCCACCAGCGAAGCCCCCGAGGCGGTGGGCCCCTTCGGGCAGAGAGATGCCGAAGGCGGCCGCACCTCCTCCCAAGCCGGCGAGATGGAGAGCCGGCTTCCCATAGCCGGCCTGCCACCCTCCTCGAGGGAGACGCCCCATTAAGGAGACAAGACATGGCGGGGCTACAGTAATCGCCCGCCAGGGCGACGGTACTGTAGCCACACTTACCCCGACCAAGCCCGCGTCATCAGCACAGAGCAACAGTGATCAGCCATCGACTGGGCCCTGGATAGTGGGGCCTGCTTGTTGACTAGGGCACCGGCAGCCGGCGGGACCCACCAGCCGGCGGGCCCCAGCTGTCGGTGCGGAAGCCGGCGAACGCGGTCACAGACGGCTGGGCCCCGCGCCCAGCCAGATTACCATTGTACCCCCGGGGGGTAGGCCTATATAAACCCCCCGGTGCACCCATGCAAAGGGTTGGACCCCAAGCTAGTTCTAGACACGATACAAGGAGAAGAAGCAAGCTAGCTGTGCCCTTCATCCTCCTTCCACCCAAACAGCTCGAGGAGCATTGTGTAGCTACTTGTTCATTTAGTAACCATGCGGAGACCCCGCTGAGCAGCAGTAGGGGTGTTATCTCCCCGGAGAGCCCCGAAGCTGGGTAAGATTCGCCGGTGTGCATGTCTTCGCCTTATCCCGTTTCCAAGCACCGGCGATGTTTTATTGGCTCCCACAATGATAAGCCGCCCGTTGGCATATGTCGCACCTACCACCCGACATTTGGCGCCCACCGTGGGGCCAGGTGCACCGTCGTCCGGAGACCTGTTCTGGACGGGAACCCTCTTCCTCCCCCGCGAGCGTAGCCAGCCCAGCTCGCCCGATGGCGCTTGCCACGACGCGCTGCAAAGCGTCACCGACATCTGCGCGGCGAGCGGCCTCGCCGATCTCCTCAACAAGGCCCGCATCTCCGACGAGCTCGCCTCCGATGCGGGCACCGACCACCTCGCCAACCTCCTTGGCCAGCTCCATGTCTCCAGCGAGCCTGCTGCAGATCTGGAGTCGGTTGGCTCCACCGACCCGATGCCTGTCGACTTCGACACGGCGTCCTACAACACCTTCCCCACCAACGTCACGATCTACAACGACCCGCTCCCTCCGGCCGACGATCGCGATACTGTCACCACTAAGGTGATGGTTATCGGCCACGACGGCCCGGACGACGAGGGCGCCCACGACGCCCCGCGCGCGGCGGCCCCGACTTGTCCGTCCCCCTCCCGGCTGATGCCGACGACGAAGCACTGGAGGCACGCCGTCTCGCCCTCCACGCGGAGGGCCGGAGGCTGGCCTCCGTAAGACGCCTCACTGAGGCCTACCAGCGCGAAGCTGACCGCGCCGCCTTCGGCACGCCGGCCCCGGCTGGCCCAAGCCGGGCTGGTGCTGTCAGGCAACGCGGCGCCGTCATCGCCGACACGCTGGGAGTCGAACGCCCGGTCTACGCCACTCCGCTCGAGAACCTGCGCGCCACCCAGGCGGCCGTAGACGAGCTGGACGGCTTGGAAACCGAAGACCTCCCCCACATGACGCGGCGCATACAGCAACTAATTGACGCGGCCGCTCAGCGGCACGAAGCCGACGCCCGCGCGGGAAGCCCTCCCCCGCGCCGCGATCACGGCGCGACTTCCCGGACGCCGACTACGAGCAACACCCGCGCGCGGCGCGAGAAAGAGTCAGCTTCCAGCCGAAGCCGGACCCGAATCTCCATCGAGTGAGACGCTGACGGTCGTCCCCGAGCCACGGAATGGCGGGGCAGCCCGCCTCCGCCTCGAGCTCGTGGAGAGAGATACCCCACCCCGCCTCCAGTGGCGCACCCGACTCTCAGCGGCCGGCTAGGTCGCCGCGAAGGAGTCGGCGAGAACGACGCCCGCCACCGGATCGACCGCCTGGCTAGATCCCTGGCGCTAGAAGAAGAGGACAATGTCGGCCCGCCCTGTTTTGGCCCCCGCATCCGCGATGAGCCCTTCCCTAAAGGGTTCTCGCTCCCAAGAGACACGCCCAAGTACAACGGCTCGGTGAAGCCGGAAGACTGGCTGACCGACTACTCCACAGCCGTCAGCATCGCCAATGGCAACCGGCGCGTTGCCGTGAAGTACGTGCCCCTCATGCTGCAAGGCACGGCGCGGACTTGGCTTAACAGCCTCAAGCCTCTCAGCATCAACAGCTGGGTAGATTTCACTGAAGCCTTCGTTCGCAACTTCACCAGCACCTACAAGCGGGCTCCCAAGCCCAGGCAGCTCTCCCTGTGCGTACAGGGCCTAGCCGAGTCCACCCGCGACTACCTCACGCGTTGGGCCGAGCTCCGCAATTCTTGCGAAGGGGTGCACGAGGTGCAAGCCATCGAATACTTCACTGCCGGGTGCCGAGAGGGCACCCTCCTCAAGCACAAGCTCCTTTGCGACGAGCCGACTACCCTCGACGAGCTCCTGAACATCGCCGACAAGTACGCCACCGCCGACTCTTCGATGAAGACCGAGCTCCGGGTGGACGCGTCCGGGAAAGTGCTTAATCCGGCGCCCCAAACGCCGGCGGGAGATTCCGGCCGACGCCAACACCCGAATGACCAGAAGCGCAAAGGCCCTGCGCCGCCTCCCGCTAGCCGGCAGGTGGCCACGGTTGAAGACACGCCGCCTGAGGGGCGGCCCGCGCCCAAGAAACCCAAGGGCGGCCGGGCGGCTTGGCAGCCGGCTTTCTCCTACGAACAAACTCTTGACGCCCCGTGCAAATTCCATAGCGGCGCGAAGCCGTCCAACCACACAACCCGAAAGTGTAACTGGCTCGCCCGAATCTCCAAGGGTGAAGGGCTCACGCTGACTCCGCCTGCCGGCCCGCCGCCTCCGGCTCCGCCGCCCAAGGCCGCTCGGCCCGCGGTCGACGCCGTGCAGGACAAGTTCCCCGACGAGCAAGCATCTTACGTCGTCTTTACGAGCCAGCTCGGAGACCGGCGCAGCAAGCGCCGAGAGCATCAAGAAGTCAATGTGGCCGCCGCTAGCCCAGCCGGACACATGCATTGGTCAGAGAAATCCATCAGCTGGAGCCGGACCGACCACCCAAAGGTGATGCCGTCCCCTGGCTCCTACGCTTTGGTCCTGGAGGCCACCCTCGCGACGGACACACGCGCCGCCAGCTTCTCCCGCGTGCTGATCGATGGCGGAAGCAGCATCAACATCCTGTACCGCGACACCCTGGAGAAGTTAAGTGTCAAGACAAAACAGCTTGTGCCGACTCGGACGGTGTTTCACGGCATCGTACCCGGTTTGTCCTGCGCCCCCATTGGCAAGATCAAGATCGACGTACTCTTTGGGGGCAAGGAGCATTTCCGTCGGGAAGTGATCTGGTTCGAGGTGGTGGACCTGGAGAGCCCTTACCACGCCTTGCTTGGCCGACCCACCTTGGCCAAGTTCATGGCGGTCCCCCACTACGCATACCTCAAGATGAAGATACCAAGCTCCAAGGGTATCATCACCATCACCGACGATTACAAGAAATCCGCCGACTGCGCCGCGGCTAGCAGCCGGCTGGCCGAATCCCTCGTGATTGCCGAAGAAAAGAAGACGCTGGACCGGGTCGTGGCCCTGGCCAGCAAGCAGCTGAGCCAGCCCGCCGACTCCAAGGAGTATGATGCCCAAGGATCTTTCCAGCCGGCCAAGGAGACCAAGAAAATACAGCTCGACCCCGAGCACCCCGAAAGGTTTGCCGTCATTGGGGCAAGCCTAAACAGCAAATAGGAAGGCGAGCTCGCCGATTTCCTCCGTGAGAATCGGGATATCTTTGCATGGTCCCCCAAGGACATGCCGGGTGTTCCGAAGGATTTCGCCGAGCACAAACTACATGTGCGGGAGGACGCAAAACCAGTCAAGCAGCCTCTCCGCCGACTGTCAGAGGAGAAGAGAAGGATCGTGGGGGAGGAGATAGCCCGGCTTCTGGCAGACGACTTCATTATGGAAGTTTTCTTTCCAGAATGGCTAGCCAACCCGGTCCTCGTGCTGAAGAAGAATAACAAGTGGCGCATGTGCATAGATTACACCAGCCTCAACAAGGCCTGCCCCAAAGATCCCTTCGCCCTGCCAAGGATTGACCAAGTAATAGACTCCACAGCCGGATGCGAGCTGTTGAGTTTTTTGGATGCTTATTCAGGATACCACCAGATAAAACTGAACCCGGATGACCGCCTGAAGACCGCCTTCATCACGCCATTTGGAGCCTTCTGCTACCTGACCATGACGTTCGGCTTAAGGAATGCCGGCGCCACCTTTCAGCGTTGCATGCAGAAGTGCCTCCTCACGCAGCTCGGCAAAAACGCCCACGTCTACGTGGACGATATCGTGGTGAAGACGGAGAAGCGCGGCACTTTGCTGGAAGACCTGAAAGAAACATTCGAGAACCTGCGCCGGTTCCGAATCAAGCTCAACCCCGAGAAATGCGTGTTCGGAGTGCCAGCCGGCCAGCTCCTAGGCTTTCTGGTCTCCGAACGCGGCATCGAGTGCAACCCAGTGAAGATCAAGGCCATCGAGAGGATGGCGATCCCAACCAAGCTTCGAGAAATCCAGAAGTTCACCGGGTGCCTGGCCTCTTTGAACCACTTCATCAGCCGGCTTGGAGAGAAAGCTTTCCCTCTCTACCGCCTCATGAAGAAGAGCACTCACTTCGAGTGGAATGACCAGGCCGACCAAGCTTTCCACGAGCTGAAGAAAATGCTGGCCACGCCGCCTGTCCTGGCGGCGCCAACTGAGAAAGAGCCCATGCTCCTTTATATTGCCGCTACTAGCCGGGTGGTCAGCACCGTCATCGTAGTCCAACGCCCCGAAGAAGGCCGAGCCAAGATGTGCTACAACATGTACTTCACCTCCAAGAAGCTGAAGCCCTACTTTCAAGAACATCCCATCACGGTCGTATGCACTGCCCCGCTGGCCGAGATCATAGGCAGCCGGGATGCATCCGGCCGGCTGGCTAAGTGGGCCATCGAGCTGGCCCCTTACACGATCTTCTACCAACCCCGCACCGCCATCAAGTCACAAGCACTGGCCGACTTCCTCGTTGACTGGGCCGAGACCCAGTACTTACCACCAGCTCCTGACTCCACCCATTGGCGCATGCACTTTGATGGATCCAAGATGCGCACCGGCCTAGGAGCCGGCGTCGTCCTTACCTCTCCTAAGGGCGACAAGCTCAGATACACGATGCAGATCCACTTCGCCGCCTCCAACAACGTAGCCGAGTACGAGGCGCTCATACATGGGCTCCGGCTTGCCAAGGAACTCGGCATCCGCCGGATCCTGTGTTATGGCGACTCGGATTTGGTGGTTCAGCAATCATCTGGCGACTGGGATGCCAAAGACGCAAACATGGCAAGCTACCACTTCCTAGTGCAGAAAATCAGTGGGTACTTTGATGGATGCGAATTCCTCCACGTACCGCGAGCCAACAACGAGCCAGCAGATGCCCTGGCCCGAATAGGCTCCATGCGGCAACCAATACCAACCGGTGTTGCTCTACAACGCCTCCACAAGCCGTCCATCAAGCCGTCTCCGAAATCCGATTCCATCTTCGTGCCGCTTGACCCCGACAGGGCCGGGTCCGGCTTGAAGAACCAAGCAGGCGACCCAGGGACTTCAGTACTCGGCTCGGGGACTGCAGTAGCCGGCTCGGGGACTGCCGCACCCGGCTCGGGGACTGCGGTAGCCGGCCCGGGGACTTCTTCAGCACAGCAAGCGGCGGCCGACTCCAGCACTTCATCACCCAGCCCGCCCACCCTGGTGGCAGTAGCCACATTGGCGGCAGGGGAGGTCGCAGCTCCATCATGGGCTTAATCCATCCTCAACTTCTTAGTGAACCAAGATCTGCCGGCTGACGAAATAGAAGCGAGACAAGTCCAACGTCGAGCCGGAGCATACACGATCGTCAACAGAGAACTTGTCAAGCGCAGTGCCACCGGAGTCCTCCAGCGATGCGTCGAGCAGGAGAAGGGCATCGCAATCCTCAGAGATATACACCAGGGAGAGTGCGGCCACCACGCCGCCTCAAGATCACTTGTCACCAAAGCCTTCCGCCATGGTTTTTTCTGGCCGACTGCTTTGGACGACGCCAAAGAGTTAGTCAAACACTGCAAAGGCTGCCAGCTTTTCAGTTCCAAGCAACACATGCCGGCTTCGGCACTCAAGACCATTCCCCTCACCTGGCCCTTTGCCGTCTGGGGACTGGACATGGTAGGCCCATTCAAGACGGCGCACGACGGCATGACGCATTTGCTCGTCGCCGTGGACAAATTCACCAAGTGGATCGAGGCAAAGCCGATCAAGAAGCTGAATGGGCCGACTGCGGTGGCTTTCATCGCAGATATAACAACCCGGTATGGCATACCGCACAGCATCATCACCGACAACGGCACGAATTTTGCCAAAGGAGCCTTGGCACGATTCTGCGTTGCACAAGGTATCCGGCTGGACCTTGCGTCCGTCGCCCACCCGCAGTCAAATGGCCAAGTCGAGCGAGCAAACAGCCTCATCCTCTCCGGCATCAAGCCCTGACTGGTCGTACCTCTGGAGCGTTCAGCCGGCTGTTGGCTCGACGAGCTGCCGGCTGTCCTATGGAGTCTGCGTACTACCCCAAACAGATCAACCGGCTTCACTCCTTTCTTCCTCGTGTACGGTGCTGAGGCAGTCATCCCAACAAACATCGAGTTCGACTCGCCTCGGGTAACCATGTACACAGAGGCGGAGGCCAAAGAAGCACGAGAAGACGGCGTCGACCTGCTGGAAGAAGGCCAGCTGTTAGCCCTCAGCCGGTCTGCCATCTACCAGCAGGGTTTGCGCCGCTACCACAGCCGGAAGGTCAGGCCAAGATCCTTCCAGGAGGGCGACCTTGTGCTCCGGCTGATCCAGCGAACAGCCAGCCAGCACAAGCTTGGAGCCCCCTGGGAAGGCCCCTTCGTCGTCAGCAGAGCTCTAGGCAACGATTCCTACTACCTCATCGACGCGCAGAAGCCCAAGGCACGCAAGAGAGACGACTCCGGCAAGGAGTCGGAACGACCATGGAACGCCAACCTCCTTCGAAGATTTTACAGTTGAAATGTAGTATGTATCGCGCTAACTTTTGTACTAAGTATGAAACAACAGGCCCCCCGAGGACGGCCCGGGGACTGCCCTCTTTTATCTATGAATGAAAATTATCATGCGTATGATATTGTCTTTTCATTTATTTATTTCATCCGGCACCGGGTTCGATGAGTCGGCCCGGGGACTAGCCGACTGGAGTTATATTAGGAGTCCTACCCGCGGTCAGACAAGTAATGTGCCGACACCCAGGCTTAGCTCTTGCCAAAATCGCAGTTCGAAGAACCGGCTGCCCGGCTGGCAAGAGTCACAAGCCGGAAAGGATGTGCACACGAAAAACGGCTAGGGACTAACGGACTTATATAACAAAAGCCGGCTTGCCGCCTCCCGCCGATCGACTACCAGAGTAGCCGGCCGGCCGGCTTGCATTCAGTTCACTTCAAATCCAAGAAAGCTCGAGTACTTGCCTTCCCAAAGAGGGAAGGCGGCAGAGGAAAAAAGCCTAAGGATAAAAAGTGCACTCGAATGGAAACCAAAACATGCACACAACAATATTTACATAAAGGACCTCCAGAGAGGTCAGCATCCAACATAGTTTGATACACCCCCAGTGGGTGGAATTGCGAAAACTTAAAGTTGTTCGAAAAGACAAAAGCAGGAACAACAAGGACGGCAGATCAAGCCGGCGGGGCAGCTGACGAGCTGGGCTGGGCGGTGGAGACGGTTGCGCCGGCTGAAGGAGCGGCCGGCTGACCAACTTCGGCCTGATCACCGCCTCCAGCAGAGGGCGCGCTTCCGCGCGGCTCGTTGCTGGAGGCACGGTCGGCTTGAGGACGGTCGGTCGTTCCACTGGCCGGCTCGGCATCTTCACCGTCCTCTTCCTCGTCATCCTCGCCCTCGTCGCTGGAGGCGATCTCCTCGGCCGAGTCCTCGCCCACCGTCGGGTTCAGCCCGAACCACTCCTCCGGCTGGGCGACGCCGTCGTCATTAAGTTCGGGCGCGAAGACGCTGGTGTCGGTGCACTCGGCGATCGTCGAGGCGCGCTGGGCGATCGCCGGTCGTACCTCCTCCAGCTCCGCGTCGGCCTCCAGCCGCCAAGTTCGCAGCTGGTCCAGGCTTAGCCCTGGGTACCATGCGCGGACGAACTCCAACGCCCGCCCAGCTCCAAGACGGGCTGCCGACGCCTTCCAAGCTTCGAAGCGGCCGACTGCGACTTCTAGCCAGTCGGCGGTCCGGCTTGGGGTGCGGGGGATCATCTGGCCGGGCCAGAGGGCGGCCAGCACCTGCGCCCCGGCACGTTGGAGCCGGCGGAGCATCCGATGGGCCGGCTGCAGTCGCGCCTAGACGGCAATGAGCTGCTCCCCCAACGTCCGATTTGCATCCGGCGCAATGTCAGCTCCAGCCTGACGGCGCGCCTCGCGATGGGACTCGATGGCTTGGGTGGCGAGGACGGAGTGGCCGGGAAAGTAATCTGCGCAAAGTAACAAGCACAGGTCAGAATAAAACTCCAGGCGGCTAGCAGATGGAGGAAGGGCAAGATAAGTGGCTTACCATCGATCAGGTCTTCGATTCGGCCGAAGCCTTCCTCCAGCGCCTGACGCGTCTCGGCCCAGCTCACCGCCTTGGTCTCAAACTCGTCCTTCAAGGCAGCCTCACTGTCCTGTGCCTTCTGCAGGGCCGCCTTGTGGCTTTCTTCCTAGTCGGCCAGTTTCTTGACCAGGCGGTCAAGCTCCTGGACCAAGGCGGCGTACTCGGCGTCCCTGGCGCGAAGAGCGGTCTGCACCTTGCTGAGCTCCCTCCGCAAGTCGGCGTTGGCCCCTGCATGAGCAAAAGACAAAGAGAAAAGGTCAATAAGGGAAAGGTCGTCAAGGAAGATCTGACCCGACTGCTCAGCAGTCGGCCCGAATCTCGGGGACTACACCCAGTGGGTGCGCTGTCGCGCCCCCTCAAGAGACAGATAAGAGCAAAGTACTTACGTCGGCTGCTGGCCAGGTCATCGGTCCTCTGGCCCAGCTCCTGAGCCTGGGAGTTGAAGGCGGCAGCACGAGAGTTGTGATAATCCTAAGATTTAGACAGAAAACAAAGTTAAGATGGTCGTCAAGAAAGATCCGACCCGACTACGCTGCAGTCGGCCCGGATCTCGGGGACTACACCCAGTGGGTGCGCTGGCGCGCCCCCATGGAAGAAATCAGAGGACCAGAGCGGTCGACAAGTGAAAAACTTACCTGGATAGCAGCCCGCGTCAACAAGAACTCCTGAGTATATTGCTGCAGGAGGGCGGCCTGAGCCTGCAGCCGGCTCCGAACCCCTTGGGCCGCCACGTTCAGCTCGCCACTCCCTCCGCTGGGAGTCCACCCGGACGTGGCAGAGCTGGCCGCCTCCAAGGCTTCTGCCGACTGGTTGGCACCCGCGGCTTGGCGCGTGTCCGGCGGGGCCGTGTTCTCTCCGGCGCGCTGGCTCGCCGCCAGCTGAATCTCAAGGCCGGCTCCGACCTCGGGTACGCCCCAGGCCAGCTCCTCCGGCGCCGCCGACGACTGGCCGCCTTCGCCCGCTCCGGTTGGCGCTGCCGGCGGCGTCCTCTCCGCAAAGACCTCGAAGAGCTCCTCCCTTTGCACCGGCGGCTGATCTGGGGTGATCTCCTCCGCCAAGGGCAGCGGGATGTCCGGGTCCACGGTGCAGAGGGGGATGGCGAGCAGCGGAGGCCGGCTACGCGTGCCCTCCGCCTCCGTTTCCGCGGTTGCCCGCTCCATCGGAGTCTCGGCTGCCGCGTCAGCCCGCTCCTTCGCCGCCCGGGCGGCCTCCCGCTCCGCCGCCTCCCTCTCCTCTCGCGCCTCACGGGCGTTCCGCTCCGTGGCTTCCGTGAGGTCGGCGCGGGGGTCCACGCGGCGGGGCCCCGAAGATCCGGCACCCGGCCCAACCACAGAGCCGCCTGGGCCCCGCTCAAGGGAAAGCGGCGCCCTGCCCAGAAAATGGAGGAGGGTTAGAAAAAAAGAAGACAACAAAAAACAGGCACGCAAGCAGCCAAAGACTTACGATGAAACCGCCTGAGGCTGCTTCACCGCCCTCCGGAAGCGGGCCGCCTTCGCCGCCGCCTCGTCTCGCTTCGTTGCCGCGGCGGAGGCCCTCGTCTTCTTCGGCCGACTTCCGAAGAGAGGAAGCGCGGCCCGACGCTTCGACGTTCCACCACCGGCAGCCGGCACGGTGGACGAGCCCGCGCTGTGATGATCGGCTGCCGGCTGGCGGCGCGGGATTTCTTCGGCGTCGGCGTCATCCGGCCAGTCGTCAAAGCTGGCTGAGAGCCCCGTGCCTCCGGGCTCGGCGACGTCCCCTGTGGCGGCGTCTTCCATGGCGGCCGCCCCCAGGTCTGGGTCGTCAATATCATCTACCGCACGGTCGGGGGCATACCGGCGTTCGAATCCTGCCGCCCCGGCTGGCGGCGGAAGAAGAGGGTTCTAATAAAAAGGAACCGTCTGGTCAGAAGCCGGCCGGTATAAAGCCGGCTGATGACAGAAAGAAGATAGAAAGAAAGACCTACCACGGGCGGTGGATTGGCGCGAGAGTACGGCGCCTTGCCGTATTGCTAGTCGTCGGCGAGCTTGAGGTTGGCGATGTAGTTGACCATGAGCGCCACCTCGGCCTGGGGCATTTCCCATGTGCTCAGCCGGCATGGGTCGAGGCGGCCGCTCATCTGGCACATCATGTGGGGCCGGCTTTGGAGAGGAAGGATCCAGTGCTCCACGAAGGCCGCCACCAAGTCGGCTCCGCGCAGGCCTTCCGACTGGATCATTACCCGAAGCCGGGCGATGGCGGCGTTTCCAGCCGGAGATAAGGACTTGGATCTGAAGCCCCAAGACGGCTGCCTTCCAGCCGGCGGGCCGGCTACGTAAGCCGGCAGATTGACGTGGTCTTCTTGCGAGGCGATATTCTTCACGTAGAAGTATGATTTTTGCCAGAGCTTCACCGACTGGATTAAAGGGATGTGCAGGAAGGGATTGCTCTCGCCTGTCCTCTTCATAGCGATGAAGGCCCCGCAAGGGGCGGGCACGCCGGCGATGACGGTGCCGAGCTTGTTCTGGAAGAACTCCGCCCAGAGCTCCAGTGTGGGCAGCACTCCCAAGAAGCCTTCACAGAGGGAGACGAAGGCCGACAGCAGCATCACCGCGTTGGGCGTGAGGTGATGCGGCTGGAGGCGGTAGAACTCGAGGAAGGAGTGCATGAACCCACTCGCCGGGAGGCCGAAGCCGCGCAGGTAATGCACGCGGAAGACGACCAGCTCGCCTTCCTCCGGCACCAGCGAGATTTCCGTCTCCGGCGCCAGACGAACCTGCACGAGGTTGGCGGCGGGCAGGCGCCGGGTCCGGCGGAGGAACTCTATGTGATCGTCGTGGACGTTGGAGCCGTCCCACGAGCTCGACAACGCCATGGACATGGAGGCGTGGGGGAGCTGTGACGGGAAGCTGCGTTGGGCACGAGAGGAAGAAGAAGAGAAAAGAGAACGAGGAGGGACGGGGAGCGGGGGAGCGAGCGAGCCTTTGCCTCTCCCCCTTCCCCTCCTACTTGTAGGCTCATGCGCCAGAGCCGAGGAGGCGCGGCGTGGGGGGTCGTGGGGATCGATCGTGCCCACTTCCCCCACGCCCCACGTTTATTGCGCACAAAAGACAAGAAGAAACGGCCACGGGAAGGCGAGCCATCCCCTCAGGCCACAGAAGATCTGCGCTCGGGCCGAGGCCAGGGAGTGGCGGGCCCGGGCCTGCGGCGGCGTCCCGTCGCACGCGTGCGACGGCAGGACTTCACCGCCACATGGCCCGTCGTGGGGCCCGCGGTCAGCACGCGGGCCAACCGCGAACATGTTGATAAAACAAAGAAGTTCTCCGAAGTCGGCCTACGACGGCGAGGTCGGCTCCTCAGGGTAAGAAGCTGACCAAGCTTCTCGTCCCTCTGTCCGCCGCGAAGCTCGCTCAGCTTTGGGGACTACTGTCGGAGTAAATAGCCATGGGTAGCCTAGCCGGCTTCCCCTGGCCCTTCTGAAAAAATTACGAGCCCGTCCTGCTCTCAAGAGGACTCAAGACCTGGGGCCTCCTCCCCCCCTGCCGGCTATCTTCTAGGCCGGCTTCGGGGGCGGCCCGCCCTTTACCCTCATGAAGAAAGCTGTGGGAGGGCCGACTGCGAGAAGCCGGCTGCAAAGAGGCCGACTCCAAGGAGCCGGCTCCCATA
The DNA here is from genome assembly GCA_034509565.1 of Triticum monococcum. Classification (NCBI taxonomy): domain Eukaryota; kingdom Viridiplantae; phylum Streptophyta; class Magnoliopsida; order Poales; family Poaceae; genus Triticum; species Triticum monococcum. The sequence continues at coordinate 540,178,460 of CM067842.1, forward strand.
AAGCAGTCAAGGCTGTACCCGCAAAGTACGCATCCACCCCGCGATGATGAAGCGGGGCGTGGCTACAGTAAAGCCTGCCGCCCCCAAAACCCGGAGCACGCCTGGCACAGTGCACCGTACGGGCAGCCACGGCCCGCCCGGCGCGGCACTGTAGCCACGGCGGCTCTGACACCGCCCACGACGAGCCACCAGCGAAGCCCCCGAGGCGGTGGGCCCCTTCGGGCAGAGAGATGCCAAAGGCGGCCGCACCTCCTCCCAAGCCGGCGAGATGGAGAGCCGGCTTCCCATAGCCGGCTCGCCACCCTCCTCGAGGGAGACGCCCCATTAAGGAGACAAGACATGGCGGGGCTACAGTAATCACCCGCCAGGGTGGCGGTACTGTAGCCACGCTTACCCCGACCAAGCCCGCGTCATCAGCACAGAGCAACAGTGATCAGCCACCGACCGGGCCCTGGATAGTGGGGCTTGCTTGTCGACTAGGGCACCGGCAGCCAGCGAGACCCACCAGCCGACGGGCCCCAGCAGTCGGCGCAGAAGCCGGCGAACGCGGTCACAGACGGCTGGGCCCCGCGCCCAGCCGGATTACCATTATACCCCCGGGGGGTAGGCCTATATAAACCCCTTGGTGCACCCATGCAAAGGGTTGGACCCCAAGCTAGTTCTAGACACGATACAAGGAGATGAAGCAGGCTAGTTGTGCCCTTCTTCCTCCTTCCACCCAAACAGCTCGAGGAGCATTGTGTAGCTACTTGTTCATTTAGTAACCATGCGGAGACCCCACAGAGCAGCAGTAGGGGTGTTATCTCCCCGGAGAGCCCCGAAGCTGGGTAAGATTCGCTGGCGTGCATGTCTTCGCCTTATCCCGTTTCCGGGCACCGGCGATGTTTTATTGGCTCCCACAATGATAAGCCACCCGTTGGCATATGTCACACCTACCACCCGATAGCGAGCTATCAAGTCGCAAGTTTTGGCCGACTTAGCCGCAGAATGGACGGAGGACGAACTCCCTAAAGAGTACGGCACATATTCAAACTAGGTCATGCACTTCGACGGCTCCAAAATGTTGGCCGGTCTAGGGGCTGGCGTCGTTTTGACGTCCCCCACAGGAGACATAGTTCAATACGTACTCCAGATAATGTACACAGACTCCAACAACGCAGCCGAATATGAGGCCCTTTTACATGGTCTCCGGATGGCAGTATCCATGGGCATTCAACGCCTAGAGGTGCGCGGGGACTCGAACCTCGCAATATCCCAAATAAATGGAGACTTTGATGCCAAGGATCCAAAAATGGCAGCTTTTCGCAACGTCGTCCTAAAAATGTCAGCTCGGTTCGAAGGGCTCGAATTTCACCATATAGCCCGGGAAAATAATCAGGCGGCAGATGTCCTGGCACGCATCGGCGCAAAACGCGATGTAGTCCCCCCCCCCCCAACATCTTCTTGGAAAGGTTGTTCAAGTCGTCCGTAGTATGGGAAGGGGAACCTAGCAATAACAGCCCGGACCCAACCGCACTGCCCGACGCCGAACACTCTGACATAATTGGAGGCTCCGCCAATGAAATAACACCTTCAGCCCACGTAATAATGGCCGTCATCGCCCCGTGGACAAAACCATTCCTTGCCTACCTTACCAGGCAGGAACTCCCCGAGGACCAAAATGAGGCACGCTGCATAGTGCGGCGATCTAAAGGCTATAAAGTCCATGAGGGAGAGCTTTATAAGAAAAGCACTACCGGAGTCCTTCAAAGGTGCATCTCCAAAGAGGAAGGGCGAAACCTCCTGGCTGAAATTCATGCTGGACTCGGCGGTCATCACGCTGCAGCTCGGTCCCTTGTAAGCAAGGCCTTCCGTACAGGCTTTTATTGGCCGACGGCCTAGGTAGACGCCCAGGACTTAGTCCAACGATGCGTTGGTTGCCAGCTTTTTGCAAACCAAAGCCATATGCCACCCACCGCCCTCCAAACTATCCCCATCACTTGGCCCTTCGTGGTCTGGGGGCTTGACATGGTTGGACCCCTTAAAGGCGGAACCCACAAGAAAAAATACTTACTGGTCATGGTCGATAAGTTGACCAAATGGATAGAAGCCAAGCCTGTTAAGACGGCCGAATCCGGACCAGTGATAGACTTTATATCCAGGGTTGTACACCGTTACGGCGTCCCCCACAGCATCATCACTGATAACGGCACGAACTTTACGGCCGACGAGGTAAAACTCTGGTGCAAAACCATGGGCATCAAGCTCGATTATGCTTCCGTCTACCACCCACAAACTAATGGCCAGGTCGAACGTGCAAATGGTCTTATCATGAGCGGCATCAAACCCAGATTAGTGCGGTCCCTTAAGGAATCTAATACGCACTGGGTAGAGGAGCTCGACTCCGTACTCTGGGGGCTGCGAACCACGCCGAATCGCACCACCGGATACACACCATTCTTCATGGTGTACGGCGCAGAGGCAGTTTTGCCCTGCGACATAATTCATGACTCACCTCGAGTGCACATGTACGAAGAAAGAGAAGCCGAGCTCGATCGGCAGGACAGTTTGGATGCCTTGGAGGAAGAGCGTGACGTGGCAAAAGCCTGTTCCGCATTCTATCAACAGCAGGCTCGAAGATACCAAAGCAGAGAAGTACGGGCCAAAAATTACAACATTGGCGAATTAGTTCTATGCCTGCCGGACAAGAAAAAGGACAAACTCAAGCCCAAGTGGGAAGGTCCCTTCATAATTGACCAAGTCCTGACTGGTGGAGCGTACCGCCTGCGAGATGCATCGAATAACTGACTCGAGCCGAACCCATGGAACGCAGCCCGTCTCCGAAGATTCTACGCCTAGCGCCGGACTCTGTGTTCGTATCCTTCCTCTGTCCATTTTTTATATACTTTCTGTCTTACATTTCTCTCCTTCTCCCCTCTCTCTCTTATAGCCTTTAAAGGCTCATACAGTGATGCGCTATCCGCGCTCATTAAACCTGGGGGCTTCTTTAAACAGAAGCTTATTTATACGGGCTTCATGCCCAACACATGTGTCACACTTCCGCATGTACCTTTTATTCACCATTATATGCATCGATATGACTTAAGTTTTGGCCAAGCTGGGTTGCCTGGCTCCTGTGCTTACCCCTATGTTCCCGATTGTTCGGCTAGGTGGTAAAGGGAGCACCTCTGTGATTGTTACTGTCGGGTCAGCCAGATGTGTACCTTAGACTGGGTGAAGCCGAAAGCTAGCGTTCTTAAGGGAATATTCGGTCGGGAACTAAAGATGATCTTTTTTCACTTATTTATCTATACGCCCCCAGATGTTTTTCCTGTGTCTCTTTTCGCAGAATGGACATGCACTTTAGGGCATGCCTCCCAGGGAAAGGAACCCCACTTTAGGGCATGCCTCCCAGGGAAAGGAACCCCTAACGGAACTATTCTCCCTGGAAGATGTTTCTTACTAACCATGTAATATAACATAACTAGTTGGGCACTTGTCTGTTCAAGCACTAATGACCCCTACGCCTAGTCTCCATGCATACCCCGGTTCTTATATAACCGCGAGGGTATTCGGACACACTCCGGACCGTCAGGTCCCGAGGTTGAAGCGAAAAGGTCGGCCATGACAAACGATCTACAATCCGGCTAGAAGGCATTACACATGTCAATTATAATGACATAGTCAATCTGACTGATTGTATTCCTCTTCAATACCATCTAACAGGCTGTCTAGTTTACAGTCCTGTTGGGAATACTTTGCGGCCAATTCTACTTGGCCGTATACTAAGCTCACAGGGTTCTCCGTCCCATCGGGCCCCACGGGTCCGACCTCGGCCATGTGGTTTGGGTCAGCCTTCGTGTACCGCGTCTTCACCATGGACCAGGCCTCCCTGGCACCTTGACGGCAGGCCGACATCTTCCACAATCGGAAGCGCCGCCGCGCTCCCTTCAGCTTCTCTACAAGCTCTCCAAGGCCTTCGGGCATGGAGACGGATGGCCACAAGGCATGGGCGACGCTTTGCATCACCTGCCGAACTCGCTCGTGCAGTTATGAGAGCTCGGGAAGAAGGTCACCCGCAGAACCAGGCATTTCCTCTGCAGGACGACCTGTTAGCATACCTACAGACATTACTCTGTTAGTCGACTTCCTCGCCGAACTCTTTTTTCAAAGTTCGTTTAAGCACTTACTATATATGCCACGTCGAAGCCGCTGATTCTCCTTCACGGAGTCCAACAGCTGGGCATGAACATCCTTCAGTTCAATGCCCAGCTTGGTGTTGGCATCTTGGAGATTGTTCTTCTCCCGCCTCACCTTTGTCAGCACACTCTCACCAGCCTTCAGCTGGTGTCGGAGTTGTTGCTCTTCCGGATTTAATCCGGCGCCATCTACAATTTCATTTGTTAGATTTGCACCCACGCCACACTTTGCAAAATACTTATCTTTCGAAGCGTATATTACCAGAGGGGGTCTCCTTGGGCTCCCCTGCCGCGGCTAGTGCGGCCTCAAGTTGGGCTTTGCACTCTTCCAGCTCCTGGGACAGTAGGGTATTCTTTTCTGTAAGAACTTGCATAACAAATGATCCTTAAATCAGTTATTCTCACTGTTTCAAGTCTCGGGGGCTACTGGTATATATATAATTACCAAAATTTTCTTACCCGTATGTCTTTTACATACTGCTCTGTGGCTCTGGCTAGACCATTTTGAGCGGCACGGAGGTGCGCATCTCCCAAATTGAAGGCATCCAATGCCTCGTGGGAGAAACAAGCGTCACGAAGAACTGTCCGGCGACGCCTGTGGTTCATGGCACTCTCCACCTCGGAATTGGTGGCAGACAGCCTGTCCGCATCCTCTGTTGGAGGAGCGTCCGGTGCGCGCCTTGTGTTCGCCTCCGCTTCTGGACCAGGCTTTGGAGCCTGGCTGGTGGAGGCGCGATTGGCAACCCCTCCGGATATAGTCCGGCGAGGTCTCTTCATCCTGAAGAGAGCACGAGCATTAATATGCCTTGAAGGAATAACACCTGGGAATAAGATGGCGCGCTATACCTTTGCGCCGGCGTCTCGGTCCGGACCGCACTTCTTTTCAGCCCGCGGGGCCTTGCCGCCCCTCGTTGGCTAGTCGCCGCAGGCTCGGCCTCCCGTCTCAAGGACCTCCCTTGCAAAACACGGTTGTCATACGGCAATCGAAAACACGCGAGGATAGATCCCTTTTTAAAGTGCTGGGACTTCGGTCTCAGTTACCTGTGAGGCTGGGAGTAGCCCTGGGTAATCGGCCGTAGTGGCCACCCAGGCGTTGTCCTTGCTCAATTGATGAAACACCCCATCAATCAGCTCCATGGATAAGTCCGGATCCTCTTGAGAGGCCGGGTCGAGGGACCGTCCCGGATCCTCGGGTTGTGGAGGAGGGCTATTTATTTCTTTAACAGCCTGGCGCAGTTCCTGCATTGAAGTCGTTAGACTAAATATTTAACGATGGGAATATAAAACGGATGGGCAAGTAAAAGTGTCCACTTACCCAACTTGGGGGATTGAACATAGAAAATCCACCCTGTGGGTTGACGCGGAGAAATTCCTCCTCTTCTCCCTTGTACAAAGAGGACAAGATCTTTATTAAAGCAGCAGCCGAATCCGGCCCCTTACGACCATGGCGGGTGGCGTCGTCCTCCCCGTTTAAGTCCCACATGGGGTGGCCTCTATACTGGAGCGGCTGCACCCCGATCATGGTTAGTCCAGAATGGGCTAACAATCTTATCTGGCCCATTAGGTAAAGAACGTCCTTGTCGCTTTCCCTCTGAGGGCTCCATGGACGCCAGCTTAGGCGCTTCTTTAGGGGAGAACTATCGAACTCAGGGAGGCCGATCCGGACAGGATCTGATAGCGGGACGTCCTCTATATAAAACCATTCCGAAGGCCAGTCCTCGGACGCCTTCTTTGGGGTTCCGGATAGATATCCGATCCCTGCGATGCACCACACTTCGGCTCCGCCCACTTGATATATTGACCCCTTCTGAGAACGGGGCACAAGGCAAAATAGCCTTTTCCACAGCGCGAAATGAGCCTCGCAGCCCAAAAAAAGCTCACAAAGGGCTACGAAGCCCGCGATATGCAATATGGAGGCAGGCGTGAGGTTGTGCAGCTGGAGGCCATAGAACTCTAGGAGCCCCCGGAGAAATGGATGAATTGGAAATCCGAGCCCTCTTATTAAGTAAGGGACAAGGCATACCCGCTCTCCTTTGGAGGGATTGGGGGCGCTCTCCGCTTGCTCTCCGCCATTATAGGTGGCAAGTCCGGCTCGAACCGGGACCATATAGGCCGGGGGAGAAATCCCTTGGTCTGGAGCGTTGCTAGCTCGCTGTGCGGGATGGAGCACCTCTTCCAATCTCTAGGCTGAGGGCTGGAAGGGCGAGAGGAGGAGCTGCGGTGGCCGGCCATGATAGAATGGACCTCTGTCGGATACGCTCTGATGAATACTCACGGAGGGGAGAAGGTGTGGTTTGGATCTAAATCCTCGTCCCCTTAAATAGGTGGCTCATTCATGCGACTAGGGGTGTAAATATAAAGAAAACACCCAGACTTTTTGTATTCGTTTGACACATGGAAGACGGCCATTATTGGGCATAGAAGCCAAGGAGCACTACATTTACAAGAAACCAGACACTATTCAACAGGTACACGGAATTTGGAGGAGAACCCGCCTTGCAATGCCGAAGACAATTTGCGCGCCGGACTCGTCATTATTGAAGCCTGGTTCGGGGGCTACTGAGGGAGTCCTGGATTAGGGGGTGTCCGGATAGCCAGACTATACCTTCGGCCGGACTCCTGGACTATGAAGATACAAGATTGAAGACTTCGTCCCGTGTCCGGAAGGGACTTTTCTTGGCGTGGAAGGCAAGCTTGGCGATACGGATATGTAGATTTCCTACCATTGTAACCGACTCTATGTAACCCTAGCCCTCTCCGATGTCTATATAAACCGGAGGGTTTTAGTCCGTAGGGACAGCAATCATACCATAGGCTAGCTTCTAGGGTTTAGCCTCTCTGATCTCGTGGTAGATCTACTCTTGTACTACCCATATCATCAATATTAATCAAGCAAGACGTAGGGTTTTACCTCCATGGAGAGGGCCCGAACCTGGGTAAAACTTCGTGTCCCTTGCCTCCTGTTACCATCCGGCCTAGACGCACAGTTCGGGACCCCCTACCCGAGATCCGCCGGTTTTGACACCGACATTGGTGCTTTCATTGAGAGTTCCTCTGTGTCAGCGCCGTCAGGCTCGATGGCTCCTACAATCTTCTATGAAGGACTTAGAGGAGGAACCCGCCTTGCAATGCCGAAGACAATTTGCGCGCCGGACTCGTCGTCATTGACGCCTGGTTCAGGGGCTACTGAGGGAGTCCTGGATAAGGGGGTGTTCAGGTAGCCGGACTATACCTTCGGCCGGACTCCTGGACTATGAAGATACAAGATTGAAGACTTCGTCCCGTGTCCGGAAGGGACTTTTCTTGGCGTGGAAGGCAAGCTTGGCGATACGGATATGTAGATTTCCTACCATTGTAACCGACTCTATGTAACCCTAGCCCTCTCCGATGTCTATATAAACCGGAGGGTTTTAGTCCGTAGGGACAGCAATCATACCATAGGCTAGCTTCTAGGGTTTAGCCTCTCTGATCTCGTGGTAGATCTACTCTTGTACTACCCATATCATCAATATTAATCAAGCAGGACGTAGGGTTTTACCTCCATCAAGAGGGCCTGAACATGGGTAAAACATTGCGTCCCCTGCCTCCTGTTACCATCCGCCTAGACGCATAATTCGGGACCCCCTACCCGAGATCCGTCGGTTTTGACACCGACACTATCCCTCAACTACGAGGGGAGGTAAGGAACTGCCATCTAGCTCTGCACTTGATTCACCTTCTGTTTTGAGTAAGCTTGCGACACCTACAGCTGCTTCTGCTATTCATTCTGATATGTCGCATGTTATTGATGATGCCACTTCTGCTATGCATGATACTTATGATGAAACTACCTCTATGCCTGATACTACTATGCCACTTAGTGCTTTTCTTGATGAACAACTTGCTAGGGCTAGAGAAATTGAAAATATTGAATCTGATGATACTGATGAAAGTGATGATGAAGAACCACTTGCCATTCCTAAGGGTTATGTTTTTGATCAAGATGCTTCTTTAGCTATTTTAGCTTGCAGAAATAGAACTGAACTTAAAAAATTACTAGCTAAATGGAGTAAGCAATCTCTAAATGATAGAATGAAACCTGACCCTGCTTTTGCTACTTCACCTATCTTTGTTACTGATAAGGATTATGAACTCTCTGTTGATCCTGATATAATTACTTTGGTTGAATCTGATCCTTTTCATGGTTATGAATCTGAAACTGTTGTGGCACATCTTACTAAACTGAATGATATAGCTACCCTATTCACTAAAGATGAGAGAACACGTTACTTTTATATTCTTAAAATATTTCCGTTCTCATTAAAGGGTGATGTTAAGATATGGTTTAATTCTCTTGATCCTGGTTGTGTGCGTAGTCCCCGGGACATGATTTATTACTTCTCTGCTAAATATGTTCCTGCTCATAATAAACAAGCTGCTTTAAGGGATATATATAATTTCGTGCAAATTGAAGAAGAGAGTCTCCCACAAGCTTGGGGGAGGCTTCTCCAATTACTTAATGCTTTGCCTGATCATCCTCTTAAGAAAAATGAAATACTTGATATCTTTTATAATGGACTAACCGATGCCTCCAGAGATTACCTGGATAGTTGTGCTGGTTCTATTTTCGGGGAAAGAACACCGGATGAAGCTGAAATTCTATTCAATAATATGTTGACAAATGAAAATAATTGGACACCTCCGGAGCCAATTCCTGAGCCTATTCCTAAACCAACTCCGAAGAAGAGGGGTATTCTATTTCTCAGTCCTGAAGATATGCAAGAGGCAAAGAAATCTATGAAAGAAAAAAGTACTAAAGCTGAAGATGTTAAGAATTTACCTCCTATTGAAGAAATACATGGTCTTAATTTACCGCCTGTTGAAGAAACATATAATCTTAATCTTTACCTATTAAAGAAACTCATGGTCTTGATAACCCGACACAGGTAGTAAAGGTAAATTATCTCTATAGATATGATAAAGCTGTAATCCCATCTACTAAAATTGCTAGCCCATGCTTAGATGAGTTTGATAAATTTATGGCTAAGCAAGAAGACTTTAATGCTTATTTTGGTAGACAATTAAAATATAATTCAAATACGCTTGGACACTTGGGTGATTATATGGCTAATGTCAAAGGTGAACTTAAACCTATTAGTAAACATACTTCTATGGTTACCACTCAAGTAGAACAAGTACTTAAAGCTCAAAACGATTTTCTCAATGAATTGAATAGTAAAGATAATGATTATGCTGTTAGAGTGGCTACTAGAACTGGTAGAATGAATCAGGAACCTTTGTATCCTGAAGGCCATCCTAAGAGAATTGAGCAAGATTCTCAGAGAAATAATATAGATGCACCTAGTTCTTCTAAAAAGAAGAAAAATAAAAATGATAGGACTTTGCATGCTTCTAGTGATCCTATTGTTGAAACACCTGAGAATCCAAATGATATTTCTATTTCTGATGCTGAAACACAACCTGGTAATAAAACTGAAACTAGTGGTAATGTTAATGATAATGTTCATGATGATGCTCAACCTAGTAATGATAATGACATAGAAATTGAACCTGATGTTGATCTTGATAACCCACAATCAAAGAATCAACGTTATGATAAGAAAGATTTTGTTGCTAGGAAACATGGTAAAGAAAGAGAGCCTTGGGTTCAGAAACCCATGCCTTTTCCTCCCAAACCATCCAAGAAAAAGGATGATGAGGATTTTGAGCGCTTTGCTGAAATGATTAGACCTATCTTTTTGCGTATGCGATTAACTGATATGCTTAAAACAAATCCTTATGCTAAGTATATGAAAGATATTATTACAAATAAAAGAAAGATACCAGAAGCTGAAATTTCCACCATCCTTGCTAATTATACTTTTAAGGGTGGAATACCAAAGAAACTTGGAGATCTCGGTGTACCCACTATACCATGCTCTATTAAAAGAAATTATGTTAAAACTGCTTTATGTGCTCTTGGAGCCGGTGTTAGTGTTATGCCTCTCTCTTTATATCGTAGACTTGATTTGAATAAGTTGACACCTACTGAAATATCTTTGCAAATGGCTGATAAATCAACTGCTATACATGTTGGTATTTGTGAGGATGTGCCTGTTGTAGTTGCAAATGTTATTATTTTAACGGACTTTGTTATTCTTGATATTCCTGAGGACGATAGTATGTCTATTATTCTTGGAAGACCCTTTTTGAATACTGCAGGGGCTGTTATTGATTGCACTAAAGGCAATGTCACTTTTCATGTTAATGGTAATGAGCATAGGTACACTTTCCGAGGAAACAACCTCAAGTTCACAGTATCAACTCTATTGGAAAAATTCCATCGATTATATTTGGAGGTTTTGAATTTCCTCGTCCTACTGTCAAGAAGAAATATGATATTCGTATTATCGGGGATGTGCATATCCCCGTTGAGGTAACATAGTGTTATTCAAAATTTCTCCGATTCCATGTTATCCGGAATGAGTTCGTTAACAAGACTTGATCAACCTTGTTAGTGGATTCCTTTTGATGATCATGAGATGGATGAAACTAGAAGGCACAACCTTCTGTACCCCACTTTTACTTTCTGTTATTTATATTAAATAAAATAAAAATAAATATTTGTTTGTCTGTTATCTGATTATCCGTGCAATATAAAAATACCTCGAAAATAAAAGTTCTCCAAATGCACTGAAAATTAAATATGATTTTTTTTTCTAGAATAATTGAGGATTTATGGAACTGAGAACACACCAGGGGGGCCAACCACCTGCCCACGAGGGTGGAGGGCGCTCCCCCTGCCTCGTGGGCCCACGGTGGCCCTCCTCCACTTATTTCTGCACCCACACACTTCATCTTCCTCCCCCAAACACGAATAACCAGCTCAAACCCGAGTCCAAGCTCGTTTTGCTGCCATTTTCGATCTCCTTGCTCAAAGCACCTCTCACAAAATTGCTTGGGGAGATTGTTCCTTGGTATGTGACTCCATTAGCCCAATTAGTTTTTGTTCTATTGCTTTATTCATTGCAAATTTTTGTTGCTTAGGTAACCCTGTTCTTGAGCTTGCATGTCAAATTTATATGGTCAAAAGTAGTTTTGATGCATGATATAGGCCCTAGGCACTTGTAGGAGTAGTTGCTATCAATATTATTGAGTTTGGTTTACTTTTATTTTGAAGTTACTAAAAATTTCAGAATTTTTCAGAAAATGATGAGGAGACTCTTGAGGGGCTCATCGAGCCAAAGCTTGAAGGAAAAGGCACCAAAGCCTAAGTATAATCTGCCTCACACCATGGAGGTTCGGGCGTGTGAATGGCCTTCCGAGGATTTCTTGAGAGCAGCCGGGATTTATGAAGATTTTCATGAATTGGCTCAGACTGCAGGCCTTACCGCTTTCCTCCACGACCAATGCGATCAGTATCTCTTGCTCACAAATACCTTTGTGCAAAACTTTCATTTCCATTCTAGGAACTCACCACCTACGGTGGAGTTTCATTTATATGATGAGCATAAGGAGATGTCACTTTATGATTTTTGTCGGATCTGTTTAGTCCCTTTTGGGGGCAAGACAGAAGAACCACATCGTGATGATGTGGAGGGATTTATTGACACTATCACTATAGGGGAAACAAGGAAGGTTTCCGATGCACGAATCACTAGCATAAATTTTCCTGTTTTACGCTACTTTGCATTATTTGCTAGTCGTTGCTTGATTGGTCGCGAAAACTGTGGAAATCTGAGTATCCCTGATATTATTATTTTGCACCACGGTTTATATAGTGATAACTCTTTTAGTATGGGCAGCATTATTGCCAAACGGTTAAGTCTGAACCGTACCAAGGGCCCCATCTTTGGAGGCATCTATGCTACACGCCTAGCTGCACATTTTAACATACCTATTAGGCATTATGAGAAGGAAGAAAAGGTGTTGCCTCGTGTTTATTTAGATTATACAAGTATGGTGGCACATGATTTTATTGTTAAGAATAGGGAAGGAGAGCTTAAATATCAATTGTTCTTTAATAAACATCATCCTGGGACTATTACCTTGCCTGCTCCTTCTTTGTTTGATTTGACTGTAGGCACGTACCTTGTTCCGTTGACGGCTATCCACGCCTACCGGAACCCTGCACCAGCCGAGGAGCCAGAGCCGGAACCACAATTTGATCCTTCATGACAGTTTAATTATCAGTGGGATCCAGAGATGATTGTCAGCCAATGGCAATTGGAGCCTTCCTTGTCTGCATCACAGTACGACCCCAACTATTATTATGTATATCAGCCAGGCCAGTCGTGGCCATAGACCAACTTAGGCCAAAAGCCTAAGCTTGGGGGAGTACGTATTTCTCACCGACATTACATTTATGTTCACACACTCATTGTTAGATGTCGGTGCTCATACTTTTTCATTGTATCATCCATGCTAGTTTACTTTCCTTTTTATGATTTCTTCTTGTGTGTTTAATAAACCTTAAGAAAAACCAAAAAAATAGTTGTAGATTTTAATTAGTTTACTTTCCATGCTTGTAGTAGTAACTAAAAAGAAAACCCAAAAAGATTTCCTGTTCTTCTTTTGCTTGTTGGGAGCTTTCCCGTATAAATAGTTTTATTTCTTCTCGTTTCTTTGGGGGTCGATAGGAGAAGACCATAATTAAATTGTTGAAGTGGCTCTTATATGCATTGTTGTTGATCTGACAAAAGAGCCCATATTGCCTTGTCTTCTCCTGTTTATTGAATGCCTGCAGTTTCCAGCTTAGTCCAATGCATGTGCACTATTATTATTATTCACACTATTTGGTCGTGCAAGTGAAAGGCAATTATGATGTTATATGATGGACTGGCTGAGATGAGAAAAGCTGGTATGAACTCAACCTCTTTTGTTTTTGTAAATATGATTAGTTCATCGTTCCTGATTCAGCCTATTATGAATAAACATGTTTGCAATGACAATTAGAGATTATAGTTTCTTATGCCATGCTTGATTAGCTATGAGTTATAATGGTTTACCTTGCGTGCCAACATGCTATTAAAATGGTTATGATGCGGTATGATAGGTGGTATCCTCCTCTGAATGATTTAAGTGACTTGACTTGGCACATGTTCATGCATGTAGTTGAAACAAAATCAACATAGCCTTCACGATATCTATGTTCATGGTGGATTATATCCTGCTCATGCTTGCATTCGGTGTTGATTAATTTTAATGCATGTTCATGACTGTTGTCGCTCTCTAGCTGGTCTCTTCCCAGTCTTTTGCTAGCCTTCACCTGTACTAAGCGGGAATACTGCTTGTGCATCCAAACTCCTTAAACCCCAAAGTTATTCCACATGAGTCCACTATACCTACCTATATACGGTATCTACCCGCCGTTCCAAGTAAATTAGTATGTGCCAAACTCTAAACCTTCAAATAAATATCCTGTTTTGTATGCTCGAATAGCTCATGTATCAACTAGGGTTGTCTATATCTTACATGTTAGGCGGGTTATTCTCAAGAGGAGTGGACTCCGCTCCTCACTCACGAGATAAATGGCTGGTCACCGGGATGCCCAGTCCCATGCTTTATGCAAACTAAATCAAAATAATTGCAAACAAAACTCCCCCTGGGACTCTTGTTAGTTGGAGGAACTCGTTGTTTCGAGCAAGCCATGGATTGATGCTTGTTGGTGGAAGGGGGGGTATAAACTTTACCATTCTGTTTGGGAACCGCCTATAATGTGTGTAGCATGGAAGATATCGCCATCTCTTGGTTGTTATGTTGACAATGAAAGTATACCGCTCAAAATATTATTCACCTCTGTTTCAAAACGGAGCTCTAGCACCTCTACAAATCCCTGCTTCCCTCTGCGAAGGGCCTATCTAGTTACTTTTATGCTGAGTCATCATCCTCTTATTAAAAAGCACCAGTTGGAGAGCACCGCTATCATTTGCATTCATTATTGTTAATTTACATTGAGTATGACTTGACTGGATCTCTTTTACCATGAATTACAATGTCTAGTCAGTCCTTGGTCTTTAAAGGTGCTCTGCATTTATGTTTTGCGGTCTCAGAAAGGGCTAGCGAGATACCATCCTGTTATATCATATTATGATTGTTTTGAGAAAGTGTTGTCATCCGAGTTCTATTATTATGGCTCGCTAGTTGATCATGCTATTGATATGAGTAAACTTGAGACATAAGCGTTATTGCAAATGTGGTTAGTTATAATCTTTGCTGAAAACTTGAATGTTGGCTTTACATATTTACAACAACAAGAGCAAACCGAGTTTGTAAAAGTTTTTCTCTATCACTTTCAGTTTATCAGCTGAATTCCTTGAGGACAAGCAAAGGTTCAAGCTTGGGGGAGTTGATACGTCTCCAACGTATCTACTTTTCCAAACACTTCTGCTCTTGTTTTGGACTCTAACTTGCATGATTTGAATGGAACTAACCCAGACTGACGCTGTTTTCAGCAGAACTACCATGGTATTATTTATGTCCAGGAGCAAACGTTACCAGAATGACCTGAAACTTCACGGAGACACTTTAGAAAATAAGAAAAATACCTGCCAAAGATGAAGGCCAGGGGGCCACCACCTTGCCACGAGGGTGGGGGCGCGCCCGCCCCCCTAGGGCACGCCCCCTACCTCATGGGCCCCCTGTTGCCTCTCCGACTCCAACTCCACATCCATATATTGAGTTTCAGGGAGAAAAAAATCAGAGAGAAGAAATCATCGCGTTTTACGATATGGAGCCGCCGCCAAGCCCTAAAACCTCTCGGGAGGGCTGATCTGGAGTCCGTTCGAGGCTCCAGAGAGGGGAATCCGTCGCCATCGTCATCATCAACCATCCTCCATCACCAATTTCATGATGCTCACTGTCGTGCATGAGTAATTCCATCGTAGGCTTGCTAGACGGTGATGGGTTGGATGGGATCTATCATGTAATCGAGTTAGTTTTGTTAGGATTTGATCCCTAGTGTCCACTATGTTCTGAGATTGATGTTGCTATGACTTTGCTATGCTTAATGCTTGTCACTAGGGCTCGAGTGCCATGATTTCAGATATGAACCTATTATGTTTTCATCAATATATGAGTGTTCTTGATCCTATCTTGCAAGTCTATAGTCACCTATTATGTGTTATGATCCACTAACCCCGAAGTGACAATAATCGGGATACTTATCCGTGATGACCGTAGTTTGAGGAGTTCATGTATTCACTATGTGTTAATGCTTTATTCCGGTTCTCTATTAAAAGGAGACATTAATATCCCTTAGTTTCCGTAAGGACCCCGCTGCCACGGGAGGCTAGGACAAAAGAGGTCATGCAAGTTCTTTTCCATAAGCACGTATGACTATGTTCGGAATACATGCCTACATTATATCAATGAACTGGAGCTAGTTATGTGCCACCCTAGGTTATGACTGTTACATGATGAACCGCATCCGGCATAATTCTCCATCACCGATCCATTGCCTATGAGCTTTCCATATATTCTTCGCTTATTTACTTTTCCGTTGCTATTGCTATCATCACTACAAAATACCAAAAACATTACTTTTACTATTGTTACCTTTTGCTACCATTATCACCACTATCATATTACTTTGCTACTAAACACTTTGCTGCAGATATTAAGTTTCCAGGTGTGGTTGAATTGACAACTCATCTGCTAATACTTGAGAATATTCTTTGGCTCCCCTTGTGTCGAATCAATAAATTTGGGTTGAATACTCTACCCTTGAAAACTGTTGCGATCCCCTATACTTGTGGGTTATCACGAGTGCTTTGAAGAAAATATGCCCTAGAGGCAATAATAAATGTTATATTTTATTTCCATATTCGTAACGAATGTTTGCTTTCTATGTTGTGTTATAACTACATTGGTTCTTGAATATGATATTCAGAGGAGAACCAAGTTGCACTTGTGGAAACGTAAACATTGAGTAATTTCCTAGTCTCCCCTATAGGACTAGCTAATGTGTTGCACGATGAACATGTTTTCCTGATCATAGGGCCATTTTAAATTAATAAGGATGTCGGCAACAATAGGAACACATTGTTGGTGGAATAATGGTGTTTGATAGACCCAACTAAATGAAATATATGTCGATAACACATCGTCGCTATGTTATAAGTATTTTCATGCGAGTGTTAACGTATGCTCAATTTCTTAGACAATTAGAGTATCAGGTAACTTCATGCCGGACAGTGTATTTCGGGGTTCGCCGAATGTTACCCATTATAGGGTGACTATAATGGTAACTTTTGTGTGCAACATAAAAGAATGTGAAGGGACTTGATAACTCAAGATTGAGATTTTCTCCTCTTACAACTGAGAGATATTCTTCAGGACCTCTCGGTATTTTGATATCCATCATCGTCTTCCTAGACACAACATTATATGATCACGGGGATGTCGAAATACGGAAACAAGAAAAAAATGGTAACGAGGATAACTTGGTATTATGAGCAAGTTGTTGCTTCACGCATATACCAAAAGTTTCTCTTGGGGTTTTGTTATCTATCGTGAAGCAAAGGGAATGATATGTAGAAAACAAAAAGGTTCCATCAACAATTTATTCGTGTAAGTGTAGCATTCAATATGGATGCTCGGATCCTGCTATTGATTATTGACCATAAGTAGTTCCAGGTCATGTCTACACTTTACCGCAACATGCGGGATCACACGCTTGAGGCTCTTCGGATTGTTGAGTACTAGAAGTGTTAGGAGCTTGAGAGAAATTTACCGAAAAAGTTTTGGGTATATCAAAAATGTTTCAGAGAGACAACAATAAGTGTTTTGGATAAAATCGGTAGTATGTAGGGGAAAACCGGAGAGTCTAGGAAAATTGGGAAAATACCGAGAGATCTGGAAGACCACCAAATGGTATGTGTTATGGAACCTTCCGGATAAATATATATAGGGTGCCATGGGTTTCCCCTTTGGGTAGGCCCAATTAGGGGGCAGCCATATGGGCCTATTGGACCAAGAGTGGGGCGTCCCTCCCCTTGGCTTGGGGGCCAAGACTCCTAGGTGCACCTAGGGTTTAGAGGGCCCCACCCCTTGCGGTGGTTAACCTAGGGAGGAAGGGACCCCTCCTCCAAGTCAATCTTCATCCCTGCCCCTATATATATGTGAGGGGGCATCCCCTCAAAGGTATTTGATCTCGCGCAAAGGGATGCAGATAAAATTATATCTCTTGTTGGAAAATGTGTAGAAAACAAAAAACAAATCATCGTACGAATGGAACTCCCAATATCACTATGAAGATGCAGATGAGATTGGATCTGAGCCTTATCAACAAGAGTGCAAGGGAAGATGTGTTGGTGTAGATCGTTGATGCGGATTCTCGCAGGTAGGATTTACAACCTCCCAATTATGATAACTTTTCCTTCAAATGCACGATCTCAAAGGGGCTCATCACCACGTCGGCTCCTGGCCTGGTGTGCTGGGCAGATGATCCCTTTGTCAGTTCCGTCCTAGGCTACTTTGGGCGGCCCATGATGGTATACCGGAAGATTCTAGAACACTTGGCGTGCAAGACCAGAAGCTAGGATCATGGCGGATTGTACCTCTCTGTATGTAGCCGACTAGGTTTTTTCACCCTAGGGTCCCGGTATGCTATATAAACCAGGGTCCGGGCTCATAGATAGACACATGGTACTTTGCACTCTATACACATCCCAATGCGATAAAGCAAAGACCGGGACGTAGGGTATTATCTCCTCCATGAGAGCCCGAACCTGGGTAAAAACCTTGTCCATGTTACCATTGTGTCAAGTCGCCTAGTTAGGATAATCTATCAGATTAGCTCCGACACCATACGACCATCACAAACATTTTGCTTAACACAAAATGCCAACACATGCAAATGTGTGTTTGTGAGGTGCAAAACCTAGTGCTTGGTAGATTTCACTATCATGGGTAGAAAGGCAAATTCTGTTACACGTGGCATTTTGTCATGATTGTTTTAGTTAT
Organism: Triticum monococcum; assembly: GCA_034509565.1. Taxonomy (NCBI): domain Eukaryota; kingdom Viridiplantae; phylum Streptophyta; class Magnoliopsida; order Poales; family Poaceae; genus Triticum; species Triticum monococcum. The sequence continues at coordinate 540,196,582 of CM067842.1, forward strand.
CAAACAAGTTTTTGATAGTTGCCATGCGACCTTTTTTCCAAAATTTATGTACACTTTTTGACATGTTCAATGAGGAATTTCCCCTAAAATTTCCCATGTAACATTACATTCTGTTTTGCATTTGCTATGACATCTGAACCAAATATAGGGCCAATCTTATAAAATTTGCCATGTCATTTGTATTGTGTCTTTCTAACTTTTTGCCCTCATGTGGTCTACTCAGACGACAAAACTTGGTTTCTTGTTTTTATTACAATTAACATGGCAAATTTATTATATATAACACTTGTAACATGGCATTTGTACTCCATCTTAGGAAATTCCATGGCTTTGTATAGTCATTTTATATAGTTTTTGCCATGGATCTTTGCAAATTTGTTATATGCTTGTATTTTCTTTTTAAAATAATCATGGCAAATTTGTCATGTGCTTTCTGTTTACATTTTTAACATTTATTGTTTCCTTGGATCATGGCAAATTTGTTGTATATAATATACGTACCACGACATTTCTTCGGGTGCATCCAAGAAATATGTAGGTAAATTTGTGTTTGCGACATGGCAAATTTAAGCAAAATTGATCTAGTGGCATGGCATTTTCAGAAGAAAAAATTGACATGTCACTAGTTCAAAAATTCTTACACTTGCCTACACATATTTATCTTTTTTTGTCTGAATTTCCATGTCACTAAGTACAAATTTTCCTACATTTAGACATCTAAATTTCCTGAATTTGCCATGTCAGTCTTACATACTTTTTCTTTTTTGGGCCATAAACTAGAGAACATCTTTTCTAATTTTTGCCATCATTTTGTATAGGCTTTTATATAACTTTTTCCAACGGCATTCTTTTTTTGTTGTGCGTTTTTTGTTATGCGACGGGTCTTTTGCAAATTTGTTGTTGTGTTTTCATACAACTTGCTCATACCACAAGATGGCAACATTTGTTTAACTCTAAATGACAGACTATATATGTTTCTGTTGACAACTTAATGTACCTACTTTCTTAATAAGAACATGACAATTTTAGCTTTACCGGCATGTCAATTTTATTGTTTTCCATCATGGCAAAATTCTTTTATGTGATTATTTTATTAAGACAAAGGAAATATAGAGCATGGCCATTTTTTAATAAGAGTATGAATATTTATTTTTACTGGCATGGCAATTTCATTATTTCGATCATGGTTACTTTCTGTATGTAATGTTTTTTCATGGACATCTTACCATCAAGAGCACAACAATTTTATTTATTGGCATGGCAATTTACCATGTTTTGTTAACATTTCAATTTTTCAATCATAATCATCAAAAAGTAAAAACGTGCTGCCACGTGAACTTAGTTTTTTGTGGGCGGTGATATATATGGCCCTTCCTATTTGGCGCTTCAGGCGCCGTTATAGGTCTTTTTACAAATGGGCGCACACACTCCCGCAAATTGGGCCGGGCCGTCTAATCTTTTTTTATTCTTAAATGGAAAAAAGATGAGATCGCAGGATTCGACCAGGGACTTTCTAGTTCAAAGTATTGTGGGCGATAACCACCAAGCCACCTTTTTCTTAACACGGTACAGACGCAAGCGCTCATATATACGTGCATACATTCACCCCTATAAACGCACACACGTACACCATATCCCTATAAGCATCTCCGAAAGACTGAGCCGCCATATCATCTTAAAATCTACGAAGTGACCATAGACACCTCGTCGTCAACGGAAACGTCCCCTCCCACTGAATGCGCATCACCAAAAATTCTGAAATAATTCCAAAAATAAACACGAGCACTAGGATTTGAACCCTAGTAGGCTGAGGATACCACAGTCCCTCTAACCATCCAACCATAGGTCCTTACGATTAGTTACCACTTTCCCATTCCTTTCTTCATTCTTATCTTCTTTTATCTTTTATCTTTTTCTCTTTCCTTATTTTTATTTATTTTCTATTTCTTTTTTGTTTGCTAAATATGTGAATTATTTTCTTATTTCACAAAAATAAAAGTAAATTGATGACTTTTTTCAAATTCATGAACTTTTATTTTTGAAATTATTTTCTATCATTAATCTAAAAAAGAAGAGTAAATCAATGAATTTTTTTTCAAATTCGCTTGAAGCGCCGAGAGCCCTAGCTGACGATCGCGTGTATCAAGAAGACGAGCATTCCTGCAGGGCGCGGTTGAATGGGCTGGTCCTAACCCTAATCCTAGGATAGAAGGTTAGCATTCCTTACCACTTGGTGATTGCGGTCAATAGGCTGTGTGAATACTTAAGAACTACATTTAGAGACAGATCCAAAAATAAAAATTCGATCATTGAACATTTTTTAATATACATTGACCATTTTTGTAATATACGATGAACATTTCTTAAGCACACATTGAACCATTTCTGTGATATATGCTGAAATTTTGAAAATACATATTTAATATTTTTATGATATACCCTGAACAATTTGAAAATACTCATTGAACATTTTTCTGATACATGTTGAACATTTTTTAAGTACACAATGAACATTTTCTTAATATAAGGCAAAATTTGTCTTAAATATATGATGAATTTTTTTTTGTAATACGAGATGAACTCTTATATAATACACAAGAAAGGAAGAAAATTAAAAATAAAAAGAAGAAACACAAACTGTTCATCGTACTAAAGTAATAATAAATAAATGCACGATGAAACATTTCTTTAATGTAAAAGAGAAAGAGAAAGAAAAAAAGTAAAATTAAAAAATAACTCAAAGAACTAGAAAGAAAAAACCGAAAAGATAGAACAAAACAAAAAGGGCGACTCTACGCGTCCACCAACGGATAGCGCTAAAATATCAACCACCTTGTGGTCCGTCCGATAGACACAGAATTAGCCATCAGATCTCCCCCAATCGTGCGCGCTCCGAATTGCAACAAGCCGGTTGTTGCGCTTCTTCCTCCGATTAGTGTGAAGCAAGCGGTCCGTTTCGTTTTTTTAATTTTCTGTAACAATACTTTTGTTGTGAAAATCTTTTCTTCTCTAAATTCCTGCAATAAGATCTTTGTTGCGAAACCTCCTCTTCTCTAATTTCCTGCAACAAGTCTGTTGTTGCAAAACTTTTTTTCTCTAATTTACTGTAACAAGACCCTCTTGTTGCGAAACCTATTCTTCTTTAATTTCCTGTAAGAAGAGCTTTGTTATGAAACCTCCTCTTCCCTAATTTCTTGCAACAAGTCAGCTATTGTAAAACCTCTTCTTTAATTTTCTGCAATCAGACCTTTGTTGCAAAAATTGCAAACAGACCTCCCACCGTATTTAATTTTCTGTAATAAGATTCTTGTTGCAAAAATTGCAATAATATCTCCCGTCGTGTCGCGCATTGATACGGTCGTCGTTCGTTGCCGTCGTTCCGCAACAACACTGTTGTTGCAGGAACTTGTTCCAAAGGTAGTACATGGCATGGCAGTGAACACAACACCGTATCTATTTTTTAATGTACAAAAAAGGTACTAGTAGCCAGTACTAGACTATTAGTACATGGCATGGCAGTGTATCTTCATTTTAAGAAATTATAAACAAGTCAGTAGCATACGACAATGGATGTATGTGTAGCCTGAGAAAGAAAGAGCAGACAAAACGAGAGCGTATTGGCTGGTTTCACGGTGACGGGTGCGTTCAGGAAAAAAGGGACGTTACAGTGGGTTCCCGCCTGAACACGTGGTTGGCAGGGGAGGCGGCTGATGCCTGCGCGTTATTAACCGGCGGAAAGCAAGCGTTTTCCAAACAAAAAGGTAATAGAAGAAAACGAACGAAATACCAAAGAAGCGAACGGGAAGCACGCTCTGCAACGAACGGGAAGTGCACGCTGCAGCAGTTTGACACACGCGGGTGTCTAAGGCCTTATATAATAGGAGGTGCTTAGGGGAGGTGGTTAGAAAAATAAATCAGGCTTTTCTTAAGCACCGGTGCTTATTTGTACAGAATAGATGCTTAACTAAATGTCTTTTCTATAAAAATAGGCACTGATATTTCAGAAAAACTCGGTTTATTTTTCTAAGCATCTCTCTAAGCACCTTTCATTGTACAAGGCTTAATAGGTTTTACCTGAAGCAAGTTCCCGATATATATCGCTTAAAGCGATTTGTATCCCAGCCGTCGGTCGCACGTATACATGGTACCTACAAGGGCCTTGCCTATCGAGTGGAATAGTAGCCAGCAGCGAGGGCACATGCACTAGTAGCAGCACTAAGCTAGCGCGGTGGGTTTTCTTTTTATATTTTCTGTTAGGGCAACTCTAACGCACAATCTCAAATGATTCGGTCGCGTTCGTTTAAGGGTAAACAGATAGAAAACACGGCCCAACGCGTGAGAGTAAACGGATCAATGTCCGTTTTTTATCCGTTTTCGACTCATTTCTGGCACAACTTTGGGTCGTGTTTGCGTCCAAACGAACACACACGCGCGGATGGGCGGGGACGCGCGCCCTTGTCCCCCAGGCCCGCCCGTCGGGGACACAACCAATTTTCGTCTTCTCCTGCCCTCCTTTCATCCTACGACCCCCCGCCATCGCCACTGCCACCCCGTTCCCGGCCGTGTCGCCTTCCATCAAGGCCGTCCGAATCACGACCACACCATGCCATAGCCGACCCACGCCGGTGTTTTGGAAAAGCTTTTTGCCAGCGTTTGTGGTTCCTTGTTGCCGGTGGGAGAGAAGCTACAGCCGCCAGCGCCGCCTGTCGACCCCAATAACTTCCGGCAGACGCTGCATTGCCGCAGGGCGCCCACCCACCAACGCCAACCTTGCTTTGCTGCCTGCGAGGGGAGCTCGAGGTGCTCTTTCGGATGAGGAAGAGCTTATGGTGGCTGCATTGGTCGTCCATGACCACATTTGTAGGAAGCGGCCTCAGTTCAGGGGATCTATCCCGGGTATGCTCCGGCCTTGAACCACAATAGGAGAGAGGCCACACCCTTCTCTATACCGATTATTTTGAGAATACCGCACTCTTAAAACCACATCAATTTCGTCGTCGATTCCGAATGAGGAGACATGTGTTCAATCGTATTCGACAGGGAGTGGTAGGATACGATCATACTTTGAGTGCAAAGAGGATGCCATTGGCAAGCTTGGCTTCTCTTCTTATCAGAAATGCACTACGGCTATTCACATGCTTGCATACGGAATTCCCGGTGATCTTGTGGATGAGTATGTGCATATGAGTGAGTCCACATGTTGAAGGAAATATGCCCTAGAGCCAATAATAAAGTTATTATTTATTTCCTTATATCATGATAAATGTTTATTATTCATGCTAGAATTGTATTAACCAGAAACATAATACATGTGTGAATACATAGACAAACAGAGTGTCACTAGTATGCCTCTACTTGACTAGCTCGTTAATCAAAGATGGTTAAGTTTCCTAACCATAAACAAAGAGTTGTTATTTGATTAACGAGGTCACATCATTAGTTGAATGATCTGATTGACATGACCCATTCCATTAGCTTAGTACCCGATCGTTTAGTATGTTGCTATTGCTTTCTTCATGACTTATACATGTTCCTATGACTATGAGATTATGCAACTCCCGTTTGCCGGAGGAACACTTTGTGTGCTACCAAACATCACAACGTAACTGGGTGATTATAAAGGAGCTCTACAGGTGTCTCCAATGGTAGATGTTGGGTTGGCGTATTTCGAGAATAGGATTTGTCACTCCGATTGTCGGAGAGGTATCTCTGGGCCCTCTCGGTAATGCACATTGCACAAGCCTTGCAAGCATTGCAACTAATGAGTTAGTTGCGGGATGATGTATTACAGAACGAGTAAAGAGACTTGCCGGTAATGAGATTGAACTAGGTATTGGATACTGACGATCGAATCTCGGGCAAGTAACATACCGATGACAAAGGGAACAACGTATGTTGTTATGCGGTCTGACCGATAAAGATCTTCGTAGAATATGCAGGAGCCAATATGGGCATCCAGGTCCCGCTATTGGTTATTGACCGGAGACGTGTCTCGGTCATGTCTACATTGTTCTTGAACCGTAGGGTCCGCACGCTTAACGTTACGATGACAGTTATTATGAGTTTATGCATTTTGATGTACCGAAGGTAGTTCGGAGTCCCGGATGTGATCACGGACATGACGAGGAGTCTCGAAGTGGTCGAGACATAAAGATTGATATATTGGAAGCCTATATTTGGATATCGGAAGTGTTCCGGGTAAAATCGGGATTTTACCGGATTACCGGGAGGTTACCGGAACCCCCCGGGAGCCATATGGGCCTTATTGGGCTTTAGTGGAAAGGTGAAAGGGGCTGCCATGGTGGGCTGCGCGCCTCCCCCCCCCCCTCCCCTAGTCCTATTAGGACTAGGAGAGGTGGCCGGCCACCTCTCTCTCTCTCTTTCCCCCTTGGGAGTCCTATTTGGAATAGGATTGGGGGGGGAGTCCTACTCCCGGTAGGAGTAGGACTCCTCCTACGCCCTCCTCTTGGCCGGACAGCCCCTCCCCCTTGGATCCTTTATATACGGGGGCAGGGGGCACCTCTAGACACACAAGTTGATCATTGAGATCGTTCCTTAGCCGTGTGCGGTGCCCCCTGCCACCATATTCCACCTCGATCATATCGTTGTAGAGCTTAGGCAAAGCCCTGCGTCGGTAGAACATCAAGATCGTCACCACGCCGTCGTGCTGACGGAACTCCTCCCCGAAGCTTTGCTGGATCGGAGCCCGGGGATCGTCATCGAGCTGTACGTGTGCTAAGAACTCGGAGGTGCCGGAGTAACGGTGCTTGGATCGGTCGGATCGGGAAGAAGACGTACGACTACTTCCTCTACGTTGTGTCAACGCTTCCGTTGCGATCTACAAGGGTACGTAGATCAGACTCTCCCCCTCGTTGCTATGCATCACCATGATCTTGCGTGTGCGTAGGAAAATTTTGAAATTACTACGTTCCCCAACAGTGGCATCCGAGCCTAGGTTTTATGGTTTGATGTTATGTGCACGAGTAGAACACAAGTGAGTTGTGGACGATATAAGTCATACTGCCTACCAGCATGGCATACTTTGGTTCGGCGGTATTGTTGGACGAGACGACCCGGACCAACCTTACGCGTACGCTTACACGAGACCGGTTCCCTCGATGTGCTTTGCACGTAGATGGCTTGCGGGCGACTGTCTCTCCAACTTTAGTTGAACCGAGTGTGGCTACGCCCGGTCCTTGAGAAGGTTAAAACGGAGTCTATTTGACAAACTATCATTGTGGTTTTGATGCGTAGGTGAGATTGGTTCTTACTTAAAGCCCGTAGCAGCCACGTAAAACTTGCAACAACAAAGTAGAGGACGTCTAACTTGTTTTTGCAGGGCATGTTGTGATGTGATATGGTCAAGACATGATGCTAAATTTTATTGTATGAGATGATCATGTTTTGTAACCAAGTTATCGGCAACTGGCAGGAGCCATATGGTTGTCACTTTATTGTATGCAATGCAATCGCGATGTAATGCTTTACTTTATCACTAAACGGTAGCGATAGTCGTGGAAGCATGAGATTGGCGTATGGAGATCAAGGTGTCGCGCCGGTGACGATGGTGATCATGACGGTGCTTCGAAGATGGAGATCACAAGCACAAGATGATGATGGCCATATCATATCACTTATATTGATTGCATGTGATGTTTATCTTTTATGCATCTTATCTTGCTTTGATTGACGGTAGCATTATAAGATGATCTCTCACTAAATTATCAAGAAGTGTTCTCCCTGAGTATGCACCGTTGTGAAAGTTCTTCGTGCTGAGACACCACGTGATGATCGGGTGTGATAGGCTCTACGTTCAAATACAACGGGTGCAAAACAGTTGCACACGCGGAATACTCAGGTTATCCTTGACGAGCCAAGCATATACAGATATGGCCTCGGAACACGGAGACCGAAAGGTCGAGCGTGAATCATATAGTAGATATGATCAACATAATGATGTTCACCGATGAAACTACTCCATCTCACGTGATGATCGGACATGGTTTAGTTGATTTGGATCACGTGATCACTTAGAGGATTAGAGGGATGTCTATCTAAGTGGGAGTTCTTAAGTAATATGATTAATTGAACTTAAATTTATCATGAACTTAGTACCTGATAGTATCTTGCTTGTTTATGTTGATTGTAGATAGATGGCTCGTGCTGTTGTTCCGTTGAATTTTAATGCGTTCCTTGAGAAAGCAAAGTTGAAAGATGATGGTAGCAATTACACGGACTGGGTCCGTAACTTGAGGATTATCCTCATTGCTGCACAGAAGAATTACGTCCTGGAAGCACCGCTGGGTGCCAGGCCTGCTGCTGGAGCAACACCAGATGTTATGAACGTCTGGCAGAGCAAAGCTGATGACTAATCGATAGTTCAGTGCGCCATGCTTTACGGCTTAGAATCGGGACTTCAACGATGTTTTGAACGTCATGGAGCATATGAGATGTTCCAGGAGTTGAAGTTAATATTTCAAGCAAATGCCCGGATTGAGAGATATGAAGTCTCCAATAAGTTCTATAGCTGCAAGATGGAGGAGAACAGTTCTGTCAGTGAGCATATACTCAAAATGTCTGGGTATAACAATCACTTGATTCAGATGGGAGTTAATCTTCTAGATAATTGCGTCATTGACAGAATTCTCCAATCACCGCCACCAAGCTACAAGAGCTTCGTGATGAACTATAATATGTAAGGGATGAACAAGACTATTCCCGAGCTCTTCGCAATGCTGAAAGCTGCGGAGGTAGAAATCAAGAAGGAGCATCAAGTGTTGATGGTTAACAAGACCACTAGTTTCAAGAAAAAGGGCAAAGGGAAGAAGAAGGGGAACTTCAAGAAGAACGGCAAGCAAGTTGCTGCTCAGGAAAAGAAGCCCAAGTCTGGACCTAAGCCTGAAACTGAGTGCTTCTACTGCAAGCAGACTGGTCACTGGAAGCGGAACTGCCCCAAGTATTTGGCAGATAAGAAGGATGGCAAGGTGAACAAAGGTATATGTGATATACATGTTATTGATGTGTACCTTACTAATGCTCGCAGTAGCACCTGGGTATTTGATACTGGTTCTGTTGCTAATATTTGCAACTCGAAACAGGGACTACGGATTAAGCGAAGATTGGCTAAGGACGAGGTGACGATGCGCGTGGGAAACGGTTCCAAAGTCGATGTGATCGCGGTCGGCACGCTACCTCTACATCTACCTTCGGGATTAATATTAGACCTAAATAATTGTTATTTGGTGCCAGCGTTGAGCATGAACATTATATCTGGATCTTGTTTAATGCGAGACGGTTATTCATTTAAATCAGAGAATAATGGTTGTTCTATTTATATGAGTAATATCTTTTATGGTCATGCACCCTTGAAGAGTGGTCTATTCTTGTTAAATCTCGATAGTAGTGATACACATATTCATAATGTAGAAGCCAAAAGATGCAGAGTTGATAATGATAGTGCAACTTATTTGTGGCACTGCCGTTTAGTTAATATCGGTGTAAAGCGCATGAAGAAACTCCATACTGATGGACTTTTGGAACCACTTGATTATGAATCACTTGGTACTTGCGAACCGTGCCTCATGGGCAAGATGACTAAAACACCGTTCTCCGGTACTATGGAGAGAGCAACAGATTTGTTGAAAATCATACATACAGATGTATGCGGTCCGATGAATATTGAGGCTCGTGGCGGATATCGTTATTTTCTCACCTTCACAGATGATTTAAGCAGATATGGGTATATCTACTTAATGAAACATAAGTCTGAAACATTTGAAAAGTTCAAAGAATTTCAGAGTGAAGTGGAAAATCATCGTAACAAGAAAATAAAGTTTCTACGATCTGATCGTGGAGGAGAATATTTGAGTTACGAGTTTGGTGTACATTTGAAAAATTGTGGAATAGTTTCGCAACTCACGCCACCCGGAACACCACAGCGTAATGGTGTGTCCGAACGTCGTAATCGTACTTTACTAGATATGGTGCGATCTATGATGTCTCTTACTGATTTACCACTATCGTTTTGGGGATACGCTCTAGAGACGGCCACATTCACGTTAAATAGGGCACCATCAAAATCCGTTGAGACGGCGCCTTATGAACTATGGTTTGGCAAGAAACCAAAGTTGTCGTTTCTGAAAGTTTGGGGCTGCGATGCTTATGTGAAAAAGCTTCAACCTGATAAGCTCGAACCCAAATCAGAGAAATGTGTCTTCATAGGATATCCAAAGGAAACTATTGGATACACCTTCTATCATAGATCCGAAGGCAAGACTTTTGTTGCTAAATTCAGAAACTTTCTTGAGAAGGAGTTTCTCTCGAAAGAAGTGAGTGTGAGGAAAGTAGAACTTGACGAGGTAACTGTGCCCGCTCCCTTATTAGAAAGTAGTACATCACAGAAAACTGTTTCTGCGACACCTACACCAATAAGTGAGGAAGTTAATGATAATGATCATGAAACTTCAGAACAAGATACTAATGAACCTCGTAGATCAACCAGAGCAAGATCCACGCCAGAGTGGTACGGTAATCCAGTTCTGGAAGTCATGCTACTAGATCATGATGAACCTACGAACTATGAAGAAGCGATGGTGAGCCCAGATTCCGCAAAGTGGCTTGAAGCCATGGAATCTGAGATGGGATCCATGTATGAGAACAAAGTATGGACTTTGGTTGACTTGCCCGATGATCGGCAAGCAATTGAGAATAAATGGATCTTCAAGAAAAAGACTGACGCTGACGGTAATGTTACTGTCTATAAAGCTCGACTTGTCGCAAAAGGTTTTTGACAAGTTCAAGGGGTTGACTACGATGAGACCTTCTCACCCGTAGCGATGCTTAAGTCTGTCCGAATCATGTTAGCAATTGCCGCGTTTTATGATTATGAAATATGGCAGATGGATGTCAAAACTGCATTCCTGAATGGATTTCTGGTAGAAGAGTTGTATATGATGCAACTGGAAGGTTTTGTCGATCCAAAGGGAGCTAACAAAGTGTGCAAGCTCCAACGATCCATTTTTGGACTGGTGCAAGCATCTCGGAGTTGGAATAAACGCTTTGATAGTGTGATCAAAGCATTTGGTTTTATGCAGACTTTCGGTGAAGCCTGTATTTACAAGAAAGTGAGTGGGAGCTCTGTTGCATTTCTGATATTATATGTGGATGACATATTGCTGATTGGAAATGATATATAATTTCTGGATAGCATAAAGGGATACTTGAATAAGAGTTTTTCAATGAAAGACCTCGGTGAAGCTGCTAACATATTAGGCATAAAGATCTATAGAGATAGATCAAGACGCTTAATTGGACTTTCACAAAGCACATACCTTGACAAGATTTTGAAGAAGTTCAAAATGGATCAAGCAAAGAAAGGGTTCTTGCCTGTGTTACAAGGTGTGAAGTTGAGTCAGACTCAATGCCCGACCAATGCAGAAGATAGAGAGAAAATGAAAGATGTTCCCTATGCTTCAGCCATAGGCTCTATCATGTATGCAATGTTGTGTACCAGACCTGATGTGTGCCTTGCTATAAGTTTAGCAGGGAGGTACCAAAGTAATCCAGGAGTGGATCACTGGACAACGGTCAAGAACATCCTGAAATACCTAAAAAGGACTAAGGATATGTTTCTCGTATATGGAGGTGACAAAGAGCTCACCGTAAGAGGTTACGTTGATGCAAGCTTTGACACTGATCCGGACGATTCTAAATCGCAAACCGGATACGTGTTTACTTTAAACGGTGGAGCTGTCAGTTGGTGCAGTTCTAAACAAAGCGTCGTAGTGGGATCTACATGTGAAGCGGAGTACATAGCTGCTTTGGAAGCAGCGAACGAAGGAGTCTGGATGAAGGAGTTCATATCCGATCTAGGTGTCATACCTAGTGCATCGGGTCCAATGAAAATCTTTTGTGACAATACTGGTGCAATTGCTTTGGCAAAGGAATCCAGATTTCACAAAAGGACCAAACACATCAAGAGACCCTTCAATTCCATCCGGGATCTAGTCCAGGTGGGAGACATAGAGATTTGCAAGATACATACGGATCTGAATGTTGCAGACCCGTTGACTAAGCCTCTTCCACGAGCAAAACATGATCAGCACCAAGGCTCCATGGGTGTTAGAATCATTACTGTGTAATCTAGATTATTGACTCTAGTGCAAGTGGGAGACTGAAGGAAATATGCCCTAGAGGCAATAATAAAGTTATTATTTATTTCCTTATATCATGATAAATGTTTATTATTCATGCTAGAATTGTATTAACCGGAAACATAATACATGTGTGAATACATAGACAAACAGAGTGTCACTAGTATGCCTCTACTTGACTAGCTCGTTAATCAAAGATGGTTAAGTTTCCTAACCATAAACAAAGAGTTGTTATTTGATTAACGAGGTCAGATCATTAGTTGAATGATCTGATTGACATGACCCATTCCATTAGCTTAGCACCCGATCGTTTAGTATGTTGCTATTGCTTTCTTCATGACTTATACATGTTCCTATGGCTATGAGATTATGCAACTCCCGTTTGCCGGAGGAACACTTTGTGTGCTACCAAACGTCACAACGTAACTGGGTGATTATAAAGGATCTCTACAGGTGTCTCCAATGGTAGATGTTGGGTTGGCGTATTTCGAGAATAGGATTTGTCACTCCGATTGTCGGAGAGGTATCTCTGGGCCCTCTCGGTAATGCACATTACACAAGCCTTGCAAGCATTGCAACTAATGAGTTAGTTGCGGGATGATGTATTACAGAACGAGTAAAGAGACTTGCCGGTAATGAGATTGAACTAGGTATTGGATACCTACGATCGAATCTCGGGCAAGTAACATACGATGACAAAGGGAACAACGTATGTTGTTATGCGGTCTGACCGATAAAGATCTTTGTAGAATATGCAGGAGCCAATATGGGCATCCAGGTCCTGCTATTGGTTATTGACCGGAGACGTGTCTCGGTCATGTCTACATTGTTCTCAAACCGTAGGGTCCGCACGCTTAACGTTACGATGACAGTTATTATGAGTTTATGCATTTTGATGTACTGAAGGTAGTTCGGAGTCCCGGATGTGATCACGGACATGACGAGGAGTCTCAAAATGGTTGAGACATAAAGATTGATATATTGGAAGCCTATATTTGGATATCGGAAGTGTTCCGGGTAAAATCGGGATTTTACCGGATTACCGGGAGGTTACCGGAACCCCCTGGGAGCCATATGGGCCTTATTGGGCTTTAGTGGAAAGGTGAAAGGGGCTGCCATGGTGGGCTGCGCGCCTCCCCCCTCCCCTAGTCCTATTAGGACTAGGAGAGGTGGCCGGCCACCTCTCTCTCTCTCTCTCTCTTTCCCCCTTGGGAGTCCTATTTGGAATAGGATTGGGGGGGAGTCCTACTCCCGGTAGGAGTAGGACTCCTCCTGCGCCCTCCTCTTGGCCGGCCAGCCCCTCCCCCTTGGATCCTTTATATACGGGGGCAGGGGGCACCTCTAGACACACAAGTTGATCATTGAGATCGTTCCTTAGCCGTGTGCGGTGCCCCCTGCCACCATATTCCACCTCGATCATATCGTTGTAGAGCTTAGGCGAAGCCCTGCGTCGGTAGAACATCAAGATCGTCACCACGCCGTCGTGCTGACGGAACTCCTCCCCGAAGCTTTGCTGGATCGGAGCCCGGGGATCGTCATCGAGCTGTACGTGTGCTAAGAACTCGGAGGTGCCGGAGTAACGGTGCTTGGATCGGTCGGATCGGGAAGAAGACGTACGACTACTTCCTCTACGTTGTGTCAACGCTTCCGTTGCGATCTACAAGGGTACGTAGATCAGACTCTCCCCCTCGTTGCTATGCATCACCATGATCTTGCGTGTGCGTAGGAAAATTTTGAAATTACTACGTTCCCCAACACATGTCTCCTCTCAATATATAGTTTCTGCAAAGCCGTGGTGGCAGTGTTCGACCCTAAGTACATGAGAGAGCCAATTGCCGCTGATACAGAGAGGTTGTTGGCCGTCAATGCCAATAAGGGCTTTTCGAGCATGCTTGGTAGTATAGATTGTATGCACTAAAAGTGAAAGAACTGTCCATTTGCTTGGCACGGGCAGTACAAGGGGCACGTGAAAGGTGTCACTGTCATACTTGAAGCGGTGGCTTCACAAGATCTGTGGATATGGCATTCTTTCTTCGGCATGGCTATTTCTCATAATGATATCAACGTGCTTTAGCGTTCTCAGTGTTTGCAAGGCTTGCAAAAGGCCACTCCCTAGAGGTCAAATTTGAGATCAATGGCCACTGTTGCAACAAAGGATATTACCCAGTTGATGGTATCTATTCTCGGTGGTCAACTCTTGTGAAGACCATACCCAATCCGCAAGGAGTGAAGAGACAGAGATTTGCCTAAATGCAGAACAGTGCTAGAAAGGATGTGGAGCGTGCATTTGATGTGTTTCAATCTCGATGGGGTATCGTTCGAAACCCGACATTAACATGGAGCACTTAGAAGCTTTGGGTGGTGATGACTGCTTGTGTGATATGCACAACATGATCGTGACGGATGAGCATGGTGATAGCAACTACGAGCAAGGCGGTTTGATTGTGGTTTTATTTGAATTGGATTGTAAGACTATTTGATATGGTTTTTATTTTGGTTAGGTTCTAAGACTATTTTGGATGTGGAACTAGTTGCTATGTTTGATTTGAACTATTTGCTATGCTTGATTATAGTATAAAGGGCCTCCGGCGGACGAGATGCAGCCGAAATTCGACCGCGCGTCATCCAGAAATTCAGGCAGACACCACCCCATTGCCACCCCCAAATGGACGAAATCCAGACAAAACAGACGCTAGTTTAGGGGTGTACATTGGAGTTGCCCTTATGGTTTTTTGTTTTGTTTTTTATTTTCTATTTTAACACATAGTAAACCATATCCTATATACTTAAGAAGTTCATCCCCACTACTCTATTTATCTTCACATGCAGCCTATCCACATCATCAAGTGGCCCCATGTGTGAAAACGTCCCCACTAGCCCATGGAGTCTGCCACGTCATCACAATCCTCCTTGGGTTTTTTTCTCTATGGTATAGCTACCCCAAGGCCCACGAACTGGAATTCGGAAGCAGGACCAGTGGCCTCCTCCGCTTCCCCTCCCTGTATTGCCAGCAAAACAAAATTCTAACAAAACATACGAGGAGAATAAGAATAAGACGGAGAAGAATAAGAATTGTGTCGCATCTTATTCTTTCGCTGGCTTCCACCCCGTCTTCTCCCCTTCAGTTCTCCCTCTTCATCTTCTTCAATCTCCATCAAATCCAACTACTTCCTTCTGGCGCTGGGTAACTGACACAATTACTTCGGTGCTCTTTCCATCTTATATTTCTCTATGGAGAGCATGAACGCGAACGTGTAATTTGGCAGGGTAAGTGATGGCCAAAGGAGTTCCTAACGACAAGATCCCCCGACGGCTGTCCCCGTCCTGCCTCCGGCTTCCCCGACAGAGCGCCTTGCGAAGGATGCCGCAGCGTCGACATCGGCCCCGGTGACTCTCGGTGATTACCTCGCGGCCGCCGGTCGGGTGCCGCGGCAAATGGTCGGGGAGGCTTCTCGTGGCAGCGGTGAACCTTGCTCGGTGTCGCGTGTCTCATGCGTCCACTGTTCATCTTCCCCACCCGAAAGCAGGCGACGGCGAGTCAGCTGAGTGAGGCCCGTGGTGGCGTTCCTGTCCCGTGTGCATGGATCCCATTGTCGGACCATTTGTTATTGTTCTATGAATTCAGGTAGATGCCTTCACAAGGATGGCGAGGATGCCAAGGAGAGCATTAATCTTAGCCCGAATTGCTAGGTGATTTCCCTCTAGACATAGCGATGGAATCAGCACTTCAGCAGTCACTAGCTTTTCGGCGCCGCTGCGACAAGATCACTAGCCATGAGGCTCCTCCATGAGTTCAGTTCATTCTCTCTTCAATTCCTTCATCAGAGTATAGAACATAAGTCCATTTCCTAATGAATTTATTCTCTTATTCCTATTATTCACTCTCAGGTTTTGTTTGTCTACTCGGTCATTGCAAGATTTGATCTACAATTTATTGACATTTGTTATTGTTCTATGAATTCAGGTAGATGCCTTCACAAGGATGGCGAGGATGCCAAGGAGAGCATTAATCTTAGCCCGAATTGCTAGGTGATTTCCCTCTAGACATAGCGATGGAATCAGCACTTCAGCAGTCACTAGCTTTTCGGCGCCGCTGCGACAAGATCACTAGCCATGAGGCTCCTCCATGAGTTCAGTTCATTCTCTCTTCAATTCCTTCATCAGAGTATAGAACATAAGTCCATTTCCTAATGAATTTATTCTCTTATTCCTATTATTCACTCTCAGGTTTTGTTTGTCTACTCGGTCATTGCAAGATTTGATCTACAATTTATTGACTGATGTGGAAGCGTGAACATTTGGCGTTTGATCAGGTGATCCTGTGATTTGTTATTCTGAAGAGGTTATGTTCATTTTGGATTTGCCCACATCACTTTATTGTTATTTTTTGATGATGTGGACAGGAAATAGCTGTGGTTGTCAATTTTTCCCCAGAACTAATAAGACTAAGAATACTGTATGGTACTCATACGCCGGCTGACCAGCACCAAGGTCCACAAGAAAAGCTCCACATGATTTATCAAGTATCAGGTTTTGGTTCAGTCCAAGAAGGTATATATATTTCAGTCATTTGTTTATCACTGATCTTTGTTCTTTTCTGCCACCGATCTTAGTTTACAGTAATTGGTTCTTGATTTTTTATTACACCTCCCTTATTTAACTATGGAACTGATGATTTAACAATTGTATACAGTAGAGTGCATGTATTAGTCTTCATCAGTTGATCGGTTTAGTGCGTGAACATATGTTTGTTTGAATTATTTGTTTGCCATTTATTTTTAACAGTTATTCATACTTTCGATATCATGTAATCAGAAGTTTTGTGGTGTTATCCCAAAGCAAACATCGGTGAGATTTTTTTTTCAATCTTCTTGGAACCATATATGAACCACACATGTGCACACCTTCTTTTTTGTTCTACCTTGCAGCTCACTCGGTTAAGACGAAACAACGATGACCCCCTCTTGGTGATATCTTGAATGTTAGTCAATACTCTTGAAGGATTCTATGCAGGGAAATTGAGTAAAATGTTGTGATCTACCATCATTAGCGACTTTGATATTTGACGCATATCACTTGCTGGTACCATGTGTGTTGGCCCTATCAGATCTGCAACCCACGATGTGGCCTCTCTTTTCTGTACCAGATTCTTCGTGCAACATCTTTCTCAAGGTGTCCCTTGATTCTGCCCCACCCATCCAGGTTTTTGTTGAAGATGAAAGACAAGATAGCCTACACATCAGGTCCAGTTTTTAAAATCCAATGTTTATAACTCATACATTTGTAAGACAATTGCCACTGTTTTTCTGCTACATCTATGGATTTTAATTTCTGCAATACAATATTTATCTTATGCAATCTTAATTCTATACATAACATACCTGAGAAGAATTAAAAAATGTTGTTCATCAAGGCTGTACACTAGCAATTTGTACTGTAGTAACATCTTTGAATATGAAATTTGTCATGTTATTTTTTCCTATTGCTATCTTCTTTATCATGTGGACGTTACTCTACAAATCCACGAAAAATTCCCGCAGCAAAGCGCGGGGCATTATCTAGTTTTAATATAGAGTGAACAATACTATAACATATGGTGAATATTTTATGAATAGACACTAAACATTTTTCTGGTATAAGTTGAACATTTTTTAATATATGCTGAATAATTTTATATACGATGAACTTTTTTATTAGACACACCGTACAGTTTCAATACAAACATTTATTAGTATATAGAGAATATTATTTAATATACAATGAACTTTTCTAGTTATACAATGAATATTTTTTTAATACACACTGAACATTGTTTCAAATATATGATGATTTTTTTAACATAAACTGACCTTTACACAAACATATAGTGAACACTTTTTCTGAAAAAAAATTCACAAATTTTAAAAGTGTTTGCAAGTTCAAAAAATGTATCATGAGTTCACAATTTTTTTTAAATTTGAAACTATTTCATAAAATCAAAAAAATGTTCACAAAATCTTCAGAAAATGATCAAGAATTTTAATAATGTTCATAAATTTGAAGAAAATGTTCCTGTGGTTGAAAAATGCTCATGAATTCAAAAGGTATACGTGTGTATAAAAAATGTTTGTGAATTTGAAAATTCTTCATGAATTTGATAAATGTTCGCATATTTGAAAAACAAAAAAAGATGAAAAACTGAAGAAAAAAACAACTATGGGTCATTTTGTGGGCACGAAAGTTTTGATAAACGTAATTCAATGGGTTATCATAACTTTCCTATTTTGAAGATGGAATCTTCCTCCTGGAGGTTAATAGAATTCTCGGAGCTAGTGGGTACTTTGCTTGGGCAACACATGCAGCTTATAAGAATGAAGAGGCCCTGCAAGAGGCATGGAAAGATATTGCTCCTTGTACCATGTGGTAATTGTTTATTTAGGGCTATAATATACTCAATGTCTTGATCTTTGAAAGGATGAGTTTTGTGTTGTTCTCCTTTTCACATATTATTACATAAAAAACTACTTTGAGGAGAACACATCCGATTCATGGTGTATTCCACTTAATCAGTTTTGTATAGGCCAGAGAACTGAGCAGATGTTTCAGTTGGCTGAATGGTTTGTTAGGTTTTGTGTAATTACTAGATCAATGATATTTTGAATCAGAACTAGGCATGTGTTTGTTTCATCCCAGTTGCGAGTTCACACTCGACTAGGCTCATAGTTTGTTATTGTTATAGTTGCAAGTCCATCATCGACTCGTAAATGGTATCATAGTTTTTTATAGTTATCCCAGTTGCAAGTCCGCCCTTGCCTCGCAACTGGGCTCGTAGTTTGTTTCATCCCAGTTGTTAGTATACCCATTGAATCGTAGCCGCGCTCCTAGTTGCAAGTCTAGCCTCTACTCACAACTGGGCCCACAGTTTTGTTCTTGTCCTAGTTTCATGTCCAGCCTCTGACTCACAACTAAGCCCATAGTTTTTGTTTTTATACTGATTGCAAGTCCATGCTCAACTCGCAACTAGGATCGTAGTTTTGTGTAGTTGTGCTAGTTGCAAGTCCACCATCGACTCTCAAATAGGCATATAGTTTGTTTTTCACCCCACAAGTCCATGCTCGACTCACAACTAAGAGTGTAGTTTTTTTTGCATCCCAGTTGCAAGTTCGCCCTCGACTAGCAACTTGGCTCATACTGTCCCAGTTGTAAGTCCACCCTTGACTCACAACTGGCCGCGTAGTTTTGTGTAGTTTTCCTAGTTGAAAGTCCACCCTCAACTTGCAACTAGGCCCATAGTTTTTTTCATCCCGGTTGCCAGTCCACCCCTTGACTCGCAACTAGGCTATAGTTTATTTTTCATCCCAGTTGCAAGTTTATCCTTGACTCGCAACTAGGCTCATAGTGGTTCCAGTTGCAAGTCCCCCACCAACTTGCAGCTGGACTCAATCTAGGCCTAACATTTTATTTTGGCCTCAGTTGCAAGTTCACCTTTGACTCGCAACCTCTATTGTTTTCCACCGACTGCAATTGTAAGCCCTCAAGAGGTTGGTTCCGGCCCGTCCTTTTTTTGTCCCAGTTGCAAGTTCACCCTCGGCTCATAACTGGACTCGAAGTTTTTCTGTCCCAGTTGCAAGTCCACCATCAACTCACAATTGGGCCCAAAGTTTTCTTTGTCCTAGTTGCAAGCCCACCATCAACTCGCAACTTAGCTCAATCTAGGACTGACCTTTTATTTCTGCCTCAGTTGCAAGTCCACCTTCAACTAGCAACTGGGCCTGAAGTTTTTTTTTCCGCCTAGTCAACCAGAAATATTTATCTTTCTACTTGATTAAATCACTTGCTAGTTATTTTGCTCCTTTTCAATTCTAAACATAATATACATATGTATGGTTTTTGGTTCTCTCCAAGAAAAACAAAAACCTTAAAATACATATTGGACTGGATAACAAAACAATATGCAAATTTTATTTCTCCTTTGATCTGTGTCACTAATTTTTAATTTTTCTATTTTGCAATCCTAAACATTTGAATTTGTTGTGGCCATAAAATGTATATTTTATTTGAGACATATTTTGAATTTGCAAATATTTTTTGAATACCTGAATTTATTTTGAATTTGCCATCATTTCTGGAATTTATGAACATTATTTCGAATTCATGAAGTTTTTTCGGATACGTGAACATTTATCGTATATGTGAACACTTTTTGAATTCACTACTAACATGTTTAGAATTCATGATTTTTTTCAAATTCATTAATTTGTTTAAAATCCATGGATTTTTTTTGTTTTCAAATACATGAACATTTTTATGGTTTTTTATTTTATATTTCCCTTCTATATTTTTACTTATTTTTAGAAATGTTTAACACATTTTAAAATTGTTCAGATGGTATTGGTAAAAGGTTCACCGTAAAAAATTAAAAACAATTCACAGTATATGGAAAAAAGTTCAATGTATATTGAAAAAGTTCATCATATATTATCTTGTTCAATGTATATTTGGAAAAAATGTTCAGCTATATTTAAGACATTCTTCAGTGTGCATTTGAAAAAAAATGTTCACCATATATGAAAAATTGTTCAGTGTGTTTTTGAAAAATGTTCAACATACATTAGAACAATGTTTATAATACAGAAAAGTACAAACAGGAAAGAATCTGAAAGAAAACCAGAAACAAAAACCAAACCTAAAAGAGAAAAAAATACAAAAAAAATCATACTACATATCTGTAGTAGATTGAGCGAGCGTGGGAGGGGCTGGGCCTGGCCCATTAGAATGTTTGTTAGAGTTCATAGTAAGCGTTGTATAGCAGCGTTCATAAAAGAAGACAAGGTCCGATGGATAGCAGCGTTCACAGCAAGTGCTGATGTCATATTTAGATGTGAGGTATTATGTTACATTTAGATGAGATATAGTCAAACCCTTTTAGGAACCATGCTCCACCACATTTACGTACATTTTGATTATTCGACCGGGCCAAATTATTAGTGGGCCCGCTCACTGAGCGATCCATATTTACAAGTCCTTGCGGAGGTATATGTTGGGCCCACTTCTCGCTGCGAACGAACTTAGACTTGCTTGCCGCCCTCTGCCTTTCACGAGACCCCTGTATGACGCCCGCGAGCGTCAGGTTGTTGAGCCTTCTCTGAAGAGAACCACGAGCGGGCCAGCCCAGTTGGAGCTAGCGGAATCCAGGCGTGTGAAAAAACTTCACCAAAAAATTGTTGCGCGACTCAAACTCGCGATCTCCCGCTAGCCAACAAACCTGACGTGTTCTAGTGTTAGATTTGCGGCGCCCGACTTTAAGAACCAATTTCCATTGGCCGACAAGTAAAACTACCATGTAGAACGGCAAATCCATTTCTTTTTTCAAACTTTTCAACATTTCTTGGAAAAAATGATCAATTCTCCTTTAAAAATTAATAACGCTTGAAAATCTTGAACAGATTTAGAGATTTGATCAAACTTTTAAAAACATCAACATTTATTGAAAAGCATGAACAAAAAATTCGAAATTTCAAATGATGAACCATTTTTAAATATACATTGCACATTTTGTGATATGCGCTGAACAGTTTTTAAATACACACTGAACATTTTTTGATATACGCTGAACAAATATTTTAATACATATTAAACATTTTTGAGATATACGTTGTACGCTGAATAATGTTTAAATACACATTGAACATTTTTGTGAATATATGTTGAACAATTGTTTTTTGAAACGGATATGTTGAACAATTTGAAAATACGCAATGAACATTTTCCGAAATATACGAGGAAAATTTTCATATATAAATATGCAATGAACTATGTATAATACACGAAAAAGAAACAAAATGACGGAAAAAAAGAAAAAAACAAACAGAAACAGAAAAAAAGAAACGAAAGAAACAGGAAAAAGAAGAAAAGGCATCGCGACCCTTGGCGGGCCCAAATGGGGCATCGGGTCCTTTTGACGCCTGCGGGCATGAAATAGGATCTGCCGCCTTTCAATGTCGGTGATGCTGATTCCGGTGTTCCGTTGCGGTATTGTGGACCTTGAAGTGCTGGTCTGTCTGACTGTCTCCGTCGAGCCCAGATGAGACGCAGACCAACCTGATGCATGCACGGAAGCACCGATTCATTATTTGCCTCTGCACCTTACAATAATGATGGACCCCACCAGCTGCATTTCCCTATTTCGTCTCAAGAACTTCCTGTTGGATGGCCAGGCAGAGGCAGGTCAGCCGTTTGTTTTGATACAGCAGTAGCATGGTTATGGAGACAGTTACGTTATGGTGCCTTGTGTGCTTGTCTCCCAGGAGGCTATTGCCTGCCAGGAAATGTCTCCAAAACAGCTCCAAGATTACCAAGAATTTGCCCCCTTGAGAGATAAATTCCCAACCTTATTTCACATATGCAACTATCAGGAGGTTATTGTTGCTGAATTTAAAATTTTTGAGGGTAGTGACCTATTCAGAAGAAATTTACACCCTCTCCTCACGAATCAATGGAAGGATCTGGTTGAGGTGGTTAACTCTTGGCAGTTGTCTGACGAGACTGATCAGATTAGTTGGGCGTTGGGTAAAAAAGGTAAATTCTCGACCAAATCGGTCTATACCTACTTGGAAAGGCATCTGGCTGGATGTGACTATAGATGGATCTGGAAAGCAAAATTCCCCCTTAAAATCCAAATTTTTCTTTGGCAAGTGTTCCAAGACGCGGTTCTGACTAGAGAAGTCATGAGAAAGCGCAACTGGGCAGGCAACCCTAAATGCTCTTTTTGTGATAATGTGGAGACCTCACAGCATCTTTTCTTTACGTGCCCTGTGGCTCGGGTGGTATGGAGGACGGTTGGATGTGTGCTGGGCACATCTTTATGTCCAAATAACATTTGGCAGTACTATTCCTGGTGTTATATTTTCCTTCCTGATGGAACTAAACTTTACACCTCTGGTTTGGCAGCAGTTTGTTGGGCGATATGAAACAATCGTAACCAAGCTACTTTTGAACATAAAGACCTTAAAAGCCTTTTTAATGGGGAAATTTTTGTTTTTGCTACTCTAGATTTTGCCAATTTTCCTTATGCCACTCTAGATTTCGACATTTCAGTATTGCCACTCTTAGCTTTTGAAAAATATCACAATTGCCATTATGTGGCAATAGCAAAATGATTTTATTTCACTTTTGCCACTCTAGCTTTTGACAATGTATCACAATTGCCACTCTAATTTATTTTGGTTTTGCCATGGAATGGCAATTGTGATAATTGTCAAAAGCTAAGAGTGGCATAACTCAAATGTCAAAATCTAAAGTGGCATAAGAAAATCTAGAGTGGCAAAAACAAAATTTTCCCCTTTTAATATGATGTATGCTGCTTGTGGTTTTTTGATGTACTGGGCAGGTTTGATGGCTGGCGATGATCGGGAGGCCATGGAGCGCGGAGCCAAGATGCTCAGGTCTAGTGCTTCGATGATGATGAGAATCTGCGCGGCTCCAACCAACTCAGCTTCGAACTGATCCCTTCCGCATCTCTTCGGAGCTTCGAGTTCTCGTCTATCAGGGATAGGCTGCCTTTCACTCCTGCGCGAGTGCTCTGATTGCTCTTTTGTGAGCCTGTAAGCTTGGTGAATTTAGACTATTTCGGGTTTCTTTTGGAGACTCCTTGGTGTTTAGATCGTATAGGTTGCGTGATCACAGGAGTCGCTGGGTTTTCGCCCCGCAATGAGCTGCTCGATGACGAGTGCTCATGGTGGATTTTCCAGTGGTGCTTTGAACTCGCCCCCCCCCCCCCTTTCTAGTTTCCTTGATATGTTTTTGGTACTTAGGTCTATGGTTCTCTGGACTATGTATTTCCGTCATGCTTTTAATGGAAAGGGGTTGAGGCCCGGTTCAAAAAAAAAGATTACCAAGAATGAAATGTCTGCTCCTCCCTCATTTTTTGGGTCAATATAAGTAGCAGAAAAAGGAATGTAAAAGTAGCATACTCTGTAGCAAATATTGCGCAGCAGGTATTTAGAGAGTGCTTGGATACGTTTTAGTTCCATGACTAAAAATAGTGGGACTAAAACTTGCTAACCTCACTCATGCTTGGATCCAAATACTAAAGAGACTAAAATCAAGTTATTAAGCATTTATTATCCTCCAAACCCTCCAATCCAGAACTCGCATGTGTTAAAGAAAAGGCATTAAATGAGGAGAGAGACTAGTCCTATGACTAAAAAAATTTAGCTTCGAGACTAGTTCTAGTCTCTTTTTAGTCAGGGGTGCTTGGAACTTTAGCCTCTAAAAAAACTATTTTTAGTCAGACTAAAAATAGTCGTTCGGATCCAAGCACACTCTTAACCAGCTCGACAAGACCATCAGCCATTTGGGCAGCCGCTGTACGGATAAGGGCACATGGGCAACAGATAGGGCGGTCCGTCGGGGTAGACACATCATGTGCTACTTGGTAGACTGGTACTAGCTGACTATGGCAATCGATTTAAAAGCCTTAGATTTGCCGGAACCAGCTGTCACAACCAAATTATATGATCATGATGATGCTGGTGTGGATCTGCACATGGACAAGCGAAACCTTTTCCGCGGCCAGCAGAACGATCAAGCTCCGTCCAGGTAGCGCCCCGTGTACTTTGGAAACCAAAAAACCCGATCCATGCCGTACTATGTCCTGCACGGCCACTCACGGACCCGTTCAACCCACGGCACAGCACGCCCTCCCGGGTTCCGGCAACGTCGCCGTCAACCGGCGGTGAAAGAGAGAGGGCGACCCGGAGCCCGACATAGACGAAGCAGAATAATCGATCACCGGCGACGCGGCACGGCGGACGCGAGCCGAGTCCACTGCCCTGCCCACCACTGCCGGCTGCCGTCCCCGCGGCGGAGAACGAGTCCGGAGTCCGGACTCCTCCGTGCCCGACACAGACCGCCCGGGAACAAAACGAGCGCACTACAAACCCTGCCCACGCGGCCGTAGAAAATCCACCCCCGTTCCGTTCCGTTCCGTTCCCGCACAGGCCAGACCTGGCTGATTGACTTTTCGGTCCCGGCCGAGCTCACACACCCACACACGCTCCGCACCCCGTCTGCCTCACATGTGGAACCGCCCCCACCCCCTCTCACACTCCCGTCCCGGCGCCCTCTCCCCCCTCCTCCGCGTCCTCTCCCGCGCCGTCGCCGGGCCGCCGCCGCCGTCCGAGCACGACCGGATCCGGGTGGCGCCGCCTCCGCGGATGGACGCCACCTCGCCGTCGGGGCGCCCCACCACGCCTCGGCGGCAGCTGCAGCTGCAGGGCCCGCGCCCGCCGCGGCTCAGCGTGCGCCCCGAGTCGCACGCCATCAAGAAGCCGTCCGGGGCGCCGCCGCAGGCCCAGGGGCAGGGCCATGCCCGGCGGGAGGAGAAGCAGCAAGGCCAGCCGCCGCGGGAGCCGGTGATCATCTACGACGCGTCGCCCAAGATCATCCACACCAAGCCCAGCGAGTTCATGGCGCTCGTGCAGCGCCTCACCGGCCCCGGCTCTGGCGCGCTCCCCTCCGAGGCCCACACCCAGGACTACCAGATGGACGAGGCCGTGCCGGGGCAGTCCTTCCTGCCGCCGGAGCTTCTCCTCTCCCCGTCCGCCGCGATGTCCCCGGCGGCGAGGCTGGCTACCATCGAGCGGTCCGTCCGGCCGATGCCCGCGCCGACGCCGGATTACGTCGACTTCAATAACTACAGATTCGACGACGGCGGCCTCGCGGCGGTTCTCGGCGCGGGTCGGCCTGGGCCAGGCATCCTGTCCCCTTTGCCGTCGTCCCTGCCGCCGGCCGCGGCCTCCGTGCTGTTCTCGCCGCTGCCGTTCGACCCGAACGGCCTCAGCTGGCTGAACGAGCTGAGCCCCATCCTCCGAGCGGCGTCCACCGGCGCCGGCTCCTCAGGCAGCGGCAGCGGCGGCGGCGGGACTAGCAACGGCGGCGCCTACCGGCAACCACAATCCTACTACTCCGACCCCTTCGTCCCGAGCCCCCGCAACCTCCTTGCCACGCCCACCGTGCCGTCGCCAAGAACCTTCGCGGAGCTCATGAGCAACCTGCCGGATCTCTAGGCCGCCTCCGTCAAAGACGGCACCAGCGGCCGAAATTTCTCTCCCTCTAGTTTTTTTTCTTTTTTGCTTCTCCATTTTTGGGGGGTTAGGCGCAGCCCGGTGTGGTGGGCCCCCGTAGTGATGACAGGTTAATTAGTGAAAAATTATCCTCTGGGTTTTATTAGTTCTTGCTGGGCAACCACTTGCCCACTAGGCAGCGAGGAAAGGGGGAGGAAGGGGAGGAGAAAGCAATGCCTAAAGTCAGCAGTGGTAGAAGGTCACTAGAAGCCGGCCGACCGCCCCCTTGCTTAGATTTTTCTTTGGATTTACATCTCTTGTGTAAGCTGAGGAAATGATTGTTTGATAATGCACCATGACTTTATTCTTTTACCCTGGTGAATTACTCCACTGATGATGTGTTCTTGATTAGGTCATGCTGACTTTTGTACTATAATGGTATCACGCTTGACAACTGTAGAATAAAAGTGGCGATCCGATGTTCATCGGGATGATAGGGGAAGAAAACTCTGTTTGGGTGTGGTACGGATATAGAAAGCACTTGCAGTGCATGCAGCGTTGTGAGGGGGAGGCTTCGCTGCGTCGCTCGCACGTGCTCTGGCCAAGATTCGGCTAACAGGGGGGAGGAATGTGGAGCTGGATCTGCTTGTGGAGTGTACCACGCGCGCTCTCGTGTATCGCGATCATGCATTGCTTGCCGCCCAATCGATTCCGTTGCTCAGGTTCGGGCCAACCGCCGACGTCGAGCTCCATTTGATTTGAGCATACCCCACGGACCCACCCCAACTGTCCGGTTATGGTGCATGCACCAGGGAATTCTTTGGGTGTTCTCCAGTTTTGGATTAGTTCTAGGGTCTATCTATGAAATATGAATGCGCTTCTAGAGTAAACTTAACCGGTTTGTTAATTACAGTAATATAAGGGCACGTATAATGATGGCATATGGATACATATGCTCAATGACAAAAAATAATTTGAGGTATCTACATTAATTTTTTCTTTCCAATGCAAGCTATCACTAGTAGGCTTCATTAAAAAAATAAAAAATAAAGACTGTAGTATACATGCATCTTTATTTTTCACTCTAACCTTTTCAGCCTTTGTCACCGAACCACACTTTTTCTCTTCAAGCACCCGCCTCTTGGAGAGGATCCCGCTTCCCTATCCGAACCTACTTTACGTCATATCCGATCCTACATAGCATGCGGGGCATCACCTTGAAGCTATGCATTGTACATGCCCTAATCAGCGCAGTTGAGATATATATGTAGTTAAAAACATCAGCTCCGAAAATACACTTCAAGCATGCGATTTACTCCTACATTTGAAAAGAATGCAGTTGAGACACCATTGTCATTTGCACCACTCTTAACTGCATCATTGACTTTCTTAGGTGCATTTTCTCTTCTCAAATACACACAATGTGTGTACTTCCTCCGTCTAAGTGTATAAGTTGTCTTACAAAAACAAAATGTTCCAAAACACTTAGGGGTGGGACATTAATTGTCACCTCGTTTCTTGTTTCTTGACATAAATAAAGAAATCAACCAATAAAAGATATGAAGCGTGTATGCTTTCAATCAGGAGCAAATCTATGTGTAAGTTGTCGGATCGGCTGACCCCACAGCTTTTCAAAAAAACAACCTATAATCACTGTTCATTAATGTTCATTGTGAAGAAAAATTCAAAAAAAAATACCATTGACCCCACAGATTATTTTGGCTAGCATCGTCGCTGATTTCAATGACTTGAGACTATCAAACACAACATGCATGCAATACTGTTAATTAGCTAATAAACATTAAGTTCTCTGATTTTTCCATTCGCTTTGGTCACAGTGCACAACTTAAGATGACTTAGGCTATTCATAGTGGGAGTAACTTAGGTAGTAACATTACGCATTCCAAGAAAATTTTGCTTACGTAGCATGTAGTTAATGAGGAGAGAGGTGTTTAGGCTGGTCATAGTGGGAGTAATATAGGTAGTAACATAGATGCCACATAAGCAAAAATGATGAGGTGACAAGCAATTAATGAGGAGAGAGGCAAATAGATTAATATAATATGTTACCATCACATAGCGGTTCTCAATGCAAAACGAGTCTACAAAATAATAAATGAAGACATCTATGTTACCACATATATGACACTACCCACTACTCCCTCCTTTCTGGTTTATAAGGCTTATTCCCTCCATCCGGTGAAGAGTGTACATCTAGCTTCAAAATTTGTCCACAAAAGAGTGTACTTCTATCTTTTCAATGCACTTTAAAGTGGGAAAAATATTTATCTCTCATCACACGGTAATGAAGACCAATAGCAATTTACACATGGTCTTCTTAATTTCTACATGCACTTAGCTTATTGGAGGTTGGGTAATTAAAGATGAGAGAGATGGTGGCTTGCACCTTTCCAATGCATTTTGTACTCAACTCCATAATTTGTTCTAAAATTTCTAGATGTACACTTTTCATCGGACAAAGGGAGTATTTCAACTTTTTTGTTTTTCCAATTTAGAGGACTCATCTCCATCTCATTTTTAGTTTCCAATGCGCATTAAATCTTTGCATGCAAGAATTAAAGAGGAACACACCAATCCATGTAATGTTCCTACTCATCTAGTGGCCAAGCATGCATGCATTGCAATTAATCCAAATTAATGCATGAGTTTAAGGCTAGCCATAGTGGGGGTAACTTAGGTAGTAACTTAACACACCCCAAGACAATTTTGCTTATGTGGCAAGTATTTAATGAGGAGAGAGGTCTTTGGAGTAACATAATATGTTACTGTAACATAGCGCTTCCCGAGGTAAAATGAGTCTATAAGGCAATAAATGAAAGAATTTATGACACTACTACTATGATACTTTGCACTATGGAGGTAGTAACTTAGACTAGTGTCATATGCATGACACTAGTATAAGTTACTCCCCACTATGACCAGCCTAATTGGGATAGTTTTGTAAAGTACGAGATATATTCCTCCACTCACAAAATGCCTTGGTTGATGAGATTTGAGATTTGAGCCTTATAAACCGGAAAGGAGGGAGTATGAAGGTAGTAACATAAACTAGTAACATATGCATGTTACTAGTCTAAGTTACTCTCCACTATGACTATTACTGTAACATAGCGCTTCCCAAGAAAGGATGAGTCTACAAGTTAATAAATAAACCCATCTATGACACTACTATTATGTTACTTCACACTATGGAGATAGTAACTTAGACTAGTGTCATATGCATGACACTAGTATTAGTTACTCCCCACGACGACCAGCCTTATACACCTAGACGGAGGGAGTATCATATATTATATAGAGAGAAGCAGCTGCATATTTATCAACTAGCGCATTAACTGCATCAATTACTCAATTTTTGTAGGATGAAAGTGTTCACATTGGTAAGAAAACACCTATATGTATCTATGCCGGCCGGGATTCGGTTTACAGGGGGGAGGAATGTGGAGCTGGATTTGGCTTGTGGAGTGTACCACGCACGCTCTCGTGTATCGCGATCATGCATGCCGCCCAATCGATTCCGTTGCTCATGTTCGGGCCAACCGCCGACGTCCGGCTCCATTTGATTTGAGCAAACCCCACGGATCCACCCCAACTGTTCGGTCATGGTGCACACGGGAATTCTTTGGGTGTTCTCTAGTTTTGGATTAGTTCTAGGGTCTATCTAAGAAATATGAACGTGATTCTAGAGTAAACCTAATCGGCTTGTTAATTACAGTATAACTAATAGAATGTCCATGCGTTGCTACGGACTACAATGTATATAAATGAATTAAGCAAATGAGTAATGTCATCTTCAAAGTCAAAGCTCATTTATCCTGATATGTCCGAGCATGTTTAGACATCAAGAGGTCACCCAATAGGCTTTTCAAAATTAAAACGTCTGGACAGTTCGGGCTTCCTAAATCCAACCCATATTTTGAAGGGAGAAAAGTGGTTGCCCGGAGTACCCATTACATTATTTCCAACGCGTTATCTCAACACAAAAACTTCACCCCACGATGCACCCTTCCTTTATCATGCCGGACCCTTCCCTTCTTGCTCCATCTTTCGTTGTGGCGAGATATTTATAGCTAGAGCCCTCTACATTAAAATTGGATGAAGCCCATCCTCACCTTCGCCATGGGCCCTCACTCCTTTACATTGTACTTCCCCACAGACCGTCGAGGAGTCCCCTGCCAACCGTCGCGCTCTCCGCCACGATCCGCCACCACCATCAAGTGGGAGAAAGTGTGCCCCCCCCCCCCCCGCGTGTGACGCCTCGAGCCAAGAAGGTATATCTGATGTCTGCTGAGCCATTGCCACGTTGGAACATACAATTGAACGTATTAAATCTTGAAGCAACCAACCAATGCATTTACCATTCTATCATAACAAAAAAATGTACAACTTGATGTAAAAAATATATGAAACACTCCCTCATGCAATTTGTTGCAAACCCATGTCTAATGAAATGCAATTTGCCATATTTTTTAAAGTAGGGACATTATTTCGCTCAGACAATCGCAACCGAACAGATCAACCCCAACCGCCACCCCGCTCATTCTCAACCCTCACTTTTATCATAAAATCCACTACCTTGCGCTCCAAGTGAGCCAGTGAACGACACTGCCATGGCAGGCCAACAACAAGGCACAAGGGCGGTAACGGTCTTCCCATCTAGTGCTAGTACCTCCAGGTTCTATACTGGACCGACCCTTCATCCAGAGCTCTACCATGACGACGCCACGCTCATGCATTACCATGAAAAAATAAATATATGAACAAAGATGTTTGTCCAAAGCATGAAAAATGTCAATGTTTTGCGCCTCTTCTCTCCCTCAAGCGCACATGCCTAATTAAACAAAGAGGAAACATTAGCATGGATAAATAAAAAATGCTGATTGTTCACTTGCATCAGCAAAATAGCAATTTAAGTGTGTACATGATAACCCACAAGTATAGAGAATCGCAACAGTTTTCGAGGGTAGAGTATTCAACCCAAATTTATTGATTCGACATAAGGCAACCAAAGAATATTTGCAAGTATTAGCAGTTGAGTTATCAATTCAACCATACCTGGGAATTAAATATCTGCAGCAAAGTGATCCATAGCATAGTAGTATGATAGTTTGATGGCGATAGCAATAGCAGTAGCAGCAATAGTAACAATAACAACAGTAGCAATATTTTTTTAGCAGTTGTAACAGTAGCAACAACGATAGTAACTTAGCAAGAGCAATATGTGAAAATCTCATAGGCATTGGATCCGTGATTTCTTTGGATGATATTCATCATATAACAGTCATAATCTAGGGCGACACAGAACTAGCTCTCGTTCGTCAATACAATGTACGCATGTATTCCGTAAATAGTCATACGTGCTTATGGAAAATAACTTGCATGACATCTTTGGTCCTACCCTCCTGTGCCAGTGGGGTCCATAAGGAAACTAAGGGATATTAAGGCCTCCTTTTAATAAAGAACCAGAACAAAGCATTAACACATAGTGAATACATGAACTCCTCAAACTACGGCCATCACCGGCCAGAAAGTATCCCAATTATTGTCATCTTGTGGTTTACAGAACATAACACGTAATAGGTGCATATAACTTGCAAGATCGTATCAAGAACATAGATATAATGGTGAAAACATAAACGGTTCAGATCTGAAATCATGGCACTCGGGCCCTGATACGTCTCTAACGTATCTATAATTTTTGATTGTTCCATGCTGTTATATTATCATTCTTGGATGTTTTATAATCATTTTATAGTCATTTTAGATATTTTTTGGTACTAACCTATTGACATAGTGCCAAGTGCTAGTTGTTGTTTTCTGCATGTTTTTTACATCGCAGGTAATCGATACCAAACGAAGTCCAAACGCAGCAAAACTTTTTGTGAATTATTTTGGACCAGAAGACATCCAGTGGGCTGGAGAAGCGCCTGGGGGGGGGGGGGTGCTCCGAGGGGAGCACAACCCACCAGGGCGCCCCCGGAGGCCTAGGTGCGCCCTGGTGGGTTGTGCCCACCTCAGATGCCCCCTGAACCGCCTCTTTGCTCTATAAATACCCCAATATTTCAGAAACCCTAGGGGAGTTGACGGAAATCAATTCCAGCCGCCGCAGAGTCCAGAACCACAAGATCCAATCTAGACACCATCATAAAGGGGTTCATCATGCCCATTGGTGCCTCTCCGTTGATGCGTGAGTAGTTCTTTGTAGACCTACGGGTCCGTAGTTAGTAGCTAGATGGCTTCCTCTCTCTCGTTTGATTCTCAATACAATGGTCTCTTGGAGATCCATATGATGTAACTCATTTTGCGGCGTGGTTGTTGGGATCCGATGAACTTTGAGTTTATGATCAGATCTATCTTTTTATCCATGAAAGTTATTTGAGTCTTCTTTGATATCTTATATGCATGATTGCTTATTGCCTCGTATTTCTTCTTCGATATTTGGGTTTTGTGTGGCCAACTTGATCTATTTATCTTGCAATGGGAAGAGGTGCTTTGTGATGGGTTCGATCTTACGGTGCTTGATCCCAGTGACAGAAGGGGAACCGACACGTATGTATCGTTGCCATTAAGCATAACAAGATGGGGTATATTTCTACATAAATAGATCTTGTCTACATCATGCCATCGTTCTTATTGCATTACTCCATTTCTCCAAGAACTTAATACAATAGATGCATGCTGGATAGCGGTCGATGTGTGGAGTAATAGTAGTAGATGCAGGCATGAGTCGGTCTACTAATCTTGGACGTGATGCCTATGTAATGATCATTGACTGGATATCGTCATGATTATTTGAAGTTCTATCAATTGCCCAACAGTAATTTTTCACCCACTGTTTGCTATTTTTCTCGAGAGAAGCCACTAGTGAAATCTATGGGCCCCGGGTCTCTTCTTTAATATATTGTCTTTGCAATCTATTTTCCTTTGCTTTTATTTTCAGATCTATTAAACCAAAAATACAAAAATACCTTGCTGCATTTTATTTTATTTGGCATTCGATCTATCAATATTTATAACTCTCTCATGTCCGTTTGCCAATTTTTGGCACCGTTACCTGAAAGGGATTGACAATCCCTTTTACACGTCGGGTTGCGAGTATTTATTATTTGTGTGCAGGTGCAGTTTACGTAGTGTTGCTTGGTTCTCCTACTGGTTCGATAACTTTGGTCTCATCACTTAGGGAAATACCTACCGTCGCTGTGCTGCATCATCCCTTCCTCTTTGGGGAAATACCGACGTAGTCTAGCACACATCAAAAGGAATTTCTGGCGCCGTTGCCGGGGTGCATCGTCAACATCTACCCGGTTCCTAATCACAAATCTCATCTTCTCGCAATTTACATTATTTGCCATTTGCCTCTCATTTTCCTATCCCCCACTTCACAAAATTTGCCGTTTTATTCGCCCTCTTTTTTTGTTCGTCATTTTCTTGCTTTCTAGTCCCGATGGCTAGCGTGTCTACTCCTCCTTTGTCACCAGATTTTGAAGTTCTATACTTCAAGCAAAGACAAGGAGAAATTTTGAAAGATGCTTGGTATATGCTTATGGAATCCTATCGTATTTGCAATTTAAAGGGGGACTTTAAGATCTTGCTTCGTAACTTTTACATAGGATTGGCTTTACATCATAGACAACTCCGAGATTTTGTCGCTAAAGGGAATTTTATTGAGCTTGATGCTAATGCTGCCTATTAAATTTTAGAAGGAATTTTGGGGGTTCCACCTCAAAAGAAGGGGTTTTCTTTCACCCCAGAAGGAGTTCAAATGTTGGAAAAACCTGGTGATTTGCATAAACATATGGTTGAATTACAAAAATATAACGAACCCCTCAAACATCTCAATGGTAGTATCAATCGCATGAATACCTTGATTACTCTCTGCAACAAGCGATTTGATATTTTGGATCTAAAGATGGTTTCTTTTCCTGAGAATTTAGGAAAGCGTAAAGAGCCTCCCAGGTTTGAGAAAACCCTTACAAAAGTTGCCAAAACTACATGTGACAAAACTTAGATCCTTTGCTTTATGCCTAGCTAAGGGCGTAAAACAATAACGCTTGTTGGGAGGCAATCCAATGAATAAAATTTATTTTTGCCTTTTGTTTTATGTTCTTGAGTGTTTGCACAATTATGCTATTGTCATGATTGTGTTTTTTGTGTTTTAATTAGTGTTTGTGCCAAGTAAAGCCTTTAGGATCTTCTTAGGTGATAGTTGTTTGATCTTGTTGAAAAAACAGAAACTTTCGCGCTCACGAAAACAATTCTAATTTTTTAACCAGAGCATGATAAAATACCAATTCTTTTTGCAGAAGAGTAATATACAAATTGCTCAGATTTTCCTAATTTCCCAGGATTTTTGGAGTTTCATAAGTATTCGAAATATCCAGATTGCTACAAACTATTCTGTTTTTGACAGATTCTGTTTTCTTTGCGTTGTGTGATTGTTTTCATGATTCTATTGTTTTCTTTGATGAGTTTTTCCCATAGAAAAGTTGGAATACAGTAGATATAATGCAAGAATAAAGTATGAATTGGTTTGCAATACTACTTAAAGTAGTGATTTGCTTTCTTGTACTAACGGATCTCATGAAGGTTTTGTTGAGTTTTATGTGATTGAAGTTTTCAAGTTTTGGGTTATCTTACGATGGATGAAGGAATAAGGAGTAAGAAGAGCCTAAGCTTGGGGATGCCCATGGCATTCGAAGCTATTATCCAAAGAGAAGCAAGCAACTAAGCTTGGGGATGCCCCGAGTGGCATCCCCTCTTTCTTCTAACGACCATTGGTATTTTACTCGAAGCTATATTTATATTCGTCACATACTATGAGTTTTACTTGGAGCGTCTTGTATGATATGGGTCTTTGCTTGTTTTAAGTATTGAATCCTTGCTGGAGACACCTATTTGAGAGAGCCAAAACTATGCCATGACTTGTTAGAATTGCTCTCTATGCTTCACTTAATTTTTTATGAGCTATGGAATTGCTCTAGTACTTCACTTATATCTTTTTGAGCACGGTGTTCTTTGTTATGTTTTAAGAAATGCTCTCTTGCTTCACTTAGATATATTTGAGAGTTAATAAAATTTTCAAAGAAATTCTCTCTTGCTTCACTTAAATTAATTTGAGAGAAAGAAATATTATGCTCATGATCTTCACTTATATTTGTTTGAGCTTATCAAAAGAAACACATGAAAATTAGTTCCAAAGTGATAGATATCCAAGAAGGATATAATAAAAACTTTCATGAAGATCATTGGACAAAATAAACTTGATTCCTTGTAATAGTTTTGAGATATGATGATGTGATATGTGAGTCATGTTGATGAGTAATTGTGCTTTAGTAAAAATATTGGTGTTAAGATTTGTGATTCCCTATGCAAGCACAAAAGTCAATAGTCATGCAATGAAATTACATCCTCCTTGTGGTGCATCATTCGGTGTTAATTATGCTTAATGCTCGCTTATGAGATTATTTGTTTCTTGGTTGGTCGCTTCTCAATCTTTTGCCAACCTTCATTTTGCACTAAGTACGATCACTACTTGTGCATCCGAAATCCTTTAAACCAGTTTTGCCACATGAGTCCACTATATCTACCCATATGCGGTATTATTTTGCCGTTCTAAGCAAATTTGTATGTGCCATCTCTAATTTTCAAAATAAATTTCTATTTTGTGTGCTTGTACCGCTCGCGAGGCGGTGAGGGGTGGCCAATATTTCCCATGCTAGATGTGTTATTCTCATGATGAGTGTTTATTCACTTGTCATTGCACGATAGTAAGGCAAAGGTATTAGGGATGCCCAGTGCCGAAATGAAAAATGAATTTACTTTATGTTGTCAAATAAGAAATTCCTTGGAAACTGTTGGTATGGAGGGAAAACGTGGATACGGCTAGCCATGGAAAGTGAAAGTATGGTTGAAAAAAGAATAAACTTTATTTTCTATTTGGGAACCGCCTATGATATATCTAGCATGGAAAGTGTTGGGAGCTCAAAGTCCTTTTCGTTGGTGGGAAAAGTATGCCTCTCAAAATGTTTTTATATCTCAATTTTCGCTTTGAGCTCTGGCACCTCTACAAATCCCTACTCCCCTCCGTGAAGGGCCTTTATTTTACTTTATGCAATTTTTATTTTTAATTTGAGTCTCCATCTTCTCTTGTAAAGCACCAACTAGGGGGCACTATGATCATACTTGAGCATTAGGTGTAGCTAATATGCGATTGTGTTTCATGAGTGGATCAATGATTGAGCATGATGGGCTAGGGATAACTTATTTTAGTGTTGATATTTTGAAAGAGATGGTTGCTTGTTGATATGCTTGAGTATCTAAATTATCATGTCAAAACTAGACTATTGCTTTGAACCATATAAAAGTCCAAATGTCCATGCTATAAAGAAAAGAATATGATATGACATGTTAGGCAGCATTCCACATCAAAAATTTTGTTTTTATCATTTACCTACTCAAGGACGAGCAGGAATTAAGCTTGGGGATGCTGATATGTCTCCAACGTATCTATAATTTTTGATTGTTCCATGTTGTTATATTCTCATTCTTGGATGTTTTATAATCATCTTATATCATTTTTTGGTACTAACCTATTGACATAGTGTCAAGTGCCAGTTGTTGTTTTCTGCATGTTTTTACATCGCAGGTAATCGATACAAAATGTAGACCAAACACAATGAAACTTTTTGTGGATTTTTTTGGACCAGAAGACATCCAGTGGGCCGGAGAAGCGCCTGGGGGGGGGGGGGTGCTCTGAGGGGAGCACAACCCACGAGGGCACGCCCGGAGGCCCAGGCGTGCCCTGGTGGGTTGTGCTCACTGAAGGAAATATGCCCTAGAGGCAATAATAAAGTTGTTATTTATTTTTCCTTATATCATGATAAATGTTTATTATTCATGCTA
This sequence comes from Triticum monococcum, assembly GCA_034509565.1. Classification (NCBI taxonomy): domain Eukaryota; kingdom Viridiplantae; phylum Streptophyta; class Magnoliopsida; order Poales; family Poaceae; genus Triticum; species Triticum monococcum. The sequence goes on from CM067842.1 coordinate 540,233,702, forward strand.
GAATTGTATTAACCGGAAACTTAGTACATGTGTGAATACATAGACAAATAGAGTGTCCCTAGTATGCCTCTACTTGACTAGCTCGTTAATCAAAGATGGTTAAGTTTCCTAGCCATGTACATGTGTTGTCATTTGATGAACGGGATCACATCATTAGAGAATGATGTGATGGACTAGACCTGTCGTGGGTTTGTCACGGCAGATGTCCTTGTGAAAGGACTTAGTCGTGGAGCCATCACAACGGGTTATCTTAAAGGGGTTAAACCAGACAAGGGGACACGAGGAGTTTATACTAGTTCGGCCCCTCCGATGAAGGTAAAAGCCTACGTCTAGTTGTGGTTGGTATTGCTAGGGTTTCGATGACCAGGGAGCGAATCCGCTTTGACTGGCCCTCGAGTTGTTGTCCCTGAACCGCTGCCAGGTCGTCCCTTTATATACATAGGTTGATGCCCGCCGGTTTACAGAGTCCCGAAGCTGGATCATAAACGTGTCCGATTCGGTCTCTATTCTTCCTATCTTAAATGCAATTTACATAATAAGGTCGGTTTACATCTACAAGCCTTAACCTGCCTTTGGGCCTTGGGCCTTCATAAAGCGCCATCATTCTTACATCTTCATGGGCTTCTAATCTTCATAAAGTTAATCCAGCTATTCCTGGCCGGTTTACGTCCAGTAGTAATATCCCCAACATTAGGCCCCAGATTGGTTTGAACTTGTTCATGTCAATCTTCAGCACCTAGAAAAATTCCTCCCTTTGTACCTTCGCATAGATCTTGTAAACCGTTGTGACGTCATCCTCCAGTTTTGTAGTAAACCGCTGTGACGTCATCTTGTTCATTAAAGCCGAAGATACCCTGTATTAATGAGCATCCAACAATCAAGGCAACAATCTCATTATCTATCCATCTTTTGGGCTCCTCGATTCCCGCGCCTATCGCTTTTACCCTTATAAATAGAGGTGGAGGACCCCATTCTTTTCTTTCCGTTGCCTCTTCATCCCTTCTTCTTCCTCGCGACGTCTCCTCACTCGAGCACTGCCGCCATCGTCAAGCCTCGCTTCTACCTCACCGTCGGCCGCTGCATCAACCTGTTCGGACCAGAACACCGTAGCGCACCTCCGCTGCTTCCACGGCTGCAGTAAGTCCTTTCTCCTCCCCCTTTGTAGATCTATCTAGGGTTTCTTCGTTCTTCGCAGTTCACCGAAGTTCATCAAGGCTCCGGTGCAGCTCTTCCCTGTACCTCCTTAGTCCATGAATAAAGAACCTCTTAGCTTGATATATTCCGCATAATGGTTATCTTCCGCTACCACAACAAACCCTTATGTGTATAAGAACTGATCTGAACCTTTACGAACTGCTTCGGGACCAACCCTTTTAGGTCAAAATATTTTTGCTATCCTGTCTTTTGGTAGATCCAAAATATCCATGTCTCTTTGTGGAACCTATTTTACCTTACCTAGTCGTTTTTGCCTTAGATCTGTACCCTCTTATCACTTCGGCGATTTACCTTTGTATAAGCAATCTATCACATACCATTAGCCCTCTGGTAAACCGGAGGAGCCTTTTACCTCCGTTGTTATACTCCCTTGTTCCGATATTGCCTTGTTATTCATTATTGCATTAGTCTCTGGTTTATGCAATTTCACATATTTGTATATCTTTTATTCCATTGCATCTTGCGTACCATCATGAATGATTTGTAAATCGGCATTTCTTTTTCAGCTTTTCACTTCACAATGGCCAAACAGTTCGCTGCTTGCAACTGGGCTCCTTCCCGGATCACCGGGGAATAGTTGAACGGAATGGTCTGTATTGGCACCTTGCCCAAGAAAACAGAAATTTGGTGGCGAGTTCCAGGAACGGAGAATCCTCCTACCCCAAGGTAGGGTGAGGTAGTGATCTTTGTCGACCACATAGGCCGTGGTTTCAAACCGCCCGGGTCTAAGTTTTTCCGAGATGTTCTTGCCAGTTTCCAACTCCATCCTTAGGATATCGGACCCAACTCGGTGTCCAACATATGCAACTTCCAAGTCTTCTGTGAAGCATACTTACAAGAAGAACCAACTGCCGAGCTATTCTGGGACTTTTTCCATCTAAACCGGCGTACAGAGTTTGTAAATGGTCCCAACACTGAACTTGGTGGTGTTTCTATTCAAAAGCGGAAAGAAGTTGAATTCCCTCATGCCAAACTGCACAGTCACCATAAGGAATGGAATCAAACTTGGTTCTATTGCAGAGATACTTCTCCTGAAGATGAGAACCCTCTTCCAGGCTATCGTGAGCACCGTCTTTCCAACACTCATCCAATGCCTCAACGTTTAAGCTCTGCAGAACGGGCCAAATACGCCCCTCAACTCGCCAAGCTCCGGGCCTTCATGGACAACGGATTAACATGCGTTGATTTTGTTCGTTGTTGGATATCTTGGAACGTCTTGCCACTAAGCCGCCGCCCCGGTTTAATGTGTGAGTAGACCGGCAAAGTAGAAGACCCCCAACGCCACATCAATATTCAGATAACCAATGAAGATGTCACTGAAGGTGTTAAGAAAATTTTGAATGAACCGGAATTAGTCTGTCGCCAAACCGGCTTGAACCCCTTTTATGCTCAAAATAAACCGCCTGCTATAAGCACTATGCTTACTTTTACCTTTGGTATCTTTGAATTGTTCAACTTGTAAAATGTCTTCTGTTTGTGTATGAACAGGGTGATGATCCCTTCTGGAAGCGGAAATCCGCAGATAAAACGGCCAAGCCATCCGTAGATAAAGCGGCAAAGCCATCTCGTCCCAAAACCAAAGCCGTGAAGCATACCTCAAAGCGGAAAACGGCTGACCGGATCAGCATGGAACTTGATGAAGATGTAGATGATCTAGAAGTTGAGGTAGAACTTGACTCACTTGGCTCCCTTTTTATGCACCTCATTAACGATGATCTTTATCAGGAGGACGTAGAAGGCAGCCAGGCTAATGATGCAGAGGTAATTACCCTTTCCTCCGGTTCAGACTCTATGCCAACACAAAAAAACCCGTCAAGTAGTCCGGAAAGTAAGATTTTCTCATCCTCTTGCTTACTTGGATCCAACATTTATCTTGAAGATGCAGCAGCATGAAGCTCGCCGGACAACCCGGCACAGTGGCCAACATGTCACTTCGGCCGGTTTACCTGATACCCCTATTCGGAAGCGCTGATCTGAGGTTTCTCCCACTTCTGACAATTCTTATCCCAAGGCAGGTTATTTCAGACAACCTCTTAATCAGCCCGACTCAAATTATCAGGTGAAACCTCCCTTCCTCTGGCGAATCAACAGCAACCCAACTCCCTCCTCTTAAAACTGTGGCTGGGTAAGCATTCAAACCCTTTCTTAAAATGTGTTGCAAATCTTGAATAAGATGCTAAACCGTCTTTTAATTTTGTTTGTAGAGCCAAAGCCAGACCCAGCAAGAAAGCTTGGGTCAACAATCCGTCAGAAGACCATGCTGTTTTTGAAGAAGAGCAAATAGGTGAACCGAACCAAACTCGTGAACCGAAGGGTCCTCATCCTGAAGCTACTTTTGATGAACCGCCCCTTCAAGACCAGAATGTTGATAAACAACCATAAGCTGCTCCTGCTATGCCTGATACTGAACCAGAAGCTCCAAACCGTGCTAGTCTGGTGAAAGGCACTAATACTACTGAAGGCCAAGGAGATGATGTTGTCATTACTGGCATGGGCCACAACTCTCCTGGCCATCCTGTCATCTTGGCCCAACATAGTGCCAAAGAGGAGCGTGCTGCCAGGGAAAAGGGTAAATGGAGCACCGACTTATCAAGTTATGCTCATCTCAGTGCTGAAGAACTTCACTTCGGTTTTTTAAACCATCTTCACTCAAACCGTGACTATGAAGCCGGTTTGGTGAATCTGATGAAGGAACGTTATGAGGTATTTTCATCTCCCTTTACTTCTTAATTCCAAAGTTGAAACACTAGCCCAAGTAGCCCCAAGGGCCGTTTTATGATGTTTAATCTTAAACCGGGACTTTGTAACACTTTAATCCTCTCCTGCTGACCCTCAAAATCTCAGGTCCTTAGTGAAAACAAAAACCGATACTTTACCAATGCAATTATGTAGCTTTCCTCAACGTGGCCCCCAAAGGCCGGTTTAGCTTTGCAAGGTAATCCGGGTCTTGAAATCCATGCGTCCGTTTTGAACAGATGTACATTAGCCCCCAAGTGTCAAGGATAATGCTTACATTGTGCTGGAGACTTATAAAAGATGTAGTGAATCAGAGCAAATAGGCATTAGCCCCCAAGTACGAAGTGCATAACTTGTTATACGCTTTGTACTTAGAAAATACATATCCTTTTGTTGACATATCTTCACTGTTGCAGGCCGAGCTAAGCAATAGAGAAGCCCGAACCACTGATTTGCAAGAGAACGTGAAGTCCCAACAAGAAGAGGCTGTGAAAACCAAAGAGGAGCTGACCAAAGCTTTGACAACTATGGAAAAGCTAAAGGAGTCTTTTAACAAAGAACATTCTGACTAGGAAACCGAGAAGGCTGGTTTAACCAAAAGAGCTGAGGATGCCGAAGCAGCCCTGCAACCAGTTGTAGATGAACTAACTGGTTTGAAGCGGCAAACCAATGCTATGACGTCCACTGTATTTGGTAAATATCTCCTTATGTTGTTTGTCCAAGTCCTGAGACCTTATTATTTACCAGCTGGCTGATTTTAAATCGTGACAGGTACTCGCATTGCTCATCTGGGCACAGATATGCGGATGAAACTTAAACTGGCTTATACCTTGATTGAACAGCTGTACTCTGGATCCCAGCATGCTATTTGTGCTGCAGTTTACCACAAACCGGCACCATCACTGATGAAAGAAACTCTTGAGAAGCTGGCCATGTTACCAGCCCGGATTAATGAACTGAAGAAGGCAGCCGCAAGAGTAGGAGCGCTGACCGCACTAATCCGGGCCAAAGCATGGATTACAGATCTTGAAGCGGAGGACATCATTAAAGGATATCCAGGTGTGAAGGAGGACGATTCAAACTTCGACAATGATGACCTCCGAAGACTGACCAAAGAAATGCGGCCAATAGCCAGCAAACTGGCAGAGGACACAGACTTGTCTCATTTCCAACCGGCTTATGACGCTGAAGGGAAGAGACAGCCTGCCGAAATCCATGAAGTCGAAGAACTTGTGCCTCCAATCCGTAAGCATACTTACACTCCTGACATTAACCCCTCTAGCCTTATCCATGAAGAAGCCGTGTTTCAAGCTTTAACCGGAACCGATTGGTCAACGGTTGATTTCCAGCGTCTGGGAGGGATGAAGAAGAAGTGATCGCACCAACTGACCCTCAACCGTCAAACCGTCCAGACGAAGCGTCTTAAACCGACAGCCGGTTTACCAGCTATTGTGTGCCAATGCTTAAAAAAATTATTCAATTGGAGCCGTTTGGAAGCTTCATGTAATAGGATAGCAAAAATTCCTTTATCTGTCATGCCATCGAGCATGTTTTCTGATGCTTTGATAATGTGAAAACTTGCTCCACCTTTTGGGATCTATTTATGCATAACCCATGATGAGTTGTGTTCCTGGATACAAGAACTTGAAAGTGTCCTAGTGTTTACCACTGGACGGGTCATGATGCCCAAGAATGGACAATACTTGGATGGATAATCAAAGTTTGTATATAAAAAATAACATGTGCAACATACCTCGTTGGCTGACCAACTGCTTGTATGGTAAAGGTGTAAACACCAATCTGGAGCAGTGATAACTCCGTCCTTAATTTGCCGGATTATGATAATAAACCGCACCGGGATATAATAAACACCGGGTTTTCCTTATAACACTGGCGACTTGTTAGTCAAAACCAGACCGGTTTAATGAACGCCGGATTATAACTGATCATGTACTAACAACTTGAAGTTGAAAGCCAATCCGGGTCAAGGACGCCGGTTTATCAGAAGATATTATGAACCTCACACTACTAGGGAAAAGCCTATATACAGAATCTTACCAGCATCGCGCTTTAAAATCAGGCGCTGCTGCTAAGTAGGAGTAGCGCGGGTTTTTAACCCTCGCTACTACTAAGTTGATAGCAGTAGCACTGGTTTTTTTACCCTCGCTACTACTAAGCGGTCTCTACCGTGCCCCCCGGGACATGCCATAGTAGTAGCGCGGGTTTTTAACCCTCACTACTACTAAGTTGATAGCAGTAGCGTTGGTTTTTACCCCTCGCTACTACTAAGGGGTCTCTACCGTGCCCTTGGCCATGCCATAGTAGTAGCGAGGGTTATAAACCCGCGCTACTACTAAGTTTTTACCCCTCGCTACTACTAAGAGGTCTCAACCGTGCCCCTCCGGGACATGCCATAGTAGTAGCGAGGGGTAAAATCCCTCACTACTACTAAAGGTCCCATTTTGAAACTCTACCCCCCCTGTGGATCGCCTTTTCGGTTTTGTAAAAAGCAAAAGAAAATGATAAAAACTTCAAAAATTAAAATCCTTCGAGATGTAGTTATATTACTACATCTACTAGGTAGGAAAATTTAAAAACTTAAATTTGGACATGTTTTGCAAAAAGTGTAGGGAAAATGTAAAACGGCTATAACTTTTGCATACGATATTAGAAAAAAAACGTATAATATATCAAAATGTTTCAAAAATTAAAATCCTTCGAGATGTAGTTATGTTACTACATCTACTAGTTAGGAAAATTTAAAAACTTAAATTTGGACATGTTTTGCAAAAAGTGTAGGGGAAATGTAAAACGGCTATAACTTTTGCATACGATGTCAGGAAAAACATATAATATATCAAAATGTTCAGCACGAAAATCCGCATACAATGGAGATGGCCTACGGCCTGTTTGCAAATTTTTAGAATCCTCAAATTCTAAAAGGAAAAAAAGTTATGCTCAAATTTCAGTTTTTTTTAATTTTGGTCAAATCTGGTCAAACTGTGGTCAAACTACTTATTCAAGAAGTATTAGTGTTACTAAATAATTATTCAAGAATATTAGTGTTACTAAATAATTATTCCAGTTTTTTGGAATTTTGGTCAAATCAGGTCAAACTCCTTATTCAAAAAATATTAGTGTTACTAAATAATTATTGTTTTTTAGAACAATAGTTTTAAACTCAAACAGCGAAATGTGTGACTTCATGCTCAAGCTAAACTCCCGAGGGTTAATAGGATTGACATCTTACTATTGTCAGGAAAACAACAAGTGCAAACTTGGAATCGAGGGAGAATAGAACCCGGAAGTTAAGCGTGCTCAGGCTGGAGTAGTGAGAGGATGGGTGATCGTCCGGGAAGTTCGATGATTTGGAATGATGAGGGGTGATTAGAGATTAAATTGAGCAGCGATGAGGGTGATTAGAGATTAGAGGTTAAAATAATTTAGAAATTTGAAAATTCGCGCAAAAAATTCGAAAAAAATTCCGCGGGTTAGTAGTAGCGCAGGTTTTTACCCACGCTACTACTAACAGACGTAGTAGTAGCGCGGGTGGCACCCGCGCTGCTGCTATACGTTAGCTGTAGCGCCGGCCCCCGCGCTGCTAATAGGCCCAAAACCCGCGCTGCTGCTAGGCTTTTCCCTAGTAGTGTCAACAAAAGCGAAAAGCTTGACAAATAAAACTAAAAAAGAATATGCGAGGCTTTTATGAGCTGCCAGGCTCCAAATCGAGGCTTTTCATGGCTGCCAGGCTGCTGAGTTAAACCATTTTGCAAAGCCTTTTTAAGATGGAGCGCTGAAAGGCATGCCAGTTTGTAGTGAACACTGGTTTGTTAGAAAAATATTTTTAAATCCCTTAACATAAAAACAACAAAACAACAGAAATATGCAAGGCTTTTCATGGGCTGCCAGGCCCTAAATCGAGGCTTTTCATGGGCTGCCAGGCCGCTGAGTTAAACCATTTTGCAAAGCCTTTTTAAGATGGACCTCAATCTTTAACCAATCACCGATTTAACTTTGACAAGTTCAGGGTCCATGGGATTGACTTGTCAAACGTTCGATGGGTCGTACCAGGTTTACCTGGACGGAGTGACTTACTTAAAGAGGCACGATAACCCGGGGTTTTAGGTGAATACACCCGGCTTCCAAGCCTGGCTTGATAGCCTATTACAAGGGTTCAAAACTCATTGTTCTTTGAGAAGAAAAGAGTCCCCAGGTAATATGTGAGTTGTGCTCGGTGGATACCTATAGTGCTTAATGCAACAGACTCTCTTTGGCTCCACGTAATTTCCTTTTGGCTTAACGCCTATCAAGAGGTGTAGCCATGGTGTGATAACAACCAAGCCCCCTAGTGATATCCCTTTATGGTGTTTAAACCGATCAAGAGGTGTAGCTATGGTGTGACAACAACCAAGCCCCCTAGTGATACCCTTTTGTGGTTTCAAACCAATCAAGAGGTGTAGCTATGGTGTGACAACAACCAAGCCCCCTAGTGATATCCTTTTGTGGTTTCAAACCGATCAAGAGGTGTAGCTATGGTTCAGATATGACCAAGCCCCCTAGTGATTTTCTTTATATCCGTGCGGCTGCAGAGACCGGTTTAACAAAAAACTCTGCTTGGTCAGTAGAAACTCTTGTAAGCACACACATGATGTAAAAAGAAAAGAGACACCGCTTTATTCGAGGCTCCTATTTATTATATAATATATACATTGTCATAAATATGTACATATGAAGAGCCTGTGGCTTAAGTATAGTAAGGCCGAAGAAGAGCTATATTCCACGGCCGCTTGGTCTTCTCCTCCGATTTACATGAGTCTTTGTGCTCTCGAATATCAATGAGGTAGTATGACCCGTTGTGCAGATTCTTGCTAACCACAAAAGGTCCTTCCTAAGGTGGGGATAACTTGTGCATATCAGTTTGATCCTGGATGAGCCGGAGCACCAGATCGCCCTCTTGAAAAGTTCTGGTCTTAACCCGACGGCTGTGATAACGTCGAAGATCTTGTTGATAAATCGCTGAACGTGCTGCTGCAAGATCACGCTCCTCATTTAACAGGTCCGGGGAATCCTGATGTGCTGCCTCATTATCAGCTTCAACATAAGCTGCCACACGGGGCGAGTCGTGACGGATGTCACTAGGAAGAACCGCCTGCACTCCATAAACCATGAAGAAAGGTGTGTAACCCGTAGATCTGTTAGGTGTGGTGTTGATGCTCCATAACACAGAAGGTAATTCCTCCACCCAACAACCCGATGTCCACTTCAAAGGAACCATAAGCCAGGGTTTAATACCTCACAAAATTTCTTGATTTGCCCTCTCCGCTTGTCCATTGGATTGGGGGTGAGCCACCGATGCTATATCAAGCTGGATGTGCTTACGTTGGCCAAATTCCTCCATCTCTCCCTTTGACAGTTTAGTACCATTATTCGTTATAATACTGTGTGGAAAGCCAAACTGGAATATCACATTTTTTATGAACTGAACCGCTGTGGCCGCATCACACTTACTGACTGGCTCTGCTTCCACCCATTTGGTGAACTTGTCCACTGCCACTAATAAGTGGGTCTTTTTGTCCTTGGAGCGCTTAAAGGGTCCAACCATATCAAGCCCCCAAGTCGCAAACGGCCATGTTATTGGAATCATCCTCAACTCCTGAGATGGAATATGAGCACGGCATGCAAATTTTTGACAACCGTCACATCGTTTGACTAAATCCTCAGCATCAGCATGAGCTGTTTGTTGGAGAACGTTGCAGAAAACAAAAATTTTCCTACTCGTTTCACCAAGATCATCTAGGAGTTCATCTAGCAACGAGTCACGAGATGCATCTACATACCTTTGTAGATCGCGTGCGGAAGCGTTCAACGAACGGGGATGATGTAGTCGTACACAACGTGATCCAAATCACCGATGACCAGCGCCGAACGGACGGCACCTCCGCGTTCAACACACGTACGGGACGGGAGACGTCTCCTCCTTCTTGATCCAGCAAGGGGGAAGGAGAGGTTGACGAAGATCCAGCAGCACGACGGCGTGGTGGTGGATGCAGGGCGTCGCAGTAGCAGGGCTTCGCCTATACTACGAGGAAGAGAGACGTAACGGGGAGAGAGGGAGGCCCCAGGGGCTGGTGTATGAAGTCCCTCCTCTCCCCCACTATATATAGGGGTGCCAAGGGGGGGTGGTGCGCAGCCTAGGAGATCTGATCTCCTAGGTGCGGCGGCCAGGGGAGGGTTTCCCTCCCCCCCAAGGCACTTCGGGGTGCCTTCCACCACTTGGACTCCTCCTTGGTGGAAACCCTAGGCGCATGGGCCTAGTAGGGCTGGTGCCCTTGGCCCATGTAGGTCAAGGTGCACCCCCTACAGCCCATGTGGCCCCCGGGACAGGTGGCCCCATCCGGTGGGCCCACGGGACCCCTCCGGTGGTCCCGGTACAATACCGATAACCCCGAAACTTGTCCCGATGGCCGAAACAACACTTCCTATATATAATTCTTTACCTCCGGACTATTCCGGAGCTCCTCGTGACGTCCGGGATCTCATCCGGGACTCCGAACAACATTCGGGTTACTACATATACATATCTTCACAACCCTAGCGTCACCGAACCTTAAGTGTGTAGACCCTACGGGTTCGGGAGACATGTAGACATGACCGAGACGACTCTCCGGTCAATAACCAACAGCGGGATCTGGATACCCATGTTGGCTCCCACATGCTCCACGATGTTCTCATCGGATGAACCACGATGTCGAGGATTCAATCAACCCCGTATGCAATTCCCTTTGTCAATCGATATGCTACTTGCCTGAGATTCGATCGTCGGTATCCCAATACCTCGTTCAATCTCGTTACCGGCAAGTCACTTTACTCGTACCGTAATGCATGATCCCGTGACAAGACACTTGGTCACTTTGAGCTCATTATGATGATGCATTACCGAGTGGGCCCAGTGATACCTCTCCGTCATACGGAGTGACAAATCCCAGTCTTGATCCGTGTCAACCCAACAGATACTTTCGGAGATACCCGTAGTCTACCTTTATAGTCACCCAGTTACGTTGTGACGTTTGGTACACCCAAAGCACTCCTACGGTATCCGGGAGTTACATGATCTCATGGTCTAAGGAAAAGATACTTGACATTGCAAAACTCTAGCAAACAAACTATACGATCTTTATGCTATGTTTATGATTGGGTCTTGTCCATCACATCATTCTCTTAATGATGTGATCTCGTTATCAATGACATTCAATGTCCATAGCCAGGAAACCATGACTATCTGTTGATCAACGAGCTAGTCAACTAGAGGCTTACTAGGGACATGTTGGTGTCTGTTATTCACACATGTATTACGGTTTCCGGATAACACAATTATAGCATGAATAAAGACAATTACCATGAACAAGGAAATATAATAATAATGCTTTTATTATTGCCTCTAGGGCATATTTCCAACAGTCTCCCACTTGCACTAGAGTCAATAATCTAGTTACATTGTGATGAATCGAACACCCATGGAATTCAGGTGTTGATCATGTTTTGCCCTAGGGAGAGGTTTAGTCAACGGATCGGCTACATTCAGGTCCGCATGTACTTTACAAATATCTATGTCTCCATCTTGAACTTTTTCACGAATGGAATTGAAGCGACGCTTGATGTGCCTTGTCTTCTTGTGAAACCTGGGCTCCTTGGCAAGTGCAATAGCTCCAGTGTTGTCACAGAAGAGCTTGATCGGCCCCGACGCATTGGGTATGACTCCGAGGTCGGTGATGAACTCCTTCACCCAAATTGCTTCATGTGCTGCCTCTGAGGCTGCGATGTACTCCACTTCACATGTAGATCCTGCCATGACGCTTTGCTTGCAACTGCACCAGCTTACTACCCCACCATTGAAAATATACACGTATTCGGTTTGTGACCTTGAGTCATCCAGATCTGTGTCGAAGCTAGCGTCGACGTAACCCTTTACGACGAGCTCTTCGTCACCTCCATAAACGAGAAACATCTCCTTAGTCCTTTTTTAGGTACTTCAGGATATTCTTGACCGCTGTCCAGTGTTCCTTGCCGGGATTACTTTGGTACCTTCCTACCAAACTTACGGCAAGGTTTACATCAGGTCTGGTACACAGCATGGCATACATAATAGAACCTATGGCTGAGGCATAGGGGATGATACTCATCTCTTCTTTTTCTTCTGCCGTGGTCGGACTTTGAGCCGAGCTCAATTTTATACCTTGCAGTACAGGCAAGAACCCCTTCTTAGACTGATCCATATTGAACTTCTTCAATATCTTATCAAGGTATGTGCTTTGTGAAAGACCTATGAGGCGTCTCGATCTATCTCTATAGATCTTGATGCCTAATATATAAGCAGCTTCTCCAAGGTCCTTCATTGAAAAACTCTTATTCAAGTAGGCCTTGATGCTGTCCAAGAGTTCTATATCATTTCCCATCAAAAGTATGTCATCTACATATAGTATGAGAAATGCTACAGAGCTCCCACTCACTTTCTTGTAAACGCAGGCTTCTCCATAAGTCTGCGTAAACCCAAACGCTTTGATCATCTCATCAAAGCGAATGTTCCAACTCCGAGATGCTTGCACCAGCCCATAAATCGAGCGTTGGAGCTTGCATACTTTGTCAGCATTCTTAGGATCGACAAAACCTTCCGGCTGCATCATATACAATTCTTCCTTAAGGTAACCATTAAGGAATGCCGTTTTGACGTCCATTTGCCATATTTCATAATCGTAAAACGCGGCAATTGCTAACATGATTCGGACGGACTTTAGCTTCGCTACCGGTGAGAAAGTCTCATCGTAGTCAACCCCTTGAACTTGTCGATAACCCTTAGCGACAAGCCGAGCTTTATAGATGGTCACATTACCATCCGCGTCTGTCTTCTTCTTAAAGATCCATTTATTCTCTATGGCTCGCCTTTCAACGGGCAAGTCAGTCAAAGTCCATACTTCGTTTTCATACATGGATCCTATCTCGGATTTCATGGCTTCTAGCCATTTGTCGGAATCCGGGCCCGCCATTGCTTCTTCATAGTTCGAAGGTTCACCGTTGTCTAACAACATGATTTCCAAGACAGGGTTGCCGTACCACTCTGGTGCAGAACGTGTCCTTGTGGACCTTCGAATTTCAGTAGTAACTTGATCAGAAGTTTCATGATCATCATCATTAACTTCCTCTCCAGTCGGTGTAGGCACCTGAGGAACATTTTCTTGAGTTGCGCCATTTTCCGGTTCAAGAGGTAACACTTCATCAAGTTCTACTTTCCTCCCACTTACTTCTTTCGAGAGAAACTCTTTCTCTAGAAAGGATCCATTCTTGGCAACAAAGATCTTGCCTTCGGATCTGAGGTAGAAGGTATACCCAATAGTTTCTTTTGGGTATCCTATGAAGACGCATTTTTCCGACTTGGGTTCGAGCTTTTTAGGTTGAAGTTTCTTGACATAAGCATCGCATCCCCAAACTTTCAGAAACGACAACTTAGGTTTCTTCCCAAACCATAATTCAAACGGTGTCGTCTCAACGGATTTTGACGGAGCCCTATTTAAAGTGAATGCAGCAGTCTCTAAAGCATAGCCCCAAAAGGATAGTGGTAAATCGGCAAGAGACATCATAGACCGCACCATATCTAATAGAGTGCGATTATGACGTTCGGACACACCGTTACGCTGAGGTGTTCCAGGCGGCGTGAGCTGTGAAACTATTCCACATTTTCTTAAGTGTGTGCCAAATTCGTGACTCAAGTATTCTCCTCCACGATCTGATCGTAGAAACTTGATTTTCCTGTCACGTTGATTCTCAACCTCACTCTGAAATTCCTTGAACTTTTCAAAGGTTCCAGACTTGTGTTTCATTAAGTAAATATATCCATATCTACTCAAATCATCAGTGAGAGTGAGAACATAACGATAGCCGCCGCGAGCCTCAACACTCATTGGACCGCACACATCAGTATGTATGATTTCCAATAAGTTGGTTGCTCGCTCCATTGTTCCTGAGAACGGAGTCTTGGTCATTTTACCCATAAGGCATGGTTCGCACGTGTCAAATGATTCATAATCAAGAGACTCTAAAAGTCCATCTGCATGGAGCTTCTTCATGTGTTTGACACCTATGTGACCAAGGCGGCAGTGCCACAAGTATGTGGGACTATCATTATCAACCTTACATCTTTTGGTACTCACACTATGAACATGTGTAGCATTACGTTCGAGATTCATAAAGAATAAACCATTCACCATAGGAGCATGACCATAAAACATATCTCTCATATAAATAGAACAACCATTATTCTCGGATTTAAATGAGTAGCCATCTCGAATTAAACGAGATCCCGATACAATGTTCATGCTCAAACTAAATAACAATTATTGAGGTTTAAAACTAACCCCGTAGGTAAATGAAGAGGTAGCGTGCCGACGGCGATCACATCGACTTTGGAACCATTCCCGACGCGCATCGTCACCTCGTCCTTTGCCAGTCTCCGCTTATTCCGTAGTTCCTGCTGTGAGTTACAAATGTGAGCAACTGCACCGGTATCAAATACCCAAGAGCTACTACGATTACTGGTAAGGTACACATCAATTACATGGATATCACATATACCTTTTATTTTGCCAGCCTTCTTGTCTGCTAAGTATTTGGGGCAGTTCCGCTTCCAGTGACCGCTTCCCTTGCAATAAAAGCACTCAGTCTCGGGCTTGGGTCCATTCTTTGGCTTCTTCCCGGCAGCTTGCTTGCCGGGCGCGGCAACTTCCTTGCCGTCCTTCTTGAAGTTCTTTTTACCCTTGCCTTTCTTGAACTTAGTGGTTTTATTGACCATCAACACCTGATGTTCCTTCTTGACTTCTACCTCTGCTGATTTCAGCATAGCAAATACTTCAGGAATGGTCTTTTCCATCCCCTGCATATTGAAGTTCATCACAAAGCTCTTGTAGCTCGGTGGAAGCGACTGGAGGATTCTGTCAATGACCGCATCATCCGGGAGATTAACTCCCAGCTGAGTCAAGCGGTTATGTAATCCAGACATCGTGAGTATGTGCTCACTGACAGAACTGTTTTCCTCCATCTTACAGCTGAAGAACTTGTCGGAGACCTCATATCTCTCGACCCGGGCATGAGCTTGGAAAACCATTTTCAGCTCTTCGAACATCTCAGATGCTCCATGTCTCTCAAAACGCTTTTGGAGCCCCGATTCTAAACTGTAAAGCATGCCGCACTGAACGAGGGATAGTCATCTGTACGTGCCTGCCAAGCGTTCATAACGTCTTGTTCAGCAGGGAGGACAGGTGCGTCACCCAGCGGTGCTTGTAGGACATAATCTTTCTTGGCAGCTATGAGGATGATCCTCAGGTTCCGGACCCAGTCCGTATAGTTGCTGCCATCGTCTTTCAGCTTGGTTTTCTCTAGGAACGCATTGAAGTTGAGGACTACGTGGGCCATTTGATCTACAAGACATATTGTAAAATATTTTAGACTAATGTTCATGATAATAAAGTTCATCCAATCAAATTATAATGAACTCCCACTTAGATTAGACATCCCTCTAGTCATCTAAGTATTACATGATCCTAGTTAACTAGGCCGTGTCCGATCATCACGTGAGACGGACTAGTCAACATCGGTGAACATCTTCATGTTGATCGCATCTTCTATACGACTCATGCTCGACCTTTCGGTCTTCTGTGTTCCGAGGCCATGTCTATGCACATGCTAGGCTCGTCAAGTTAACCCTAAGTGTTTTGCATGTGTAAAACTGTCTTACACCCGTTGTATGTGAACGTAAGAATCTATCACACCCGATCATCATGTGGTGCTTCGAAATGACGAACTTTAGCAACGGTGCACAGTTAGGGGAGAACACTTCTTGAAATTGTTATGAGGGATCATCTTATTTACTACCGCCGTTCTAAGTAAACAAGATGCAAAACATGATAAACATCACATGCAATCAAATAATAAACGTGACATGATATGGCCATTATCACATAGCTCCTTTGATCTCCATCTTGGGGCTCCATGATCGTCTTGTCACCGGCTTGACACCATGATCTCCATCATCATGATCTCCATCATCGTGTCTCCATGAAGTTGCTCGCCAACTATCACTTCTACTACTATGGCTAACGCGTTTAGCAATAAAGTAAAGTAATTTTCATGGCGTTTCTCAATGACACGCAGGTCATATAAAAGAATAAAAACAACTCCTATGGCTCCTGCCGGTTGTCATACTCATCGACATGCAAGTCGTGATTCCTATTACAATAGCATGAACATCTCATACATCACATATAGATCATTCATCATTCATCACAACTTTGGCCATATCATATCACAATCACTTGCTGCAAAAACAAGTTAGACGTCCTCTAATTGTTGTTGCAAGTTTTACGTGGCTGAATTAGGGTTCTAGCAAGAACGTTTTCTTACCTACGTGAAAGCCACAACGTGATTTGTCAACTTCTATTTACCCTTCATAAGGACCCTGTTCATCGAATCCGCTCCAACTAAAGTAGGAGAGACAGACACCCGCCAGCCACCTTATGCAACTAGTGCATGTTAGTCGGTGGAACCGGTCTCACGTAAGCGTACGTGTAAGGTTGGTCCGGGCCGCTTCATCCCACAATACCGCTGAAGCAAGAAAAGACTAGTAGCGGCAAGAAAGTTGACAAATCCACGCCCACAACAAATTGTGTTCTACTCGCGCAAGAACTACGCATAGACCTAGCTCATGATGCCACTGTTGGAGAACGTTGCAGAAAACAAAAATTTTCCTACTCGTTTCACCAAGATCATCTAGGAGTTCATCTAGCAACGAGTCATGAGATGCATCTACATACCTTTGTAGATCGCGTGCGGAAGCGTTCAACGAACGGGGATGATGTAGTCGTACACAACGTGATCCAAATCACCGATGACCAGCGCCGAACGGACGGCACCTCCGCGTTCAACACACGTACGGGACGGGAGACGTCTCCTCCTTCTTGATCCAGCAAGGGGGAAGGAGAGGTTGACGAAGATCCAGCAGCACGACGGCGTGGTGGTGGATGCAGGGCGTCGCAGTAGCAGGGCTTCGCCTATACTACGAGGAAGAGAGACGTAACGGGGAGAGAGGGAGGCGCCAGGGGCTGGTGTATGAAGTCCCTCCTCTCCCCCACTATATATAGGGGTGCCAAGGGGGGGTGGTGCGCAGCCTAGGAGATCTGATCTCCTAGGTGCGGCGGCCAGGGGAGGGTTTCCCTCCCCCCCAAGGCACTTCGGGGTGCCTTCCACCACTTGGACTCCTCCTTGGTGGAAACCCTAGGCGCATGGGCCTAGTAGGGCTGGTGCTCTTGGCCCATGTAGGTCAAGGCGCACCCCCTACAGCCCATGTGGCCCCCCGGGACAGGTGGCCCCATCCGGTGGGCCCACGGGACCCCGCCGGTGGTCCCGGTACAATACCGATAACCCCGAAACTTGTCCCGATGGCCGAAACAGCACTTCCTATATATAATTCTTTACCTCCGGACTATTCCGGAGCTCCTCGTGACGTCCGGGATCTCATCCGGGACTCCGAACAACATTCGGGTTACTACATATACATATCTTCACAACCCTAGCGTCACCGAACCTTAAGTGTGTAGACCCTACGGGTTCGGGAGACATGTAGACATGACCGAGACGACTCTCCGGTCAATAACCAACAGCGGGATCTGGATACCCATGTTGGCTCCCACATGCTCCACGATGTTCTCATCGGATGAACCACGATGTTGAGGATTCAATCAACCCCGTATGCAATTCCCTTTGTCAATCGATATGCTACTTGCCCGAGATTCGATCGTCGGTATCCCAATACCTCGTTCAATCTCGTTACCGGCAAGTCACTTTACTCGTACCGTAATGCATGATCCCGTGACCAGACACTTGGTCACTTTGAGCTCATTATGATGATGCATTACCGAGTGGGCCCAGTGATACCTCTCCGTCATACGGAGTGACAAATCCCAGTCTTGATCCGTGTCAACCCAACAGATACTTTCGGAGATACCCGTAGTCTACCTTTATAGTCACCCAGTTACGTTGTGACGTTTGATACACCCAAAGCACTCCTACGGTATCCGGGAGTTACACGATCTCATGGTCTAAGGAAAAGATACTTGACATTGCAAAACTCTAGCAAACGAACTATACGATCTTTATGCTATGTTTATGATTGGGTCTTGTCCATCACATCATTCTCTTAATGATGTGATCTCGTTATCAATGACATTCAATGTCCATAGCCAGGAAACCATGACTATCTGTTGATCAACGAGCTAGTCAACGAGAGGCTTACTAGGGACATGTTGGTGTCTGTTATTCACACATGTATTACGGTTTCCGGATAACACAATTATAGCATGAATAAAGACAATTACCATGAACAAGGAAATATAATAATAATGCTTTTATTATTGCCTCTAGGGCGTATTTCCAACACTGTTAACCAATAGAAACCGTGGCGAAAAGCTTTAGCCACCAAAGACTTTGAACCGGCATGGTGACCACAATCCCCTTCATGGATTTCTCGCAAAATCTCACAACCCTCTTGAGGAGAAACACAACGCTGAATTGCCCCTGAGATGCTGTAACGATGTAATTCTCCGTTGAGTATAGTCATTGATTTGGAACGCCGAATTATCTGCCGGGCCGAGGTTTCATCCTCTGGTAACTCGCCCCGGCTCGTGTAAGCCAGGTATGGGATTGTCCAATCCGGTATGACATGCAAAGCTGCCACCAATTGAGCCTCTGGGTCAGGAATAGCCAACTCCTTCTCTGTTGGTACCTTGACCGATGGATTATGCAGCACGTCAAGAAAGACATTTGGTGGGACCGGTTTACGCTGAGAACCAAGGCGGCTTAAAGCGTCCGCCGCTTCATTCTTTCGTCGATCTATATGGTCCACTGATAACCCTTGAAGTGACCAGCCACTGTGTCCACCTCTCGTCGATATGCAGCCATGAGTGGGTCTTTAGAATCCCAAGTGCCAGACACCGGTTGGTCCACCAGATCTGAATCCCCAAAGCACCTAACCCGGCTTAAGTTCATCTCCTTAGACATCCGAAGACCGTGGAGTAAGGCCTCATATTCAGCTGCATTGTTAGTACAAGGGAACATTAAACGGAGGACATAACAAAACTTGTCACCTCGTGGGGAAGTTAGTATGACTCCAGCCCCCGAGCCCTCCAACTGTCTGGATCCATCAAAGTGAATAGTCCAATACGTTTTATCTGGCTTTTCCTCTGGTGCCTGCAATTCTGTCCAATCATTGATGAAGTCCACGAGTGCTTGGGATTTAATTGCTGTGCGAGGTATGTATTTGAGCCCGTGAGGTCCAAGCTCAATAGCCCATTTGGCAATCTGGCCAGTTGCTTCTCTGTTTTGAATGATATCTCCCAGAGGGGCTGAACTGACCACTGTGATAGGATGACCCTGAAAACAATGTTTAAGCTTCCGGCTTGCCATAAACACTCCATACACCAGCTTCTGCCAATGTGGATACCTCTACTTTGACTCAATGAGCACTTCACTGATATAATAAACCGGCCGTTGAACCGGATATTCCTTGCCAGCTTCCTTGCGTTCCACCACAATAGCCACGCTAACAGCTCGGGCATTAGTGGCCACATATAGCAACAACAGCTCTTTATTGATCGGGGCTGCAAGCATAGGCGGTTCAGCTAACTGCCTCTTCAGATCCTCAAATGCTTTATCAGCCGCCTCGCTCCAGACAAAATCATCTGTTTTCTTGAGCATCTGATATAAAGGGATAGCCTTCTCCCCAAGACGACTGATAAACCGGCTCAAAGCCGCAATCCGGCTGACCAAATGTTGAACGTCATTGATACACGCCAGTTTAGCCTAAGATGTAATTGCTGGAAAATTCTCTGGATTAGCCTCAATGCCTCTATTTGACACCAGAAAACCCAAGAGTTTGCCTGCCGGAACACCAAAGACACACTTTTCCGGATTGAGCATCATCTTGTAAACCCGGAGGTTGTCAAAGGTTTCTCTCAAATCATCTATCAATGTTTCCTCCTTCCTGGACTTTATATCACAATATCATCCACATACGCATGAACATTGCGCCCAATCTGCTTATGAAGACAATTCTGAACACAACATTGATAAGTCGCTTGGGCATTTTGAGCCCAAAGGGCATGGAGACATAGCAGAAGGCTCCAAAGGGAGTTATGAAAGTTGTCTTCTCCTGGTCCTTAACTGCCATTTTGATCTGATGATAACCAGAATAAGCGTCCAGAAAACACAAACGGTCACAACCCACCATAGCATCAATGATTTGATCAATACGAGGGAGGGCAAAGGGGTCTGCAGGGCAAGCTTTGTTCAAGTCTGTGTAATCCACACACATACACCAAGTGCCGTTTTTCTTAAGAACCAACACCGGATTAGCCAACCACTCTGGGCGAAAGACCTCGACGATAAACCCTGCGGCCAACAACCGAGCTACCTCCTCACCAATAGCCTTGCGCCTTTCTTCATTGAAGCGGCGGAGAAACTGCCAGACTGGTTTAAACTTAGGATCAATGTTAAGTGTGTGCTCAGCGAGTTCCCTTGGTACACCTGGCATGTCAGGAGGTTTCCATGCAAAGATATCCCGGTTCTCATGGATGAACTCGATAAGCGCTTTCCTATTTGGGATTCAGGTTAGCACCGATGCTGAACTGCTTGGATGAATCGCCAGGAACAAAATCAACCATTTTAGTATCTGTGGCCGATTTAAACTTCAACGCCGGATCGTGTTCTGTAGTTGGCTTTTTCAAAGAGGTCATATCCGCCGGATCAACTTGGTCTTTATAAAACTTCAGCTCCTCCATGGCACAAACCGACTCAGCATAAGCCGCATCACCTTCCTCACATTCCAAAGCGATCTTCCTGCTCCCGTGTACTGTGATGGTCCCCTTATGACCTGGCATTTTAAGCTGTAGATAAACATAACACGGCCTCGCCATGAACTTAGCATAAGCCGGTCACCCAAACAAAGTGTGATACAGACTTTTGATTTTCACCACCTCAAAAGTCAATGTTTCTGACCTTGAATCATAGTCATCTCCAAAAGCCACCTCCAAGGCTATCTTGCCCACTGGATATGCAGACTTGCCAGGCACCACACCGTGGAAAACAGTGTTTGACGGTTTAATACTCTTATCTGTCAACCCCATATGACAGAAGGTATCATAATATAGAATGTTGATACTACTTCCCCCATCCATGACAACCTTAGTGAACTTATATCCCCCAACTTGAGGGGCCACCACTAGGGCCAAGTGACCCGGATTGTCACCCCGGGGTGGGTGATCCTCTCTACTCCACAAAATGGGTTGCTCAGACCAGCGCAAATACTGAGGCACCGCCGGTTCAACAGAGTTTACTGCCCTCTTGTGAAGCTTCTGATCACGCTTACACAAGCTAGTGGTGAAGACATGATATTGCGCACTATTTAGCTGCTTAGGATTGCTCTGATAACCCGACTGCTGCTGCTGCTGCTGTTGCTGGTTCCCCTGATGGTTGTAACCTCCTTGGTTGCCAAGGTTCCCTTGATTACTGTGTCCGGTTTGATTGCCCTGAAATCCTGAGCCGGAGCTGCCGCCTCCGTAACCCGGCCCGTGGAAACCACCTCCTGAACCGCCGGGCGGGCCATTACCGTACTGAAACATATTGGAATTCTTGAAATCTCGCATGATGTAACAATCCTTCCAAAGATGTGATGCTGGCTTCTCCTTTGATCCATGCTTCGGACAGGGTTGATTTAACATGTGCTCCAAATTGGGGCCTGAACCTCCGCCCCTCTGGGGCTGCTTACCCTTACGACGCTGACCATTCTCCTGAGCATTGGTGTTAGCCACAAAGTCCAGACTGTTGTCGGCCTTGCGTTTACCATTGTTCCCATGGCCTGCCGGATTATGTTGCTGACCCTTGGTGTTGCCGTTCTTTTTCCCTTTCCCCGGTTTGTCCTCCTCTGAGTCAGGGTCTTTGGTATTAGCTGAATCGGCGTACTTAACCAAAGCGGCCATAAGCGTTGACATATCATTGCAATGATGTTTGAGCCTTCCTAACTTCTGTTTGAGCGGCAGAAAACGACAATTGCCCTCCAACATTAGCACTGCGGTATCTGCATCGATACGATCCGATGATTGCAGAATAGCTGAGACCCGCTTTACCCAATGGGTCATGGACTCCCCATCCTCTTGGACACAAGCGGCCAGATCCACAATTGACATGGGTTGCTTACAAGTATCTTTGAAGTTCTGGATAAACCGGTGCTTCAATTCGGCCCATGATCCCACAGAGTTAGTTGGTAAGCTTTTTAACCAAGTGCGAGCTATTCCTTCCAACATCATGGTAAAGTATTTAGCACATACTGCCTCATCCACATCTAACATCTCCATTGCCATCTCGTAGCTTTCAACTCATGCCTCTGGTTGCAGATCGGCGGTGTAATTGGGTACCTTACGAGGTCCTTTGAAGTGCTTGGGCAATCTAACATTACGCAAAGCGGGGGTGAGACACGGCACCCGTAAGGAACTGAATGCCACACCTGGCTCTACTGAAGCGGTAGGGTGAACCGGAGTATGTTGACGGGCTCCGTGCTGAGCTGCTAACTCGGCCTCTCGACGTGCGCGACCATGATCCACCACATCCTACGCATTAGCACCTCCCCCTGCCGGGTTGTGCCCTCGCGACGAATTACGGCGACATGCACTGCTTGACACGACCGGTTCATCCTCAACCTGCCTGTTGTAGCTCCGGCTTGGACGGGGAGTGGAATGAATCCTCTCACGACCATGCGAATATGCCTGCTGCTGGTTTAGAGCTGTTTGAAGGAGATCTTTGGCCCGTCGTGCCTCAATCGCAACTGGTGATTCGCCGTTGGTTGGGAGGGCTGCCAATCGTGAAGCAGCGGCCACAATATTGTCCAACGGGTTGGAGTAATGCCCGGGAGGTGTTGGAAGATACTGTGGCATAGTGTTGTTCTGACGAGGCGGGTCCGTCGTGCGCGGCTGAACCGGCGCTCCTGTCCCTGGCGCCTCCGCCCGGTTTACTATTGGCTGGTTACTCGTTCCTGCTCCTAGCGTATTGAAGAAATTCCTTGGCTCATAACTCGGCGGGAGATGCGATCGGTATCTTCTTCTCATGACTTCCTATGAAGCATTCTGATCCAGCCTAAGCCAGTAGGCCTGAGCTTCCAACTCGGCCCGTTTTGTAGCCATCCTAGCGTTCTCTGTTGCTAGGTCCGCTTTAGCCTGAGTTATCTGATCCTTTACCTTTGCGATCTCCGCGTTGTGTTGATCCCGGGCCGCTGCATCCACCTCTGCAGCCATCAATGTTGCCAAAGCGTTGAACAAGTCAGACATAACTTGAGACGGAGATGGCGCAGAGCCCCCTGCCCCTGCTGGTGTGGCTGTTGTTGAACCGGAGAGCATTGCTGCGGCGGTCGATGAGTGGGGCGCTGATTGTGTACCGGCCATGAAGATAGCTGCCCAGTTTGGTAGATCAGGGGAGTTCGGAATACTGTTGCCCTCGGAATCCCCACTAATCCGGCCGTCCTGCAGTTGACAAAGCGATTCGGTCTCTCCAGAAGACACGTCGTCGGAGCAGTCGACGGTTTCTCCATCAGATGCCGGTCCGTCCTCATATTCTGCTCCATGGATGACACCTACGAAAACATGCTTTGCCATGGGCTAAATCGGGGAAGGGCTTGCACACTGAGCCGTCTCGATGATGTCGGTGCACGTGTTGGCTCAGGGCCCGGTTCGCCAATCTTGTCGATGAAGATGTGAATCCCACCAAAGGGGACCCGGTACCCGTATTCGATTGAATCGGCCTCGGGGCCCCATCCCACGTTGTCGATGTAGAGCTTGCCGCGACGACTCTTCGTCATCAGGCCCATAGCGTACCCCTTGAGTCCATCAAAGCTGCCCTTTAAGAACTCGAAACTGAAAGTGCGTTATATCGACTAGAGGAGGGTGAATAGGCGATTTTTATGAAAGTCTTCAAAACGTGGAAGTTATGAAGAGAAACAGAGTGAACAAGCCTATCACTATGCAACGGAAGGTAGATTACACAAAGCAAGCCATAGTCAAATATACAATATAGTGAAAGCACAGAGACAAATAGCTTCAGTGTAATGAGGATCAGGTTGGAAGAAGTTATGAAGCCAAACAGATCATACAGTCAAGTTGTGAAGACAGAAGATAAAGCAAGCATGCAATAGCTTCACAATGTGTACTGGTAAGTAAAGGAAGGTGAAGATGAAACCAGTGACACGTTGAAGACAATGATATGTTGGACCAGTTCCAGTTGCTGTGACAACTGTACGTCTGGTTGGAGCGGCTAGGTATTTAAACAAAAGGACACACAGTCCCGGACACCCAGTGCTGAACACGCAGCTCAGGACACCCAGTCCTCACCGTTTTCTCCTTGAGCTAAGGTCACACAGACCCTGCCAAATCACTCTGGTAAGTCTTCAAGGTAGACTCCCAAACCTTCACAGACTTCGTTCACGGGCAATCCACAATTCCTCTTGGATGCTCAGAACGCGACGCCTAACCGTCTGGAGGATGCACAGTCCTCAAGTGTAATAAGTCTTCAGATCACTCAGACAAGAAGACTTAAGTGATGCCCAATTACTCTGGCTCTGGGTGGTTAGGGCTTTTCTCCTCACTAAGGATTTTCTCTCAAAGGCTTCGAGGTGGGTTGCTCTCAAACGACAAAAGCCGTGCACTGAAATCTGAGCAACCAACCGTTTATGGTTGTGGGGGTGGACTATTTATAGCCACTTGGCAACCCTGACCTGATTTGTCCGAAATGACCCTGGGTCACTAAGGAACTGACACGTGTACTAACGGTCGGATTTCGAACTCTCACGGAAACTTTACTTGGGCTGCAAGTAAAGCTGACTTGTCTGACTCTGGACAAGATTTTCTCTCATTGTCTTCACTCGAAGACATAGGATTTGAATTAGGCATCACTTGAGTCATCCTGACTGGTTCTCTTGGACCCCACTTAACAGTACGGTGGTTCCTATGACACAACATGAATAAAGTAGAACTACGAAGGATCTAAGTCTTCGAGTTCCAAAGGCTTCATGGGGAGTCTTCATATGTCATTGTCTTCGACATGAATGTCTTCATGAACCACCATTTTCTTCAATGTCTTCGTACATTTTTGGGGGTCATCTCTGGTAGCTAAACCGAATCAATGAGGGACTTCTACCTGTGTTATCCTGCAATTCTCACAAACACATTAGTCCCTCAACTAGGTTTGTCGTCAATACTCCAAAACCAACTAGGGGTGGCACTAGATGCACTTACAATCTCCCCCTTTTTGGTGATTGATGACAAACTAGTTGAAGTTTTCAACGGGGAATATAATTTGTGAAATTGTAAAGGAATTGTCTTCATAAGCTGCAAGGGCTCCCCCTGAAGATGTGCATATAAGTGATTTGCTTCTGAAACGCAAATGCACATAGCAGGTTGTATTTGTGGGAATCCACTTCAACTTATGATGACAATCCATCATGCACGTAAAGATATATGAAGATAATGATATGCATAATGAAAAATGGACGTCTGCGAAATGATAAGAGTGCGGAAATTATCGTCGTACATGCGGAATTTATCTTCGCAAAAACACAGTGGCAAACATAGTAGCAGACGACAATCAAGTTTAAGTGTTACAACTCAAAGAACCAAATGTAGCAAAACGAGAGTTGTAAGCACGAAGCAAAATATAATAAAGCACCCACCCTTTTTATTGACCCGCTTGAAGACTATAAACATCATATGCTTCTCCCCCTTTTGTCAGTGATGACCAAAAAGGTTTGAAGACATAGAGTTTTCTATGCGTTCCCAGGCGCAGCAGGGTCGGTGGAGGCGTTTGGTGGTGCAGGCGAGCTTGGTGCAGTGACGACGCGCGCTGAAGACATTGGTGGTGATGTAGCGTCGTCTTCTTCCTCAATGATTTTTCCCGTCACGGTGGCAGCAGAGGAAGAGAACTCGGATTCTTCAAGCGATGGAGTCCCACGCAACACAGCTCTTCTGGGGGGTGTGGAGTCAAACTTGAATCGCTCCTTGAAGCCATCCTCTTGCAATTCAGCTTCAGTGCACATCATTGTGAGGCCTTTCCAAGTGCGGCGACAGGTTTCATGTGCGACGAAGGCGTTCTTGGTGGCCAGATTCCTGATGCGATTGACGTCTTGCATGATACTGTGCATCTGCCTCTTGAGCCAGTCTTGATGCCTATCTTGCTTTTGATGCAGAGCCACAAGAAGTTCACGATCAGTGAGTGTACGAGCATGTTTCTTGGGTCTCTGTGCAGCTTCGCTGTCAGTGGCTTCAGTGGATGCAGGGGCACGTGTGGTGCCAGCCATTGGATAGACTCTGGAAATGGCTTCAACACCTTCATCATGTTGAGTGAAGCTTTGGTGTTCTGCATTCTGAAGACTTAGTGGCTGTTTGGCAGGCTCAGGATAAATCGATTCAGCAGAGGTGTCCACATCAGGTAAGAAGATTCTGTGGTTGCGGGCTGAGGGTTGATATGATATTGCAGAGTGGAGCTTGATTAGCCTCATAACCCATGGAGCATAAATCTTCAGACCAAAGAGATCTGAGCCAGACGCAGCAAGTTGACGTATGAAGAGATCCTGGGCATTGAAGCATTTGCCGTGCAGGATGCAGAAGATGAGAGTCTTCATGGCACCTTCAACCTTGGCATATCGAGAGTGCCCCTTAATGGGCCATAGAGTCCGCCTGATGATGTGATAGATAGTTCTAGGCAGGTACTCTAAGTCTTCAACGAAGAACTCCGTTGGGTAAGGTGCGTCAGAAGGCAATGGCTTCATCATTGAGAGCATCTGACTCATATTTG
This sequence comes from Triticum monococcum, assembly GCA_034509565.1. Lineage (NCBI taxonomy): Eukaryota > Viridiplantae > Streptophyta > Magnoliopsida > Poales > Poaceae > Triticum > Triticum monococcum. The sequence goes on from CM067842.1 coordinate 540,260,582, forward strand.
GCTCAGGTCGCTGGAATATGCTCTCAACTGCGTCAGCGTGGAGTTGGCAGCCTTCTTCGAAGAGTTCGCCTGGAGTGGGTAGGCCGGTGAGCTCAATGATATCAAATGCATTGGCTTCATGATGGACGTTGCCGGTCATCCACTCCAGGACCCAAGTCTTCGGATCTCTGTTGTAGCCCTTGATGTGCAATGTGGCATAGAACTGAAGCAGAAGCTCTTCGTTCCAGTGCTCTTCATCCGTGACAAACGGCAGCAGGCCAACTTGCTTGAAGCAGTCCAGGGCTTCTTCCAGACCAGGCAGACCAGTAAAAGCTTCAACTTCAAGGCGCTGATGTGGAAAGATGCGGTTCTGGTTGTAGAGGACACAGGAGTAGTAGCTGCGCTGTGGGTAGCTCCATAACCTATCTGACACAATCTTTTCCCTGGGAACCTTGGCAGTCGTGGGATTGGCTTCTGTACCTGGGGCCTGTGCGCAATGTGATAGTTGAACTGTGGTCCGGCAGCAGACACAGGCACAGAAGGGTCAGAGGCAGTGGCTTCAGTATCTCTTGAAGCTGTTGGTTGGTCGGGCTCCACAAAAGCTTCAGTATTATGTGTGGCAGCCGCAGTGGTGTCAGCCTCCTTGAGAACTTCTACTTGCTGGTGTGGGGGAGATGGAGCTTGAGGTTCTTCATGCTCTTCTGCATGTTTTTCGGCTGATGCAGCCGGAATGTCGTCAGCAGGCTGAGCCCTTGGTCCTTTGCGAAGCCTACGGAATGCAGGCGACGCCGGTGGAGTTGCAGTGGGCTGGGGCTCATCCTCTTCCTCCTGTGGGCGATCTGCCCATGATGCATCTTGGGTGATTGGCGTCAAGGGACGACCAATGCTGATCATTTCGCTCGTTTCGAGCTGAGGAAGGACTGCATCACCTTGCACATTGTCTTGGAGACCAATGTCTTCAGCAGCGTTGGGGTCGGCTGCTGGAATGTCTTCAGCATGCGGAGCCTCTGTGAGAGCAGGCTCATGCACGGTCATCTGACGATCTTCATGAGGAGAACAAACAGAAAGGGGTTCGACTATCAAGGGCTCTGTGGGAGCAGCCCGAGACTTCTTGGTTTTGCGCTTCTTGATGGTGGGGTCTGAAGGAGAGGCTTCAGGGTGTTTCCTCTTCCTTGCTTTAGCTTCGGCTATCCTTGTCTTCTTAAGCTCTGAAGCGGTTGAGCGCTTTGGCTTCGAGCTAGGCTTGGTGGTGGGGAAGACAATCGGAACAACTTCTTGGCGTGGGGCCTCTTCTTCAGCCACAGTGGGCGTCTTCTTTTTCTTAGCGGCCATCCTGGGGTCGATGCCGGGACGCCCAAGTGCCTTTCGCTTCTCGGCCTCATTGTAGGCCTGCACGCAGACATCAGCCAAATTCTTCATGCGCTCGCGTGAACCCTGAGCCTCTGCACGTTTCTGCATAAAGCTTTCCTTCAACTCGTGCAGCATGACTTTGAAGTCTTTGACTTCTTGGACGCTGAGCGTGGTCATGTTCGGCTTGAACTGAGCCTTTTCAAAATCTATCTTTTGCTTCAGTTCCACGATGCGCTGGGCAACTGCGAGTTCTGAAGCAATAGCTCCTTGGAAGGCTACGCTGAGGCCAATGGGCAGCTGCAGATCATCAAAGCTGATGTTGGGTGTGTCAAACCACTCATCTATGAAGTTGTGGATGATTGCTGCATCGAACAGAGGCAGATTGTTGAAGATTTCAGCCTCCTCCTTGCTCTTGATTAGCTGCTCAAGAGCGTCATCGGCAAGATCGTCATCACTCGACAGATCAATGGCCTCGCAGCGAAGAACGGCAGCGGCAGTGAGCTCTTTGCTGGTGTGTGGCTGTGGTTTCTTTGCTTCTTGAGGCTTGGAGACTCTTGATAAGTCTTCAGACTGCACACTGGCTTCAGGAGGTGCAGTGGCCAATGGCTTCGCTCTGGAGATCTTGGGAGAAGCGGCTGGCTTGGAAGCTTTTGGCTTCTTCTTCATCTGCTTCGGCTCCGGGGCAGCAGGAGCATCATCAGACTTAGTGTCTGCTGGAGGGTCGTTCACGGCAGTCCCTTGGACTATAATGTGAGTGATGAGGCCTTCGAGATTGGCAAATGGCCCGATGACATTGGGATTAGCGTCGTGTGTGCCATCTGCCCTTGGTTTGGAGGGACCAGGGTTGAAGTCCAACCCAAACTCCTTCTTGTTTTGCTTCGCAGAGTTCTGGGCAAATTGGAAGTTGCGCTTGAACAGAGTGTCATCGCGGCACCAGAGAAGGGATGATGGATGCGCATTAGCTGGCTGTTGTCCCCTGACCATGCATGGAAAGAAGCCTTGAGCAATGGCTTCGTCTCTGGTTCGGGGTACGAGATTCTTGTACAAGGCATCTCCCCACGGCCTCTTGATGGCGCACTTCTCTGCATATTCCTTGGTGACGAAGCGGTATTGGAACCACTGCTCTGCCCAATATCTTCGAATCCATTGGATTCGTGTCTTGCGCTGACCATAGCTTTCTTCAGGATCTGTTTGGTACATTTCTGCCAAATCTTCAGGCAGATCTTTAGATGTGTCACCACGTCTCTGTCTGCCTCCCTTCCTTGATTGCTTTTCAGTTGCCATGAAGCTTAATTTGGAAGGCTTCAAGAGATTCAGAGGCTTCAAAGGGTTCAAAGGCTTCAAAGGCTTCCTTTTGCTTGACCAACAGGAACTTGCTTCGGGTGAATTGATGTGACGCTGTAGGAACTCTGCAAATGAATGCAGACTATGAGAACCAAAAGATTCTCCCACGGACATGTACCTGTGACAGCATTAAGGTGCGAGGGAAGGGGAAGAGGTCATACGCATTCTCAGAAGATTTTGAAGATAAATCAGTTTAGAAGATATTGACCTCATCATGCGAAGACATTCACTTTATAGAAAAGAAGTTGGTTCCAGATTTGTACGAACCCATAGATTAGTACAAGTGAGGAATCTAACTACTTTATGAAGAACAAGTGAATATACTCGGCAAGTTATGAGATTCAGACAAGAGGAATGAAACTTGAGTGAATGGAAACCTCTTTTGGCAGAAAGTGATGGAGCAATAGGATCAAAAGAGGCTGTAAAAAGGCTTGTTATTTACCAGACTTGGAACTGCTAGACGAGATGAGAGGTGAGGCCGAGAAGTTCGATCCTCCGTGCCCTAACTTGGCGACGGAAGACACCTAGGGCGACGGTGGAGAGACTGATGTCCGCTGTCGGCGTGAGAACGTCGTCGGAGAGGTCGCGGCAGTGAAGCACTTCGTCGCCGGCGTCGTTGAGAGTTAGCGGTGGCGCTAGGGTTTGTGCGAGGGAGGAAGAAGAGATAATGACCGCAGTGAAACGTGTATTTATAGGGATTTGGACGGCACTGTGCTATTACTCAGGTGCCCCTGGCGATTCGCATCTGATCAGTATGTGGCCAGCATGCGGAATTGTGGGGGCAGTTTCACCCCACGCACGCCTGGTTTGTCGGGAGTTGTTCCTACTTCTCCGGAATTCTAGTTGATGGAAAAACATTGAAAGCTGTTTTAAAGTTTGTCTCTGTGTCTTCTTCTGACAAGGATGCAGTGAAGACATTCGACAGTTTCAATAGAGTGCATATGACTTGGAGAGATAGAGTTTGAGGTAGGAAGCATGGAGAGGTTAGGGTCCGATCACATTCACTTAGTTCAAAAGATTCAAACAAGAAGACATAGCTATAAGTGAATGCTGTAGAGGACAGAACACCAGTACATATATAATCAACATAGTGAAGATAATCATGAAGACATGTTGAGATTGAAGCCAAACCAAATGTGAAGACATAGCAAATGTAATGCCATGAGTGAAACACTTCAAGCAGAAAATTTTTGGTGGTGGCGCTACCCACCGTATAGGAAGTATTGGACCCAGACACGGCGCACAATTATCGTGGCGCTCCGAGGTCAAATTCCACGTTAATGTATTCACACTTAGAATGTATGTCTTCATTGATTGAAGATATACGTTACTTTGTGTGTTGCACATCTAATTCATCATCATGCATAAGTGTTAGGATGTGTGCCTGATCACAGGACATTTGAGGATTCCAAGATATTTAGCTCACACCGTAACTTGCAAAATCTCTTCTCATCCAAGGGCTTGGTGAAGATATCTGCCAATTGCTCTTCAGTGTTGACATGTATGATATCAATGTCTTCCTTTGCAACATGATCTCTGAGAAAATGATGACGAATTTCAATGTGCTTTGTCTTCGAGTGCTGAACTGGGTTGTTGGCGATCTTGATGGCGCTTTCGTTGTCGCAGTAAAGTGGCACTTGCTTCAGATGAATGCCATAATCCTTGAGGGTTTGCTTCATCCATAGAAGCTGAGCGCAGCAGGATCCAGCAGCAATGTATTCAGATTCAGCAGTGGAGAGAGATACACAGTTCTGCTTCTTTGAAGACCAACAGACAAGAGATCGGCCCAGAAAGTGACATGTGCCTGATGTGGACTTCCGATCAACCTTGTCACCAGCGTAATCAGCGTCCGAAAATCCAACCAGATCAAACTCTGAGCCCTTTGGATACCATAACCCTACAGTTGGTGTGTGAGCCAAATATCAAAGAATTCGCTTCACTGCTAAGTGATGCGACTCCTTTGGTGCCGCTTGAAATCGAGCACACATGCAAACACTAAGCATAATATCTGGCCTAGATGCACATAAGTAGAGCAAAGAAACAATCATGGAGCGGTATACCTTTTGATCGAACTCTTTACCATTGTCGTCAGGACCCAGATGATGTTTGGCTGGCATTGGTGTTGTGAAGCCTTTGCAATCTTGCATACCGAACTTCTTCAGGCAGTCTTTGAGATATTTCTCTTGAGATATGAAGATGCCATTGCGTTGTTGCCATATCTGAAGACCGAGGAAGAATTTCAGCTCCCCCATCATAGACATCTGATATTGCTCTTGCATCATATATCTGAACTCCTCACTGTACTTCTGATTGGTGCAGCCGAAGATAATGTCATCCACGTAAATTTGGCACACAAACAGTTCACCATCATATGTCTTCGTGAAGAGAGTGGGATCCAGGGAACCAGGTATGAAGCCTTTGCTCTTCAGGAAGTATTTGAGTGTATCATACCAGGCCCGAGGGGCTTGTTTGAGGCCATATAGTGCCTTTTTGAGCTTGTACACCATGTCAGGATGTTTTGGATCTTCAAACCCAGGTGGTTGTGCAACATACACTTCTTCTTCAATTTTGCCATTGAGGAAGGCACTTTTTACATCCATTTGATACAGGATTATGTTGTGATGATTTGCATAGGCCAGCAGTATACGGATGGCTTCAAGTCTGGCCACAGGAGCAAATGTTTCATCGAAGTCAATGCCTTCCACTTGAGTATATCCTTGAGCAACGAGACGAGCCTTGTTTCTGACGACTTGGCCATGCTCGTCTTGCTTGTTGCGGTATATCCATTTGGTGCCTATTATGTTATGCTTCCGTGGATCAGGACGCTTAACCAATTCCCATACATTGTTCAGCTCAAATTGTTGAAGCTCTTCTTGCATAGCTTGAATCCATTCAGGTTCCATAAAGGCTTCATCAATTTTCTTGGGTTCTGTGATTGAAACAAATGCGAAGTGTCCGCAAAAGTTTGCCAGTTGAGTTGCCTTTGAACGAGTCAATGGACCAGGTGCATTGATGCTGTCAATTATCCTGTCAATCTGTACTTCATTGGCAACACGAGGATGTAGGGGTCGAAGACTTTGCTCTTGCTGATCTACGTTGTCATGGGGAGGAATGTCTTCAGGCTGAGCATTGTCTTCATGTGGATCAGGTGCTGAGATGATAAGTTCTTCTTCAGGACGAGCTTCAGAAGGTATAATTTCTCCAGTTCCCATTAGCTTGATTGATTCACTGGCTGGAACTTCATCTAGTACATCTGGTAGTTGCTCTCTTTGTGACCCATTGGTCTCATCAAACCGCACATCCACTGTTTCAACCACTTTGTAGTGAAAGAGATTGAAGACTCTGTAGGAGTGCGAATCCTTTCCATATCCAAGCATGAAGCCCTCATGTGCTTTTGGAGCAAATTTTGAGGTGTGGTGAGGGTCCTTGATCCAGCATCTTGATCCAAATACTCTGAAGTAACTTACATTTGGCTTCTTGCCAGTCAGAAGTTCATAAGATGTCTTGTTCAGCAGCTTGTGAAGATATACACGGTTGATAGTATGGCATGCAGTGTCAATGGCTTCAGTCCAGAATTTTCTTGGTGTCTTGTACTCATCTAACATTGTTCTGGCCATCTCAATGAGTGTTCTGTTCTTGCGTTCGACGATGCCATTCTGTTGTGGCGTGTATGGCGCTGAGAATTCATGAGTGATGCCCAATGTATCAAGATATGTGTCAAGGCCGGTGTTCTTGAATTCTGTGCCATTGTCACTTCTGATGTGCTTTATCTTGGCGCCATAATTGTTCATTGCCCGATTTGCGAAGCGTCTGAAGACATCCTGCACTTCAGTCTTGTAAAGGATTATGTGCACCCAAGTATATCTAGAGTAATCATCAACAATGACGAAGCCATAGAGGCAAGCAGTAGTGGAGAAGGTTGAGTAGTGAGTGGGACCGAAGAGATCCATGTGAAGCAGTTCGAAGGGTTGAGTAGTGGTCATGATTGTCTTCGAAGGATGTTTTGCCCTTGTCATCTTCCCAGCTTCACAGGCACCGCATAAGTGATCTTTCTTGAACTTGACGCCCTCGATGCCTATGACATGCTTCTTCTTCGCAAGGGTGTGGAGGTTCCTCATGCCAGCATGCCCAAGTCTTCGATGCCAAAGCCAGCATTCTGAAGCCTTTGCGAGAAGACAAACTGCAAGCTGTGGCCCTGCTGAGAAATCTACCACGTACAAATCATCTTTTCGATACCCTTCAAACACTAGAGACTTGTCAGATTCCATTAGTACCAGACAGCGATATTTTCCAAAGATTACAAACATGTTTAAATCGCAAAGCATTCAGACAGACATTAAGTTGAAGCCAAGGGATTCAACAAACATGACTTTATCCATGTGTTGATCCTTTGAGATTGCAACTCTACCTAGACCCAGTACCTTACTTTTACCAGTGTTAGCGAATGTGATGTGGCTCTTGTCAGATGGACGTAAGGTTGAGTCCATAAAGAGACTTCTTTTGCCAGTCATGTGATTTGTACACCCGCTATCAATAATCCATTCTCAAGACTCTGAAGTCACTGGTGTCGTACCCTACAGTGCAGTTAGGGGGATAGGCTTCACCAAGAGTGTTGTGAAGCAAAAACATTTGACGAACCAGTGGATTATGAAAACTGAGATCCAGGTTAGGACAAGCAGGGAGAGTAGCATGCGATTCAGATATGAAATACATAGTGATGCCATTCGGGCATTTGATCTTGCGCCCCATGAGTTTTTTAAGGTCCCCAGCAATAGCATCAGAAGATTTTGGTTTAGTGCTGGAGACCTTTCCCCGCAAAAGAGAGTTAAGCTTTCTTAACCACCCACATCTTCAAGGGTGGCTTAGAAGCAATAAGTCTAAGTGCAGCATCTGAGAATTTTGGCTTTGGAGCCCTAGCAAACAGTCTAGCAGGTGGGCAATAGTACTCATAAGAATAGGCAGAATAGTTTTTGGTCATATGAGAATGACGTTTTGAAGAATCGTTCTCATAAGACTGAGCATGGTTTCCCTGCAAAACATTTGCGTTAGTGCGGCTCAGATGAGTCCTCTGCCTGTATGAAGCCTTTGGACCATATGAAGTCTTTGGTCTGAGGTTTGTCTTCTTCATGTGAGGTGTCATGGGGACATTCACAGGAAGATTCTCAAGACACGTTTTTGGAACCCAGATCTTCTTCATAGGCGGTCCATTCCTGCAGTTAGTACCAATGTACCTGGCAAATACTTCACCATTCTGATTCCTAAACAGTTTATAGTTTGCATCAAAGGATTCATCAATGATAATTGGATTAGCACAAGTGAAGCCAGATAGATTGGATGGATCTGATGAGGATTCCTTTGCAGCAACCCATGTGGTTTTGGGGTACTGCTCAGGTTTCCAGTAAGAGCCATCTGCATTAATTTTCCTCACGAACCCAACACCCTCTTTGCTAGGGTTTCGGTTCAGAATCTGCTTCTTGAGGACATCACATAGTGTCTGATGTCCTTTGAGACTTTTGTACATCCCTGTTTCAAGCAATGTCTTCAACCTAGCATTTTCATCAGCAATAGCAGTGGTATCCTCAGCAGAGGGGTTAGTTACCACTTCAACAGTTGAAGATATTGCAACAGCAGTAGCAGTGGAACATTCAGCAACAGAAATAGCATTATCACGCTCAATGCATTTAAGGCATGGTGGTTCAAATCCTTCCTGAGCAGAACTGATCTGTTCGGCTCGAAGTGACTCGTTTTCCTTTTGAAGATCTTCATGATCCGCTCTCAACTTCTCAAGATCTTGCTTCTTCTGAAGATAATCATAGGAAAGCTTTTCATGAGTAGTTGAGAGAGTCTCAAGACGATCTTCGAGTTCCTGATACTTAACATGAAGATTTTTTATGTCTTCAATTAAGGATTCAGAACGAGTCATTTCAGCACCCAACAGATCATCGCTTCTGTCTAACAGTTTTTGAATATGTTCCATGGCCTTTTGTTGTTCAGTTGCAATTTTAGCAAGTGTTTTGTAACTGGGTTTTGAATCACAATCAGAGTCATCGTCACTAGATGTTCGATAGTGAGTAGTGCGTGTGTTTACCTTGGCACCACGTGCCATGAAGCAGTAGGTAGGAGTAGATTCGTCCTTGTCATTTGCATCAGTGATGGTGATGGAGTCATTGTCTTCAGTGTTGAAGATGGACTTGGCGACATAAGCTGTAGCCAGACTCGCAATGCCTGAATCAGACTCCTCCTCAGACTCCACCTCTGCCTCCTCAGAAGCGGACTCCTCCTCTGAATCCATTTCCTTGCCAACAAACGCACGAGCCTTGCCAGATGAACTCTTCTTGTGTGATGAAGACTTTGAGGAAGACTTGGACGAAGACTTTGAGTATTTCTTTGTCTTCTTATCGTCAGAGTCGTATTCCTTGCTCTTCTTCTTCTTTCTGTTCTCATTGTCCCACTGTGGACACTCAGAGATAAAGTGTCCAGTTTTCTTGCACTCGTGACTAGTTTTCCTCTTGTAGTCATGCGCAGAGGCTTCATCATTCCTTGAGCTTGATCGTGAAGACTTTCGGAAGCCTTTCTTCTTGGTGAATTTCTGGAACTTCTTCACTAGCATTGCAAGTTCCCTTCCAATGTCTTCAGGATCATCAGAACTGCTGTCAGATTCCTCTTCATATGATGACACAGCTTTTGCCTTCAAGGCACGAGTTCGCCCATAGTTTGGACCGTAGATATCTCTTTTCTCAGAAAGCTGAAACTCATGAGTGTTGAGCCTCTCAAGTATGTCAGACGGATCGAGTGTCTTGAAGTCTGGACGTTCTTGAATCATCAGGGCTAGGATGTCAAATGAACTGTCAAGTGATCTTAGCAGCGTCTTGACGATTTCATGTTTGGTGATCTCAGTGGCGCCGAGGGCTTGAAGCTCATTTGTGATGTCAGTGAGCCGGTCAAATGTGTGCTGGACATTCTCATTGTCGTTTCGCTTGAATCGGTTGAAGAGATTGCGAAGAACACTGATTCTCTGATCTCTCTGGGTTGAGATGCCTTCATTGACCTTGGAGAGCCAGTCCCAGACCAGCTTGGATGTCTTCAAGGCACTCACATGGCCGTACTGTCCCTTTGTCAGATGACCACAGATAATATTCTTGGCAGTGGAGTCCAGTTGAGTGAACTTCTTGACATCAGCCGCAGTGACACCTTCTCCAGCCTTGGGAACGCCGTTTTTGACGACATACCATAGGTCGACGTCAATGGCTTCAAGATGCATGCGCATCTTATTCTTCCAGTAGGGATATTCAGTTCCATCGAAGACGGGGCACACAATGGAGACTTTAATTATCCCTGCAGTCGACATAGCTAAAACTCCAGGTGGTTAAACCGAATCACACAGAACAAGGGAGCACCTCGCTCTGATACCAATTGAAAGTGCGTTATATCGACTAGAGGGGGGGTGAATAGGCGATTTTTATGAAAGTCTTCAAAACGTGGAAGTTATGAAGACAACCAGAGTGAACAAGCCTATCACTATGCAGCGGAAGGTAGATTACACAAAGCAAGCCATAGTCAAATATACAATACAGTGAAAGCACAGAGACAAATAGCTTCAGTGTAATGAGGATCAGGTTGGAAGAAGTTATGAAGCCAAACAGATCATACAGTCAGGTTGTGAAGACAGAAGATAAAGCAAGCATGCAATAGCTTCACAATGTGTACTGGTAAGTAAAGGAAGGTGAAGATGAAACCAGTGACACGTTGAAGACAATGATATGTTGGACCAGTTCCAGTTGCTGTGACAACTGTACGTCTGGTTGGAGCGGCTAGGTATTTAAACCAAAGGACACACAGTCCCGGACACCCAGTCCTGAACACGCAGCTCAGGACACCCAGTCCTCACCGTTTTCTCCTTGAGCTAAGGTCACACAGACCCCGCCAAATCACTCTGGTAAGTCTTCAAGGTAGACTCCCAAACCTTCACAGACTTCGTTCACGGGCAATCCACAATTCCTCTTGGATGCTCAGAACGCGATGCCTAACCGTCTGGAGGATGCACAGTCCTCAAGTGTAATAAGTCTTCAGATCACTCAGACAAGAAGACTTAAGTGATGCCCAATTACTCTGGCTCTGGGTGGTTAGGGCTTTTCTCCTCACTAAGGATTTTCTCTCAAAGGCTTCGAGGTGGGTTGCTCTCAAATGACAAAAGCCGTGCACTGAAATCTGAGCAGCCAACCGTTTATGGTTGTGGGGGTGGACTATTTATAGCCACTTGGCAACCCTGGCCTGATTTGTCCGAAATGACCCTGGGTCACTATGGAACTGACACGTGTACTAACGGTCGGATTTCGAACTCTCACGGAAACTTTACTTGGGCTGCAAGTAAAGCTGACTTGTCTGACTCTGGACAAGATTTTCTCTCATTGTCTTCACTCGAAGACATAGGATTTGAATTAGGCATCACTTGAGTCATCCTGACTGGTTCTCTTGGACCCCACTTAACAGTACGGTGGTTCCTATGACACAACATGAATAAAGTAGAACTACGAAGGATCTAAGTCTTCGAGTTCCAAAGGCTTCATGGGGAGTCTTCATATGTCATTGTCTTCGACATGAATGTCTTCATGAACCACCATTGTCTTCAATGTCTTCGTACATTTTTGGGGGTCATCTCTGGTAGCTAAACCGAATCAATGAGGGACTTCTACCTGTGTTATCCTGCAATTCTCACAAACACATTAGTCCCTCAACTAGGTTTGTCGTCAATACTCCAAAACCAACTAGGGGTGGCACTAGATGCACTTACAGAAACCATCGTGCGATAGCCCCACGGTGGGCGCCAACTGTCGTGGGTTTGTCACGACAGATGTCCTTGTGAAAGGACTTAGTCGTGGAGCCATTGCAACGGGTTATCTTAAAGGGGTTAAACCGGACAAGGGGACATGGGGAGTTTATACTAGTTCGGCCCCTTCGATGAAGGTAAAATCCTACGTCTAGTTGTGGTTGGTATTGCTAGGGTTTTGATGACTAGGGAGCGAATCCGCTTTGACTGGCCCTCGAGTTGTTGTCCCTGAACCGTTGCCGGGTCGTCCCTTTTTATACATAGGTTGACGCCCGCTGGTTTATAGAGTCCCGAAGCCGGATCATAAACGTGTCCAGTTCAGTCTCTATTCTTCCTATCTTACAATGGAAGTTACATAATAAGGCCGGTTTACATCTATAGGCCTTAACCTGCCTTTGGGCCTTGGGCCTTCATAAAGCGCCATCATTCTTACATCTTCATGGGCTTCTAATCTTCATAAAGTTAATCCGGCTATTCCTGGCCGGTTTACGTCCAGTAGTAATATCCCCAACAAGACCCATCCGTTAGCTTAGCACTATGATCGTTTAGTTTATTGCTATTGCTTTCTTCATGACTTATACATGTTCCTATGACTTTGAGATTATGCAACTCCTGAATACTGGAGGAACACCTTGCGTGCTATCAAACATCACAACGTAACTCGGTGATTATAAATATGCTCTACAGGTGTCTCCGATGGTGGTTTTTGAGTTGGCATAGATCGATATTAGGATTTGTCACTCCGTGTATCAGAGAGGTATCTCTGGGCCCTCTCGATAATGCACATCACTATGAGCCTTGCAAGCAATGTGACTAATGAGTTAGTCATGGGATGATGCATTACTGAATGAGTAAAGAGACTTGCCGGTAACGAGATTGAACTAGGTATGATGATATCGACGATCGAATCTCGGGCAAGTAACATACCGATGACAAAGGGAACAACGTATGTTGTTATGCGGTTTGACCGATAAAGATCTTCGTAGAATATGTAGGAACCAATATGAGCATCCTGGTTCTGCTATTGGTTATTGACTGGAGATGTGTCTCGGTCATTTCTACATAGTTCTCGAACATGTAGGGTCCACACGCTTAATGTTCGATGACGATATGTATTATGAGTTATGTGATTTGATGTACCAAAGGTTGTTTGGAGTCCCTGATGTGATCACGGACATGACGAGGAGTCTCGAAATGGTCGAGACCTAAAGATTCATATATTGGGAGGCTACATTCGGACATCGGAATGGTTCGGGTCATTTCGGATAAGTTTCGGAGTACCGGGGGTTACCAGAACCCCCTCCCCCGGGAAGTTATTAGGCCTCATGGGCCTAGTAGGTTGAGCATCAACATGAACATCATCATTAATATTATCACTAGGTTCATGTTCATTACCAGATTGTGTTTCAGCATCAGAAATAGAAATATCATTGGGATTCTCAGGTGTGTCAACAACAGGTTCACTAGAAGCAAGCATAGTCCTATCATTTTTCTTTTTCTTCTTCTTAGAAGAACTAGGTGCATCAAAATTAGTTCTTTGAGAATCTTGCTCAATTCTCTTAGGGCGGCCCTCAGGATACAAAGGTTCCTGAGTAATTTTACCCCCTCTAGTCACAACTCTAACAACACTTTCATTTTTCTTATTATCTAATTCATTGAGCAAATCATTCCGAGCTTTAAGTACTTGTTCTACTTGAGTGGTAACCATAGAGGCATGTTTACTAATAAGTTTAAGTTCACCTTTAACTCTAGACATATAATCACTCAAGTGTTCAATCATATAAGCATTACATTTCAATTGTCTACCAACATAGGCATTGAAGTTTTCTTGTTTAACAATAGATTTATCAAACTCATCCAAGCATTGGCTAGCAGACTTATTACGAGGAATACCACCTTCATCAAATCTATAGAGAGAATTTACCGTTACTACGTGTTTCGGGTTATCAAGACCATGTATTTCTTCAATAGGTGGTAAATTCTTTACATCTTCAACTTTAATACCTTTTTCTTTCATAGATTTCTTTGCCTCTTGCATATCTTCAGGACTGAGAAATAGGATACCCCTTTTCTTCGGAGTTGGCTCAGGAGTTGGTTCAGGAAGTGTCCAATCATTTTCATTACTCAACATATTATTCAATAGCAATTCGGCTTGATCAACAGTTCTTTCCCTAAAAACACAACCAGCACAACTATCCAGGTGGTCTCTGGAAGCATCGGTTAGTCCATTATAAAAGACATCAACTATTTTATTTTTCTTGAGAGGATGATCAGGCAAAGCCTTAAGTAATTGGAGAAGCCTCCCCCAAGCTTGTGGGAGACTCTCTTCTTCTATTTGCACAAAATTATATATTTCCCTTAAGGCATCTTGTTTCTCATGAGCGGGGAAATATTTAGCAGAGAAGTAATAAATCATATCCTGGAGACTACGCACACAACCAGGATCAAGAGAATTAAACCACATGTTTTAGCACCACCCTTTAATGAGAACGGAAACAACTTAAGGATAAAGTAATAGCGAGTTTTCTCATCATTAGTGAATAGGGTGGCTATATCATTTAATTTAATAGGATGTGCCTCAATAGTTTCAGATTCATATCCATAAAAAGGATCAGATTCAACCAAAGTAATTAACTCAGGGTTGACAAAGAAATCATAATCCTTATCGGAAATACAGATAGGTGAAGTAGCAAAAGCAGGGTCATATTTCATTCTAGCATTCAAAGACTTTTCTTTCACTTTAGCTAACAGTTTCTTAAGATCATATCTATCATTGCAAGCTAAAAAGTCTCTAGCGGTTTCTTCATCCATAACATAACCCTCAAGCACAACAAGCAATTCATATCTAGGGGAGAATCTTCATCATCACTTTCATCAATATTATCAGTTTCAATAATTTCATTCTCTCTAACCCTAGCAAGTTGTTCATCAAGAAATTCACCTAATGGCATAGTATTATTAAGCATAGAAGTAGTTTCATCATAAGTATCATGCAAAGCAGAAGTGGCATCATCAATAACATGCGACATATCAGAATAAATAGCAGGAGTAGGTGTTGCAAGTTTACTCAAAACAGAAGGTGAATCAAGTGTAGAGCTAGATGGCAGTTCCTTACCTCCCCTCGTAGTTGAGGGAAAAATCTTGGTTCTTTCATCTTTCAAGTTCCTCATAGTGATCAACAGATATAAATCCCAAGTCACTCAAAGAATAGAGTTATGCTCCCCGGCAACGGCGCCAGAAAATAGTCTTGATAACCCACAAGTATCACTACAAAAAAAAGACACATCCATGATATTTTGGGCTGAACGAATTTTTTTCTGTCATACATATGACACTTCTATGACGATAATTGTGACAAAACCCAGTATCATCATAGATGTGGTGGGCTCCTACTTCTATGACAAAAAATCATGACAGAAAATAGGCTTTTCATCCTGGGCGGGCCGGAGACGCAGCTGCATGACATTCTTTGGGCTGTCCATGACGGAAAACACCGTGGTAGAAGCGAGGGGGAGGAAAATTTTGGGGAGTTCCCGGTTACGGTGGGAGGTCGGGGGCCGAGCGATGCGCGTTTCTCTCATACACGTACGCGCGTGTGTGCAAGGTGTTGGCTCTAACTAAACCCGAGCGAGGCGTTGGGCTCTAACTGAACCCGAGCGATTGCACTGCAGGCTACGCATTACTGAACCCGAGCGATCGATCGATGGCTGTTAACTGAACCCGATCGAGAAATTCCTTCGCTACTGCTGCTAACTGAAGCTGATCGATGGGATGAACAGTGAGCGTTGTAGGGGGGGGGGGGTTGGATGAACATTGAGCGGTGGTGTTGCCTCTGGATGAGCAGGACCCCGTGGTGTGGTGGAGGGCTAGATAAATAGCAGACGGTGGAGGGGTGTCCGTGGAGGGGTGGATGAACAGTAGACGATGGAGGGGTGGTTGAACAGGACCCCGTGGTGTGGAGGGCTGGATGAACAGTAGACGGTGGAGGGGTGCCCGTGGAGGGGTGGTTGAACAAGACCCCGTGGTGTGGAGGGCTGGATGAATAGTAGACGGTGGAGGGGTGGTTGAACAGTAGCCGGTGGACTAGCGCGCGGTGGAGGCTGGATGAACAGGAGCCCGTGGAGGCTGGATGAACAGGAGCCTGTGGAGGCTGGAGGAGGTCGACGGTGGAGATGAACAGTATCCCATGGAGTCCCATTTTGCGGTACGCCACACCCCTCCCGATGAACAGGACCCCCGTTTCGACCGTAGCGCTCCAACACAAGTCCGTTTTGTCCGTTTTGCAGTACGCCACACCCCTCCCGATCAACAGGACCCCCATTTCGACCGTAGGAGGTCCGTTTCCTCCGTTTTGCGGTACGCCAGACCCCTCCTAATGAACAGGATCCCATTTCGAATGTGGCCGGTCGAACACAAGGCCGTTTCCTCTGTTCCGCGGTACGCCAGGCCTCGTTTCCATCGCCTGTCCCATCCAAGCCCTCCCGATGAACACGACGCATTCTGTTGCCTCCCCATGAACACAACGCATTCCGTTGCCTCCCCATGAACACGACGATGACACTGTTTCTCTGTTCCGACCCAGCCATGTACACGAGCCCTGGCCGTACGTATGCGCGAGTAGGCGTTCGAGACCCCGCCCGTATGTACACATACGTGGCCGTATTTTCTTTCTTGCACCCTGGCCGCTGTACGTACGTGTAAATGCTACGTGCGCGCCTCTACTACGACACATGCACGCCTCTACTACGACACGTGCGCGCCTCTACATCGACCAGTATGTACGTACACGTTCGCGACCAGAATGACAACGCTACATACGCTTCGACCAGGTGGGTCCCGACTGTCAGGCACTTCCTTGCCTGCGAAGATGTAGCTGGTCGGTCCTAGCAGTCAGGGGGCGAATCATTTTTTTGCCTGGACACACTTCCTTGCGTGCGAAGATGTAGCTGGTGGGTCCCAGCAGTCAGGGGGAAACATTTTTTTCGTGAAATACAGTGGCCCGTCCGGTGGGTCCCAGCTGTCAGGTGGAGGAATCATTATTTTCCGCGTAATAAGGAGGCACTTCCTTGCTGCGGCCGTGGACCCAGCTGTCAGCCTCTCCACGTACAGTCCACGTCTGATGGAAGTCGTTCCTTGACCACGTTGACCACGCCGCGCCGAGAGCACCACGGCGGTGGATGACGGCGAGGCCTAGGAAGGGGACGACACGGAGGCAGGGACGACTCGGCAGTTGTTTCCCATGCGGAGGGGAGTACGACTGTACGAGGGTTTACTGGTTCGTCTGCCATCGCCGGAGAATAACAGTAGGTGTGGGTGAGTAGAGGGATGGCTAGGCCAGCGATGGGAGTACGGTCGGGCGGTGAGGCCTGCGCGGCAGCACAGTCGGCCGCGAGGAGGAGGGAGCAGGCAGTCCCGCCGGCACTTGTTTGAGCGGCTGGAGCAGGAAGAGCAGAGATTGAAGAAGCACGACGGCCGTTGGATGGACATTCAACAGTCAGTGCTTGTGCGTCAATCTTTTTTTAGGAAAGCCTCAAATCTGTGGAAAACAACATACAACCCATCTGCCATTATTTCTAATAATTTACAGCCCATTTGCTAATTCTTAATGTTTTTTGGAGCACATATTCTTTTTGTTAGCATTACAGCCCATATTGTGGCAACATTTAAAAAATTATACGAAATTTTGCATATTTCGGTGCAGTCCGAATTGTTTTTAATCCCGAAATTTCGACTCACATTCAAACTGATTTTAAAAATAAATGTATATCAATATAAAATCCAACAAATTCTCCACGCATAAATATTAATGTAATTTAAAATGTTGAAATTAAAAAAATATATTTGAAACTAATTGCCGGTTTGATGTGTTTTAAAAATGTACAATCCATTTTTCATTACTAATGGGCCATTTTCTTGGCCAGCCGAATGAAAGCTCTCCTCGTCTTGAAAGATTTGCAGCCCAACAGGCCTAACAAAGCGACTTACTTGGCAAATCACAAAAAAACTCGGCTGTGGTCGTGGACCCAGCTGTCAGCCTCTCCATGTACAGTACTCTTCCGATGGAAGTCGTTCCTTGACCACGTTGACCATGCCGCGCAGAGAGCACCACGGCGGTGGACGACGGCGAGGCCTAGGAACGGGAAGACGCGGCAGTGGAAGCCCGCGCGGAGAGGACTACGAGGGTTCACTGGTTCGGCTGCGGTGTGAGGCTGCCGTCGCTGCAGGGCCTGGCCAGTGGTGGGAATAGTAGGGTGCTATGTCTTGAGCTTGCGTTGGTTTTCCCCGAAGAGGAAGGGATGATGCAGCAGAGTAGCGTAAGTATTTCCCTCAGTTTTGAGAACCAAGGTATCAATCCAGTAGGAGCCCACGCTTAAGTCCCTCGTACCTGCACAAAGCGATAGCTACTCGCAACCAACGCGATTAGGGGTTGTCAAGCCCTTCACGGTCACTTACGAGAGTGAGATCTGATAGATATAATATTTTTGGTATTTTTGGTATAAGATGCAAAGTAAAAAGTAAAGGCAAAGTAAAAAGCAAAGCAAGATTAAAGTAATGGAGATTGATATGATGAGAATAGACCCCGGGGCCATAGGTTTCACTAGTGGCTTCTCTCAAGAGCATAAGTATTCTACGGTGGGTGAACAAATTACTGTTGAGCAATTGACAGAATTGAGCATAGTTATGAGAATATCTAGGCATGGTCATGTATATAGGCATCACGTCCATGACAAGTAGATCAAAACCATTCTGCATCTACTACTATTACTCCACTCATCGACCGCTATCCATCATGCATCTAGAGTATTAAGTTAAAAACAGAGTAACGCCTTAAGCAAGATGACATGATGTAGAGAGATAAATTCATGCAATATGAAATAAACCCCATCTTGTTATCCTCGACGGCAACGATACCATACGTGCCTTGCTGCCCCTTCTGTCACTGGGTAAGGACACCGCAAGATCAAACCCAAAGCTAAGCACTTCTCCCATGGCAAGAACTACCAATCTAGTTGGCCAAACCAAACGGATAATTCGAAGAGAGTTGCAAAGATAACCAATCATACATAAAAGTATTCAGAGAAGATTTGTCAGGACCCCGATTCTAAGCCACATCGATCTAGCCGGTAACACCTCATATCACTTTGCGGCCTCACGCACGGTATCCCACGGGTGTCACCTTACCATGGCCCGGGACCGTTTGCGCCTTTTGGCTCGCGTATATGACAATGTCGCTAGCATCCATATGACCGAGAACCCGGGCCGACATGGCTAGTCGTGAATCCAAAGCGGCACAGACCTAGGAGACAGGCATACATGAATCACAACAAACATGTTGGTCATCAACGAGTGATTCCGGGCTGTAGCACTGGGCTAACAGGACTCCGGGAAATCCCGGGCTGTAGCAGGCTAGACAGGACTCCGGAGATCACCGCGTGACATTTCCCCGAAGGGACAGACATAGGGACGAAGTGAAACACATGCCGGCCAGTCAAGTGTCCTGAACAGTAGTGCTGGGCTAGCAGGACTCCGGTGAACCGGGCTGTAGCGGACTACTATGGCTCGAGGAGCACTAGACTACATTTCCCCATAAGAAAGGCTGCGAAGGACAAACAACTAGATTGTCGGATCCCACTCATACCAAGCATTTCAATCATACATACAATATGCTCGATATGAGTACATACAACATGGCATCACAACAAAACTCTACAACTCATGTACTTTATTTAAAGGCTCCAGGGAGCCATACATAACATATCCATACAGGTAGGGGTCACATGACCCGACACTCAAGTCATACAGTCATACAAGCACATGCGGAAGCAACTAGTCTGAGTACAGACTCTAGAAAGAAAGAAGGCTTCTCGAAGCCTGTCTATCTACATAGGGCCCTCCATGGCCTGGATCACCACCTGGGTGTCTAGTCACTCGTCGACGTCAAGATCTACGTAAAACCCATCGGAGGGGGCAGTGTTGTCGTCTGAAAACAATAAATAAGCAAACATGAGTACAAAGGTACTCAGCAAGTCTTACATCAGAACCTACTGTACATGCTCATTCTCAAGAAGGTGGTGGGGTTTATGCAGCAAGCCAGCTTTGACTCTTGGCTAAGCTATCCTACGGAATCTTTTAGCAAAATAGTTTTCGCACACGAGTCCACTACTCACCATCACAATACTCCACCGTGGATCCTCCCTCGTAACCTGCGAGGGGCCATCCTCGGTACTCACACTTATCTTGAGTCTTTTAGTAGTATCCATTAACTTGTCTATGAACTGTATAGGCAACCAAGTAGTCCTTTACCGCGGACGCGGCTATTCGAATAGTTTTATACCCTGCAGGGGTGTACTTCGTCATACACGCTTTCACCGCTTACCGCCGTCTACATGACATGTACTCGGCAACCTTCAAGCGGAAGCCCAGCGAGGGTGTCGGCCACGGCCTACCTAAACACCTAAGCCCCTAGTCCAGGTTATCGCCTATCCAGGTTCCATCCGCAGGGAGTCCGGCCGAGGTTTCCACATACGGCCCCGAACGATGTGAACAGGGTTCCCGAGACACCAAACGGGTGACTCGGTACACCGTGCCACGGTGTATCTACCGCAACATAGCCCACCCCTAGAGTCAGCGCTACGCACGGTCGCCAACACATATCCTACAAACACCAGAAACTATTTGCAACTCCTGGACAGAGTACTAGGGTGGCTAAGAAGCCGAGAGGGTCCATTTGTTTCGGGCCCAATGTACGGTAGTAACTGCATCTTAAATCACACATACAGATCTCAGTTCTTATGGACGGCCTCAATGAAACAACCCACCATGTACTCCTACATGGCCTCTCATCGATACCTTTACCAAAACATGTTCAACACATCCCTCATATTACTGGCACAAGCATTTCACTCTAGCCCATCACCCAGATGAACCAGACCTGACACAACTCTAAGCATAGCAGGCATAGCAAGGTAGGAATCACAAAACATGGCTCAATCAACTCCTACACATGCTAGTGGGTTTCATCTAGTTACTGTGGCAATGACAGGTCATGCAGAGGATAAGGGTTCAACTACCGTAGCACACAGCAGTTTGAATCGTGTTGTCTTAATGCAGTAAACAAGAGCAGGAGCGAGAACATGGGTTGTATCGGAATGATCAATGGTTGCTTGCCTGATGGAGTGGTGACGGGATACTTCCCTTCAGTTGGATACTCGTGAATATCCTCGGAGGCAGAACCTTCAACGAAGAACACAACCGAGCACAATCAACACATGACGATATGCAACAATATGATGCATGCTATGACATGGCAATATGGATGTGTCTTGAGCTAATGCAACTAGCTATGATTTAAATGAAGTTGGTTTGAATACAAGATTCAAATTCCAACCCCATATATGATTATTTAAATGCCCTTTATTTGTTTTGTCCAAAACAGAGGACAAGCATTGTTCAAACATGCATGAAAATGGTACAGATGGATTCCTTGAATTTTTCTGATAATTTTTCATATATAATTTGTCTCATTTGGAGTTATGGTTGAATTTCTATGATTTTTCAAAGTTTTGGGCATTTTCTGGAATTTTCTATATAAAATTAAATCCAGAAAAGAGTTACTGCATCAGCCTTGCGTCAGCATGACATCAGCAAGTCAAAGGCGGTGTCCAGGTCAAACCCGACCAGTGGGGTCCACTGGTCAGTGACTCTAGTTGGTTCCTGTGGCTGACGTGTGGGACCAGGTCAACTGTGACGTGGCAAAGTCAAACTGACAGGTGGGGCCCTCCTGAGACCGGTGCTAATCTAACAGAATATTTAACTAACTAATTAAGCACTAGGGCCCACATGGCAGTGATTCTAGAGGGGTGGTTAGTGGGTTAGTTAGCCGCTAATGACGGCCACGTCGGCTACCGGCGTTTAGCCGCCGGCGACCTCAGATCGCGGCGGCGTCCGCGTCGGGATTTCGCTACAGGTGATGGTTTGGCGCGCTGGGGGCACCAGGGAGGAGCTCGTGCTCATGCGCATCTAGGGAGACCAACGGGAGGTGCGGGGGTGGCCGGAGCTGACGGCGGCGAGCTCTTTTGCGGCCGCCGGAGTTCGGGCGCCGATGGAAACGACGACGCCGTGCATGGGAGGATCAACGGGTGGCACCTACGTGTTCTGCAGGCTCTCACAAAGCCAACGGCCATATGAACGGGGCCGATTGGCCACCGGAGCCTCGTCGCCGGCGAGCTCGGGCGGCGCCGCAGTTCGGTCATCAAGGGGGCGACGGCTACGGCGATCAATTGAAGCGGGGAAGAGGGGGAAACGGAGCAGGAGCTCACTGGGGTCACGTAGAGCAGCTCGGTGGGCTCGGGGACGGTCCGGAGCCGACGAATTCGTCGATGGAGTCCGGCAGCCGTGCTCGGAGAAGACGACTCGTGGCGGCGATGTGGGGCTCCCGCGGTGGCGTGGCTTGGGGTGGAAGAAGGAGGGGGTCGAGGCGGAGCTCTCGAGCACGAAGGATGGGCGAGGGAGGGCCAGTGGCCGTGGCAACAGCGAGCGACGGCGGCGGCTGTGTTCGGTGTGTGCGAGAGATCGAGACAGGGGAGGGGATGAGGGCGAGGGAGAGTGAATGAGAGGGCCAGGGGGGTGCGTGGCGTCCATAGCGGCGTCGGGGAGGCGGCCGAAGCAGGAGGTGGCCG
The DNA here is from genome assembly GCA_034509565.1 of Triticum monococcum. Taxonomy (NCBI): domain Eukaryota; kingdom Viridiplantae; phylum Streptophyta; class Magnoliopsida; order Poales; family Poaceae; genus Triticum; species Triticum monococcum. The sequence continues at coordinate 540,282,761 of CM067842.1, forward strand.
TCGGTGGCCGCGCGCGTGCCGGCGCACCGCGGGCACACGCCCGGCGTCCTCCTGGCAGGAGCTAGGGGACGACTGGCGTCGGCCTGGTGGGCTGGGCCGTCCAGCTACAGTGCTGGGCCGGCTGGTGGCGCCAGGTAAGTGGCCCACTGGCCTACTCTCTCTCTTTCTCTAATTTATTCTGTTTTCTATTTTCTATTTCTGTTATTCTGTTTTGATTTAGTTTAAATACTAAATCATTTTATAAAATCCTGAAAATATTTATGGACACTTTCTGAATTATTTCAGTGGCCCAAAAATAATTCCAACATTATTTGAGCATTTGAATTATTTAATAGTATTTAAATGCCCAAATTCAAATATTTATGAATTAAGTCAATGCCCCTTTTGTTGACCTAAAAATATATGCACCATTTTTCCCAAGGGTTCTAACCCAAGGCAAAGAGGGTGAACATATCTGAAGGGCATTTCAGGTTCATTGAATTTATTTTTAGTAAACCCTAGTTGATTTCAGGGGGGGGGGGGTGCTGGTGGTTCTGCTTTCCCCATTTCAATTTTCTGATGAAAGTAGACATGATGCACACTCTAATGCATAACCTAGCTAGGGTGTGACAACTCACCCCCACTCAATAGAATCTCGTCCCGAGATTTAGGATCATCTGGGAAGAAGGCGGGGTACTCGAGTCGAAGACGATCCTCCCTTTCCCAAGTGGCTTCTTCCTCGGAATGGTGTGACCATTGAACCTTGAGAAACTTGATATTATGACGTCGAGTGGTACGCTCGGCTTGATCAAGGATACGAACGGGGTATTCCCGATAAGAAAGGTTATCTTGTAAATCAAGCGTTTCGTGGTCCACTCCACGGATAGGATCCGCGAAGCAACGCCTGAGTTGCGAAACGTGGAAGACATCGTGAACTTTGGAAAGATGCGGAGGTAGTTCCAATTGGTAGGCAACTTCTCCTCGTTTGGCAAGAATGCGAAAGGGTCCAATGTAACGAGGAGCCAATTTGCCTTTGATACCGAAGCGATGGGTTCCTTTTAACGGGGTAACCCGAAGGTAAGCTTTCTCGTCAATTTCAAATGTCATAGGCTTATGCTTACGATCATATTGACTCTTTTGGCGAGATTGGGCCATTTTCAATTTCTCACGAATAACGCGAACCTGCTCTTCTGCTTCCTGAATCATATCCGGGCCAAAGAGTTGTCTTTCCCCGGTTTCTGACCAGTTAAGAGGCGTTCGACATTTTCGTCCATAGAGAACTTCGAAGGGAGCCTTGCCCAAACTAGCTTGATAGCTATTGTTATAGGCAAACTCCGCGAATGGAAGGCATTTCTCCCAACTCATTCCGAACGAGATAACAGAAGCTCGGAGCATATCTTCCATAATTTGATTTACTCGCTCTACTTGGCCACTTGATTGAGGATGGAAGGCGGTGCTAAAGGAGAGATGAGTTCCCATAGCATTTTGAAAACTTTCCCAAAATCGAGAGGTGAAGAGACTTCCACGGTCTGAGTTAATTTCCAATGGGACACCATGAAGAGACACTATTCGGGAGATGTATAGGTCAGCTAGCTGGCTAGCGGTGATACTCTCACGAACAGGTAGAAAATGGGCTACTTTGGAAAGACGGTCGATCACGACGAAGATGGCATTATTCCCCCTCTTGGTCCTGGGAAACCCAGTGATGAAATCCATACTGATTTTGTCCCATTTCCATTCAGGAATAGCCAAAGGTTGAAGGGTGCCAGCAGGCCGTTGATGCTCTGCTTTAACACGACGACAAACGTCGCAATTAGCAACGTATTGAGCGATTTCTCTCTTCATCCTAATCCACCAAAACCTCTGGCGTAGGTCTTGATACATTTTAGTACTACCGGGATGAATGGTGAGAGGGGATTCATGAGCTTCCTTAAGGATCAGTCGCCTCAGGTTTCGCGCCTTCGGGACCACTAGGCGATTCCCAAAGTATACAACACCTTGGTCATCAATGGAGAAACAATTCACGATTCCTTTTCTAACGTTTCTCTTGATACGGGAAATTCCCGGATCTATCTTCTGCGCCTTGATGACCTGATCCGTAAGGGTAGGTTCCGCTACCAGGGTGGATAGGAATCCTTGAGGAACAATGTGAAGATTAAGCTTGCGAAATTCCTCATGGAGAAGTGGTTGACCTTGTTGTAACATCAGGTTGTTACAGTAGGACTTACAACTTAGTGCATCAGCCATGACATTGGCTTTGCCAGGGGTGTAAGTTATTCCTAAGTCGTAATCCGAGATCAACTCGACCCAACGTCTTTGCCTGAGATTCAAATCTGGTTGGGTGAAGATATATTTCAAGCTTTGGTGATCGGTGAAGATCTCGCAACGATTACCGAGGAGGTAATGTCGCCAGGTTTTGAGTGCATGGACTACAGCTGCAAGCTCTAGATCATGTGTGGGATAATTTTCCTCATGTGGGTGTAATTGCCGTGAAGCATAGGCAATTACCTGACGATCCTGCATGAGTATGCAACCTAGTCCTTGTCGCGAGGCGTCGCAATAGATAATAAAGTCCTTGGAGAAATCTGGTGGTACCAGTACGGGAGCAGATGTCAGGCGTCTTTTCAGTTCCTGAAAACTAAACTCGCACTGTGGAGTCCACTCGAACTTTTTATCTTTCTTGAGGAGTTCAGTTAGAGGTTTAGCAACCTTGGAGAAATTCTCGACGAAGCGGCGGCAATAGCTGGCTAGGCCAAGGAAACTCCGAACTTGCTTGACCGAAACAGGTGGAGTCCAATCAAGGACGGCTTGAACTCGCTCGGGATTGACAGCAATACCCTTACCAGAGATTACATGGCCTAGATAGGTCACTTCTGACAACCAAAATTCACACTTGGAGAATTTGGCATAAAGGCGATGCTCTCGGAGTTTCATCAATACCAGCCTTAGATGTTCGGCATGTTCCTCTTCATTCTTGGAGTAGATGAGTATGTCATCGAGGTATACTACGACGAATTTGTCCAAGTACTCCATGAAAACCGAGTTCATTAACCGGGAGAAAGTGGCCGGGGCATTGGTTAAACCGAAGGACATGACGGTGTACTCGTATTGGCCATAACGAGTGACAAAAGACGTTTTGGGAATGTCCCCGTTTCTGATTTTGATTTGATGGTAGCCCAACCTCAAATCCATCTTGGAGAAGACTGAGGATCCAGCGAGCTGATCATACAGATCGTTGATCCTGGGAAGCGGGTATTTGTTCTTGATGGTGACCAGATTGACAGGTCGGTAATCCACAACCATTCGATCCGTTCCATCCTTCTTCTTGACGAAGAGGACGGGGCAAGCCCAAGGAGAGGAGCTAGGACGGATGAACCCTTTGTTCAAGGACTCATCGAGTTGGTTCTTAAGCTCGGCTAGTTCTAAGGGTGCCATCTTGTAGGGTCTTCTAGCAATTGGAACGGTTCCTGGAACAAGGTCTATCACAAACTCGACATCCCGGTCAGGTGGAACACCTGGCAGTTCTTCCGGAAACACATCCGGGAAGTCTCGGACTACCGGAACGTCCTCAAGGTCTAGAATAGGGTTGGCATTGAGAGAGTAAAGTTGGCGCTTGGCCACTCAAGTTAAGACATTAACTGTCTTGCCCGAGGGATGAGTAAGTTGAACGGTTCTAGTGGCACAATCGATCTTGGCGTAATGAGCCGACATCCAGTCCATACCCAAGATGATGTTTATGTCGGAGGACTTGAGAGCTATTAAAGATGCAAGGAAGACAAGCCTATCGACAAGAATTTCATTCCCATGGCTTACCCTAGAAGTTTGCCATTTGGAACCCGGAGTTTGAATTACCATGGAAGTGGGCATGTCACAGAATGTCGTGTTATGCAACCGAGCATAATTCTCGGATATGAATGAATGAGATGCTCCAGTATCGAAAAGAACAGATGCCGGATGGCAGTTAACAAGGAGCATACCAAGGACGACGTTGGGATCCTCATGAGCCTCTTCGGCTGAAACATAGTTGACATGGCCACGTGCAGTAGTGGCCGGCTTGGCGTAGAAAGTCTTTCCCGCGGGCTTACCACGGCCAACGGACTTTCCAGCTTGATTGGGGTTGTTCTGGGGACACTCTCGACTATAGTGACCCGGTTCTCCACACTTGAAGCATGTTACCACAGTGGGGCGTGGAGCAACATTAGCAGCGGGGCCACCATAGGGCTTGGATGGTGCAATTTGCTGGTTGGGACGAGGCGCCTCAAAGGATGGCCTCGGGGTGAATCTGGGTGGCAGTGCGGTGCTTGGAATCCACACCCGGCGCTTCTGAGCTCCAGAGCCGGATGAAGACCCAAAATCACGAGAATGCTTGCGTGAAGCGTCATAATAAGTCTGGCCTGTCTCAGCACTAATAGCTTTATTGACCAGCTTCTGGAAGGATGTGCACTCATGCAGACGGAGATCGCGGCGAAGCTCAGGGCTAAGTCCCTTACGGAACCTTGCCTGCTTCTTGGCGTCAGTAGAAACCTCTTCAGGAACATAGCGTGCCAGGTTCCCAAATTCTCGGCTATATGCATCCACAGTCAGCCTTCCTTGGGTGAAGTTGCAGAACTCCTCCCTCTTGCGATCCATGAGACCTTCCGGAATGTGATGCTCACGGAAAGCCTCGCTGAACTCAGCCCAGGTAGTGATTTGGCCGACCGGGCGCATAGCTTCGTAGTTTTCCCACCAATGGCTAGCGGGGCCCTCAAGATGATAAGCAGCATAGGTAACCTTGTCGACTTCAGCTACGTTGGCAGAACGTAGCTTGTGGGTGATGCTGCGAAGCCAATCATCCGCGTCGAGGGGCTCGACGGAATGGTTAAACTTTGGTGGGTACAGCTTGATGAAGTCGTTGATTGACACCAAGGCATTTCGTGGGTGGCGTGCAGTGTTCTGCTCAATCTGCTCCAGCAGGCGGTTGGTCTCACGCTTGTTCCTTTCCGCCTCCAGCATCACTTCGGCCAGGGAAGGTGGGTGAGGCAAATTTTCACCTCTAGCTGCATTGGCTTCCCCCTGCTCCGGGGCAGCAGGGTTTCCGCGGGTGTTGACCATCCTAGGAGGGGAAACAAGACAACGGTTTAGACAAGGATGGCTCAAACTTAACAGGGAAGTGCAGAATGTAAAGGATAACGCAGAATGCAGAGATGCTCATTCGTATGCCATGGTAATATAAAACTGCCATATATACACCAACGGTCATACTCGTCATACATAGTTTAGTACAAGCCCAGGCTACAGTACAACTATGAAGGTAGACGTTACATCTCATCGGAGGCATTCCGAGTCCCTATACATTATTTGTCTACACCTCCGGAATCGATTACACACCAAGTCGTATTCCACAAGTCACACAGGACAGTGGAGATACAACTACTACCATACTAGTGGTACTACTACTAACTCAGATAGCTCCGTAGTAGTCCTCATAAAAGTCACCTCCATAGCCTGGAAGTTCAACGTGATCATCCAGAAACAGACGGTCCTGAGGAGCCTGTGGACCATAGGGGCTAGGATAAGGTCTTGGACCAACAAACGGTGGCCTGCGGGGACCAAGGGGTGGGGTGATGCCTCCCACATCACGCCAATCCACCATGTCCGGCAGAGCTGCTCTCACAGGATACAGATCCCTGGTATCTATACATCCAGCTTGCACCGCGGGTGCAAACCGAGTCAATGTGGCCCAATGATCAGCACGGGTATTGAAGAGCTCCAGCCTCAAGGCCCGATTCTCTCGGTCCTTATCTTCGAGCATCTCAGCGGTGGTACGAGTTAATGAGTCTTCCTGAGTGGAGTCAGCATAGATAGCCTGAAGATACCCCTGCGCTCCCGGAAGTGAAGCTGGCATGTAACGGAAGTCAGTGTTCCGAAGCAGGCCAGTCCGGACTCGCAAGATGGTCATCATGGAATAGGCAGCATCCTGCACAGCCATCTCAATGGTAACTCCGAGTCCATAGGAACGGTGAAGGGGCTCGGTAGATCCAGGATAGGAAGGAAATATCCTGACGGTGCATAAATACCGGCTTTGATTAAAGTCGCAGAACTGCTCTTCAACAGTGTATTCGGGATACCAACGGTATCCTGTCTCGATCATGACCCGGACCAACATAGCAGTATGACCGGGCACGTCGAGGCACCTGGTCAGGCGAACCACTTGATTTTGAGACTGGTTGGCCATCTGAAAGCACAGCCACAAGACAAAGACATCAGAATTCCTAGGGAAAATTGGGCAGCATAACGGCTGTAAATGCTTAGAAAAAGATTTGAGACATCCACAACAGTTCACAATACCGCTCAATAGCATCATATCAAGGTTCTGATTCAAATAGCCACGTACTAAAATAGTAGAAACTGGACGGAAACTCGTAGCAATAATCCTATGAGCTACTACGGATTAATAACACGTGAACCTGATAGAAGAAGAGAGCCTAGTCCTTAACCCACGTTGAATGAGAAGAGAATGACTCAGATCAGAAGCATAGGGTAAGGAATAAAAAGAACCTTACGTTCCCTCCCACAATCAATTCCCTTACATATAACTAAAGCATTTCTAGACTCGACATCGACCAGTTTGGATGAACGAACCTACAGGCAGTCCGGCTCTGATGCCAACGCTGTCAGGACCCCGATTCTAAGCCACATCGATCTAGCCGGTAACACCTCATATCACTTTGCGGCCTCACGCACGGTATCCCACGGGTGTCACCTTACCATGGCCCGGGACCGTTTGCGCCTTTTGGCTCGCGTATATGACAATGTCGCTAGCATCCATATGACCGAGAACCCGGGCCGACATGGCTAGTCATGAATCCAAAGCGGCACAGACCTATGGAGACAGGCATACATGAATCACAACAAACATGTCGGTCATCAACGAGTGATTCCGGGCTGTAGCACTGGGCTAACAGGACTCCGGGAAATCCCGGGCTGTAGCAGGCTAGACAGGACTCCGGAGATCACCGCGTGACATTTCCCCGAAGGGACAGACATAGGGACGAAGGGACAGACATAGGGACGATCTTCGAGTTCCTGATACTTAACATGAAGATTTTTTATGTCTTCAATTAAGGATTCAGAACGAGTCATTTCAGCACCCAACAGATCATCGCTTCTGTCTAACAGTTTTTGAATATGTTCCATGGCCTTTTGTTGTTCAGTTGCAATTTTAGCAAGTGTTTTGTAACTGGGTTTTGAATCACAATCAGAGTCATCGTCACTAGATGTTCGATAGTGAGTAGTGCGTGTGTTTACCTTGGCACCACGTGCCATGAAGCAGTAGGTAGGAGTAGATTCGTCCTTGTCATTTGCATCAGTGATGGTGATGGAGTCATTGTCTTCAGTGTTGAAGATGGACTTGGCGACATAAGCTGTAGCCAGACTCGCAATGCCTGAATCAGACTCCTCCTCAGACTCCACCTCTGCCTCCTCAGAAGCGGACTCCTCCTCTGAATCCATTTCCTTGCCAACAAACGCACGAGCCTTGCCAGATGAACTCTTCTTGTGTGATGAAGACTTTGAGGAAGACTTGGACGAAGACTTTGAGTATTTCTTTGTCTTCTTATCGTCAGAGTCGTATTCCTTGCTCTTCTTCTTCTTTCTGTTCTCATTGTCCCACTGTGGACACTCAGAGATAAAGTGTCCAGTTTTCTTGCACTCGTGACTAGTTTTCCTCTTGTAGTCATGCGCAGAGGCTTCATCATTCCTTGAGCTTGATCGTGAAGACTTTCGGAAGCCTTTCTTCTTGGTGAATTTCTGGAACTTCTTCACTAGCATTGCAAGTTCCCTTCCAATGTCTTCAGGATCATCAGAACTGCTGTCAGATTCCTCTTCATATGATGACACAGCTTTTGCCTTCAAGGCACGAGTTCGCCCATAGTTTGGACCGTAGATATCTCTTTTCTCAGAAAGCTGAAACTCATGAGTGTTGAGCCTCTCAAGTATGTCAGACGGATCGAGTGTCTTGAAGTCTGGACGTTCTTGAATCATCAGGGCTAGGATGTCAAATGAACTGTCAAGTGATCTTAGCAGCGTCTTGACGATTTCATGTTTGGTGATCTCAGTGGCGCCGAGGGCTTGAAGCTCATTTGTGATGTCAGTGAGCCGGTCAAATGTGTGCTGGACATTCTCATTGTCGTTTCGCTTGAATCGGTTGAAGAGATTGCGAAGAACACTGATTCTCTGATCTCTCTGGGTTGAGATGCCTTCATTGACCTTGGAGAGCCAGTCCCAGACCAGCTTGGATGTCTTCAAGGCACTCACATGGCCGTACTGTCCCTTTGTCAGATGACCACAGATAATATTCTTGGCAGTGGAGTCCAGTTGAGTGAACTTCTTGACATCAGCCGCAGTGACACCTTCTCCAGCCTTGGGAACGCCGTTTTCGACGACATACCATAGGTCGACGTCAATGGCTTCAAGATGCATGCGCATCTTATTCTTCCAGTAGGGATATTCAGTTCCATCGAAGACGGGGCACACAATGGAGACTTTAATTATCCCTGCAGTCGACATAGCTAAAACTCCAGGTGGTTAAACCGAATCACACAGAACAAGGGAGCACCTCGCTCTGATACCAATTGAAAGTGCGTTATATCGACTAGAGGGGGGGTGAATAGGCGATTTTTATGAAAGTCTTCAAAACGTGGAAGTTATGAAGACAACCAGAGTGAACAAGCCTATCACTATGCAGCGGAAGGTAGATTACACAAAGCAAGCCATAGTCAAATATACAATACAGTGAAAGCACAGAGACAAATAGCTTCAGTGTAATGAGGATCAGGTTGGAAGAAGTTATGAAGCCAAACAGATCATACAGTCAGGTTGTGAAGACAGAAGATAAAGCAAGCATGCAATAGCTTCACAATGTGTACTGGTAAGTAAAGGAAGGTGAAGATGAAACCAGTGACACGTTGAAGACAATGATATGTTGGACCAGTTCCAGTTGCTGTGACAACTGTACGTCTGGTTGGAGCGGCTAGGTATTTAAACCAAAGGACACACAGTCCCGGACACCCAGTCCTGAACACGCAGCTCAGGACACCCAGTCCTCACCGTTTTCTCCTTGAGCTAAGGTCACACAGACCCCGCCAAATCACTCTGGTAAGTCTTCAAGGTAGACTCCCAAACCTTCACAGACTTCGTTCACGGGCAATCCACAATTCCTCTTGGATGCTCAGAACGCGATGCCTAACCGTCTGGAGGATGCACAGTCCTCAAGTGTAATAAGTCTTCAGATCACTCAGACAAGAAGACTTAAGTGATGCCCAATTACTCTGGCTCTGGGTGGTTAGGGCTTTTCTCCTCACTAAGGATTTTCTCTCAAAGGCTTCGAGGTGGGTTGCTCTCAAATGACAAAAGCCGTGCACTGAAATCTGAGCAGCCAACCGTTTATGGTTGTGGGGGTGGACTATTTATAGCCACTTGGCAACCCTGGCCTGATTTGTCCGAAATGACCCTGGGTCACTAAGGAACTGACACGTGTACTAACGGTCGGATTTCGAACTCTCACGGAAACTTTACTTGGGCTGCAAGTAAAGCTGACTTGTCTGACTCTGGACAAGATTTTCTCTCATTGTCTTCACTCGAAGACATAGGATTTGAATTAGGCATCACTTGAGTCATCCTGACTGGTTCTCTTGGACCCCACTTAACAGTACGGTGGTTCCTATGACACAACATGAATAAAGTAGAACTACGAAGGATCTAAGTCTTCGAGTTCCAAAGGCTTCATGGGGAGTCTTCATATGTCATTGTCTTCGACATGAATGTCTTCATGAACCACCATTGTCTTCAATGTCTTCGTACATTTTTGGGGGTCATCTCTGGTAGCTAAACCGAATCAATGAGGGACTTCTACCTGTGTTATCCTGCAATTCTCACAAACACATTAGTCCCTCAACTAGGTTTGTCGTCAATACTCCAAAACCAACTAGGGGTGGCACTAGATGCACTTACAGAAACCATCGTGCGATAGCCCCACGGTGGGCGCCAACTGTCGTGGGTTTGTCACGACAGATGTCCTTGTGAAAGGACTTAGTCGTGGAGCCATTGCAACGGGTTATCTTAAAGGGGTTAAACCGGACAAGGGGACATGGGGAGTTTATACTAGTTCGGCCCCTTCGATGAAGGTAAAATCCTACGTCTAGTTGTGGTTGGTATTGCTAGGGTTTTGATGACTAGGGAGCGAATCCGCTTTGACTGGCCCTCGAGTTGTTGTCCCTGAACCGTTGCCGGGTCGTCCCTTTTTATACATAGGTTGACGCCCGCTGGTTTATAGAGTCCCGAAGCCGGATCATAAACGTGTCCAGTTCAGTCTCTATTCTTCCTATCTTACAATGGAAGTTACATAATAAGGCCGGTTTACATCTATAGGCCTTAACCTGCCTTTGGGCCTTGGGCCTTCATAAAGCGCCATCATTCTTACATCTTCATGGGCTTCTAATCTTCATAAAGTTAATCCGGCTATTCCTGGCCGGTTTACGTCCAGTAGTAATATCCCCAACAAGACCCATCCGTTAGCTTAGCACTATGATCGTTTAGTTTATTGCTATTGCTTTCTTCATGACTTATACATGTTCCTATGACTTTGAGATTATGCAACTCCTGAATACTGGAGGAACACCTTGCGTGCTATCAAACATCACAACGTAACTCGGTGATTATAAATATGCTCTACAGGTGTCTCCGATGGTGGTTTTTGAGTTGGCATAGATCGATATTAGGATTTGTCACTCCGTGTATCAGAGAGGTATCTCTGGGCCCTCTCGATAATGCACATCACTATGAGCCTTGCAAGCAATGTGACTAATGAGTTAGTCATGGGATGATGCATTACTGAATGAGTAAAGAGACTTGCCGGTAACGAGATTGAACTAGGTATGATGATATCGACGATCGAATCTCGGGCAAGTAACATACCGATGACAAAGGGAACAACGTATGTTGTTATGCGGTTTGACCGATAAAGATCTTCGTAGAATATGTAGGAACCAATATGAGCATCCTGGTTCTGCTATTGGTTATTGACTGGAGATGTGTCTCGGTCATTTCTACATAGTTCTCGAACATGTAGGGTCCACACGCTTAATGTTCGATGACGATATGTATTATGAGTTATGTGATTTGATGTACCAAAGGTTGTTTGGAGTCCCTGATGTGATCACGGACATGACGAGGAGTCTCGAAATGGTCGAGACCTAAAGATTCATATATTGGGAGGCTACATTCGGACATCGGAATGGTTCGGGTCATTTCGGATAAGTTTCGGAGTACCGGGGGTTACCAGAACCCCCTCCCCCTGGAAGTTATTAGGCCTCATGGGCCTAGTAGGTTGAGCATCAACATGAACATCATCATTAATATTATCACTAGGTTCATGTTCATTACCAGATTGTGTTTCAGCATCAGAAATAGAAATATCATTGGGATTCTCAGGTGTGTCAACAACAGGTTCACTAGAAGCAAGCATAGTCCTATCATTTTTCTTTTTCTTCTTCTTAGAAGAACTAGGTGCATCAAAATTAGTTCTTTGAGAATCTTGCTCAATTCTCTTAGGGCGGCCCTCAGGATACAAAGGTTCCTGAGTAATTTTACCCCCTCTAGTCACAACTCTAACAACACTTTCATTTTTCTTATTATCTAATTCATTGAGCAAATCATTCCGAGCTTTAAGTACTTGTTCTACTTGAGTGGTAACCATAGAGGCATGTTTACTAATAAGTTTAAGTTCACCTTTAACTCTAGACATATAATCACTCAAGTGTTCAATCATATAAGCATTACATTTCAATTGTCTACCAACATAGGCATTGAAGTTTTCTTGTTTAACAATAGATTTATCAAACTCATCCAAGCATTGGCTAGCAGACTTATTACGAGGAATACCACCTTCATCAAATCTATAGAGAGAATTTACCGTTACTACGTGTTTCGGGTTATCAAGACCATGTATTTCTTCAATAGGTGGTAAATTCTTTACATCTTCAACTTTAATACCTTTTTCTTTCATAGATTTCTTTGCCTCTTGCATATCTTCAGGACTGAGAAATAGGATACCCCTTTTCTTCGGAGTTGGCTCAGGAGTTGGTTCAGGAAGTGTCCAATCATTTTCATTACTCAACATATTATTCAATAGCAATTCGGCTTGATCAACAGTTCTTTCCCTAAAAACACAACCAGCACAACTATCCAGGTGGTCTCTGGAAGCATCGGTTAGTCCATTATAAAAGACATCAACTATTTTATTTTTCTTGAGAGGATGATCAGGCAAAGCCTTAAGTAATTGGAGAAGCCTCCCCCAAGCTTGTGGGAGACTCTCTTCTTCTATTTGCACAAAATTATATATTTCCCTTAAGGCATCTTGTTTCTCATGAGCGGGGAAATATTTAGCAGAGAAGTAATAAATCATATCCTGGAGACTACGCACACAACCAGGATCAAGAGAATTAAACCACATGTTTTAGCACCACCCTTTAATGAGAACGGAAACAACTTAAGGATAAAGTAATAGCGAGTTTTCTCATCATTAGTGAATAGGGTGGCTATATCATTTAATTTAATAGGATGTGCCTCAATAGTTTCAGATTCATATCCATAAAAAGGATCAGATTCAACCAAAGTAATTAACTCAGGGTTGACAAAGAAATCATAATCCTTATCGGAAATACAGATAGGTGAAGTAGCAAAAGCAGGGTCATATTTCATTCTAGCATTCAAAGACTTTTCTTTCACTTTAGCTAACAGTTTCTTAAGATCATATCTATCATTGCAAGCTAAAAAGTCTCTAGCGGTTTCTTCATCCATAACATAACCCTCAAGCACAACAAGCAATTCATATCTAGGGGAGAATCTTCATCATCACTTTCATCAATATTATCAGTTTCAATAATTTCATTCTCTCTAACCCTAGCAAGTTGTTCATCAAGAAATTCACCTAATGGCATAGTATTATTAAGCATAGAAGTAGTTTCATCATAAGTATCATGCAAAGCAGAAGTGGCATCATCAATAACATGCGACATATCAGAATAAATAGCAGGAGTAGGTGTTGCAAGTTTACTCAAAACAGAAGGTGAATCAAGTGTAGAGCTAGATGGCAGTTCCTTACCTCCCCTCGTAGTTGAGGGAAAAATCTTGGTTCTTTCATCTTTCAAGTTCCTCATAGTGATCAACAGATATAAATCCCAAGTCACTCAAAGAATAGAGTTATGCTCCCCGGCAACGACGCCAGAAAATAGTCTTGATAACCCACAAGTATCACTACAAAAAAAAGACACATCCATGATATTTTGGGCTGAACGAATTTTTTTCTGTCATACATATGACACTTCTATGACGATAATTGTGACAAAACCCAGTATCATCATAGATGTGGTGGGCTCCTACTTCTATGACAAAAAATCATGACAGAAAATAGGCTTTTCATCCTGGGCGGGCCGGAGACGCAGCTGCATGACATTCTTTGGGCTGTCCATGACGGAAAAAACCGTGGTAGAAGCGAGGGGGAGGAAAATTTTGGGGAGTTCCCGGTTACGGTGGGAGGTCGGGGGCCGAGCGATGCGCGTTTCTCTCATACACGTACGCGCGTGTGTGCAAGGTGTTGGCTCTAACTAAACCCGAGCGAGGCGTTGGGCTCTAACTGAACCCGAGCGATTGCACTGCAGGCTACGCATTACTGAACCCGAGCGATCGATCGATGGCTGTTAACTGAACCCGATCGAGAAATTCCTTCGCTACTGCTGCTAACTGAAGCTGATCGATGGGATGAACAGTGAGCGTTGTAGGGGGGGGGGGGGGTTGGATGAACATTGAGCGGTGGTGTTGCCTCTGGATGAGCAGGACCCCGTGGTGTGGTGGAGGGCTAGATAAATAGCAGACGGTGGAGGGGTGTCCGTGGAGGGGTGGATGAACAGTAGACGATGGAGGGGTGGTTGAACAGGACCCCGTGGTGTGGAGGGCTGGATGAACAGTAGACGGTGGAGGGGTGCCCGTGGAGGGGTGGTTGAACAAGACCCCGTGGTGTGGAGGGCTGGATGAATAGTAGACGGTGGAGGGGTGGTTGAACAGTAGCCGGTGGACTAGCGCGCGGTGGAGGCTGGATGAACAGGAGCCCGTGGAGGCTGGATGAACAGGAGCCTGTGGAGGCTGGAGGAGGTCGACGGTGGAGATGAACAGTATCCCATGGAGTCCCATTTTGCGGTACGCCACACCCCTCCCGATGAACAGGACCCCCGTTTCGACCGTAGCGCTCCAACACAAGTCCGTTTTGTCCGTTTTGCAGTACGCCACACCCCTCCCGATCAACAGGACCCCCATTTCGACCGTAGGAGGTCCGTTTCCTCCGTTTTGCGGTACGCCAGACCCCTCCTAATGAACAGGATCCCATTTCGAATGTGGCCGGTCGAACACAAGGCCGTTTCCTCTGTTCCGCGGTACGCCAGGCCTCGTTTCCATCGCCTGTCCCGTCCAAGCCCTCCCGATGAACACGACGCATTCTATTGCCTCCCCATGAACACAACGCATTCCGTTGCCTCCCCATGAACACGACGATGACACTGTTTCTCTGTTCCGACCCAGCCATGTACACGAGCCCTGGCCGTACGTATGCGCGAGTAGGCGTTCGAGACCCCGCCCGTATGTACACATACGTGGCCGTATTTTCTTTCTTGCACCCTGGCCGCTGTACGTACGTGTAAATGCTACGTGCGCGCCTCTACTACGACACATGCGCGCCTCTACTACGACACGTGCGCGCCTCTACATCGACCAGTATGTACGTACACGTTCGCGACCAGAATGACAACGCTACATACGCTTCGACCAGGTGGGTCCCGACTGTCAGGCACTTCCTTGCCTGCGAAGATGTAGCTGGTCGGTCCTAGCAGTCAGGGGGCGAATCATTTTTTTGCCCGGACACACTTCCTTGCGTGCGAAGATGTAGCTGGTGGGTCCCAGCAGTCAGGGGGAAACATTTTTTTCGTGAAATACAGTGGCCCGTCCGGTGGGTCCCAGCTGTCAGGTGGAGGAATCATTATTTTCCGCGTAATAAGGAGGCACTTCCTTGCTGCGGCCGTGGACCCAGCTGTCAGCCTCTCCACGTACAGTCCACGTCTGATGGAAGTCGTTCCTTGACCACGTTGACCACGCCGCGCCGAGAGCACCACGGCGGTGGACGACGGCGAGGCCTAGGAAGGGGACGACACGGAGGCAGGGACGACTCGGCAGTTGTTTCCCATGCGGAGGGGAGTACGACTGTACGAGGGTTTACTGGTTCGTCTGCCATCGCCGGAGAATAACAGTAGGTGTGGGTGAGTAGAGGGATGGCTAGGCCAGCGATGGGAGTACGGTCGGGCGGTGAGGCCTGCGCGGCAGCACAGTCGGCCGCGAGGAGGAGGGAGCAGGCAGTCCCGCCGGCACTTGTTTGAGCGGCTGGAGCAGGAAGAGCAGAGATTGAAGAAGCACGACGGCCGTTGGATGGACATTCAACAGTCAGTGCTTGTGCGTCAATCTTTTTTTAGGAAAGCCTCAAATCTGTGGAAAACAACATACAACCCATCTGCCATTATTTCTAATAATTTACAGCCCATTTGCTAATTCTTAATGTTTTTTGGAGCACATATTCTTTTTGTTAGCATTACAGCCCATATTGTGGCAACATTTAAAAAATTATACGAAATTTTGCATATTTCGGTGCAGTCCGAACTGTTTTTAATCCCGAAATTTCGACTCACATTCAAACTGATTTTAAAAATAAATGTATATCAATATAAAATCCAACAAATTCTCCACGCATAAATATTAATGTAATTTAAAATGTTGAAATTAAAAAAATATATTTGAAACTAATTGCCGGTTTGATGTGTTTTAAAAATGTACAATCCATTTTTCATTACTAATGGGCCATTTTCTTGGCCAGCCGAATGAAAGCTCTCCTCGTCTTGAAAGATTTGCAGCCCAACAGGCCTAACAAAGCGACTTACTTGGCAAATCACAAAAAAACTCGGCTGTGGTCGTGGACCCAGCTGTCAGCCTCTCCATGTACAGTACTCTTCCGATGGAAGTCGTTCCTTGACCACGTTGACCATGCCGCGCAGAGAGCACCACGGCGGTGGACGACGGCGAGGCCTAGGAACGGGAAGACGCGGCAGTGGAAGCCCGCGCGGAGAGGACTACGAGGGTTCACTGGTTCGGCTGCGGTGTGAGGCTGCCGTCGCTGCAGGGCCTGGCCAGTGGTGGGAATAGTAGGGTGCTATGTCTTGAGCTTGCGTTGGTTTTCCCCGAAGAGGAAGGGATGATGCAGCAGAGTAGCGTAAGTATTTCCCTCAGTTTTGAGAACCAAGGTATCAATCCAGTAGGAGCCCACGCTTAAGTCCCTCGTACCTGCACAAAGCGATAGCTACTCGCAACCAACGCGATTAGGGGTTGTCAAGCCCTTCACGGTCACTTACGAGAGTGAGATCTGATAGATATAATATTTTTGGTATTTTTGGTATAAGATGCAAAGTAAAAAGTAAAGGCAAAGTAAAAAGCAAAGCAAGATTAAAGTAATGGAGATTGATATGATGAGAATAGACCCCGGGGCCATAGGTTTCACTAGTGGCTTCTCTCAAGAGCATAAGTATTCTACGGTGGGTGAACAAATTACTGTTGAGCAATTGACAGAATTGAGCATAGTTATGAGAATATCTAGGCATGGTCATGTATATAGGCATCACGTCCATGACAAGTAGATCAAAACCATTCTGCATCTACTACTATTACTCCACTCATCGACCGCTATCCATCATGCATCTAGAGTATTAAGTTAAAAACAGAGTAACGCCTTAAGCAAGATGACATGATGTAGAGAGATAAATTCATGCAATATGAAATAAACCCCATCTTGTTATCCTCGACGGCAACGATACCATACGTGCCTTGCTGCCCCTTCTGTCACTGGGTAAGGACACCGCAAGATCAAACCCAAAGCTAAGCACTTCTCCCATGGCAAGAACTACCAATCTAGTTGGCCAAACCAAACGGATAATTCGAAGAGAGTTGCAAAGATAACCAATCATACATAAAAGTATTCAGAGAAGATTTGTCAGGACCCCGATTCTAAGCCACATCGATCTAGCCGGTAACACCTCATATCACTTTGCGGCCTCACGCACGGTATCCCACGGGTGTCACCTTACCATGGCCCGGGACCGTTTGCGCCTTTTGGCTCGCGTATATGACAATGTCGCTAGCATCCATATGACCGAGAACCCGGGCCGACATGGCTAGTCGTGAATCCAAAGCGGCACAGACCTATGGAGACAGGCATACATGAATCACAACAAACATGTTGGTCATCAACGAGTGATTCCGGGCTGTAGCACTGGGCTAACAGGACTCCGGGAAATCCCGGGCTGTAGCAGGCTAGACAGGACTCCGGAGATCACCGCGTGACATTTCCCCGAAGGGACAGACATAGGGACGAAGTGAAACACATGCCGGCCAGTCAAGTGTCCTGAACAGTAGTGCTGGGCTAGCAGGACTCCGGTGAACCGGGCTGTAGCGGACTACTATGGCTCGAGGAGCACTAGACTACATTTCCCCATAAGAAAGGCTGCGAAGGACAAACAACTAGATTGTCGGATCCCACTCATACCAAGCATTTCAATCATACATACAATATGCTCGATATGAGTACATACAACATGGCATCACAACAAAACTCTACAACTCAGGTACTTTATTTAAAGGCTCCAGGGAGCCATACATAACATATCCATATAGGTAGGGGTCACATGACCCGACACTCAAGTCATACAGTCATACAAGCACATGCGGAAGCAACTAGTCTGAGTACAGACTCTAGAAAGAAAGAAGGCTTCTCGAAGCCTGTCTATCTACATAGGGCCCTCCATGGCCTGGATCACCACCTGGGTGTCTAGTCACTCGTCGACGTCAAGATCTACGTAAAACCCATCGGAGGGGGCAGTGTTGTCGTCTGAAAACAATAAATAAGCAAACATGAGTACAAAGGTACTCAGCAAGTCTTACATCAGAACCTACTGTACATGCTCATTCTCAAGAAGGTGGTGGGGTTTATGCAGCAAGCCAGCTTTGACTCTTGGCTAAGCTATCCTACGGAATCTTTTAGCAAAATAGTTTTCGCACACGAGTCCACTACTCACCATCACAATACTCCACCGTGGATCCTCCCTCGTAACCTGCGAGGGGCCATCCTCGGTACTCACACTTATCTTGAGTCTTTTAGTAGTATCCATTAACTTGTCTATGAACTGTATAGGCAACCAAGTAGTCCTTTACCGCGGACGCGGCTATTCGAATAGTTTTATACCCTGCAGGGGTGTACTTCGTCATACACGCTTTCACCGCTTACCGCCGTCTACATGACATGTACTCGGCAACCTTCAAGCGGAAGCCCAGCGAGGGTGTCGGCCACGGCCTACCTAAACACCTAAGCCCCTAGTCCAGGTTATCGCCTATCCAGGTTCCATCCGCAGGGAGTCCGGCCGAGGTTTCCACATACGGCCCCGAACGATGTGAACAGGGTTCCCGAGACACCAAACGGGTGACTCGGTACACCGTGCCACGGTGTATCTACCGCAACATAGCCCACCCCTAGGGTCAGCGCTACGCACGGCCGCCAACACATATCCTACAAACACCAGAAACTATTTGCAACTCCTGGACAGAGTACTAGGGTGGCTAAGAAGCCGAGAGGGTCCATTTGTTTCGGGCCCAATGTACGGTAGTAACTGCATCTTAAATCACACATACAGATCTCAGTTCTTATGGACGGCCTCAATGAAACAACCCACCATGTACTCCTACATGGCCTCTCATCGATACCTTTACCAAAACATGTTCAACACATCCCTCATATTACTGGCACAAGCATTTCACTCTAGCCCATCACCCAGATGAACCAGACCTGACACAACTCTAAGCATAGCAGGCATAGCAAGGTAGGAATCACAAAACATGGCTCAATCAACTCCTACACATGCTAGTGGGTTTCATCTAGTTACTGTGGCAATGACAGGTCATGCAGAGGATAAGGGTTCAACTACCGTAGCACACAGCAGTTTGAATCGTGTTGTCTTAATGCAGTAAACAAGAGCAGGAGCGAGAACATGGGTTGTATCGGAATGATCAATGGTTGCTTGCCTGATGGAGTGGTGACGAGATACTTCCCTTCAGTTGGATACTCGTGAATATCCTCGGAGGCAGAACCTTCAACGAAGAACACAACCGAGCACAATCAACACATGACGATATGCAACAATATGATGCATGCTATACATGGCAATATGGATGTGTCTTGAGCTAATGCAACTAGCTATGATTTAAATGAAGTTGGTTTGAATACAAGATTCAAATTCCAACCCCATATATGATTATTTAAATGCCCTTTATTTGTTTTGTCCAAAACAGAGGACAAGCATTGTTCAAACATGCATGAAAATGGTACAGATGGATTCCTTGAATTTTTCTGATAATTTTTCATATATAATTTGTCTCATTTGGAGTTATGGTTGAATTTCTATGATTTTTCAAAGTTTTGGGCATTTTCTGGAATTTTCTATATAAAATTAAATCCAGAAAAGAGTTACTGCGTCAGCCTTGCGTCAGCATGACATCAGCAAGTCAAAGGCGGTGTCCAGGTCAAACCCGACCAGTGGGGTCCACTGGTCAGTGACTCTAGTTGGTTCCTGTGGCTGACGTGTGGGACCAGGTCAACTGTGACGTGGCAAAGTCAAACTGACAGGTGGGGCCCTCCTGAGACCGGTGCTAATCTAACAGAATATTTAACTAACTAATTAAGCACTAGGGCCCACATGGCAGTGATTCTAGAGGGGTGGTTAGTGGGTTAGTTAGCCGCTAATGACGGCCACGTCGGCTACCGGCGTTTAGCCGCCGGCGACCTCAGATCGCGGCGGCGTCCGCGTCGGGATTTCGCTACAGGTGATGGTTTGGCGCGCTGGGGGCACCAGGGAGGAGCTCGTGCTCATGCGCATCTAGGGAGACCAACGGGAGGTGCGGGGGTGGCCGGAGCTGACGGCGGCGAGCTCTTTTGCGGCCGCCGGAGTTCGGGCGCCGATGGAAACGACGACGCCGTGCATGGGAGGATCAACGGGTGGCACCTACGTGTTCTGCAGGCTCTCACAAAGCCAACGGCCATATGAACGGGGCCGATTGGCCACCGGAGCCTCGTCGCCGGCGAGCTCGGGCGGCGCCGCAGTTCGGTCATCAAGGGGGCGACGGCTACGGCGATCAATTGAAGCGGGGAAGAGGGGGAAACGGAGCAGGAGCTCACTGGGGTCACGTAGAGCAGCTCAGTGGGCTCGGGGACGGTCCGGAGCCGACGAATTCGTCGATGGAGTCCGGCAGCCGTGCTCGGAGAAGACGACTCGTGGCGGCGATGTGGGGCTCCCGCGGTGGCGTGGCTTGGGGTGGAAGAAGGAGGGGGTCGAGGCGGAGCTCTCGAGCACGAAGGATGGGCGAGGGAGGGCCAGTGGCCGTGGCAACAGCGAGCGACGGCGGCGGCTGTGTTCGGTGTGTGCGAGAGATCGAGACAGGGGAGGGGATGAGGGCGAGGGAGAGTGAATGAGAGGGCCAGGGGGGTGCGTGGCGTCCATAGCGGCGTCGGGGAGGCGGCCGAAGCAGGAGGTGGCCGTCGGTGGCCGCGCGCGTGCCGGCGCACCGCGGGCACACGCCCGGCGTCCTCCTGGCAGGAGCTAGGGGACGACTGGTGTCGGCCTGGTGGGCTCGGCCGTCCAGCTACAGTGCTGGGCCGGCTGGTGGCGCCAGGTAAGTGGCCCACTGGCCTACTCTCTCTCTTTCTCTAATTTATTCTGTTTTCTATTTTCTATTTCTGTTATTCTATTTTGATTTAGTTTAAATACTAAATCATTTTATAAAATCCTGAAAATATTTATGGACACTTTCTGAATTATTTCAGTGGCCCAAAAATAATTCCAACATTATTTGAGCATTTGAATTATTTAATAGTATTTAAATGCCCAAATTCAAATATTTATGAATTAAGTCAATGCCCCTTTTGTTGACCTAAAAATATATGCACCATTTTTCCCAAGGGTTCTAACCCAAGGCAAAGAGGGTGAACATATCTGAAGGGCATTTCAGGTTCATTGAATTTATTTTTAGTAAACCCTAGTTGATTTCAGGGGGGGGGGGGTGCTGGGGGTTCTGCTTTCCCCATTTCAATTTTCTGATGAAAGTAGACATGATGCACACTCTAATGCATAACCTAGCTAGGGTGTGACAAGATTCAAATATTATTCATAGATAGACTTGATCATAAACCCACAATTCATCGGTCTCAACAAACACACCGCAAAAAGAAGATTACATCGAATAGATCTCCACAAGAGAGGGGGAGAACTTTGTATTGAGATTAAAAGAGAGAGAAGAAGCCATCTAGCTACTAACTATGGACCCGAAGGTCTAAGGTAAACTACTCACACTTCATCGGAGAGGCTATGATGATGTAGAAGCCCTCCGTGATGACGGCCCTCTTCCGGCGGAGCTCCGGAACAGGCCCCAAGATGGGATCTCGTGGATACAGAAAGTTGCGGCGGTGGAATTAGGTTTTTGGCTCCTGTTCTGATCGTTCGGGGGTACGTGTGTATATATAGGAGGAAGAAGTACGCCGGAGGAGCAACGAGGGGCCCACGAGGCAGGGGGTGCGCCCTAGGGGGGGGGGCGCCCCCACCCTCGTGACCGCCTCTTTTGTTCCTTGGAGCAGGGTCCAAGTCTCCTGGATCACGTTCGGTGAGAAAATCACGTTCCCGAAGATTTTATTCCGTTTGGACTCCGTTTGATAGTCTGTTTATCCGAAACACTGAAATAGGCAAAAAACAACAATTCTGGGCTGGGCCTCCGGTTAATAGGTTAGTCCCAAAAATAATATAAAAGTGGAAAATAAAGCCGAATATAGTCCAAAGTAGTAGATAATATAGCATGGAGCAATCAAAAATTATAGATACGTTGGAGACGTATCAGGCATCCCCAAGCTTAATTCCTGCTCGTCCTCGAGTAGGTAAATGATAAAAAGAGAATTTTTGATGCGGAGTGCTACTTGGCATAATTTCAATGTAAATCTTCTTAATTGTGGTATGAATATTCAGATTAGAAAGATTCAAGACAAAAGTTTATATTGACATAAAAAATAATAATACTTCGAGCATACTAATAAAGAAATTATGTCTTCTCAAAATAACATGGCCAAAGAAAGTTATCCCTACAAAATCATATAGTCTGGCCATGCTCCATCTTCACCACACAAAGTATTTAAATCATGCACAACCCCGATGACAAGCCAAGCAATTGTTTCATACTCTAACTTTTTCAGAACTTATTAAATCTTCACGCAATACATGAGCATGAGCCATGGATATAGCACTATAGGTGGAATAGAATGGTGGTTGTGGAGAAGACAAAAAAGGAGAAGATGGTCTCACATCAACTAGGCGTATCAACGGGCTATGGAGATGCCCATCAATAGATATCAATGTGAGTGAGTAGGGATTGCCATGCAACGGATGCACTAGAGCTATAAGTATATGAAAGCTCAAAAAGAAACTAAGTGAGTGTGCATCCAACATGCTTGCTCATGAAGACCTAGGGCAATTTTTGAGGAAGCCCATCATTGGAATATACAAGCCAAGTTCTATAATGTAAAATTCCCACTAGTATATGAAAGTGATAACATGAGAGACTCTCTACTATGAAGATCTTGGTGCTACTTTGAAGCACAAGTGTGGTAAAAGGATAGTAAAATTGTCCCTTCTCTCTTTTTCTCTCATCTTTTTTTAATATTTTTTTATTTGGGCCTTTTTTATGGCCTCTTTTTATTTGGGCTTCTTTGGCCTCTTTTTTTTTCGTCCGGAGTCTCATCTCGACTTATGGGGGAATCATAGTCTCCATCATTCCTTCCTCACTGGGATAATGCTCTAATAATGGTGACAATCACACTTTTATTTCTCTTATAACTCAACAATTACAACTAGATACTTAGAACAAAATATGACTCTATGTGAATGCATCCGGCGGTGTACCGGGATATGCAATATGGCAATGATAAATGTGTCATGAACGGAACGGTGGAAAGTTGCATGGCAATATATCTCGGAATGGCTATGGAAATGCCATAATAGGTAGGTATGGTGGCTGTTTTGAGGAAGGTATAGGGTAGGTGTATGATACCGGCGAAAGGTGCGCGGTATTAGAGAGGCTAGCAAAGGTGGAAGGGTGAGAGTGCGTATAATCCATCGACTCAACATTAGTCATAAAGAACTCATAGACTTATTGCAAAAATCTAGAAGTTATCAAAGAAAAGTATTACGCGCATGCTCCTAGGGGGATAGATTGGTAGGAAAAGACCACTGCTCGTCCCCGACCGCCACTCATCAGGAAGACAATCAATAAATAAATCATGCTCCGACTTCATCACATAACGGTTCACCATACGTGCATGCTACGGGAATCACAAACCTTAACACAAGTATTCTTTAAATTCACAACTACTCAACTAGCATGACTTTAATATTATCACCTCCATATCTCAAAACAATTATCATGCTTCAATCGTTTCTTAGTATTCAACACACTCAAAAGAAAGTTTCACAAATCTTGAATAGCAAGCATATTATTATTAAGCAAATTACCATGCTATTAAGAGACTCTCAAAATAATTTAAGTGAAGCATGAGAGATCAATAGTTTCTTTAAAACAAATCCACCACCGTGCTCTAAAAGATCTAAGTGAAGCACATAGAGCAAAATTATAACGCTCAAAAGATATAAGTGAAGCACATAGAGCAAAACTACTTAGCTCAAAAGATATAAGTGAAGCACATAGAGTATTCTATCAAATTTTAATTCATGTATGGCTCTCTCAAAAGGTGTGTACAGCAAGGATGATTGCGGCATACTAAGACACAAAGACACAAATAATACAAGACGCTCCAAGCAAAACACACATCATGTTGTGAATAAAAATATAGCTCCAAGTAAATTACCGATGGAAGTGGACGAAAGAGGGGATGCCTTCCGGGGCATCTCCAAGCTTTGACTTCTTGGTGTCCTTGGATTATCTTGGGGTTGCCATGGTCATCCCCAAGCTTAGGCTCTTGCCACTCCTTGTTCCATGATCCATCAAAAGAATTCACCCAAAACTTGAAAACTTCACAACACAAAACCCAAAATAGAAAACTCGTGAGCTCCGTTAGCGAAAGAAAACAAAAGACCACTTCAAGGTACTGTAATGAACTCATTATTTAAACCTACTGCATTCCAACTTCTCTATGAATTATAAACTATTTTACTAGCCATAGATTCATCAAAATAAGCAAACAACACACGGAAAACAGAATCTGTCAAAAACAGAACAGTCTGTAGTAATCTGTAGCTACCGCAAGATCTGGAACCCCAAAAATTCTAAAATAAATTGCTGGAGGTGAGGAATTTATCTGTTAATCATCTGCAAAAATAATTAACTAAGTAGCACTCATCAAATGAAAATGACAGCAGTTCTCGTGAGCGCTAATGTTTCTGTTTTTTTACAGCAAGTTCAACAAGACTTTCCCCAAGTCTTCCCAACGGTTCTACTTGGCACAAACACTTACTAAACACAAAAAACACAACCAAAACATAGGCTAAATAATTTATTTATTACTAAGCAGGAGCAAAAAGAAAGGAATAAAAATAAAATTGGGTTGCCTCCCAACAAGCGCTATCGTTTAACGCCCCTAGCTAGGCATAAAAGCGAGGATAGATCTAGGTGTTGCCATCTTTGGTAGGCAATCCATAAGTGGCTCTCATGATAGTTTCATATGGTAATGTTATTTTCTTTCTAGGAAAGTGTTCCATGCCCTTTTTAATGGAAATTAAAATCTAATATTCCCTTCCTTCATATCAATAATCGCACCAACCGTTCTAAGTAAAGGTCTACCAAGAATAATAGGGCAAGAAGGATTGCAATCTATATCAAGAACAATGAAATCTACGGGCACATAATTCCTATTTGCAACAATAAGAACATCATTAATCCTTCCCATAGGTTTCTTAATAGTGGAATCCGCAAGATGCAAGTTTAGAGAGCAATCATCAAAATTACCGAAATCTAGTAAATCACACAAAGTCTTGGGAATAGTAGAGACACTATCACCCAAATCACACAAAGCATAAAACTCATGATCTTTAATTTTAATTTTAATAGTTGTTTCCCACTCATCATAGAGTTTTCTAGGGATAGAAACTTTCAACTCAAGTTTTTCTTCATAAGATTGCATCAAGGCATCAACAATATGTTCTGTGAAGGTTTTATTTTGACTATAAGCATGTGGAGAATTTAGCACGGATTGCAACAAGGAAATACAATCAATTAAAGAGCAACTTCCATAATTAAATTCCTTGAAATCCAATATAGTGGGTTTAGCAACATCTAGATTTTTATTTCTTTCAATCCCACTTTCATCAATTTCATCACTAAGATCTAAACACTCCGAATTTTTAGAATGCCTCCTAGGTAAAGGAAGATCATATTCAGTTTCACCAAGATTCATATTGCAAAATAAAGATTTAATAGGATACACATCAACAACTTTTAGTTCTTCATCTTGATTTTCATAGGTATCCGGTTTAGCAGCCATCTTATTAACTAAGGTGGCTTGCATGTCCGAAATTTCAGCAGCCATTTTTTCTAGACGAGCAATTTGGGATCTTATACCCTCAAATTCTTTAGACATATCATCAAGCTCTTTATTCATATAACTCATAAAACTTTTTTGTTCCTTAAGCTTGTTTCTAAAGAAATTATTATGCTCAAATTGCAAAACCATAAACTTCCTAACATTGGTTTCGATCTCCTCTAACCTTTTAAGGTGAAGATGACCAAATCTCGGTTGAGCCATTGCGACAAGCAAGCAATCTAACACACGAGCAAACAAAAAGCAAATGGACAAAAAGAGGCAAATAGAGAGGGAGGATAGGGAGAGAGAGGGCAAATAAAATGGCAAGGGTGAATTGGGGGGAGAGGAAAACGAGAGGCAAATGGCAAATAATTTAATGCGAGAGATAGGGATTGTGATGGGTACTTGGTATGTTGACTTTTTGCGTAGACTCCCCAGCAATGGCGCCAGGAATCCTTCTTGCTACGTCTTGAGCTTGCGTTGGTTTTCCCCGAAGAGGAAGGGATGATGCAGCAGAGTAGCGTAAGTATTTTCCTCAGTTTTTGAGAACCAAGGTTTCAATCCAGTAGGAGCCCACGCTCAAGTCCCTCGTACCTGCACAAAGCGATAGCTACTCGCAACCAACGCGATTAGGGGTTGTCAAGCCCTTCACGATCACTTAAGAGAGTGAGATCTGATAGATATAATATTTTTGGTATTTTTGGTATAAAGATGCAAAGTAAAAAGTAAAGACAAAGTAAAAAGCAAAGCAAGATTAAAGTAATGGAGATTGATATGATGAGAATAGACCCGAGGGCCATAGGTTTCACTAGTGGCTTCTCTCAAGAGCATAAGTATTCTACGGTGGGTGAACAAATTACTGTTGAGCAATTGACAGAATTGATCATAGTTATGAGAATATCTAGGCATGATCATGTATATAGGCATCACGTCCGTGACAAGTAGATCGAAACGATTCTGCATCTACTACTATTACTCCACTCATCGACCGCTATCCAACATGCATCCAGAGTATTAAGTTAAAAACAAAGTAATGCCTTAAGCAAGATGACATGATGTAGAGAGATAAATTCATGCAATATGAAATAAACCCCATCTTGTTATCCTCGATGGCAATGATACAATACGTGCCTTGCTGCCCCTTCTGTCACTGGGTAAGGACACCGCAAGATCGAACCCAAAGCTAAGCACTTCTCCCATGGCAAGAACTACCAATCTAGTTGGCCAAACCAAACGGATAATTCGAAGAGACTTGCAAAGATAACCAATCATACATAAAAGAATTCAGACAAGATTCGAATATTATTCATAGATAGACTTGATCATAAACCCAAAATTCATCGGTCTCAACAAACACACCGCAAAAAGAAGATTACATTGAATATATCTCCACAAGAGAGGGGGAGAACTTTGCATTGAGATTCAAAGAGAGAGAAGAAGCCATCTAGCTACTAACTATGGACCCGAAGGTCTGAGGTAAACTACTCACACTTCATCGGAGAGGCTATGATGATGTAGAAGCCCTCCGTGATGACGGCCCTCTTCCGGCGGAGCTCCGGAATAGGCCCCAAGATGGGATCTCATGGATAAAGAAAGTTGCGGCGGTGGAATTAGGTTTTTGGCTCCTGTTCTGATCGTTTGGGGGTACGTGTGTATATATAGGAGGAAGAAGTATGACGGAGGAGCAACGAGGGGCCCACGAGGCAGGGGGCGCGCCCTAGGGGGGAGGGTGCCCCCCACCCTCGTGACCGCCTCTTTTGTTCCTTGGAGCATGGTCCAAGTCTCCTGGATCACGTTCGGTGAGAAAATCACGTTCCCGAAGATTTTATTCTGTTTGGACTCCGTTGGATATTCCGTTTATCTGAAACACTGAAATAGACAAAAAACGGCAATTCTGGGCTGGGCCTCCGGTTAATAGGTTAGTCCCAAAAATAATATAAAAGTGGAAAATAAAGCCCAATATAGTCCAAAACAGTAGATAATATAGCATGGAGCAATCAAAAATTATAGATACGTTGGAGACGTATCATAGGGGGCGGTGAGGCCTCTGCGGCAGCACAGCCGGCCACGGGAGGCAGGAGCATGCGGCACGACCGGCGCTGCTTTGGGCGGATGGAGCAAGAAGACCAGAGGTTGAAGAAGCACTACGACCGTTGGATGGACATCGTATGGTCACTGGAGCTAGAATCGTTCATATTGACTAAGTTGACAAAGCCCTTCATCCCCGTCAACTTAGTAGTCCCACAAGTCAGCCTCCCAGCAAGGTGGGTCCCAGCTAGCCAGGGGAGTATTAATTTTTTTGTGCGTAATAAGGAGGCACTTCCGATGGGTCCGAGCTGACAGCGGGGGGAACGTTTTTTTCGTGAAATACGGTGGCCCGCCCGGTGGGTCCCAGCAGTCAGGGGAAATGATTTTTTTTCCGCAAAATACTGGTGGCCCGTCCGGTGGGTCCCCGCTGTCAGGTGGAGGAATAATTATTTTCCGCGTAATAAGGAGACACTTCCTTGCGGCTGCCGTGGACCCAGCTGTCAGCCTCTCCACGTACAGTACTCTTCCTATGGAAGTTGGTGGTTGACCACGTTGACCACGCCGCGCTGAGAGCACTAGGGCAATGGACGACGATGAGGACTAGGAAGGGGATGACTCGGAGCCGGGGAAGACGCAGCAGTGGATGCCCACTCAAAGAGGAGTACGAGGGTTCACTCATTCGGCTGCGGTGTGAGGCTGCTGTCGCCACAGAATAACAGGGGATGTGGGTGAGTAGAGGGATGGCCTGGCCAGCGGTGGGAGTAGTAGGGGGCGGTGAGGCCTCCGCGGCATTACAGCCGGCCATGGGAGGCAGGAGCACGCGGCACGACCGGCGCTGGTTTGGGCGGCTGGAGCAAGAAGACCAGAGGTTGAAGAAGCACTACGGCCGTTGGATGAACATCGTACGGTAACAGGAGCTAGAATCATTCATATTGACTAAGTTGACAAAGCCCTCCGTCCCCGTCAACTTGGTAGGCCCACAAGTCAGCCTCCCACTATGCTGGGTTCCAGCTGGCAGGGGGAATATTCATTTTTTGTGCGTAATAAGGAGGCACTTCCTTGCATGCGAAGATAGTTGGTGGGTCCGACATGTCAGCGGGGGGCACTTTATTTCGTGAAATACAAAGGCCCTTCCGGTGGGTCCCAGATTTCAGGTGGAGGAATCATTATTTTGTGCGTAATAAGGAGGCATTTCCTTGTGTGCGGCCGTGGACCTAGCTGTCAGTCTCTCCACACATAGTCTACTTCCAATGGTGTCGTTCGTTGACCACGTTGACCACGCCGCGCCGAGCGCATCCAATGTGGTGGACGACGGCGAGGCCCCGGACAACAACGAGCCAGAGATGGGAAGACGCGGGAGTAGAGTCGCAGACAGAGAGGTGTACGAGGGTTAACTGGTTCTAGTGCGGTGTGGTTCGACAGTCGGTGGAAAAAACATGAGGTGTGGAGGGGTGGAGGGATGGCCTGGCCAACGGTGGAGTAGCGCTTCATAGCGAAGCGTGCTAAGCAGAGCTGCTAGCAGCAGGAGACGGGAGGTGGTCCCGACGGCGCTGGAGGAAGAAAACGAGAGATTGAAGATGGATGCCGGTCGTTGGATGTAAATCCAACGGCTAACATGTGAGAATCATTTGTTGACTAAATTGACAAAGACTTGCATTGGCTTCGACCTATTGGCCCACATTTCAGCCTCCAAAATGTGGCACGTATTCAACCCATTTTTTCAGAATTTACAGTCTTTTTTTGCGTGGTAGAATTTACAGTCACTTTGATCTTTTTTTTTGAATTACAGCCATTAGCTGGGCTGGGTGAACAAGTAATGTAGCGTCCATGCGGCCCGTTTATTTTATTTCCTAAAAAATTACATGCCATTTGCACTTTCTCGAAATACACGATTTTGCTGGGCTGATTCTAATTATAATGTTGGGTTGGGCCAGCAATGTTATCAAAAAATAAAAAGGGGCTGAGCATTTTGTTATAAATATATTTAAATAATAAATGATATTATTACATTCGTCCTTAAATCTTACCAAGCTTTTGTACACAATCACTAGGATTTTCATGCCAAAACAATCCAGGATTTTATTTGTTAAGAAATTATTTTTATAAGTTAATAAGATGTGGGATATTTTTTCTTACATATGTAAGTATGTGTTAAATATATGATGACAATAAAAATAATATATAATAACATATTTTTTTTAGAAAATAGGGAGCATCTCCCCGGTTCCATTGCTGAGAACGAAACCACAGCATATTCTGATACAGTAGCTCAAAGAGCAGTTCGAAAGCAAATGTAGAAAAGCTACAAACTAGGGGGGGGGGTGGATGAACAAGTTCTCTGAATAACACAAATCACCCGAGCGGTGCCAAAGGCAGAGCAGATAGAGCACTCAAATGACACAAGGAGGGTCCAACGAAGCCTTCATGGTCTTCAGCCGAGGGGCCGTGTCAGCCTGCGGCGACCAGTAAGCAAGCGGAGACACCGAGCTGGAAGGTGTAGCATGGTGGATGTCCCTCTTTTTTGGCGCCAGGTGCCCATCATCTTCATCAGAGATCTTGAGACGAGCCCACGGGTCCAGCCCCAGAGCAGGTCGAGCCTTGTTCAGCCACAAGTGATCGCCAACGGTTTCTGGAGGGATCTTGTTAGGGTTTCCATGAAGCTTGTCAACTTGTCCTTGTCTGATCCAGAGGAGAGAATCGCCCAGTTCCTCACCATGTTCCTGATCAACCTCAAGACCTGCGGAATGGAAATCCAAGAGGTGTTACGGAAAATCATAGCATTTCTATATTTCCAGAGGCACCAAAGGACAGTTGAGCTAACAGTGTTTAAAACTGAGCACTTTTTGGTAGCAATCCAGAATCTGGCGACAGATTCGAAGGATGAGCCAATCTTACTAGAGAAATATTCCTCAACGTGGGCCCAGAGATGTTTAGCAACTATACATTCAAAAAATAGGTGAGAACAAGACTCTTGTTCCAAGCAGTAAACACAATCAAGGGGTTTGATGATGTGTCTCTTCCTAAGGTTATCCCTAGTCATCAATTTATTTTTGGAGAGAAGCCAGAGAAATACTTGAATTTTAGGGGGAACTCTCAATTTCCAGACATCAGGGATAAACACGGGTTGAACCCCTCTAAAGTTGATAACATGATAGAGGGAGATGGAGGAATACTTCCCCTTATTGTCCAGCTGCCAAATCAGGGCATCCGGCTCGGCAGTAAAGGTAATGCATTTGGCAATTTCCTCCAACTGGAACCATTGTTCCATGAGACTATCACTAAAGTTCCTTCTAAAAGAGAGTTTTAGCCGTTGACCGTCCCAAACTTCATTGACACTTTTGTTAAGCTCATTGTAGACAGAGTAAATAGGCCAAAATTGGACTGCTAGAGGGGATGTGCCAAACCAAGTATCTTCCCAGAACCTGGTTCTGCTCCCATCCCCTATGTTCCATCTGTAGCCAAATTTCATAGCATGCATAATAGATTTTAATACTTTCCAGAATCTAGAGGTCTTAGGGTTGGAGGAAGGGACAAAAATATTAGGTTTATGTTGGGGGTGACTGATCCCCAAGGACACCTATGGGACCGTGGCGGACCGGGGCCCCTTTCGGTTCGGCAAGGGGGTGGAGAGTGCACGAAGAGCAGATCGAGGCGAAGCGCACGAGCGACGCGATCAGTTTACCCAGGTTTGGGCCGCACGGATGCATAAAACCCTACTCCTGCTTTGATTTGTATTGTGTTCTTGCTCGGGAGCAATGAATGCTACAGTACACTTGGGTGGCTAGCGAGACCGAGCGTGAGAAATGATTGCCCCCCTGTTGCGCATGGGCCTCCTTTTATATGTCAAAGGGGTCACCGACAGGTGGCAACAGAGATGAGGGTAAAAAGG
The DNA here is from genome assembly GCA_034509565.1 of Triticum monococcum. Lineage (NCBI taxonomy): Eukaryota > Viridiplantae > Streptophyta > Magnoliopsida > Poales > Poaceae > Triticum > Triticum monococcum. Next base: position 540,314,401 of record CM067842.1, read on the forward strand.
TAAAAGAGGTGGTGGTTGGCGCCACCGCTTACTACAGTTGTATCATACCTAACCCTGACGGCAGGGGACAAAGGCATTAAATGCCTGTCTGTGTCGCCTAGATGGTGCAGAAAGGGACCGTTAGGGGCGCCACCGTTTGCCACGATGGCTATCTTGTCAGCGCCTGCTTGCCACCGCATGCCCCTAGTTGCACAGCCTCCCGCCAAGTACGCCAGGAACGGTCCCAGAGCGACACGTTGGTGGGTGAGCTGGAGCGCGGGTTGCGGAGTAGTAGCTTGCCGCGGCAAGCACCTTGCCGCGGATGTTGTCTTGTCGCGTTCGGGAGCTTGTCGCTCATCGGGTCTTGTCGCGTCCGGGAGCTTGTCGCTCACCGAGTCTTGCTAGGGCGCGCAACGCGTCGTGGCAAGCTTCTCGATACGCCTTGGTTGGTCTTCCCGGCAAGCTCCTCTTGCCGGGGTCTTTGTGCTTCGGGTGGCCTTCCCGGCAAGCTCCTCTTGCCGGGGCCTTGCGCCTTGGCTCGAATACTTTGTCCTTGAATGGCTCCAAAGGAACCACAGAGGACCATGGCGGTCACCCGACAAGCCTTGCCGCGGGGTGCGGCGATTGCCCGTGCACAAGTTCGGGATACTAAGGTACCCCTACTTTAGTACACCGACAGGCGCCCCCGGGCCTGGGCCATACACGGTGCCGAGCGCTGTTGGGCCAGGCCCAAAACAGTGCACGGGCACGCGCGGCCTAGGTTATGCCATAACTCACTCCGCATCCACCGCGCCCTCCCCGTACGGCACGCGTCAAACGCGGCATCGTGGGAGAGATCGTGGGCGGTTTTCGAGGTGCCCACTCCCCACGATCACGGGGTGGGGAGAGGCCGCCTCATCCGTCACCTCGGTTCTGCACGCCTGCCACGCGGCTCCCATGCGCTTGGGGTTGCGGACGGTGGAGGCGAGAAACTGGGCCGTCGCAGGTCAAGGCAGCGGGTCGGCCCCAGCTCCCTGCTCTTCCCGTGTCTTGATTCGCTGAGCGGGGCGGCCGAGCCCCCACCTCGCTCCTTTATAAAGAGCGGGAGGGGAGGACGGAAGCCCGCATTCTCTCATCTCCTCCTTCCTTCAGCTTCTGCTCCCCTTTCTCTCATTCGCCATGGAGAAAGGGAAACCTGGTCCTTCATCGGTGGCGGTGAGGGTCGCCGCCAGACAGCGCATCCTTCCCTCTCCCGCACCCGTGGTGGCAGAGCCAGCCGTAAGGGGAAGAGGGAGGGGGCGAGGTCGTGGACGAGGTCGAGGCGCTCGGGGAAGAGGTGGACGGGGCGGCGCGCCGGCTTTGCCTCCGCCGGCGGTTCCTCTTCCCACGGGGATCCATATTGGGGACGACCCTTGCAAGTTCTTCGTCAGGCTGCGCCGGGCGCCTCGTCATCGACTCCGACTCCCAGCTCCGTTTGCGAGCGCGATGGAGTTGGACCCGCCCGAGACACTGAGACTGCACATGAGGGGTTGTGGGATCAGCGGCACGCGAGTCCGGGTTGAATTCCCAGCCCCTAATGTGATGTATCTTGGTCGAGGGTGGAAGACGTTCGCCCGTATCCACAGCCTGACGGGGGGGCTCACCCTCCACTTTAAGTTGATGGAGGGCGATCTCCTCTCCGTCAAGGTCTTCGGGTGCTTCGGCACTCGGGCAAAGTGCTGCGTGGACAGCTCCTCCAATAGCGAAGGCTCCTCCTCGAGCAAGAGTGACGAGGAGGAGAGCGACAGTGACGACAAGGGTAGCGGGCGGCAGGATGACGGGTCCGACTAGGTGTCGGGCGCCGCTCCGTGTGGCACCGGCGACCCCATCATCCGTGTCGCCGGCTCCTTGAACTCCCCGGGGTCGTCTCCTTGGGCGGCTGGCGTAGGGAGGCTGCGGAAGAGGAAGAGGGCTGGCGGCAAGGCCGTCAAGTCGGAGTACGAGGGCGTGGTGCCCTCGACAGCGTGCTGACGTCCTGCCGCCTCGTCTTCGAGCCCCGCTTCCGGCACCGCCATCACCGTCCAGCCTTCGGACGGCCCCCAGGAAGTTCTCTTGGTGTCTTCTGGCACCCGTAGCTCGCCTAGGCGCCCCTTTTGCCCTTCTTGCCTCCTTGACCTACCTCCTGAAGAGAGGGACAAGAAAGGGATTACGGGCATCTTATCTTTTTAATTTGTAAGCCTTCGGGCATTAGTTGCATTTAAAACTTGTAATCCTCTCTTTCATGTTTTTCATCCTCTATGGACTGTACCTGAGTGGAATGTTTTTTAATGAAAAGGGGATGCTTGCCGGGTCATTTGTCTCGCGGGTAGAACCCACGTCAAGGAGCAAATCCTTGGTATCTTTCAGATAGACACTTCTTCTCCCGGCAACAGGCCCTGCCGTCTTCCCACGTCGCTCGACCTTTCTCACGCTTTTGACGGAGGCAGGGACGAGGCTGGTGCGGCCACCCTCGTTTCATCCCTTTGCTGCCGCGACTACGACCAAACTTGGCCCTAGGAACGAGCCCCAGGGCCTAGAGTTAAGGGAGCACGGTAGTTTTCAGGAAGAAATGAGGTTTCGTATTCCCCAGTCCATAAGAGAATGCATGATGAGGGATGAAAGACTTATCTGAGATTGCAGCCCCCGGCAACTCTGGCTTGCCGTGGGTAAATCTTGGTACTTGCAGCCCCCGGCAACACTGGCTTGCCGGGGTCCAGATGCCGTTACGTCCTTCTTATCCTTTTCGTCCTCAAGCGGTCCGGCAAGGATATGCGAGCCCTGCGAACCAAGGGAAACGAAAGAAAGGCAAAGGGACGCACACTCGACCTCTAAGCTAGGGGTTAGCCGCTATTAAGCACTACCAACCCTAATCAAGGACAAGACTCGATCTAGCATGCATGCTATAACTCAGGGCGCCAGTGCTTCATTTACTTGTGCTCAGGGTTTGCGCCTGGCTTTGTACAAAGGATTACATGCAACAGCGGCAAGACTTGTACAAAAGGGTGGTAGCCGGACAGGGTTCGACAACCGCGCCTTACGGGTAAAACTTACGAAGATGCTCAATATTCCAGGAGTTGCTCACTGGAATGCCATCTTTGGTCTCCAGGCAGACAGCGCCAAGCCTGGTGACTCGTTTCACCCGGTAAGGGCCTTCCCACTTTGGCGTCAACTTGTTTGAATTCTTGGCGGACTGAACGCGCCGAAGAACAAGGTCGCCTTCCTCGAGACTTCTGGCATTAACTTTGCGGCTATGGTAGCGGCGCAAAGCTTGTTGGTAGCGAGCGGCTCGCACAGCAGCCTGAAGACGGTCTTCCTCAAGGAGCAGCGCATCGTCTTGTCGCAGCTACTCTTGCTCAAGCTCGTCATAAGCGAGCACTCGAGGCGACCCGTATACGAGTTCCGTGGGGAGAACTGCCTCCGCTCCATATACTAGAGCGAAGGGTGTCTGGCCAGTGGCTCGATTTGGCGTCGTCCTGATCGACCAAAGAACCACTGGCAGCTCCTCGATCCAGTTTCTTCCGCACTTGCGCAGCCTGTCGAAAGTTCTGGTCTTGAGCCCGCGCAACACTTCAGCATTTGCCCTCTCCGCTTGACCGTTGCTTCTCGGGTGAGCAACAGAAGCGAAGCAGACCTTGGCGCCAAGATCTTGGATGTACTGCATGAAGGTGCGGCTCGTAAATTGTGTACCGTTGTAGGTGATTATCCTGTTAGGGATCCCGAAATGGCAAACAATCGACCTGAAGAACTTGACTGCTGACTGTGCTGTCACCTTCCTCACTGGTTCCACTTCCGGCCACTTTGTGAACTTGTCGATTGCAACGTACAAGTACTCAAAGCCCCCGACAGCTCGGGGAAAGGGGCCGAGGATATCGAGCCCCCAGACCGAAAATGGCCAGGATAAAGGGATCGTCTGGAGAGCTTGAGCTGGCTGGTGTATCTGCTTGGAATGGAACTGGCATGCTTCACACTTGGTTACTTGTGCAGTTGCATCCCGGAGGGCTGTCGGCCAGAAGAAGCCTTGCCGGAATGCTTTTCCGACAAGGGCTCTTGCGTCAATGTGTTGACCACATATGCCTCCATGTATCTCTACCAACAGCTTCTGTCCATCTTCCCGGGGAATACACTTCAATTTCACACCGTTGAGTCTTCTTCTGCACAGTGTGTTATCGACAAACTGGTACATATTAGACTGCCGGGCTACTCTTTCTGCTTCTTCTTGCTCTTCGGGAAGTTCTCCTGTCTGAAGGAAACGGACAATCTGCTGCGCCCATGTTGGAGCCTGTGGCTCGACAACAAGGACTAAAGGCAATTCTGCCGCTGCGGGAACATCTGCTTCCACGGCAAGAACCTGCGGCTCTGCCGGAGCTTGATGTTCCTCGGCAAGCTTGCCGGAGCAAAACTTGTCGGGAGCGTCTGCTTTAACGGAACAAACCCTGGGGCTTGCCGGAGCAGGCTGCTCCTCAGCACTGTTGGTGTTGATCTTGGGGACTTTCTTGGCGGCGGCTTCGGGAAGTTCTGCCGGAAAATAGTCGCCAGAAACCAACTTCCTCTTCTTGCGCTGTCCAGTTGGTGGTGTTACGGATGGCTGAGTCAGCTTGAGCACAAAAATCCCTGGTTCCACAGGTAATTTGAGTGCAGCGCACTTCGACAGGCCATCGGCAATGTCATTCTGAGCTCTTGGAACGTGCTCCATCTGCAGGCCGTCAAAGTGCTCTTCTAGCTTTCTCACTTCATCGACATAAGCTTCCATTAATGGACTCTGATAGTTCTTGTTTACTTGGCGGACGACAAGCTGCAAGTCACCCCTGACAATAAGCTTCTTAATCCCAAGGTCTGCCGCGATCCTGAGACCGGCAAGCAAGCCCTCGTACTCTGTAGTATTGTTTGTCGCTTGCTCCTTGGGAAAGTGCATCTGGACTACGTACTTGAGGTGCTCTCCGGTGGGTGCGACAAGCAGCACACCAGCACCGGTGCCTTGCAGCGAGAAGGCACCGTCAAAGTACATGAGCCACTCCTTGCTTGTTTCCTTTGCGGGGATGCTCTTCTCCGGAATTTCTTCATCTGGAGTTGGCGTCCACTCTGCTATGAATTCTGCCAATGCTCTGCTTTGGATTGTTGATGTGCTCTCAAATTTGAGACCAAAGCTTGACAGTTCCAATGCCCACTCAACAATCCTGCCTGTCGCTTCTGGATTCTGCAGTATCCTCTTCAGCGGAAAGCGAGTGACAACCGTGATTTCATGTGCTTGGAAGTAATGGCGCAGCTTTCTCGAGGCCATGAGAAGGCCAAAAAGCAGCTTTTGCACACCAGAGTACCTTGACCTAGCCCCCTGTAAAAGGGAGCTGACAAAGTAAACTGGGCGCTGCACCATTTTCTTCTGTATCTCCTCTTGCATCTGCGCAGATCCATCCTTGTCGGGACCAGAGCTTGTCGGGGAAGCCCCCTGCTTGTCGCTGGATGCGCTTGCCGCGGTTGCTGGCTCGTCGTCTGCCTCCCTCTCCGCCACTAACGCGGCACTAACCACTTGATTGGTTGCCGCTATGTACAGCAGCAACTTCTCTTGTGGTTTAGGTGCGACAAGTGTTGGAGTGGAGGACAGGTATCTCTTCAAGTCTTGCAGCGCGGCCTCCGCTTCCGGAGTCCATTTCATTGGACCTGCCTTTTTCAAAATTTTGAAAAACGGCAAGGCACGCTCAGCAGACCGAGAGATAAACCTGCTGAGAGAAGCCACGCAGCCGGCAAGCTTCCGTACATCCTTGACGCGCTTTGGTGCTTCGATCTGCTCAATGGCCTTGATCTTGTCGGGATTGGCTTCAATCCCCCACTGAGACACAAAGAACCCGAGAAGCTTGCCGGAAGGGACTCCAAACACACACTTCTCGGGGTTGAGCTTGAGGTTGATCTTGCGCAGATTTGCAAAGGTCTCATCTAAATCTTGTATCAGAGTTGCCCTGTCCTTGCTCTTGACCACTATATCATCCATGTAGGCTTCTACATTTCTGTGTATCTGTGCCTTCAGAGCGACATGGACTACTCTTGCAAATGTTGAACCAGCATTCTTTAATCCGAAAGGCATCCGTACGAAACAGTACGTGCCACATGGAGTAATGAATGCGGTTTTCTCCTCATCCTCTTCTGCCATGAAGATCTGATGGTATCCTGAATATGCATCAAGAAACGAAAGCAAATCACATCCGGCTGTGGAGTCTACAATCTGGTCAATGCGCGGCAAGGGAAATGGGTCTTTGGGACAAGCTTTATTAACATCAGTAAAGTCAATGCAAAGCCTCCATTTCCCATTCGCCTTGCGCACGACTACAGGATTGGCCAGCCACGCAGGATGGAGCACTCCTCTGACAAGGCCTGCTGCTTCCAATTTCTTGATTTCTTCTGCTATGAACTCTTGGCGCTCCACTGCCTGTTTCCTGACCTTCTGCTTGACGGGCCGCGCATGAGGACAAACGGCAAGATGGTGCTCAATTACTTTCCTGGGAACACCGGGGATATCAGACGGTTGCCATGCAAACACGTCGACATTCGCCCGCAGGAAAGCAACGAGCGCGCTTTCCTATTTAGGGTCAAGCGTGGCACTGATGGTGAAGGTACCACCAGCGCCGTCCTCCTTGGTGGACACCTTCTTGGTATGTGGTGGAGCTTCCATTGCCTTCTTACACTTGCCGGTGGAGCTCGATGGTGCGTCCTCGACGGCAGCGCAGCACTCCGAAGAGGTGCGCTTGCCGGAGTGGGCATCAGAGCTCTTGCCGGACTTGGTCTTCTTCTTCCCCCCGAGAGCTTCAGCGGCAAGTGCCTTGCGGTCCGTCGCAGCAGCTGCTTCCCGGTAGATCTTGTCGGTGCAGATAAGGGCATCCTTCTTGTCGCTAGGGACAGAGATGACGCTTATCGGGCCTGGCATCTTGAGCATGTTGTATGCATAGTGAGAGGCTGCCATGAACTTGGCGAGTGCTGGACGCCCAAGTATCCCATTGTAAGGCAATGGGAAATCGGCAACGTCAAAAGTGACCCTCTCCATTCTGAAATTCAGCTCGCTGCCAAACGTCACCGGCAACCTGACCTTCCCTTTCGGCTTGCTCCTTCCCGGGTTAATTCCTTGGAATGTACCGGTCTCTTTGAGCTCGCTGTCCGGGATCTGGAGTTTCTGGAGCACAGCGGAGGAGATCAGATTTAAGCCGGCCCCGCCATCAACTAGCATCTTAGTGACTTTGTGGTTGCGGATTGTTGGCGAAACCAACAACGGCAAGCACCCGACCGCAGTTGTGCGATCAAGGTGGTCCTCAATGTCAAAGATGATAGGCGTGCTGGACCATTTCAGAAGCTTGCGCGATTCGACAGGTGGCTCTGCCGCATTAACTTCCCGCAGCCACTGTTTGAGTTGGCGGTGGGAAGTATGCAGAGAAGCACCGCCGTCTACACACAAGACTTCTGTAGCTTTCTGAAACTCCTGCTCACTGTTCTCGACATCATCCATGTCCTCGTCGTCGTCTTCGTATTCATCCTTGTCGCGGCCGCGGGGAGGTCTGTCTCCTTGCCGCCGCTTGGCCTTGCCGCGGCGTCCTCCCGGGCCAGCGTGCTTCTTGCCAGCTTCTCCACCGCCTCCTTGGGCTCTCTCTTTGTCGCGCTGCTCGTACTCAGCTTTTTGCTGTTGTACAAGCTGCTCAACCTTCTTGCAGCTCTGGAGATCATGGCCCTTGGTGCGGTGGATCTTGCAGTACTGCTTGTCGGAGCCGTCCTGCTTGTCGGCGGCCGCCACAGCTTGGCAGTTGGTGCATGCGGCAACCTCCTTGCCGGAGCTGCCAACTTTGGCTTGCTTGGCGCCACCGTCGTTGCCGGACTGCTCAACGACTAGTACCTCCTCACCTTTCTTCTTCCTGTTGCGCCTCCGGTTTTTCTTTTCCGGGGCAGCATCTTCGCTGTCAGATCCCCCTGCCCCGGTATTCTCTCCTGGGAGTTTCCTCCGTTCTTCAGCGCGTGCACACTTGTCGGCCAGGGCGTACAGCTCGCTGACGTCCCTGATCCTGCTCATTCCCATCTCCTCCCGCATCCTGCGATTACGCATGTTCTGATGGAACGCGCTGATAACCACGGCAGGGTGGATGTCTGGGATGTTACGCTGTACACGGCTGAATCTCTGGATATACTTGCGCAGGGGCTCTCCTTCCTTCTGGGCAAGTAGGTGGAGATCACTTTCTTGGCCATGTGGTTTGTGGCCGCCCGTAAAGGTGCCGACAAACTGATGGCAAAGGTCTGCCCAAGAGGATATGGAGTTGTCCGGCAAGTGCATGAGCCAGGACCTGACTTCGGGCTTGAGTACCAGCGGGAAGTAGTTGGCAAGGACCTTGTTGTCTCGGCCCCCGGCAGCTTGCACCACAATGGTGTAGATGCTAAGGAACTCCGACGGGTGCGACTTGCCGTCGTACTTCTCCGGTACGTCCGGCTTGAAATGCTTCTGACTGGGCCACTGGACTTGCCGCACCTCATGGGTAAACGCAGGGCAACCTACCGCATACGGCAAGTCGCCTAGTTCTCCGGGCGCATGCATGTCAACAGAAGGCCCAGCGAGCAGGTCTGATTGACGCCGCGCTTCTCTTCGGCGCTCGATGCATGTTCGAGCGTCTTCTTGCTATCTCTCATGAAGAACTTGGCGCTGATCGCGACGAGCTCGCGGATCTGATGACGCGGTGGAGTCGCTGTCGAGGTAGATTCGGCGAGTCGGCGATCTTGGCCTTCTAGGCGGAGAGTGCACAGTGGTTGCACCCTCCCCGGTCTTGTCGCCACCGGCTCGCGCCTGACTAACTTGCCGCGGCCGCGATGCGCTCGGCTGCCGCGGGTCGTCGCCGTTGGCGAAGCCGATGAGGCTCTGGATAGTGGCCCTCTAGTCATCGATCTTCTCTGGCGCTGGAGGGTAATCTAGGAGCAGTTGGGCCCGTGCCAACGCTTCTGCTGGAGTGGCGGGCGGCAGCGGCGAACGGTGCGAGGAGCGAGGAGCGAGATATGCTCGGACTTCTAACTACGTTAGAAGGAGTAGTATCTCGTCCAAGCGACCGTGCCACGCTCGCGCCAGCATGTTGGCGTGCGTGCTGGTCTTGAGCACTCCGGGATCTGCCAGCTTGATCTTGGCCCAGCAAACGTATGGTACCATGAGTACCATGACGCTGCTGGTCCCGCGCCTCCTGGGACGGGCGCGGAGCGTGTACGGACGCCGAGGTCTTGGAGTGCGCTCGATCGTTGTGGGAGCCGACCGCGCTGCCGACGTGCAGCGCAGTCTTGTCCTAGGACCTGGGAGCACCATGAGTCCCCTCGTCGGCGCCCGCTTTTCCGCCGGCGCCTACTCCACCAGCCGTTCGCTCCGGCGATGGTGGGCTCGGCACAGACGGAGCAGCCACCTCCGAAGCCTTCTTCTTCGGCGGCATGTTGATGAAGATGACGAAGATTCGGCTCGTGCGAACGTCGGATCAGGTTCACACAGCCTCGACGCACCCCTACCTGGCACGCCAAAGATGTCGGGGGTGACTGATCCCCAAGGACACCTATGGGACCGCGGTGGACCGGGGCCCCTTTCGGTTCGGCAAGGGGGCGGAGAGTGCACGAAGAGCAGATCGAGGTGAAGCGCACGAGCGACGTGATCTGTTTACCCAGGTTCGGGCCGCACGGATGCGTAAAACCCTACTCCTGCTTTGATTTGTATTGTGTTCTTGCTCGGGAGCAACGAATGCTACAGTACACTTGGGTGGCTAGCGAGACCGAGCGTGAGAAATGATTGCCCCCCCTGTTGCGCATGGGCCTCCTTTTATATGTCAAAGGGGTCACCGACATGTGGCAACAGAGATGAGGATAAAAAGGTAAAAGAGGTGGTGGTTGGCGCCACCGCTTACTACAGTTGTATCATACCTAACCCTGACGGCAGGGGACAAAGGCATTAAATGCCTGTCTGTGTCGCCTAGACGATGCAGAAAGGGACCGTCAGGGGCGCCACCATTTGCCACGATGGCTATCTTGTCAGCGCCTACTTGCCACCACATGCCCCTGGCTGCACAACCTCCCGCCACGTACGCCAGGAACGGTCCCAGAGCGACACGTTGGGGGTGAGCTGGAGCGCGGGCTGCGGAGTAGTAGCTTGCCGCGGCAAGCGCCTTGCCACGGATGTTGTCTTGTCGCGTCCGGGAGCTTGTCGCTCACCGGGTCTTGTCGTGTCCGGGAGCTTGTCGCTCACCGGGTCTTGCCGGGGCGCGCAGCGCGTCGTGGCAAGCTTCCCGATACGCCATGGTTGGTCTTCCCGGCAAGCTCCTCTTGCCGGGGTCTTTGTGCTTCGGGTGGCCTTCCCGGCAAGCTCCTCTTGCCGGGGCCTTGTGCCTTGGCTCGAATACTTTGTCCTTGAATGGCTCCAAAGGAACCACAGAGGACCTTGGCGGTCACCCGGCAAGCCTTGCCGCGGGGTGCTGCGACTGCCCATGCACAAGTTCGGGATACTAAGGTACCCCTACTTTAGTACACCGACAGTTTATTTCCTAGGTATTTATGGGCAATAAGAAGCTTCCAGGGTTTCAGGTCTTCCTCATAGAATCTTTTAATCCAAGACCCTAGAAGACAGATGTTAATTTCTTGGAGGTTAGGTATGCCTAGGCCTCCAAAATCTTTTTTCATAGAGACTAGGGCCCAATTAGCAAGGTGTAGCTTCCTATTTCCCTCAAAATCATTCCACAAGCAATGAGACATCTACGAATTGATGAGGTTCACTGCCCATTTAGGGAACTTGAAGAAGGAGAGGAGATACACTGGAACGCTAGCCAAACAAGCTTGTATGAGGATCAATCTACCTCTGTAAGAGAGAAGTTTTGCCCCTCCAGCCAGCAATCCTTTTAATGATTTTATCCAGAAGGGTTGGATATCCTCTCTCCTCAGTTTATCATAGTGGAGAGGGATACCTAGGTACTTAATGGGGAAATTACCTTTATTACAGACTAGAATAGAGAGGAAGTCAGCTAACTCCTGATCATCCATGTTGATAGGGATGAGTTTACTTTTAGAGTAGTTGATTCTCATGCCTGAGACTTGTTCAAACCAGGTTAGAATAGTTTTCAGATTGCTAGCATGTGTGGAGTCATTGTTTAATAAAAGGATGGTATCATCTGCATATTGAAGGCAGATGATGCCACCAGGGCAGACCTCAGGACAGAGCCCTGCAATCAGACTATGATCAGTAGCTTTGCTCAGCATTTTAGTAAGAACGCCCACTACTAAATTAAACAAAAGCGGGGAGATGGGGTCACCTTGCCTAAGGCCTTTACCAGCAAGGAAAATATCACTTTCACAGTTATTTAACTTGACCCCAACAGACCCCCATGAGTAAGTTGCTGGGTCCAACTCTCCTCTATGAAAGGCTTGGAAAATATCTAAGAGATCATTTTTCACCAAGTCCCAAAAATGCTGGTAAAACAAGAAGGGAATCCCATCAGGACCAGGAGCCCCATCAGGATAAGAGCTAAAAATGGCTTCCTTCACCTCTGTCTCTGAAAAAGGGGCTTTTAGCAGCTCATTTTCAGCAAGAGAGACTTTTTCAGAAGCAGAGAAAAAATTGTTTTGTAGAGAGAACCCAGAAGGGTTTTCTTTCTTAAACAGGTCTTTGTAGAAGTCACTAGCCACTTTCAGCATCTCATCTACCTTAGTAACAGGGCCATTAGGGCCATCAAGGGAGTGAATGAGGGTTTTCCTCCTCCTCTGGTTAGCTACTGCATGCAAGTAAGCAGTATTTCTATCACCCTCCTTAATGTTCCTATCTCTAGACCTTTGTTTGGCTTTGATTTCTTCTTGAAGCCAAATTTTCTTGAGCTCTCCGTGGACAAAGTTTAATCTATTAGTCTCAGCCTCAGAGAGGTCAGTGGTTTCTGCCTTAATATCTAGAGAATCAAACTCAAGGAGGAGAAGCGTTTTGTATCTTCTAAGATTAGCTTCCTCATTGGAGTTCCACCCTTTGGTAGTTCTTCTAAATCTCCTGATTTGATCTGCCAATTTTCTAGGGGGCAGCTGCTTCCAGTAGGCTCATTCCAAATTTTCCTGACTAGCTCAGTAAAATCTTCTCTAAGCAACCACCACTTTTCAATTTTAAAACTATTGCTCTTTGGAGTTTGGTTAAGACCAGAGTCCCAGAGCAAAGGAGTGTGGTCACTACCACATCTGGGCAGAGCTCTACAACTAGAAAGGGGAAATAAACTATCTAATTCTGTGTCACAGAAAATTTTGTCAATGGTGGACATAATCCTGGAGCAGCACTTCCAACATATCTAGCAGAACTGTGGGTTTTCCTTCTGACAGGGCAATTCTCAACTTTATGGGTAACCATTTTGCAGATAAAACAACTCTTGGGCTTGACACATTTATCCAAATGATACCCTGGTTCCCCACAGTTGTAGCAGATCACCTCAGAGTAAGCCATATGGCTCGAAGCAGGGGCAGGAGCAGTTTTCTGGATGTCCCATCTCTTCTTTTGCTGATTCTTGCCTTGAGATTTCCCACTGATCTGAGAGTCAGAACCACCAGGAGATTGATCTTGGGCAATTACAGGAGCCTGCCTAGATTGTGCCCCATTTGGGGCGGTAGTGGGCCGTACCACTGCCCAACCGGCGCTCCCCCCATTGTGATGGGGGAAATTCATCGGAGTTCCTGGTTCCTTCTCATCCTCCAGCCAGATGTTGTCTCTCAGGAAGCAAAAATAACCACCAAACAGCTCAATTGAAGCAGATTCCAAGCCGAATTTCAATCTTCTGCAGGTTTGGGGGAGAGGCAAGGTAGGGGATTGTAACGCCCTCGATGCGGCTATATCTCGCACGTGTCGAAGCACGACTTAGAGGCATAACCGCATTGAAAGCAATGTCGCAAGTGAGGTAATCTTCACACAACCCATGTAATACATAAGGGAAAGAGATACATAGTTGGCTTACAATCACCACTTCACACACTTACATGAATAAAGCATTACAACATCCAAATACAATCAAGGTCCGGCTATGGAACCAAAATAAAAGAAGAACCCCAAATGCGACAAGGTCCCCGATCGACCCCAACTGGGCTCCACTACTGATCAACTAGAACGAAACAACACAAAGGAAAAGATCTTCATTGAGCTCCTCCTGAGCTTGGTTACGTCATCTGCACGGACTCATCGGCACCTGCAAACTGGTTTTGGAAGTATCTGTGAGTCACGGGGACTCAACAATCTCACACTCTCGCGATCAGGACTATTTAAGCTTATGGGTAAAGTAAGGGTATGAGGTGGAGCTGCAGCAAGCGACTAGCATATTTGGTGGCTAACATATACGCAAAAGAGAGCGAGAAGAGAAGGTAAAGCACGGTCGAGAACCTATGATCAAGAAGTGATCCTAGAACAACCTACGTCAAGCATAACCACAATACCGTGTTCACTTCCCGCACTCCGCCGGAAAGAGACCATCATGGTTACACACGCGGTTGATGTATTTTAATTAAGGTCAACTTCAGGTTTTCTACAACCGGACATTAACAAATTCCCATCTGCCCATCACCGCGGGCACGGCTTTCAAAAGTTTAAACCCTGCAGGGGTGTCCCAACTTAGCCCATCACAAGCTCTCACGGTCAACGAAGGATAACCCTTCTCCCAAGACATTCCGATCAGGCTCGGCATTCCCGTTCTACAAGACAACTTCGACAAAGATAAAACAAGTCCAGCAACACCGCTCGAATGTGCCGACAAATCCCGATAGGAGCTGCACATATCTCGTTCTCAGGGCACACTCAGATGAGACTAGCTATGAGTAAAACCAAACCTCAAGTTTCCCCGAGGTGGCCCCGCAGGCAGCTCAGTTCGGACCAACACTCAGAGGAGCACTGGCCCCCCCCGGGGGGGGGGGGGGTTAAAATAAAGATGACCCTTGAGTCCGCGAAACCCAAGGGAAAATAAGCTAGGTGGCGAATGGTAAAACCAATGTTGGGCATTGCTAGAGGAGTTTTATTCAAGGTGAACTGTCAAGGGGTTCCCATTATCACCCAACCGCGTAAGGAACGCAAAATCCGGGAACATAACACCGATATGACGGAACTAGGGCGGCAAGAGTGGAACAAAACACCAGGCATAAGGCCGGGCCATCCACCCTTTACCAAGTATATAGATGCATTAATTAAATAAGAGATATATTGTGATATCCCAACAAGTAAACATGTTCCAACAAGGAACAACATCTCCATGTTCCAACAAGGAACAAACTTCAATCTTCACCTGCAACTAACAACGCTATAAGAGGGGCTGAGCAAAGCGGTAACATAGCCAAACAACGGTTTGCTAGGACAAGGTGGGTTAGAGGCTTGGTTCAACAATATGTGAGGCATGCTAAGCAAATGGTAGGTATCACAGCATAGGCATAGCAAAAGAGCGAGCATCTAGCAAGCAAAGATAGAAGTGATTTCGAGGGTATGGTCATCTTGCCTGAAATCCCGCAAGGAAGAAGAACGAGCCCATGAGGAAGACAAACGGACGTAGTCGAACGGATCCTCACAAACACGACGTTATCGGAACCAACCCGAAGAAGCAATCCCTGGAAAGGAGCAAACAACATAGTAAACAACCACCACATAAACATGTCATGATGCACAATCAAGTATGATGCATGTCCGTTTTAATGAAGCATGGCATGGCAAAATGCACAAACAATCCTACAAATTAGGTGGAGCTCAACATGCAACTCTGTTGCATATTGACGAAACACCACATTCGAGTTATTTGGTTCGATCTCGTTTATGTACCCAACAATATTCAATGTTGTTAAGCATGGCAAGAGGGTGAAGCAAATGAAAACTACCTATCTAGTCAACGTTAAATGAGGCCGGAAACAACGAACAACAAATTCCGGTAAATCCCCATATGCATATTTTAGATTTGGTGCTGTTCTTCCCTAAACACAATTTTAGAGTTGTTAAACATGCAAAGCAAGTACACCATGATAAACTAGGCAAAATTCTACCAAATATACATATAAAGTTTGTTAAGTTCGGCGCTACGGTTAATTTGTTATGAATTAAAGCATTTTAACATGGCATAGGAGCAAATTTAATCAAACAACATTTTGAACATTTCAAACGTGCATGAAAGTTGGATATTATTAAACTAGACAAAAGTTTAAGCAACTTTCATATATAAAACATTTTAATCCGATGCACAATTGCTAAGTTATTAAATGCATGAAGGACAGGGACTTAACTGCAAAACTATTTTACACTGGATATTAGACAAATTTGCTCAGGAAAAAAAACAACATGGGCTGAATCTGTTGGGCGCTGGGCTGTCTCACCATGGGCTTCAACTCAACTAGTGGGGAGGAGACCGGGCAGGCCGTCTGAATGAGGAGGCCCGCTGGGCCCTAGACGCGCTGGTCGCAGCCCAGGCGTGGGTCAACGCACGGCGGCGCTCGCTCCTGCTGCTCGATGCAGGAAAGCAGAGCACGCAGTGGCAATGGACTCGGCCACGGGCGGCGCGATGGAGGGAAGGTGGAGGACGTAGGGGAGTGGGGCTCGGTGTTGGCGTGAACGAAGACGATGGGCGGCGAGGAGGAGGTCCTGCGGGGTCGCTCCATGGGGCAGAAAGACTTGGTCCCAGCGATTATGGAGCTTCAGGTTCAGGAAGTCATGGCGTGGAGCCCCTCCTGCGAGGCAGGGGATAGCCGGAGGTCGGGGATGGACTAGTCCATCCATTCCCAGTCAGATTCCGGCGAAGGCTTGAGGTCCAGGAGCCAAGGCATCGGAGGGTACTCCTGAGGTCATCCATGGCAGAGAGGAAGAGAGGTTAGAGATGAAGAAACTAAGGAAGGAAAGGAAAGAGGCAGGGCGCGGGGCTGGCCTGGAGGTCGAGGTCGGGCATGGCCGGCACTCGACGGTGGCGGAAGGGTGGCTGCGCTCCGGTGGTGGTTGGCGCAAGGAGCAGTAGAGAGCTCGGGCGCGCTGGGATCCAGGAGACAGGGATGGTGGGCGAGGAGGTGGAGCTCGGGCTCCTGCGGGATTTGAGCGTCGGTGGTCGTTCACTCGAGATGGATCGATGGGATGGATGGACTGGATCTGGGTGTGGCTGATGGTTGGTGCAGGGGGAATGAGAGGATCCCGAGGTGGGAAATGAATGCGGCGGCGGCGGCTGGGAGGATCCCTAAAAATTAGGGTTGTCCAAAATGGACTAGGGATAGACTATATATATTGTAGGTGGGTTGACTTAGGGGTATATCGTCCCTCCGATCGCAATCGAACAATCGCGAATAAAATAGCTAGGTAGTCCAAATAAGAAAACGGTGACGTTTTGTAGACGTTTGGGGATGATCCGGATCCAACGGTGACGACTGCCCGGGTCGGGTCCGGGACAATTTCGGACGCGCGCGAGGGGGGCTGCGGGCTGACGAGAGAGGTTAGGTTGGACCTTGCGGTAGGTAGTGAGCTGTGTAGACGGTCTCGACCTGAGAGAAGAGAAGAGAGGGAGGCCCAGTGACTGTTTCCGGAGACCGAAAACGTCCGACGTTAGACCGACTATATTGCCGCTATAGTTAACTGTTGGGGCGTCAAACGAACTCCGAATGCGACGAAAATTGACAGGCGGCCTACCTACAACATAAAAACACCGCACGCCAACTTTCATCCCATTCTGAGAACATTTTCTGGACACTTATAAAATAATATTTCGGACGTGCCGCGGACGTGTGCAAGTGCGTCTGGACTCATAACGGACAACAGAAGGAACGGGGAGGCCGGGACATATGCAAGTTTCGAAAACATGATGATGCAATGCACATGATGACATGACAAGATGTGACACGCAAGCAAATGAAAAAGCAATAACAGCGAATAACTGGAGGACACCTGGCACATCGGTCTCGGGGCGTCACAACACTCCACCACTACAAGAGGATCTCGTCCCGAGATCTAGGATGGCACCGGAGGGAAAACGGAAAAGAAAGAGAAGAGGTAAACTAAGTTCCTTCTTATGACAAACGAGTGAAACCAAAGAACGTTGCGAGGTTAAGCAATGTGAAAGAATAATACAATGGAGGATAACAAAGTTGAAAGCACTCGGGTAGAGAAGTGTAACTAGGAAGAACAAATTCGGACAGCACTCTGGTAGAAAAGAGATGCAGGGCTTGATAAGGCGAAAAGAACTTGAGCAAAAGGGCACAACACTCCGGTTAGATGGATAGGCATGAAAAAAACATGATCCTGACAAAACAAGAAGATGGGTTGAAGAGAGCAACATCGCAATGCCTCCGGAACAGAAGAAAGAGTGGAGTGGAATGAACGAAGTGAAACAAGATCTTGAGAGAGCACGCTTACAGCAAATGCTAGAACAGAATTGTTGGAAAACCAACAAGGAAAATAATAAGTTTGATATGGTCTTATGGAATATATCTCAAATTATGAGGTGACAACCTGCCATTCACGGGAAAAGAATTTGATTGGTATGAACGAGGAGACGAGAAAGCTATTTCACGGGGAGGATAGATGAAGAACTTGGATCATATATTATCACCATTAATAGCATTAATCCTTAGGGAAAGCTTTAGGTGAAATATAACCCGAGATAACTCTAATGACGAGATGATGGATTTAAAATATCTCATTCTTAACAACATGTGAATCATGAGACATGAACTCAAATTATCAAGAATGACGTAATACCACCTCGAATGATACGGTTGAAAGAATTGCACTCCAGATTGCAAGATGAAGAATGTTTGAGCTCCTTAGAAACGAATCTCGATGAAAAACTTCGAGAAAGAATTAAATCCTTGATGAACCACCATGTAGAACCTCCATGAAGAACTCCGGTAACAAAAGGATAACGAAAAGAAAGAGAAGTTGGAAACACAAGGTGAAACCTTGTAATGATTTAGATGGATCTCCGTGGAGATGTAATTGAAAAAGGTTGGAACTCCGGAAAAAGAGAAGATGAAACAATTGAAATCAGGAATTTGATGAGCCTCCGGAATAGGAAATTAATTATGTGGATGAAATAAGAATAAGGATTACATTTTGCTTATCCTTCACCAATTAAATTGATGACAAACAACAGATTTGGCATACTACTTATTCTCGAAGAAAGGATTAAGATAGATATCGCGCCAACTTGAGAAGGTCTTCAACGAACCACCGTAAGAATTGAAACAACGAATAAATTTTTATGATAAATGAAGGAAGAAGAATCTTGAGCGAACCATCGTCAGAATTGAAAAAGAACGATTAAAACATGAAGAAACACCGGGAAGTATTAGCAATTAAACGAAGATGCTTGAGAGAATTTAGATCCATGGGAACGAAGGGATTACGAGCTGATTAGAGAATCCTTGATTTAGACACCGGTATGATTTAGAGTATGAGAGCTGAAAGCTGGAATGAATAAATCTTAGATGATGGGCTCCGGATAATCAAACTGAACAGAATCTTGAATTGCTCCGGATAGGTGAGAAGAATTCTCATAATCAAAACCAATTATGAGAGGATGGCACGCAGCTAGAGCCATGAATCTTGAAGAGAATGGAGCAAGACTAAAGAGGAACTCTTCTCCGGTCTTCAAATTCTGAGAATTACGACGGGACACACCACCAAATTGTTGAGATACTCTGGGATGAAATTAGAAAGGTTGAACCAACGATGAAAAGAATTTGACAGATCTTGGAGAAAGACATTTGCCTGATGACAGTTCATTCTTATGTCAAACTTCGAAAAGAATTTGATGGTAGCTCCGGGAAAATAGAAGAGTCAGGTAAGATCCTGGGAAAAGACCTGTGGGTTAGGGCCCACTCAAAAGATACACCGTAGAACGATTTGAAGGAGAGATTGCACCGGTTGAATTAAATGGCTTGAATAAGATAGGACCTCAAAATAGCTTGAACGGATGCAAAGTGAAAACACAAATCTTCGAAATATCTTCAGCACTTCGGAACAAATGAATAGCGAGAGGTGGATGATTATGAGGTGCAACGGCATGAGAAAACATTTGAAACGAGGAAAAGGGATATGATCAACACCAAAAGCTTGAATTGAGTCCACTGGAGAAGAAAGAAAACCGAGAATGATGAGCTTGAATCTCCATTAGAATCTTCATGAGAATCACCGGGTAAGAAGATTGAAGGGAAAAGAATGGAGAGGCTTCTCATCAATAAGTTGATTCTGGGTTACGAAATCTTAGTCCTTGAAGAAAAAGGGTGGGTGGGCGGGAAAAACAAAGGCAACTTGAGGACAGATGAAACGAACAACGTTGGAAAACCCAAGAGGTGATCTTGCGGATGTTGAAGTGATCGGATCCACTTGAAGAGAAAACGCGCTGGTTGAAAAGAAATTGAAATGACAAACTCGATGATCGAGAAGGATTAGTATTCACATAGGAATATGAGACCACCGCTTAGGGAAGGTATGGAATCAACATTTGACTTCGAAGCAACTCGAATACCACAACTCCAAACAGAAACGAAGGATTGGCTTGCAGAATAAGCCAAAACAAACATATGACAGAGATTTCGTCCAAAGTTTTCGTGGTGGGGCCTACACGGGCTCGATCGTACAACACCGTCATGTACAAGGCAGTGCACATGACATACGAAGCGTCCCCGAGTCAGCATAGCCAAGGACTCTTTAAGACACAACGAGACCACTGTAAAACCAACCGTAGATAGGCGGACCACTAGACGTTGAACCCCAATTTCATATCATACATTTGTCGGAAAGATATCCTAGGAGCTACTTGAATTCCCACTTATAAACTCCCGAAATTTTCCGGTTACGCAATCAGGTGTTGGGGATACAGGGGAAGCATAATATCTCACCCAAATCTAGCAAATCCTACATCCAGCTGTATCCATCCTTCAACACATAACCGAGAAACCTTCGGAAATCATCTACCTCAACCTTCGAAAAGCATCTGTTATACGAGTTATGGCAATACTCTCGAACTCCCGCCCCAGTACTGGGTGGCGTCGAGGTTATCTCACCAACAACTGCATAAAAGAGATTTTCGATGTCGGCAAAACTAATCTCAGGTATTCCAGAACTGCAACGATAAAATTGTGACGACAACACCTCGGAGCTCAACTCCCCGGGACACTGCCACAACCCCTAAATGTCAGGAGGCACCAAGAACAATGTTCTCGTCACAAAACCATCAGAACGATTCCAAGATACCCGCGTGATCCTAAATTTTTTAGTGAAATTTGAGAAGAGAAGAGTAAAAACTCTACGTCAGGATGCCTTACCAGAGCGATGAAGGGACTGGGGAGTAAAAAGAATTCCTAAACTCTTCGATATATAATTCCTAAATGACTCAAAACATTTTTCTAGACTCAACTCGACAGCTAATTCGATCAAACAGGGGGCTCCTAAGGTCGGGGAAGGCTCTGATTACCAACTTGTAACACCCTCGATGCGGCTATATCTCCCACGTGTCGAAGGACGACTTAGAGGCATAACCGCATTGAAAGCAATGTCGCAAGTGAGGTAATCTTCACACAACCCATGTAATACATAAGGGAAAGAGATACATAGTTGGCTTACAATCGCCACTTCACACACTTACATGAATAAAGCATTACAACATCCAAATACAATCAAGGTCCGACTACGGAACCAAAATAAAAGAAGAACCCCAAATGCAACAAGGTCCCCGATCGACCCCAACTGGGCTCCACTACTGATCAACTAGAACGAAACAACACAAAGGACACGATCTTCATTGAGCTCCTCCTGAGCTTGGTTACGTCATCTGCACGGACTCATCGGCACCTGCAAACTGGTTTTGGAAGTATCTGTGAGTCACGGGGACTCAGCAATCTCACACCCTCGCGATCAAGACTATTTAAGCTTATGGGTAAAGTAAGGGTATGAGGTGGAGCTGCAGCAAGCGACTAGCATATTTGGTGGCTAACATATACGCAAAAGAGAGCGAGAAGAGAAGGCAAAGCATGTTCGAGAAACTATGATCAAGAAGTGATCCTAGAACAACCTACGTCAAGCATAACTCCAACACCGTGTTCACTTCCCGGACTCCGCTGGAAAGAGACCATCACGGTTACACACGCGGTTGATGTATTTTAATTAAGGTCAACTTCAGGTTTTCTACAACTGGACATTAACAAATTCCCGTCTGCCCATAACCGCGGGCAAGACTTTCGAAAGTTCAAACCCTGCAAGGGTGTCCCAACTTAGCCCATCACAAGCTCTCACGGTCAACGAAGGATAAACCTTCTCCCGAGACATTCCGATCAGGCTCGGCATTCCGGTTCTACAAGACAACTTCAACAAAGATAAAACAAGTCCAGCAACACCGCCCGAATGTGCCGACAAATCCCGACAGGAGCTGCACATATCTCATTCTCAGGGCACACTCAGATGAGACTAGCTACGAGTAAAACCAAACCTCAAGTTTCCCCGAGGTGGCCCCGCAGGCAGCTCAGTTCGGACCAACACTCAGAGGAGCACTGGCCCGGGGGGAGGGGGGGGGGGGGTTAAAATAAAGATGACCCTTGAGTCCGCGAAACCCAAGGGAAAAAAGCTAGGTGGCGATTGGTAAAACCAATGTTGGGCATTGCTGGAGGAGTTTTATTCAAGGCGAACTATCAAGGGGTTCCCATTATCACCCAACCGCGTAAGGAAGGCAAAATCCGGGAACATAACACCGATATGACGGAAACTAGGGCGGCAAGAGTGGAACAAAACACCTGGCATAAGGCCGGGCCTTCCACCCTTTACCAAGTATGTAGATGCATTAATTAAATAAGAGATATATTGTGATATCCCAATAAGTAAACATGTTCCAACAAGGAACAACATCTCCATGTTCCAACAAGGAACAAACTTCAATCTTCACCTGCAACTAACAATGCTATAAGTGGGGCTGAGCAAAGCAGTAACATAGCCAAACAACGGTTTGCTAGGACAAGGTGGGTTAGAGGCTTGGTTCAATAATATGGGAGGCATGCTAAGCAAATGGTAGGTATCGCAGCATAGGCATAGCAAAAGAGTGAGCATCTAGCAAGCAAAGATAGAAGTGATTTCGAGGGTATGGTCATCTTGCCTGAAATCCCGCAAGGAAGAAGAACGAGCCCATGAAGAAGACAAACGGACGTAGTCGAACGGATCCTCACAAACACGACGTTATCGGAACCAACCCGAAGAAGCAATCCCCGGAAAGGAGCAAACAACATAGTAAACAACCACCACATAAACATGGCATGATGCACAATCAAGTATGATGCATGTCCGATTTAATGAAGCATGGCATTAAGTGGAGCTCAACATGCAACTCCATTGCATATTGATGAAACACCACATTCGAGTTATTTAGGTCGATCTCGATTATGTACCCAACAATATTCAATGTTGTTAAGCATGGCAAGAGGGTGAAGCAAATGAAAACTACCTATCTAGTCAAGGTTAAATGAGGCCGGAAACAACGAACAACAAATTCCGGTAAATCCCAATATGCATATTTTAGATTTGGTGTTGTTCTGCCCTAAACACAATTTTAGAGTTGTTAAACATGCAAAGCTAGTACACCATGATAAACTAGGCAAATTTCTACCCCATATACATATAAAGTTTGTTAAGTTCGGAGCTACGGTTAATTTGTTATGAATTAAAGCATTTTAACATGGCATAGGAGAAAATTTAATCAAACAACATTTTAAACATTTAAAACTTGCATGAAAGTTGGATATTATTAAACTAGGCAAAATTTTAAGCAACTTTCATTTATAAAACATTTTAATCCGATGCACAGTTGTGAAGTTATTAAATGCATGAAGAATAGGGAGTTAAATGCAAAACTGTTTTACACTCGATATTAGACAAATTTGCTCAGGAAAAAAAACAACATGGGCTGAATCTGTTGGGCGCTGGGCTGTCTCACCATGGGCTTCAACTCAACTAGTGGGGAGGAGACCGGGCAGGCCGTCTGGCTGAGGAGGCCCGCTGGGCCCTGGACGCGCTGGTCGCAGCCCAGGTGTGGGTCAATGCGCGGCGGCGCTCGCTCCTGCTGCTCGATGCAGGAAAGCAGAGCACGCAGCGGCAGTGGACTCGACCACGGGCGGCGCGATGGAGGGAAGGTGGAGGACGGAGGGTAGCGGGGCTCGGTGCTGGCGTGAACGAAGACGACGGGCGGCGAGGAGGAGGTCCTGCGGGGTCGCTCCATGGGGCAGAAAGACTTGATCCCGGCGACTATGGAGCTTCAGGTTCAGGAAGTCATGGCGTGGAGCCCCTCCTGCGAGGCAGGGGACGGCCCGAGGTCGGGGATGGACTAGTCCATCCATTCCCAGTCAGATTCCGGCGAAGGCTTGAGGTCCAGGAGCTAAGGCATCGGAGGGTGCTCCTGAGGTCATCCATGGCAGAGAGGGAGAGAGGTTAGAGAGGAAGAAACTATGGAAGGAAAGGAGAGAGGCAGGGCGCGGGGCTGGCCTGGAGGTCGAGGTCGGGCACGGCCGGCGCTCAACGGCGGCGGAAGGGTGGCTGCGCTCCGGTGGTGGTTGGCGCAAGGAGCAGCAGAGAGCTCGGGCGCGCTGGGATCCAGGAGACGGGGATGGTGGGAGAGGATGTGGAGCTCGGGCTCCTGCAGGATTTGAGCGTCGGCGGTCGTTCACTCGAGATGGATCGATGGGATGGATGGATTGGATCTGGGTGTGGCTGATGGTTGGTGCAGGGGGAATGAGAGGATCCCGAGGTGGGAAATGATTGCGGCGGCGGCGGCTGGGAGGATCCCTAAAAATTAGGGTTGTCCAAAATGGACTAGGGATAGACTATATATATAGTAGGTGGGTTGACTTAGGGGCATCGTCCCTCCGATCGCAATCGAACGATCGCGAATAAAATAACTCGGAAGTCCAAATAAGAAAATGGTGACGTTTTGTAGACGTTTGGGGATGATCCGGATCCAATAGTGACGACTGCCCGGGTCGGGTCTGGGACAATTTCGGACGCGCATGAGGGGGGCTGCGGACTGACGAGAGAGGTTAGGTTGGACCTCACGGTAGGTAGTGAGCTGTGTAGACGGTCTCGAGCTGAGAGAAGAGAAGAGAGGGAGGCCCGGCGACTGTTTCCGGAGACCGAAAACGTCCGACATTAGACCGACTATATTGCCGCTATAGTTAACCGTTGGGGCGTCAAACGAACTCCGAATGCGACGAAAATTGACAGGCGGCCTACCTACAACATAAAAACACCGCACAGCAACTTTGATCCCATTCTGAGAACATTTTCCGGACACTTGTAAAATAATATTTCGGACGTGCCGCGGACGCGTGCAAGTGTGTCTGGACTCATAACGGACAACGGAAGGAACAGGGAGGCCGGGACATATGCAAGTTTCGAAAACATGATGACATGACAAGATGCGACACGCAAGCAAATGACAAAGCAATAACAGTGAATAACTGGAGGACACCTGGCACATCGGTCTCGGGGCGTCACAGGGATCCACCTGCTCCGGCTCTGGTGGCGTGCTGGTGGGCAGGAGTCCAGTCAAGCATTCCCATCTTGCAACACGGCGTGGATCTCCTGAATTCACTTCTCCTTTCGCCCATCGACCGAACGCAATCGGCGGCTCACTGGGTGGGGCATCCTCTGCTTCTCCGAGAAATCTCCTTCGAAGTAGATCCGCATGGCTTGATTCAGCAGCTCCCAATCCACATGATCCTTGAGAGAACAGATTCGGTCCCTCATCGGCTTCCTCCCTCGCAGCTTCCTCCACTGCTTCCCTCCATTCGCGCGTGCACTGGGTCCAGGAGAGAGCGTCGTCGTGGATCTGCATCGCCCGCTCCCTCCATCTCCTCCCTCGAGTCTCCCGCAGCAGCGCCGGCGCGATGGAGTCGAGCGGCTGGAGCATCCGTGTGAAGGCTTTTTAGACATGTGGGAGATGCATCTTGTACATCTGCCTGTCTTCCAGCCATTCCCCCGTGGATATGGCCGGCGACTCCATGGGGCGCGCGAGCGGACTTGCTGA
Organism: Triticum monococcum; assembly: GCA_034509565.1. Taxonomy (NCBI): domain Eukaryota; kingdom Viridiplantae; phylum Streptophyta; class Magnoliopsida; order Poales; family Poaceae; genus Triticum; species Triticum monococcum. Next base: position 540,339,375 of record CM067842.1, read on the forward strand.
GGGGGGTAGGCGCGCCCGAAGTCAGGAGGCGGGGGGTGGCGGCGAGATCTATTTGCCAATTACTCCCTCCTTTTTGGTTTATAGGGCTCAATTCAAAAATCTCACCAACCAAGGTAGATGATGAATGGTGGAATACTTTTTGTAGTTTGCAAAAGCACCTAATTAATGCACATGTTTTCCTCAAAAAAATTATGTTTATCAATGCATAAATTGCAATGCATGCATGCATAAAGTACATGCATTGGTCAATTTTCTCTTAATACTTGCATGCAATGATTTAATGCACCTTGGAATCTGAACATGTGATGGAAAACAACCAAATTGAGCCTTATAAAATGGAAAAACTAAAATTTTGAGATAAGCCCTATAAACCGAAAAGGAGGGAGTATGTGAACTAAACAGTCAACATATAAAATAATTTAAATATATATAATATAGTTAGGAGGGAAACATAAGTTGGACCTGGCGTTCCTATTCTTATATAGAAAAATAGAACAGACCTCTGCGTTTTCTTCAAAAAAATACGTAAATTGGGCTGCCAAAAATAAAACCTCGGATGGGAGGTCCATAGGCTAGTCGATACATGACGGCCCTAAGAAAATACAAACAGGCCTATGGACCTCCCATCCGAGGTCGTGGGCTGCGTGTTAAAAATGAAAGCCTAGACAGGGCAGCCCAAAACCATGTCCAACACTTGCCAAAACTTTGTCCCTTGTTTTCTCTGTGTTTCGCGCACTCGACATTGCGTGGGCATTTTGACTGTGCATCATATGAAGATGTGCTATGCATGAATGTTGATCAGCATGATGTTAACTGGCTGGTAGTTCCATTTTCGACCATGAATAAAACTTCCAACATGATGTTAACCCTGTTTGAAAAGGCCGTGTTAATATAAATGCTCTGCCTATGAAAGTTGCAGTTTCTTATCTGAAACTGAACTTGCAGTTTCTTATCTGAAACTGAAACTTGCAGTTTCTTCTATGAGAATCACATTGTGTGCACTTTTATACTCCTATGAAACTACATTTTTTTAAGTGCTAAAAATAGATCTCTAGAATTCATAAAATACTTTATATGCTCAATACTGCAAATCTGAAATTCAAAAGACATTCATATCTGAAAGTACTCGCAAAATACACAACACAAAACACAATTCACAACCTGCAAATACTGACAACCCTAAGCTCCTCCTGACAATTCACAACCTGCCCGACTATTGGGCTGGGGGGGGGGCAGCCCCCTCCTATTCCTCGGCGGTAGACAGCCGCCCCGTGAGATGATGTGAACGGCGAGGGAGACGATGGCGGGGAAGCGTCGTCGGGCCAACTACTTTTCTCCTCTTGCAGTTGGGTTCGGTCGACGAAGACTCCACCGGCTCACTCTGGCAGGACACCCTCACAAACGGCACCCTGTAGATGCTCGATCCTTCAATCTCTGGTGGATGTTCCATCTGGGATCGATACTCCCACCACCGCTCCCTCATGATCGGATTCGGTGAATCTGTTTGCTTCATGGCCCTGAGGAGCAGCTCTATGTACTCCGGCGCGACTGCCACCTTTTTGCTCTGTTGCAGATATTTGGCCATGGATGTCGCCGTCGCCGCTAGTTGGTCCTTGTTGTCAAACCAAGACTGTATCTCCAACATCCTAGCTAGCTTCACAGGGTCGCCGTCTGCGATCCTCACGTATCGGTTGTACTCCTCCATCGATCTACTTCTCCACATCACCTTCACTCGCTGACGGTGGTTTTTGAATGGAAGAGGAGAGGAGCAGCGCTGGTTTTGGATTAGAACGGGAGAGGAGCGACGCTGGTTTTGGACTGGAACAGGAGAGGAGGGGCGGTGGTTTTGAAATGGAAGAGGAGAGTAGCGGCGCTGCATTTAGATTGGAACAGGAGAGGAGCGGCGGTGGTTTAAGAGGAGAAGAGCGGAAGAGCGGCACTGGTCTTGGATGTATTTTTTGTTGTTTCGCGTATTTTGGGTCAAAGTTTGACCACGTACTGTATTTGACAAGCAAAATGTGAATGCATGTCAGCAAAAATTGTATCGTTTGGTTCGTATCTGAATGTACTTTCAAATTATACTCCCTCCATTTTTGTATACAAGGCCACAAACTCATATTACAGGTACCAAGGTAAAAATCAATGCTATGTTTAAGTCAATGTTGCAAGCTAGCTTGTCACCTTGATTGTCGTGTTAATTAATGTGTTTTTTCTCTCCCAAGCACAACAAGCCAACCGTCTTACTCCTCATTGGTTGATTAATGTTGGGAATGCAAGCTAACCTTCTCACTCCCGCATGCACACAAGGGATATTAATGTCCTCGGGTGCTAGTACGAGGCAAACGCCATCAATTTTGCCTCAATTAATGTTAGTGGCCTTGTATAGTTGCAAATTGTAATTTTGATGTGGCCTTGTATACAACGTATAACATATATTTCATGTGCGAAAATCATGGTCAATTATGACCCAGAATAAAAAGGAGACTAGTTAATGTGGGGTCGCTTTCTTAATTGAAGGGTAAATTGATTTTGATTTTGATCCAGTCAGAGCGCGCTGGCCTCTCGTCCAATCCTAAATCGCTGCCGCACGCTCCTCTCCCTCTTCTCCATTGCAAAACCACCTCCTCTCCTGTCCATCATCTCCATTCCAAAACCACCATCTCGCCTCTCCCTCTTCTCTATTGCAAGACCACCGTCTCTCCTCTGTTTTCTAGACTCTTTGCTCCATGGCGTGGGCGCAATCCATGTATACAAAATTAGTATACTGTATACTATTTAAAAGTTGAGGGCGGGGCTTTTCCTGCGCGGTAGGCGGCGGGGCAGTTCCGCCTAGTCGGTTCGATAGAGACGCGAGAAAATGAGGGAGTAGGCTGCTGCAAACGTAGGGCTGTGTGATTTGACAACGAGTTACTGCTGGACAGGTGGGGCCCCGTGATTTGACTTGGCATTATCATTTTAACCGCGGCGCTACGACCGGCGTGAGTCTCCCAGATTCCTGATCACCTCCATATAGGTGCCTCTCCCAATGCTCCACCATGTAGTAGAGGCTGGCTCTTGCATGAGAGCCCACTTTTCCACTTTTTCCTTGCCTCTCTTTCCTCCACATATGCAAAAATGCCATGTAAAGCGCACTATTGTACTTACTTTTACTTGCTCCTACAGGTGCTTAAGCTTGCCACGTAGGCATAAAGTCTGATGTGGCAAGTTAATCAAGAAGAGAGATACTAGTTTGGTGACCCAAGGAATAAACGGTGCTAAGCGCGTGTACCTAGGTGAAAAGACAATTTTGAGTCTATAGCTAATTAAATGAAGCAAACTTAGCAACACCATTTCATTGGAAGAGGTCACTCCTTGGCAAATGCAATAAATACGCGCGCTTAGCACCGTTTCTTCCTTGAGTACGAAGAAAGAGATAGAGAGGAGTAAAAAAATACACTTATAGCCAACCTTGTTGTAGTATGAGTGACTAAGTGATGACTATGTATGACATGCCAACATCAGATAGCCTAACGCACCGTGTTAAATCTCCAAGGGCGCGACCGCGCGAGCGACGCGACGGTCATGGTAGGCGCGACCATGATACGGGCTACTGGCAGCCCTTGGATCTGAGATCAAACGGTCGCATGCTAAGTTGCTGACAATTGCAGAATAACCCTCCAGGATAGGATATTCACCCATAGGTCTAGAATCACGCCATGCAACCGTTCGATCTCAGATCCAAGGGCTCTTGGAAGCCTGTATCATGGGAGAATGGAAAGCCACTACCCTGCCGTTCGCACGCTGGCATTTCGCTTCTACTCGTCCCCGCACGTCCTTCAATACTATGGCGGTTCGCTCCTAGTCGTCCCGTCCATTCACATTATGGCAGTTCCAGTAATCCTAACCCTCCTCCCAAATCCATGGCGTCCCAAATCTCCACGATCGGCAGTGAGTACAAGGTTAGAACCATCACCGGCGATGAGTTCGACGTCATCTACACCCGTTCTTCCACGACGGTGAAAGCATGCCTTTCTCGCTTCAGATGCATGTTCGAAAACTCAGATGATGAGTGGGTCGCTGGGCTAGATGTTGAGTACACCACAGTTCTGGGACGAGAGAAGGATCTAAAGGACGAAGAGAGGAAGAAGCCCGCCGTGATCCAGGTTTGCGTACATAACGTTTGCTTGGTCTACCACATATGCCATGCCGACGTTGAGTGCCAGGATTTTAAGAACTTCCTCAAGGATAGAATGATGAAATTCGTTACTGTAGACTTTGGTAATGACAAAGAAGTCCTGCGTCGGATAGGCCTCGTTGTAGGCAACACCTTCGACCTCCAGAAGAATCGGCTGGTGTCCTCTCGTCAGCCTTCAATGCTGACCCTGGCAGGAGCCATGGTTCATCCTTCGTACGGTAAACTGGAGAAACCTCATTACACGTTTCATCGCCATGCATGGCAGCAGAATGTACTAGATATAGACCACATGTCACATCCCTAGTTCTGGTATGACCTAGGCTAGCCTTCATGTTTGCATCATGTTTAAATTTCATTGAAATTTGAAATGGGGATTTGTGAAACCCTCAGAATCATTCTAGAAATGACCCTAATAAAAAAATTGCTCCAAAAAGGTCCAAGAAAATGCTCATGTTGCTCTCTAAAAATATTGGACAGAGATAAAAATCAAACCAACATTTTCAGGAGCTCACAAGTATTTATTTTGGGCATTTGGAATTAATGCAGTAGTTATTTGCTTTGGATATATATTGTTATATATATATATAATATTGTCCAAAAATTGTGCCAGTAGTTGAGGAGCTCTGGAATAATACCACTAGCCCCTGCTAAAATTGGCATAAGAAAATAAAATGGTTTAGTATTTTTATTAAACCAAACAAATGTCAGAAAAATAGAAAAGAAAACAAAAATAGAGAAACGCTCACCTGGACCTTACCTACGGCCTGGCACTGTGCAGCCCAGCCCACCAGGCCTCTGCCAGTCATCCCCCTCCTCTCGCGAGGAGGACGAGAGGCGCGTGCCCGGCGCCTGCGGCCACACGCCGTGGCCACCTCCTGCTTCCGCCGACGCGGGAGAGGCTCCTGGAGCCACCGCGTACTCCCCCGACCCTCTCTCACTCTTTCCCCGAGTCGATCCCCTTTCCTCTGTCTCTCCCCCTCGCTCTTTCTCCCGCGCCCGAGCGTTGCCGTCGCTGCAGCTCGCCGCTGTCATAGCTACCGCCTCCCCCTCGCCCTCTCTCCGTGTCTGCAAGCTCCGCTACGAACTCCTCTTCGTCCCCGATGAGCCACGCACCGCCGGATGCCCTGCTACCTCGCCATCGACCCGTCTTCTCCGTGCACGGCCGCCGGATCGCCATCACCATTACGCCGCCGTCTGGTCCTCCCCGAGTTTGCTGAGCCTCCCTACCGACTCCATGTGATCCCCTGCTTCGTTTACCCCTAACTCCATGCCCGATTTCGAGCTCTAGCTGCCTCCTCCACCGGAGCCGAGACGCACCGCCGCACGAGCTCGACGCCGGCGACACTCCGGTGACCATTTGGTCCCAGGCATGCATCCAATATATTCGCCGCACCGCGTAGAAGCCATAGGTGCTAACCCCGCATCGCCACGGCCGTTGTAGCCTCGACCCCGAGCTCACCCGAGCTCCGGCCGCCGCCAAGCTTGCTGCCGCCGCCACCATAGGCCACCGTAGCCCCCCATGCCTGCTCCATTAGGTGCACGCGAGCTCCAGCTAGCCGTAGAGGCCAACCGCGTCGCAAACCGCCGCCTGTAGCGCGAGCCCGAGAAACTCCAGCGAGCCTCCGCCGCGAGTTGTGTTCGCTGGTGCTTAATCCATGACGCTGACGTGGCAAGAATAGTTTAGGACTAATCCCCCCATCAGTGACACTGACAGTGGGCCCTAGCGCCTTAATCTTTTAGTTAAATTAGAAATAACCCCCTGTTTAACCTATGACACTGACGTGTGGACCCCACATGTCAGGTTTGACCTGGTCAGCGTTGTTGACCTACTGACGCAGGCATGACGTAGTGCTGACGGAATAAATGAATTCTGGATTATTTCTATTTTGGAAATTCCAGAAATTTAGCTAAACTTCAAAAATTCATAGAAATTCAACCGTAGCTCAGATTGAAATAATTTATATATGAAAAATTATTAGAAAAATTCAATCTATCCATCTGTACCATTTTCATGCATGACAAACCAACTTATACATGCTGTATATGAGGTAACAGATGAATGGCATTTATAAAGGCTTATTTTGGAGTTGCATTTGAAACTTTGGTTCAAATGGACTTCATGCAAATAAATGCTAGATGCATTAACTCAAACAACATCACATACTCATTCCATGTTCATGCATCATATTGTTGCATATGCTTCTGTTTGATTTCTGGAACGTGCCCTCTCAATAGGTCCCATTCCGGAGAGTGCTCCAGAGTACCTGTCTGAGGAGCAGTGACCCCCCGTTGATCTACCAGACAAGCAAACCCCCTTGTTCATTCTGATTCAACCCTACTCTCTCGCTCCTGCTCTCATTTATTGCATTAGGACAACAATGATTCAACTGCTACTTTATGCTACGATAGTTGAACCCATTCCTCCGCATGACCTGTCATTGCCACAGTAAATAGTTAAAACCCACTAGCATGTGTAGGAGTTGATTGAGCCATGTTGTGTTCCTACCATGCATTACCTGCTATTGCTTAGAGTATGTCAGGTCTGATTCATTGGGAATGAATTGGAGTACAGTGCTATGGTCTGATGTTGAGAGTTAAGTGTGTGAACATGATTTGGTAAAGGTAGCGGTGAGAGGCCATGTAGGAGTACATGGTGGGTTGTCTCACTGGAACCATCCCTAAGAACTGAGTTTTGTGTATGTTGTCCAATGACTAGATACTACCACACATTAGGTTCCGGTAACTCGACCCCTCTTGACTTATTAGCCAACTTGATCTCTGTCTAGGACTTGCAACTAGTTTCTGGTGTTTGTAGGTAGTGCTATTTTTCTACCGAGTGACACCCGGCAGGGTGGACTTGGGACAGACTAGGCACACGTGGCCCGGTATACCGAGTGGCACCCGGATGGTGGGCTCGGGAACCCTGTACACATCGTTTGGGGCCGTGAGCGAAACCCCAGCCGGATCTCCTTGCGGATGGAACCCGAATAGGCGAGAAACCTAGACTATAGTCTTGTGTGGTTAGTCAGGTCGTGGCCGACACCCTCGCCAGGCTTCCGCTTGAAGGTTGCCGAGATACATGACGTGAACATGGTGATAAGTGCGTGTGTGAAGAAGTACACCCCTGCAGGGTTATCATGATCTATTCGAATAGCCGTGTCCTTGGTTATGGACTTGTTGGATGCTTACGTGGTACATAGACAACTTAAAGTGGATACTCTAAAATGCTCAAGACAAGTGTGAGTTCTATGGATGGCCTTCTCGTAGAGAGACGGGGATGAATCCTTAGTAGTGTATTGATGTGGTGATTAGCGGACTCGTGTGCGCTGCCTCACCTCAAAGAAGTTTCTTGTTGTCGTAGAACAGGATAGCCACTGAGTCAAAGCTGGCTTGCTGCAACTAAACCCCACATTACCTTCTTGATACAAATGCATGTATGATAGGATCTGATGTAAGTCTTGCTGAGTACCTTTGTACTCATGTTTGCTTTATTTATGTTTTGCAGGTGAGACAGCTGTCTCACTAGCAGTATCGCTTGGACTTCGACGAGTAGCTTGTTACCTCAGCTACGATCTTGTTCCCTTGGGAGGGACTTGTAGATAGTCAGGCTTCTCGGCCTTTTTCTTTTGTAGTTGTCTGTACTCAGACATGTAATACTTCCATTGCTTGTATGCTCTGAATGATGGGTCATGAGACCTCTGTTTGTATTAATGCTATGTGGCTCTTCTGGGCCTTTATCTATATGAGTTTGAGTTATGTTGTGATGCCATGTTGTACAACACATACTTGCATGTTATGCGTACATGTGACGTGTATTGCTATGTGTGGGATCCGACAACCTAGTTGTTTATCCTTGGTAGCCTCTCTTATGGGGAAATGTAGTCTAGTGCTTCCACTGAGCCATGGTAGTCTGCTACAGCCCGGTTCACCGGAGTCCTGCTAGCCCGGCACTACTGCTCTGGAACACTTAGACTGGCCGGCATGTGATTCACTTTGTTCCTGTGTCTGTCCCTTCGGGAAATGTCACGCAGTGACATCCGGAGTCCTGCCTAGCCTGCTACAGCCCGGGTTCCCGGATTCCTTTTAGCCCAGTTGCTACAGCCCGGATGCACACGTTGCTGACCGGCATGCTCGATGTTGTTTCATGTATGCCTGTCCCTATAAGTTAGTGCCACTTTGGGTTCATGACTAGTCATGTCGGCCCGGGTTCTCTGTCATATGGATGCTAGCGACACTATCATATACGTGAGCCAAAACGCGCAAACGGTTCCGGGTCATGGTAAGGCGACACCCGTGGGAATACCGTGTGTGAGGCCGCAAAGTGATATGAGGTGTTACATGCTAGATCAGTGTGACTTAGAATCGGGGTCCCGACACCACATCCACTACGCTGCAATGGATGGCTACCTTTGCTTCAATATCTACAAGGGTTGGATGAAGAGCAACAACCAAGTGTGCGGTTCAAGCAAAGAAGTATCGGCCAAGAGGAAGAGGGACAAGGACGAAGTCGAGGACGTGGACAAGGACTCCGAGTAAGGTGGTAGTGTCATTGCTCATGGTGGTTCTAATGCAGTGTCTACCGGAATAGTTGCAAAGTTTAATTTCAGGTGTGCTTAATTTAATTTGAGGGGTGTGTTGTGCTGAGCCCCCAACAGAACTATGTTATGTTTCTTCTCGTTACTTTAACTCTTTAGTATGTACATACTAGTATTTCTTACATTTCATCTTTTAGTTGGTATAGTACAACCACTCGTTTCTTCACATTATATACGTACAATATATATGGCCAACATCATATAGCCAGCAGTTTAGTTGTCAAAGAATTTCAGGGTGCTTAGTTTTGTCAAAGAATTCCAGGATGCTTAGAGGGTCCTTGGATCCAAGGGACTTATTTTAGTCTGACTAAAAATAGTCTCTTTAAGAGGCTAAAGTTCCAAGCACCCCTGACTAAAGAGGGGCTAAAACTAGTCTTGAGACTAAATTTTTTTAGTCAGGGGTACCCCTACTAAAATATGGATTAGTACTCTCTCTACTCATTTAACTCCTCTCCTTTAACACAGACGAGTTCTGGATTGGACGGTTTGGAGGATAATAAATGCCCATTAACTTGATTTTAGCCTTTTTAGTATTTGGATCCAAGCATGGGTGAGGCTAGCATGTTTTAGTCCCACTACTTTTAGTCATGGGACTAAAATGTATCCAAGCACCCTCTTAGTTTTATTTGAGGGGTGGGTTGTGCTGGACACCATTATTGTGACTAGCCTTTTTAATAGTACTATATGCATCATTTGGCGACGAGCGCTCTCTATATGTACCACCTTTTTTTAATTTCAAGTTTTGCTCCATGGCGCAATCCATCGATACTACTACTGTACAAAAGTATACATTTTTTAAAAGGCTAGAGGGCGGGGCAGTCTAGCTTGGTCGGTTTCATGAGAGGCGAGGGCCATTGTGATTTGACGGCTCATTACTGCTAGAAGGCGGGGCCTTGTGATTTGACTGCTCGTATAAATGCGCCGATGACCTGATCGAGGAGGAGCAAAGAACCATGCGGTATACTCAAGTTTTCCACTGGAGTAGTACTGTGACGGAGGAGCACGAAACACGGCAGCCCAGTGCCATATGGCGATAAAAAATGATCTAATTTGCTACTCATCTCATTGTTAGCATTGTTCTATTCATTCCCTCAAAAAAACATTGTTCTATTCATGCCTCGCAGAGAACATGCCACATGCGGCAAAACACCCGAAGCAAAAGATGAAACACAGGAGCAAAAGAAGAAGGAAGATTATCACCCCAAATGATCTAATTCGCCGCGGAGTCGTAACTGCTTCTTCATCGCCTCCACGACCCCCATCTCCTTGCGCGTCTCCTCCGCCCTCTTCATCATTGTGTCGATGACGCGGCATTTCTCGACGCGAGCCTTCATCATCTGTTCCACGGCCATATTACGTACCTTGACAGCAGCCGGGTGCTCGATGCGGAGCTTCGCCAACTCTTCCTTCTGTTCCATGGCGAGGGCCTGCAGCATCTTCATCAAGGAACTACTATTCTCATGCAGGTTTTTCCAGCCGGCGTTCTTCTCCTTCAACAGGTCGATCTCGTGGCAGAGCTTCGCATTGTCCTCCCGAAGTCGTAGGATTTCGTCGGTCGCCTTCTTCTCCGAGGCAATGCTCTTCTTCAGCAGCATCACCAAGCCGGCGGTCAACTCCCCCTGCTGATTGAGCTCAGCGGGCATGTCGTCGAGGCTCTCCTTCAGCAACTCCATCAAGCCTTGGATGAACTCCTTCTACTTATTGAGCTGATCGGGCATGCCATCGAGGGATAATGACTCCAGCTCCGCCGGCTCGGCATGTTCGCCTCCGCGGCTAGGGCGCTCCTGGGAGCCATCGCCCGCCCGTGAGAGATCTTTCGAGGTCTCTGCGTGGCGGCGAGCCCTTTCTTTTTTTTCTGCAGCCTTGGTTGCCGCTCCCTTGTTACGAGTAGTTCTTGACCTAGAGCTCTGCTCACCGGCCATGGTAACGACGGACGAAGAAGAAGCACTTATGAGGAGGAAAGGTAGAGTGATTTTTGGTTAGGTAGTTCCCCTTTTTATAACCTAAGTACTAGCACTAGTACTAATACCTGCATAGTGGGAACACGTTCAGGTTTGGTATGTACTACTAGTAGGTGTGAGCAGGCTTTCGAATGTGATGGGAACAAGGTAAAGATTAATTGATGGTTTTGGTTTCGAGGCCCGAAACGGCTCCTGATGAGTTTAGCGGAACATAAATTTCAAGTACTACACTGCTCAAATGCGTAAATATTATGTTACTGTCAAAAATTGGCACAAAACACGAAGGAGACCAATGGAAGTACTACTAGCAACCCACGATTTAACTACTTGCATGCGCGTAGTGGAGTAATAATGTCTTTCTTCCGCCCCCACATCCACTCAATTTGCATGCGCTGTATTAATTGACCATCAATGAAGTGAACGACTTTACACGCGTCAAATTATCACATGGGGTGGATCTTGGAACAAAATTGTGTCCGCCCGTGTACCCGCGTGTGCGTGCGAGGAATGAGTGCGTGCATGGCGTGCGTGCACATCTTCGCTTCGTGCATGTACCGCCAGTATGGCTCAGGGAGGACGAGTATATTCTTCTGGAACCAGCAGCACGTCACTGTGATCAATCCACACAAGGAGGTTGCGACAACGGCTACACATGTGCCACGTGGCTTCATGAACTGTAAGAGAGACACTGTGTAGCGTGCCATTGGTATTCTAATTTATGTGTTTTGCACATACTCGAAGTACTAGTAAGGTACACGTGCATTGCACGCATCAGATTTTGCAACCAAATTATGAATAAATACCACAATATAGCATGTAAGCTCTGAGTCATATGTGCCTGATGTAGCCCTTCGTTTAATTCTTATAATTCATCTCATTCAAAATCAATTAGTTTTTATAAAAAAGCTAAGAACGCGGGAATAGGAAAAAAATGGGATTATAGTGGAATGTCATCTTGAATCCTACAGGATTGTACGAGTGTTTGATTATGCATAGAAAAAACACAGAATTCTTTCAAAGAGGTTTGAGTGGATGGGATGTTTCCTATGAAATCTAGTGCAAATGAATCATATGGAAAAATTCCTACGGTTTACAATCCTACGAATCAAACAACCAAGATAGGAAAAATTCCTAATGATTCGAATCCTCCAAAATTCCTTTGAGAATCCTTTGAATCAAAGAAGCCCTTAATCCATTTTATGATTCATGGAATTGTGCGTTGTAAAGCATAAAGTAAAAACAAATAATGGCAGTTCAACTAGAAAAAAGTTTGGGCAGTTATGATACGGAAGATTCTAGAACAAAAGAGTACCACTATTGTTTTGAGGTTTGTGCATTATGCTGAAGTTCAACCATGGAGTCTGCTAGATTGTACATGTGGCAAAATCCAGTGGGGGGCTAGAAGGTGGTGTGAGGGGCCGAGTGGAGGGAGACTATGAAGGAATGCACAAGTGCGATATCGATATTTAGAGAGAGGGGGAGAACACGTGCGCTGATGCACGCAGTGGCGGAGCCATGAAAAATAAATGAGCTAGGGGGCCAAGCATTGCTAATCCTTTACGAGGAGGGTCAATTCATGAACTTAAACCATTTTTAGCAGCAATTGTCTAATGATCACATTCATATTAGCCTTGATATATAGTGATGTTAGGGGGGAGGGGCAGGGACCTTACTGCCCCTGTCTTCGCCATTGTGCACGCGTCTGAGAGATGAAGCGGAAGGCATGGATGATGAGAGGGGGACGTTGGACACATAATTAATGTGGGTGTATTAGCTATATATGTTAATCCTATATAGAGAGGCATAGATTGATTGATGTGGACGTGGGAAAGAGGGTGAGACCTCACTGGATATATCGATTGATCGGTTTGTGTGGAAAACTATGAAAGACCTAGCTATATACACACATACATAGAGGAACATCGATCGTTGCGCATGCACGCGTGAGAGATAAAGAATGCCCGATATGATGGAGAGGGGGATGTGTGTTGGTGTGTGCCTTCATGGGAGACCGACCTGAAGAAAAAGATTGCATGCGTGCGATGGATAATGCCGACTGGTAGTGTGTGTGCATGCATGCACGAGAGAAAGTTAGTGGTACAATTATAAAGAGAAGACTACTGTATGGGTGTAAATGAATAGCTGAATAGGTGAGGTCACAATCAATGTAAAGTTGAATTCAAATATTTGAATAAGAGATCCTGATGTTTGAAACCCATGCATGCATGAATATAACGGAGATCTGCGCGGTGTGGTTTGGAAACAAGCATGTTGTAATGTATACACATTAAACAAGGTCACACTGATTTGAATTTGAGATATCGATGGCAGACATCATTTGGCCACGTCGCATCCGTGCATGGACACACTATTCTAATTGGAGATGATGAGCGGCTTTTGCATCACATATCTATATCAATACCCCTATATATATTATATATTATATATTTTTATTGTGTGCGGGTAACTTTAACTTTGAAAGATGGTCATTGGATGAGGCGAATCCGATGGTCCAAAGATGGCAAATTTGAGCACTACTGGCCGTTGGATATCATCTAGATTCCACCAGATTTCGCCACATGTATAATCTAGAAGACTCCATGGTTGAACTTAAGCATAATGCACAAACATCAAAACACAAGCACTTCTTATTTGTTCTAGAATCTTCCATATTAGAATTTCCCAAATGTTTTTCTACATGATTTGCCATTATTTGTTTTTTACTTTATGTCTTACGATGCACAATTCCATGAATCTTAAAATAGATTAGCTTTCTTATAAAAACTAGATGATTTTGAATGAAATGAACTATAAGAATTAAACGAACATGTACATCATGCATATATGACTCAAAGCTTGCATGCTATAATGTGGTATTTATTCATAATTTGGTTACCAAATCTCAAGCGTGCAATGCATGCGTACCTTACTCTAGTCTAAATGGTGTTTGTGTGTGTGTTGTGCGTGTTGAGGTGCAAATTGTCTTTTTTTGGGGTACACATTAAGCTTGTTCTTCCGAAATTTCAAGCCGCGCCTTGTTATGCCGAAAATTCAAGCTAGCGTCTCTGTCTATCGTGCTGCGAAACTCCCGCCTCTTCAACCCACGCCTTGTTAGCCCGAAATATTTAAGATATATATTTGTCTCGTTGTGCTCCGACAACTCCCTCCATCTCAACCCGCGCCTTGCTATTCTGAAATTACAACGCGCGCGAAAACTCCCACCTCCTGTGAAATCCCGACACGCGAAATGCCCATGGTACCCCTGAACCGAAAGAACTGCCTCAAATCGGTGGGGGTACTTTCGTAACTTACCCCACATTTCGGACAAGCGCGTCTCTAAGCCATGGTTCCCCACTGCCATCCCATCCGCCCACCCATTCGTACACCGAGGCCGCGAAAACCCGTGATGAAACCCCACACCCTGCTCCGTCCGCCACCCAGCCGGAGCCTCTTCCCCGACGATGTCGTCCACAACAACACCTCGACGTCCCTCATCCACCGTACTGGATGAGGATCCGTCGTCGATCTCATCATCCCGCCGGTTCAGCCACCCCGTCCTCCACCTCCAAGGAGCTGCCCCGACGTTCCCCTTGTCTTTCGCGCCACCTCCATTCCCACATCGCCGTCTTCACCTGCACCACCGGAAGAGCATCAGCATCACCGTTTCCTCATATGAAGCTGTGGCCTAATCGGCGCCACCAAAGAGGTTGTACACTAATCGCCGCATTTTCTTCTTGATTCGATCTCACGGTGGTGCCGGCGCTCGATCCCGAGCCGACACGGCGCGACTCCATCCACGGCGGTGTCGCCGGCCACTTCTTCCACGGCGTTGCTCCCTCGGCGGCGACATCCACATCAGTAGGACCTACTGCTGCTTTAGCTCTCGCTCGCGCTGCTGCTCTGCTCTTTCTCTCGGTCCCCTGCCTGGTCTGCTCTTGCTATTGCTCTTGCTCGTGCTGCTGCTCTCGCTCTTGCTCTTGCTTGCGATGCTGCTCCGATTTAGCTACACTTCACTCCGATGCCGCCGGGGTGAAGGAAGAACCAGCCGCAGCGGGGAGGGGGCTCGCCGGAGAGGTACCCCACAATCTATCTTAGGGTTCAGGATGGGGGCGGTGGTCGCCGGCGGTGGCGGGGCGTTGGCGGGGCGGTGGTGTGGGGATTGCTGGAGAAAAAGCTCGGCACGGAGGGGGGGGCTAGAGGGATGGCTGGGGCTGCGGTAGGGAGTGTTTTCGGGGCGGGCGGGGCGGCGCACCGCCGGCCGCGGGTGGCGGGGGGCTGCTATTTGGCCGGCTCAGGGGGGTGGAGGTTGAAGATGAACCACAGGCCCTTGATTTCGTATCCAACAGCTGCAAAATCGACTGACCAGAGATTAAAAAGTCAGTCAACCGACATGTAGCCTCACCTTTCTAGTGCGTTCAGTTTCGACAGCAAAATTCAGTTTCGACAGCAAAATTTAGTTTCGATAGTTAAGTTCAGTTTCGACAGTTAAGTTCAGTTTCGACAGTTGAATTCAGTTTCGATAGTTAAGTTTAGAGATGAGCGGCTGATGTATTTTACATCTAGCACTTTGTGGTTATGTATTTTACGTCATGTATTGGAGATGCTATTAGAATTCCACCCAGGTTATCGTTGTTCGTTGTCTCTCTTGTCCTGCTTCAGCCTCGGCGTCGTACAACTCACCGAAGCTGCTCGAATGACGAAACCCTCCATCACAGCGAAGCAGTACCTCAGGCTCCATCTCCAGACGCCTAAGATCTTCTTCCCCTCCTCTGACAGCCAAGTCAGCTGGAGCATCCTCACCGGCCAACCCAATCACGCTGAGATCGACATGGCTTCGCCAAAGAGGTTGTACACTTGTTGCATCTCTTTTTTACTCTACATGTTATATATATTATCCACTGAGCACTCGTAGTAACGGGAAATACGATCATTTTATCCTACTATATGACAAGCAGTGAGGTACCAGGCAACTTAGCTATCCGTGATGGACTCATCATTATTTATCTCTGCGCGTTTGAGATGTGCATTTGTTGATGGGCCTGGTAGTTGAGCTAGTATGGCAGTGGCCTGGGTCCAAAGTAATAGAAGTAGCACAAAAACATTTTTTAGTGTAGGATTTTCCTTGCTCAAGCCTGCCTACTTGAATGGCCAGTGCTTGAAAGGAAAAGTGAATGAAAAACATCGGAATTGGAAAGTTTCCTATGGTACTACTTTTCATGAATTTGGTGCAAAGGAATGGAGCAAAGGAAAACTGTAGGATTTGTTCCTTTAGTGTCCCCTTGAAAGAAAAACCGTAGGAATTCTAATTTCCACTTCTCCTCCTTTTCATATTCCTATTCATCAAGCACAAGACTAAGAGATAGTAGCATCATAGCATTATAACCGTACATTTTCTTGTGGTTTGACTTAATCTCACCATGCTTTTTTGCATCCTGTGATCTTCCAATTTTTGTGAATCAAACACCCAGATTGGCAGAAATCCTGTGCTTTTAAATTCTCTATTTTGCACATGCATTCCTATCATATTCCTGTCTATTTCCTATCCCTGCTTTGTTAGAATCCTCAAATTCAAACAAGCCCTTACTCAATTACTTATGTTACAGATATGTGTCAAAGAAAACCTTGTGTGGTTTGTCCTGCTCCTGCGGCGCTGTGTTCCACCCCAGCTCAGCTGCTCCAACAACGGAAGGGTTCACCACAGGAGGGATCCGCTCTCCAGACAGACTTTTGCCGCCTCAGATCTTCTTCCCCGCCGCTGGCAGCCACGACAACTACATTACCATCATCAACTGAGCAGATGACCTTAAGGACTACACGGGTCCGCAAGAGAGGTCACACTCTTCCGTGTCTTCTTACGTTATGCGTCGCTTAATATGATGACATGCTACATTATCATTGTGTTCACCTATTAGACTCCGAGTCAGGTCCAAACTAATGCTGAAACTTGAGTTTTTAAATGGTTGTGGGGTACATATTGGGGCAGCAATCAGTACTATCTGTCTACTATCTGGTTAAGCTCCGGTGTCCACTATGAGTTTCATGTTGGGTGCAAACAAACATTAAAGGAGCCATTATCTGTATTTTTTAACTAAAGCTATTATCTGCCTTCTATTATTGGTTTTGGGTCTATCCACAGTTTGCTACCATCACTATGGATTTGTGCATGCACTCCTTACATAATCTCACTATGTTTTATTCCTATGCATGCCAGTTATTGTACACAATGGGACTGATCATGTAGAGCAAAAGAGACGAGCCTTGCGTGGCAATAAAATTTCATGCAGACGTTGTTCCATGGTGGGCGCAAAGGCATCCCCCCTCCACCCATTTCGGATCGTAATCAAGAGGAAGATAATTGTTATGATGGGGATTCAGAAGGAGAATACCACTCCTATTTACCCCATGAGGTCTTCGCTCTAACTTGGCATGCTGATGTTGGTAATATCATGCATATGGTGCCTTGCATTGCTTACTGTATACATTAAAGATGTCATCTGCTTAGTTTAGACATGCTTTGTGTCAATGCCATCTGTTTAGTTTCTTTATCGTATATGTGAATCATGCAATGCCATCTTGTCTAGCCAGGCATCATATATGTGAATTTTGCAATGCTACCCTTGTTAGCCAGTCATCTTGTATGTGAATTATATCATGCCATCATTTTTTATTACATGTTAAATTTGTCAACAATTTTAGTACATTTAATTACTCTTCCTGTGCATCAGCCATTTGGCACGGTCATGGAAAAATCTGGAGTGGAAACAAGGTCTTCAGAGCAGACAATGCTATCTGACGAAGCGCATGTCTTGCTGGTTACCGATAGCTCCTCAGAGGAGGATCAGAGACAGATGACCAGTCATATTCCCCCCCCCCCGAGGTGCATGCCCTAACTTGGCAGGGTTATGTTGCTCATATCGTGCGTATGGTATCTTGCATTGCTATGTCATTTCTTAGTTTAGACATGCTTTGTGTGAATGCCACCTGTTTAGTGTCTAATTACCATATATGTGAATTATGCAATGCCATCTTGTTGCAAGACATTATATATGTGAATTATGCAATGTTATCTTGTTGCAAGGCATTATGTATGTGAATTATGCAATGCTATGTTGTTTAGGCAAGTGTCATATATGTGAATTATATCATGCCGTCCTTTTATTGTATTTCTCGTTGCTTTTGTCGACAATGTTTGTATATTCAACTGCTCTTCCTGTGCATCAGCCTTTTGAATTGGTGATGGAGAAATCTGGAGTGAAAACAAGGTCTTCAGAGCAGACAATGCTACCTGCTGAAGCAGATATCTTGCTGGTTACAGATAGCTCTTCAGAGGAGGATTCAGAGGCAGATGACCAGTCCTATTATCCCCCTGAGGTGTATGCTCAAACTTGGCAGGGTTATATTACTCATATAATGCATATGTTGTATTGCAATGCTTAGTTTTTACATCATATACACAATATTGAATGCCATCTCCTTAGTTGACACATCATATATGCGATTGCCCTCTGCTCACTTCCTTAGTATATAAATCATATATTTGAATTATGTCATGCCATGATGTTTACATAGACAACATGTATCTGAATTATGGCATGCCAACCCATTTTCTAAAGACATAATATAGTTATATCATCTCATCTTGTTTACATAGTCATCATATTTAAATTATGTCATTCTATCCGTGAATTATATCATGCCATCATGTTTCCATCGACGGCATGTTTGTGATTTATGGCATGCCAACCACTTTAATAGACACATTGTATAGTTATATCATGTCATCCTGTTTACATAGTCATCATATTTTGAAGTATGTCATTCTATCCTGTTTAGTTAGCCATCATACATGTGAAATTGTGTCATGCTATCCTGTTTAATTAGCCATCATATATGTGAAATTATGTCCTGCTATTCTGTTTGCTTAGACAACATAAATGTGAATTATTTCATGCCCTGTTTTCTTCCCTACTATCCATTGCACCTGTCTATCTTGCAATGTCTGTACATTCAATTACTTTTCTTGTTTATCAACCATTTCAATTGGAGGGAGTGATGGCAGTATCTGTGGGAGTAAAAACACGGTCTTCAGAAATGATCGTGCTACCTGTCGATGCAGATAGAACCACGGTTGTACTTGCCCAAGAACCAGCCGCACCACACATAACCCACACTCATGCATATTGTACCCCTACCCAGTTGGACAGAGAACCAGCTACACCCCTTCTAACCCCAACCCCAGCAGATAGACACCCAGTTCCCATTGACACAACACTGTCTCCACCACAGAGCACCCAAACACAAGCAGTTAGTAAGGCAACTGCAGTGCCCAAATCACAAGGACCACCACTCCGAACCCGAAGTCAACGCTTAAAGCAGAAGAAGAATTGTTCTCAGGTGAGGTTCCGTAGCTATGGTTCATACTAATTTGCTCTTGCATCACTGTATTTACTGATACCAACTAATTTCTAATTTGAAGGATGCAATTGAAACTCCAATGGCGCAACAGGCATGTTTTAAACCTGTTTCTTCAACGTGTTTGGCTATTTGCTGCTGTAACTTGCTCTATGTTGATTTCAGTTTCAATTGAATAAACAATTATGTTTTCATGCCATGCACATTACAAGTGTTGTTATTGTTGTGTAGTTTCCCACACTTATATTCTGTCTATGCTGCTTTGTCTTAAATAGATATGATTCAAACTGTATCTATCTTGATTTGGCAACATAAACTAGAATGATATAGACCATACAATGACCATACTACATAGATATATGTTTATTTCATGCTGTTATCCTGTCCACCTTACTACTGAACTGGTTTACCAAAATGAGTTTCATATACTACATTGTAAACCTGAGATGTGTTTGTTTGTTTCTCTTTTAGAACGCGGATAAAATATTGGAGAAGAGTACCCTGTTATGCAATGGTAAAGGAAGTAATGCAAATAAGGTTCAAGATAGTGAGACATCCCTGTTGGTCTCCAAGAAAGCTGATAAAAACTATATTGAAGACACTGAGACAACCCCAAAGTCCTGTCTTGATGTAGTGTTCGAGTTACTGGCTACCACTGCTGTCACCAGCTCTTCGAACTCATTGCCTGAATCAGTTCGGCTTCTTGACTCTCAACTTCAAGTTGAAAGACATCGATCAGATGTTATGTGACAGGAAGCTGAAGGACTGAGGAAGTCCCTGCAGAATTCAGATGCATACTTTCTGGTGCAACAGCAAGCGCTGGAGGACTTAAGCGCCAAACAAGAGAAAGTTAATAAGCTTGCTAAGCATCTTGCCAGCATTATGGGTACCCAGGATATTGTTTATTGAGCTCTTCTGAAGTGGTTTCAGTTCTGGACTTGTTTTGCTGCGGCGTTTATATGCTGCTGTGTTCCCTATATTTGCACTGGTAGCGAACTTTGATGCCCAATGGATGTAATATGTGTAATAGCCGTGATAGCCTAGTGTAAGTTGCTTGCTTATTTATTTCCTTGTTGTCTTGTTTATTTGTTTGCTTGTAGTCAGTGCAGTTCTTTTTCTGCGGTTTTCTAGTGGCTGCAATAACCTATTTTTTAAAACTAGGCCACAATAACCATGGGCAAATATTTACTATAGTGACACTGGGCCTCCTATGGGCCGTAGAAACAGTGGGCCTTCTATGGGCTGTATAAACAGTGGGCCTTCTACAGGCCGTAGAAATAGTGGGCCTTCTACGGGCCTGTAAGTGCATCTAGTGCCACCCCTAGTTGGTTTTGTAGTATTGACGACAAACCTAGTTGAGGGACTAATGTGTTTGTGAGAATTGCAGGATAACATAGGTAGAAGTCCCTCATTGATTCGGTTTTCCTACCAGAGATGACCCCTAAAAATGTATGAAGACATTGATGTCAAAGGTGGTATATGAAGATATTCACATTGAAGACTATGACAAGAGAAGACATCGCATGAAGCCTATGGAGCTCGAAGACTTAGATCTTTCGTAGTTCTTTTTCTTCTTTGTTGAGTCATAGGAACCACCGTACTGTTAAGTGGGGTCCAAGAGAACCAGTCAGAATGACAGAAGTGATGCTTAACCAAAAACTATGTCTTCGAGTGAAGACTATGAGAGAGAATCTTGTCCAGAGTCGGACAAGTCAGCTTTGCTTGTAGCCCAAGTAAAGTTGCCGTGTGAGTTTGAAATCTAACCGTTGGAACACGTGTCAGTTCCTTAGTGACCCAGGTGTTGGGGAACGTAGTAATTTCAAAAAAATTCCTACACACACACAAGATCATGGTGATGCACAACAACGAGAGGGGAGAGTGTTGTCTACGTACCCACGTAGACCGACTGCGGAAGCGTTGACACAACGTAGAGGAAGTAGTTGTACGTCTTCCCGATCCGACCGATCCAAGCACCGTTACTCCGGCACCTCCGTGTTCTTAGCACACGTACAGCTCGATGACGATCCCCGGGCTCCGATCCAGCAAAGCGTCGGGAGGAGTTCCGTCAGCACGACGGCGTGGTGACGATCTTCATGTACTATCGTCGCAGGGCTTCGCCTAAGAACTGCTACAATATAATCGAGGTGGAATATGGTGGCAGGGGTCACCGCACACGGCTAAGGAACGATCTCAATGATCAACTTGTGTGTCTAGGGTGCCCCTGCCTCCGTATATAAAGGAGCCAAGGGGGAGGGGGCGGCCGGCTAGGAGGAGGGCGCAGGAGGAGTCCTACTCCTACCGGGAGTAGGACTCCCCCCAATCCTAGTTGGAATAGGATTCCCCGAGGGGGAAAGAGAGAGAGGGGGCCGGCCACCTCTCCTAGTCCTAATAGGACTAGGGGAGGGGGGAGGCGCGTGGCCAACCTTGGGCTGCCCCTTTCTCCTTTCCACTAAAGCCCACTAAGGCCCATATGGTTCCCGGGGGGTTCCGGTAACCTCCCGGTACTCCGGTAAAATCCCGATTTCACCCGGAACACTTCCGATGTCCAAATATAGGCTTCCAATATATCAATCTTTATGTCTCGACCATTTCGAGACTCCTCATCATGTCCGTGATCACATCCGGGACTCCGAACTAACTTCGGTACATCAAAATGCATAAACTCATAATAACTGTCATTGTAACGTTAAGCGTGCGGATCCTATGGTTCGAGAATAATGCAGACATGACTGAGACACATCTCCGGTCAATAACCAATATCGGGACCTAGATGCCCATATTGGCTCCTACATATTCTACGAAGATCTTTATCGGTCAGACCGCATAACAACATACGTTGTTCCCTTTGTCATCGGTATGTTACTTGCCCGAGATTCGATCGTCGGTATCCAATACCTAGTTCAATCTCGTTACCGGCAAGTCTCTTTACTCGTTCTGTAATACATCATCTCGTAACTAAGTCATTAGTTGCAATGCTTGCAAGGCTTATGTGATGTGCATTACTGAGAGGGCCCAGAGATACCTCTCCGACAATCGGAGTGACAAATCCTAATCTCAAAATACGCCAACCCAACATCTACCTTTGGAGACACCTGTAGAGCTCCTTTATAATCACCCAGTTACGTTGTGACTTTTGGTAGCACACAAAGTGTTCCTCCGGTAAACGGGAGTTGCATAATCTCATAGTCATAGGAACATGTATAAGTCATGAAGAAAGCAATAGCAACATACTAAACGATCGGGTGCTAAGCTAATGAAATGGGTCATGTCAATCAGATCATTCTACTAATGATGTGACCTCGTTAATCAAATAACAACACCTTGTTCATGGTTAGCAAACATAACCATCTTTGATTAACGAGCTAGTCAAGTAGAGGCATCCTAGTGACACTAAGTTTGTCTATGTATTCACACATGTATTATGTTTCCGGTTAATACAATTCTAGCATGAATAATAAACATTTATCATGATATAAGGAAATAAATAATAACTTTATTATTGCCTCTAGGGCATATTTCCTTCAGTCTCCCACTTGTATTAGAGTCAATAATCTAGATTACATAGTAATGATTCTAACACCCATGGAGCCTTGGTGCTGATCATGTTTTGCTCGTGGAAGAGGCTTAGTCAACGGGTCTGCAACATTCAGATCCGTATGTATCTTGCAAATCTCTATGTCTCCCACCTGGACTAGATCCCGGATGTCATTGAAGCGTCTCTTGATGTGCTTGGTCCTCCTGTGGAATCTGGATTCCTTTGCCAAGGCAATTGCACCAGTATTGTCACAAAAGATTTTCATTGGACCCGATGCACTAGGTATGAAACCTAGATCGGATATGAACTCCTTCATCCAGACTCCTTCGTTCGCTGATTCTGAAGAAGCTATGTACTCCGCTTCACATGTAGATCCCGCTACGACGCTTTGTTTAGAACTACACCAACTGACAGCTCCACCGTTTAATGTAAACACGTATCCTGTTTGTGATTTAGAATCGTCCGGATCAGTGTCAAAGCTTGCATCAACGTAACATTTTACAGTGAGCTCTTTGTCACCTCCATATACGAGAAACATATCCTTAGTCCTTTGCAGGTATTTCAGGATGTTCTTGACCGCTGTCCAGTGATCCACTCCTGGATTACTTTGGAACCTCCCTGCTAAACTTATAGCAAGGCACACATCAGGTCTGGTACACAGCATTGCATACATGATAGAGCCTATGGCTGAAGCATAGGGAACATCTTTCATTTTCTCTCTATCTTCTGCAGTGGTCAGGCATTGAGTCTGACTCAACTTCACACCTTGTAACACAGGCAAGAACCCTTTCTTTGCTTGATCCATTTTGAACTTCTTCAAAATCTTGTCAAGGTATGTGCTTTGTGAATGTCCAATTAAGCGTCTTGATCTATCTCTATAGATCTTTATGCCTAATATGTAAGCAGCTTCACTGAGGTCTTTCATTGAAAAACTCTTATTCAAGTATCCCTTTATGCTATCCAGAAATTCTATATCATTTCCAATCAGCAATATGTCATCCACATATAATATCAGAAATGCTACAGAGCTCCCACTCACTTTCTTGTAAATACAGGCTTCTCCGAAAGTCTGTATAAAACCAAATGCTTTGATCACACTATCAAAGCGTTTATTCCAACTCCGAGAGGCTTGCACCAGTCCATAAATGGATCGCTGGAGCTTGCACACTTTGTTAGGTCCCTTTGGATCGACAAAACCTTCCGGTTGCATCATATACAACTCTTCTTCCAGAAATCCATTCAGGAATGCAGTTTTGACATCCATCTGCCAAATTTCATAATCATAAAATGCGGCAATTGCTAACATGATTCGGACAGACTTAAGCATCGCTACGGGTGAGAAGGTCTCATCATAGTCAACCCCTTGAACTTGTCGAAAACCTTTTGCGACAAGTCAAGCTTTGTAGACAGTAACATTACCATCAGCGTCTGTCTTCTTCTTGAAGATCCATTTATTCTCAATTGCTTGCCGATCATCGGGCAAGTCAACCAAAGTCCATACTTTGTTCTCATACATGGATCCCATCTCAGATTTCATGGCTTCAAGCCATTTTGCGGAATCTGGGCTCACCATCGCTTCTTCATAGTTCATAGGTTCTTCATGATCTAGCAGCATGATTTCCAGAACAGGATTACCGTACCACTCTGGTGCGGATCTCGCTCTGGTTGATCTACGAGGTTCAGTGGTATCTTATCCTAAAGTTTCATGATCATCATCATTAGCTTCCTCACTAATTGGTATAGGTGTCACAGAAACAATTCTCTGTGATGTATTACTTTCCAATAAGGGAGCAGGTATAGTTACCTCGTCAAGTTCTACTTTCCTCCCACTCACTTCTTTTGAGAGAAACTCCTTCTCTAGAGAGGATCCATTCTTAGCAACGAATGTCTTGCCTTCAGATCTGTGATAGAAGGTGTACCCAACAGTCTCCTTTGGGTATCCTATGAAGACACATTTCTCCGATTTGGGTACGAGGTTATCAGGTTGAAGCTTTTTCACATAAGCATCGCAGCCCCAAACTTTAAGAAACGACAATTTTGGTTTCTTGCCAAACCATAGTTCATAAGGCGTCGTCTCAACGGATTTTGATGGTGCCCTATTTAACGTGAATGCGGCTGTCTCTAAAGCATAACCCCAAAACGATAGCGGTAAATCAGTAAGAGACATCATAGATCGTGCCATATCTAGTAAAGTACGATTACGACGTTCGGACACACCATTACGCTGTGGTGTTCCGGGTGGCATGAGTTGCGAAACTATTCCACAATTTTTCAAATGTACACCAAACTCGTAACTCAAATATTCTCCTCCACGATCAGATCGTAGAAACTTTATTTTCTTGTTACGATGATTTTCAACTTCACTCTGAAATTCTTTGAACTTTTCAAATGTTTCAGACTTATGTTTCATTAAGTAGATATACCCATATCTGCTTAAGTCATCTGTGAAGGTGAGAAAATAACGATATCCGCCACGAGCCTCAATATTCATCGGACCACATACATCGGTATGTATGATTTCCAACAAATCTGTTGCTCTCTCCATAGTACCGGAGAACGGTGTTTTAGTCATCTTGCCCATGAGGCACGGTTCGCAAGTACCAAGTGATTCATAATCAAGTGGTTCCAAAAGTCCATCAGTATGGAGTTTCTTCATGCGCTTTATACCGATATGACCTAAACGGCAGTGCCACAAATAAGTTGCACTGTCATTATCATCTCTGCATCTTTTGGCTTCAACATTATGAATATGTGTGTTACTACTATCGAGATTCATCAAAAATAGACCACTCCTCAAAGGTGCATGACCATAAAAGATATTACTCATATAAATAGAACAACCATTATTCTATGATTTAAATGAATAACCGTCTCGCATCAAACAAGATCCAGATATAATGTTCATGCTCAACGCTGGCACCAAATAACAATTATTTAGGTCTAATATTAATCCCGAAGGTAGATGTAGAGGTAGCGTGCCGACCGCGATCACATCGACTTTGAAACTGTTTCCCACGCGCATCGTCACCTCGTCCTTCGCCAGTGTTCGCTTAATCCGTAGTCCCTGTTTCGAGTTGCAAATATTAGCAACAAAACCAGTATCAAATACCCAGGTGCTACTACGAGCTCTAGTAAGGTACACATCAATAACATGTATATCACATATACCTTTGTTCACCTTGCCATCCTTCTTATCCGCCAAATACTTGGGGCAGTTCCGCTTCTAGTGACCAGTCTGCTTGCAGTAGAAGCACTCAGTTTCAGGCTTAGGTCCAGACTTGGGTTTCTTCTCTTGAGCAGCAACTTGCTTGCCATTCTTCTTGAAGTTCCCCTTCTTCTTCCCTTTGCCCTTTTTCTTGAAACTAGTGGTCTTGCTGACCATCAACACTTGATGCTCCTTTTTGATTTCTACCTCCGCAGCTTTCAGCATTGCGAAGAGCTCGGGAATAGTCTTGTTCATCCCTTGCATATTATAGTTCATCACGAAGCTCTTGTAGCTTGGTGGCAGTGATTGGAGAATTCTGTCAATGACGCAATCATTTGGAAGATTAACTCCCATCTGAATCAAGTGATTATTATACCCAGACATTTTGAGTATATGCTCACTGACAGAACTGTTCTCCTCCATCTTGCAGCTATAGAACTTATTGGAGACTTCATATCTCTCAATCCGGGCATTTGCTTGAAATATTAACTTCAACTCCTGGAACATCTCATATGCTCCATGATGTTCAAAATGTCGTTGAAGTCCCGATTCTAAGCCGTAAAGCATGGCACACTGAACTATCGAGTAGTCATCAGCTTTGCTCTGCCAGACGTTCATAACATCTGGTGTTGCACCAGTAGCAGGCCTGGCACCCAGCGGTGCTTCCAGGACGTAATTCTTCTGAGCAGCAATGAGGATAATCCTCAAGTTACGGACCCAGTCCGTGTAATTGCTACCATCATCTTTCAACTTTGCTTTCTCAAGGAACACATTAAAATTCAACGGAACAACATCACGAGCCATCTATCTACAATCAAACATAAACAAGCAAGATACTATCAGGTACTAAGTTCATGATAAGTTTAAGTTCAATTAATCAAATTACTTAAGAACTCCCACTTAGATAGACATCCCTCTAATCCTCTAAGTGATCACGTGATCCAAATCAACTAAACCATAACCGATCATCACGTGAGATGGAGTAGTTTTCAATGGTGAACATCGCTATGTTGATCATATCTACTATATGATTCACGCTCTACCTTTCGGTCTCCGTGTTCCGAGGCCATATCTGCATATGCTAGGCTCATCAAGTTTAACCTGAGTATTCTGCGTGTGCAAAAACTGGCTTGCACCCGTTGTAGATGGATGTAGAGCTTATCACACCCGATCATCACGTGGTGCCTGGGCACGACGAACTTTGGCAACGGTGCATACTCAGGGAGAACACTTCTTGATAATTTAGTGAGAGATCATCTTATAATGCTATCGTTAAACAAAGCAAGATAAGATGCATAAAAAGATAAACATCACATGCAATCAATATAAGTGATATGATATGGCCATCATCATCTTGTGCTTGTGATCTCCATCTCCGAAGCACCGTCATGATCACCATCGTCACCGGTGCGACACCTTGATCTCCATCGTAGCATCGTTGTCGTCTCGCCAATCTTATGCTTCCACGACTATAGCTACCGCTTAGTGATAAAGTAAAGCATTACATCGCGATTGCATTGCATACAATAAAGCGACAACCATATGGCTCCTGCCAGTTGCCGATAACTCGGTTACAAAACATGATCATCTCATACAATAAAATTTAGCATCATGTCTTGACCATATCACATCACAACATGCCCTGCAAAAACAAGTTAGACGTCCTCTACTTTGTTGTTGCAATTTTTACGTGGCTGCTACGGGTTTAAGCAAGAACCAATCTCACCTACGCATCAAAACCACAATGATAGTTTGTCAAATAGACTCCATTTTAACCTTCGCAAGGACCGGGCGTAGCCACACTCGGTTCAACTAAAGTTGGAGAGACAGTCGCCCACAAGCCACCTATGTGCAAAGCACGTCGGGGGAACCGGTCTCGCGTAAGCGTACGCGTAATGTTGGTCCGGGTCGTCTCGTCCAACAATACCGCTGAACCAAAGTATGACATGCGGGTAGGCAGTATGACTTATATCGCCCACAACTCACTTGTGTTCTACTCGTGCATATAACATCAAACCATAAAACCTGGCTCTGATGCCACTGTTGGGGAACGTAGTAATTTCAAAAAATTTCGTACGCACATGCAAGATCATGGTGATGCACAGCAACGAGAGGGGAGAGTGTTGTCTACATACCCACGCAGACCGACTGCGGAAGCGTTGACACAACATAGAGGATGTAGTCGTACGTCTTCCCGATCCGACCGATCCAAGCACCGTTACTCCGGCACCTCCGAGTTCTTAGCACGCGTAAAGCTCGATGACGATCCCCGGGCTCCGATCCAGCAAAGCGTCGGGGAGGAGTTCCGTCAGCATGATGGCGTGGTGACGATCTTGATGTACTACCGTTGCAGGGCTTCGCCTAAGCACTGCTACAATATAATCGAGGTGGAATATGGTGGCAGGGGGCACCACACACGGCTAAGGAACGATCTCAATGATCAACTTGTGTGTCTAGGGTGCCCCCTGCCTCCATATATAAAGGAGCCAAGGGGGAGGGGGCGGCCGGCCAGGAGGAGGGCGCAGGAGGAGTCCTACTCCAACCGGGAGTAGGACTCCCCCCCCCAATCCTAGTTGGAATAGGATTCCCCGAGGGGGAAAGAGAGAGAGGGGGCCGGCCACCTCTCCTAGTCCTAATAGGACTAGGGGAGGGGGGAGGCACGCGGCCCACCTTGGGCTGCCCCTTTCTCCTTTCCACTAAAGCCCACTAAGGCCCATATGGTTCCCGGGGGGTTCCGGTAACCTCCCGGTACTCCGGTAAAATCCCGATTTCACCCGGAACACTTCCGATGTCCAAATATAGGCTTCCAATATATCAATCTTTATGTCTCGACCATTTCGAGACTCCTCGTCATGTCCGTGATCACATCCGGGACTCCGAACTAACTTCGGTACATCAAAATGCATAAACTCATAATAACTGTCATCGTAACGTTAAGCGTGCGGACCCTACGGTTCGAGAATAATGCAGACATGACCGAGACACATCTCCGGTCAATAACCAATAGCGGGACCTGGATGCCCATATTGGCTCCTACATATTCTACGAAGATCTTTATCGGTCAGACCGCATAACAACATACGTTGTTCCCTTTGTCATCGGTATGTTACTTGCCCGAGATTCGATTGTCGGTATCCAATACCTAGTTCAATCTCGTTACCGGCAAGTCTCTTTACTCGTTCTGTAATACATCATCTCGTAACTAACTCATTAGTTGCAATGCTTTCAAGGCTTATGTGATGTGCATTACCGAGAGGGCCCAGAGATACCTCTCCGACAATCGGAGTGACAAATCCTAATCTCAAAATACGCCAACCCAACATCTACCTTTGGAGACACCTGTAGAGCTCCTTTATAATCACCCAGTTACGTTGTGACGTTTGGTAGCACACAAAGTGTTCCTCCGGTAAACGGGAGTTGCATAATCTCATAGTCATAGGAACATGTATAAGTCATGAAGAAAGCAATAGCAACATACTAAACGATCGGGTGCTAAGCTAATGAAATGGGTCATGTCAATCAGATCATTCAACTAATGATGTGACCTCGTTAATCAAATAACAACACCTTGTTCATGGTTAGGAAACATAACCATCTTTGATTAATGAGCTAGTCATGTAGAGGCATACTAGTGACACTAAGTTTGTCTATGTATTCACACATGTATTATGTTTCCGGTTAATACAATTCTAGCATGAATAATAAACATTTATCATGATATAAGGAAATAAATAATAACTTTATTATTGCCTCTAGGGCATATTTCCTTCACCAGGGTCATTTCGGACAAATCAGGTCAGGTTGCCTAGTGGCTATAAATAGCCCATCCCCTACAACCATAAACGGTCGGCTGCTCAGAGTTAGAGTACGGCTTTTTTCGTTTGAGAGCAACCCACCTCGAAGCCTTTGAGAGAGAATTCCTTGCGAGGATAAAGCCCTAACCACCCAGAGCCTAAGAGTGTTAGGCATCACTTAAGTCTTCTTGTCGGTGTGATCTGAAGACTTATTACACTTGAGGACTGTGAATCCTCCAGCCGGTCAGGCGTCGCGTTCTGAGCGTCCAAGAGACATTGTGGATCGCCGATGAACGAAGTCTGCGAAGGTTTGGGAGTCTACCTTGAAGACTTACCAGAGTGATTGGGCGAGGTCTGTGTGACCTTAGCTCAAGGGGAATACGGTGGGGACTGGGTGTCTTGAGCTACGTGTTCAGGACTGGGTGTCCGGGACTGTGTGTCCTCAGGTTTAAATACCTAGCCGCCCTAACCAGACGTACAGTTGTCACAGCAACTGGAACTAGTCCAACAAATCATTGTCTTCAACGAGTCATTGGTTTCATCCTTCCCTTCCCTTTACTTACTGTTGGTCCTTGTGAAGTCATTGTATGATTGCACTATCTTTTGTCTTCACTGAGTGACTGCGTGTTCTGTTTGGCTTCTTAATATCTTCCTACCTAATCCTTACTACCTAGCTGCTATTAGTCATTGTGCTTTCACTTCATTGAATACATGATTGTGGTTTACCTAGTGTAGTCTACCTTCCGCTGCATGGTAATAGGTTTTTTTCTATCGTTTGTCTTCGAAACTTCCACGTTTTGAAGACTTTCATAAAAATCGCCTATTCACCCCCCTCTAGTCGATATAACGCACTTTCAATTGGTATCAGAGCAAGGTACTCCCTTGTTCTGTGTGATTCGGTTTAACCACCTGGAGTTTTAGCTATGTCGACTGCAGGGATAATTAAAGTCTCCGCCGCGTGCCCAGTCTTCGATGGAACTGAATATCCCTACTAGAAGAATAAGATGCGCATGCATCTTGAAGCCATTGACGTCGACCTATGGTATGTCGTCAAGAACGGCGTTCCCAAGGCTGGAGAAGGTGTCACTGCTGCCGATGTCAAGAAGTTCATTCAACTGGACTCTACTGCCAAGAATATCATCTGTGGTCATCTGACCAAAGGACAGTATGGCTGTGTGAGTGCTTTGGAAACATCTAAGCTAGTCTGGGACGGCTCTCCAAGGTCAACAAAGGCGTCTCGACCCAGAGAGATCAGAGAATCAGTGTCCTTCGCAACCTCTTCAACCGCTTCAAGCGAAATGACAATGAGAATGTCCAGTTCACGTTTGATCGACTCACTGACATCACAAATGAGCTTCAAGCCCTCGGCGCTACTGAGATCACCAAGCATGAAGTCATCAAGACACTACTGAGATCACTTGACAGTTCGTTTGACACCCTAGCCCTGATGATTCAAGAACGTCCTGATTTCAAGACACTCGATCCGTCTGACATACTTGAGAGGCTCAACACACATGAGTTTCAGCTTTCTGAGAAAAGAGATATCTACGGTCCAAACTATGGGCGAACTCGTGCCTTGAAGGCAAAAGCTGTCTCCTCATCTGAAGAAGAATCTCACAGCAGTTCTGATGACCCTGAAGACATTGGAAAGGAACTTGCTATGCTTGTGAAGAAGTTCCAAAAATTCACCAAGAAGAAAGGCTTCAGGAAGTCTTCATGACCAAGCTCAAGGAATGGTGAAGCTTCTGCTCATGACTACAAGAAGAAAACATGCCACAAGTGCAAGAAAACTGGCCACTTCATCTCTGAGTGTCCGCAGTGGGACAATGAGAACAAAAAGAAGAAGAAGAGCAAGGAATATGACTCTGACGACAAGAAGAAGAAGAAATACTCAAAGTCTTCTTCCAAGTCTTCCTCAAAGTCTTCATCACACAAGAAGAGCTCATATGGCAAGGCACGTGTGTTTGTTGGCAAGGAAATGGATTCGGAGGAGGAGTCCGCTTCTGAGGAGGCGGAGGTGGAGTCTGAGGAGGAGTCCGATTCTAGCGTTGGAAGTCTGGCTACAGCATACATTGCCAAGTCCATCTTCAACACCGAAGACAATGACTTCATCACGGACACCGATGCAAATGAAAAGGACTACTCCGCTCCTACCTACTACTTCATGGCACGTGGTGCCAAGGTAAACATACGCACTACTCACTATCAAACATCTAGTGAAGATGACTCTGATTGTGGTTCAAGACCCAGCTACAAAACACTTGCTAAAATTGCAACTGAACAGCAGAAAGCTATGGAACATATTCAAAAACTGTTAGACAAAAGCGATGATCTGTTAGGCGCTGAAATGACTCGATCTGAGTCCTTAATTGAAGACATAAAAAATCTTCATGTTAAGTATGAGGAACTTGAAAGTCGTCATGAAACGCTCTCAACAACTCACGAAAAGCTTTCCTATGATTATCTTCAAAGGAAGCAAGATCTTGAGAAATTGAGAGCGGATCATGAAGATCTTCAAAAGGAAAATGAGTCACTTCGTGCCGAATAGATCAGTTCCGCTCAGGAAGGATTTGAACCACCATGTCTTAAATGCATTGAGCGTGATAATGCTACTTCTGTTGCTGAATGTTCTACTGCTGCTACTGTTGCAATATCTTCAACTGTTGATGTGGTAACTAACCCCTCTGCTGAGGATACCACTGCTATTGCTGATGAGAATGCTAGGTTGAAGACGTTGCTTGAAACCGGGATGTACAAAAGTCTTAAAGGGCAACAGACACTGTGTGATGTCCTCAAAAGGCAGATTCTGAACCGAAACCCGAGGAAAGAGGGTGTTGGGTTCGTAAGGAAAATGAATGCTGATGGCTCTTACTGGAAACCTGAGCAGTACCCCAAAGCCACATGGGTTGCTGCAAAGGAACCTTCAGCAGATCCATCCAATCTATCTGGCTTCACTTGTGCTAACCCCATTGTCATTGATGAATCCTTTGATGCAAACTATAAACTGTTTAAGAATCAGAATGGTGAAGTGTTTGCCAGGTATATTGGTACTAACTGCAGGAATGGGCCGCCTATGAACAAGATCTGGGTACCGAAAAAGTGTTTGGAAAATCTTCCTGTGAATGTCCTCATGACACCACAGGTGAAGAAGACAAACCCCAGACCACAGGCTTCATACGGTCCAAAGGCTTCATACAGATAGAGGACTCACCTGAGTCGCACTAACGCAAATGCTTTGTAGGGAAACCATACTCAGGCCTATGAATATGAGCGCGGTTCATCGAACTGCCATGTTCATAAGACCAAGAACTATTCTGCTTATTCTTATGAGTACTATTTTCTGCCCGCAAGACTTTTTGCTAGGCCTCCAAAGCCAAAGTTCTCAGATGCTGCACTTAGACTTATCGCTTCTAAGCCACCCTTGAAGATGTGGGTGGCTAAGAAAGCTTAACTCTCCTTTGCAGGGAAAGGTCTCCAGCAGAAAACCAAAATCGTCTGATGCTATTGCTGGGGACCTTAAACATCTTGTAGGGCGCAAGATCAAATGCCCGAATGGTCTTACTATGTACTTCGTTCTTGAATCGCTTGCTACTCTCCCTATTAGTCCTAATCTGGATATAAGCTTTCATAACCCACTGGTTCGTCAAAATTTTTTGCTTCACAATTCTCTTCGCGAAGCCTACCCCCCCAACTGCACTGTAGGGTACGACACCAGCGTCTTCAGAATGGATTATTGATAGTGGGTGTACTAATCACATGACTGGCAAAAGAAGCCTTCTTATGGACTCAACCTTACGTCCATCCGACAAGAGTCACATCACATTTGCTGACACTGGTAAAAGTAAGGTATTGGGTCTAGGTAGAGTTGCAATCTCAAAGGATCAACACATGGATAAAGTCATGCTTGTTGAATCCCTTGGCTTAAACTTAATGTCTGTCTCAATGCTTTGCAATTTGAACATGATCGTAATATTTGGAAAATATCGTTGCCTTGTTCTAATGGAATCTGACAAGTCTGTAGTGTTTGAAGGGTATCAGAAAGATGATTTGTACGTGGTAGATTTCTCAGCAGGACCACAGCTTGCCGTATGTCTTCTAGCAAAAGCTTCAGAATGCTGGCTCTGGCATCGGAGGCTAGGGCATGCTGGCATGAGGAACCTCCACACCCTTGCAAAGAAGAAGCATGTCATAGGCATCGAGGACGTCAAGTTCAAGAAAGATCACTTATGCGGTGCCTATGAAGCAGGAAAGATGACGAGGGCCAAACATCCCTCGAAGACAATCATGACTACTACTCGACCCTTCGAACTGCTCCACATGGATCTTTTCGGTCCCACTCATTACTCAACTCTTACTACTACTGCTTGTCTCTATGGCTTTGTCATTGTTGATGATTATTCTAGATATACTTGGGTGCACATAATCCTCTACAAGACTGAAGTGCAGGATGTCTTCAGACGCTTCGCCAATCGAGCAATGAACAACTATGGCGCCAGGATAAAGGACATCAAAAGTGACAATGGCACTGAATTCAAGAACACTGGCCTTGATACATATCTTGATACCTTGGGCATCACACATGAATACTCAGCCCCATACACGCCACAGCAGAATGGCGTCGTCGAACGCAAGAACAGAACACTCATTGAGATGGCCCGAACGATGCTTGATGAATACAAGACTCCAAGAAAATTCTGGCCTGAATCCATTGATACTGCATGCCATACAATCAATCGTGTTTATCTTCACAAGCTTCTGAACAAGACATCTTATGAGCTCCTTACTGGCAAGAAGCCAGATGTCAGTTACTTCAGAGTATTTGGCGCCAGGTGCTGGATCAAGGATCCACATCACACTTCAAAATTTGCACCAAAAGCACATGAGGGTTTTATGCTTGGATATGGAAAGGATTCGCACTCCTACAAAGTCTTCAATCTCTTTCATTATAAAGTTGTTGAAACAGTGGATGTGCGGTTCGATGAGACTAACAGTTCACAAAGAGAGCACCTGCCAAATGTGCTAGATGAAGTTCCATCCAGTGAATCAATCAAACTAATGGGAACTGGAGAAATCATACCCTCTGAAGCTCAACCTGAAGAGGAACTTATCATATCCGCACCCGATCAACCTGAAGACAATGCTCAGCCTGAAGACAATCCCTCTAACAATGACGATGATCAGCAAGAGCAAAATCTTCGCCCTGTACATCCTCGTGTTGCCAATGAAGGGCAGATTGAGAGAATAATTGATAGCATCAACGCACCCGGTCCGCTCACTCGTTCAAGGGCAACTCAGCTAGCAAATTTCTGTGGGCACTTCACATTCGTCTCAATAACCGAACCCAAGAAAGTTGAAGAAGCCTTCATGGAACCTGAATGGATTCAAGTTATGCAAGAAGAGCTTCAACAGTTTGAGCTCAATAATGTATGGGAACTGGTTAAGCGTCCTGACCCTCGGAAGCACAATATAATAGGCACCAAATGGATATACCACAACAAGCAAGATGAGCATGGTCAAGTTGTCGGAAAACAAAGCTCGTCTCGTTGCTCAAGGGTATACTCAAGTGGAAGGGATTGACTTCGATGAAACATTTGCTCCCGTGGCTCGACTTGAAGCCATACGCATACTACTGGCCTATGCAAATCATCATAACATACTTCTATATCGAATGGATGTGAAGAGCGCATTTCTCAATGGCAAGATTGAAGAAGAAGTGTATATTGCACAACCGCCTGGCTTTGAAGATCCAAAACATCCTGACATGGTATACAAGCTCAACAAGGCACTGTATGGGCTCAAACAAGCCCCTCGGGCTTGGTATGACACACTCAAACATTTCCTGAAGAGCAGAGGCTTCATACCTGGTTCCCTCGACCCGACTCTCTTCACGAAGACATATGATGGTGAACTGTTTGTGTTCCAAATATATGTGGATGACATTATCTTCGGCTGCACCAATCAGAAGTACAATGAAGAGTTTGGATATATGATGCAAGAGCAATATCAGATGTCCATGATGGGTGAGCTAAAGTTCTTCCTCGGTCTTCAAATACGACAGCAACGCAACAGCATCTTCATATCTCAAGAGAAGTATACCAAAGATTGCCTGAAGAAGTTCGGTATGCAAGACTGCAAAGGCTTCACGATGCCAATGCTAGCCAAACATCATCTGGGTCCCGACGACAATGGTAAAGAGTTAGATCAAAAGGTATACCGCTCCATGATTGGTTCTTTACTTTATCTATGTGCATCTAGGCCAGATATTATGCTTAGTGTTTGCATGTGTGCTCGATTCCAAGCGGTACCAAAGGAGACGCATCACTTAGCTGTGAAGCGAATTCTTTGATATTTGGCTCACACCCCAACTCTAGGATTATGGTATACAAAGGGCTCAGAGTTTGATCTGGTTGGATTCTCGGATGCTGATTATGCTGGTGACAAGGTGGATCGCAAGTCTGCATCAGGCACATGTCATTTTCTGGGACGATCACTTGTATGTTGGTCTTCAAAGAAGCAGAACTGTGTATCTCTCTCCACTGCTGAATCTGAATACATTGTTGCTGGATCTTGCTGCGCTCAGCTTCTATGGACGAAGCAAACACTGAAGGACTATAGCATTCATCTGAAGCAAGTGCCACTCTATTGCGACAACGAAAGCGCAATCAAGATTGCCAACAACCCAGTTCAGCACTCTAAGACAAAGCACATTGAAATTCGTCATCACTTTCTCAAAGATCATGTTGTGAAGGAAGGTATTGATATCCTACACGTCAACACTGAAGAGCAATTGGTAGATATCGTCACCAAGCCTTGGATGAGAAGAAATTTTGCAAGTTACGGTGTGAGCTAAATATCTTGGAATCCTCAAATGTCATGTGATCAGGCACACATCCTAACACTTAAGCATATTGATGACTTAGATGTGCAACACATGAAGTAAAGTATATCTTCAATCAATGAAGACATACATTCTAAGTGTGAATACATTAATGTGGAATTTGACTTCGGAGCGCGATGATAATTGTGCGTCGTGTCTGGGTCTAATACTTCCTATACGGTGGGTAACGCCACCACCAGATGTTCTGTTTGAAGTATTTCACTCATGGCATTACATTTGCTATGTCTTCACATTTGGTTTGGCTTCAATCTCAACATGTCTTCATAATTATCTTCACTATGTTGAATATATATATACTAGTGTTCTGTCCTCTACAGCATTCACTTATAGCTATGTCTTCTTGTTGAACCTTTTGAACTAAGTGAATGTGATCGGACCCTAACCTTTCTATGCTTTCTATCTCAAACTCTATCTCTCCAAATCATATGCATTCTATTGAAACTGTCGAATGTCTTCTCTGCGTCCTTGTCAGCAGAAGATACAGAGACAAACTTTAAGTCCGTTTTCAATGCTCATTCCTTCACCTGAAACCCGGAGAAGTGGGAACGACCACCCGACAATCTAGGCGTGCGTGGGACGTGGAACAACCCCCGATATGCTGCATGATGGCCACGTGTTCCTCAGATGTGAATCGCTAGGGGCACCTGTGTAATAACACTGAGCCGCCCCTGTCCCTATAAATACACGCCTCACCACAATCATTATCTCTTCTTCCACTCTCGCACGAACCCTAGCACCACCGCTAGCCCTCGACGACGCCGGCGACGAAGCGCTTTGCTGCCGCAACCTCTCCGACGCCGTCTTCACGCCGACCACGGACATTGTCCTCTCCGCCGTCGCTGTAGGTGTCCTCCTCGCCAAGTTAGGGCACGGACGATCGAACTGCTCGGCCTCCTCTTCCACTCCGTCTAGCAGTTCTACGTGTGGTAAATAAAACTTCCTTTTTACGGCCCCTTTGATCCTATAGATTCGTCACTTTCTACCACAAGTGGTTTTTGTTCACACATTGGTTCACACATGTTGGATCCACTTCAAACTGCATCTCATAATATGCCTAGTATATTCACTTATGCTTCACAAAGTAGTTAGATTCCTCACTTGTACTGATCCGTGGATTCGTACAAATCTGGAACCAACTCCTTATCTATGAGTGAATGTCTTCGCACGATGAGGTCAATGTCTTCTAAACTGATTTATCTTCAAAATCTTCTCAGAATGCATATAACCTCTTCCCCTTCCCTCGCACCTTAATGCTGTCACAGGTACATGTCCGTGGGAGAATCCCTTGGTTCTCATAGTCTACATTCATTTGCAGAATTCTTACAGTATCACAAAAATTCTCCCGAAGCCAGTTCCTGTTTGTCCAGCAAGCGAAAGCCTTTGAAGCCTTTGAACGTATTGAAGCCATTCAGTTTAAAGTTCATGGCTTCAGAGAAATCAGCAAGGAAGGGTGGCAGAAAGCATCGAGGAGAAAGATCAAGAGATCTGCCCAATGACCTCTCAAAGCTGTACAAGACAGATCCTGAAGAGGATTACAATCAGCGCAAGACATGAATCCAATGGATTCGACGCTATTGGGCAGAACAGTGGTTCAAGTACAGATTTGTGACAAAGGAATATGCTGAAAAGAATGCCATCAAGCGACCATGGGGAGACATCCTCTAAAAAATCTTCAACCCAGGACTAGAGATGAAGCCATTGAACAAGGCTTCTATCCCTGCATGGTCCGTGGACCACAGCCTGCGGATGCTGACCCATCGTCACTGCTATGGTGTCGTGACGACAATCTGTTTAAGCGCAACTTTGTAGGGACCCGACCCGAATGGATCAAGTCTCTGTGCTCCGGTGTCATCCCTGGATCAGTAATGCTGACACCACACAGTACTTCAAAGGATTTATAGCAGAGTAGAAATCACACACTTATTACATCGGTGTCTCATCGGAGACTTATTACAATAAATATGGCTTAAGGCCATCTAATATCGATAACAGCAGAAGACTTGGAAGATAAATGGGTCCATCAACTCCAACGGCATCACTGAGTATAGAACCATGACCTAAAAGCACCTTACTCGTCGTCTGAAAAGTCTGCAACATGAAAGTTGCAGCCCGAAAACGGGTCAACACATGGAATATGCTGGCAAGGTAACACATAGAGAGTAATGGAATGAAACAGCTATACTATATGCATATTTGGCTGGTGGAAAAGCTCTATGGTTACTGTTTTGCGTAAAGCCAGTTTTTCCCTACTGCAAAGGAATAAATTTTTATTTAACTATCATGGTAGTTGAACATCGAGAATGGTTGACAGCATTCCGATCCCAATTAAGTGAACAATTAAAACCCAACAATATTAATTAGAAGTAACATGATGAGATTCACATGATATTCAAGTACTAGATACTCAAGATGTCCATAACCGGGGACACGGCTAATCATGATTAGTTTATTACACTCTGCAGAAGTTTGCGCACTTTTCCCCACAAGACTCGATCGCCTCCGTTGGGTTTCTCGCACTACACGGTGTTTGAGAAACGGATGACCGAGACACAGTCTTTCAGAAGCACTAGCACCTTACGATGGATAGACCGGTACACCTACTTTCCCCTACATCTGCTAGTCTACCCTGTAAGAGTTCGCACGACTTAATCAACTATGCCAGAGCCCATAATGGCTCGTGGCTGCACACGGAAGTTTCTAGCATGAAAGATCTTATGATCCCTTTGAGCCTGGGTGGCGGTACAAAAGAAAACAGGCAAGTCCTGATAGAAACCAGGTGCCTCGGTCCACCCAGATGTGTGTTTAAGTTGCCACCTTAGATAAACCATTAAAATTATCAAACTCACATCTGTCATGGATATCACTCACCCAATCCACGTCTATTAGCATAGCACGGCATAATAAGCAAATGTAGATGTAACTCCCAAAGGTTTCATAGTAAACAGGTAATAGGTACTACCTCATCTACTTCCCATCCCACAATTTAATTAGATCCTAATCATGCAATGTGTGAGGATGGATCTAATGCAATAAAACTGGGTTGTAGAAAAGGTATGATCAAAGTGTTACTTGCCTTGCTAATGATCCGCGAGTCCTAGAGATTCGAAGTAACAGGCGGCGCAATCCGGGTAATCTATCACAGACAAACAACAAGCATACAATAAGTACTCATCTAATGCACAGGTAAAACTCAAACAAGAGATCGAACCAGATAGTTCAACTTAAGAACTCCGGTTGCAAAGAGAGAAAGAACCGAACAAAGCAACGGAAAACAAACGGCGGAAGAAAACAACTCGGTTCTAGCAAGTTGAAACTAGGTCAAGTTTTACAATACCAAACACTTGTTTGAGTTGATTAGTCGGAATGGCGGTTTTGAAACGAAACTCCAGGCGCTTGAATCACCTGATTCCGATAAACGAGCGAGGAGAAAACTAGAACGAAGATCGGATCTGAGATCGCGATCGCGGAATAAATCCGACGAAAGGAAAAAGAAGAACGGTTAAAAGAACGGGCGTTCGTTAACCGAGAATAACCGGTGATCACGTTCGTTAGGACGAACGGTCCGGCGAACGGTCTCTATACTACTAAACCGAAAATAAAACGAAAACCGATCTAGGGTTTCGGAAGAAAGACCGAAACAAAGAACGAGAAGAAAACCGGAAAGAAAAGAAAAAGAACCGGAACGGTTTAAGAAAAACCGAACCGAGGGGAAAAAGAGAGGCGCGGCGCGGCTACCTCGGCGAGGCTCCGGCGAGGGGCTCCGGCGGCGTAAGGCGGCGGCGACGACGACGTATGGCGGCGGCGGCGCTAGCAGGGGGGCGCGGGCAGCGGGGCTGCGCGGGGCGGTGAGGAAAAGGGGGGGGGGGTGTGGGGGTATTTAAAGAGGGGAGGGGGCAAGAAAAAGGTGGCGGAGCGGAGTCCTACTAGGACTCTGTTTGGCGGCGGCGGTGGTGCTGCGCGCGGCGCGCGCGCGCATGCGGGGAGGCCTGGCCTGCGGCTGGGCCTTGGCCCAGGCGGGCGCTGCTGATTTTTTTTAAAAGGTTTCGCACGCAGAAAAACACAGAAAAGAAAATCTAAACGAACTCCAAAATTCCCAAAGTAAATTTTCCCCGACTACTAAAAATGAGTCGAACAAAATGAACTTTTCTCGGGACCTAGATGCAAATTTTGAAAACACGCATTTTTCCCTAATCCAAATAAAATGCAAAAAACACCGGAAAACAAAATTGAATTTATTTATTAAATCTTATTTTTCCTAAATTTGGGAAAAGTCATATTATTTCCCTCTCTCATATTCTGATGTTGGAAAAGTAATTGAAGATGAAATAAATAAAATCAAATGATCCTCTTTTCAAAGTTTGAGAAAACTCAAAATTGAAAATAATGAAATCTCCAACTCTCTGCGAGGGTCCTTGAGTTGCGTGAAATTTCTAGGATCGACCAAAATGCAAGAAAATATGATATGCATGATGATCTAGTGTATAACATTCCAAATTGAAAATTTGGGAAGTTACAAACCTACCCCCCTTAAGATGAATCTCGCCCTCGAGATTCGGGTTGGCTAGAAAATAGGTGAGGGTGGTCCTTTAGCAAATCTTCTTCTCTCTCCCAGGTGGCTTC
Source organism: Triticum monococcum (assembly GCA_034509565.1). Lineage (NCBI taxonomy): Eukaryota > Viridiplantae > Streptophyta > Magnoliopsida > Poales > Poaceae > Triticum > Triticum monococcum. Next base: position 540,380,569 of record CM067842.1, read on the forward strand.
ATCCTCTGAGTGGTGGTTCCACTGAACTTTGCAAAACTTGATAACCTTGCTGCGGGTAACTCTGCTGGCAAACTCGAGAATCTTGACTGGTATCTCTTCATACGTTAAGTCGTCCTTCAACTGAATTGCTTCAAGCGGCACTATATCTCTTAGCGGTACCTCCGCCATCTCGGCGTGACATTTCTTCAGCTGAGAAACATGGAATACGTCATGAACTCCTAACAGTCCCTCTGGTAATTCCAACTTATAAGCCACTTCTCCCATATGTTGCAAGATCTTATACGGTCCAACAAACGCGGTGCTAATTTTCCCTTAACTCCAAAGCGCTTAACTCCTCGAAGTGGGGATACTCGGAGATACACCCTGTCTCCGGTTTCGTAAACCGTCTCCTTGCGTTTAGAATCTGCGTAGCTCTTCTGCCTGGACTGGGCTACCTTGAGCCTATCGCGTATCAACTTAACTTTCCGTTCAGACTCTTTAATCAAATCGGGTCCAAACAACTGACGGTCTCCAACTTCGTCCCATGACAACGGTGTCCTGCACCTCCTTCCGTATAAAGCTTCGAAAGGTGCCATCTTCAAACTGGTTTGGTAACTGTTGTTATAGGAAAACTCCGCATATGGAAAGTCATCGTCCCAACTAGATCCATAATCTAGTGCACAAGCTCTCAGCATATCTTCCAAAATCTGATTGACTCTCTCGGTCTGTCCATCCGTCTGCGGATGAAAAGCGGTGCTGAACTCTAGCCTGGTTCCCAAAGTTTCATGCAACTGATTCCAAAACTTTGAGGTAAATTGGGTTCCTCTGTCTGATACAATACTCCTCGGAACTCCATGTAAACAAATGATCCTAGTCATGTATATCTTTGCCAACTTAGCACTGGTGTAAGTGGTCTTAACTGGAATGAAATGTGCTACCTTTGTCAAACGATCAACTACTACCCATATCGAGTCATAACCTGCTTTCGTCCTGGGTAGTCCTATGATAAAATCCATGCCTATCTTATCCCACTTCCATTCGGGTATCGGCAATGGTTGTAACAATCCGGCTGGCTTCTGATGCTCTGCCTTTACTCTATGACATACGTCACAAACTGCTACATATGCTGCAATATCTTTCTTCATTCCGGTCCACCAGAATGTCTCCTTCAAATCCAAATACATCTTGGTATTTCCTGGGTGAATCGAATAGGGTGAATCATGTGCCTCTTGTAGAATCAACTTCCTGATCTCCGGGTCATTGGGCACAAAAACACGGTCCTCAAACCATAGGGTATCGTGCTCATCCTCACGAAATCCCTTTGCTTTTCCTTTGCTTAGTTTCTCCTTTATAGCAGCAATTTCCTTGTCGGATTTCTGAGCCTCTCTGATTTTATCCATCAATGTTGACTAAATCTCCAATGCTGCCACATAGCCTTTCGGAACTATCTCTAAACTTAGTTCACGAAGGTTTTCTAATAAATCTCGGGGTATTTCCTCCTTTATTAACGTATTGACATGGCTCTTACGGCTCAATGCGTCAGCTACTACATTAGCTTTTCTGGAATGGTAATGCAATCTCATATCATAATTCTTGATGAGCTCCAACCATCTCCTTTGTCTGAGATTCAACTCCTTCTGCGTGAAAATGTACTTCAAACTCTTGTGATCCGTGTACACCTCACAATGATTTCCAATGAGGAAATGTCTCCATGTCTTCAATGCGTGCACTACGGCTGCTAACTCCAAATCATGTGTGGCGTAATTCAACTCATGAGGCTTCAGTTGTCGTGAAGCATACGAAACAACTCTCCCTTCCTGCATAAGCACTACTCCAAGTCCTCGACGTGAAGCGTCGCAATACACCTCATAATCCTTGGTCTGATCTGGCAAAATCAACACTAGTGAGGTAACCAAACGTCTCTTCAACTCCTGGAAACTAGCCTCACACTCCTTAGTCCAATTGAACTTGGTATCCTTCTTCAACAACTCCGTCATAGGCTTTGCAATCTTTGAAAAGTTCTCAATGAATCTCTGGTAGTATCCTGAGAGTCCAAGAAAACTCCGGATCTCTCCAACTGTCGTTGGTGCTTCCCATTCGGTTATGGTCTCAACCTTTGTGGGGTCAACTGCTATCCCTTCTCCGGATATAACGTGTCCGAGGAATCCTACTTCCTTCAACCAAAACTCACATTTGCTAAATTTGGCATATAACTGATGTTCCCTTAGTTTCTCCAAAACCAAACGCAAATGTTCCTTATGCTCTTCTTCATTCTTTGAATAAACCAGGATATCATCAATGAACACTACGACGAACTTATCCAAAAACTCCATAAACACTTTGTTCATCAGGTTCATAAAATAGGCAGGTGCGTTAGTCAATCCAAATGACATAACGGTGTACTTATACAGTCCATATCTTGTGGTGAATGCTGTCTTAGGTATGTACTGCTCTCAGATCTTCAACTGGTGGTACCCTGATCGCAAATCGATCTTGGAAAACACTTTAGCTCCTTGCAAACGATCAAACAGATCATTAATCATTGGCAGTGGGTACTTGTTCTTGATGGTTACTTCATTTAATCCACGATAATCAACAACCATCCGTAATGATCCGTCCTTCTTTTCCACTAGAAGTACGGGTGATCCCCAAGGCGAAGAACTTGGGCGTATGTAACCTTTCTCTAGTAACTCCTTAATCTGATTCTTAATTTCTACCAAACCCTTTGCTGGCATCCGGTATGGTCTCTTTGATATTGGGCCTGTACCTGGCAATAACTCAATCAAAAACTCAATGTCTCTATCCGGTGGCATGCCTGGCAACTCTTCAGGAAATACATCAGGAAAATCCTTTACCACTGGTACTTCCTCCTGCACAACTCCTGTTAGGCAATTTACTTGTGTCCTATTTGGCACATGCCGGGATACATACTTGATCCTTCTTCCTTCTGGCGTTGTAAGCAAAATTGTCTTACTGTCACAATCGATGTTTCCTCTATACATCGACAGCCAATCCATACCGAGAATTACATCCAGACCCTGGGATTCCAGAATAATTAAATCTGTTGGGAAAACATGCCTTCCTATGCTTAATGGCACTTGAAAGCATCCTTGACTGGCCATGTATTCTGCTCCTGGCGAGCTTACTAGCATAGGCGTTTTAAGAATCCTAGTGGGCAGGCTATATTTTTCCACAAATCCCCTTGATATGTATGAATGTGATGCACCAGTATTGAAAAGAACGAGTGTGGTAAATGACTTAACCAAAAACTTACCGAGTACTGCATCAGGCTGATCTTCAACCTCCTCCACGCTAATGTGGTTCACCTGTCCCCTATTGAAAGGGTTTGGCTTCTTCCCTGAGCTTCCATTGCCATTCCCATTCTGGCCTTCAGGACATTCATTAGCATAATGTCCGGTCTTGGAACACTTGAAACAGGTGACTTGACTCAGATCTCTCTTGGTTGGGGTTGATGGGGTGGTACGGTTCTGGCCGTTGCTTCCTCCATTCCCATTACCATTCTTGTGGCTGTTATGGTTGTGCGAACTACCTCCTCCATGGGTATGCTGAAACTGAAATCCCGATTTAGGGGTAAAATGGGGCTTCTGTTGGGCTCCAGAGTTATACTTCCCCTGTCCATACTTCCTCTTGCGGTTCTCAATCTGTTGTTGCTTCCCTTCAATCATGATGGCACGATCTACCAACTCCTGGTAGTTGTTGAAACTTGCTACCATGAACTGCATACTCAACTCATCATTCAGTCCTTCCAGGAACTTCTCCTGCTTGGTTGCATCCGTAGCAACGTCATCTGGGGCATAACGTGCTAACTTGCTGAAGTCGTCAATGTACTGGCCAACTGTCCTTCCTCCTTGGCGTAAGTTGCGAAACTCACGCTTCTTCATGGCCATAGCTCCTGCTAAAACATGTGCAGTGCGGAAAGCTTGCTGGAACTGATCCCATGTGACAGTGTCAACTGGGAAGGTGGCTGTGAAATTCTCCCACCATGCTGCCGCGGGTCCTTCTAACTGATGTGCGGCAAACTTCACTTTCTCACCATCCGTGCATCATGCAGTGGTCAACTCCCTTCCTATCTTGCGGAGCCAATCGTCTGCTACTATTGGCTCGGTGCTACTGGAAAACACCGGCGGATTCAGCCTAAGGAAACGGGCTAAGTGGTCAATAGGTGGTGGTGGTGGTGGTGGGTTGTTGTTGTTGTTGTTGTTGTTGTTTTGCTGATTCTGGACTAACAATTGCATCAATTGATTCTGTTGCTGGATCAATTGAGTGAGCTCCGGTGGAAATCCATTGCACGTCTCGGAGGCATCTGAGGGTTTAGAAAAGATGAGATATAAGAATAGAGTGAGGTCTAAAGGGAAAACACTACCCCAATGCACATGAGCAAATGCACACAAATCACTTCATTCAATTGAAACAAGGGCTTACAATCGATCTAGCTATCGCAAAAGTGCTCGAACTATAATGTATACATGGGGGAAATACTACTAATAGTTGGTGGTCATCTAGAAATTTGAACCGGTGGAAGACTCCATGATGTCCGCTCCAGCTTCATCTTCAAAGTCGGGTTCACTTGGATCCGAATCGGTATCGTCGAGAATGATGTAGTTGTCTGGACATGCGACGTACATGTCTTCCTTCCTGGATGCTAACTCCCTCTTGAGTTCTTCAATCTCTTGCTTAAGATCGCCGTTGTGTCTTGCTAGAGCTACGATTTCGTCCATGTAGTCCTTGCATGTAACCTTCAGTTCTCCTTCTAGCTCGATGATCCTTGCCTTCGCATTCTTCAGCTCTATCATATCATTGCACATCTGGTTCTCGTGGCGTCGAATGTGCTGGTTTAACTCCTGGATGAAAGTTGCAATGGATCGATCCTTCTTAGTGCTGACTAATTCCCATTGTTCATCTCGGCGTCCGCAAATCTGGTAGATAGTATCCTTGAGGTCTTCTTGATAAACTTCTCCAATGCATCCTATGGTGATATGGGCTGCCATGCTCTTTCCCAGACTCCAGGTTGGTGCATTGAAAACACTATCTATGGGTTTCGTGATTGGCACGAATGTCCTTCCCGGAACGTGAGCTTGAATCTTCCAGCGCTCCTCTTCAGGTAGAGTGGCGTTGAAGGTTCCCGTGAAACTTGGTAATCCAATATTTAGGTACTTGGTGACTTCCTTCAAGTGAAATCCAAAAGGTGTGCCTTCATCCGGTTGAGCGTACTTAATCTTCGTGTCCTTCATCCTAAAGAGTAGAAAAGATGAGGAGTTAGAAAATGAGGAGAGAATAGTGATCTATGGCTTTAACTTAGTGGTCGTGTCCTACAGTCAGCGTGTGCTCTGATACCATCTCTGTAGCGACCCGACCCGAATGGATCAAGTCTCTGTGCTCCGGTGTCATCCCTGGATCAGTAATGCTGACACCACACAGTACTTCGAAGGATTTATAGCAGAGTAGCAATCACACACTTAATACATCGGTGTCTCATCGGAGACTTATTATAATAAATATGGCTTAAGGCCATCTAATATCGATAACAACGGAAGACTTGGAAGATAAATGGGTCCATCAACTCCAACGGCATCACTGAGTATAGAACCACGACCTAAAAGAACCTTACTCGTCGTCTGAAAAGTCTACAACATGAAAGTTGCAGCCCGAAAACGGGTCAGCACATGGAATATGCTGGCAAGGTAACACATAGAGAGTAATGGAATGAAACAGCTATACTATATGCATATTTGGCTGGTGGAAAAGCTCTATGGTTACTGTTTTGCGTAAAGCCAGTTTTTCCCTACTGCAAAGGAATAAATTTTTATTTAACTATCATGGTAGTTGAACATCGAGAATGGTTGACAGCATTCTGATCCCAATTAAGTGAACAATTAAAACCCAATAATATTAATTAGAAGTAACATGATGAGATTCACATGATATTCAAGTACTAGATACTCAAGATGTCCATAACCGGGGACACGGCTAATCATGATTAGTTTATTACACTCTGCAGAGGTTTGCGCACTTTTCCCCACAAGACTCGATCGCCTCCATTGGGTTTCTCGCACTACACGGTGTTTGAGAAACGGATGACCGAGACACAGTCTTTCAGAAGCACTAGCACCTTACGATGGATAGACCGGTACACCTAGTTTCCCCTACATCTGCTAGTCTACCCTGTAAGAGTTCGCACGACTTAATCAACTATGCCAGAGCCCATAATGGCTTGTGGCTGCACATGGAAGTTTCTAGCATGAAAGATCTTATGATCCCATTGAGCCTGGGTGGCGGTCCAAAAGAAAACAGGAAAGTCCTGATAGAAACCAGGTGCCTCAATCCACCCAGATGTGTGTTTAAGTTGCCACCTTAGATAAACCATTAAAATTATCAAACTCACATCTGTCATGGATATCACTCACCCAATCCACGTCTACTAGCATAGCATGGCATAATAAGCAAACGTCGATGTAACTCCCAAAGGTTTCATAGTAAACAGGTAATAGGTACTACCTCATCTACTTCCCATCCCACAATTTAATTAGATCCTAATCATGAAATGTGTGAGGATGGATCTAATGCAATAAAACTGGGTTGTAGAAAAGGTATGATCAAAGTGTTACTTGCCTTGCTGATGATCCGCGAGTCCTAGAGATTCGAAGTAACAGGCGGCGCAATCCGGGTAATCTATCTTAGACAAACAACAAGCATACAATAAGTACTCATCTAATGCACAGGTAAAACTCGAACAAGAGATCGAACCAGATAGTTCAACTTAAGAACTCCGGTTGCAAAGAGAGAAAGAACCGAACAAAGCAACGGAAAACAAATGGCGGCAGAAAACAACTCGGTTCTAGCAAGTTGAAACTAGGTCAAGTTTTACAGTAGCAAAAACTTGTTTGAGTTGATTAGTCGGAACGGCGGTTTCGAAACGAAACTCCAGGCGCTTGAATCACCTGATTCTGATAAACGAGGGAGGAGAAAAACTAGAACGAACATCGGATCTGAGATCGCGATCGCGGAATAAATCCGACGAAAGGAAAAAGAAGAATGGTTAAAAGAACGGGCGTTCGTTAACCGAGAATAACCGGTGATCACGTTCGTTAGCACAAACGGTCCGGCGAACGGTCTCTATACAACTAAACCGAAAATAAAACAAAAACCGATCTAGGGTTTTGGAAGAAAGACCGAAAGAAAGAACGAGAAGAAAACCAGAAAGAAAAGAAAAAGAACCAGAACGGTTTAAGAGAAACCGAACCGAGGGGAAAAAGAGAGGCGCGGCGCGGCTACCTCGGCGAGGCTCCGGCGAGGGGCTCTGGCGGCGGCGGCGTTGGACGGCGGCGGCGCTAGGGCGGCGGCAGCGTAAGGCGGTGGCGGCGGCGACGTAAGGCGGCGGCGGCGGCGCTTGCAGGGGGGCGCAGGCGGCGGGGCTGCGCGGGGTGGGAGGCGGCGCGGGATGGTGAGGAAAAGGGGGGGTGTGGGGGGGTATTTAAAGAGGGGAGGGGGAAAAAATTTGGGGGAGGGGGCAAGAAAAAGGTGGTGGAGCGGAGTCCTACTAGGACTCCGTTTGGCGGCGGCGGTGGTGCTGCGCGCGGCGTGCGCACGCGTGCTGGGAGGCCTGGCCTGCGGCTAGGCCTTGGCCCAGGCGGGCGCTGCGGATTTTTTTAAAAGGTTTCGCGCGCAGAAAAACACAGAAAAGAAAATCTAAACAAACTCCAAAATTCCCAAAGTAAATTTTCCCCGACTACTAGAAATGAGTCGAACAAAATGAACTTTTCTCGGGACCTAGATGCAAATTTTGAAAACACGCATTTTTCCCTAATCCAAATAAAATGCACAAAACACCGGAAAACAAAATTGAATTTATTTATTAAATCTTCTTTTTTCCTAAATTTGGGAAAAGTCATATTATTTCCCTCTCTCATATTTTGATGTTGGAAAAGTAGTTGAAGATGAAATAAATAAAATCAAATGATCCTCTTTTCAAAGTTTGAGAAAACTCAAAATTGAAAATAACGAAATCTCCAGCTCTCTCCGAGGGTCCTTGAGTTGCGTGAAATTTCTAGGATCGACCAAAATGCAAGAAAATATGATATGCATGATGATCTAGTGTATAACATTCCAAATTGAAAATTTGGGATGTTACAAACTTCCAGTTTGCCCAGAACTCAGCGAAGCAGAACAAGAAGCCTTTGGGATTAGACTTCAACCCTGGTCCCTCTGCTCCCCGTGCCGATGGAACTCGTGAAGCTGAACCCAATCTTCTTGGGCCCTTCTACAACTTGGAAGGTCTCATCACTCACATCATAGTTCAAGGGACAGCCGTGAATGAGCCTGCAGATGACACTGAATCAGATGAAGCGCCTGCAGCGCCGAAGCCAAAGAAGTTGAAGCAGCCTAAAGCTTCCAGGCCTGCCTCTGCACCAAAAATCTCACGAGCAAAGCCACTGGCTACTGCACCTCCTGAAGACAATGTGCAGTCTAAAGATTTATCACGCATCTCCAAGCCCTAGAAAGTCAAGATGCCTCTGCCACACACCGGCCAAGAACTGACTGCTACTTCCATTCTGCGAAACGATGCCATTGATCTGTCCAGTGATGAAGATCTTGCAGATGACGCTCTTGAGCAACTCATCAAGAGCAAAGAAGAAGCAGAAATCTTCAATGATCTGCCTCTCTTTGACGTGACAATCATACACAACTTCATTGATGAGTGGTATGACACGCCCAACATCAGCTTCGAAGATCTGCAACTACCCATTGGCCTCAGTGTCGCCATCCATGGCACCATTGCTTCAGAGTTAGCTATCGCCCAGCGCATTGTTGAACTGAAGCAGAAGATTGACTTTGAGAAATCTCAGTTCAAGAAGCATATGGCCAAGCTCAGCGTGCAAGAGGTCAAGAACTTCAAGATTATGCTGCACGAGCTCAAAGAAGCCTTTCTCAAGAAACGTGTAGAAGCTCAAGGTTCGCGTGAGCGCATGAAGGTCCTGGCTGACAAGAGTGTGCAAGCCTACAATGAGGCTGAGAAGCGCAAGGCCCTTGGGCGTCCGGGCATTGATCCCAGGATGGCTGCCAAGCAAAAGAAGAACTCCACTGTGGCCGAAGCCAATGCACCAAGGCAGGAAGCAGATCCCATTGTCTTCCCAACTAGCATGACTGGCTCGAAGCCAAAGGCCCGGTCAACCGCTTCAGAACTGAAGAAGACGAGGACTGCTGAGGCTGAAGCAAGGAAGAGGAAACATCCTGAAGCCTCTGCTACTGCCCCCTCCAAGAAGAAGCGGAAGACCAAGAAGGAACGGGCTGCTCCATAGAGCCCTTGATTGTTGAACCCATCTCCATGGTTCACCCTGAAGCTGAACCTCAAGAGCGCCAACTGACTGTCCATGAGCCTGCTTTCACAGGGGCTCATGAAGCTGAAGACATTCCAGCAGCTGATCCCATCACTGCTGAAGACATTGGTCACCATGACCATGTTGAAGATGATGCAGTTCTTCCTCAGCTCGAGCACCAACAGGTATCATCGCCTGTGCTCACGCACAACGAGCTCATTAGCATTGGTCGTCCTCTGACGCCAATTGCTCAGGATGCATCATGGGCTGATCACCCACAAGCACAAGAGGAAGAAGACTTTGAGGCCCAGCCAACTTCAACTCCACAGGCGTCGCTAGCGTTACGCAGGCTTCGCAAAGGACCAAGGCCTCCAGTCTCTGAGTCTGAAGCTAAAGCTGCTGAAGACATTCCGGCTGCATCAGCCGATGAAGAAGAAACCCTAAGTGCTGCTACACCCCCGCCTCATCAAGAAGCTGTTCTCAAGGAGAACGTGACTGTGACCGACCCTCCAGCTCATCAAGTGGAGGTTGAGAATTTTGAGGCTGCCACCAACGCCACTGACGCTGTCATGGCTGAAGCCAATGTGGAGCCTACACCAACAAAAGCACCACAAGTCAGCGAAGCCAATGATGCTACTGCTTCTGTTCCTGCGCCTGCTGCTGGTCCTCAGATTGACTAACATGTTGAGCACAGGCCTCAGGTACAGAAGCCAATTCCCAGATTGCCCAAGTTTCCAGGTCCTGCATCAGCACCTGGATCCTTCAATGTCAATGGCTTCAAAGCAGACAACACCTTCTTCAATAGCTCCAGAAACCCCTACTCAAGGGAAAGGATATCATCTGATCAGTTCTGGAGTTATCTGCAGCGAAGCTATTACTCCTGCATTCTATACAATCAAGGTCGCATCTTCCCACATAAGCGTCTTGACATCGAAGCAATAGCTGGTCTGCCCTGTCTGGAAGAAGCTCTGGATTGCTTCAAAGAGGTTGGATTGCTGCCATTTGTCACCGACCAAGAGCACTGGAATGAAGAGTTGCTGCTCCAATTCTATGCCACACTTCACATCCGTGGGTACAATAGAGATCCGAAGACTTGGGTCCTGGAGTGTATGACAGGAAATGTTCATCACGAAGCCAAAGCCTTTGATATCATTGAGCTCACTGGTCTGCCCACTCCTGGCGATCTCTACGAACATGGCTGTCAGCTTCATAGTGAAGCTGTGGAGAGCATCTTTCAGAAGCCTGAACCTAACATGAGTCAGATGCTTAGTATGATGAAGCCATTGCCCCAAGATGCTGCATATCCCAAGGAGTTCTTCGTTGAAGACCTTGAGTATCTGCCAAGGACTATTTATCACATCATAAGGCGAACTCTCTGGCCCATCAAAGGACATTCTCCACATGCCAAGCTGGAAGGTGCAATGAAGACTTTGGTCTTCTATATTCTTCATGGCAAATGCTTCAATGCACATGACTTCTTCATCCGCCAACTTGCTGCATCAGGCTCTGATCTTTTTGGCTTGAAGTTCTACGCTCCATGGATAATGCGGCTGATTAAACTTCACTCCCCTATCTCATATCAGCCATCTGCTCACAATCATCGGATCTTTCTGCCTGATGTGGATATGTCCGTTGAAGCCATTTATCCTGAGCCTGCCAAGGAACCTCTAAGTCTTCAGAATGCAGAGCATCAAAGTTTTTCTCAGAACATTGAAGGAGTTGAAGCTGTCACTTGTGTGTATCCTTTGGCTGGAACTACCCGTGCACCACATCCTGCCCTTACTGAAGCCACCGATAGCACAATTGCCCAATGACCTAAGAAGCACACTCGTGTTCTCAATGACCGAGAGCTTCTGGTGGCTCTTCATCAGAAATAGGATAGGCATCATGACTGGCTGAAACGCCAAATGCAAAGCCTCTTGGTGGATGTCAACCGTATTCGCAATCTTGCCACCAAGAATGCCTTTGTTGCACATGAAACCTCTTGACGCACATGGAAAGGGCTGACGCTTATGTGCTCTGAAGATGATCTTCAAGAGGATGGTTTCTCTGAACGCTTCAAGTTTGACTCCACACCTCCTCGAAGGGCAGTGCTGCGACGAACTCCATCTCTTGAAGACTCTGAGTTCTCTTCCTCTACCGCAACTGTGAATGCCAGAGTGATCGAGGATGAAGACGATGCTACTTCACCGCCACCTCCTTCAGCACGCTTCGACACTGCTCCAAGTTCTTCTGCACCACCGAACACCACCGAAGACCCTGCTGCTTCACCTACTCTTCATGGGAACGAGTAGATGCTCTATGTCTTCAAACCTTTTTAGTTCTTACTGACAAAAGGGGGAGAAGCATATGAGTTTGATAGTCTTCAAGCGGGTCCATATGGGCGGTTGCATTATAATTTGCTTCGTGTTTACAACTCTTGTTTTGATACATTTGGTTCTTTGAGTTGTAACACTTAAACTCGATGATCGTCTGCTACTTATTTTCTACTTCGTGATGCGACGATAAATTCCGCATGTGCGACGATAAATTCCGCACTTAGATCATTTTGCACACGTCCATTTTCCATTATGCATGTCATTATCTTCACATACCTTCTCATCCATAATGAATTGTCATCATAAGTTGAAGAGGATCTCCTCGAGTACAACCTGCCATGTGCATTTGCATTCCAAAAGCAAATTACTTATATGCACATCTTCAGGGGGAGCCCTTGCAACTAATGAAGACAATTCCTCTACAATTTCACATATTATATTCCCCGTTGAAAACTTCAACTAGTTTGTCATCAATCACCAAAAAGGGGGAGATTGTAAGTGCATCTAGTGCCACCCCTAGTTGGTTTTGCAGTATTGACGACAAAACTAGTTGAGGGACTAATGTGTTTGTGAGAATTACATGATAACATAGGTAGAAGTCCCTCATTGATTCAGTTTTCCTACCAGAGATGACCCCTAAAAATGTATGAAGACATTGATGTCAAAGGTGGTATATGAAGATATTCACATTGAAGACTATGACAATAGAAGACATCGCAACCGATTTGTCCAAAATGACCATGGGTCACTAAGGAACTGACACGTGTTCCAAGTGTCAGATTTCAAACTCACACGGCAACTTTACTTGGGCTACAAGCAAAGCTGACTTGTCCGACTCTGGACAAGATTCGCTCTCATAGTCTTCACTCGAAGACATAGGTTTTGGTTAAGCATCACTTCAGTCATTCTGACTGGTTCTCTTGGACCCCACTTAACAGTACGGTGGTTCCTATGACTCAACAAAGAAGAAAAAGAACTACGAAAGATCTAAGTCTTCGAGCACCAATGTCGGACCGCTTCCGAGCTCTAACGCCAGACTATGTATCTGAGCTCCAACGCCAGACTGTATCCGAGCTCCAACGCCGGACTATTTATCCGAGCTCCAATGCCGGATTGTATCCGAGCTCCAACGCCGGAAATGCCCTCTATGTAGCCAGTCACTAGCGCCCGAGCTTTATGCCGGACTGCTTCGAGGTGGTGCACCACCCCGAATGTGGGCCGATTTTTTTCAATATTTTTGATTGGTGCAATTTATTCCCTGCCGAGACATATAGCCAGTAGCCCTCTAGGTGGGTATCGGTCTAAAACTCGAGATGCACATGAAGGATGTCATAAGACCGCTGATCCCAGTAGCCGCTGAGACTCAGGTTGATTTGCAAAATCGGTCTGAGGATAAAGTCCTAGCTCGGCAGAATACTTCGGGACACAAAAAGCGGCGTGCTCAGTCCTCGAGACTCGGGTTGGGTGCAGCCGACCAACCTGAGGATCAAAATCTCCTCGGAAACTATATTGCACTTAAAATTTTCTGCATTGAACATGCAATGTAGTAGCCCCTGAGACACTGGTCGGGTGGCAACACCAGATCAGGGGATCGATGTGCCCCTTTAATATTTGTAAATAATAAACCCGAAGCCCAGTAGCCCCTGAGCCTTAATGCGGGCACGGGTGGCCAAATTAAGGATCAATATCGATAGCAAAATCACAAATTATGTGTAATGACTCTATGTATCCAAGTACTTTATGTCATTAATGCTCGGATCCGCATTGTACAAAACTTTGTTGACCGACCATCAGCTTCCACCTCGTCGGCTACTAGCCGAGGAGTGTTCGTTCTACTTTATAAGCCTTTATGAGGGCAAAGATTTACAACAAACAAGGCAATCTGGCCATACGGTTTTATAAATAAAGGTACACAAAGAGATATGTTATATTACTGTTTAACATAAGAAATGTCTTCCAAAGAAAATGGTCCCGCTATCGGTTCCTTTCTTTGGGTTGTCATGCTAAGCATGATCATGCAGCCTCAGCTCTAATGTAAGAGCAAAATATCAGGGATTTAGTTTGGGAGGCCAGTTAATAGCCCCCGGTAGTGTTCGACGACAGTCGAGGTCAAGCCATAAACACTTCGGCCATTGTTATGAATGGCCCGTCATTTAATACTGTCATCGGATTGCTGACCAGTTTACGCTTATTGTGACAGATAGTTTTCGGCTTTCTCCACTGAGGTGCTTAACCATGTGAGCTGGAAGCACAATCGCAGTGGTTCTCCCTTTGCACACCCAGCCGAACAAAGCGGAACGTAGGAGGCAAGCGCAGGAGCCGGGCAACCCAACTTTTGACCGAAGACACAATTTGAAACCAATGCATATATAGTGAGATCCGAGAATGTTTTTTGCCGAATCTATAAAGGTGTCCGGCATTGCACTGTGAGACTTGTGCTGAAAACACACAATTAGTTTAAAAGTTCCATAAGCTTGGAAAACCAAAAAAAGTCAGTAAAAACTTGACGTCCGAACAAGATCAAGTGTTCGGTGCCAATCCGAAAATTGGTCTTAGAAAAAAAGAGTGCTTCTGTCGTGCTTTAACATTACACATCCGATCTCAAGACTTCAAGCGGGTCAGCCTACGGCTGCAGCCTCCTATCCCGAAGGAGGAGTGCTTCTCGTTAGACCAGTTTAGCAAACTAAACTCGAGCGGTCACTAAAGAGAAAATGGGTTATCTGGCTATTGACCACACACTCACGTCAAAAAAGGAGCGATAGAAAAAGACTTTGCAACGGCCAGGAAGAAAACACATTTACTATAAAATAGCTCATATAAATTTTAAGAGCCCCTAAGTGACTTGGGTAAAAGATTTTATGTATAATGATTGTATGTATCGAAGTACTTATATCATATCTTTGTTCAACCGAACTTTAAACGCGTCTTAACCGACCGTCGGCTTCTCCCTCTTTGTTCAAGGACCGAAAAGTGTTATGTACTCCACCTGTCAAGAATATCGACAGTGTTTCCGATAACCAGGCAACCGGGCCATAAGGCTGTAACAGACAAAGTGCGCTCAGGGAACTTATGCTATATTACAGACGAAGTGTAAGAAGCATCTTCGAAGAAAATAGTACCCCCACCGATACCTTTATTCGGTGGTCATTATTACTATGAGACTTGTGCAATAGATTTTTTGTACTCATGAGTTCCCTTGTGTGCCGACCATGATTGAAATCAATAAGAGCGCTAGCTTTCTGCTTCACCCAATTTGAGGTCGGAGCTCGGAGGACCCGGTCATGACAATCGCAGAGGTGCTCCCTTTACTCTCTAGCCGAACAATCGGGAACGTAGGGGTAAGCACAGGAGCCAGGCAACCCAGCTTGCAAATCGCTTAAGTCAATATGGTGCATATTGTGGCGTAATACACGAACAAGGAACGAAGCCGTACAAGTATAATCATATGCAAGAGGAAAAGCTTCATAAAGGAAGCCCCCAAATAAACGGGGTATTTGAATATGTGTGTCACAAACAAAGTTTGGACAAGGGGATTTTTTACAAGCAACTTTTTTTCAAAAAGGTATAATGCTAGGTCGAACCGAACACAAGTTCAAAATTAAAACTTTGAGCATGAAAGCGACTTAGCTGGTTAATGTGTTCGGCATTGATGACGCGGTCCGAGCTTGATGCGGGACAAGGTTCCATCCCCCAAGCCGGTCCTGAGGTGGTAGAGCGGAGAGCTCGACATGCCGAAGTGGTGACATAGCACGGTCAATGCAGACCGGCAGAGTGATGACAAAGTCCCCGAATCATTTTCCTGTGCACAAAAATAGTGCAAACCGGAGATAATAGTAATAATAATAATTAAAAAAACGTTGCATAAGAAATAATTTATGCAAAGTGAGTAATAAAAGAAATATGACCTGGCGCCAAAGTCAATGTCGATGCAGGGCGTTGGCGTGATGCGGTAAAGGTGTGGTAAAGCCTGAATTCATAGGTCGGTCCAAGTTCCGGATGCGGCGTTCGTCGGACTATGTACGGAAACTGACCGAACCACCACACGACCATTGTTAATGCGTCCACCATTTGATAGACCTGTGTACATATAATGGATAAGCCAGAGTAATAATTCCTTGGGAAAAATGAACCCAAACAAGCAAAAAATACTGGGATTAATAGCACCTGGTTTATTAGTTGTAGCAATCTAAAGGAAGGTGATTCCCAAAATTGGGACTCGATCCGCATTGCCTGATGGGCAATAAAACAACGGCATGGAAATGCTAGCAAAGGTAGGCTCGCCGAGGCAAAGCCCTCGGTCCAGCTAACATGACGGAGCTGGTCGGCTAGTGACTTCGAAGTGTCCGGAGTAGGTTGATGAAGAGATGGCGAAGCCCCCGGTCCAGCCGAGACATCGAAGCCTCGATGTCAGCCGATGAGTCGAAGTAGGTCGGCGTGATGGACACCGGCTTGAAGAAGCAATAGTGCGGCCCTACCGATGCAGGTCGTGACATGGTCGATGCCGGCTTGATGAAGCGACCGTGCGGCGATGCCGGTATGCCCGATCCGTGTAATCCGTGGGGCGGCGATGTTGGTGATGATTTATCCTTCGCGATGTCGGACTCTTGTTCGGCTTGCCGAGATGATGATCCGAAGAAGTTGAGCTCGGCTTAACAAAGTGACGACGTGTCTAGCGCAGGTCGGCAGCCGTGGAGCAATATTATCGGACTGGTTTGACACCAGCATGTTGTTGAAGATCATGTTCCAATAATCTTAAAGTTAGTGGGATGTGTTCGGGAACGAAACACAATACCCCATACAAAACTTCTTTCAAAAGGATGTCCGAAACCCCGTTTATAAAAAAGACGAACTCGGGCCGGATTCGTTTTCGCGCAGAAAACAGATCCGAAAAGTCATGCACTAATCAGAAGGTTCCCAGAGTTTGGACGGTCGGATCGAGCTGAAATTTTGAGAGGTGGTAGATATAGGAATTCCGCAACCAATCAACGGTTGGATTTTCCAAAGGACATTCGAGCTAGAAGCTGGACACCACTCCCTAAACTCGTCCAGATTCCCGTCCAGATTTGACAGGGCTCTGGTATATCGTGGATTGCTAGAGATTCCTCCATCGCAACTCGACGAAATTTTCCAGGGTTGTTGTAGACTCAATTCCGTACAATTCCACCGAAGCAATCGTTAATAAGACACTTGAGGAGGCGGTGGCGGCGGACACAAGTTTGCTGTCCAGAAAAACAGCACGGTCGCCCGAGGGCAATGTTGACATTGAGCCCCCGGGCTCCCTGGATGATTCCTCCATGATCTTGATAGATATCGGAGTTGATGTTTATAAAGGCCCTCATCCGAACATGACGAACGGAGGTAGGGTGCAGTCCTTGGTCGAACCAAGGTGACCAGTTGAGCTGGTGACGAAGATGCCGAAGTCGCAGTTGATCTACAGGCGAGCCATCAAACTTTTGCCGAACACACAGTGGAACTCTCAATGAAAGCACCAATGTCGGTATCAAAACCAGCGGATCTCGGATAGGGGGTCCCGAACTGTGCGTCTAAGGCGGATGGTAACAGGAGGCAGGGAACACGATGTTTTATCCAGGTTCGGGCCCTCTTGATGGAGGTAAAACCCTACGTCCTGCTTGATTAATATTGATGATATGGGTAGTACAAGAGTAGATCTACCACGAGATCAGAGAGGCTAAACCCTAGAAGTTAGCCTACGGTATGATTGTATGTTGTATATTCTCTATCGACTTGCCTGGCCTCGGTTTATATAATGCACCAGAGGCCTAGGATAACAAGAGTCCTAGCCGAATACGCCGGTGGGGAGGAGTCCTTGTATTGATCACCAAGTCTTATGGAATCTTCCATGTATGCGGCAGCTGTCCAAACTGGCCCATGAGTATACGGCCATGGGGGTCCTCGACCCAATCTAACAGATCGGGAGATGACGTGGTGAGTAACCCCTAGTCCAGGACACCGTCAACATGTATGACTATCTTGATTCTGTCATAAATTTGTCATGGTTGTACATGCATGACAAAAAACGTGACCTACTGTGACAAACATGTATCATCACGGAAGTGTATTTTTTTGTAGTGTATAGGGGATCACAACTGTTTTCGAGGGTAGAGTATTCAACCCAAATTTATTGATTCGACACAAGGGGAGCCAAAGAATATTCTCAAGTATTAACAGTTGAGTTGTCAATTCAACCGCACCTGAAAGACTTAATATCTGCAGCAAAGTATTTAGTAGCAAAGTAATATGGAAGTAACGGTAACGGTGGCAAAAGTAACAGTAATAGTAGCAGTTTTGTAGTGATTGTAAGAGTGGCAACGGAAAAGTAACTAAGCAAAGATCAATATGCGAAAAGCTCGTAGGAATTGGATCAGTGATGGATAATTATGTCGGACGCGATTCCTCATGCAACAGTTATAACATAGGGTGACACAGAATTAGCTCCAGTTCATCAATGTAATATAGGCATGTATTCCGAATATAGTCATACGTGCTTACGGAAAAGAACTTGCATGACATCTTTTGTCCTACCCTCCCGTGGCAGCGGGGTCCTATTGGAAACTAAGGGATATTAAGGCCTCCTTTTAATAGAGTACCGGACCAAAGCATTAACACTTAGTGAATACATGAACTCCTCAAACTATAGTCATCACCGGGAGTGGTCTCGGTTATTGTCACTTAGGGGTTACCGGATCATAACACATAGTAGGTGACTATTGACTTGCAAAATAGGATCAAGAACTCACATATATTCATGGAAACATAATAGGTTCAGATCTGAAATCATGGCACT